>OU862921.1:42387334-43767334 GCA_917880885.1 Limnephilus marmoratus
TGCTCTGGGTTCTAGCCTGGGGTCCCTGTACCGTGAGCCTCGCAGTCTATATTAAATGTTGAACTCCGGGGTTGTAAAATTTGTAAAAAAATTTGACAATAGGTAGCGTGCAAGTGCACTTATTTTATTTATTTTACAAATTTCATAACGCCATAACTCACCATTATACCTTATATATAAAAAAAATCTAAATTTGCTTGCTTGTGTGTATATGAGATGTCTATGCGTTGCTAAACCACTCATCCGATTGCGATAAAACTTTGAGGATTTGATGTGCGCATGCCCGCGATAGTTTCTATGCACAATAGTGAGCTCTGGTGTCATGAAATTATGCGTTGCTAACCATTCATCCGATTGCGATGAATCTTTGGGAATTTGATGTGCGCATGCCCGCGATAGTTTCTTTGTACAAAAGTGAGCTGTGGTGTCATGAAATCAAGCGTTGCCAACCATTCATCAGATTGCAAAGAAACTTTGGGGATTTGATGTGCGCATGCCCGCGATGGTTTCTATATATAATAGTGAGTTCTGGCAACATGAAATTATGCGTTACTAACCATTCATCCGATTGCGATGAAATTTTGGGTATTTGATGTGTGCATGCCCGCGATGCTTTCTATATACAATTGTGCGCTCTGGCGTCATGAAATTTTGCTTTGCTAAGCCGTTCATCCGATTGCGATGAAACTTTGGTGAGTTATTGTGAGCACGCCCGCGAAGGTTTCTATATATACTGGTGAGCTCTGGCATTATTAAATTTGTATAAAAAAATGACTAGGTAGCAAGCGAACTGTTTTAAAATTGAATGTACCGGGACTGAACGTGTGGAATGCAGGAGGGGGTAGGGGAACTCGGGAGGGGGGTTCGCGGGAAGTGGGAGAGGAGAGGAACGCGGGAGAGGAAAGGGAGGCGGAAGGGGAACGGGATGAATGGGAAAGGACACGCAGAGAGAAACAATTTTTTTTATTAAGAATCGTAGCAACGCATGCCGGGAACTCGCTGGTACATATGTAAACAAACATTTGCGGATACGCGCAAACAAATCACCAAAGTTTCATTGCAATCGGATGAATGGTATAGGAACGCATATGAGACAAACAAGGTAACATTCATTTTTATATACAGGGTGATAAAGGATGTTCTTTACTTGACTTACTTTAACCAGTGATTCCTGATATTATTTGGAGTAAAAAATGTTAATGATATTTTGGTCTCCGGTGACTCTTCTGATTTTTTTTCTACAAAACAAAAAAATATTAGGTGTAGGACATTTGGGAGAGAGGTAAGAGATTGAGATATTACTCGGCAGAGTAACCAGTGACGACACCCGGAAGATTTTTAATTTTTTTTTATTTTGAAGAAAAACAATTTGAAAAAAAGAACAGTCTTCGAAAAAGTCACCGGAGACCAAAATTTAGTTTACATGTTTTACTCCAAATAATGTCAGGAATCATCGGTTAAAGTAAGTCAGGTACATCCCATAACACCGAGTATAAAGATAACCATTAACAGAAGGTACAGCGAAATAAAAAAAAATATATAAAAAATTGCAGTTATGTACAGTTTGGCAAGAAAGTGTAGAAACTAAATTGTGGCGCTGCGATCGTTTTCTAGTTTTAAATGGCAACACCAAGATGGCTCATAAGACAAAGAACGTATGTTTTAAAAAAACACTTCTGGCAAAATGCATATTTCATAGCGTATTTGTATTTTCAAAAAATTTGCACAAAAAACTGTAATTTAATTGAAGCAAAATAAAACAAAACAAGTTTTAAGTGGGTGTTTATTTCGATATAAAAACGTAGGTAGGTACTTAAAAATTTAAGTCTATTAATTCAACACCCGACATGTAATTATTGTATTCGTCCTCGTGTGATTCTTCTTCTTCCGTATCTTTATCTTCATCTAAATGCAGTTCATCCATATCATCATATATGTTACTGCCTCGTGCATAATATTCTGCCTCAATTTTCATCACGTGTTTGCAACAATTTTTCCAATCATCAGCACTTATGCTATTACATAATGCCCATTTTCCGTTTTCACGGTGTTTCAAATTTTCCATCTGCTTTTTCCCCTTCCTTGACGATTCGCCTTACCGTTGATTTAGATTTACCTGTGTGTGAAAAACATCATTAAAATTATTATTATAAAAGGTAGTTTTAAAAACACACACTTGATAATATTCACTTAGAAAGAAAAAAAGAGAAAACGAGAAAAAAGTAACTTTTCTACGAGTTTAAAGAAGTTGCATATTATTATTTTTTTATTGAGTTATTTCCTTTTTCCTGTGGCCGCATATTAACTGTCAAATTGAAATGTCAAATTCAAATTTTTTAACATAACCTCAAATCAGATTGTAATGGTTATTATCGCTCGAAAATTGGCATAAATCTTGTAATACTAATGAAATTGATTAAACAAACTATACTACGTACCATTCATTTCTGCAGTTCGTTTCTAAACATCTTCTAAATCGGACAGAAGCTTCTTCGCGTGACACTCGGCTAGGCAACGTTGAAAAACGCAGAATATAACCCCTCTTGTATCACTATGTAATAATTTATTCATTTTAATTAAATTCAGGCAAACAATGAATAAAAATATTATCAAATCAGCGATATTCTACTCAGATTTAAGACAATAAATCAACCGTAACACGCGTTAACATGACAGCCATAGGAAACGTCATATAATTCGGTGTTGCCATAGTAATGAACACGTTTACTTCCAATTGATTTAATTTCTACACTTATTTGCCAAACTATATTACAAAAAACCTTTTTTCGGCGTTGGTTTGTTTGATATCGTGATAAAAAGCACAAGAAAAATTAATCAAGATATACCTACCGAAAAACCAATTTTAAATGATAAAATACAATTAAACAGATTAAAAAAATAGAAAAATTCGTAAAGCGGAAACAAAAACCAAAGCATAATAATCCATAACACCTTAAAAGCATATATTTAATCATTACACAATTATATTTAACACCCCAAAAATAAATTACGAAAATGTGCAATGTTCATCAGACGCATTAGAATAAAATTTATGTAAAAATGTATAAAGCCTTGTATTCACCGGGACACAATTGTTTACAAACACTTTTTCAGATACAAAATCTACGTTTTTCTGAAACCAATCAATATGTTTGATAGGTTGCAAAGAATTGAAAGAGGATATCAATAGGCTTGGACTATATTGCGCGAACAACCAACTGTACCTTAATCTAGAAAAATGTAATACAATATCTTTCACCAAAAGCACTAACCCCCCTAACATTCCCATATAAAATAAACGGAGTTGAATTAAAAAGGTGTAGTGAAGTAAGGGACTTAGGAATAATAATGGACTCCGGAATGTCTTTCCGATCACACATAAATTCCATTTGTGACAGGGCCTACAAACTCCTAGGATTCATTGTAAGAGTGACTAAACCATTCAGATCACCACATGTAATCAAGATATTATATTTTTCTTTTGTTCGCTCCATACTAGAATTTGGATCAGTGATTTGGAATCCCCAATACAAAGTCAATATTGAAAGGTTAGAAAGAATCCAAAAAAAATTTTTGAAATACTTACAGCCTTACTAAAAAAAAACCACAGCGCGACCAATTAACTGTGTTATTGCAATAACATAATTATCCCTTGTATACACTAAATCACGTTTTATTACCAATAACGTTTCTTGCGTGCTCACGCTGTTAAAATGCTTAAAGATCTGACAACGTCGCAAATGGTTATAATTTAGTAGGAAAAAATGTTGTTTTAATTATTCTCCGCCAGGAGCATTATTGGCGCGCGTGTGCATCAACGGCCCGCGATGAACACACAGCTTGAAAACCAAGCGTTTATGGCCGGATCAGGCGGGATGTCGAAAATTTTGTTAGATGTTTTGATTTTACTTAATAATTTCTATTGTAGTGACGAAATAACTGTTCTATTCATATAATTAATATATATACCGTATTATTTGTGTGGTTTACATAAGTTTAATCAAGTTATTGTACAAACGCCGTACTTTCAAAGTTGAACTGTCAGAATACTGTTTTATAGGTTACATAAAAGATAAAATTAACATTTTAAGATCTTTATTTTAAGAGAATTCCTTAAAAGTGATAATTTTTTATAATATTAATATCTAATACATGTGTTCGTAAACGTATAAAAAGAAATTAACGTCTTTAGAGATGCAATATATCTGTTTTAAAAGTCAGTATTATTTCTAAGTTATTTTTTTGGCAATAAACAAAACTTTTAAATTTTTTATTATTTTTTTATTGTATACACGATGAAAAAGTGAGGTGATAGTTTCCTTCCAAATTTATTACATAAAAGGACTGTGTTTTTTAAATTTTGATTTTATTTAAATTTCTCTACATCTGGTCAAAAATGTTGTGGGAGGAAATTTTTTTCCATTTTTTCCGAGTTTGAATCTTAAAATATGGCAGTTTTTGAAAGCTAAAGTGTATTTCAAATACACAAATCTAAAAGGTAATTTTATCTAGTTTTCATAAATGGTATTTGTTTTTACGACACCTTCAAAAATAAGAAATATATAGAACATTCAAAATACTATGGAAAAATTACAAATATCGTTCGAACATCAATGGTTAAAACAGAGATAAACTACCCTCTCAGGCCGCGGAAACCATGTGTATTTCTTTCAAAGAACAAATTTTTAATTAGTAATGTTTTCACATCCGCGGCCGTTTGTCAATTGAATAAAATTTTCACTGGGTTTTTTAGTAAGGCTGTTAGACTTTAAATCGTTCCGAATATCAGAACATGTAAAAGATTCCTTAGCATTCCATAAAATTACATCACTAGAAGAGAGAAGAAATATATCTGACCAGAAATTTTTATACAAAATCATCAACAACGCTGTTGACAGCAACTATCTTCTGGAAAACATCCACTTCCACTGTCCAGTACGTAATACAAGAACAAACAAACTATTCCACATCCCACAATCAAAAACTAACTACTCACAACATACATTTCTGAAAAGGACGTGCACAAAATATAACAATATCCTTTCAGACGCTGATATTTTCCATTTGTCCTCAGTTCAATTCACAAAATATGTAACGGAGAAGATCAAAACAGATTGTTGATCGTGAATCCTGCTGTGTGCCTTATTTTATTGTTTTTCTCTTATTATGTTGGTTTCATCTGATTTTCGTATGAATTATTATGTTGGTTTCATCTGATTTTATTATGTTGGTTTCATCTGATTTTCTGTAATCTAGTTAGGTATTATGTATGTATAACTTCTTATATTAATGAGTTTTTCGTTTTTTCTTTAAATTCTATATTCTCAAATGTGGAAACTTCACTGGTTCATGCAAATTTGTCAAATGTAATTATTTAATAAAATATGTACAACTGTTTGTTTCCCAAATAAAGTAAAATAAAATAAAATAAAATAAAATAAAATAAAATAAAATATGTTTCTGAAACAATTAAAACCGTTCCGGTAAACATTACCAGCCTTAACATAACATTAACCCTTAACCGGAATCGTGGGTCCATTTGGACCTGACAAAAACAAAAAAAAACATTTATTTTTTAAACGTGCGCAGTTACACTTTTGCGCGCCAATGTAATCTCATTACGTCGCGAGTCGCGGCGAGCGCCAGACGCGTGGTGCTTACAATTTACTGGAAGTGGAGGTAACGAACTATCGAGGGTCCGATTGGACCCACGATTCCAAGTACGTAACTTTTATTATTGATGAAAACAGTGGAAAACCGGAAATAATTCTATTTTACAATAGTACAAAAGGAGGTGTTGATGCACTAGATCAAAAATGCGCTAATTATTCAGTTTCCAGAAGAACTTCATTCTTCTATTTCCATGGACTTGAAGAACCGAATTGATAATTTCCTAAAGCCAGCTTTAGATGCACCGCAAAATGACATGGGTCAAGTAAAAGAAACTTGCACTAAAAGTGTTGCACGAAAAAGAGGAAGATGTTATTTATGTGGTCCTAAGACTGACAATAAACAATCACAGAAGTGTGAAAAATGCTGCAACTATACATATATGTAAGATTCACGTACAAAAAAGGATATTGTGTAGCGAGTGCCTTACATAAAATGATAAAAAGACTGAGATTTTTTTAATTTTTTCATATCGCACCATTTTTTTTGTTTTTGAATGATCTCATAAAGAATGTTAGTTTTTGTTAATGGGAAGAGACGTAAAACAATGTACATTGATTAGTTTTTTAAGTTTTTTTTTTGTTATTATAATTTTACATGTCAAAAAAGAGACTGATAAAAACTTGTGCTAAACTTGGTTCCTAAGAAGTTAAGCCAAAAAGATGTATAATTTTAAAATGTTGATTAATAAAACTACCTTACATACTACAAACAACTAGTTTCAATACATCTATAACCCATTTAATGGTTAATAACGTCTATATTACAAAAAAAAACTTTATTTTAATTAGCGGGTCTTTTTGGACCCTCGATTCCAGTAACGTTGACCGAAATAGCGATTCCGGTTAAGGGTTAACGATCGTTAAACGGTGTTTCTGTTCCACATTGTGTAAAGACTGTACATTTTATTGTCGGCAACGTTAATAATAATTTAATAAAGTTTTTATGTTGTCAGTATTGAACTTTTTTTTCGTTCATTTGCGGCAAAATTCCTGTTGTCACATGTGGTATTTTACGCGCAATTCGTTTAATGTTGTTGAACATGATTTCCGTTGTAAGGACCAATTCACTAGTATATTAGTATAATACAACATAATTACTATTATTTTGGTCAGTTTTAGTGCTTTAATAATGTCATGTTATTAATTTTATTTTATTCACAAGGTTAATTCTGATAAATATATTTTTTTAATTTAAATCTAATTTATCCGCTTGAGTATAATAAAACTTCCTTTATGTAATATTAACATAAATGTCTGAAAATAAATACGAGTGTAAATAAATTCAATGTTCGAGAAATCAACGTTTAAATTGTGCAAAAATTAATCCAAATTGTCAATGATCAAAATGACTAATTATTATAATTTTTAAAAAATTTTAATTGTGTGAAAAAATTGAAGTTTTCTTTCAAATTCATTAAATGAACGGACTGTGTTTAAAGCTTAAAATATCACAAAAAAATCTAAAATACTATTTTATGTAGTTTATATAATGGTATTTGTTTTATCGACATCTTCAAAAATATAAGAAATATATAGGACATTCAAAATACGTTGGAAAAATTCCGAAATTTGACGATGATAGATAAACAACTTCTTTGGTTGTGTAGGCAATGTATACTTATATCTTTCCATGAACTATTTTCTGTCCTTGTCTACCGGTATTTCAATGGAAGATGCTCCGAGGATCTAGCGACATCGATTCCCACGGTGAACAGTCGGGGAAGTCGCCAAACCCTCGCCCAACACAGTTGACATTTGTAACATGAGAACTGGTCACTTCTTTCACTCGTTCTTGAGTTCGACAGCTCGGCTGTGGAATGACTTGCCGGCCTCTGTGTATCCTCATTCCTACAAAATAGGTCTCTTCAAAACCTAAGGGAAATTATTTTCCTCGAGACTTCCTGTGTGGAGTTATTGTAAAAAAACAACAACAACAGACGACACATTCAACAATTAACTGACGTGGACGGCAAGATCTCCGGAATATTACTTCTGTAAACATCCACGTGTTGTTTCAGAAACTTTGTATTCGTAACATTGTTTCTCAGTGCATACATGGCTTTCCAGTTTAATGATGCATTTGTTAAAAAGAAGTAAAGGAATTGTTTGTACCTGGGTAGGACTTTGAACCTCTCTTCAGATTTTGATTTTATTTGATTATCCGGCGTGTTTGCTTTAAGTTGGTCCTCCCGCAGTTTGACCTGAATTATAAAATATATAGGTACGTAAGTAAAGTAAAGTTTTCAAATTAATTTCATTTTATAAATGGTTAAACTTAAGTAAACTGTAATTAAATCTAACAAAAAGTAAATTCATGGCATTATGGAAATAAACAAAACGAACTTATTACCTTAAATATAGACAATCAAAATATTGTAGAAGTAGAAGAAATTAAATACTTAAGAATCATACCCAATAACAAGTTAAAACTTAACCCTAACTTTGGAATATTAACTGAAAATTGCAAAAAAGGATTAAGTAGGATAAAGGCAAAATTAGACTTGAAAACAACAACAACTGTACACTAAACCAGTCACGAACTATTTTTGTCCACAAATAAAGCTTTAAAACACACTATTCCAGTGCCATTGTGTTCCAGTGTGAAAGTTGTTAATCTACTCATTTCTTTGTATCTTCAACAATAAAAATCAGTAACCCGTGGTTTTAATAACAAATAAAAATAACTTTACTCAAATCCAGTATTTAATATTATTGTTACACCAAAGGCAGGTAACCTGCATTTCCGCACGCCTAGTGACCGTAGTACTGACGATTTAGTGTGTAAGAAAGAGGGGCAGCATTATATTTTATTATATTTAAGAACAAAAGCAAAGCACTCAGCGCATTTGATGTTTTTGAATTTTTGGAATTCACTCACTATTCGATATTATATTTATTACAATATTGATGCAGCTCTTAAGATGATAATTCGTTCCATACAAAATGCACGAGGAAAAGAATTTTTTTGCGTGAATGTTTCCGATGTTTTAATAGCTATTCTGCTACTCGGGGCGAAGACAAATCCAATAAATCAAATATCATAAAAATCGGTCCAGCCGTTCCCGAGTTATAAATGGTGTAACTAACCCGACTTTGTTTTATATACCAAAAAGCACTAAAATCGTCAAAAAATCAAGAAATTATGATAAATTGTGAATTAGCGCCAAAAACGTCATCAACTTAAATCAACTCAAATCAACCCAAATCAGTTATGAATATTTCCCCGTCGTGGTCAAAAAGCTCAAAATGGTGAAAAACTGCAGTTTTTTTTTACAAAATTTTGTTTATACAATGTTTTCAAAATATGGCGTTGTTTTGATTATAAATGCAAAACTGCTTGTTTTTGATTGTTACTCCTTAATAGGTGGCACGCGAGCTGTTTGAAAAACGAATGTGAAGGGTATGGAGGGGATGGTGAGGGTGGCGGTGGGTTTGAGGAGAGGGGGGGGTAGTGAGGAGGGGGTGGGGGGGGAGGGGGTAGAGGGTGGAAGTGGGAGGGGGTAAGGGGGGGGGGAGATAAGGGGGAGGGGGGATGGGTGAGGTGGAGGGGGGCGGGGGGAGGGGGGAGGGGGTGGAGTGGGAACCCCCTAATACTATGCGAGCGAAGCCGGGGGTAAAAGTTAGTGTTGAATAATGTTAGAATTAATAATACAGTTCATTGCTATCCTACGGAAACTGAAACGAATTTACGCTTACTAAAACAAATTTATCGGGGTCGCAAAATTATATATTTTATGATAAAGATTTTAAAATGTTCAATGAACTGTAAATGTTAAGCCGGGTCCATTGCGCGTCATTTGCCTTGACAGTCCCAAAACAAGTCAAAGAATTTATCAAGTTTGTCAATAAATATTGTCAACTTTGGTTGTGTTTCGAGTTTAGTTGTGCTTCCCATGTTCGACGGAAAACATTTCCTAAACATTCCATCCCGGGTGAAGCGGGAAGGCAGGCGGGGGCCGGTGGGGGGGGGGGGGTGGGATTCATTTTTTGACAGGAGCCGCGCTGTGTGATCATATTTATGGAAGAACAAACCGAACGGCTCTTTGAGGTTACGTGTTATGTGTAATGAGCGAGCTTAAGTAATCACGAGTTTAAAATATTATTATACTTACGTATAATATTATAATAAATATATTTCATAATAAAATTATAATATAGTAACAAATATTAATATAATTATTCGGATTAAATCGATAAACGCCTGGAATATTCTCCGCGCGGGAACGTGGATGCGTAACATGTTTTTGTGCAGTGCCCTTGAAATGATTTTACACAGAAACGCAAATTTCATAAACAGCCATATATTGTTATTATTATTTTATAACTTTGAGTCTTGCCGCGACCGATGCACTCGAACAATAACAATCGTCAGTTGCAGTTTGAGCTATGTACGCAATCCGAATTCTGGTTACTATTCGACGTGCAATAAACGCCAAACGTCAAGTTTTCATATGTTCAATGCGTAGGTACGCGGGACAGGTCCTTACCCCAGACTTACTTGTCAAATTGTGTTGACCATGCCAACTTGAATTATCAGGAAAGATTTCTGACTAATATCGATTATGGCACGACCTAAGTTACTATTAAGAATTTAGAGCGCGTAAATATTTACGTCAAAAACAGAAAAATTATAGGTAAATATTTGATATTATATTATAATTTTATTATCAAATATTTTTATTGTTATATTATATTTAGGTATAATAATATAAACTCGTGATTATGCCCGCTTATTGCACATAACCACAAAAGGCCATTCCGTTAATTCTCCCCACACGACCACATTGCGCGGCATCTGTCAAAAATGAATCCCCCCCCCCCCCCCCGCCGGCCCCCGCCTGCCTTCCCGCTTCACCCGGGATGGAGTGTTTAGGAAATGTTTTCCGTCGAACATGGGAAGCACAACTAAAGTCGAAACACAACAAAAGTTGACAATATTTATTGACAAACTTGATAAATTCATTGACTTGTTTTGGAACTGTCAAGGCAAATGACAAGCTATGGACCCCGCTTTAAGGAGGCAAAGTCTTACAGTTTTTCGACAGGCGAGACTATTTGTTTCTTGTGACTTACCCGCCTTTGTTCGAGATCTCTTTTAAGTAATTGAAAGTCACTTTGTTTCTTATGCACCACTTCTTCATCTCCTCCGCCCGTTTCAGCTGGAAAAAATGACAATTTAGAAATAGACATTGGTATCACAAGAAACAGTAATATTAATGATTTCAAAACTATTATTTTTTTAAACATGTATATTATAGATTATCAATCTACACGCCAAAATCAAAATAAGGAACGTCGTACCCAAATTGGATTTTATTTCATCTGCAGGTGTTAAATGGTCTCCTGTTTCAACCAATTTCAAGGGGGCCTCTTCGGTTTTTGGAATCCGTTGTATCTATAAAAAACGTATATTTTTTAAATAGTAAACATGTGCAAATATTAGTTTTAAATATGACATTTTTATTTACGTCTTTTGTTTCAAGATCCTGGTTAGTGTTTTCACGAACGGACAAAGCTCTCGTTGAGAGCTGTTCTTTATCGTCCAAAAATGTTCGATCTACTTCCACACATTTTAAGAGGGTTACTTCTTTTTTTGGCATAAACCTTTTCTATAAAAAAAGCATAGTTTTCGTTTTAAATAGTAAATGTGTGCAAATGGTATTTTTAATAGTTATGTAATTACTTCTTTTATTCCACGGTCCAGTTTATTATTTCTAGTAGTTCCACAAACAGACAAAGCTCTCGGTGAGCACAGTTCTATATCGTCTGCAGCTGCTCGATCTGTTTCCACACATTTAAAGGGGTTTACTTCATCTTTTGGCATGAACCTTTTCTATAAAAAGGATAGTTTTTTCGGAATAGTAAATATATACAAAAATAGTAAATGCTTGCAAAAATAGTAAATACTTGCTAAAATAATAAATGCTTGCTAAAATAGTAAATGCACGCCAAAATAGTGAATGCATGCAAATATTAAAAGTTATTTATTTACTTCTTTTGTTCCAAGGTCCAGTTTTAAAGAATGTTCACAAGCAAAGGTAGTCGTCGAAAAGCTCTGTAATACATAACAATATTAAAAATATTTAATAAACATTTTAGTGCAAAAGGGAACAGGGATCAAGACTTATATTAAAATATGGTGCTCCTGCAATCTATGATCTGTAATGTGATCAATTATTTCGTGTACACTTAGAGCCAGTTGATTCACAGAAAATCAAATTGCCATTCAGCGCAATTTTTTTTTACCGTAGAATAAAGAATAAATAACTCGTGAAGTGCTTTTCGAAATCCAAATATTTTCCTAATCGGAGCGTATATTTTCATACAAGGCTGTGTTTACGAAATTCAAATAGGATGGGATCAAGAGCAGTTGACCGGATATCAGAAGGACGCGGGTTCGAGTCCCGTCGGCGGCATGTATCTTTTCTCGGGAGATTTTTTCAATGTAGATGAGTGTTTCAGGCTTATAATTATTGCTTATCCTAATTATTAGCATTTTGAATTTAAAACACATTGGGAGGGTATAACTTTTTGAGGGTATGCTGTGCGTTGACAGATAGAGGGAGGGTGGGAAGGGTTTTGCGGATACATTACATGTGTGTTGGAGAAAGTTCTGTTTGCCTTGACGCACGACTCCCGGGCCCGGCTGGCGATGGTGCTCCTGGGGATGAGTTGGGATTTTGAACCCTTGGACAGCATGTTACCTGAAAGGTCCCATTGAGTAGAAAGAAGTGTTCCACAAGCCGCTGCACTTTTATTATGCAAGGATTTTGGAAATTACACCACGTTTCAACTTAACTAGAGTCTGTCAAATAAGAGAAGAAAATATAAAAAAAAGAACTACAAAATTAGTAGACTGGCAACACCAATTTACTTGTCAAATATTATTTTAAAGTGCAATCAAACTGAAGATACAGAACACCGTATACACATTTAAAAATACATTTTTTTGTTCCTAAAAAAAAACAATCGAGGAAGAACTGTTTTTAAGTTACCTACTTAAAGACATAAATTTGATTAAATTGTGTTTTAAATGTAATTGGCTTCCATTTAATTTAACATAAATTTGAATTTAACAGTGGGGTAGAAAGGGAGAATTATTAATGGTGAGTTTAGTTACACTACCTACTTTTAGATCTGAATGAGTTAAATATATTCTGATAAAAAATAGTGACGTCATCATCTAAAGCCTGGACAACGCTAGAGGGTACTTAAGCTAATATTAAATAAATGTGAGCAATTTCTAAAGTGTGCTTTATATTTTGTTACAATATCGTTATTCTTCAATAAAATTGTAAAGATCTAATATTAATATACCTATATGCAATTCTAATTTTGAGATCAGTAGAATGAAATTTTTTTTTTCACTTTTATGCCTTTTTAATTTTTAATAAAAATGTAGGTTGCACAGCTTTAGATTAAGACCATGATTAAATTTCTAGTATTGCCATTCGGACGACAGTGGCGCCCTCCTACGTTTTCGAGTTTTACTTGACAGACTGTACAAGAAACTACAAAAGAATGTACAAATAACGTTTGAATAGATGGTAAAAGATGGTTTAAAATTGAATTTTTATTCAAAGTTACAAATTTCCTGCCCACTCGAGCGACAGCGCGATTTAAAACTTTGTGCTCCGATTGCTCGTGATTTTTCGAAGATCATTTTGATTATTTTCCGCCCACATTAAAAAAATCATACCTCCCAATTTTTATTTGGAGACATACAAACTGATTATAGTTCTATATAGCCAATGAATTCACTATCTTTTGTCGATTATCACATATTAGTAGGATTTATAAAAAAAAAATTATAAAATCGTAAACTTTGGTAAAAAAAATGTGTGCCAATTTTGAACCGCTGTCAATCGCAGAAAAATAAAAGCGGTCCACATTATGACCTTAGTCACTCCAGCGCCAGCGATATAAACGTTTCTCTTGCCACCATTTAAATAATTTTGTGTGGATTTGACATTTACAAAGTTATTTGTTTCAATCCAAATACACACGAATTACTTATTTTACCCAAACCAACAACGTAACAAATTATTTTGTGCATGTATAGTTGTTTATTTAGTATTTTTTTACAATAGCTCCACACAGGAGGCCCTAAGGAAAAAAAATCTCTCAAGGCCTATGTCATCTTTAGGGATGCTGTGTGAAGGGTCTTTTTAAGGAAAGCAAATAGAAGAAGTTCTGGGAAGGCAAAAGGTATAAGCCGTAGGTTGGAATCTGGGGGTCAATGTGTCCAGGAGTGAGAGACTCCCACTGCGGTATAAGGCGATGGATCGAGAGATTCCAGCGTAGTAGGTGAGGAAACGCATTAGCCACTAAGACCTAGACAATCCTCACTTCGAGACTCGGGAACCCCTGACAAATCATCAAACGTAGCGAACCGCTTGGGGTGACCTACGGCAGGGGTATTGGTTGTATAATAAATAGTTAAATAAATTAAAATGTATTGAATGTTGAAATGAAGTGTAATTTCCGTAATTTGTGTTTAATGGTGTGGCGGCTTATGGAACATTTAATTTAAAAAATATATATCTATTAAATAAGTCGTAGCGTCTGTTAAAATTCCATAAATTTATTATAATTTGGACAGTTATTATACAAAAGAGCGACACAAGTCGCTGTGTTAAGTCGCCAAATGGTTGGGGTAAGGACTATCCGATAAATGGTTCCAGGGGCGACGGTACCCACACTCACCTCCCAAATTGAAATACCTTGCATGTTGAAATCATTCAGTTAATAATATCGGAAAAAATTCGGTGTTTGGGAGAAATTCCTAAAAAATAAAACTAGTTATTTTTATACTAATTTGGGATCGGGGAATCCGAATCTGAAAGAATTAGGCGGCGGCAAGCAATATTAACTGAATTACAAGACTTTAAAATTTTCTATACACACACACATGAAAATATTCATTCCGGAAACATTTTGACACACGCAGTACGAAAATCTCTCCCAAACACCGAACTTTAGCCATAATATCATGTGGTTCGCTTACTTCTGTTAATGTTTATCAGTTCCGTGTTTTGTGGGGTAGTCATGTTGTTATTGTAAATTCAAACGAGTATATTACATAAAAAGATAAAATGCTTCTAAAATAAAACACGCCTAAAACAAGACTGAAAAAATTAAATTAAATCCGTCATAAAAATAGTTTTGTTTTAAACTGAATAAAGAACGTCAGAGTTTATTTTATTTAATGGCAGTTTACCCATAGTTAAGTTTCTAGGCAAGTACGAACACTAATATATTTAATTTTTTAAGTAAAACTTCTTTAGCCCCGTTAGTGATAAAATTCGGATGAAACGGAGATGCGTCACTGAAATTTACTATTTGGCGGGTCCTCGGTTCTAATATAATGCAGTAAATTCGCTCTTCGGCGCGAGCATCCGATAGCGCAGTGGGCAAGGTGCTCGACTAGTCTCAGCGGCCAGAGAGACAGACATCCAGCCAACGGATATTCGAATCCGACGAAATCCAATAAAAAAATAAACATTTTTATTTTTGTGAAATCAATATCCAACCACTTTAAAATAACTTTCTTTCACTTCTACCGCGTGTGAATTGCACACTCTGATTTTTTATAAGAAAAACTATCTTTTTATAACTTTTGAAGATTATTCCCATCATTATTCCCATCATTGAAGAAGAAGATAACAGTAAAAATCAAAACGAAAATATGAAAGAGGATAAGTTCCAGTTGCGACCATTATCTTTTTCTATTTTTCTGTGTCTTATTCTCTTTCATATTTTCGTTTAGATTATTATTGTTATCTTCTTCTTCAATGATATAATATATTTATTTATTTTGCCGTCCATCGGGATTTTACACACAAAGATTTTAAAAATTTGGAACTCAATGTTGATTCTGTAATTAAAAAAAAGTTATTAAAAAAATGCACTTTTTTTACATCAGCTCCACACAAGAGGCAATTCGAAAAAAAAGAAGAGAGACAGAAAGAAAGTCACTTTTTTCAGGGCCTAAGTCATCTTTGGAGATGCTGTGTGGCGGGTCTTTTAAGGAGAGGAAGTTCTGGGAAGGAAAAAGGTAAGGGGGGGTAGCAAGCCAGGGTTCATTGTGTCCAGTTCATCCACCGCCAGATCTAGACGAACCGCACCCTATGGACCCGGGCACCCCTGCTAAGTCACCAAACGTAGCGAACCGCTTGGGGTGACCTATGGCAGAGGTGTTGGTTATCCAATAAATGGTTCCTGGGGCGGCGGTACCTGCCTCCCAAATTGAAAAACACTTTTATGGTGTTATAGAATTTTTTTCTTTTTATTAAATTTGTTTCTTGTTGTTTAGTTCATTGCATCAACAGAGGTTCCTAATTTATTCATCCACATTTTTTTTTACAAAGACAAAGATTACGAAAATTACATTTTACGATAATGAATAAAATCGAAATAGTTCTGCGTGTTGCGTAGTGGATTCTTGAGAAATGTCAAAGCCTAACTTCTCAAAAGTGTCTTGAACTAAATTGAATGGTGTTTCTTTGATCTTACACAACAAAAAACTGGTCCAAAACAAACAGATTTGACAAATGTAGGTCTATTCTTCAGACACGCCATTGTGCGGACGCTGACCATTCTGAGAGTTGCAACAGGAAGTATTCTTTCGACAAACTAAAATGGCGAATCTATTAATCAAATTTCTTCTGTCATTCAAAATTTCGCAATAAAGTCTTTTGGATAACTCTTGGATTTTGATTTGAACCCAAAACGCCTAAGTTTGGCAAGAAGGTTAAAGGTTTAAGTTTGATGCTATTTTTAAAGAATTCTTTTCACATGACTTATGTAAGAACTCTTCTGCCGCATGCCAAATTATACAATGATCATTACTCAGCTCTGTATGCTTCATTGCATTGAGTCCAGAGCCGGCATTACAAGGTTTGTAAACACAAAAAAGTCCTAAAATTGTTTTCATGAGTCATGACTAAGTATCAAACGTACTAAGTTTGGTTGTCTGTTCTGTGCTTTAGTTAGTACTGCGTGAAATCTGGTTCAATGAGTTCTAACTTGCTTTGAATTGTCATTTTCAAAATTGATTTTAATGATTATGTGAAGGATTCATACCAGCGATAAAGTACTTTTTTAATTTAATTAAAAAAAACCCAAACTTCTTCTGTCAGGAACCAGTGAGACTACGGCATCCCCAATTTTGATTTATTGTGAGGCTGAAGGTAGTCGGAAGGGGAAAGGGATACCAAACTAACGAGACCTTGTAAAAAAATTATTTTATATTTTTGTAGTGAATTTTTTTTAGCACCGTTGTGATTTGAAGCTCCATGAAACGAAAAAGCGACACTAAAAAGAGACAAACACATACATCTATACGATTTTGTCTGGGAGAGAATGTGATAGAATGATCAGTCCCCTGTTTGCTTCGTAGTCCCACCACTCTTATCTATGTTAATTTTCTTAAGGTTTCACTCTACCGCTTGTGAACTGCACACATTTTTTTTCATCACTTTTTTTTTACGTGAATACCGCAGAAGAGTCCCAACTGCTCCCGTCTGGAGCCAGTGGGACTATGGCATCCCCAAGTGAAGCTGAAGGTAGTGGGGAGGGGAAGGAGATATGGAAGAGGAAGGTGGGGAAGTGCAGAAATGCGTGATCTTAACACGCGCGTATCGCATATGGAACAGTTAGCCAGAGAGAATAACCTTGAAATTCAGTGTGTACCTGAGAATAGATCTGAGAACTTGGTATCTATTGTCAAACAACTTGGTACCGTAATTTCCCGCCCGATTGCTGAGTCTGAAATACTTAACCTTCATCGGGTCCCTAAGGTCAAACCTGAATCCAACCGACCCAAGTCAATAATAGTAAAGCTCCCAAGCGTGAGAATAAAGAATGAAGTCCTGGCTGCAGTTGCCAATTATAACAAAAAAAACAAAATGAATAAACTAAACTCGGCACACCTTGGCATCGACGGCGCGAAGTCACCAATTTACGTCAGCGAACACCTCTCCCCCGCTAATAAATTCCTGCACGCAGCTACAAGGATAAAAGCCAAGGAAACTAATCATAAATACGTATGGATACGTAATGGTCGCATCCTAGTACGTAAAGATGACAGCTCTGCGCGCGTGGTGTGGATCCGTGATCATAACTCCCTGGTTTCTCTCACCTGATTTTCTTCCACAAGTTAGTTGATTTTCTAGAACTCACTTCTCTGCTTTGTTTTTTACCCTTATATAATGTTTAATATTTATTATCAAAATATAACCGGACTGCGTTCCGAAACCAATATATTCTACTTAAATATTACTAATAATGATTATGATATCATTATGATAACTGAATCATGGCTCGTGGAAAGCATTGCCGCTGAGGAATTATTTGATAATCGTTATGTAGTATTTAGACGAGATCGTATAGATAATAAAAGAGGAGGGGGTGTGATTATTGCGTTTAAGAAACACCTGACAGTTGTAGAGCGGAAAGATTGGCAATCGACAGCTGAGGACCTGTGGGTGACTCTTATAACTAAAAATTCTAAAAGGATCAATTTGTGTTGTGTTTATATTCCACCTGGAGTCAATCACACACGTAACGTTTATGAATTTATGGACACACTTTGTGATCTTCGGGCTCTTCATCACGATGATAATTTTCTTATAGCGGGAGATTTTAATCTACCTCAAATAGACTGGTCTATTAGTAACGAAAATAGTATGAAAATAATAAATAGTCACCACTCAGAAATAATTTCCAAAATCTCTGACACTGACAAAATTTACTGATCTTTCACAATATTGTACTTTTCCGAACAACAGGCACAAATTTTTAGATCTTGTTTTTAGTTCTTTTCCTGTTATCGTAGCACACACCTCTCAACATCTTATACCTGAATGTAAACATCACAATTCAATCGCTATTAATATGAATATAGAGTTAGACATACCCATGGTAAATAACACTAGAACCATTAATCTCTTTAAAAAAGCTAATTACGAAATCATATACAATATCCTCAGCAATGTTGATTGGGATGTAGAATTTTTAAACTTATCTACCAATAAAGCTATTAACCGTTTTTATGATATTTTACATGAAATTATTCAAATTTACGTTCCATCTAAAAAAGTTCAGGTCAATAACTCATATCCTTACTGGTATAGCCCGGCTTTAATAAAATTAACTAAGGAAAAATACAAGGTATTTAAAAAGTGGAAAAAATGGTCTAATCCTTTGGATTATCAAGAATTCTGTGTTCTGCGAACGAGACAAAAAAAATGTCTAATGAATGTCATAGACAATTTATAACAAATTCTGAACTCAAAATATCTCATGACCCAAAGAATTTCTGGTCTTATGTTAAAAGTAAAAGAAATAGTTCAGGGTTACCCAATACTATGAAACTAGAGAATACAACTGCTAACAATCCTTTAGATATATGTAACATGTTTTCGAAACACTTCGCCTCTACTTATAATTATAATGTAACTCCCAAAACATCAACTAATATTCCCCAAGCAAACAATGGTATAAACATTTGTTCTATTTCAGTTTCCAAGGAAAAAATAGAAAAAATAATTAATAACATCTCTTGGTCATTGGGCGAAGGTTTCGATAAAATACCATCTCATTTTATAAAAATGTGCGTCAAAGAAATATCGATGCCTCTAGTACTGCTTTTTCAATTATCTTTGAAAGAAGGCGTCTTTCCAGACCAATGGAAATGTGCGCTCATTACGCCAGTATTCAAATCTGGGTCTAAAAACGACGCTAAGAACTATCGTCCAATTTCAAAATTACCTATTTTTAGTAAGATCTTTGAAAAAATTGTTCATGAGCAACTTTATGACTGTGTTCAATCTGTAATAACTGAGAATCAACATGGCTTTATGAAAAAAAGATCAACTGTATCCAATCTTGCTGTATTTACTGAATTTATTTCTAAATCAATGGATAAACGAATCCAAGTTGACGCAGTGTATACAGATTTCTCCAAGGCATTTGACAGAATCGACCATAGTCTACTCTTGTCAAAACTATTAGCTCTAGGAATACATGGTGATTTGTACCGATGGCTAGTCTCCTATCTTGACAAACGTTCCCAGATAATAGCAGTGAATGGTTTTAATTCTGAAATAATCAATGTACCTTCAGGTGTCCCACAAGGGTCTCATCTGGGACCATTGCTTTTCACTATATTTATCAATGACATTGTAAAATGCTTTAAGCACTCTAAAGTTTTGCTCTTTGCTGATGATATGAAAATATTTCTTTCTATCAACTCTATTTTTGACTGCTATAAACTTCAAGAAGATCTTAATAGACTTAATATTTATTGTACTGCCAACTATCTCCACTTGAATAGCGACAAATGTTACGTTATTACCTTTACAAAAAAACAATCGAACATGATTATCATATTATAAACAGTCAAGCACTTAAAAAAAATCAATCAAATTCGAGACCTCGGTGTTCTTATTGACAATAAACTTTCTTTTAAGGCACATGTGGATACTATTGTTAAGAAATCCATGAGCATGTTAGGATTTTTATTCCGTATTGGAAAAGAGTTCACCAATATCCATACCCTTAAAATATTATATTACTCCTACGTTCGTAGTCATCTTGAATATGCTTCTCCTGTATGGAATCCGCTGTATAATATACACACAAAGCGCATAGAAGCTGTACAAAGAAAATTTGTACATCACTTGAACTTTAAGAGACATGTGCGTCATTATGACATAGACAGCTCTATAAAACACTATGGACTTAAAACTCTAAGAAGTAGGAGAGACATCGCGGATATGACTTACTTATACAAAGTCTTGAGTGGTCATATTGACTGTCCAGCTCTTTTGTCATCAATTAATATTAGAATCCCGAGTAAGAAAACTAGAGACAAGTCATTGTTTCATATCGAAAGTGCTTCAACCAGTCTCAGGCAAAATTCTTTCCTATTAAGAACTTGCAATCTTTATAACAAAAAATATATCGATACCGATATTTTTTCTTGCACTTTAAGCACTTTTAGACAAATACTTAATGGAGCCTTATAATTACCCATCAATTAACAAATAACTTAATTCATTGTAACGAAATTGATACCGTAATTTCTTATGTATTCTTTGTATTGAATTTTTTTATGTATTTTTATATTGAAAGTTTAAAAGAATGTATATATGTGTATGTATGTGTACATTTATATATTACTTTTCCACCTTACACTTTTAAACACGTCCGGTGTTTTTCAGTTTTTTTTTAATTTATTTTGTAATTATCTTATTTAAAAATACTTATTCAATCTAACATAAAACTGGAACACTTTATTTTAATATTTTACTTTCATTTCCCTTTTATTTTTCTTTTCCTTATATTTTAATATATATATTTACATATAACGCTTTCGACATTACGTCTGGTGTTTTTCAATTTTCATTATTATTATAATATATGTATATACATTTAGTTATTTTTCTACTCTGTTTTTTATCTTATCTTATCTTGTCTGTAACTTTATCTTTAAATACTAGACAGTATAGCTAGGTTATCCCTAGACATATCTAGTTCCTAACTATATATTATTAAGCTAAACAAAAAAAAACTTTATAATTATAGACTTTTTAATTATTATTGGTGCGTGATGTGAACATTCGTTATTGGGTTTATAACCTAATTATTGTAATTTGTGATTTTTTAATGCATGTAAAGTTATAAACCTGTAAATGTTCCTAATAAAGAAAATAAAATAAAATAAAAAGTACCTGGCTATTCAGATCTGGTCACCAAACACGGCTAAAGCCATTTCAAGCAACGTTTCAATTCTGAATGGTGGTCTTACACCAGGGCGATACTGAGAGTATCTTTCACTCCGGAACGTGCCGCAAATATGCTATATATTATTTTTAATGAATAAATTGTGAAATAACACAAAAAGCGAATTATTTTAATGTTTTTAATTTTTATTTTTATTTTAATATTTTTTAAAGGTGATGAAGTTGCATGGTGTTGAGTTGTCCGGTCACCATTTATTTTTGTTTTATTAAGTGATTCTTAGCGCTCTTTACAATTTCACATTCCATCTGCATCTATACTTAATCCGGCACTGATTGCGCCAATAGGTATAAGAATTGACCGTTAGTTTAACCCGTGTATTTGTTATTACGTCCAAACGTTTTGTAACATTTCCTCTAATGACGATTTGATCTGACTGTATCCGTAATGATGTTTTATGAGAGTATAATTGAATAACATGTTAAATTCTTCTCAATAAATTTGCTACATTTTTGCAAAGTTACGTTAGGACTTGCGAAATTCAAGTATTTTCTTTAATGGCGAAAATTAAATGTTTTTTAATGTGATTAAGGCGCTGCATTTACGCTCAAAAAGAAGAAGATGGAGAGATATGTAATTACGAATGTTGGAGGAGCGCGCTAATATTTATAGCGTAAAATCGATGCGAAAATTGTGAAAATCTATCTATCTATCTATATAAATCTATCTTCTATCTATCTATCTATATAAATAAAAATGAATCGCCGAAATGTATGTACGCGCATAACTTCCGAACGACTGCACCAAATTGGATAATTCTTTTTTTGTTGTGTTCGTTATGGTCAGTACAAGGTATGTATAAAACTATTGGTGAGCTCTGGCATTACGAAATTTGTATAAAAAATTGCAATAGGTGGCACGCGAGCTGTTTGAAAACTGAATGTACCGGGACTGAATGAATGGAATGCGGGAGGGTGGAACTCGGGAGGAGGGTTCGCGGGACGGGGGAAGCAGGCGAGGGGAGCGGGGTAAGGGAAGGTGGTGTGGGAACGCGAGAGGAGGAAGGGGACGCGGGAGAGGAAAGGGAGGCGGAAGGGGAACGGGACGAATGGGAAAGGACACGCAGGGAGAAACAATTTCTTTATTAAATGGCATAGCAACGCATGCCGGGAACCAGCTAGTGTTTAATAAAACACGGCTCGCTTAAAGTAGAGCAAAATCTAGTGGAAGGCGTCCTAAGTATCATTTAAAGAAACATTGTGATTTTTTTCACAACTTGTAAAATAACTGAAACAAACGTCTTTACAATAGATTTTCGGAGCAAACTTTGTAATTTTTTCATATCGAGGGAATTTCATATAATTTGGGTGTCAGCGTGGAACTCGTCTAGATTTCTAGATATTATCTTCAAAAATAACATACATTTTTTTAAGAACTTAAAAACTTCAAATGTTTAAGGGAGGATATGTAAGAAATCAGTAGAAAATCGGGTAGCGGCGGCTTAAATTAAACTCAAAATCCACGATTGTACATCGTTTGTGCTTTGTTGACACAAGTCATGTTTTAACTCTACCCTTTGGCATTTTTTTTATCTGCAAATTTGTTGGTACGTTCCATTTCGGGTTCCAAAATCTGCTGCATACACTTTATTATTTACGCAAGGCTTATTTTTTCTAGGTGGCTAATTTTGATTGAGCTTTTCAATATTATTAATTTAATTACCAGCAACCCGGGCGTTTATCAAAATAACATGATCATAAACAAATAAGTAAGTTATTGACGGGCAAATGTATAAAATTATGGTACCAAGCTGCCTAAGTTTGTAAAAGGAAATGTCATTGAGATAGTGACGTACCTGGGAAAAATATTACTTTTTTTTACGTTAAATCCACACTGGAGGCTCTAAGGAAAATATTTTTCAGCTGTGCCTATGTCATCTTACGGGAATTTGTGTGGAGGGTCTTTTTTAGAAAAGGAAAGAGAGGAAGTTCTGGTAAGGAAAAGGGTATGAGGGATGGATAGGAATCTGAGGGTCAATGTATCCAAGAGTGACGGACGTATGAATCCAACCCTCCCACTGCTGTGCAAGGCGATGTTCCGAGAGAGTGCGGCGGGAGAGTCCAAAAGGTCTCCCTCAACCAGTCCCTCCCGATCCGGCCTGCCACGCAAATGGTGTGCAGACGTATCCGAAACCAAAACCCGGACAAACCGAACACGGGCAAACGTAGAGAACCCCTTGTGGTGATGTACGGCAGAGGTATTGGTTATCCTATAAATGGTTTCCGAGGCGGCAGTACCCATACCCGCCTCCCAAATTTTGAGAAAAAAGTACGTATAATTTGTATGGTAGGTATTTAAGTACCTTCCCTTCTTACAATTATTAGTTCAGAGAAAATTTTGGTTTTGATTTATTGAAAAAGGGAAAATTGGAAATATCCCTCTTTTGGATTACTGTTTAGCATGGTCTACAGAAGATCTTGCACTTGATTCTAGTCATATTGAGTCCGTTCAACATCGGTTCCTAAAAGGGATTGCCAGGAGGTTAGGATTAGAGCGAGGCAATTACTTTTATGCTGAAATTGAACAAACCTTTCAAAACCTTTCTCCTTTAGAAGACCGTCGGAAAAAATCTGATCTCATATTTTTTTTTTAAAAGAAAGACAAACATTCCCGGGTTACGAATAACCCAACAAAGTTTGAAAATCTCCTACTACCACCACAGAAAGCCGAAAATGTTGCTTGTGTTGTGATGGAGGACTTAGCCAGCCGAGGAATCGAACACGCGACGCTCGAGTGGGACCCAAGCGCTATCCCCACTCAACCACTGACCGGTCAAATATGTTTCTTCAAAATTATTAACTGTTTAATCGATTCACCTACATTACTACAACTCATCACATTCAATATACCTTCTCGTAGACTCAGAAATAAAGAGCTGCTCTTCCTCAATCAGCACTCGACTAATTATGGTTATAATTCACCACTGTCCAGAATGTGTAGAATGGTCAACTCACTTCAAGACCTTGATTTTTTTGGTATAAGCTTAAATGTTTTCTGTCGCTCTTTAAACAATTGAAGATATTTTATATTTACTCTAATTTTTGCAAAGTCTTGCTTAGTCTTCTTTCTTCTATTTTCTCTGTTTGTCTTTGCTTTCATGTACCATCCTTTATCCTTATAATGTTCATTTCTAAATTTCGTGATACTTTGTACGTAAGTCTGTTAATAAATAAATAAATAAAAATGGTCGGAATTGAATAACTCACCCTTCAGCATCCAGAAATGCAGTGTCGTTACATTTCCAAGATCCAAAGACACATTTCTATTCCCATACCACATTAATAAAATTATACTAAAAACGAGATTCGAGACCTTGGCGTGATTTGTGAAGCATGTCTCTCTTTCAAATCCCACATATCTGACATTGTCTCCCGCGCCAACAAAATGCTCGGATTTGTTCTTCGTAATGCGAGATCTTTTACTAATGGAATTGCAATACAAAGAGCATATGAAGCATTTGTCCGCAGCATCCTGGAATACAGCTCCATTATTTGGGCCCCCTCTGAACAAAACCATATCCTAGAAATAGAAAGAGTCCAAAATCGAGTGTGCTTTAGACCACACGACTGAAGTATAGTCTCCTTCTCAACTTCCGTTCGCCTCGCCCGACCGTTCGCCTCGCCCGATCACACTTTTCACAACGCTCTCGTCACGCAATCACCAGCTTGCTCCCCAAGCCAAGCATGCGTAAAGAAGTTTTATTTCAAAAAGGTTTATGCGTTACCTGAATATGAGGGAATATACATAGGTACTACTCATTACTGTATCCATCGTTGTTCTTAACAGGAATGCTCGATCTTAATACCTTAGAAGCTCGCCGAAATATATTTTTGGGGAAACATTTTTTAAGCTGATCTCCGGTACTGTATTGAATCCACCTATGTTGAAGGAGATTAATCTATATGTCCCTAACGCGTATACTCGTGGGAGATCCCAAAAACTTTTTATGCTCCGAAAGTGAGAACTCCTTCCTTTCAGAATGCGCCATTAAACAATTCAACTGCTTGCTTAACGATTCTGCATTGAGCATCGACATCTTCAATGTTACCCATAGAGAGTTCAGTAACTATCTTTTGACATACGTCACAACATAGTGAAACTGCCCCCATGGTCTTTTTTTCTCTTCTTTTAAATTTTGTAATCTTCGTAATAATGTAATAATAATAATAATAAAAAAAAAATCTGAAAAAATAAGAAAGTACACAGATTTAGGAAATGAGATTAAAAGAATTTGGCATTCTCGGACTATAAAAATATTGCCATTTGTTATTTCGGCCACTGGCATAATACCTAGGAATCTGATTCAAAATTTAAGCATATTAGATTTGTCAAAGAATTTGTATATAAAAATGCAAAAATCAGTCATTTTAAATACATGTAGGATTACAAAGGATTTTTTAAATATTTATATTGAGGGATCAGTAGGATTTATAGGTTCAATTAGAAATGCCACAGAGCCGAACCCTCTGATATGAAAATATCTGGAGTCGGTGAATTATATTCCCATTTGGTCTCTAGTAGGTTGACATGTTGTTCTTGTATTATTTTGTATTTATAATACTTATATAGTGCAATTGCGTAGCGTGGGTTGACTAGATGATCATTTGGGGAAGTGTGTGAAAGGGTTTAGTTTTTCCTGTGTGGAAAATTTAACCCGGACATTTAAATCTGGTGCGTAAAAAAAAAAATAATATATTAAATAATATTAAATATTATAATATTTAATAATTAGAATTTTTTTCCATAGGAAAGCTAATAGCTCAGAAATGCACAAAATAATTTGCAAGGCAGATAGAAACATTACACCATTAAATTTATGTGACGAGAATGCCAACATTCTTATAAATACTAACCAGGAATTATTAGATTCCTGGTCAAATAAAATAATTCATGCAAAACACTTCAATTACCTCAACTAAACGTATGTTGACAAACTTTCGTCAAACAAATGGTTGAGCATTGGAGAGTTGAGCGCAGAAATAGAAGGATTTATGCTTGCCATTCAAGATAGAGTCATTAATACTAAAAATTATAGGCAGCATATAATAAAAGATATAAATCAAATTGATGATTTATGTGGAAAATGTTTGGCTTTTCCGGAAACTATAGAACATATTATATCGGGATGTTCTATATTAGCGCCTTCCGAGTATACATTTAGTCACAATCAGGTTTTAAAAATAATTCACCAAAGTTTGGTAATTAAACATAACTTGATTGACTGCCGTAATATAGTACCATATTATGAATATGAACCAAATTCATTTTTAGAAAATGAATTTTATAAAATATATTATAATAAAACTATACTAACACACAGAACAATTAGTCATAATAGTTTTACATGACAAAATTAAAAAAAATAACTTATATCATTGATGTAGCTATTCCAAATTCCTGTAATATTCAAAAAACTATTTCTGAAAAAATAAGAAAATACACAGATTTAGGAAATGAGATTAAAAGAATTTGGCATTCTCGGACTATAAAAATATTACCATTTGTTATTTCGGCCACTGGCATAATACCTAGGAATCTGATTCAAAATTTAAGCAGTTAGATTTGTCAAAGAATTTGTATATAAAAATGCAAAAATCAGTAATTTTAAATACATGTAGGATTACAAAAGATTTTTTAAATATTTATATTGAGGGATCAGTAGGATTTATAGGTTCAATTAGAAATGCCACAGAGCCGAACCCTCTGATATGAAAATATCTGGAGTCAGTGAATTATATTCCCATTTGGTCTCTAGTAGGTTGAAATGTTGTTCTTGTATTGTTTTGTATTTATAATACTTATATAGTGCAATTGTATAGCGTGGATTCACTAGATGATCATTTGGGAAAGTGTATGAAAGGGTTTAGTTTTTCCTTCTTTTTTTTTCTTGGGGGGGGAAATTTAACCCAGACATTTAAATCTGGTGCGTTATAATAATAATAATAATAATAATTTATTAATTATTTATTAATTATTAATTTATTATAATTTATTCCAGAATTATGCAGGGGAAGTGCAATGCAATACATTCCATATTTTAAAATAACAAAAAAAGATAAATAATAAGTTAAGGTAAAAAATAAATAACAACACTTAAATTAAATAAAATAAACGAATAAACATGAAAAATGAAACTGAAAAAAAATTATGTTGATATCAAACACTAAAATGATTTTTAAATAGCCGTTTACGGAGGGTATTTCATCGTCTCCCGTCTCCAGAGGGTCATCAGGGGAGTTTCCATCCAGGCAGTCATGGCGGTGATGATCGCATTCTTCGTAATAATTTGGTGTATAACTGTTTTATGGAGAACCTGAAAAAAAAATTAGTTCAAAAAAATCGACACTGTGTATAAATTCGTCTAATATTCATCATCATTCATCACTATTGGCTCTACAACCCCTGGTGGGTCTTGGCCTCCTCAAGAGTCTTCCTCCACTCATCTCGGTTTTGTGCCAGCTCTCTCCGGTTTGGAAGCTCCAAGATAGATATGTCTTTGAGGACGTTATCGCTCCATCTTAGTCTTGGTCTTAGTCAGGCTCCTTCGTCCTATTGGTCTTGAGTTCAGCAGGGACTTTGGTGCTTGACGCTCGGTATGATATTCATACCAACTAATTATTAAGAATATTTTTGAAGTCGGTTTTACGTTTGAAATTGGAAAATTTTGAACAAAAAAACATAATTTTAAAGTAAATATCGTTTCGGGGGGCCAAATGTCGGCGGATCAACTGTCGGTTACCCCAGTCATATAGATGGCAACCTAGTTCGTTTCCTGTACATCTTTGAGAAATTATTTCATATGATTTTCTTGAAAGTCCGTAACATTTGCATTAGCGTGGCAACATAAGCATGGCATCCATTACAATTTTTATACTAAAAGTGGGTTGAATCGTGTTCAATTTGTTTCATTGTGCGCGAGAAACATACCGAATAATAACACAAATTCAATTTGCCAAACTGCACTTAGACCAAGATCATCAAAACTTGCCACAAAAAATGACCATTATGTATTATATTGTATTACGAGTTATACGCTCTTTAAGCAAGTCAAGGATATGTTACAATACAAAAAAGATTTACTACGTAGCGGTCTCCGTTCTTTGTGTTTGTGAGGCAACTTTTTCAAGTGGATAGCGAATGAAAATTGGAGCGGCACAATCATAATGGGTATATAAATATGAACGTGATTCATTGACTGAATTGAATGTTTGTGTTTCGAAGAACTTTATTATATCGTTGTGACAGAGTTGCGCAGATTTTGGTTTCGTTCGCACAACAACAAAGGCAATGCCAAACTTTTTGTATCTTGAACTGGTCTGTTTATGTCTTAATTGGGGTGTTTCAAATTTTTCAAATGTAACATTATCATCAAATTTAAAAAAAATATCATCAAATGTCATCAAAATGTGGTCAGATGTCATCAAAATCTCATCAAATTTTTCAAATTTAACATTGAGATCAAATATAACAAAATGTCACCAAATGACTTCAAAATACCATCAAATTTTTGAAATTTAACATTGACATCAAATTTAACAAAATGTCATCAAATTTTATCGAAATGTCATCAAATTTTTCAAATGTAATAGTGTCATTCAATATAACAAAATTTCATCAACTTTTTCAAAAGTAACATTAACGTCAAATATAACAAAATTTCACCAAATGTCATCAAAATGTCATCTTCATGTTTTCTATTAAAGAGATTTTTTTTCATTTGGATGGTCCTATTTAAACGTCGATTCTAGGTTCTAGTTTTAGCTTTGTGTCAAATTGTGATCAGTTGAAAAGTATAACGATATGACAGTCGTCATGCTTTCATACTTTTCACGATTGGTTCAAAAACCGAAACGGATTTTTCTTTTTAAAGGGTACTTTTCAAATGTTAAAAAAATAAATGTTAAATAAATAGAACTCTTTTAACAGTTGTTGTTGGAATAACTCTTTTTATAATAACTTTTGAAGGTCAACATCAATGTAAAATATCATTGAAGAAGAAGATAATATGAAAAAGAGCAAGATAGAAAAATAAAAAGGTTACGGTCACAACTGAGGCTCGAACCCATGATCTCTTGTCTTACCGGGACGTTTGGGCCTTTAAAGTTAACTCTTATTTTGAAGAAATTTTGGTGGATCTCATATTTCAAATCCAGAATTAACAATATTCAACCAACTTTTCCTATATTTTTGGCTGCTACCTTTTTAAATAATCACAAAGTTCTAAAGAATTTGATTTGTTACCTAGATGAACGTCTCGGATAAACATATCCGATTTTATTTACATGGGACACCTATTGGTCTTTTCTAAAAATCTAAATGAATTCTCAATTTCTATTTTAGTACTTTATGGTCATTTGTAAAGGTAGCAGCCAAAATTATGAAAAAAAGTTAGTCGAAGATAAAAATGTTAATTCTTAATTTGAAATATGACATAGATAAAATTCATTTAAAAACAGGAGGTCCCAATGGCCGAGTTAGTTAAGGCATTTGTATCGGTAAAACAAGAGATCCTGGGTTCAAGTCCCGGGAGTGACTGTTATCTTTTTATTTTTCTGTGTCGTATTCTTTTTCATATTTTCGTTTAGATTTATTAGTATTATCTTCTTCTTAATGATATCTTTTACCAGTTCTCATTTTCCATATTGACATGAATAGTTCCCTAATAATTGTTAAAACTTCTTCCTTATGTATTTATCATCTTTCTTTCTTTGCTTGAAGTGCCAATATTGTACTACAAGCGGGTTTGGTTTATATAAGCGCAATTGGAACAGGGCTACTCTGGAAGACTATTGGACTAAGAGGGGTTATATGCGTCAATCCATTTACTTCCTAACTAAAGTGCTCAGCGTTCATTAATAACATTCTCTTGTTCTACGTGCTTCTTGTCAGACATCATAAAATGTAAATACCCATCTTCTGGCTTAATGCTTTCTAAACTCAATCTATTTACGTTAGAGTATCTGTAAACATGTTTACTATAAGTGTGATCGAATTTGCAAACGGTAATATGATAATTTCTAATTAGTTGCACAAAAAACTGGTTGTTTTTACTCTCGGAATTAAGCAAACAGCTTAGTAGCTGACGATGCTCCAGATATTATAACACGCTTATCACCAACTATTTTTTAACTTTTCTGAAATCTGATTCAAATAATTATTAATTATGTTAACTTTTGCAAAACATTGATTGCCAACTCGAAAAGTTTCCAAGATTGTTCGTTTCTTAAACAATTCTTCCACCATGTTAAGAAATAAATATTTTGTATTGTGTAAGAATGGTAGTTGTCCCAGATAACGTTGTGAAAACAGAAGTACATTTCGAAATCAATCAATTACTTTATTTGCTTTTTAGAAGGGTTCCACATGTCGAAAGATTGACATTCACAGCCAGAGATTAAATCAGAAATTGTACACGATTTCATGTAGGAAATCAGTGATAGAGACACCGTTATTTGTCTTTCTCTTTTTAGCACTATAAATAATAATAAAATTATGAGGAGCTACCACAGTTATAGACGCAGCTTTCAGCAGGTTATAAAATTATAACTAAATATCTACACACGTTCTTCCGACGTTTTGATTCGTGAAAGTAAGATATTTCATTTATACCTCCATATTTTAAATTAACTTTACATTATATTATGTCTATTGAAAGTATTATCGCTGTAAAAAGTCAGATCAGGAGACAATGCATAGATATTAAATCTGGAAATTGATTCTATTTTTACAAAAGAGATACAATTCATTTAGATCATTTCCCAACCAATTTACGGGTATTGAACCTTATTCATTTTAATATTGTATTTACTGTTTTTAATATTTTAAGAGCAAGTTATGAATAAAGTTAAATTGCACCAATCAGATTGTACAATGCACAAAAACCATCGCAGTCGAATCTTTTTTAGTCTCTTTCGTCAAAACTTTACCCAGGATCAACTGTGGATCAAGTAGTTAAATCTAACTCGTTTGTTGATTGTTTAACTTGATCTTCTTCCCCTTGTTCTATTCGGGCATAAGATGACAAGGTATCTTCAGGCATCCCTGTTCCATAGGCCTTAATACATTGCATTCCCAACTTCTCCTTCTTCTTCTTTGTGAGCCATATCAGGTCCCCCCGACGTTGGCGATCACTCTTGAAAATGTCTCTCTGTCTTGCGCTGCCCAGAATAGCTCTTCCACACTTCTAATGCCGGTCCACTCTCGTATATTTCGCAGCCAAGACATTTGTCTCCTACCAGGCCGTCGGCGACCCTCTATCTTGCCTTTCAATATTAAATGGAGCAAGTGATTCTTCTCCCCTCGAAGTATGTGATCCAGATATGAAATTTTCCTGATTTTTATTAATGTAAGCAGTTCTCTGTCTGCTCTAGCCCGCTTGAGAATTTCTGTGTTGGTGATCATATCGGTCCATGGAGCATTCTCCGGTGAAGCCACATTTCAAAAGCCTCTAACCTGTTCATGGTATTTACTTTCAAGGATCATGTTTCACATCCATACAGCAAGACCAGCCACGCATAACATTTTAGCATTCTCTGCCTTAGTTTTAAGCTGATATTGTCATTGCAGAAGAGGGATTTCATTTTAATGAACGCAGTTCTTGCTGCTTCTATTCTGCACCTAACCTCTATATCTGGGTCAAGAGTCTCCGTGCGAATACTGCCGAGGTATCTAAATCTAAATCATAGACCTTAATACATTGTATGCCCAACACACATTAAAATTTAATAATCACTGCCAATGAATTATGAATCTTGACTGGGAATTCATCATACGATGATATTGTGTATTTTAAAAAATTATTTGCTATTTATGTTATGGTGAGCTTACGACGTATCTTAAGATACTTTGGATACGTTGCTTGCCAAATTGACGACTCCAACTTGGAGAAACACTTAGTCACTGGCAAAGTGGAAGGCAGAAGAAGCAGAGGAAGGTCACCAATGCGCTGGAGTGACCAAGTATCACTGGCGTCCGGTACATCGGTGTCCACAGCTATCCACAGCGCAGGACCGTGGAGGAGCCTTGTCCACCATGAAAATTGGACTAGGAGTCACGAGGAACTGAACTAGCAATGAAAATTGGACTAGGAGTCACGAAGAACTAGCAATGAGGAACCGATTTGAGAAGAAGAATATGTGTCATATTAATGAGAACCCTCTTTCTTTCCAGATCAAGAAGCAATTATTATTCAGCAAAGGACCAAGTTTTATGCGCGTTTTGGATGATCTTTATCTGATATTTTCAAAATGAATCAGTACAGTGGTTTCCTACTTATCCTCCTTGCCCAAACATCCCTGGCAGCTCCTTGCGACGTGGTCGAGGACACCAGTGTTACTGATAAGCCGCGACCCATTGAACTCAACAGACGGTCGGACGGAAAGGGCAAGTGTTTGGAGGCTACGTTTGGGCAATTGCATGTGAGTGATTATACACAATTTGTATATAGTTTTCCAGTTTACTTTTAATGGCATTACTGGTTGGGGTTATCACGTACAGTGAATTATATGAAATTCGTGAATCATTATTACAAAATATGGTCGGTGCGTGTAAGTTCAAAAGGTTCGGAATTTTGACTGTAAGTGTATTATAATTTTTAAACTGTTTGTTAAGATTTATTTAAAAGAAACGAGGCGTAAACGCTCTTTTTTACGAACCAGGAGCTGAGCCATTCATCATTATGTTTTTTCTTAACAAATGTTTTACCAATGATAAATTAGGTTTGAATCTCGTAACAATGAATTGTCAGCGCCCACGCGAATTCGTAAAATTATCGTGTTGTTTGCAGCTTTTTCATTATTGAAGCAAACGAAATATATCTTACCAAGCCACCGCAAATTTCAATAAATTCAACACCCTCTGATTAATCAAAATTATAAAAAAACTCACTTGAATATCAGATCTGTCTTAATTTTAACGACGACGTTCAACAACACAACAAAATCACCACATACTATACAATTTTTAAATTGTTCTTAACAAATCGAAAAAAATTTTTCAGAAAATTCAATTAACTAACCCAATGTTAAAAATGTTTCTTTTTGGGGTTCTTGTATTAACTTATCCCTCATTTCAACAGGATGGAGCCGAGTGCTTCGAATATTACCAAAAAGGACCATGTGCTTCAGATGAGGTTATAGCATACAATTCTCTTTCCGGATTTGGAGAGTGCGTACCAGATCTGTGTCTGAAGGAAAATAACGAGAAGAGCAAGGACAAGAAGACCTTCGCTCCTTTGGACGATGACGAAGGGAAATGTTTGGAACTGGGATCCAAAGGATGCAAAGAAGACTCCGAAGAATCCTTGTTCATGATTGAAGCCAAATCAAGAGCTCCAGTTTGTATTGAAGGACCAGAGACATCTGAATCGAAACTTAAATCAGTGCCAGATAAAAATGACGACAAAAGACAGATCAAAAACAAACCTTTAGAAAAAAATGAAGACAAAATACAGATCAAAAATAAACCCATAGAGATTTGATTTCTGTTACATAATACGTTTAATATTATTTGTAAATATAATGTTTTTAAGGTTTATTTATGAAACTGGTAGATGTAATTATTATAGCTACGATTGATGTAGAATTTTTAAAGATAAATAAATCACATATTTTTTATCATCACATCTGAGTTTAATTATGTCAGTTTTTTCACTAGGCGAAGTTCAGTGTAAAATAAATGAAACGACTATGGTAAATTTCTACTGAATAATATTTTACTAAATATTTTACTCAAAGTCTAATCCTTTTTAATAACAGTCACCCCTAAATTAGTTTACTCATTATTACCTAATTCGTTTCCCCTCTCTTTAATCCTGTTTCACCACTTTTATTTACAGCTGTGTTTATTGTTTTCATTGCATGTTATTTTAATTTTTAGTATATTTACTATCCTGATGAAGAAACCTCTGGTTCCGAAACGTGCCGATATTAATAATTAAAAGGGAGGAACTAAGCGTTTCATTGTTATTTATTTCAAATTGTGCCACAAAGTACCATTATAATTATTGAAGTAGTTGATATTTTAGGATTGGATGAGCGTTTTCCATGTTTTATGTAATCCCTATAAAATTCATAAACTAAGATGACGTGGAAAAGCAAACGTACCTACGGTTTCCTCTCAAACATTACTTTATAATCAACATCAATTACGATCAAAGACGTTACCATCATAATATTTAGAACACCTTCATAAAGATATCTTTCAAAATCCAGTCTTTCAAAATAAATATCAACTCTACTTTTGCCACTAATCTTTTCACAAATGTAATACTACAGTGATGGGGGAAGCAAGTGTAAAATCGTGCGGTGTCCAGTGTTTTAAATATAATGTCCTCTGCGTGCAAAGCAGTATCTTCTCCAAGCATAGACTTTCTAATTAAATTGTGTTTATCGGAAATGACCTGCCAGGTAAGCATGTTTCTGTATCCATTTGTAAATAGCAGAATTAGATAGAACCTAAGAATTCTTAATAAATTGTACAGCGTCCTTGAGGTGATTTTTCACAAAACGGCGCTTTACAAATTATCCAATTATTATTATTATTAAATCGATAAACTGGTGAGTAACGGACTCAGGTACATATTTCTCTTGCCATATATCGCAGCTCACTCAGTCTTGCTACAAACTTCTTGGGTTCATCATCAGGACTTGTAAACAGTTTGATAACCAATAAGCTACGCTAGCGTTATTCAATTGCATATTAAGAAGCAAGCTGGAGTACGCGAGCAATGTTTGGGCACCGTTCCACCAGAAGTACATTGATATGTTAGAGCAAATCCAGAAGAAATTCCTCCGGTATGTTTATATGCGGAAGCATGGAACCTATTCAAGGTTCATGCACCATATTGACTTACTCGAGGAAACTGATTCTGTGAGTCTAGAAACTAGACGGAAAGCAAGTCTTGCTATTCTGTCTTTCAAAATTTGGAACAATTTCATCGATAGCCCATTTGTCTTGGGATGCTATGATTTATATGTACCCACTACAGCCGAAGTCAATATCATGACTTACTTAAAGTACCGAACGGCAGAACAGACGTCTTGGTAAAGCATAGCATAACGAGGGGAGTGGTGCTGTTCGCATACTCGAAGAGTTGGAACTCTTCGAGTATGAGAACTTTAGAAGTCGAAATTATAGATGAACAGAGTTTGCAGCTACCTGCAACATCAACCAACGTCCATTGGATCAGAGGTTGCATTGAAAATATTTACGTACGTTAGAAATGAAAAAAAATCACTGGATTACCAAATTGAATCAAGAATCAGCAAAAAGCATATGGTCATCTGTACACTCCAACTGGTCGAGTATGCCGACAGGAGCAATATAAGTGTGGATGTCGAAATGACAGCCGCCAACAATGCAGTTGAAGCACAAAGCGGTGCTGTCGTATTATCGACACCCACGTCTAAAATCATCGGCGCTGAAAAGTCTGGACACTTGTGAACATGTATGGCTTTAGTGATTCAGCGATGAGTGATTTTAAATTTGAATTTACCTTAATAATCTTATCTGCCATTTAAATGTTAAACATTTTGTAATGAGGTGTCATCGTTCATCAAGTTGTTCAATATTATAATGGCTCGATACACGTGCTCTAATCATAAACTGAATCATATAATTTATTTAACACCTTTAAAGCCTTTTGTTATCCTGAAAAGTGCATCTGGTTAATCTTTTTGAAGTGAAACTTCTTTAGCACCGTTGTGATTTTAAACTCGAAGAAACGAAAAAGCGACACTACAGAAATACAAACACATACATCTATAGGATTTAGCCTAGATCGGTCTTCTATTTGTGTGGTACTTCGTAGCCTATCGGTCTCGTCCTTGTACGGTGCTTTGTAACCTCCCCACTCTTGTTTACTTTAGTTTTCTGAAGGTGTGAAATGCACACAATTTTTTAAGTGAAAACTTCTTTAGCACCGTTGCGATTTGAAACTCGATGAAACGGAAAATATCGACGCTAAAAACAGACAAACACACACATCTACTGGATTTACCCTGCGATAGAATGAGGTAGTATAATCGGTCTCCTCTTTGTGCGGTGCTTCGTAGCCTCCCCACTCTTGTCTTGTTTATGAAGGTTTCTTCTACCGCGTGTGAATTGCACAATGTGATTTTTTTTCATTAACTCCACAAAGGAGGCTCTCATTAGAGATGCCATCTTTGGAGACGCTGTGTGGAGGATCTTTAGGATTAGGGAAAGAAAGGAGAGGAAGTTCTGGAAAGGATAAAGGTATGACGGGTTGGTAGGAATCTGGGGGTCAATGTGTCCAGGAGTGCTGGATGTATGAGTCCATCCCTCCAATTGCAGTACAAGGTGGCGAATCGAGAGTCCGGCTGGTGAAAACAAAAGGTCTTTCGATCTGAGACCTAGACAAACCTCACCCCATGAACCCGGAATCCCTGCTAAGTCACCAAACGTAGCGAACCACTTGGGGTGACGTATGGCATTCTTAATTCAGCTTGACATGGTATTCAAATTTCCGCCCGATTCCCGCATAGCGCCAGAGATATACTCGTTATCTTCAGCAGAACTAATCTTCTGAAGAATTTTACGAATAAATGTGCCTACACCGCCTACCTGTCATAAAAATCACTTATTTATTTATTTATTTGTAAGAAACAAACAGCTTTTACATAATATACAGTGATAATAGATACGCAAGTGAGCTGAAGTCAAGCCACAGAAGTTTCTTATGCTTAAAGTACAAAGGAAATGAAATTTTAATATCTTGTGATTAATTTTGGGTTATAGGAAGGGGAGAGGAAGAGGAATATTGGAAAAGGTTAGGAGATGCTCCCGATACATTCCGTACTCTCATATTATTAATAATCGATCGTACGCGTTACTTCATATCGATATTTCTTTAATAAGTTATTACTAAAAATGACAATGCTGTAAAATTTTGTATTGTGCACGTACACGAGGATTGGGGATTTTTTTATGTTATCCACATGAGGATAAAGAAAATCAATCGGATTGTCGGGTTGATCTATAAATGGACCTTATTGCATTTTCGAAAGCACATGAGAGTTTACATGTAGTTTAAAATGGCTAAATAAACTGGTGCTTCCTAACTTGACATTCTCCTTCTTTTGCAACTCCAATACTCGGCTTCGGAAAATTATTCAAATGGTGCTGTCCATAGTCTGACTATAGCTATGGGAGTCTTGTGTATTGTTTTGGGCTGTTCATCTTATAAGCACATTAAACACAACAGCAAAAAACCTTTGTTAAAATATCAAGTTAGTCTCCATTTATCACTGTGACAACTGATATGTTGAGATTCATTTACGGCAGACCGATCACCATACACATTCTGGCTGGTACTGCCAGATGACGAGAGAGGTATCCCACCCGACACAAGCGTTCTTCATATCACAATACTTGTTTTCATTATCTTTTCTTGCAGATGCTTGCAACATACGCAAGATGCCATTACCCTGCGAGCAGCCGCCTTTTATGTTTTTCTCTTATCTTTTTTTTAATTTGTTTATCCCTGACTTGCTTTATATTTTTTGCATTTTGTATATTATGTAAGCACTTGCATACTGCTTCCTAACACTGTATGCAGGGACACTGGAGGTCTAGATTCGTTCAAACTTAAATGTAGATTCGTTCTTTCAAAAAAATTAGAGTCCTTGCGAGAGCCTTGAAGGAGTAACCATCTGTTACTTATACCAGGGCGGGTAAGTGGTGGATACCTCCACTGATATTATCCAGTTCCGTCACCGTGCGGGACAGTTTATTTTAACATCGCTCCGTTGCGCGAATCCTACCGACCCGCGCTCCGCCCCTGTTAAATCGTTTTTTTTAGCAGATTTCTGCCCAATTTTAAATAGTAATAGTGTGCATACAGTGTGAAATAATTGTGCCGAATTGAATAACGTGTTGAAACATAAAATATTCGACTCCGTTAGAAGCTCACCGGTTGTGGGAGCCTTCTTGGCGTCCCACAAAAAAGTGTCGAAGTCTGTAACTTTGGAGAACGGAAACGGACCGCGGAAAAAAATATATCAGTGAATGCGCGCTATCAAGCTCTATCGAATAGGTGTACTTGGTGTTCAAATATATTTTTCTGAAAAAACATTATTAAAACTTAAAAAAAAAAAATCAATAAAAAGTGTAGAAACCTATAACTTTCCCCAGTGAAAACGAATCGTGGAAACAGTTATACCATTAAAACCGCGCTGTGAAACTCTATCGAATAAGTGTCGTAACCCGTAATTTCATTTGTTTTAACCTTCGTTTCGGAGTGTAATATTATCTACAATTAAATTCTCTTCTTAAAACTAGGGTAAGTTATGTTGAGATAAGATATGGACCGCGCAGATGAGATTTTAAAGCGGATCTCGGAAGACCTAGACCGCCAAATGGCCCACAGGGCACGTCTGGCGGAGATGGAATATGAGGATGCTGTGGAATTTGCGCGCTCACTAGAGACCACAGACCCTACTGCGGGAACCTCTCAACAATCTCCGGTAAGAGATAAAACTAACTTAGGCTTGTCGTTACAGATTGCTGATATGATTACGTCTCCCGACAAGGATCAGGAGTCAGATCCTCGGCGACTTACGGCAGGCTTCTGCAATAATGTTAATGAGGGAGTGGGAGGTAAGTCTCCAATTCAAATAAACAAAAAGCTCCCACGCTCTGATGAAGCTCAACCTTTCGAAGATTTCCTGAATAAGTTTTGGGAAAACCTCGCAAAAATTACAGGTGCTGTCACAGAGGGTAGGAACAAAATGAATAAGGAGGAGAAACAAGTTGTCGCTCAAGCGGTCGACATAATTAAAAGAGACCTAGTTATCCTGGTTGTGGAGAATGCGTCGCTGAAGGCAAGGGCTAAAGCCCTCGAGGAAGTCATTACCTCTCAAGCTGGCTTAGTTGAAAAAATCGACCTTTTAATCAAACATAAACCCACTGTTGCCCCCCCCTCAGGCGGAAAACAAACAAACGCGGGCAAAAAAACGTACGCGAGTGCGGCTGGCGCTACACCTAGCGCCTCAATCTTTATCGATGGACAGGAGCGCGGTTTACCTCCTCAACAGCCGACAGTATTATTCTACCCCACGGTACCGGAAGGTAAAACGTCGGAGGACACTAAAAAAATGATCAGCTCCATCCTAGATCCAAAGTCAGACGGATTCCAAGCGGTCCGCACTAGAAGTATTAAGGGAGGAGGTTTTCTCCTGCAGACATCCAGTGCCGGGGGGTTGAAAAATATACAGAAAGCTGCCGAGAAACTCTCTGCTAGTGGTATAAAAATGATCAGTCCACAGGGCCGCCTACCCAAAATCGTACTTTACGACGTCCCGAGGGGTGACGTCTCCAAAGATGCCGCCCTATTTGAGGAGATCTTCGTAAATAATATCACAGGGAACTGCACCCTCACTAAGGACGACCACCTCAGAACCATGCGGAGGGTATCACTTTTTGGTAGGAGGGATGCCCCTACCATGAATATGATTATTACATGTCATCCTGACTGCAGGAAGGTTCTAATAGACAGCGGACATTGCTACTTTGGGTGGAACGCCTGCCGTGTTCGGGATTATCTGGGTGCAACGAGATGCTATAAATGCCACTTGTATGGCCACGTGAGCAAATCTTGCACCCAGGAAACAACAACATGCCGCCACTGCGCCGCAACCGGCCATGACTATGAGGATTGCCCCAAAAAAGCACTGGCCGCTGTCTGCGCTACCTGCTCAAGGTTTAAAAAGCCGGCGAACCACTCTACGGGAGATCGTGCTTGCCCTGCCCACAGAGCGGCTATAGAGGTACAAGTACGTATGACGGACTATGGCGGGCGCTAATTCCCTCACCATTGGTCAGGCGAACCTGCAAAGGTCTCGGGTGGCCACCCTGGAGACTCAGCGGGTGATGTCTGACCTCGGCATAGACATCATGCTTATTCAGGAGCAGTACGTGTGGCAAGGCAAAACTCCTGGAATTAATAGTCCGGGTGCGGTGCTCGAGGTGGGTTCCTCTCCGGGTGCGGGTGTCCTGGTCAATACTTCCTTGATCAGACCCCTCCTCTTGGGAGGGCTCTCAAACGAGTACCAAACCTGTGTATCCATTAAATTAGCTAACACGGAAATCATCGTGATCTCCGTTTACTTTAAGTACGGTAATCCTGTTGAACCGCATATTTTGAGCTTAACGCGAGCCCTTCACAAATTAAGAGGTCGAAACGTAATTATCGGTGGATACTTCAACGCGCGATCGCCTCTCTGGTTCGACTATAACGGAATTCGGACGGAAAGATCCTTTGCTGTCGAAGACCTTATTGCGGCGCAAGGTCTGTTCATCCTCAATGAACCGGGCATGCTTTCTACTTTTTCAGGACCCGGAGGCGAAAGTAACATTGATCTCACTCTATGTTCTAGATCTGTTGCGACTAAAATATCTCAGTGGAAAGTTCACGAGTGTGCGTTAGTTTCTGATCATAGACTCATAACTTTTTCTGTGGGTATTCCAAAGACAGAAACTCCACGGTCTACGTGGAATTTCAGAACCACAAGGGCGGATTGGGATAAATTTGGGGAGGTGCTACGCCAATCATTAAGGGGCTTTCACGACGTAGCAGCTAGGGAACCGGACAATTTGGGGAATTTTTTCAACGCGGCGGTGGTATCGGCCGCAGAAGCCTCTTTGGGAAGAACTAACCCTAAAAAGGCTATTCGGACGCCGTGGTGGACACAAGAGCTGACTTTGCTGAAGGGTACATTTAAAAGCGCTTACAGGAATCTCAGTGTGGTCAGGCAGAGCTTATGCTCGCCCGAAGAGGCTATTGTCCTCCAAGCCCGCTTTAGGGCCGCACGAGGTGCCTATCGCTCGGGTGTCCTTTTGGCAAAACGAGCTGCCTGGCATAATTGGGTTAATGAAGTGGGTAACGCCAACCCGTGGGAAATCCACAGCGTCGTTGGAAAAACGGGAAAAGGATCTGAAAGTTACTTGTCGAGCGTGGTGCTCGGGAACGTTGAGAGTGTCGATGTTACCTCCACTCTTGAGACACTTCTGGGCAAGTTAGTTCCGTTAGACTCAGTAATAGGGGAAAGTGTTCACCATAAACAGATTAGAAATCTGTCACGGCTACCACTTAGTGAGCCCGCCCAGGGGAACGGCATGCCACCGTTAAGTCGAATTGAAGTGGAAATAATAATTAAGGGTTTGGGTCCGAAAAAGGCACCGGGATTTGATAGATTGAATGGAATAATTGCGAAGAATGTCTGGATCCACGCCAAAGAGGAGTTCTACCAGGTGTTGGAGACGTGCTTGCGTAGGGGAAAATTTCCTACGGAATGGAAGAAGGGCGTGCTCCGGATTATACCAAAGGGTAACGGTAAGCCGAAGACGGACATAGGAGCTTATAGGCCTATAACATTATTGCCAATTCTAGGCAAAGTTTTGGAAAACATCATCAAGCACCGACTACACCTCACCCTAACGCCGCCCAGCGATCTTCAATTCGGCTTTGTCCCCGGCAAATCCACGGAGCACGCCATTAAACATGCGCTTGAATGGGTGAGGGTATGCCAAAAGAGGTACGTTATAGGCATCTTCTTGGATATCTCGGGTGCCTTTGATCACGCGTGGTGGCCGATGATACTTACCAAGCTGAAAAGCAGGAACTGCCCGCGTAAACTGTTTGAGATTATTAGTGACTATCTAAGTGGTAGGACAGTTATCATAGGGCACGGGGACGTTTTAATCACCCGAACAGTCGACATGGGATGTCCGCAGGGGTCGGTTCTCGGACCCGACCTGTGGAAAATCTTGTTCGACGACTCCTCCAGGTTGCCCTTGCCTGAAGGTTGTATATCGGTCGACTACGTAGATGACAAATTGTTTTTGGTCTCTGGGGACAGTAGGAGGGAAGTGGAATCTAAGGCTGAAGAAGGTTTACAAGTGATCCTTGAATGGGGACAGAGAAATAGACTGAACTTCGTTCCCCACAAGACCGTGGGCCTCCTCATGAAGGGCATGCTCAGCCGAGGCAGGAACCCCTTCATCAGAATGGGAGGCTCATCCATCCGATTTGCAGAAAACACCAGGTATTTAGGCGTAATTTTGGACAGATCTTCTTCATTCCTGGCCCACGTCAAGAACGTCTCCGACAGGGCACAAGCCCTGTTTCAGAAACTGAGAAGACTCTCAACAGCCGAATGGGGATTGCGCTCTCCGGCGATTCGCCTGCTGTACAGAGGGGTATATGTGTGGCAAGTATCATATGCTGCCTCTGTGTGGGAGCATCGCTTGGATAACGTCTTGATAAACTCTGCTCTTAAACGGGGTCAGCGGACTCCCCTGTTGGCGCTCTTGGGCGCTTATAGGACTGTGGCCTCAGATGCACTACCGGTTCTGGCCGGCATTCTGCCGATTGACCTTGAAATTAGGGAAATATTGACCAAAAAGGAACTTATTAGAGGCAGGGCTGCTGTCCACCTGGGAGTCGAGCTGACACCGGGAGGAGTCGTGGCCCTCCCTGGCTTGCTCAAAGCGATGCGCGAGAGAACGCTGAGTGTATGGCAAGAGCGATGGGATAGGTCGACGAAGGGCAGATGGACTTTCTCCTTCTTCCCTTAAGTTAAATTCAGAATGGAAGGGGCATACATTAAACTAGATCACTATGTGACGCAGATGCTTTCTGGGCATGGGGAATTCAGGGGTCGGCTTCATAGCTTGACCCTCTCTCCTCACCCAAACTGCGCATGTGGTGATACTAATCAGGACGCCAGGCACATTCTGTGGCACTGCGAGTTGATGAAGGAAGCACGAGAGGAAATGATGGATGGCTTGCGCGGAATAACAAGACCAGCGTGGAATGCTGACCTTGTGTCGAACAAAGAGAATTTTGAATGCTTGAAAAAGTTTGTCAAGTCCTGGGTAGAGAGATGGCCTGTACTTAGAGTCGCGGACCTAGATTAAATTCATCTTTGTTTCAGGTGCCACACGTATTGCTCCCGTCTTCTTCTTCGGTCCTCCTCTATTACTCTTTATTTAGTGAATATGCTTTGAACTATCTATAATATAACTTATGTGACCTATAAAATACTGATAACATCTGTCTATTTTTTTTTCTTCTGATCTCTGCTAACAATGATTTATGTTTTTACCTCGACAGGTCATGTTGGTGTTGGTGATCGATATTAGTGATGACACTAATGCTCGATATATTATCACTCTGAACTGATTCTATAATTATGTTTCACATGTATAAATGCTCTTATTATTTTCTATTTTTCTGTATTAGTTTTGGTTTCCATTCTTTGGTGGCGCAACTGAACTGAACATGTTATGTATCGTCATTCCCCCATAGAAAGGGGGTGGGATAGACCCTGTCCATGCACATTGCCAGACGAACACACACCAGAGTGGTCTTCCCGCGATCCGCCCGCGCCTCCCCCATCGTCATGCGTAGGCCTGAGGCGTAACCGTGCGGTCTCAATGTCCTTCCGTCCCCCCTCCGGTAACCCGACGCTCATCTTTTCCTCAAGGTCTTCAAAATCTTCCCCTTCTCTCCCAAGTGCATTTCTTCGAGGCAAAATCGGGGAACCGGCTAAAGGGCGCGGACTTCGAGCATCGTCTGCGGTTGGGCCGATAGCTATACGCATTCTCATTGGGACTGCCCGGTGGTCAATGGAATACTTTCTCTGGCTCTTCTTTTTATATATTTTATTTTCTTTCCGCTATTATAGTAATTACTTACATTATAACATAATCATATAACTGTTTTTTCCTCATTACTTATTTTATTTACAGAAGGTTTCTTCGACTGGTCTAGCCGTTATTTTTATTTTTCTTTTACTAACACTGTTTTCTCTTATTGATGTTACCTTATTTCAGAAGAATTATTCCACGGGCTGCTACTTCTATTTATCTTTTGTATAATTTTAATGTAAGTACTTGCATACTGCTTACTAACCCCGTATGCATGGACATTGGAGGGTCTAGAGTTGTTCAAATAAATGTAGCTTCGTTCAAAAAAAAAGTAGAGTCTTGAGGTGTGCGGTGAAGGAGGAAACCATATGTTTCCTTATAACGCCGTTGGGAAAGTGGTGGGTCCCCTCCAATGATATTATAAATAATGCAACAATCTCCAAAAATAACATGAACAGTGGTTTTTCGGAGTGGTTTGATATAACAAAAGGTGTTAAACAAGGCTGCGTAATGTCACCTTGGTTATTCAAAATATATACATGGATAACTTTTTATTTATTTATTTATATATGCATATATATTACAATACATTACAAATTGATGCTTTGTCTGTCCAACTGGGAAGGATACCCGATTCAGGACAGCCAAATTGTATATTTAATTCATAATATTCTTAACAAAGGAATGGCTTCGTTCAAGATATTACAGGAATTTGCTTCTGTCAAGACAACTTTTGAGAACATTACAAATTGTATTCTGAACGAAGGGATGGTTTCTTTATGTCTTTGAAAGATTCTAAAAGATGTGATTTTTTTTCAAGGTCATTTTGGAGAACATTAATAATTGCATTCAGAGTGAATGAGTGGTTTCTTTAGTGAGATCACAAGTACGAGATTCTTTCCTGACCGTTTTAGAGAACATTTACAATTGCGTGCAAGAACTGTATGCAAGAATTGAAAGAGTTGGGATTGGGTGCGAATTTGAGTAATGTGAAGGAATGTTGCCTGTATGCTGATGATTCGGTGCTGATTCTAACGGTATAGGAGACCCACAGGCTTTCGTGACAAGGATGGATGTAAGAACGTCTAAAGTCATGGTGTTTGAAAGAGAGATTACAAAAACAGTGCGCAATATAGTTGTGAATGATGAATACTTGGAGCAGGTGTATGAGTTTGTGTATCTGGGAAATATGTTAACGAAAGAGGGAAAGGCCGAAAGAGATATTGAAAGAAGGGTAAATGCAGGTAATTTCATTATAGGAGGACTGTATGGTGTACGCGCAAACCAAAACCTGTCCAAAAAAGCGATGCTAGCAGTCCACAATGGAGTGCTGGTACCTTCGCTGATGTATGGCATGGCATGGAACTGGCAGAGGAAGAATGAAAGTATACTGGATGGTGTAGAAATGAGATCCCAGAGGCGTATGTGTTGTAAAATCATATGTGGTCTTGTGAGAAATGTTGAAATCCGCAAATAATGTAAGGCTGATCGTACCATCAGATTTGGGCATGTATAGCGAATTAACGAAGAAAGGAGCGTAAAAAGAATGTAATTACGCAAATGTGAATGATAGAAGAAGTCGGTGACGCCCGAGGAAGATATGGTATGAACAAGTGAATCACATACTAGAGTCAGGCCATGTCAAGAGTCAGAATAATAAAAGAGTATGTATGAGACGATGCATGAGTATGAATGAGGATAACCAACACCTCTGCCATAAGTCACCCCAAGTAGTTCGCTACGTTTGGTGATTTAGCAGGGGTGCCCGGGTTCATGGGATGAGGTTTGTCTAGGTCTTGGAGGTGGATGACCAGGACACACTGAACCCCAGATTCCTACCCACCACTTTTCCTTCCCAGAACTCTCCTTCCTTTCCCTAAAAAAACCCTCCACACAGCATTCCCAAAGATGACATAGGCCCTCAGGGAAATTATTTTCCTCGGAGCCTCCTGTGTGGAGCACATGTAAAAAAAGGGCAAAGAGTGTGTGTCAAGACCAAGTTATTTAGCGATCCTTCCTCTCTGCTCTACGCTTACCCCTGCATAAAAACGACGTGATGGTTAGTTAGTAAGTATTTTATAGTTAACCCGTTTAATCACAGGAGACCCAAGTTGTCCCTAAACATCATATGCCGTTATAATAACAGGAGACCCAGATTGTCCCAGAGCGACCGTGCATTATTAAAAGTTAGATATCTCTCTTTCTGTAATGCGAATATTTGTGATTTCTTTTATGTTAGAAACAGAAAGAAATAATGCTTCTCACTGTCTTAGAATTATATGAGCTAGGTTGTTCAGATATTTTACAAATTTAATTTTATTTCAAATTTAATTTTAAAATAAAATTGTATGAAAGTGATAAAAAGTGAGGTGACAGTTTTATTACAAATTTTGTTAAGAAAAGGAATCTGAATTTAAAATTTGAAGTTTATTCTATTTTAATTACTTTAATTCAAATATTCGCAGGTATGCATTTTTTAGCCAATTTACATTTCCAATATTCAAATTTTAATATTTATAAACAAAAATGTTGATTTCTAATAAACATATCGGAAAGATTATTTTATCTAAATTTTAGGACAATTTTTATTTTTGCAAAAGCTTTAAAAAAAACTAATAAATAGGAACATTTAAAATGCATGGGAAGAACCAGGAATTTTGCGCGCAAACTTTGACAGGCAAAAGTTGACAGAAAATTATTTTTTTATTATTCGAAGGGTTAAGTATCTCAAAAAATCTTATATATAAAATTCTCGTGTCACGATGTTTGTGGTCGCACTCCTCCGAAACGACTTGACCGATTTTTATGAAATTTTTTACGTGTATTTGGTAAGTATTAGAATAGGTTTTAAAGTATATTTCATACCGCTAGGTGATAAGGGTGTCCCTATCCAGAAAAAAAAACTATTTTTTTACCATTTTTTTGTATTTTTTTTTATTTGGCGTCAAAAAATACCTAAAACCCCAAATTTTAACCCTCCTACCCCCACCCTCCCATTTTATAATCCCGATGTTAGTATTTTTTATGAACAAATTTAACAGTCTTTTCAAACAGAACGAAATTATTTATGTTGTTGAATGACAGATGTCGCTACGTCCGCCTCATCGAACTTTCATCCACACATGCGCAAGACATTCACGAGAAGCGTCGCGTCATTTTGATATTTCATTCGGCAACATGTTCTCTCGTGGGTAAACCATCCAAGGACTTACAAAAACTATCGTACACTCAATTGCTCTTTGAAATTCATATTGATTTTCTTTATTTCATTTTCCCACTTTAGTTGGTGTTTTTTTATTTTTATCGGTGGTCATCGTCTAAAGCGCTCCATTCCTCTTTCTGTCATAGATCCCATTCCCACACACTTACAACACATTCGTTATTTTTTATTTAACCACCAAAATATTCCCTAGAAATAATTTATATGGCAGAATAACATTTGCAGGCTAGTATTATATAAAATAAAACACCATTTATTCCAAGTCCCTGACAAAAACACATCGATCTCTTGAAAACACTTCCAATATTGTGAAGGAGCCGCCGACAACAACTAATGCAATCTAGAATGAATCATCCGATCCGATGGGTCGTGTGAATTATGGTTATACTATTGTAGTAATTGTGATCTGGCACTTCTGGCAGACACAATAGATTCGGCTTTGGGAAAACGAAGCCATCTTAGCGGAGGTGTCGCCTATGGCAATCCATAAAGATATTTAATATGGAAAGAGCAAGGTCAGTAGTTGTGGGGAAACAATGAAGTCGTCCATTTCGACATTTCTTTAAAGTGGCTGATAGAGGATGTTGTAGAATGCATGATAAGCAGTGGGGCTCGAGTGCCTGGGGCTTGAAGGTGCTAAAAATACGTTCTCTTCTTCCGGTGAAGGATAGGTAATGAAATAAATTTACATTTTTTTTAAAGTAGCGCCTTGCCTTTGTCTTCAATTTCTTTTCTGCCTACTTTTAATTGACGAAAACTTGGATGGTAGGTTGAAAACTTACAATTGATTATAAGAATATTTTCTTTCAGTGCAGTGATTTTATCGACTCGTAACGTATGCCTCGACGATTCTCGGGTTTTTATGTCAGAAGAGAATCATATTTTGTCTGTATATCACCGCTCACAATAAACAGGCTTGTCTGGGACTCAAGAAATTTTCGCTGTTCCTCTGAAAATAAACACACACTTTTGGAATGATGTACGTTAGGATTCTAATTTCTAGGTAAAAATTGTAGTTTTTGTTATGGACTATTGCAATTAATAAATGTACAGTATGTACACATACCTTCGTACACGAACAACTACACAAATATTACTTTTTTTGTTTTTTACATCGTACATCGATCTTTTTTATCTTTGTCATCTCTATATTTTATCATCACTATTTTTGCTATCTCTTTTTATACCTCTGTTTTTATTTTGCTATTTCTAATTTCTGTTTACTTCATATATACGGTATACATATCTCTTTTTATACCTCTGTTTTTATTTTGCTATTTCTAATTTCTGTTTACTTCATATATACGGTATACATAGCGAAAAATAACTATTAAACTGTGCATTCTGTGAACATTTTTAAGTGGACTATTAACATCTACGCTTTTTACAATGACTTTTTTATGTTAAGAGGGCATTACCAGAGAAAACCGGAAATACGTCATTTTCAAAAAAGTTTTTAGACGTATTGACTCTTTTCCACAAAAAATTATAAATGGATTTCGAAAGATTGTTCTTTTATCTAGCATTCATATGTAATAAATTTTGAGATTTTTTTTTAATTTTTAGTATAATGAAGTTATTCCTTAGGTCGTTGGCAGATTTGTTCAATTTTCAAAAAAGTTTTTGTATTATACCACACCCATTTCAAATAATAAAATCATGCAGTAAAATAAATCAATACATTATCTAGCAAACGTATGTTTTAGAATTTTAATTTAGTTTCAATAAAATCATTAAAATATATGTACGTACATGTGTTTCTTGGCGAAAATTGGTCCGTTTGTGTATTTATTTGCGTACTTACAAACTAATATATTTCAGATTTTTTTAACATTCTTATTAAATTTAGACATTATTGAAAAATGATAAATACTTAAAATCAAAAAATAACTACAAAAAGTACATTATTTTAATAGTTTTATCATCACGCCTTTCAGCATTTTTGGATGAAGGTATAAATTAAAGCTAATTTGAATTGAAATAAATTCGATATTGAGTTATAATTTAAAAAAGCTGGTACGGAGAATAATTAATCTTTCTCATTGTAACCGCCCTGCACGATCGTAAGAACAACTTTCGAAGAAATGTGGATTTTGTGTGAAAAGTGGCAGCAAAGTCACCGGGACAAAAAAAAACCGTGACAGGAATATTGTCGAACATGGAGATTGGTTCACAAGTTAGATTTTTTCTTTTCAATTTCTTTGGAATATGTTATTGTGTTAGACATTCAAATTTTGTAAGATACAGTAATTTGAAGTTAAGAAATTTTTCATGTAGGGAGAAATATTACGAAACTGTACAGTATAATAGTAAGTACTATATGATTAGAATTTTTTGTTCGTTAAAGTTATAACCTATGGCGTATAGGGTCTGGCACAATACTTCTGAAATCTTTACCAGAAACCCTTTTGTGTGGCTCAAAATACTTGCTCTACGCAACGCAAATAACCTTTGTTTATTACAAAGAAAACGTGAAACAAAGCCAAATAATTGTTTATCTATACCAACACAGCAAAGAAATTATGTAAAATTATGATCTCACCATAACATCAGATAAAAAAGCCTTGAACTTCGTAAAAAGTTGAATTTGGTAAAAATCCAATTTTGTTTTATGTAACTATAATTACGTGCTATAAATAATACGTCGTACTGTTCAAATAATAATTGTTGACTTATGGCCGTTGGTGTTAAAGGAAAATGAAAATGATAGAGAGGTTCTTTTATCATAGTATTTACAGGCGCCGGCCGGAAATCTATGAATTATGGTGTTGGTAGCAAAGGCCGATTACATTGAATTAATTTTGACCTTTGCGTCATATCAAGAATTAATGGGTATGCTTTATATTATGCACAAGTTCCAATGCAATGATGGCGATAAATAATATTGTTTGTATTTCCGATATATTGGCTGCATAATATGTGTGTATTGATGTCGATATTATAATTTGTAATATAAAATAAGAGTGTGCAATTCACACGCGGTAGAATTGAAACCTTAGAAAACTAAAGTAGACAAGAGTGGGGAGGCTACGAAGCACCACACAAAGGGGAGGAATATTACACTATCTCATTCTTTCATAGACTAAATTCTATAGATGTACGTGTTTGTCTCGTTTTAGTGTCGATATTTTAGTTTCATCGTGTTTCAAATCACAACGGCGCTAAAGAAGTTTTCACTTCAAAAACCTTATCAAAAGGCAATAACGTATTAGTTTTTTTTTATATGAGCTCCACACAGTAGGCCCTGTGGAAAATAATTTCCCTCAGGGCCTATGTCTATCTTTAGGGATGCTGTATGGAGGTTTTTTTTAAGGAAAGGAAGGAGACGAGAGTTCTGGTAAGGAAAAGGGTTTAAGGAGTTGGTAGGAATCTGGGGTTCAGTGTGTCCTGGTCATTCACCTCCAAGACTTACTTCACCCCATGAACCCGGGCACCCCTGCTAAATCACCAAACATAGCGAACCACTTGGGGTAATCTGTAAAAAGTTATCTTAAATGAAACAATATTACTTTGTTTGAAACTATTATACTTTTTCTATAAACGCCGACCGGTTAAGGAACAGTCGTTCCTTTCTCATGCCAAAATATACACTAATCTAATAATATGATCGGTCAGTGGCTGAAATGGCACCGCCTTTGGGTCCTTCCCAGGCTTCTTGGGTCCAATTCCTCGGCTGGCTAAGTCCTCCATCACGACACAAAATCTCTTTTCTTAAAATTTATTCAAAAACATCTCTTGTGGCATGCAGGGCAATGCTTAAAAAAAATTATCTTCTCCTTCTTAGGTTAGAGAAAATCTATTAATAAGTCAGGTATGCCTCATACATCAAACATATGTCTGGAAATGTTATATTATCGTGAAAACGAGCTTATGAGTCCGAGGAGTTGAAATAGATCAGAATCTTCTATTGAGTAAAGGGAAGAAGGCGAACTCATCCTTGTAAGTTCCTGAATTGAGTGTAATAATTCTCACATCTCACATAAAGTAGTTCCAGAGAGAGGTTGCACGTGACGTCATCATTCTGGTACCTTTTGTTTTTTTTTTTCATTTTCATACAAGACGTGTGAGAAGGAAGATCGGTATGTAAGCTATCGTTGATGAGGACACGTACGACCTCTCAGACTACAATATCAACTCCACGATTTATTTTGTTTATATCGGATACAACGAGAGTAGTGTAATTATAATAATGTTAGGTAAGCATTGACTGTCCTTTTGTGCCACTTAAGAAGTAAAAAAATCATGTTAAAAGTGTTGAAAATTTCGATAAACGAACCATTTTTTTCTGAATGAACATTGAGAAATCGTCAAATCTATTAGATAATTATTAAAAGAAAAGAGATGGGTTTCAAAAACACATAAATAATATTTTCTGGCATTGGATTAAAGACTCAATAAAAGAAACCTTGCTTGTCCTCGCCTAATCGTTTTGTATTAAAGGTTTTAAGTGCTGTTCTGAAAGAAGCACACATTTCATAATACCCAAAATAAGAATACCTGATTAGAGCAGTGAACATCAAGGAAATGTTGATGAATGTTCATCGATAAGTAAATCATAAAGACGTGTAATTATCTCTATTATGATTGAAAACCACTCTGATTCCTTTATCATTCGATTCTCAAATTCTACCAACATAATTACACGCATCATTTGAGTTCACGATCACCCATTATGGCCATTCCGAGGCAATGTACAAGAACATAAATATTCTCATTAAAAAACTTGCCGAGTTCTAAGCCTCGGGCAAGGTCGGCTAACCGCTAGCCATCTTAATCTCCTCATACTGCTGACCCCCTGGTTGGAATATTAGACAGGCTATACTAATAACACAATGCTAAATCAAAAATCGGTACATCACGACTGTGTTCCTGTTTCTACGATGTTTGTTTAGGTGGTTATAAATAAACGTTTGGTCTTGAAAGGACAATTTGGTTGGATCCTACCGGAATGTTATTTGTACAGTTTTTAGCTTTCCCTAACCATAATCCACATCTCTGAATTATTCAAATAATGGAACATAATATATTATGGTTCCGCGACTTTTCATCCCGCGACAAAATATCACCGACAAAATATGCTCCGACAAAACATCCCCCAATAAAATATCTACTAAGATACCTAACCTAACTTAACCTAACCTAACCTAAACTGACAAAAAACTGGGACAAAAGTAAAGCAAATATCCTGTAAAGACATTAAATTATTGTTATCTGTATTATCATTGTCCCTTTTTACTATTTTTAAACCATTATTATCCGTATTATTTTTGTCCCATTTTACTATTGTAGAACAACAATTTATTGCCTTTACCGGAAGTGTGTATTAATTGTGCCTCACTTTTTGTTAGGTTAGGTTAAGTTTTAATAGATATTTTACTGAGGGATATTTTGTCCATAGGATGAAAACGCGTATTATCACACATTATTGCAAGAAAATTTTGCAAGTTTGAGTGTTTTTGTCTTGGACCAAGAAGAAGGATTCGGAATATCATGTTGGTGTTATACTCATTCGTTCGTTTGGATTACCCCGAAGTATCGACGGGGAACCAGATATTGCATTAAAGTGATTTTGTTACATGCTCCTTCGCAGAGATGGTAAAGTGGTAAGTGATTGGTCATCCTTTTTCCTTCCCATATCTTGTTCTATCCTACACAAAATATCACCCAATTCCATCAAAAACCATGTATTTACCTATACTAAATTGTTTACAGTCTACTTTCAATTTCATCAGAAGCTGTATTCGTAGGTGTGAAGTTTTCGATGCAACAACAATACTGGATTTTATCAAATTAGCTACGTTTTTAAAAAGATTTTATAATAACCATCTCAATCTCCTCACAAGGAGGTCAGCCTTGTTGGAGTATTGGATAGACACTAATAACATAATTTTGAATAAAATATCTATTTATCAAGTAGGTTCCTGTTCCTGCTATCTTTATGCGATTATGATAATTAATTCTGATCTACAACTGAGAAATTGATAAAATTATCTCGATTTTATGAGATTACTAACTTTTTTCTTACTTTTTGTACATTTTGATGCGTGGGAACAGGATAACTTTTGAAAATCCACATATTATTTAAATTCTAAGATACTCGTAGATGTGAATGAGATGTTGATATAAAAGAGATGATGATTTTTTTATCGTGTCTGTTGATTCTGTTTCTTTTTTCCGCCTATTATAAAGTACAAAATGCATTATCTTTTCTCGGACAATCAACGAAGACTTATCACGTGTGTCTGTATGTGTTTTTTTTACATCAAGGCTTATGTCGTCTTTGAGGATGCTGTGATATATTTTTAGGAAAAGGTAGCAAGGGTGAGAATGAATCTGGTGGACAGTGTCTCAAGGAGTGGCGGACATAAAAATCCATCCCTCCCACTGCGGTGCAAAGCGGTGGGTCGAGAAAGTCCAGCTGGAGAGGTCAAAGGCCTCCTTCAGCCAATCTCTCCGAGAGAGTTCTGCTGGAGAGATTAAGGCGTCGCGCGTCGCATCCCCGCTCAAAAAGAAGAAGATGAAGAGATATGTATTACGAATGTTGTTGGTCACCATAACGCGGTCCGAAAGTTGACTAAAGAAGGTAGAAGTACAAAACGGCATAATAAACCAAAAATAAATCATGATAATACTTTTTTGAAAGTGAAAATCGCAAATTTTATTGCGAATAAAGTCCCAACTGTTCCCAACCGCCTGGAGTCAGTGAGACTGGCATCCCCAATTGGAGTATGGTGTGAGGGTGGAGGTAAGTGGGGAGGGGAAGGAGATGGTGAAGATGATTTGGAGAAGTACGTGACTATTCAGATCTAGTCACCAAACAAGGCTAAAGCCATTTCAAGCAATGTTTCAATTCTGAATGGTGATCTTACATCAGGGCTATACTGAGATTATCTTCAACTATGGAATTCAAATTATATAGATCTAGCCATTTCAAGAAACTATTTTCATTAAATTAAAAATGTGTGTTAAATTATATGAGAACAGGTAAAGTTCTTTATTCACCTAATTTTATTTATTTATTTAGTAATTTGTACATTAAAGTTTAATTGCTAATTAATTATAACATTACATATTACATACTATATTTTTTCCAGTTTGATGTAGCTCCTAGAATACATCTTGAACCTTCCAATTGGTGCGGACTTTAAAGTTTCTGGTAGCGTGTTATAAAACTTCATCCCTTTGTACAGTAAACTGTGCATATTCGCTTGGTCCATTTTGTGTAGCTTGATTTCCTTGTTGATTGTGTTATGACTGTGAAAGTCCTTTTTGTATATAATTTTTTTTTATAAGTATTTTGGTAAGAAGTTGCTTACTATTTTATGGATAAACTATCTGGTACCCGGCATACGTTGCTATGCCATTTAATAAAGAAATTATTTATCCTGCGCGTCCTTTCCCATTCGTCCCGTTCCCCTTCCGCCTCCCCTTCCTCTCCCGCGTTCCCACTTCGCCTCCTCCACCTTCCCTCTCCCCACTCCACTCTCCTCTTCAACTCCCGTTTTCCATGCATTATGTCCCGGTACATTCAGTTTTCAAATAGCTCGTGTGCCACATATTACAATTTTTTATCGTTTTTTTTAAATATAATATATTTATTTAATCAAAGTATGTACCATTGCTATCTATGCACTTTTGCCATCTCATAGGTAGTTCATCGATCCTTTTACTAAAAAAAACTTTCGGACGGGAATCAATAAAATCTTTGAAGGCGGTTTGGACTTCCCCATCGGAGTTGAATTTTTTCCCTTGCAAGAAGTTATCCAAATTTCGAAAAAAATGGTAATCTGTTGGGGCAAGATCCGGAGAGTACGGTGGATGAGTTAGACATTCCAATTGAAACTCCTCTAATTCGGTAGCCGTCTGTTGTGCAGTGTGTGTCTAGCGTTCTAACGCGCGTTTGTTGGTTTGCTTCACTCAATTTGTGAGGTACCCACCTTTCAAGCTTTTTCACCTTCCCAATTTGCTTCTTGTGGATTAAAACAGTTTTATCACTAACACCGCAGCCTGCAGCTAACTCGGACGTGGTTTGCGATTGATCCGCTTCCACAATAGCCTTCAATTATTCATTATCAACTTTGGTCTCCGGCCGTCCACAGGGCTTGTCCTGCAGGTCGAAATTTCCAGAACGAAAACGTTGGAACCAAAAACGCACTGTGTTTTCTTTTGCGGCACCGTCGCCATACATATCATTAATCCTTCGAGCCGTTTTTGCAGCACTGATGCCACGGTGGAACTCGTACTCGTAAATAACGCGATGTTTCAAGTTTTCAATTTTGTAAACTAAGTGACGCAAAGAAAAAAAACAATTAAGGAAAAACAAATGAATTATAATTTTCGAAACACAAATACATGAGTGTATAAATTTGAATTTGGAATTCCTAACCAAAGAGAAGATATTTGAGATCAAAGTTGCCAGTACGGCAAAACGCCAATTTCATATGTAAGGACCTAATATATAGAAGACAGATAGATAGATAAAGATATCATCGTGTTCAAGGTCAGCATATGTTTCACGGTTAGCCAATTTAGTTCTTTTAACATTTCATTTAATTTTGGTAATCCATTTCGCCGAAGTTATTATTCTCATTGTCCTATTTTGGAAAATTTAAAACCTATTTGGTTCTCGTTCATCTTTTTGTGAGCTTCATTTTCTGTATAATAATATCTTGGACTGAAGAAATTCAGCGATTTAAAATCATCGTGGAACTAGACACCTTCAAAATGCTTATTTAATGATTAGATCGTAACATTAAGATTACCAAGATTAAATTCAAATCATTATTTAAATTTAATCAAATTTATTCAATCGTACGTTAAATGTAATTGAATTAAAAAAAAAACTAATCATTCTCTGGGTCACGGATATGGGTCAATTTTTTCATTTAGTTTTTTCACACCTATCTGTTAAATTGTTACTTTTTTACCAACACTTTATCTTAATAATGTAATAATGATCTTCACCGGACACATTGATTTATGGAAGAGGCTTAATTAAGGTCATCTTTATAAAAATGGTCCTTCAAACTTATAATATAACTTTAATCGCAGGTCACTTTGAGGCCCTAAAATGCCGTCTTCTAATTGTGACGAAATATCCGGCAGCCTTCTTAGTGAGCAATAAGGAGTGCATGTTATGCTGCGTATATATTTGCGAACTTAAGCGCGAGCCACAGAAAATTGTGGGAAACTATATCTGGTTCCCGGCATGCGTTGCAATTCCATACTCAAGAAATACATTGTTTCTCCCTGAATCACCGTTCCCCTCCCGCGTCCCTATCCTAGCTAGCTTTATAAATTAATAATAATAATAATAATATATCTTTATTGAAAGAAATTTGGAAGATTACAACTAAAAAGTACATATTCAGTGTTATGTTTACAGTGGTTTAAAATTACGTAAGTACAAAAGGATATCAACAGAAAAAATATATAAATATGAACAGTAGATAAATGAAAAATAGAAAATAGTTATAAATTTTGGTTTTTCAGTAATCTGCGTCACTAGGCTAGCCTGTGTTGAGGCAGTAATTTTTAAATCAATTTATAAGACTTATAGACATACCTACACTTTTATTAAAAAAGTAATCACATAATAGATTGGTTACATTAATAATAATTTTAAATAAAAGCAACCAATACATTGCTTGTATATTTCCACTGTATAATACCAAATCATTAATAATTTCTAATTTGGGTAAGTGCACCGGTAAAGGCCCTATCATTATTTTTGATCCAAATTTTTATGTTATTTTTGAAAATTTTTTGGGAATCACATTTTTTTATTCTATCTGGAAGAATGTTGTAAAATCTTGTTGCAAGGTATCTGAAATTTCGTTGACCAAAAGTAGTATGCGTTTTGGGGATTTGTAGTAAGTCTTTGTCATTATTTAATTATAGCCTGTATGTATGTTATTCTGATGTATGAGCTATATTATAGTAAAGTTTCATTAAAATGCATTGAGTGGTTATTGCGTGAAAGAATAACAAACACACATACATCCATACGAACTTTCGCATTTATAACATTAGTAAGATTAACGAGGCAATTTGAGGGGTATGGCTCCCGATCGGCGATCCTAGTAAGTAAATTTTTTTTGATTTATTTGTTTTATTTCACAATTTTATCATTTAAAAATAATATAAGGTTATTTGCTGTACGTTTCAGAATGGAAGAGAGATACTCTCCGTATCGCCTTGGCTGGATACTCGATATCGGAACTATGTGTCCGACAAAACTTAAGCGAGAGACAGTTTACTCTAAGGTCAGCAGATCTAGGTATTACTAATGGTCTAATCGAACTTTCTAGGTCAAATCTAGCTGTTTACTATGATCGCTCTTTTCATGTAACGGGCCCTCTCATTTGGAATAAATTTCCCTCAGCTCTTACTAATATCCAGAATTTGGCTGAATTTAAACGTGCTTTAAAAACAAAATTACTTAAAAAATCATACCATTCATGAATCCTAACATCTTTTCAATATACGTAATAATAATAAGCCATGTTCTCAAGCTTCCGTATTGTATTTTTATTTTATTTTTCGTATCCAAATTTATGTCAGAATATCTCTCATTTCTAAACGCAAACTGCCTTTTTATTAGTATATTATATTTTAGTTTTAAAGTTCTTGTTTTGTCCTGTGTTACAATAGCACGGCTATTGTCTATTATTATTATTGTCCCGTGTGTGCTATAACAGCACTATCTTTGTTAATTTTGTTCTTCTGTCATTGTTTTGTAAATACTGTATATTCTTTAGTTAATTTTATTATTCTGTCATTGTTTTGTAAATACTGTATATTCTTTTATTATTTTCTCAATATTATAAGGAGCACTGTAGGATTATTTTTAAATTTATTATTGTTAAGCGCACTTGAAGTGAAATGTCACAAAACTGCGCTATACAAATATAATGTTATAATTATTATATTGGCGAAAGACCACCATTCAGAATTGAAACGTTGATTGAAATGGCTTTGGCCGTATTTGGTGACTAGATACTTCCCCACCGGAATAGAAAAAGGGAAAAGGAATCTTTCCAATTTCCGCCCCCTCCCCATTTACCATCGGCTTCACATCATATCCGAATTGGGAATGCCGTAGTCTCACTGGCTCCAGACGGGAGCAGTTGGGTCAAATACTTGTGTAAATATCAAATATAAATATATGACTCTTGTGAGGCCATGTGCCATTAATGATATGTCAATTATATTATAATATGTGTAAATAAAGAAAATAAATTAACATTATTGTCCGGAAACATGTTCATATCTGTTCAAGTCGCCTTCGGTCAAAACAATTGGAAAACTAGAACAATTGATTGAATCCTCAATAACAGAAGAATGACTGAAGCAGATGATGCCAAAGACTTGAATATTGTATCATCAATGAAACAATCCGTTCTTACCGCTTTTCTATATCTTGTCTTTGTTATTATTATTATCATTATGAATGCATTGCATGCATTTCAAATGTAAACCGGATCGTCAGGTAACATGAATCCTAACCTAGCATTTCGTCGAGAGGAATGCGTGAGTGTCGTAATAGTTCTATCCTCAACTCTATCTAAATACTAATACCACGGCAATAAGCCCATCACAGCCTACAAGCAGCAGTGACAATCTGGCACACCACTCTTGAAATTTATGAGATCTGTGCAAAGGTTATCTTTTGGAGCAGATTTCATTTAGGCCAGCGGTCGTCACTCTTTTCCGGTTGCTACCTTCTTCCTTCTTGTACTATATAGTGTCAATTTTGTATATAAAAATGAATCGCTGAATGTGTTGCTAATCGCATAACTTTCGAACGACCGCACTAAATTGGATAATTCTTTTTTTATGTGTTTGTTATTGTCAGGACAAGGTTTTTATAAAACTTCCGGTGAGCTCTGGCATTATGAAATTTGTATAAAAAAATTGCTATTGGTGGCACGCGAGGAAGCGGCTATTGCTATGGAAAGCGGGAGGGAGGGAGAGATGGGGGAGGGGAACCAGGGAAGGGAAGTGGGGAGGGGGGAGGGGAACTTGGGAGGGGGGTTCGCGGGACGGGGGAAGGGGGGGGGGAATGGAGTGGGGAGAGGGAAGGTGGAGGTGACGGAGTGGGAGAAAAAAAGGGGAGGCGGAAGGGGAACGGGACGAATGGGAAAGGACACTCGGGGAGAAACAATTTCTTTATTAAATGGCATATCAACGCATGCCGGGTCCAGCTTGTTCTTAATAATAATAATAACAATAATAGAAGTCCCCGGCGATGCCCGGGCTTTACTTACATGGTGTTTTCGAAATCAAATGTAGACAGTGACCTTTCTCTTGTTTTGAAGGTCGCATGTGCAAAATTTAATCAACCTTGGCATAAAACTGTAGATTTGCATACAAATCAAATCCACACCGCCCGCTTGCCAGTCTGCTTGTCCACCTTTATATAAATAATATATTTCAAACAATTTACACAAAACCTTGACAAATTATATACCTAAATCTTCCTTATGAATCACTGTATCTGTTGGTGAAAACCGCATCAAAATCATGTTTTAGAGTTTATCGCGAACAGACGGACAGACGCGGCGGAGGACTTTAATTTATGATGTGTAGAGATACTTGTAAGATGATAATATCATATAATAAAAAATAATATTATGTAATAAAATAAAAATTAAAATTTTCAAATCATCCAATTTAATGCAGATATGAATGTGATGGAATCTTTCGGTTCAATTTTCATCCACTTCCCGAACTACCGATTTTTTTAACCTGCCCACTCCCTCACTGTGTCATCTCAACGCCCCTAATTTTTCTCTGGTTCTTTTACTGCCCCCCCTGAAAGTCTCAAACGCCCACTAGGGGGCGTTATCGCCCACGTTGAGAACCTATGACGTACACTATGCGCGCGTTCAAAATCGACTTGGGATGTGTTCAAAAACCAACTGGGCGTTTTACAATCGAATGTCAATCAATTAAAATCATAAGGACGTGTTCACAAAATATTTGAAAAAAAAATAAAAAGCAGGTTAATATAATTGTAGAGATATATGCATAAAAAAAACCACAGATATTTCTGCGGGCCGCACAAATGTCTGTCGCGGGCCGCAGTTGGACGACCACGGATTTAGGCCCTTCTAATTTGTCCAAAAGACAGTCCTCAAGAAGAGATTGCAAAATATCGACATATTGACAATGCGTCAGCTTATAAAATCAAAGTCATTCAATGTGAAATATGACAAGGAGATTGACATATAATGGGGCAAGTATTTTGAATTGACATTGGCATTTATCAAAACCTTCTGTCCGATACTGCAACACCAAAACAAACTTCAAATTTTACCATATTCTAGTGATACCGTTGTTGTTTCTGCAATATTTCTTCATAATCTCATTCAATCTTGATTATACAATATTTCCTTTACGAGTCGGATTAGAATCAAAATATTTTGGTAATAGACAGTAGTTAGATTGATAAATCGAATTTCAGAAGCACACCGTTACAAATCTTTAAATGCAACTCAATAAATTATTACAAATAAAACAAAACATTCGGAAAACTATATGTACGAATTGTATTCATTGGGGAATTAGCAGTCTAGCTTATCAAAATAAAGGTTAAGAGATCAAATCTCATGTGAACCAAATCAGAAACGAGAGATCGTTGTGTGATAAAATATTCTTGTTTAACTTGATCCCTTTCGTAATTACGTGATTTGATGTTAGGGGATGTTAGATTCTCAGGGGGTGTATGAAAAATGAATTTTAAAAACATTTTGAAACGAATATCTTCAATAACTTCAAAAGTGCATTTCCATTGTTTTGTGGTAAAGAAGATGCTCACACCGAAATTACCGTAACTTGACGATAAAAAGTATTTTTTTAACCACTTAGGTTACGTAGAGCCGTATTTGTCATGAAACATCAAAAGCCATTGAGTGTACATTGTGCTTTATCTATCATCAAGGACTGTCCTCGTGTAAAATTAGATAGACGTATGTTTATGATATGAAAACAGTTTTAAAAAGAGAGGACAGCAAGCTTTCTTTTTGTATTTAAAAATTTACATTTAATTGGTTTCAAAATAAATCTCTAATCTGACAGATTTTGTAATTAACATGATATTATATTGTCTAACCCGCGTGGTTGCAAATTCGTAACTGCAACATGAATCCGGGATCAGGCGATGACGAAAATAAAAATAAGCATATTGTGGATAAAAGATTTAGTCGATTAATTAGAACGTTTGATATAATTTATTCTGTGTTCATGATTCGTCATGATGAAAATTTTATTTTCTTAAATTTGTCAATGTTCAACCTAGCTAAGGGCAAATATTTCAATACATTGGCCCTTTTCAAATAGCAACAATTCAGAAATGCACATTTGATAACTAGGCTAACTAGAAATTTTAACAATATAAAGTGTATTAAACTATTATATTTTGTATTTGTTAGAAGTCAACTTGAATACAATTCTCCCGTCTGGAACCCATATTATAATATACATTTACAAGCTGTTGAAAGAATACAAAACGTTTTCTAAATTTTAAAATGGGTATTCCAGCAATTATGTTGAACTACAACATTATTTTAAATGATATGAATATTCTCAAATTGTCAGACGGAAGAATTTTCACTGACTTGGTATTTCGGAATAAAATTCTAAATGATTTTGTTGATATTCTGGTGTTTCTTGAATTGATAAGCTTCCGGATTCCACTAAATAATACTAGAAGTCAGGATTTATTTCAGTGCAGAAATTCTGGAACTAACTAGTCAGTGGACATCTTCATTTTATCTTTAAACAAACACAAAATACTTTTACTGAGGCAGTTCAGTTAAGTACAATAAATACTGTAAATGTCTTTGTTAAAGAAATATGTAGTAAAAAAAAAATGAAACAATACAACTTTGTATAAACCACTTATATAATGCGCAAATCCGACCGGTTTCGGAACAAACATTCCTTCTTCAGGGAAAGCTTATACTAATTTGACAGTTTCCAACAATGTTTTATTATGGTAGGGGTGGAGCCGTTGCTAGTTAATAATGAAGGAACGTTTGTTCCGAAACCGGTCGGATTTGAGCATTATATAAGTGGTTTATACAAAGTTGTATTGTTTAATTTTTCTATAATGGATAACCACAAAGTAATAGCTATATTCAGAAATATGTAGTATTTATATTTTATTTGATCACAGTGCAATTTGTAAATTTCATATGTAAAAGGCCCGAAAAAGAGCGTAAATAAATAAATAAATAACACTTATTTGTATCAGGATTGAGGACCAAAAAAGGGCCGTTTCAAGAGATTTAACGAGCAAACACAGTTTCACGCAGATCATTTTCAAAATGTGTATTTTTTTAAATCGGCAAACAAAATATCAACAAATTTTACCAATATCGCCGCCAACAAATGAATAAATTTTCGAAATCAAATCAAAGAAAATAACACTAACCATCTTTACTTTGATCAAATTTGAACAGATTTACCTTTGAAGATGTTTTCTAATAATATTGAATCAATCTATAATTATCATTCATATTTCGAAACGAATAAATTCCACATTAGATCGAGAATTCGACCATGAACCAATAAGGCGTCTCTCAATCGATGGTATACCCATAAAAATACCATTAATTCTTTTAGTTTTCCGATAAACATTACATTTATTATTGTACCTGCGCCGTGAAGATCGCTTTGCACAATCCAATGAACGAGTGACCTATAGGTAGATAAGTCAAATCACGCATAATTATGTTAATAACCTAACCCATTGAGAACTTGCTTCTCTATCTGATTATACAATTTATAATTATATTTTTATTTATGGTTTTTAAATAGATTTTATTTGGTTTTTACAAAGTCACCAAAGACGTCAAACAATAACATATCGTCGGTCTAGTGACAAAGTCCATTAAGTCACGTTTTTTCATGAAATGACTTAAGTATGAGGTATTATTTAAAAAATCGTCGTCTCTCGACTGGCATGGATACTTATGATTAAAGACCGGATTATATGCAACAAAAACAGCCCAAAATATGCATGCAAATATGCAATAAAAATAGCTAAAATATTCACGAAAATCCATAAAAAAGGCCAAAATATGCAACATGAAATAATACAGGAAGTCATATTTTCAAATATTTTTTATTTTAGTAAGCTATTAGTTCTCAAGGATAACAATCGTATTTTAGAAAATATCAATTACAAAATGTATTTAACGAGAAATTTACAATTTTTCTTTAAAAATGAATTTGACTAAGTACTGTTCTACATGTTCTGTAGACAAATTGTGTCTACGATCTCTTAATATATTTTTGTAAGAGGAAAAGGAGCGTTCTACATCTACTGATGTGACTGGACAGAATTTAAATTTGGGTGCGATATTTGAACTTATTGTGCCGGGCAAAATTTCACCTGCCCCGTTGATGAAGCTATCAATTTGGCACAAGGGTTCAAACCCTGGGTTATTGTTCAGTAAATTTTCAAACTTTTCTTTGAGTTTACTCGGGAATGGCTTTGGCAACGAGGAATTCATAAGGCAAATTTTCTTCATAACCTGAGTAGATTCATTCAACGCCAATCCTTGAGTATCAAGCGTTTTCACTAGCCGCGGAGCGATCAGTTCACTAGCCGTGCACTTAGCTATCTGACGTTTATAGTGTAACTATTTGAACGTAAATATGCAAGATCTCAAATTTTTTGCTAAAATATGCAAGTACCACTGAAAAGGGTCTAAATATGCAAATGCATATGCAAATATGCATTTGCATATAATCCGGTCTTTACTTATGATTAATCGAACAAAACATATTAATCAAACCAATAATAAAAAAGAATCGATAAAAATATTAATATGAATCGATATTAAATAAAAATATTAATCGATATTAAAAAAGTATACTATGCTTTGTGTCAATCACAAATAGAGTACGGTATAACTGGATGGGGGTCTGCCTTGAGCACTCATACAGAGCGACTCAATATAGCCCAAAAAGGAGTACTAAAGACAATACTGGAAGTTCCGCTTAGAACTCCGACGGAAGAAATATTTAATAACTTTCAAGTCTTCAATGTACGGAAACCTTATTCAAAAAATATTTTATTTTAACTGAAAAAAAACAAATATATATACTCCACTGCCCAACATAAATACTCAACCAGGGCAGTAAGCAATAACATCCTGGTTATTCCCAGTTTGAGCACATCTTTTGGACAGAGAAATAATAAATTCCATGCTATGAAATTATACAATGCTCTACCAGATCAAATCAAAAATATAAAGGAAATTAATATATTTAAAACAAAAGTAAAAACATGGGTGAGAGATCAAAGTGATAATAAAATTACAAACATCATGAAGACGATATAAAGACAATCCATAACCAAATACAAATATTTTAAAAAACTACGGGCCAACTCAGAACAGGAAATCCTAGTGTCCTAAATCCTAATCCTAAATCCTATTTTTTTTCACAGACCTCATGGGTCTGTGAAAAAAAAAGAATCAATACTTATACACATTATACATACATGTATAAACCTTGCTGTTGAAACTAATAATAAATAAATAAACAAAACACATTAAGTCAAACACAAATGTCAATAATACATAAATTTAGACCGTTAAAACACAAGCAAAATCCAATAAGTCAGCTTTAAAACAATCTTAAAGCTGACTTAGTGGATTTTGCGCATTACAGTCAACAATTTAATTTAATTTAATTTATTTCTCAACAAGCAAAGCACACTAAGTTATTATTGACTGGTAAAACCCACTAAGTCAGGCTCATTTTTTTGTAAATCATTGATTAAAGGTTACTGTTATTGCTGTCAACTAATATTGTGTACTGAAAAGTTACTGAAGGGTTCATTCTAAATTATAAAATATTTTTAAAAAACATTTTGGGGATATTTATCCCTTTTTTATACATGGGCTCCACACAGGAGGCCGCGGGGAAAATAATTTCCCTCAGGGCCTATGTCATTTTGGCTGTGTGTGTAGGGTTTTTTTTAGGAAAGGAAGGATATGAAAGTTCTGGGAAGGAAAGGGGTTTAAGGGGTGGGTAGGAATCTGGGGTTCAGTGTGTCCTGGTCATCCGCCTCCAAGACCTAGACAAACCTCACCCCCATGAACCCGGGCACCCCTGCTAAATCACCAAACGTAGCGAACCACTTGGGGTGACCTATGGCAGAGGTGTTGGTTATCCAATAAACGGCGATACCCATTCCTGCCTCCCAAATTTTAATTTCCCCTTAAAGCCTTTCCAAAATTGCTAAATATTGAAATGCGATTATCTCAGGATCGTGTTTTAGTGACTTAGTGGACTTTGCCAGCAGACCGACGATGTATTATAGGCAGTGGCGGCGTAAGGGGGGGGCGGAGGGGGCGGTCCGCCTCGGGTGCCAAGCACTAAGGGGTGACAACGACAACCCACTCGTACAGACAAAGAATGCGCACAAAATCTCCTGCTGTAAAGATATTTCAATAAATAACTACGTACTCTTGTATCTAGCTACTTTCATTATCATATTTTGAAATGCGTCGCAACTATATATTTATTTTTCGAATAGAATTTCTAATTCCCTTTCTAAAACTGAAGAATCATTTTGAGAAGCTTGTATCAACACTCTAAGAGATGCGTAATCCCAACACCGGCAAAGCAGGCGTTGAAAGAAGAAATTAGCGAAGCTCAATCGGAAATCTGGAGACAGAAAAATTAGAAAAAGTTATCGGCACCTGGGACTTGAACCCAGGACCTTCTGCTTACATGGCAACAGCTCTACTAACTGAGCTAATTAATAATTTATCCAGACACTATCTAGATAGCCAAGGGCGGATATATGGAGGGGGGGGGCAAGGGAGCACGTGCCCCCCCCCCAGAGGGTATTTTTCTGTACTGTGGAGATTCCATCACAGTATATACTTAGAAGCTAAAACTCAGACACTATCTAGATAGCCAAGGGCGGATATATGGAGGGGGGGGGGCAAGGGAGCACGTGCCCCCCCCCCAGAGGGTATTTTTCTGTACTGTGGAGATTCCATCACAGTATATACTTAGAAGCTAAAACTGTATTTTTTAAACATTTAATTTTTCGATTGTTTTGACACTTTCATAAACCTTCCTATACATACTTGAACTTGTAGAAATAAACTTGAAATATGATACGTAAGTTCATTTTTCTAACAGAAATCGTTGATTTTTTGCCTTTCCGCCCCTTGTGCCCGCCCAGAAAAAAATCCTAAAGTAATTATTGATTTTTTTGCGCGTCCACCCCTTGTGCCCCCCCCCCCCCCAGAAAAAAATCCTAACAGTAATTGTTGATTTTTTTGCCCATCCGCCCTTTGTGCCCCCCCAGAAAAAAATCCCAACAGTAATTGTTGGTTTTTTGCCCGTCCGCTCCTTGTGCCCCCCCCCCCCCTTAGACAAAAATCCTCGATCCGCCCTTGTAGATAGCATTTAGTTCGGGTTTGAATCTTGCAATATATATAAAGGTAGCGGTCAATAATATGTGCGTTAAGAAAATGAAGATAAAGTTGGTAGTTCTTAGTCGAAGAATGATACAGTTAAATGTGACCGAATTGGATATAGACACCTTAGCTCAGTTGGTAGAGCTGTTTCCATGTAAACAGAAGGTCCCGCGTTTGAGTCCCGGAGGTGACAATATCTTTTTCTGTCTCCTTAATAAAATCTTATTTAAGGTCCACAATGAGCCAAGCGCGGATAACCAATTTTTCTATATTATCAATTGAAAGAGAAGGGAACACAATCTTTATATTGTGATCGAATATTTTAGTAAAATGAAGTCTCGTAAGCATGTTTAGTATTTGGTGTTTTATTTTATGTAGGGTGTTCAATAAAAAAACCGCCCCGGGTGCCAATCTACCCTACGCCGCCACTGATTATAGGTATGTTTTAAAAATATATATTTAGTAGAAGTGATATTATTTATTATAATATTGTAAATTTTTGTGGATTTTATTTACCAATTCCAAACTTTAAATCTTCTTCAAAAATACCTTAAATAATAGGAATTTATTTACAGTGTCGGTTTTTTTTACTTATGTGCTGCTATATACAGTATATAGATAAGTAGTTGTATCCTTGATTTATTTTAATGAAAATATGTTTTATGTAGTCAATACGGATAATGTTATTTTAAGCAACGCACAGTGGTTCCAAATACCCCAAAAGTTGGAAACAATTCACAGGGAGGATTAACGGGGGAAAAAAGTGATTTTATTTTTCAGTATGGTTAAAAAGAATTATAATATTCGGTTTAAGTAAGTTTTACTGGATTTTATTAAAGATTTATGGATTTTATTATATTTTTATCAATGAAAAAATAAAATTTAATTTTTTTTTCTTAAAATTGTTATTATTTATGTCCAATGCCATGTGAAAATAAAGGCCGAGTAATGTTTAATTTTGCTTTTTAACATTCTGAGGCAGACGATGAACAATCGTCATCATCGTCGGTGCTAAAGATATTTGAAGAATGAATATCCGGAGGAATTATTAAATCGAAAACTTCCTTAGGAAAACGATTTAATGGTTTCTTTAGGGGTTGCCTGTAACTAGTTATGATAGGATCAGATGTAACTAACATTAAATTAAAAACACCTTCATAAAATTTCTCACGAGAACATTTTCTAGAATAGTTCTCGCGATATTTTTAAAAAATCTTTGTTCCGAGCTTCCTGAGCCTCTTCTAATAATCTTAATCAGGTGGCAATATCAGATGGACGATGGGCAAGGATTCTGCCATACTACGTTTTTATTGAGAGACTTCCCGCGAACTAATCGCAAAGGAAGGTACAATTGAAGATTTAAAAATACTAGAATAATCCGCATCCTCTCGCGTTCCAATGAACACCTGTTATTAAGAAGAGAAAAAATTAATAGAAGAATTATCTTCTAATAATTTTGATGTTACCGACTGACCGAAAAGTATACCTCTTTCTCAAACACCAAATGAGAAAGAGGTGCACTTTTCCGAAGATCTTTGGTTTTCAAGCGTTTGGATTGGTCTGAACTACATTCAAATTGTGTTTACGATCATCACGTGCCGTTTTCAGGATAAATCGCATACAATATAAAACTAATCGGAGTCTCAAGTCATTTTTTTTTATTTTCCATCACAATTCTAGCATCATCTCGACGAGCAATAGTCCAACTTGTATTAATGCGAAATTTGAAGCCCGCGATTTTTTTACTGAATTTATCCAACCTCTCTTTAAGGCAATTGGTGAGGTTTATTAATACTGTTTTCAAATATTAAAATCTTTTTCCATCTTTTGACACTTCGAGTTCATCATTATGCCAAATAACTCCTTTTGTCTTAAGAACAAATCCTTTGAAACCGAACCTGTGACAAAAATAATATTTATGAAGCTCTCAAATTTTACAGTAAGTAAATTACGTAAAAATTCCTGGGCCGTAGAACCGCAAAAATGCGCAAGATTTTTTTTAAAATATGATACGTAAATAGTTCAGCTACAAAAGTACATCAGCACATTTACTGAATATTACTGAATATCTAACTTTAACCTTAAGTATTCCAGAAATCTTCGTAATTTTTTTTTAATTCACGAGATGTTTTTAAAAAAAAATATCCCAAATTTGTCGCATTATGAAATTAAAAAAATAAACTTAACATCTTTAGTAAACACCTGAAGGTATTGAATCCATGTTAAAAAAAATTTGCCAGCAAGCGGTGTAAAAAGTTATCAGTCCCTAAATGTTATATAATAAACGTTGCATTTACACACAAATGTCCTGACTGCACGGGAAGTCAATCTTTGCTGACGTGTTTCGCGGTGACGAAATTTTTTGCTGAATTTTGTGGTATGGGGAAAGATGCGCTGGTATGTGGTGTCAAGATATAGAAACCAAATTTAGTGATCCTTGCAATTTGAAATTTCGAATTGTTTCCGCCGCTCCCATACTAGTAAAACCATTGTGCAACGTATCGATTCAGAATCGCGGTCCTTTACCAGGGTGACAATGAGAGTACCTACAACCAAGGAAGGTGCTAAGTGTTTCTATTAAAAATGGAGAATAATGTTATGAATGATTCTTCTCCTTGACTTTAATACATAATATATTATCATAATCAGAAAAATCTAAATGAAATGCTGAATCCAAAATGATGTTTAATTTTCTATCATCCAAGTGTGATCTTTTTTTATTGGTCGTAAATGATATTCTGCACCATTTTTAATTCAATGTGATAATATTATAATATGGATATCTGAATGTATCAAACCTGGGGACGATATTCACCTCGAGGGAGCCAATAAAATATGTATTACATAAATTATCATAATGTAGATAGGTAGATGGAGATTTTTTTATAAGGTCTTGAGCTGCTTTTGATTTTTCTATTTTTTAACAAATAAATAAATTCATAATAATAATAACCATAATAACAATGATACATAATAGGTGTGGTACGGATTAAATTTAGGTCCGTAACAGGAATCTTATGTGACTCGAAAATGCCTATAAAACTAAAAGGAAAGATATACCGGTCTATTTTCAAGCCTCGATGACATTGAGGGAGTTAACAAGCTACTATCTGGGAAATTCACCCTCTGTTAGTAAACTCGCTCAGTGTAATCGTATTACTAGCTAACTAGCAGATTGTGGATAATCTACGAAAAAAGTTGAAAGGTTGAAACTTTACTTGCTACACGCTCAAGATGGCGGCCTACCAACAGCTGATTTCGTAATTGTCAGAATTATTACACACGGGAGCTGTTATTCTCGCTTCTGGATAGTGTGTGGCGCTAGCTGCGACCTCAATTTTTTTACAAAATGTCGACCGAATTGGTTCGCGCTGGAGTCATTATTTTAGCTCTTACTGTCGCTACTCAGCGAGTAGACAGTTTTGTGTGTCATCGTGACAATCTCACTCGCCCATTTACCCGCTTTTAAACTTACCGGCTAGTAGCTTGTAAACTCGCTCAATGTAATCGAGCTTTCGTCCAGCCCGTTTCTCTGTAAAATTTTAGAGCATTGAGTCATCCAGGAATTCTTTGGTCTTCCTCTGATATCAATGAAGCTCCATATATATTGCCTGCTTCACTGTGTGGTCTGGTGGTCTCCGTCTTGTGTGCCCATACCATCTCAACCTAAGAGTATCTGTCGTTCCTCCAGCTTACTGACTACCACGGATGCGTGAACTTTTAACCTTATCTTTTAGTACTCCTGCCGACCATCTAAGCATTCGCATTTCTGCTGTTTCGAGTTGTCTAGAGTAGGAGTTGTACGGTTCCATGGCAACTCAGAATGAAACCAACTCAGAAGCACCTCAGAAAGGTCATTAAGAGTGATGTTAAAAAAATATAAAAAATTGGTTAAATAGGTTAAGTTAGGTGGTTAGGGTTACCGGCTATTATAAAATTATTTTTTCGTAGCTTGTACTTAAAAGTTCACGCATCCGTGGTAGTCAGTAAGCTGGAGGAACGACAGATACTCTTAGGTTGAGATGGTATGGGCACACAAGACGGAGACCACCAGACCACATAGTGAAGCAGGCAATATCTAAGGAGCTTCATTGATATCAGAGAAAGACCAACGAACTCCTGGATGACTCAATGCTCCAAAATTTTACAGAGAAACAGCCTGGATGAAAGCGATACCCAGAACCGCGAAGGTTACGGCCTGAGAACGAGAAGAGCCGACCCCTACAACCTACCTAGGCAATGAGATACTCTTTACAGATATCTGCGTAAAACTAATTAAAAATCTTGAAATCATAATCTCAAAACATATCCAAAAATCTTGAATTTTATAAGATAGTGAGTGATGTGTGATTTTCAAAATGTTGAAGTGTAATAGGCCACTTGCGTGAACTTCATAACGACTTGGAAAAAATCGTGTGGATAGAGTTTTTTACTAAGATTACGAAAATGTTAGTAAAAATTTTTAGAAATGTACTTTTTATTTTTAAATAAATAAATCCATTATTTGGGCTCGTGACGTCACTACATGAAAATGTCCCGTCGCGGAAAATGTTCCTATTAATTTTATAAAATTCCACACTGATTTATTTTTTTATATGGCATCACTTTGATTTCAGGCGAATTTTTGAATTCGTTCACTAGATTTATTGTTTGTTCTCTGCGAACTTATGATTTGGTTTGATTTTTTGACAGATGTTCTGAAGAGAACCCCGTACAATTAATGGGTACGGGGTTCTCTTCAGAACGTGAAGAGGATGTCGGTACATGTTTTAGAGGTATAATGATTATGGTGTTGATTTTAACAAAATAAAATTTTATAATATTCTTATTATTATTACAATTTACAAGTTCAAGTATATTACATTGAATTTAGTAATATAGACGCTGTACATTATAATGATTTATGATCAATAAGATGGATCAAGGAAAAAAATATTTATGAGATGTAATATTTTTGGTATGCCTCGTTATTCTCCTGTGCCATTCGTGTGGAAAACGTTATTTTTTTTTTAAATTATTTTCGGCTATGTAATTATCGTTTTTTCACACCTATAAAATTATGTCCCGTCTTTCCGGTTTATAAAAAATGGTCTGATTTTTCGGATTGAAATTTTCAAAAAATCCCCAGGGTTTCAAAAATACGATTAAAAAAAAAAATACAGAATGTCTTAGAATATTTGCCTAAACCGGAAAAAAATTTAAAAAAATGTTATGCAAGTGGCCTATTCCGTCCATGTATAGGTAAGTACTTCTGGCAGCGGTAAGTAAAATTCATTGTTTCATTTCACATTTCATTCCATTTAATTGAGACAACTTGAAGAGGCTTTGGACAGATGGAATTTATTTTATGAATTGTTCAAATTATAGGAAACAACTGGCCCAATGAATATTACTGTCTTTATAGTTTTATTGGTCGGTTACATAAGTATTACCGTGTTCTAACCGCTCGTAATAAAGTAATTAAATAAATATACAAGTGTCTTTGGGATTGTAAATTGAAGAATGCGGCGAGAAGACACGAATGATTTAGATGTAGAATATCTGATTTTAGAGGGCAATTAAAACAACAAATATATTTACATACAGCTCATCAAGATGAGAATGGACGCATTTATATTTATAAATTCAAGAAAATCACAGCACGCAGTATTACGTACAATAAATCAGAAATAACTAACCTTTATAAAAAGAAATCACAATAATACATATTTATCACACAGCCCTTCTCTCAAACAATGGTAATAAACAAACGCGTATTTGAATATTTTTATAACTAGAAAAATATCATAATTATGTTGGCAACATTGAACTTCGGTAGATAGGCGCATGCGCAGATGATTTTTGATTTTTTTCACGCGCTGCGAAATAAATTATAAGTTTTTACATGTGATATTTGCCGTGCGAGTCGTAAAATATTTTTTTTTACATAATTTCTATTATCTTTGGCTGGATAAACATTTTTTTTTTTACATTAACTCCACACAGGAGGCTCTGAGGAAAATAATTTCCCTCAGGGCCTATATCATCTGGGATGCTGTGTGGAGGGTCTTTTTGAGGATAGAAAGGAATGAACATTGGTCTTGAAGAGACCCATGTTGTAGGAAGGAGGAAACACAGAGGCCGGCAAATCATTCCACAGCCTGTAATACTCGTATATGCATTGCTCTCAACCGTCTGGAGCCAGTGAGACTATGGCGTCTTCAATTGGTATATATTGCGAGGCGGAAGGCAGTGGGGATTTTTTTATTTTTTTTATGTGAATACTGCACCCAGCCGCCTGGAGCCAGTAAGACTATGCCATCCCCAATCGGGATATGTTGTGGCTGAAGGTAAGTGGAGAGGGAAAAGGTTGGGAAGAGGAAGGTGGGGGAAGTACCTGACTTCTTCAGAAACACGGCAAAATCCATTTCAAGCGACTTTTCAATTCTGAACGGTCGTCTTACACCAGGGCGATACTGAGAGTATCTTCCACTCTGGAACGTGCCGCAAATATACCTTATATTATCTTAAATGATTAAATTGCGAAAACACAAATCAATCAAATAAAATTTATTTGCGCACCCCGGGATATGAACACGCGACCTACGGATTGATATTCGAGAGCCTTGTCCCTCGACCACGGAGGCCGAAGGTGGGGTTGTATCTGTCTATTTAAATTTGGTCGCCAAAAGCGGCTTAAGACATTTCAAGCAATGATTCGATTCTGAATGGTGATCTTTCACCAGGGCGATACTGAGAGTATATATGTATGTGCATGGGGAGGCTGGATTTTCTACGAAAGGAGGCCACTGATTTGGGTAATAAAGAAGCATGAAGACAAAGCTTCCTTATTAAAGCAATCGATAGCAAATGACGATGAAGGGCATAAAATTAAACTTTAAAAAACCACAACCTTTTCAAGATCATTTAGCATTGATTAATAACATTCTGACTTTGACCATGAATAAGAACCGAAAAATTGAATATTAACCTAATCTGATTTCGGATTTAATGACGCGACGCACAATAAAATGTTATGACGTCCTAATCTTTTTACATTAAAAATATGCATATAAATCAAATCTTTATTATTCTTAAACCTACACAAATATTTGTATTATATCCATACAATAGATAGTATAAAATCTAATTCACTGTCAAAATTAATAACGCGTGAAAAGTAAAACTAACTAACTAACCATCACGCCGTTTCCCAGCAGGGGTAGGCAGAGAGGACGGACCGCCAAAAAACTCGATCTTGGCGCACACTCCTTGCCTCGTTCACATTCATACATCGCCTCATACATGCTCTATTATTCCGACTCTTCACATGGCCCGACTCAAGTATCTGATTCACTTGGTCGTGCCATGTCTTCATCGGGCGTCCCCGACTTCTTCTACCATTCACATTTGCGTCATATATTCTCCTTACACACCTTTCCTCGTTCAATTCGCTCTACATGCCCAAAGCATCTGAACGTCTCTTTCTTAATCTTACTCATTACGCTTACATCAATCTTGCATTCTTCGCTGATCTCCACATTTCTCACACGATCATAGATGGTTTTACCACAAGTACGTCTCGGGGATCTCATTTCTACGACATTCAGTCTACTTTCATCCTTCCTCTGCCAGTTCCATGCCTCACTGCCATTCATCAGGGTAGGTACCAGCACTCCATTATGGACGGCTAACTTCGCTTCTTTGGAAAGTTTTTTGTTGGCGCCAACGGCGTTCAGTCCTCCACTAATAGAGATGCCTGCATTTACCCTTGGTTCAATATCTCTGTCAGCCTTCCTATCTCTCGTAAGGAAATATCATGATAATTCATAATTATTATAAAATTTATACGTAATGTTTTGTATTAAGTATTTTAACTTAACAGTTAGGAAACACGCAGAGTCACAACATTTGTACAGTTGACATTTGTCACGTGAGAAGGGGTCGTTTCTAGGATTCGTTCTTGAGTTTGACAGCTCGGCTGTGGAACAATTTGCCGGCCTTTGAGCTTCCTCAAAACAACGTGTGTCTCTTCGACCCAGGTTCACTCATTCCTTTCCACAAAAAGACCTTCTACACAGCATCCCCAAACATAGGCCCTGAGGTAAATTATTTTTACCACGGCGCACAGTGGGCTGAAAATCGCCTTTCATAGACATAGAGACTTGAATTTTCAAGGGTCTTTTTTATTGCTAGAAATGGATTTTTGTTTAACTTTTACTTCTAAAGTTAAAAACAAAAGGTCGTTACTATAGTCAAATTTTACCAAAATACGTTTTTCAATCAATTTGACTGCTTGTTGTACGTTACTTTTAACTTTTGTACTTACTTTCCAAAAACCGATAGTTACTCTAGAGTTACTCCACCATATTGGCATCATTGGTATATTTGACAGTTCTGGTCGAAGTAATGTACGGAAATGGGTGCTTCAACATTGATTATTAATCAGTAATAATGATAAATATTGTAGAAGACGATAATAATGCATTTAAGCGTTAAAATGAATCATCAAAATAAAAAACGTTTTTTTTTCAACTTTGAAGATTTAAAAAAAAAAAGTCGCACGTTGTGCCACAATACGAAGTATGTCAAAAAAATACAAATAAATAGTAGTATATCTGTGTGTAAGGATGTAATGGCCAACCTTATGATTCCAGAGATATCCTCATTTTTAATGTCAGTGCCATACAATTTCTTTAAAAAATGATAACTCCTTCATTTGTACACGCAATTTCTTCACACGAAATTTTATAGCATAGTAATGATCAGCAGAATCCATCCATAGCAAAAAAAGACCCTTGAAAATTCAAGTCTCTATGCCTATGAAAGGCGATTTTCAGCCCACTGTGTGGCGTCCTGTTCGGAGTTCATGTAAAAATACCATTAAAACAAAAAAATTATTCATCCATACACATTGCTTTACATCTAAACTCACTGTTTGCAGGAAATAGTTAAGTTTGGAAAATAAAATAACATAAATAAATAATCATCCAGGATGATGCAATGATGTTAAATATATTTTTCTGAATTACTCGTATTTTTTTTATGTTTGTAGTATTTCGCCTGTGAAAGTCGTGACAGTTTTTTGCCCTTACTGAAAAGTTCGGCTTACGGAGATCAGCTTTGCTTTTTAGCCCCATAATTTTCCTTTCGTTCACAAAATTTTGGAATTACAAAAAATCTGAATGAGTCGAGATTGCTAATTTAGGCATTAATGATGACTGAATTACGAGTGAGCAATCAACTGACGTAATATAATATATTTTAACAAACATATTTCTTTTTATCTTATTTTCAATTTATTTATTGAGGATATGATTCTGTTCCTTAGAGAAAAAGAAGTTTGTTAAAACAATTAAAGATTCGTGAGAATTTTCTATTGTCTATTGTTAAGGTGTTAACTTGCAACCTTTATGTCATCTCAATTTGTAGATCACTATGGACTTCCGAGACGAATAATAACGTGGGAAAAAGTACACAAAGGATGAATAAAATGTTAAAAGGATGCATTATATAATGTATTCTATTCTAGACAATGAATATTAGTAAAGTCAACATAATTCGTAAGGGGTGACATTTTAAACTTGTGAGGAGGATGTAAGATCACTTGTAGATTCTAATAATGGTATGCGGAAGATGTTTTTCATTTTAATGTCTTTTAAATGGTAATATAATTACAAGCTTAGCCTTGAAAAGAGTCTGATTTTTCAAATTGAATTAGGTGCGGTTTTTTTACTCATCCTTCTTTTTTTAATGCCCGTACATTTTATCCTATAGCTTTACGATTTCTAAGACTGGCCCTGAGTCAAAAAGTGTCATATGATGCAGTTAATTTCATCTAAAAAAATTGCAATGATTCCTACTTGCTGCATTGTTTTGGGTCGTCATTTCATCATATTTTTCTGTGTTACTATTCTATTTTGGCTTACCCGTATTTTTTGCCGCTCAAAACATTGACAGCCTTACATATTTAAAAAAAACCTTCGCGACCGTTAAACGGTGTTTTTGTTACACATTGCATGACTGTATATTTTCTTTTTCAGATTTTCGCTAGTAAAAAAATTGTCTATTATGTTGGCAACAATGAACTTCGGTAGATAGGCGCATGCGCGCGCGCGGCAAAATTATTTTTTTGATATGTGATATTTGCCGTGCGATTTGTATATTGTTTTGGCATAAATTCTATTCTCTTTAGCTGGTAAAACAATGTATATATATATAAATGAAACAATGTTACTTTGTTTGAACCACTTGTATATTTTTAAAGGTGTCCTAATAATAATATTTTTTCTGAGTTCGCTAACCATTGAAAATAACCATAGTTTTGAAAAATATACGGGGACAAATATTCTTCATATCAACAATAAAGGAAAACGCTTAGTTAACCTAGAAGCCTTGGAAATAAAAAAAAATCCCTTAAAAATAATGAATCTATTATCAACAAACAAAAAATATTATCTTACAGCCCAATCATGGATATGTTCCCTTACCCACCCACTCTTCATTAATCCCTAGCAACGCCTCGACCCCTACCACAATCCTTAGTAATAATACATTGTTCCCACCCACTATTTTGTAATTATCAAATCAGTATACGTTTGCCATGACGAAGGAACATTTTTTTGAATCCGAAACCGGTCGGCTTTAAACAAATATGCAAGTGGTTCAAACAAAGTAACATTGTTTCATTTATCTATAACTAGCTGACCCGGCCACGCGTTGCTGTGGCTAATAAAACACTTTGTAAAATTAATAAGTAGAGATGGTGTAAAAGATTATAATAATGTGCATGAAATGCTTGAGGTAACTAACGTATTTAATTTAATAAGGATTAATACTGTATCCGTCCAAATAACTTTTCAATTACCGCAATGTACGTGACCATTTTTTTAGAAGATAGAATGGGTATAGTAAGCTATCCGTAAAAGATAGATATATGCCTTCGCGGACTTTTTTATAGATCTATAAAAGAGAAATATCCCACCATGCATTGTTTTATTATATGCCAAAGGAATTAGGCAGCGTTTTCAATGAAAGCTACCAGGCGGCATGACTTTTTCGGACACTTCTAACAATTATCGTTATGTTTCAACCAATTTACACAAATCCTTGACAAATTGCATACCTAAACCTTCCTCACGAAACACTCCATCTATTGGTGAAAACCGCATGCAAATCCGTTCAGTAGTTTTCGAGTTTATCGCGAACAGACAGACAGACAGACGATGCGGGGGACTTTAATTTATAATATGTAGAGAAGAGATGGATAGCCATAAAGTTATAGCCACATTCAAAAGAACAATGTACATATCTTTCCATGAACTATTTAATAAGTAAGATTTTCACATGCATGGTCGTTTTCAATTGAATATAATATTCATGACGTTTGTGATGGATTGTGATTGTAAATTTATTTCTAAAATTACCGATTGCTTAGTTTTGATTGGTGAACGTAGTCGTCAAAGATACTGAAATTAAAATATGACAGATTAGGAAATTAGGAGGCTATTAGGACACTCATCTACTCGAAGTAAGGCACTTAGCAAGAGGCTTTATAAAAAATATTACCCAAATTTAATACGTCGATTCACATCATAATAAGACCTTTGCCATTAAACATAGTAGCTAACTAGCTAATAAAAGTATATATCTATTATATTGGGTAATCTGTCGGAATGTTATTTTTAATATATAATAGTGTTTTTATTATCTCACCTCATATTAATTTGCAGGTATTCAAGTTCCATGTACAAATTAGTATTGTACATAATTACCTACTTAGGAAGGCAATACATTGCCAAAATTTATTTTAAAAACACACGTAATCATGAATCAATTTGAAAAAAATCGAAACAAAAAAATGTTATCTTTAATAAAATCAATACCCATAAAGGAAATAATTAACCGTAACCAGAAATTGTGGATGTAATATTTATGAAGCCTTGTCGGCGTTTAACACATCTGAAATAATTTACAATAAACAATGCACTCATCTTGATTGCTATCAATTTTTTTTACATTCACGTATGTGATTTCCTACATTTATAAATGTATGTTTCTTGCTGTCAGGATATCATTTATCGTAAACTAGCTGGTACCCGGCATGCGTTGCTATGCTATTTAATAAAGAATTTTTTTCCCTTTCATCCCGTTCCCCTTCTGTCTCCCCTTCCTCTACCGCGTTCCCTTCCCTTCTCGCGTTCCCACTCTGCCTTCTCCACCTTCCCTCTCCCCGCTCCACTTCCCCCTTCCCCCGACCCTCGAACCACCCTCCATAGTTCCCCTCCCCCCTCCCGCATTCCATACCTTCTGTCCCGGTACATTTAATTTTCAAACAACTTGCGTGCCACCTAGTGCAAATTTTTTAATAAAAATTTCAAAATGCCATAGTTCACCGGTAGTTTTAAACAAACCTTATCCAGATAATAACGAACACAAAAAAAAGAATCCAATTTAGTGCAGTCGTTCGGAAGTTACGAGCGTACATACATTTCGGCGATTCATTTTTATTTATATTGATGATTGATGAATGATTGATTGATTGATTGGTTGATTGATTGATTGATTGATTGATTGATTGATTGATTGATTGATTGATTGATTGATTGATTGATTGATTGATTGATTGATTGATTGTTTGATTGATTGATTGATAGATTGATTGATTGATTGATAGATTGATAGATTGAGAGATTGATATCGTTTGTTAATATCGTTTGTTCATTAGAATATATGCATGCGTTCATTAATCTAGTCAGGGGAAGGTGTCAAGGTACGTGCTTTCTTGTAAGAGTGTGCTTTATATTTATTTTATCATTATTAGTTAAAGGGACTAATTTCAAAGGTTGTGCGAGGATAGGTCAGGCTAGGAGAGGCTGGGGGAGTAGAGGCCGGATGAGGGGACAGGGACGCCTGGAGACGCTTTGTCGAAATGTTGGGTTACTGGACTAAGAAAAATTGAAAAAAAAATGTGGTGTTGAAAGAAGAAAAGTTTTAAATTAAAGTATTAAAGGAGGGAAAGGAGGTGAGTGGAGTGGGTATAGGGAAGGTGGAGGAGGCGGAGTGGGAACCCCCCCTAATACTATGCGAGCGAAGCCGGGGGCAAAAGCTAGTCTAGAATATATTGGAGGATTGTGGATATGGTCCACAGTGACCATTTTCTAAAGAAAGACTGGAACCATTTTACATGGACCGTATCGATGGTGACCATTTTCTATAGGAAGACCGGAACCATTTCACGTGGACCATATCCACGGTGACCATTTTGTGAAGAAAGACTGGAAATATTTCACGTGGACCATATCGGAGGTACTAGTGATATCCATGAAGACTCCAATCACGTACCTCTTTGGACAGACCCTACAGAGAATCAAATAAATTAAAACAAAAATAAAGAAAAACTCTGGTTTTATAACTTTTAAAGGTTATTCCCATCAATGTTGTATATCATTGAAGAAGAGGATAATAATAATAATAATCTAAACGAAAATACGAAAGAGAACAAGACACAGAAAAACAGAAAAAGATAATGATATAGGACATTAAATCTTGTATGGACATCACTTTTATTTATTTATGCGTATGGTATCCCCACCACGTGAGGAAGCATCTCTGGATCGCTCCGGCGATGACTCGCGTTTTGTACCTCTCTACCCGTTTCATACGTGAACACTAAATTGTGTAAATCTTAAATCTCAATAAATGTTAATCCCTCGAACATGAGCAAGTGTTATCAATCATCATTCAATATAATTATTGATCACCGGGTCGCGGCCTAGAAGTACCGCGATCCCCAGGAGCCTGCCTATCCCGTATGGTAAAGTATTGGTACTACCTCGTCTGATGTGGAAACGGAGCACCAGGTCAAACATTTTCCACAGCACCTCAACCCTTCAAACAACACTTCTAACACTTGGTTTAAGGAACTTTCAGAAAAAAGAACTTACTGGTATATTAAAAACATCTTCATAGAAGTTTCTGAAAAACCTTCAGGCATTTCATCATGTTGCACCGTAGAAGTCGCTTAAAACTCAAAACATAGTCCCCCTCAGCACAGAATGTCCTAATGATGAGGACCACGAATGTAATCTACATCTATTTTATATTATATTTAACATTTTTTTTGTATAAATTTAAAAATTTAAATCATTACTGTTCCACAAAATTATTATGTACATCACATGTTTGTAAAACCACGTATAGGCGTATATTAATTGCAATAAATAAATTATTTATTGCAATTCATAAGAGAGATATCAAAATAACAAACAAGCTGTTTATTTATTACTTGCTTATTTGTAACATACTCGTACATGCGTATTGTAATTAAATATTTGAATATGAAATGCATATGATAATGTATGGATAATATTATATTATGAATGGTAGTGAAGAGAATTCTTCCTCCTAGGTAATAATTATGATTATTCTCCTTTGAGAAATTATCTAGTTATAATTTAGCACTTGTTATTAAGGAAATACTAATTGTGCAAGATGGATTGCCTACATCGTTCAATTGATCTGTGAAGGTAACAGAAATGTCTGAAACAACACTGTTGAGCAAATGAATCGGACACCACTAAACATTATACCATTGTAATTATCTGTAAAAGGTTATTATTTATACATCATTATAAGCATCTTATTACTGTGCAGTATAATTCTAATGTATTATAAAATAGTCTATGATTCAGTCACTTTACTACAGTAGTCTATGGGCTCTTCGAGTCACGTGGTCTCGTTACGAGTTGTGCCGAAGGTAAATGTACGGAGTGTTATGAAGTACTTTCTTGAATTATAACTTCCCACCCCTGTATGATTATTTCCGTCATCAGGTACTAAATATTTTATACCAGTTGCCAAAAGTTGGCAACATTTGCGAAACGTTTTGATTGGCCCGGATTTCGGGAGGGGGCCGAGCAGCCCTTTCGACGGGGCGGAGAGCCCTGGCGCTTTCTTCTGGGTTTAACTGTGGTGAGGGACGGTTCTTGGTGCATATTGCAGACCCTTTTTTGGTTCCAACATTTGGTTGGGACACGTAATTTAAAATATAGTTAAATTTGATATTCAAATCAACTCAGTGTGGATCCCGATGCTGCCCGTGACATTGTAACGTACGTAATATTATTTATTTTTGTGTTTTCCATTTATCCCTTTCATTATATTTTAAAATCATTAACCTTGAGTTCACAAAGAGATTAAAAGCTTTTCCTAGAAGCGTCGAGTCACTAATAAATTCACCAATTATTTAAAAGCGACAAGAGATCTTTTCATTTATTAAAACCCTATATATATAATTATTCCAACAATAAAGCGACAGTCGTTTTGAATCAAATCCCAAACGAACTGAAAACACGATATCCCTGAGGGACGCTAGCCGGAGGTTTGTATTATAATTTGGTTTCTGTAAGTATTTAAATTGAACCATTGTTGTTGTGTCCTAATCATGGTGATTATTAATTTGTACCTGTTCGTAACAAGGCGGTTCGAGCCCGTAGTTATGTAACACTGTCGCTTCCAACTCGGGGCCGATTTGATTCATTATGATTTGTCGCTTTCTTTGATTTTTTTTCATACTGTTTTTCATACTCCACGCTGTTTTTCGTGATGTATGTACTATAAAATATGTATGTATATAATAATTATTTCTTCCCATTTAAATGTATAGGTAAATAAGTGATTTTGAATTGTGTTAAAACCCCCGCGTTTTAAATGCCGTTATCTTGAAGGCCACGTCTACGCATTTTTCAAAGGCCGCCATTTTGAAAACAGCACGTTTTTTAGACCGCTGGTAGCCTTTTAAAAATTAATCGAAGTCACCGCGTGACAATCCACACGTGTTTAACAATCGAATCATGTGCTTCGCGTTTATGTTTTGTCTGCGAGAAATTGATCCACGCGTTTGGTGTTAGAAACGCGTCGTTTTTTGGAAACAGCGACATTTTAAACTATTAGCGTCCATTTTGATCCAGGTGTTTTCAAACGCCAATAAAGCAAAGCCAGCATCTCACAAGTGTTGGAGGACTATTTTCAAAAAAGTTCACGTGTGTTTTCGAACGTCGCCATTTTGTCGGTCACAACTCCGAATTTAAAAACCAGCACGTGTTTTGACCGTTAAATAAATCACACGCGCCGTATGTTGAAAAGCTTCGTTTTGTTTTACGCGATTTTTGAAACAAAATGGTTACTGAAACCTCAGAATTAGATAATACCTAAGCTATTTATCTAAGATAATACCTATGCAATTCGTGAGTGAAATAATATTATTGACTTGGCTTTGCTGCGACGTCATTTATTTGAACTTCATTTATTTTGGTTTTAAATAACCTAATGTTTAAATATGCTTGAAATGGCTTTAGACATATTTGATGACTGCATATTGTGAACTTCTGCAAAAAAAACGGCGTGGTGGTTATTTGTCAGTTAATTCTTTAACAAATTTTCCTTTAAGTAAATGCAGCTCGCATACGCCAATAAATTGTGTGACCTAAGATTTAAATTTGATCGACGTTTAAATATATTTTAAAAACATTTTGAATAATATCAAGACGTTCTAGTTAAAAATCCTACAAAAAGCCGTCAACCTCGGTAAACGGTCGAAAGCAGGTATATTCCTAGGGTCGACGGGGTCATTTTTACGACCGAGCACCGGGCGAGATCTATTGTCTTGACAAATGCACATTCGGGAATATTTCTTGACAAGTCGGCCGATGGACAATGGTTATGTTGGGTTCCTTTGGAGACAATAGCTCAATAAGACCATAGTCTGAAGGGCTGAAAAATGCACTGTTAGGCATAAACCTTTTTTTCATAGGCAAAGAATTTGTTTCAAATATCGGAAAGTACCTACGTAGTCTGTGCAGCGTGAAGATATTTTTAGTAGGTATTTAACGATATTAACTTCCTTTATGAAATAGTGGCAAATAGATGCGATTATTTTTAGAATAACGGCCATTAGTTTAAAAACAGAAATTGACCAGTCTCAGAGTGTATTGAGACCATATGTTAGCGTTATCTTCGTTGAAAAGAGCCGATGATTTAGAATGGTAAAATAATATTTACCTATTAAAAACAGATTTTTAACAGTTAAAATAACGATAGCAATAAAATTTAATCGAGTTCAATTCTCGAATTGGTTTGCCAGTGAGATATAATTTTTTAGTGTTCAATGATACTGCCTTCCTTATAGGATATAAATACCTACCAGTTCGAATCTGGAATAATTATAATGCATAACAAACCGACGTAATCACCTTACTTCGTCGCGGGTTCGATTCCTTGCGAAATTATATATCTCCGTATCCATGCCGATCTCTCTAACGAAGAGTAGAAACCTATTAACGATTAGATAAATATGTTTAGTAAAATAAGCTTCACACAGGAGACACTGAGGAAAATAATTTCCTTTAGTACTTATGTCATCTTAGGGGATGCTACGTGGAGGGTCTTTTTAAGGAAAGGAAGGAGAGGAAGGAAAGAGGTATGAAGGGCTGATCGGAATATGGTGGTCAGCGTCCAGGAGTGATAGGCATAGGAATTCCTCTCTCCAAATTGCGGTTCCTCGCGATCCGTCCTGCCATGCGGCAGGTAGTCTAGACCCAGTCCGACCTTATCCCATGGACTCGGGCACTTGTAGCGAATAAAGCGATACCAAACATGGCGAATCTCTTAACAGGATTATTTATAACTGAGGCGCTGGTTATACAATAGATAGTTCAGGGGCAGCGGTACCCATGCCCGCAACCTCAAATTGATACGACAACGAAGTCTATGAAAACGGAAGTACGATAGCTATTTTTTATAGATGAATATAATCGGTATCTGTTAATATTAATGTATAGGTATTACTATTAATTAATTATTTTACAGAGAAGAGATGTGGGTTCGATTATCTATTACGTTGGATTTCGAGATTTTTCTCAGGATATAACAAGTGTCTAGATTTATTCAACTAACGGGGAAGATTGATTGCATACGATATCAATAGGCATTAATGGACCTGAATGTTATTATTCAGAATGGTGATAAGGAGGATAACTAATTTACAGGTATTTGATAAGTTGATACAAGAAGAGCAAGATGGAATTCAACTAGAATGTTGGCCCATACCAATTAGAAAATTCTCCAAAGAAAATCAAGTTGGAATACAAGTGGAAAATTATTTCTTCAAATAATTTTTAAATTTATTTGTTTGAGTAGAGTTTCGCGCTAAGCGACGGACGTGAATCATGTTTTGATTAATTAGTCATTTAAATGGTTTCGTAGGAATCGGAGAAATCAACGTATTATGGAAATAAGATATGAAATTTACACTACACACATCCACACATACATTCAACACGCAGCACTGTTTTGAAGGGACGCTTTTGAAATAGTGTGTACACACACACCTACATTATATCTTTTCGGAGTGATTAACCGGATTGATAAAAACACACACCTACATTATATCTTTTCGGAGTAATTAACCGGATTGATAAAAACACCTCACATTTTTTACTATTCAACTATATCATACAATACTTTTATTGTATTTTATGGTAACAATTACCTAATATTATGAACATTGCAGTACTCTGGTGAGAGTAACGCGGGTCATTGATACCCTCGTTATTTTGATTTGAGTTTGTCTTGTTTAACTCGTACAAAAAAAAAACAAGGTGGCGCCCCGTGGCATAGCCCGCGTAAATGAAGTGGAAAAGCGATACTATTTTATGATATATTTGCTTATTTATTATTGTTGTCACCATTAAAAAAATACTATAATGTGCTGACTACAATAATTTTAAATATTGCCTTAAAACGCAATACATCGACGACAATTATATTACAGTGAATTGTGATAAAACTTGAGGTATTATTAATGTGTGTTCCGGAAATATTGGTGGCCTTAAGTAAGAAGGACTCATTATTTCTAATGGGAAGTTTTAATTTTAAGGAGGATCACTGCGGTGTTCCAATTAGCGCTAAGTTTTTTTTTCTCAGCTGTTGTCCTGATTATACCTACGTCGGAATCTTATAAGATTTCTGACACTATGTGGGTCACTAAAGGACTTTGATTTTTTGTTGTCTGTTTTGTTTTAATATGTCGTTAACCAGTGATCCGTACTGTTAAAAAGTGGACACTGACTTCACTGAGCCATTACCTGTTCTTTAAAAGGGGGTTGAATGTGCTTTGTGTTCTACGACATACGCCAATGCATACATCACGACATCTAATGTGGAGTTAGTTACCTTACGCTTTGATCTCTTGTTGCTTATACAATTCCTGTTCAGATAATTTTGTTTACTCTAAGTGCCTTGATGCCTAAATGTTTGTACTTTTCTAATAATTTTGTAATTTTATTTCATGTTGACACTTCTCTCCTGCTGAGGATCCTGACTATTCCTCTAGACGCCCTGATGGACATTACACACTGACTTGCGCTGCCTAGAAAACTGCGTGTCACGAAGTTCCTGCCAGGCCACTTCGACGTGTTGATTTTGCTGTCTATTTGATACTTTATGTATATTGTAAACTATATAACTTATTGTAAACTGTACAACTTTTTGCCTAGGTTTTTAATGCTGAATCTCTATGTGAACGATTTTTTTTGTAAAGTGTATTGAGGGAATTCTTTGAAGGGTAGATTCAAAAAACCTTCGTTACGACTGCGGTTTTTTGCTGGTGTTTTCGGGGATGTGTTATGAAGTACTTTCTTGAATTATAACTTCCCACCCCTGTATGATTATTTCCGTCATCAGGTACTAAATATTTTATACCAGTTGCCAAAAGTTGGCAACATTTGCGAAACGTTTTGATTGGCCCGGATTTCGGGAGGGGGCCGAGCAGCCCTTTCGACGGGGCGGAGAGCCCTGGCGCTTTCTTCTGGGTTTAACTGTGGTGAGGGACGGTTCTTGGTGCATATTGCAGACCCTTTTTTGGTTCCAACATTTGGTTGGGACACGTAATTTAAAATATAGTTAAATTTGATATTCAAATCAACTCAGTGTGGATCCCGATGCTGCCCGTGACATTGTAACGTACGTAATATTATTTATTTTTGTGTTTTCCATTTATCCCTTTCATTATATTTTAAAATCATTAACCTTGAGTTCACAAAGAGATTAAAAGCTTTTCCTAGAAGCGTCGAGTCACTAATAAATTCACCAATTATTTAAAAGCGACAAGAGATCTTTTCATTTATTAAAACCCTATATATATAATTATTCCAACAATAAAGCGACAGTCGTTTTGAATCAAATCCCAAACGAACTGAAAACACGATATCCCTGAGGGACGCTAGCCGGAGGTTTGTATTATAATTTGGTTTCTGTAAGTATTTAAATTGAACCATTGTTGTTGTGTCCTAATCATGGTGATTATTAATTTGTACCTGTTCGTAACAAGGCGGTTCGAGCCCGTAGTTATGTAACAGGAGTCATAAGATTTCAGAAGCTCGGCAGGTGGGTGGTTTGGTATATTTATGCTCGGCAGAACGACTAGCCTTCAGCCGGAAGGACGTTTGTCCTCAGGAGTACTATTACGGATCACCAACTACAGAACGCGAATAGCCTCGCGCGAAAACAGTCTTGTGATGGCAGCATTCCACTTCTGGCGGGACTCTGCCAGAAGTATGGAACTAGTGGGACTGCACCCCTCCCCCCCCCCCCCGAGATCTGGAATAAAGGACAACAAATAAAAATAAAATATTATAATTACAATAACCGTGTTATAAAGAACCAAAGTCTTTCGATAAGCATCCATTTATAAGTACTAGAGAATACAGGTCCCTGTACGTAACATATTATAATATTCTCTGGAGAGAATAAAAAGAGAGACACTATAGGCTCCCTTCTATGCCTACAACGTATTTTAAGATACTTTGGACACGTTGCTCACCGGACTTAGGATTCCAACTTTGACAAACTCATAATCACTGTCAAAGTGGAGGCAGAAGAAGCAGAGTAATGCGCTGGAGTGACCAAGTATCACTGACGTCCGGTACGTCGATGTCCGCAGCTCTCCATGCAGCGCGGAACCGCGATGAGTGGAGGAGCCTTATCCACCACGGAAATTGAAGTAGGGATCACGATCCTCAGCAATGCGGAACCAACTTAAAAAGAATGAAAGTTTCTACCTACTTTTGGTTGGTGAAGTAGCGCTTCAACGGACCAACTGACCAATAAACCTACACTGCCAGGACCATAACCTCAAATCCACTAAACGTCTAAAAATTTCATTGCAAAATTAAAATGCCCTTCCAAATTTAATTAAAAACACTGTGAAATAAAAAAAATTAAAACAATAAAGCATGGAGAATAAAAAGATAAACTAAAATTTATTAAGTAACACAACATAACCTACAGTCAAACAAAGTTGAGAAACTAAGGACAGGTTGTTTCAAAAAATTTGATGGATTCATCAAATATTTGAAGTTAATTTTCTCGTTCTGTGTAAGTTCTATTCAGTTCTGTGATTATTTCAGTTTTGTGAAGAAATCGATATGATAACAGAACTTGAATAAAACTTACACGGAACGTGTAAATTAACTTCAAATATTTGATGAATCCGTCATTTTTTTTAAACAACCCATCCTAAATAAACTTGATGATGTTGAAATCAACAAATATGTAGATGTCTAAATCATGATTTTACAGGTCCATACAGGAATCCCTTGTGAGGAGGATTGTGAATAAACTACTGTACTTTGTATTTAAATAATTATTTATTAATAAAAAATAAAATCAAAATGTACGCGCCTTTATTGCGAATCTAATTCACTCTCCTGCCTGCGACAATGAGATTGTACCATTCTCTGTACACGTTTCTCGTCCAAGCATGTTTTTTTTTATTTATTTATTTTCAGCATTGAAACGTATGGTTTGTTTAGAGACATTGTACGCTGTCCTCCACTCCAGGAGTTCACTTGTGTTGTGGAGGACAATTTTCTAGAGTAATTTGATTCAGCACAATGGAAGAATTTATGGTAATAATGTAAGGTTAATTGTTCATTTTATTTAGTTTTTCCGAGCTAGAAGTTTTATCCGATGTTATTCTTAATACGATATTCCAGACCGTTTCGCCCTCTCAGAATCGAAACATATTTGCAACGACCATAGCCGTGCTTGGTGACCAGATTTGAATAGTCAGATACTTCCTCATCTTCATCTTTCCCAACTCCTTCCCCTTCCCATTACATTAAGCCTCACATCATGGCCAATTGGAAATGCTATAATCTCACTGGCGCCAGACGATTGGAAGCCGGGGTAGTCACCTTTTTCTTCCAATAATGACATTAATAACGAAAGGAAATTAGTATGATAATTATGGATAATTTATAATTATGGAGTTAGATTTGTTTTTACGAATTACAATGCCACAAATCAAAAGAATTTTTAAAATTTTGGATGACCCGCTCTCTGTGTTCGCCAGTGTAGTGATGAATTATGTATGGTGTGTAGCATTCGTGTAGATCTGAACCTGAACACGTAATAAGGTGTAATATATTAAAAAAAACACAAGTTAAGCACGCTTTGACGTTAGTATTTCTATGTCCACACTAGACGAGCTACGCATAAGCGACTACCAGTGGTCAAGATGAGCGAGCGTTCGAAGGTGAATTAATCGTATTATTATTTCCTGTATTACGTCCCAAATGCACCAACCACTTGTTTCAACTTCTTCAACCTTTTCTTTCAAGTACCATGACTTCCAGATTACTTACATGCATCATCAAACCTTTCTGCATACATACTTCGATCATCCATACTGTCATCATCAAATAAATTAATAGCCTTCCGTCTGACGCTACGTCATATGTGCCGCGCTACAAATAACATCTGTGTACGGGAAATTTCAAGCAAAGCTACCTTTGTAATTCGGTTTTGAATTCAAGAATTCAAGAATTAGACAATAGACGGCGCTACTTTCGTTAGCAGTCTCATGTGGACGTCTCCCGGGCAGATGTAAATACTACGTATTAGTGAATTTGTAGCATCTCTCCGGATATATGGAAAGATTGACCGTTGTATTTCGTACTATTAATCTACTGCCACTACTAGTAGATTATTATACTGCCCTGAAGAAGCTACGGTTGTAGCGAAACCCGGTCGGCATAAAGTATATAAAATAAAAGTGGTATTTACAAAGTTATTGTTTTATTTTAAATGAGATGTATAAACTATCAAATACATAAAAAAGGATAAAAGTACGAAAATTATTGATTATAAAAAGAAAGTAATGCTCTTAGTAAGAGATTAAAAATATAAGAAATTTTGATAAAATACCCAGAGAATCGTATATAATAATAATAAATTATAAATTACTAGCTGACCCGAAAAACGTTGTTCTGCCATAGAAATTATTTCTAGTGAATATGTTGGTTGTTAAACAAAAAATAACGAATGTATTGAAAGTGTGTGGGGATGGGATCTATGACAGAAAGAGGAATGGAGCGCTGTAGACGATTACCGCCGATAAAAGCAATAAAACACCAACTAAAGTAGGAAAATCAATAGGAATTTCTAAGAGCAATTAAGTGTACGATTTTTTTTTTCAGTCCGTCTTTAGCCAACACAAATAAGCTGGATGGTTTGCCCACGCGAGAACATGATGCCAAATGAAATATCAAAATGACGCGACGCTTCTCGTGAATGTCTTGCGCATGTGTGAATGAAAGTTTGATGAGGCGGATGTAGCGCCATTTGTCATTCAACAACATAAATAATTTCTTTCCGTTTGAAATACGAAAGACGGTTAAATTTGTTCATACAAAAATACAAATATCGCGATTAAAAATGGGAGGGTGGGGATAGGAGGGTTAAAATTTGAGGTTATTGGTATTTTCCGATGCCAAATAAAAATAAAAAAAAAAAACAACAAAAAAATTGTCAAATTTTTTTTTTTTTAATTTCTTGATAGGGATACCCTAATCACCTAGCGGTATGAAATATACTTTAAAACTTTGCTCATACCTACCAAATATACATCAAAAATTTCTTAAAAATCGGTCAAGCCGTTTCGGAGGAGTGCGACCACAAACACCGTGACACGAGAATTTTATATATAAGATGACAGTGCGATAAATAAATTATGGCAGTGCGATATGATAAATTTTACATTGTAGGTACATGGGATGCATTGTAATCCATTAATATTAGAGTTTAAGTATAAAGTTTTAAATTCAAAATACAAAGTTCTGGCTTAGGTAATATAATATTTTATGCCCTTCAACCAACAATGTGTGTGACAACTGCATCGATGAATATGTACATTTGTCTAGGCCACGGCTTCGGTGTGCAATCGCCCGACCTAAGACACTGTTCGCCTAGCTTGAACAGGTTTGTTGTCATTTTCCTTTGATTACCACATTGCAAAGGTGAGAACGATCGCCAAACACATTAAACACTATATATGCTCCCAGGTAATCTCAACCACAAGGCCGAAGCCGGAGAAAACTGCACATCATCAGGTACCCGACATGACGCACACATGTGTGGATATTAATTCCTGTAATTATAAATAATTATTTTTTACCGAATGAGCGAATCGGAATGTGTTGTTCTATGACTTGTACCGTGCACAGGTTGAATGTCAAGGATTTGGAACATTTTTTATGAAGTGTTATTATCTTCTTCATCATCGGATTTGGCAGGTTCCTTATTACTTATTACAGACATCTGTTGAATTGCCTTGTCTCTAATGCTGAAGTCACATGATTCACTCGGATGAAGGTTTACTCGATGAAATGTTCCATTCTCGTTTCACCGCGTTTTCACACGGTTCCTTCGAAGGAAGAGTTCACTCGACATTCTCGCTACGAAGTCGTCGAGCGTAGTCGCGGCGCGCATTGGAATTCGTCCGGCGCTGACGGCTAAGTTCGGGAATATTTACGATTTCAATTGACATTTCCGATAACGTCAAACTAAATTATGAGAAATTGGCGATTCTTGTAAACAGTAAATAAATTTCAGCACCATAAAATGAACATATGGTTAAATAATAACCTGAAAACTGATATCTACCAGTATTTTTGCACCATGAAAATTTTTTTATTCCAAAATAGGCCTCGGCTTGCAATAAAATCCATATTAATGGAATACTTATTAACGTATCCAAAAACTAAAACTAAAACAAAAACTGTTTTAGAAAGGTGATGAAATATGCTTCCAAAATTTATTATTAGAAATAACCACATAATTTTTTAAATAGAATAATTTTTAATGTAAACTTTTAAAAGTTAAAAAAACGGCTCTCCTTGCTATTATTCTAACTAAAATTACTGGTAACAAAAAAAAATTAAAACACACACTTATTTTGTTAGACAAATAAATTGTAAACGTTTCTGTCACCTCACTTTTTTGTCGTTTCATATAAAAATAATTCATAAAAAATTCACAATGTTTCATAAATTTTTTTTCAAATTCGATCAGAAACTTTGGTTCCATAGAAGTGTACATTCGTATTATTTTGGGGTTAATTGTTATATTGAATATATAGAGCATTATTTTCTCTTTCCAATACCGTTTAGATCATATTTTTCACTATGATAGTAAGGAAGAAACAACGATTTCTATGAGACGTGTAGGAGTTATTTCGAAAAGCGAACTAAACGGAGCATTTTGACGTTTAAGCCGCTCCGGCTACACGTCCTCACGCCAGAACATTTCGGCCGACTAATTTGCGAGTGAAAGACTGTTCACTTGAGTGTTCACACACATCATTCGCGTCACGTGATGTTAAATTCCGGTTGCGAGTGAACAATGCCGAAGGAAGCATTCCAACATTGTTGGAATGCTTCATTCGGCACTGTCTCTATTCACTTTCGTGTTCACACGGTTCATTTCGAGGGAAAGAGGCGGAATGAAATCACGAAATGAACGATAAATGAATCATGTGAATGGGCTATAATGAGCGTATTCTCCTTAATAATAATAATAATGCTTAGGTCATTGGAATGGGAAAGATGTCATCTGGTAGACTTAATCCTTATGGAACCGATAGTGATTATTGCGAACTAACCTGTGTCACATTACGTGGACCAGCTAACTTGGACCCTTTCCCAAATCATTTTTTTTTATATTCCACATAGGTGACCCTGAGGGAAATCAGTTTCCAGCTGCGTTGAGGGTGATTTTGAAATAAAATGTAAAGCTCTTTGGTCTGTTCGCTTTACATTGTTTTTTAAAATTTGGAAGATCCCCGTCAAACGCCGATTTTAGATGCGTTTTGCATCTTTCTATCAAATTACAGTAGACTCACAAGTTTAACAATATGATTGTTGTCCTCTTCTGCTGATCACAACTTGTACAAAAGCGGAAACGGGCATAGAATCGACATTTTAAGGGTCCCATGTAACTGCCAAAAAAACAAAATTTCGTTGATTGGCCAATTGATAACTATTATGACTCTTAATTTCCAGAAATATGATAACTCAATATGTGTTTCGTATCTTCCAAATAAGTTATAGGTTCGATAAGTTATACTTGGTTTACGTAGTTATCGTGAATATTAAACTGAACAGACGTCCTTACTAGAATACGATCTAAGTAGTTCTGAGGATGCGCCGGACTATGCCAGTCCGCCCAATCTCACCGGTGCCTTCGGCCATCACCGTAACCTTTCGTACCTAAGCACGAACGGCGATAGATGATATCCTACTCAATCGCCATCTATTGGGATACAGCAGAACTTCGTCTTACAAACTAAGCCATCGACGTCTATTGAAAGAATAACAATATTACATTCGAATTACTGTGAAACAACCACTCTTTAACTTAAACGTTTTTACTCGCCATTTAAATTTGAAGATTCGACAGTATTTGAGTTTATATTTTACAATCTAAAGATTGTGGCTTTTTGGGGAGGGGATAATGAATATAACCGCTCAAAATATCTCCTCTTCGCTGACGATATTAAACTTTTCAGAGCTATTAAAAGTCATATAGATTCCATTCTTCTGCAGAAAGATCTTGATTCTCTTGTCAAATGGTCGGAACTGAATAATTTAACATTCAGCATCCAGAAATGCAGTGTCGTCACATTTACAAGATCACAAGATACATTTTTATTCCCATACCATATTAATAAAATTATACTAACACGCAAAAACGAGATTCGAGACCTTGGCGTGATTTTTGAAGCAAATCTCTCTTTCAAATCTCACATATCAGACATTGTCTCCCGTGCGAACAAAATGCTCGGATTTGTTCTTCGTAATGCGAGATCATTTACTAATGGAATTACAATACGAAGAACATATTATGAAGCACTTGTCCGCAGCATCCTGAAATACAGCTCCAATATTTGGGCACCCTCTGAACAAAACCATATCCTAGAAATAGAAAAAGTACAAAAAAGGTTTATGCGTTACCTGTATATGAGGGAATATACGTACTACCCATTCCTGTATCCATCGTTGTTCTTAACAGGAATGCTCGATCTTAATACCTTAGAAGCCCGCCGTAAAATATTTTTGGGGAAACATTTTTTTAAGCTGATCTCCGGTACTGTACTGAATCCACCTATGTTGAAGGAGATTAACCTATATGTCCCTAACGCGTGTACTCGTGGGAGATCCAACACACTTTTTATGCTCCGAAAGCGAGAACATCTTCCTTTCAGAATGCCCCAATAAATAGAGCAATTCAACTGCTTAACGATTCTGCATTGAGCATTGACATCTTCAATGTTACCTTTAGAGAGTTCAGTAACTATCTTTTGACATATGTCGCAACATAGAGAAACCGCCCCCTTTGCCTTTTTTTCTCTTATATTTTGTAATCTTCTCCGTAATAATTTGGTGTATAACTGTTTTATGGAGAACCTGAAAAAAAAATAATAATCTCATACTCATAAAAATACTAGTCCAAAGCTTTAGCTATTATTTACTACTAAAAAAATGCAGTCAGAGCAAACCATTAAATAGATACAACACTCAAATTATTTTTACGAATTCATGCTTAGGGGAAAAAACTAAGCAAGCATAGTCTAAGTATAAAAATTAAAACTATACTTAGAGAAAAAAGATGACTCGATTCAGTTCCGCATTTTTTTCACCACAAATTAGATGTATCAAATTGTGCGTTGTAAAAGAAAAAAGGGTAATTTTTAATATTTTACGAGGTCAACATATTATTATTTTGACCTTTCAGATGATGCTAGATGCTGCGGATCTTTTGAAGATAATATGTAGCTGATCTTTTGAATCTGAATAATATAATGTGCGAGCATTTAATTTATTAATTAAATGCTCGCATTAATTTATTTTGGCCGCCAGAAGGTCGTTGTAAAATGTAGACATTTTGAGAAAAAGACGTGATGGAATGTACTGACAGTTTAAAATTTCATGGTCAGAGCATCTTGTGTCTAGAGCAATTACTATTTTTAAATGTTTTACAATGTACAAGTTGTTTATAAAAATACTACATTATAGTGAACTACGTCGGTATTATAATACATATACAGAAGATGAAATTTGCGGAGTTCCAGAGTTCCCTATGCACTTAGGCTGAAAATAGTCGGTCGTCGCGGTAATATTTATTTATTGTTTCAGGTTCTCCATTAAACAGATAAACGCTAATTTAATATTATGGAAAAGATTACAAATTTAAAAAAAAAAGTGCATGGGGGCAGTTTTACTATGTTGTGACGTGTGTCAAAAGATAGTTGCTGAACTCTCTGTAGGTGACATTGAAGATGTCGATGGCCAATGCTGAATCGTTAAGCAGTTGAGTCGCTCTGTTTATTGGTGCATTATGAAAGGCAGACGTTCTCGCTTTCGGAGCATAAAATATGTATATAGGCGAATGAATGAAGATCTGTAGACCGTAGGTCTAGCTCGTCAGCGGTACGTCGTCGGTCGAATGACGGTAAGCGTGACACTATTTCTATGCTGTAGGAGTCAGACTATGGTCGTAGCTCCGTACCTTGCTGAACATCATTGATCGGCTTAGCCTTTCCATTTTGTAGAGAATTGACTACACCTCGGTTACGTTTAGTGTGTTTATTGCACGTATGTTCAACTACTGCACAACACGATCTACAATTACGCCTTATCACTACTAAGTTTTTTTCCTCTGTTGAACTATATTATAGAATTTAGTCCTAACTCCGTCTCTATCTGTTTTGAAATTCCCTCATCAGGTGATCGGCAACCGCGCGCCAGTAGACACCTAGTGAATTCCATAAATCAGCATGTTGGTGAATATTGGCTTCTTGAGTTAAAATGAATGAAATGAAATCAAAACAACTTCTCACAAATATAACAATAGTGCACCAATATTCGTTAATTGACCTCCTCATCTCCAATATTCGAACTTTTCCCCTTTAACGTTAGGTCTTGTTCCTTTAAAGTAAATCAAGGTTGTTAATGTGTAATATGATTTGTCTTGATTTGAAATGAAATCAAAACAACTCCTCACAAATATAACTATAGTGTACCAATATTCGTTAATTGACCTCCTCATCTCCAATATTTGAACTTTTCCCCTTTAACGTTAGGTCTTGTTCCTTTAAAGTAAATCAAGGTTGTTAATATGTATTTAATGATTTGTCTTGATTTCACATTACTCAGTATCTGTCCTCCGTATCAGTACTCAGTATCTCGGTCGGAACAACACCATGGTTTCATTACCCTCTTATGACTATTGGTGCTCTTTTGTGAAGCGGCTGTGTCCTGTTTATACTACTCCTAGCTCCCGCATCCCACACTGAGCCTCTCTTCATGTTATTTATTTTCCTGACTGTCTTGAAGTTTAGACTACTTACAAATAGATTAAATAAAATCCTTATGGATTGTCCTATCAACGTGGCTTAAATACACAAATTTGTGTGAATAATAGTGGGTGGATTCTCAACGACACTTTGACAAACTACATTTGCCTTATTCTCTAACGCCTTATTGTAAGTCGTTTTTGACTATCATTTATGGCTCTCCGTTACTGTAATGTAATCTCCTGTAAAACAATCCTGGTATTATCGCATTTTTCTTCCATATAAGTGTAGACGCCTGTCAATATCAACATCATTTTCTTCCTGTTTTTCCTATCCTGTACTATTTCTGCAATTGGTTGGTGGTTCACGTTTGTCAATATAAACATCATTTTCTTCCTATTTTTCCTATCCTCTACTATTTCTGCAATTTTCTGCTGGTACACGCCTGTCAATACCAACATCATTTTCTTCCTATTTTTACAAACCTGTACTATTTCTGCATTTGGCTGCTGGTTCACGCCTGTCAATATAAACATCATTTTCTTCCTATTTTTCCTATCCTGTACTATTTCTGCAATTTGCTGCTGATACACGCCTGTCAATATCAACAAATCATTTTCTTCCTATTACATGCTTAGTCTTCCCTCGCACAGTCTACATACAAAAACATCGGCACTTTTTGAGTGCCCTGTATTAATTTTAAATCATCATCATCGTCATAGTGGGCCACTTTGAGTTCAATTTTGGACACCGACCTAAGCTTTGGGTGGTCGCCACTCCTTCCACGGCGTCACGTCTCTTTCCACTTTGAACTGGCGCCGCGGCGGCTTGTCAGATGATAATCATAGTAAATGGATTATGCACCATTTTTAGAAAAAAAAAAATACCACAAGGTCCTCAAAGAGGTCTTGGGTATTCCTGGGTTTCTTCGGCCCATTCCGAAAAAACTACATCGATTCAGTCCAGGACACCTCATCAAATTGGCCCGTTGTATATTCAAATTAGATCTCCAACAGAATTTTGTTATAAATCATCTATCTATACATATAAATAAAAATTAATCACCGAAATGTAGGTACGCGCATAACTTCCGAACAACTGCACCAAATTGGATAATTCTTTTTTTGTGTTCGTTATTGTCAGGACAAGGTTTGTATAAAACTACTGGTGAGCTCTGGCATTATGAAAATTTTATAAAAAATTGCAATAGGTGGCACGCGAGCTGTTTGAAAACTGAATTCACCGGAACTGAATGTGTGGAATGCGGGAGGGGGGAGGGGAACTTGGGTAGGGCGTTCGCGGGAGGGGGGGAGAACCCAGGAAGGGGAGAGGGAAAAGGGACGCGAGAGAGGAAGGGGAGGCGGAAGGGGAACGGGACGAATGGGAAAGGACACGTAGGGAGAAACAATTTATTTTTTAAATGGCATAGCAATGCACGCCGGGAACCAGCTAGTTTTAATATATAACTACTTCATTGAAACATTTTAGATAGAAGGCAAAGTCCTGACCTGGGTTGAGAAGGTTTTGGTTCCGGTCATCCATCGGGCATTCCTCTCGTCGACTAAACTGTGATTCCTCATTCGAGCAATTGCCTAATGAATGTTTCCAACTAAATATACTTATATACAAGGTGTAACAGCACGTACCCCAAGGAGTTTAGCCAGCGATTCCTAAGCATATTTAGAGTAAAAAATGCAGTTGTCATTTTGCTGTACTATGAGTTTTTTTCCCTTAAGAACCACCAAAAAGTGTTTTTCCAACTGAGTAGTTGCGTGCAGCTAGAATAGGTCACGTGGTACGCACTGCGTCTCGTTCCAGCAGCGCGGTAACAGAGGAGAGATAGGACGCCTGTCACGTGATCCCGTCGCCATGCGAAGCAGTGTGATCAGTGGCAACTTTTGGCAACAAGTTCATGGAGACTTTTTTGTTTTGTTTTTCTTTTTTAAGTTTTAAAATTTATCACCGGAAGGCAAAATGACATCAACTCCAAATTTTTAAAATAGTAGGAGGGAGATAACATAGAGACCGGCAAATCGTTCCGCGGCCATGCTGTTGAACTCAAGAACGAATCGTTGAAGCGACCCGCATCATGTGACAAATGTCAACCGCGTGTACATATTCGTCGCGCTTTTGTCGACGCTAGTTCCTCGGAACATCTTCCATTGTAATATCGGTAGAACAAGGACAGCATACCTACCTGACGCCAGTGCTTTAAATATTGCAATCCGTTTGTTAAGACAGGGGAATCTATCAAACGAACTGTTTATTATTTATTTTCAGATTTTGTATATTGTCTTCCACACTAGGAATTCACCTGTGTTTTGAGGTAAAACTTTTTAAGGGCAATTTGATTCAGTAGGTATAGTGGAAGTCTTTAAGATAATAATATGAAAAGCAATGTAAAATGAAATAAAATATTAAAAAAATGTAAGGAATTAATTATTAAGGATTTTTTTAAGGAAGAAGCTGGATAGACAGGGTTACGAATGAAGATGTTATGGTTCGGATAAATAAAGAATAATAAAAATCCGAAAACTTCAATATCTTGAACATGTGATGAGACATCCAGAGGAGTACGAGATCTTGCATCTCATAATGCAGGGAAAGATTTCCGGAAGACGGGGCCGTGGAAGGAGAACCTCATGGCTGAAAAACCTGAGGCAGTGGTTCGGCCAGTTTACTAACTGTAGAGCTGTTCCGAGCTGCAGTAAACAAAGTCCGCATAGCCAACATGATAGCCAACGTCCGTTAAACGGACAGGGCACAAGAAGAAGAAGGCGAAAGAATTTTGTTAGCAAACTATCTTCTTCTTTTTGGTGTGCCCTATCAGGTCCCCCAACGTTGGCGATCACTCTGGAAAATGTCTATCTTGCGCTGCCCGGAATAGCTCCTCCACACTTCTAATGCCGGTCCACTCTCGCAGCCAAGACATTTTTTGTTTCCTACCAGGCCCTCGGCGATCCTCTACCTTGCCTTTCAATACCAATTGGAGCAAGTGATACTTCTCCCCAGGCCCGGACTGGGACCATTTGGGGCCCTCCGCTAAAACCTGTAAAGGGGCCCGCTAACGTGGGGTGGGGGGGGGGGGGCTTCAGAAAACGGGGGGTCCGTGGGCCTCACCCGGATAATTCTTGAAATAAGAAATTCACAGTATTTTTAGGATACCACAACACTACTAAACACATGCTGTAGAACTGCCAATAATTATAAGGGAGTTCAAAATAAAGGGCAGGATTTTATTCACACCAAAGCATTAATGAATTATGTCAAAATTATTTGTGTAGCAAAAATAATGACAAACGGATTTTAAGGATTAGAAAAATAATACTAACATTTAAAAAAATCCTGTGTGTTTAATCCTGATGATCCTGGCGGCCCTACTAAATGATCAGCTGATCTGATAGGACATCGCGGTGCAGTTGTCGGTATTAGTTCATTTATGAGTTGTCTGCTGGACAGTGGACATACGACACACGTCACCGCGCAGACGATGCGGATGACAGTGGATCGTATAAAGCTTTCTTATACACGGCGAGATATAAACAGTCGTTGGACATGTTCTACTTTTGGAAAATGTAATTTTTTTTTCGAAAATGTAAACAAACATTACCAAGAACACAAAATAACTACTAACAAGACAAAAACTTTTTTTTGTACGTTTTGTGGAGCCCCTTCGGGGCCCCCTCGCGCCGGGGGCCCTCCGCGATCGCGGACCTGCGGACCTGGCTAGTCCGGGCCTGCTTCTCCCCTCGAAGTACGTGACCGAAGTACAGCAAACTATCAAGAAGGTATATTAACTTATTGGTAGGAGGAATAAATTTATAAAGTCTCTGATCGGTATACATACAAAAAGTATATTTACTAGTAAGTATTTAAATTAAATTTATTATTTATTTTAAGTCACGATGTTCATTTGAATTCCCGTAAAGTTGACATTTAGAAATTCATGCAAATATGCTCGTCTGTCTCAAAACTAATCTAAATACGTAGTGATGAATTTTATAGCTTAATTATATCCAATTAAATTAATAATAGTATAAATAAATAATTGTTTGCAAAAACGATTCGAAATGCCATCTTCACAGGAAAAAAATACAAAAAAAATTAATTCATTCACCTATTTTATAATGATATAATAACGATCGACCTTGGCGCTACTCTGAAATGAAAATAAAATTCTTGGAACTAGGAAGAGGTGTGACAAATAAAAACGTCGGAGGATTTGACATTTCAATGTTAAATTGTTGTTCATTCGTCTCCAGTGGCTTTTCATTTGAAATGGTCAGTAAAGCAGAATAAACAGATTGGTGTAAATACTTATCGACAGAAAAGGGCGTTTTTTTTTTAGATGTTTTATTTTATTTTTCATTATAAAGCCAGAGCAGATCTATTTCACACTGAAGCACATATATAACGAGAAACCACAATATAGAAAAATAACATTTCAGTGATATAATACAAAGACATTTTGCGTGCAATCCAAGTTCATTACATTACAATTCAATTAAAAAACTCTTTAAATTCAAATACTTTGTTCCATTGGGAATTTTATTAATTATTTCTAGTGAATATTTTGGTTGTTAAATAAAAAAATAACGAATGTATTGTAAATGTGTGGGGATGGGATCTATGACAGAAAGAGGAATGGAGCCCTGTAGACGATGACCGCCGATAAAACCAAAAAAAAACGCCAAGTAAAGTAGGAAAACGAAAAAAAGAAAATCAATATGAATTTTGAAGAGCAATTGAGTATACGATATTTTTGTCAGTCCGTCTTTAGCCAACACAAATTAGCTCGATGGTTTGCCCACGCGAAAATATGATGCCGAATGAAATATCAAAATAACGCGACGCTTCTCGTGAATGCCTTGCGCATGTGTAGATGAAAGTTCGATGAGGCGGACGTAGCGCCATCGGTCATTCAACAACATAAATATTTCGTTCTGTTTGAAATACGAAAGACGGTTAAATTTGTATAAAAATACTAAAATCGTGGTTAAAAAATGGGAGGGTTAAAATTTATAGGTATTTTTTGATGCCAAATAAAAAAAAATCTACAAAAAAAAATTGTCCAAAAAAAAAATCTGGATAGGGACACCCTAATCACCTAGCGGTATGAAATATACTTTAAAACCTATTCTCATACCTACCAAATATACAAAAAAAATCATTAAAATCGGTCAAGCCATTTCAAAGGAATGCGACCACAGTGACACGAGATTTTTATATACCTATAAGATAACAAAAGCCGAAATCGGTTTCGGTTAAAAACATAATTTCTTTCAGTCACTACAAATAAGATTTTCTAACTGGACATGTAAATTGACAAGTATCGTTTTTATATTAATGCCCGTTTTAAACCAAAATTTTGGAATTTTCTTCTTTTGTATCTACGTGTAGTCCGATTTCACAACTTTTCTTTTAAAATTTCTATCACAATAGTTATAGACAGAAAATGTTGCTTTTGCAAAGACAAAGGACTTGAAACCGCGAAGACTATATTAAGCTAATGTTTGTCATTGTACGACGCAAATTTTTATGCAACCATTCATATTTTTATGATTTTAAAATTGTGCATTTGTATAGGACAAAACATACCAAGACCATCTTAATTAGGAAATTTCAACGAAACTGATTTATCAAAACGATTAATTCTGCCTGGGGTCAGGTTACATCTAACTACGCCACAGCTGATCGCCCGTCATAAAAATGAAGATCCTTAAAGTAATTGTATCGAAAAGCAGATCTGATTTTATCGAAGGAAATGTGGTCTGTGGCCTTGGAATATTTGACAAGCCTTCTACTGTAAACCACTAAACGTATCTACGGCCACTCAATCATTATTATAATAATAAATATTGATTCCACAAAGACTCTGGGATTCGATATTTTCAAAGGTCTACAGTGAATAGTAAAAGGAAATGATTTTTATTATGTTTAAAAGATTAATGATCTTTTGTGCGTGTTTTATATGAACTTCATTACTAAAATAACCCAGTTTTGGGAGTGCTTGTTCATTTCACGTAAGCAATTCGGTATTATTATTATTCTATGTATTACTAACCTTGGTTGCATGCATTTCGAAAATCGTTTTGTTGGCTTATTTATTGGTTTATTTTGATGATTTAAAAGTCTGTGTTTTCGGAATTTAGAATGAAATGATACACAAAATTTTAATATAGGTAACGCTCAATTTCTTGATATCAAAAAGAGTAAAAATACAGAAACGAAACTTTACATAACTCCACTGCATAACTACCAAATCGCATATCCGATATTGTTCTCCGGGACCGTCGATTTGATTCGTAAAAAGGGAAATTAATTAACTTAATTTAAAGAACCTGTTTTTCTTCTTCTGAAGCCTCTCTGATTTGTTAGATTTATTTCGAATGACAACAGGTCTGCTTGGTGAAAAAATGTTGCATTACAAAACGATATCTCGTGCTTTACAATCTTGCGAAATAGAAGCCTCACACACCATCAAATAGAGTTTTTTGTGAGTGGATTTGAATGGAAACCAATGTCGTTACTAACGTAGTAGCTTTTGATTATTTGGTCGAGACAGCCAATCAACATATCTCTGTCTTTTTATAATTCCTGACATCGAATGCACTGAGAGACCAAATAACTGAATTTGTACTAAAGCTAAGAATGTACAGACTATTGGATCACGAACGCGCTCACTTTGATTTTTTTCTTAAAGAAAGGCAAACATTCTAGGGTTAATAATAATAATAATAATTGGATAATTTGTATAGCGCCGTTTTTGTGAAAAATCACCTCAAGGGCGCTTTACAATTTATTATGACTCCTAGGCTCTATCTAATTTTATTATTTTCAAATAGATACAGAATCATACTTACCTGCAGGACACTTCCGACAAAACACACTTTATTAGAAAGTTTATGCTTCTGCTATGGGGAAGATACGACTTTGCACGTGGAGGACATTATATTCAAAACACTGGACATTGCATGAGTTTTACATTTATATTTATATTTAACAGAAGATTAATGCCAAAGTTGAGTTAATATTTATTTTTAAAGTCTGGAGAATTTTAAGAACTTGCTTTTACACACTTAGTTATTTACAATGTTGCGAGCCGTGAAGGCGAAGGTGAAAGTTTTTTTTTTTTTTTTTAACTTATGGATACGACTGTCTGAAAAGATGAGTTTTAAGTTTAGCTCTAAATTGCGCTGAATCTGTGATCATTCTTAACTCGTGTGGCAGTCCATTCCAGGCTTTAGGTCCCGACACTCCGAAAGCACGCTCACCGAATTTAGTATCTGGTGTGCGCTTTGGTTCCTTCAACCTTCCAATCGCTGATGTTGCTGCTGACCTGAGGGTTGATTGTCGAGAATTGGAATTTTCTGGAATACACATTTCCGATAAGTAAGTCGGAGCCATTCCGTTAAGAGACTTGAATACCATCCAGCAGAGCTTAAACTGGATTCTCTCGGGGCACTTGAGCCACTGAAGATTTTTGAGATGCTCAGAAATATGGGAATATTTAGATACGCCGGTGATGAGCCTTGCCGCAGCGTTGAAAACAGATTGTAATTTGTTGATTTGATATTTTGGGAGACTAGCATTTATTCCGTTGCAATAATCTAGACGTGAAACAACATACGAATTGACTAGTAATTTAGTTGCCTCTGTTGTCAACCCGGTACGAATAACCTGACAATATTTTTAAGATTTTAAATCACCTACTTCCTTATTCTTTGATCTGTTGGTAGGGTCTGCGCCTAAAATGTAAAATGTATTTTTTAGATAGACACCACATATCATGAATCTATGAGCTGTGAGAGACACAAAGGGACGTTCCTTGGGTACATAATTTTACTGTATTTTTATGTGAACACCGAACAAAAATCCCTACCGCTCCATAATCTCCGTAGCCTGTAAAACTATGGAATACATTAGCTCCACACAGGAGGCCCTGAGGAAAACAATTTCCCTCGGGCCCATGTCATCTTTGGGGATGAGGTTTGGAGAGTATTTTTATGGAAAGGAAGGAGAGGAAGTTCTGTAAGGAAAGTTATGAGGGGTGGGTAGGAATCTGGAGTTCAATGTATCCAGTACAAATCCATCCCTCCTACTGAGGTACAAGGCGATGGGTCGAGAGTTTCCGGCTGGAGAGATGAAAAAATTCCCTCAACCTCTCTCTCTCTCGTTCCGGCCCATCACGCAGTAGATGGGCAAATGCGTTTGCCGCCAAGACCTAGACAAACATCACCAAACGTAGCAAACCATTCGGGGTGATCTGTGTTAGGGGTTCTGGTTATTCAAAAATTCAAATTGATTCCCGGGGACCCATACCCGCCTCCCAAATTGAAATTCCCTATTGGGGTATGTTGTGAAGTTGAATGGAGAGGGTAAAGGAAGGGGGTGGGGAACCAAACATGGCAAAAGCCATTTCAAGCAAAATTTCGATTGTGAATGGTTATTCTTCCCCATGATGATACAGATAGATTTACCACTCGTGCAACCAATGCGTTACATACAGATATTCAATGAAAAAACTGGGCGTACTGTACAGGGCCCGCAGATACTTTAATAGTACGCAACTGCTAACCCTGTGCAAATCACAAGTGCGCCCCACGGTTGAATTTGGCAGCCACCTCTGGTCCGGAGCTCCAAAATAACTGAAAAATACCCTCGACTCACAGGCGTCGGGTGGGAATGCTATCCTTGTTCTACAGGTATTACAATGGAAGATGCTCCGAGGAACTAGTATCGTTGATCCCTTCGGCACCGGTGCATAGTCGGGAAACACGCCAAACGCGTGCCCAACATTTGTACACGGTTGAAATTTGTCACATGAGAACGGGTCGTTTCTTCGACTCGTTCTTGGCCCTTCACACAGGAGGCCCTGAGGGAAATTATTTTCCTGTGGAGTTAATGTAAAAAAAAAGAAGAAATATTACCATATTGACCAATAAATGCATGAATTAAAACATTAAATGCCAACATCTTGCTTTTCAATAAATAAGCAATTATAAAACTGTTCTATGTTCACAAATTTTTGAAATGACCTCTTTTCCATATTAATTCGGAAAGTATGACAGCAATTAACAATAATTATAATCCTCTTCTATTGCTAATTATAAATGCCATGTTATGATCACTAATGTTAATTTACAACACCTGTTACATAACAATGAAAAATTCAACCCAACAACACTTTTACTTTCGATAACACGTTGAATACAAGAATAATACATTTTTTATTGAACCTCTGACCCGGTAGCTCGTATCACCTCCGAACCGCGAGGTGTTAAAAGCAGTATTTTTATGGCAAATTAATTCATAAATAATTGTTATTACTTACAGTTTAACAACGCCCGGAGATGTTTATGTTTATGTTTATGTATTGATTTTACGACATTTTCTTTTCTTTGAATATTTTTAATGACTCAATCGAAACCCAATCCAATTCCATTGCTTAAAAAACGATTAGTTTATTTGAAACGAAAATAAATATTTTCTACAAATAATTCTACCGCATTGAATGAATAGTAAAAAAAGCATCTGACGTTATTATTATGCTAACGTCTGTACGCAAAACAGTTTTCGTACGTGGAGTTTGTTAAAAATCTTCTTTCTTAAGGGGCCGCAACCCGGATTTGTACCGATTTATTACATATTTCCCTTAAACACGGTAAGTTTTAAAACTCTTAAAAAAATATATATTATTCTTGAAAATAATATCTAGACGCAAATTATATAAAATTCCCTTGATAGAAAAAATCGCAAAGTATGTTCCAAAAATTATTATTAACTCGTTTGTTTCAGTTATTTTACAAGTAATATATATGAAAAAATTCACAGTGTTTCTTTAAATGCTGTTTAAGATAATGCCTGCGAGATTTTTGCTCTATTTTAAACGAGTCGTGTTTTATTAGAAATTTTCACAATTTTCGCATCGATTTTGTCGCTGTAAATGTTAGCGCTCTCCTCTAACATTCGTAATTTCGTATCTCTCCATCTTCTTTTCGGGCCCGGTTGCAGAGCCTTAATAGAACCGAATTAAAGCAATGCCGAAAAATGGCGCCACTTACGTTAACAGCTAGCGCGATTAGCGTCGGCTGGCAGGTGTAAGTACCTACTATTGGATTCCTGTGGAGAGAGAGAGATGGATGGTATGATTATTATTGTAACTTACAGTTGTGAATAATAATACCACCTTGTGATTTTTACGACGCATTTATTTTTTATATATGATGAATGACGTCATTGACTGTTGCGGTTACTTTGTCCCAGTAACTAGCTGTCACTGGATCTGAGAAACCGGCTATTTTTGGAACCAGTTCCTATCGGATTTATAAAATGGTTACCAACATTTAAACTGGACGAAGCCGAATCAAAGGGCCTTGCAGCAGTTAATCCGTCCAGATTAATCCGGACATGTCCGGACTTCTAGCCTTTTGTCCGGTCCTTTAATTTGTCTGGATTTTTTGGTTTGTATGGAATATGAGTGATAAAACTTACATAAGTAATATCAAATAAGTCTTTAATCTTTATTAATTTCCCATACATCTAAATGTAAATCTTCCTTAACATTTGACTCACGGAGATCAAACAATAAATTTTAATTGCAGTTGAAAACAAGTTCAAACATAAAATATCTTAAAATAACGATAAAGACCATAAATTGACTAATTCCGGAATATATAAACTCAAATGTAATGATTGTCCCTCATTTTATGTTGGAAAAACAACTCGTAATTTTGAAATCAGAATCAAAGAACATTTAAGGTGTCTTAATAATAATAATTTTTCTGAGTTCGCTAACCATATCATTGAAAATAACCATAGTTTTGAAAAAAATACGGGGATCAATATTCTTCATATTAATCATAAAGGAAAACGTTGAGATAACTTAGAAGCCTTGGAAATAAAAAAAATCCCTTAAAAATAATGAATCTATTATCAACAAACAAAAAATATTGTCTTATAGCCCAATTATGGATATGTTCCCCCACCCATCCACTCTTCATTAAAACCTAGCAACGACTCCACCCCTACCATAATAATACATTGTTCCCATCCATATTTCAAAACTGTCAAATCAGTATACATTTGCCCTGAAGAAGGAACGGTCGTTCTGAAACCGGTCGGATTTACTCATATATAAAAGTGGTTCAAACAAAGTTAAATTGTTTCATATAACTACAAAATATCTTCTTCAAAACTTAACACTTGTTTTCGACAAATATATAAATTGTAATATTTTTCAGCGCCAGATAATTGACTGGAGCAGCTCCCGTTCATTGAAAGTTTTCTTATAAAATTCTTCGCAGCTCGTAGTGGTTGCATTAAATCATCAACAACGGCAATGAGGTAGCACTGACGGACGGACGCCGAACGCGACTCGAGCGACCGTTCGCTACCACGTCCATACCATTATGAAGTGCGTATCTGATATTTGCATTATGTGATTAAAATGTCCGGACTTTTTTTGGACTATCAGGCTTTTTGCCAGGACTTTTCAATTTTCTAAATGGTAACCCTAGATGCAATATAATATACCTACCCACAGTTCTGTAGTATATAGCGAAATGCAGAAAGCGTTGAAGAATATTACTTTGACTTGTGTGGTGCAAAATTAAAAACAACTTGACAGCATTCCTGCTCTAACAGATATTGGCTCTTCATTGTCTTTCCGTATCCTCGATGTCTTTCAGGTCGTATGTGATAATATATTATGTCCCAGGTGCTTTACGCTACGACTAACATCCATTTTCCTCTCGTCAAGCAACAATGAGGGTGTCTGCACGAGTTCGTTTTTACATTTGGAAACCACAACGAAAACAAAAAAAAACCTTCCTGACTCGTGTAAAATAAGAACACGATGGTTATTTTGCATTCCTGAATAATTTCGGCTTAGGCAAATAAATTCGATTCTTTGGTATGTTGGTTTTATTTGTGCTGTCAATGTTAAACAGTCGAGAATATTCAAATTATAGGTCACATCTTCATCTTTAAATAATAATTGTGGATGAAGTTGTCTTTAAAATATTTTGGAGGGCAGACCTTTATTAATAAAATATTTTACGAAATGGACAAACAGGGTCTACACTTAACGTACAGCAGCTGCTAAGTTGTGTATATAGTATATAGTCAAGGGAATCTGATAACATTTTAATCACGAAGAACACATCGGCACAGGTTCTCCTGGATATCCAACACCTCTGCAATAGGTCACCTCAAGTGATTCGCTACGTTTGGTGACGTAGCAGGGGTGCCTTGGTTCACATGGGTGGGGTTTGTGGCGGATGGGCCTACCCACCAACTGCATGGCAGGCCCGATTGGGAGAGACTTGTTGAAAGAGACCTTTTGACCTCTCCAGCAGAACTCTCTCGGAACATCGCCTTGTATCATCGATTCTCGAACGATTCTTTCCCATCACGCATACCTTTTTCATTACCAAAAGTTCCTCTCATTCCTTTCCTTAAAAAGTCCTCCACACAGCATCCGCTATGATGAAATAGGCCATGAGGGAAATTATTTTTCACGGGGCCTCCTGTGTAGAGCTAATGTAAAAAAATTCAATTAAAAGTACTTATGTACTTCCAAGGAAATTTCATATTAAGTAGATTAACAAGTTCCTTTGACCTTCTTGGAGAGATCTACGTAATGTGTTGTAGCAGTAAGGAAATACTTGAGCAAAACTAGAAGGTTTTGACGTAAGTCGGTAGATAAATCATTCCACAACCGAGCCGTTTTTACGACCAGTTCAAGTACTGGTCGTAAAAATGACCCGTTCTCGTTAGTAAATGTCGTGTAGGTACAGATCACGGGTTGCTACCTACGCATACGGTATAACTTTCAAGTGTTCGTTCATCAGTGGTTTTTTTGTTTCCACATAGGTCTATTTTCATGTGGATTCGTAATGAAAAAAGTGACGTGTAATGTTTTGTACCAATTTTTGTACAGTTTAAGAGGGCGGACATTATTTGACATTCTGTCGTCTGTCATTGTTTTATATAACCTGTACCTTTACGAAAATTTGTGTTTATTTCGTTTTATGTTCAAAATATTGTTAAAATAATATAACATATAATATATAATAAAGAATATAACAATAAACCTTTACTACTGTTACCGGTATTGTGAATTTCGGGTGTATTTTTGATGATTTGTACGACCGGACTTCCGCTAGATAAAATGAAAAGATGTCCATTAAATAAAATACTAAATGATTTCCGTCTATATACTGTTGGGATAGTGACTATCCGAAAAATAAAATCGAAGCTTTTTTTGGTTTGCCCTCCGAACTAGAAAAATCTTCGCCTATGGCGCTTTTCTCTTGTCTTTATGAATGTGTTAATTCATATTCCACCTCCTTCACTCACACCACGCAGGTACCTTCACTAATTGGGGAAACCGTTAAAAAAGATTAGCCTGCGGCGCTTTTTCGTGTATTTATCAGAATTATAACTTTAGGGGGGCCCTGACTACGTAAGTTTCTAAGTCCCCTGGGGCCTCTTAAGTCCGGGCCTTTACCTAGGTACTGATCTTTGGTTAATTTAATGTTTAGTTTGTCTGGGATATATCGTATTTTTTTTCTTTATTTAATGTGTCTAGAATATTTGTAAAATCGATTTTCATAAGTGCCTTGTTTTGATTCCAAAGATATCACGTGCATCAAATTACAAAACCAGATTCGATGAAATTGATAATGTACTGCATTGCATTCATAAACTTGTAAATGTGAGCACAGAACTTCGGCAAAGATAGCAAGTTTGTCGTTTGGCCTTCAATATATTAGGCGTTTTAGGCCAGAAACAATTTTATAGCATCATATCATTATGTCATTAATTTTGATACCATAATTATTTTTATTTCTAAAGATCTTTCAATTCACGATTTGAAATTTGCGGCCAAGTTTGTTCTGAATGACCGTAGTCATAAATTAAATTTAACTTCTAAGTGATTCCATCGAGTCTTCGTTTTAGTCAGTTTAATAAATTTTTCAAAAGCTTCAAAGTTCACAATGGATTTTAAATAAAATGTAAATCCTGCACGAAAGACCTTCTGCCCGATGGCGTATTTCCTTTTCCATGCCTCGAAATCCGTGTTCAGTAGAAGGCAAGCGGCATCCTATTGTACACGGGTTTATAACGCCAATTCCCTTTCCAAACCCGTGTTCAGTATGAGGCACACGTCCTCCAAACGTGCAAGAGTTTATAATTACCATTTGCGTTGATTGAGCACTACAGATCAGTGTCGATGCATGTTTTCTATGGATGGATGGGCAATAAAACGCAAAGTCTTTAAGTATTTTATATTACATTTTTTAATATTATTCATTTTTGGTAAAAGTGAATTTAGTCCACCACACGGATAATACGGAACGTTCGTGATGTCGAAGTTCGATGCACGGAAAATACTGAATATTCCTTTTTTAACTAATAAACAATCAAATATAACATTTGTCGGAAGTACCAATCTTATAAAATAAATTCTCGTCAAAATAAAAACATAAAAGCACCTACTTCGAATTATTGGGTTGACGTTCAAATTACGAAAGCTGCATGTCATCAAAGTTTAGATATACATCCCAGGTTTTGAATAGTTTGTTTGGCAAAGCAGGGTTTGTCTATAGCGCAGGGTTTCCCAACCTTTATTTGCCGAGCCTCCCCAAACCAAAAAAAAATATTTTCATGTTTCCCTTAATTAAGTTTCAACAAAAATAAGAAACACGTTTTTTATATTAACTATTGATTATTTATTAGGGATCTTTAATGGAAGAGTAGGTACACTTTAATCATTAATTTTAATTACTCTTATATTTAAATTTCTTAGTTTTCTTTTAATTATACATATTATTCTATTATTATTTTTTATTTCTTTTAATTATATTTTTATAATTAGATAATGTCTAACAACTTTCAAAGTAATTTTAGAACACATAAATAAAAAAAAAAAATGTTCTAATGAGATACTTGAGCTTGCATGCTCTGTACCAGTTGGTCGATTCTGGGTTCAGTCTTTGTTATGGCAAGTCGATTTCGCTATTACGTCCCCCCCCCCCCCTGATAATTCTCTACGCCCCCCCTGGTTGGGAAGTCCTGGTCTAGCGGGTATGTGTAATTATTCTGATACATTTCTTTCCATGTTCTGCTGTTATAAATGCAGGTACGAACTTATCAATAATCCATTCGCTTAATATCAGGAATTTATTATTGTTTTAAATGGCAATAATGTTTTTTTATGTTTCATGCACCGCCGAGGACGCGTACGATAGAATGCCGCTTGCCTTCTACTGAACACTGAACACGGGTTTGGAGGAAATATGGCGTTACAAACCCGTGTTGATTTCGAGGCATGGCTGCCTCCTATTGAACACGGAAAAGGAAATACGCTGCTCGGTGTTATGATTTCTTCAATTGGGGGTTATTGTGGGGCTGAAGGGGATGGAAATGCGAATAGGGAAGACGAAGACGGTTCATGTATATTCTCAGATCTAGTCACCAATCATAGCTAAAGCCATTTCAAATGAGGATGAACTATTTGATATTGTGAGTTATATTCTGGTTCATCATTTCAAAAACGACACAGAGGCAAACTCATTATACCAAAGATATTGACAGAATATCTTTGCATTATACCATCAATAGAAAGAACTAAGTACCTAAATAGACATCTGAATACATAAAACAAAGTCGGGTTAGTTACACCCTTTATAACTCAAGAACGGCTGGACCGATTTTTATGACCGTTGATTTATTGGATTTGTCTCCGCCCCGAATAGCAAAATAGCTATTAAAATATCGGCAAAATTTACAAAAAAAATATTATGAAGAAAATTCTTTTCCTCATACATTTTGTATGGAACCTATTCTCGTCTTTTGAAAGATCTGCGAGATATAGATATTGATATAGATAAAGATATTGTGATGGTATAATATTGAATAGGGAGTGAATTCCAAAAATTCAAAAACGTCAAATGACAATGCGCTGATTGTTTTGCTTTTGTTCTTAAACATATAAAGCTACCCCTCTTTCTTGCACACTCAATAATTATAATAAATTTCCCTCTATAAAGAAAATGAAACGCAATAGAGAACTCCAGTCCAATTTTTTTTATTTTTTTTTGTGAATTCAACTCAGACCTTCTAACTTAAATAACTGCATTTTTATTTTTATTTTTAGAGTTAGTTTTAATAGTTAAAATAATTTTCAAAGTTTTAATTTTTCTAGGCTCCCCGAAAACCACCGGAAATATGGTAAATCGTGTGACGTCATCACTGCTGAAAAATTAGTATAGGATTGGGCAATCAGCTGATCTACTGCCGCCATTTTGAAATCCGTTGTTCCGTTTTTCGAAGTATTCTCCCTAGAAGAAGCATTACTATTTTTTTTTGCAGTAGTTTTTCAATATTTTAAATAATAGAGATAAACTAATAGAGATACCTCTATTCTTGATACTGAATTATTTAGGCTTAAATATTGTTTCAATAAACACATCAACTAAATCTCTATAAACAGTATGAAATAAAGAATAACATGAAATGTTGTTAATACCGATGGCTTTTGTCATACCTACATAATCAAAATTTCAATACAATGACTGGTGACGCGTGACGTCAGCACTAACCATTTCAGTAATACCAAATTTACAGCGTGTTTTGACGAGAGGTTTAAAAATGCACTTTTTAATATTTTTTAAGAACTCTACGTTTAATATTATTAAATAAAACTTATATATTCAGAATCAGCGTTTATTGGTCTATATTCTATATGAACATATTTTTTTAAAGCCATAATATTTTTCACTGGAGTTCCTTATTCCCGTAAGTAAGTTGATAAATAATAAAATCACTAAAAATATAAATTCGTATACAACGCCATTTCTGATACTGACAAAAACAAAACACTGACAGTAGCGCATCTATAATTGCTTCATTGTGTAATTTTTAACTTTTAAAAAAAAAAAGAATTTAATTCAGCTAATAAGTTAACACAACAGTTATTGGTCCTGACGCGGTACGAAGTTCGCCGGGTCAGCTAGTATTAAATATAAGTATGTTTAATTCTACATTTGGACAAAGAGCTCTGAATTTTTAGCTGTAAAGATATTTAACAAACGCCCACACAGTATTAAAAAAATTGAAATACAACATAACTACATTAAGGACTTCAAATCTTGGCTGGAACTACTTAGTATGTGGAAAAAGAACTTATTAATATTAAAAACATCGTTATAGACGTTTCTGAAAAAACCATACCCAAATCATGAAGCCGTACCATAGAAGTCGCTGAAAACTCTCCACAACATCACAACGTCCCCCTCAGCACAGGATCTCCTAGTGAGGAGGACTACGAAAATAATCTACGTCTATTTTATATTTATATGTAACGTGGTCTTCTTTAAACATAAAAATTAATATATAGTAATTTAATTAAATTTAAAAACAATGAAAAGTTATGATCTGAATATGGTTGGGTTGGTGAGAAATAATATCGGTGATGAAAACATTTGCCATTTTCAGAACGCCAGAACTCACAGTTCAAAAGTTTTTGCTGAGGTTTTATGTTGAGTTGTGTTTCCTCTTGTACTTGTGAATATTTATCAGTGTTAGAGTGGGCATCGCGTTTGGGTCCCACCCAAGAGTTCCGTGTTCGATTCTTCGGCTGGCTAAGTCCTCCATCACGACTCAAGCAACATTTTCGACGTACTGTGGTGGTAGTAGGAGATTGTTTAAAATATTTTCGGGTTATACGTAACCCGGGAATGTTTGTTTATTTGAAAAAAAAACATTATAAATATTACTTATAATTATTTATATAAAAATATTTTCAACATCAGGGCAGATATGAAATCGGACACCGCAATACTCACCAAATCGTGGGTCTACAAATAGAGAAAACCCCAACACGACTCTTCCCCAAAAACAACAACAAAAAATGTTGTATCGATATAACATCGCTATAGTTTTTTAATACATTATTTGATATTCCACTTTGTTATACGGTATCGACCAGGGATGGAGAACCTGTGACACGCGGGCAAAGTTTGAGATTTGTATAATATTATGCTCTTTGTAGAACGAGAATTTTCGATAATTTTTATGTCCTTGAACAAGTGGTAAAGTTATAGCGCATGTCATCAGTAAACATTGAATAATAAACATTATTTAGAAGAAAAATTTAATTTTAATCAACCTACTAGTTTTCAGTGGTGCCTTTTTTGATTTAAAACACAATTTGAGCGCACTTCTCTCTCACCTTGACGAATTTACAAATTACTTCAATAGTGACGAATATTAATAATTTTGCGATTCAGCTCTAGTCGTTGCCACGATTTGTGCAAAATACCAAACGGCACAGTTTAATATGCTCTAGCGTAGCATAAAAAAAAATTACAGCAGTAGTTATATTTAATTCCCTTTTAAAATAATATGTCGTAAAATAATAAAAAATAAGTAGCATTATATATTAACAACGTATGTATGAAAAAATAAGATTATAAAATCATCATTTTGGTGTAATAGTATTATACGAGTATCAAAACTGTATCGACACGTTCTTTAATCAATTTTATGGATTTCGCCTTGGTGAAGATTTGACTAAGGCCGTAGCGAATTACTAAAATGGCATCAGACAAACAACAATAAAAATATTAAAGAGTTTATAACATTTAAAAACAAATTGAAGAGATTTTAATGTAGGAAGTGGTTATGTAAATGTAACTGAAGAACGTTCAAGTAAATAATGATTTCTATTTCTTTTTTTTTGTGTTATTTATGTAACCCCTGGTGCTACATTTTGGTCAATTTTCAAACACTCTTGAGCGTTTGCTAGCCAAAATGTGGCCAATTTGAAGATATATTTTAAAATCTTTATTGAAATTATTTCAAAGTTCCCGCGCGTCGTATACTTCGATTAATCACCATGATAACTTATTAGTTCTTTTTTTAACAAAAGATGTCCTGCTTCTCTTCTGAATTATTTACTATTGACATTTCGCGAAACAAAATTATCGGAAAACAATTCTTAGAAATCATTTATCATGTTTTAACTAAATAAAAAAGGAATGTTATATATATTTTTTTAATAATCCTAAAAATATGGGATTAATTGTATTATATAGGTGCATTTAATAGCTTTCTAACACTATAAGAAGTGTCGATGTCTCAATTTTAAAATTCGGAGGTATGATTTGTTTTAAAGAGGGCGGGAAATTTCTCAACCGAACATTAAGGCTCAAGCGTGAAATCGAAAATAAAGCGGAACCCTCCAGTGGCTAACACGCAAGGTCTTATAATATTGTTTAAAAAATAGGTTTGCCATCGCTGGACGAGATGATGGACAGGGAGCAAAAACAAAATTGATCTGGCATTTGTTATGCAAATCCAGATATGAATTATCAATTACTAAGCATTTATGTAATTGCTTGGCATTGAACTCTGTTAAGTTGTTTGCAATGTAATATTGCGCTTCCACCAATCTACATCCTATTTAAAAGCTCTTTTTTATACACCATTAATATTATATTAAGTATCCGCGTTATAATGTCAGAAAACGAAACCATATTGTTTGATTAAATCTTTTGAACATCGCTGACTGCAATATTTAAATAGCTACTACCAATTTGAGTCACCGGTTGATAAGATCTTAAGCAATTTATAGTTGTACATGATCCTTTTGATTAAAATAATAATTCCACGTTTTCTTTATCTCTTCTATTTATTTTCGTCAAATAACGCTTGTGACATCATTTCATTAACATGTTTCTTTATAAATGTTTTTCTAACCCCCGTGTTACCCAATATTTTTTGTTAAAATAGCTCCACACACCTCGGGGTCTATTTCATCTTAAAGATTTATTGGAAGTAAAAGGATTTGAGGGGTGGATATATCAACCCCCGGAGTTGGTGTCCGGTTGGTGTCAAGGAGTGACGGAATTAATCTTCCCACTACAGTTGTCGAGAGATATCATCTGGAGAGATCAAATCTTTCCAAACCGTCCTCTCCCGATCCGGTTCACCGCACAGCAGATGGGTAAACGCATCCGCCACCAATGTCTAGATAAACCTCACCTCATGAATCTGGGCACTCTCGCTAAGTTACCAAATGTAGCGAACCATTTGGGGTGATCGGAAAGGGGTGAAACTGAAAGCTAAAAATATTCTGAAAGTTCTCCATCGCCATTCTTATATTTGTTGGTGAGTAAAGGTCAATTTTCATTATTTCAATTAAATACTGGGGTTTCCCATAAGCACAATGCACATATACTTTTTATCCTGGAAGACTCTCTTTTACTCAGATCTGTGCTAATAATAAATAAGGCAGAAAAAAAATAATGATTCAATTTATATTAACTACTGTACTAGCCTATAAGACTTTTGCTTCTACCACAGTAAGCTGAAAATGTCATGACGGAGAGCGGAGGACTTAGCAAACAAAGGAATTGAACTCACAACGCCTGGGTGGGACCCAGACGCGAAGCCAACTCAGTCACTGATGTACATTTTTAAACACATCACTTAAAAAAACCACCGTTGAAACATGTGCTTGCTGTCAAAAAACTTCAAAATGTAAAGGGTTTTGGGAAGCTGTTTTTTGTGATTTCTTTTGCTCGTTTTAAATATTATGCTTTAGCTTCGCCCTGGTGAAAGAATACTACTCCGAAAAGAAACATTGTATTGAATTAGCAAAAGCCGTGTTTGGTGACCAAAAATGAATACCCAGGGATTTGATTTTCCAATGGAGGCAGCTCGCAATCGCCCTCGAAAGAACGTACTCGTACCTTGCTCTACTTTATCTCGAGTTTCGTCGAAGGTACATATTTAGACGCCAAACGTCAAAAGTCATTCTACTCAAACAATGAGTGGGTCGAACCGGTCGATACTGACAAAACTGTCAAAATCTAGTACATTATATCCTAACCTAAGATTGTTTCCCACGCATTCTTAGAAGGTCAGGCATTGTTTATTTATACAGAGTAGATTTAAGGTTCCATATAATGGCTGATTTACCGCAATATTGGCTGTACGAGCAATATTGGCTGCAATACACAATGTATCAAACTGAAACAGGTGCTTTGAGACCAACAAGAACATTTCGCCGGAGGTTTTTGGTTTTAAATATTCGAAGATATTATCGATATGATACAATACGATTGTACCACCCCAGCGAGGAGCACTCCTATCCTGGTGAGACCGGCACACCAGGGGGCACTGATTTGTCAGGACTTGGAACACTTGCTCTGAGGATAGGAAGGAGGTTGGAGTTTAATCGACCGGTGTACATGGCAACCTAATAAGCAAATATTGGTATTTAGGATGGGCAGGAATGAAGGAATGGATAGAGCGTTATAATTTTTTTTCTTACTTTGATATTATTTCTTTTTCTTCTTGCCTCTTGTCAGCTCTTCTTGGATCTTCTTGTCTGTTTCTGGCTGCTTTTGCCTCTTCCTGGATCTTGTCTGTTGTCTCTCCTTATCTCTTCTTGCTTCTTCTTGGATCTTTAAGTCTCTTCTTGACTTTTTTTATCTCTTTTTGTATCTTCTTAAATCTTTTCGATTATTCTTGGCTCCGCTTGGCTTTTCTTGTCTCTTCTTACTTTTTCTTGATTCTTCTTATTCGAATTAGAAAATCTGAAAAATAACAGACGACACTCCTCCGAAGTGTAATAAATGACTGAATTAATTAATGATAAAAAATGTACTAGAAAAGAACTTCAAATTTTTGACTGAAATCAAAAACCTGTAAATATCTAAATCCAAAAACATGAAAACCTAAATTTTCGAAGATATTGCCAAAAAATTCGAAGAAGGTTGCAATTTTAAATCCCACGCCAAAGAAACGTCAAAAATATCAGAAACATAGAAAATATTCGCAGGGCTGCCAATACGATCATCTCAACAACCCTTCGACATTCAAGAATACGTATAAATGACACATGTCGAGATGATAGATGATTATTCATTCGCAGATGGCGCATAACGAAAAACTCTTTATCACTTTTGGAGAATCGAGCTCCTGGTACAATAATCAGTAGCGTAGCTCCATTGGTTCTAGACCTAGACAGTGCAATCAATAGGGACTCACGTAAAAAAAAAATACAGAAAAATATGATCCTTCCTACTCTGCGAGTGTAACATATCCTTTTGGTTCCTTCTATTTAAATAAAATATGCTTATTCAACCAATAAAATGAAATAAGAAGAGCCTGATAAGGATTAAAATTAAGTATATTATGACGATAGAGTTCCATGAAACAAATAACAAATAACTAGGCCTGTTTATTCCAAGACAGAATCCTTGACTAAAAAGCCATGGTGCATTTCTCATCCCACAAATGAGATCAAACACCTTTATTGTTATAAAATACGCTAATTTTAAAGACCGCCATATAAGTAATATCGACAAAAAGTGAAATTAATGATCAACAACTAGGTCTATTGATTATAAAATATAAATATATAAGGTTCACAAGTGACAAGAAAAGAAAACAAGGTAGATCATTTAGACGGTGGGTTGACGACATCAAAGCTATAGCAGGTGGTACATGGACAAGAGTAGCTAATGATAGAGAGAAATGGCGACAGTTAAAGGAGGACTTTGTCAAGTAGTGACATACAGACAGGGAGTCGATGCATGATAAGTGTTTATTATAAATAATGAAATGTAATTTACTATCAGAATGAAGGCTATTATTTAACTAGGCCTATTACTTCCAAGATAGAATCCTTGAATAAAAGCCATGGTGCATTTCTGATCCCACTTAAAGAGACCAAACACCTTTATTATTATATATGTATAAAATACACTAATTTTAATGATCGCCATAATAAGTAATGTCGATAAAAAGTTAAATGCCACATCAAATCGTCTTCCGCACCGCGATGATTGTTTGGACGAAACGACTGAAGTGTTTTTTGATAAAATCAGGAAGTTATTCGCAAATCTGAGTCAATAAAGTAGGTTGCTGTTCTTAATGAAGATGATGATTATGAGAAAAAGACGATTAGGCGGTACGGGGCATATTGTTTGTAAATGTGGAATGTGCTAACGATGTATTTTTATTCCTTGCTGTAGGCCGTAGTTAACTGTTTGTCGTGAAGCAATTTATGTAGTCCTTCATATCGTTTTATTAAGTGATTTTTTATAAGTGAAGTGGATTCAGCGCCGGATCTGCCATACGTTCAAAAATGTGCAAAAACCTGGCGCCAACTCCGAAGGGGCGCCGTGAGAAAATAAATATTGTATTAAAATTTAGATATAATATTCCCTGAATCGTTTAAAAATTACCCATAGTACGAAATAATTATTATGCTCTAGCAACACTTTCCAAATAAACAGAATGCGCACGCATCAGGTTGGTATCAACGGCTTAAGAATTTATAGTCAGTTACAGAATTTTTTTACAAATTCCATATATTTAGTTTAAACGTAAGATCAATTTTTTCATATATCTTTTACCGTCTTTTACGACGAATAGGTGCGATCCAAATTCAATAACCAATCACAGCGCGGTATTTTTGTTCGTAAGCCGTTGATACCATACGTCAGTGTTTAGTGTTTGTTCGCTCAACACAGGGGAAATGCAAGGTACAAATTTGAGGTTATATTCTTATTATCACTGCTCACTGTCTCTCGTCGGGACTGCCTGTTAGTAGTCAGAAGCTGTAGATGCTATTCTTGTGTTGTACGTTGCCATGAGAACGTATTTGTATATGCTTTTTCTAATATTCGCGTTGGGTATATAGGTACAATAAACGCAGTAAATCTCAAGAATGTCTAATGGACCTAGTTCAGCGAAACCACCCGCATTGTCTTGTAACATATATTTTAAATCATGGTACGGGCACAAACAAACAATTCGTTGTATTATTTTAAAGCATAACTTGCAAAGAGTTTTTCCTAAAATAATTAAAATAGCACCATAATTTATGTTTACCCAATAGATTCAGAGAGTATAGGGCTCCTGGCGATCCTCTCTTTAAAAAAAAACGAGTGTGAGAGCTACCGCCAGGTCACTTGGAAAAGTGACACCCTTTATATGTCTTGATTTTATTTGATAAATTAGTGTAAAAAAAAATAATAAAAAAATTGGAGTAAACGAATTTTTAATCAAAATAAAAATGTAGGGGGGGGGCGCCATCGGTACCTACTGCACAGGGCGCCAGATTTCGTAGATCCGGCCCTGAGTGGATTCCTGGGATAAAGAGCATTCCGATATCTATTTATTGAATCGTAAGTCTTTAAATGTAGGGGGGGGCGCCATCGGTACCTACTGCACAGGGCGCCAGATTTCGTAGATCCGGCCCTGAGTGGATTCCTGGGATAAAGAGCATTCCGATATCTATTTATTGAATCGTAAGTCTTTCAATGGTGTATTTCCACAAACGAGGGATTCTGTTGAAAATGTACGGAATATTTAAAGATCATTTTTCTGATTTTAATCATCCTACTAAAAATATTCGTTTTTTATGTTTTCATTCAATATTATTGATTTTAAAAACGATCTAAAACTGACGAAATCAAAACGGCCCGTGGTTGGCAAATCGGATTGTGACGTCACAAGCGTCGCTCAGCTGGGCCAGCATAAATAAACACAGTCAGTGAGCGTCCACGCCACGGACATATGAATATATCTGGACCTGCCCTAAGTGATAAAAACGTATTATTTCCCCCTCCACATGGCGCCGGCTGTAGCTCCTCCTTGGAACCGGCTCGCTCCATGGGGAGGGGATATAGCCTCGCTTGAATCTAAAATGTGTGACGTCATCATTCTTGCCGTGAACAGCGAGAAGCTGACATCCATACATTTAACGAAATAACGGCAGCTTGTGCTATACAATATATCTACGTATCAATGTACACATAGCGAATGTGGGCGGTACTCCAATGTGCTCGTCGCTGGTTACAGGGGTAAGTAAATTATGAAACATTTGTAAAAGTGTTTTAACTAAACACGGAAACAAAAAATATTGATATGTGTATTGGCGCGAGTCTTTTTGGGGCGAGCATTTGGCCTTAGCAAATATGTTTTGAACGTGGCAAGCAATTCGCGCTCCCATGTAAAAAGGTCTATTCATTCAAAGCAGATTTTGCTTTTAAGAACTAAATGGCGATATTGTAATGCGAGATGCCTATATACTGTCAGATTGATTGTTCAACGAATGACAGTCATCTTTCCCCTCTTCGCTCTCCATAGTTTGGTTTTACCCCTCATCTGTAACTGCTTGTCTATCCATTTGGATGTCTATGGTCCACGCTTATGACATCACACGATAGCCCCGCCCCAAAATATCGTTTTAGCGGTAATTCAAAAATGGGAAACTTTGACTCGCTGTAGAATTTTTTTTCGTCAACATAAAAATAAAATAAAAATGCTATAATCATCTTAATTTTTTGCATAATTTTTTAAGCAATAAAAAAAACTTTGAAATATACCATTGATACCTCTTGGCTCTGGGTCTAGAGGCAGCTTACGTAAATAAATTTTAAAAAATACAATAATTATTGCTTTAGGCTTTTTAATTTTATTGGATAACAAACACCTCTGCCATGGTTCACCCTAAGTGTTCACTACGTTTAGTGACTTCACATGGATGCCTGGATTCATCGGGTGACGTGTGTCCAGGTCTATGCGGTGGATGAGATGAGAGACTGGTTGTGGGAAACCTTTTAAACCCTTCAGCCGGACTCTCTCGAACCATTGCCTTGCACCACAGTCGAAAGAATGGATTCACACGTCCGTCACTCCTGAACACACCGACCCGCAGTTTCTCACCCACCTCTCATAAATTTTCCTCCCCAGAACTTCCTCTTCTTCGTTTCCCTAAAGAGACCCTCCACACAGCATCCCCAAAGGTGACACAGGCCCCGAGAGAAATTATTTTTCTCTGGTGTGGTGCTAATCCTCCTGTGTGGGGCTAATGTAAATAAAAATATATTTAGTTTAAAAAATATATATGAATAATTTCTGCTGTGTAATTATTATTGCGCATTGCAGTGACGGAGCCAAAGACAAAAGCAAAAAACCACACTGGAGCGATTAAGGTCAAAATATGGACCGCTTTTATTTTTCTGCGATTGACAGCGGTCCAAAATTGGACCACATTTTTTTAACCAAAGTTTTTGGACCAAAGTTTGCGACTTTATAATTTTTTTTTATAAATCCTACTAATATGTGATAATCGACAAAAGATAGGTGAATTCATTAACTATATAGAACTATAATCAGTTTGTATGTCTTCATATTAAAATTTGGAGATATTTTTTTTTTTGTGGGCAGAATCAAAATGATCTCCAAAAATTCACGAGCAATCGGAGGAAAAGTTTTTAATTCGGTCTGTCGCTCGAGTGGTTATGAAGGTGAAATTAAACTTTACGCAGCACATATAACATAGGTTTTAACCACATAGATATTATTGAAAAACCATTTAAATTCACATCTTTCACATCATATTTCATCACATTGCATCATATTTCATCATATTCATCATATTTCAACATATTTCATCACATTGCATCATATTTCATCATATTCATCATATTTCAACATATTTTATCATATTTCATCACATTGCATCATATTTCATCATATTCATCATATTTCAACATATTTCATCACATTGCATCATATTTCATTACATTTCAACACATTTCATCACATTTTAATACATGTCATTGTATTACGCAAGAATATCTCTAACTAACCACCGCGCCGTTTCCCCGCAGGGGTAGGCAGAGAGAACGGACCGCCAAACAATTCGGTCTTGGCACACACTCCTTGCCTCGTTCACATTCATGCATCGTCTCATACATGCTCTTCTATTATTCCGACTCTTCACATGACCCGACTCAAGTATCTGATTCAATTGGTCGTGCCATGCCTTCCTTGGGCGTCCCCGACTTCTTCTACCATTCACATTTGCATCATATATTCTCCTTACACTCCTTTCCTCGTTCATTCGCTTTACATGCCCAAACCATCTGAGTGTACATTTTTTAATCTTACTCATTACGCTTACATCAGCCTTGCATTCTTCGCGGAACTCCACATTTCTCACACGATCGTACATGGTTTTACCACACATACGCCTCAGGTCAGGGATCTCATTTCTACAGCATTCAGTCTACTTTCATCCTTCCTCTGCTAGTTCCATGCCTCACTGCCATACATCAGGGTAGGTACCAGCACTCCTTTATGGACGGCTAACTTCGCTTCTTTGAACAGTTTTTTGTTTGCGCCAACGGCGTTCAGTCCTCCATTGCCTCAGTTGCCTGCATTCACAACACGCAAATCATTACAGACAACCGAAATTAATATATTTTGTATGTATTTTTAATGATGCTATTTTTTTCTAAATTTATACTACTTTATTTTTACTTCTTTTTTTATTTTTTTTTTATTTTAATGATAATATAAGGATAAAGTAAAATTACAAAATAAGTAAAAATACAAAATAAAGTGGTTTGTTTATAGTCCTTCTCACTAGGTATTACTGTTCCGAGGCGGACTGTATGTTGCTGAATGGGTGTAGATTTTTATTTCCTCATCTTCTAGTTTCTTGATTTTCATAAAATAACAATAAATAAAATAAAAGTATTTATGTTTGTTGTCTGCAGGTTGTATTGGGGTTACTTCATAATTTTAATGATTTCCTCATCTTCCTGTTTACTTAACCACAATTTTATGTTTTTTTTAAACATTTGTATCCCCATGGTGTTCTTAATTTCAATTGCAAGGGCATTATATAATTTTGTAGCATGGAAATTATTGTTTTTCTGGCCAAAAGATGTGTTTAATTGCGGGATGTTCAGTAGTTTTGAGGATTTTGACCTTGTAGTGTAGGTGTGTTGGTCAGCAAGGTATTTATATTTTTCTTTAAATTTGAGTAGTACATTTTTTGAGTATAATTTAATAATGCTGAACACATTAAAGTTTTTAAAAATTTCTTTTGATGGAGTTTTTATGGGTACTTTTAGGATTATTTTTATTATTGCCTTTTGCGTTTTAGCTAGCTACTTGGTGTGAATGTTTTACACTTTTTGTTTAAACTTCTATTATTATTATTTTCATAAGCTTTCATTGTTATTAGTCTATCCGGAATATTATTATTCATAAATTGGAAGATTATGGCTATGTATCCTAGACTAGGTGTTGTTACCATCGTGGACTCGGCGTGGGTTGAGTGATCTACATTTTAAATTTCTTCTTTGCCTTTTGCGTAAAACCTAATTTACAAACATGTGTAAAGGCTATTATGAAATTACCTTAACAAGGAAAATGAATAGGGAAAGATGTTGTACAAATATAGTACAAATTGGTTTCTCCCACGATTTAATTGAATTTTCAAAACCACCTACAACGTTTACGAGTATTCATAAATTAAGTGGATTTTGTAATCTGGCCAATATATTTTTTTAACCTACACAGACAAAATATATTTTACATAGATTGACATTTATAACAATTAACAAATTTACCTTTTTGCACGCTTATGTTTTCCGACTTTGCCCGAGAGTTTTTGCTTTTTTCTAAGTTTTGTGTCTTCTACTAATCAGTTCAGTACAAAGAAAAATCACGGAATATTATAAATGTAGAATGCGTAAAGTTGAAAGTATTTATAAAATATTTTTCTCAGGATCATTGCCTGTCAAAAAATTAATTAGAGTGACGAAATTTATCTTCCGAATGAACTCTGTTATAGTATAAACTTTAAAAATCGTAAGTGATTTCGATTTAGGTCTGCCAATTATTCAATCTGTCAATTTTAGGCCGGTTACAGTACTCGACCGACGGTCGGTGCGCACGGTCGGTCCTGACGATACGCATACCACCGACCGACCGTCCGGTGCGTACCGTCAGTTCACGCTTGACCAACAAGCTGACCGGACGTCGTACGCGAAATTAATTAATTAATAGCTGCTTATTATCTTTGTAGACGTATTAGGAATAGAAGACGTAGATATCACGTACACCCGATCGTCGCGTCGCCCAGAGAGCATTTCTAGCTCGTCGGTCGACCGACGCGACGGTACGGATGCGCACGCGCTCGACCGACGATTCTCATACGCCCTGCGTAGCGATATACGCAAGCGTACGGTCGGTCCTGCACTGAACGATTTATGAATTTTCATACAAATGACAAGCGCGACCGACGTACGCACTGACCGTCGGTCGAGCACTGTAACCGGCCTTAGATGTGTCGAAAATTCAAACAAATAATTACTTATTTCAAACAAATAATTATTACAGAAATATAATTTTGGTGACTACAATATGGCTTGTTTCTCAAAATTAAGTTGAAAATGAAATGTTTATTAGATTTCATTACACTTCAGTGTAATCCATTTCACTACGCTTCATTACATATAATTAAATTTAAATTTAAATTTCATTACATCTCTTATATTATCATTGCATTTGATTACATTTCAATACATTTCAATACAGTTCAATATTTTGAAATAATATTAAAACCTGAATGCTGTCATGTATAACAGAAACAATGACATAATAAATGTTTTATTTTGATTTATTCCGTAGTGTCAGACCTTTGTGAATCTCAAATACTGTAGGAAACTGGATTTTTATTACTAAATGTTATTATAATTTCAATTAATAATACCTTTATCTTTCAGATCAACGAATCGTGAAGGTTTATTGTAATTGCAGTAAACAATAGGTCTTGGTGCAAAAAATCTGAGAGCCCTTCCACTAGAATTATCTATTTTGGTGTCTTTGTAATTTTGCAACCTTAAGAAAATATTTCACAGTTGTCACAAAGGATATTATAAACAAACCAATTTTACGAAATTTCGCATAAAAATGCTTCCACACCAGTGTTGTTTTTTTATAACCGTCGGATTATTGCTAAACTAAAAACACAGGCTTTGTTTAGCGCCATGGGAATTCTCATTCTTTGAACATGAGAATTTGAGTGTATGAAATAATAATGACGTAATTATGCTTCCACCGTTTAACATAATTCCAATTCAATTAACCATGGGCCAGTGGCGGATTAACGGGGGGGGGGCGGAAGGGCCTCTGGTCCTGGGGGGCCTCCATGTTCCCTTTATCATTTCATAAACAAGGCTTTAAGGCACCAGGACACTGTAATAAAAAAATTGTGTATTTTTTTTTAAATTAACTGAAGACAATATTAGCGAAACTCAATCGAAAATCTGAGACAGAAAAATCAGAAAAGATATTGGCTCCGCTGGGACTCGAGCCCAGGACCCTTAGCTTACATGGCAAGAGCTCTAAATGAGTATTTTTTGTTTCATTTTCTGAAAGATGCGTTTGTTGAGAATGCTTTCACCAAATGTTTTTAAATAAATTCGAAAAAATGACGAAGATACAGCATTTTATGTGAAACTGTTTGAGATAGTTGTGTGTTGCAAAACTACACTGCTACAGCAAAACTTTGAATGCGTCTTTCTCGAAACTTTTTAACACGTTTGATTACGTCCGATTTGCATGCACCAAGTCTTCAACTGTTTGAAAATCCAGTGCCTATGGTACCACGTAGGGGAATTTTGATATCTAAAAAAAAAGAAAAACTTAAAGGCCTGCGAATTTTATTTTCGATTTTTTATGGAAAATATTCATCGTTCTTAAAAAAAATAGAAGGGCGCCCTTTATAAAAAAAATTAGAGTGTGTAAATCACACGCGGTAGAAGTGAAACTAGAAAGTCGCTAGATTTCGCTTTCTTTTGCCTGTTTATTTTAAAGCGGTTTGTAGATTGGATATTGATTTCACAAAAATTATAAATTAATTTAGTAGGATTCGAAACTCCGTTCGTTTGATGTCTGTCTCTCTGGCCGCTGAGACTTGTTAGGCACCTTGTCCACTGCGTTATCGATGGCACGCGCCAAAGCGCGAATTTACCGCATTATATTAGAACCGAGTATTTGTGTAGAACTGAGTTGTGACGCATTTCCGTATCATCAGAATTTCAAATCACTAACGCTTTTAAGAAGTTTCTCTTCAAAAATCCCTACGTGGTGCCATAGTGACTGGATTTTCGAACAGTTTAAGACTTGGTGTATGCAAATCGGAGGTATAGGTTTTCTAATATGTTGTCAACCAGCACGAAAAATGCAGTTTTGAGAAAAACGCGTTTAAAGTTTTGCTGAAGGATAATTCAAAATACAAACTGTTTAAAACGGTTTCATATAAAAAGTTGTAACTTGCAAGTTACAACTTTTAACACCATCAATTTTACGAATTTCCTTTAAAAAATTGTTGAAAGCATTATAAACAAATGCATCTTTCAGAAGATTAATTTAAAAAATGACAATTTTTTATTTGATGGCCTGGTGTTTTAATGCCTTGTTTAGGATTTGAGCAAGGAAACAAGGAGGCGTTTGGAGGCCCCAAAGACCAGAGACCCGTGTGAACTGAATAAAAAGCTTGTAAAATTAGATCAACCTTTCAAACCAGGGGGGGACTCATTCAGCTTTACCTTTTCGGGCCTCTGACGGGCTTAGTCCGCCACTGCCATGGGCTGATGAAACAATAAAATGATTTATCAATTAATTGTAGTGAACAAATTCCGCGTTGATAGTTTACATGGAAGGTTTTGCATTATTACAATATTATGCATTATTACATACATACCTTGGTATTACAGTAAGGCTTAATCGGGGAACCTACTTCGAAATAATCAAACGTCTGAAGAATCATTTTAACTAAATAGTGGAAATGTTTCTGTTATCAATTTTACGAAGAAAAGTTTTTCTGACCAGTTTTCATTTTGTGATGGCATTATTTTTTTTATTTATTTCACTGCCGCAAAAATAATACCTATGTATAATTTTGAATTAATTGGGAAACAGTACAAATTTATTATCAAAATTTTGACCCCGTGACCTACGTAATGGTAGTCGAAAGTATTACTGAGGAGTTCTGTTACTTGATTGGGAGTTTCAATAATACTTTGGTTCGTCGGGTTACAAGTAGGTAGTGTTTATTATCGTCTTATTTACAATGAATATTTAACTGGATTTTACTTCCATCATAATGGAACTGGTCACTGCAGGTGCCCACCTTTCGATCGGATACCATCGGATATCTCCGTAACCGTTCGGGTATTAGACCCTTTACTTAAACATTACTGAACTTTTTGAGATACAGCAAAACTACCCATAACTAGATACATATAATAATAATAATAATAATAATAATAAAACGTTTATTTGTTATAGAGAATACATCAATACAAAGAAGCTTTGACTGTCCAACTAGGAAGGTCTCCCGTTCTAGGACAGTCAAATGACAAACATTTTGATAGGCGTAAATTTAATTTAGAAATTACCAATTTGGGACACAAATCAACAAATCAGTTTTGCAAATGATAAATGAAGCCGCCATGATTGTTTCACGGAGATTATTCATCTCATTTCTGCAATGATTTCAATCCTCCCACGATGCCCGATGCCCATGGCTGAGGCACGATCCCACCGATCTGTCAATGGGATAAACATTTCTCTCGTGCATAATGCCGATGGTAGAAAATTAGAAATATTTTATCTAAATTGCACTACTTTCGTTGGTATTTTTCGTCCGGTTTCTCGTGGGAAAGATGGACAATGGATAGTAAAATATGCAAGTGAAAATATAGTTCAGTTGCGACGCGGATTTTTTTGGCGAAGCTTAGTGCTAAATCACTATTTTAGATTAATCTTTACTACCAATCGGTTTACATTATAAATACAACAAAATATGCTTTGGATAAATTGAAGCTTTTTCTACCGCTTCCATTGAGGAGAATTCAAATAAAATTGATAACGACTTTTTTTTATTATTGGTTTTTAAGGTACAATGTTAATGTTCAGTTACAATTTAAACATACATACATAATATTATTATCATAACTATACAGATTATCACTATTACGCATATGAATTAATATAAAGTATCTCTATTTAGTAACCATTGTTTCAGCATACATCTCAATCTATTTGTAGAATCTCATTTTTTATATTAATTGGTAACATGTTAAATATTTTTGGCACGTTATATTCCAGGGTTCGCCGTCCGTAGTTATTATTGTATTTTGGAAAAAGCATTCCTTCATTCTTTGTGAACCTTGTATTATGTTCATGTTCTACTTTCCTCTTATAATTAGACTCAGTCATAATATGCTGAATCAATACATATTTTGTACCATAATAAGGCCTTCACCGGTAATATTGTTAAATTTCTATACAACAATGATATATTTCGTCTCCGTGAAAATATATGTTTTTGAACTAATAACTTAACCTTAGAATTTTGTACTGATTGTAGGTGGTTTAAATTAGTTTTGCAGGAGTGTCCCCTTAATCCATACCGTAAAGTTGATTCTGCGAGTGATAAGTAAATAATTTTTAAAATATTCCCTGGTACGAAACGTTTCAGTTTGTACAGCCTACCTACTATCGCCCTCAGACTTTTACAAATTTTGATTATGTGTGTGTCCCATTTGAAGTTGCAATCAACTGTCACTCCCAAATAAATATATTCTTTTACCAGTTCAATGCTATCACATGTGCAGGGCTACAAAATTTTTGATTAGACCTGATTCGTGCGACCGTAATAAAAAATAAAAAGCATACCTAAGCGTAAACAACTAAAAAAAAAATTTTTTCATCTGAAATATATGAAGATGTGTAAGAAACAAATTTTGAAAAATTCAATTTTATGACTAAAATTATCGGTGACAGTTTCCATTGATTATTTTTTTTCTTTCTTATTCACAAAATAAATAAAAACCACTTTTGTCCTCAAAATCATGGCCTCTACCCTCTGTTTGCCGAGTAATTTTTATGTCTATTAAGCCTCGATTACATTGAGCGAGTTTACAAGCTACTAGCCGGTAAGTTTAAAAGCGGGTGAATCGGCGAGTGAGATATCATGATAAAACACAACTGTCCACTCGCTCAGTAGCGACTAATTCCGACGACATTTTGTAGGAAACTAAGCTTGCAGGTCGCTGCTAGCGCCACGGCGAGAATAACGATGCCTGCGTGAACTAATTATGTCAGATGTTTGACAGTCAAAATCAGCTGTTTGTTGGCGGCAATATTGAACAAGTAGCAGGTGAAGTTGGCGATCTTTCAACTTTTTTCATAGATAGTCAACAATCTGCTAGTTAGCAAGTAAAACGATTGCACTGAGCGAGTTTACTAACATATTGTGAATTTCCCAGATAGTAACTTGTAAACTCGCCCAATGTCATAGAGGCTTTACCAATTTTCGTGGCGATATAAGGCACACTAAAAACACATACGTTTTTTGACTTGTAGCTTTCTTTTAAGGCCGTAATTTTTCAGAAAGAAGGTATGTAATTTAAACCGAAAGGCTTGCGATGATTTATGAAATCTAAAATTATGTTTCTCACTGATTTTGGAATGAAGACATTTAACTCTTAGGCAAATTTAATCTCCACAGGTGTAAAATTGCTTGTTATTACTCGAAAACAACTTTCACGACAATTTAAACATTAGTAGATACCTACATGTTTACACTCGCTATGAGGAAAATAAACGCCACAAATAATATAATTTCAGAAATTTTTCCCCTTTCTAAAACTATGGAAATATGTTTGGCAGCAAGAGTTGCATCAAACTGTGAACTGATTTTTTTGTACATGAATACCGCACAAGAGTTCAAACTGCTCCCATCTAGAGTCAGTGGGACCATGGCATCCCCAATTGGGGTATGTTGTGAGGCTGAAGGTAGCGGGGGGAAGGAGATAAGGGAAGGGGAAGGTGGGGAAGTACCTGGCTATTCAGATCTGGTCACCAAACACGGCTAAAGTCATTTCAAGCAACGTTTCAATTCTGAATGGTGCTCTTACACCAGGGTGATTCTGAGAGTATCTGGAACGTACCGCAAATATACTATTTATTATTTTAAATGACAAAATTGTGAAATAGCACAAATTAATCAAATAAAACTTATTTGCCACGCCGGGATTCTATCCCGCGACCTTCGGAGTGCGAGTCAGTAAGAGCCTTACCGCTGGATTACGACTCTCAAATCTCAAACGAAAAACCTGAAACACAAAAGACAGAAAAAGATTGGCATCTGGGAATTGAACCCGGGATCTCTTTCTTGCCGGGGAAGTGCTCTGACCATTGCTCTAATTCGACCATATGTAATTACACCATTTTTAACAACTGATACTACACACCTGTTTTTTTTTTGGACCCCACCACTTTCCCAACGGTGTTATAAGGAAAATGGTTTCCTCCTTCACAGCACACGTCAAGACTCTACTTTTTTTTGAACGAAGATACATTTATTTGAACGACTCTAGACCCTTCAATGTTCATGCATACGGGGTTAGTAAGCAGTATGCAAGTACTTTCATTAACATTATGCAAAAGATAAATAGAAGTAGCAGCCCTCGGAATAATTCTTCTGAAATAGGTAACATCAAAGGGAGATAATAGTGTTAGTAAAAGAAACAGCGAGTTTACAAGCTACTATCTACTAAGTTTAAAAGCGGGTTAATCGGCGAGTGAGATTGTCATGATGGCACACAAAATTGTCCACTTGCTCAGTACCGACTAATTCCGACGACATTTTTGTAGGAAACTGACCACACCTGGTATTTATTAAGAATGGAACCAACTCTCAGCAACACCGTCGGCGTCGCCCCGGCGCGAAACCACAATCGAAACGTTGTTGTTTGAATTAGCCACGTTTAGTGACCAAATGAAGAGTCAAGAAATGTTGCATCTTTCCTTTTTCAGTTCCCTCGTACCTTCATTAATATAGCCTCAAAACAATCCCTTCACATATCACCACTGGCTGTGAGCAGTTAACTGATTTCTGCTTTCTCTTTTCTCCTGACTCTTCATTTCCTTTCTTTGTCTACTGATCCCCTCCTCTGATAGGCACAGATAGGCAATCTTCGCGCAACTGCCTAACTGCTTATACGCATAACTGCACTTCTGGCATGTCACTTAGATATAGAACAAGGCCGACTACAATACCTACAGGCCAGTACCATCGATTAACGACAGTTGGAAAATGGCTGCGAGTGTTGTTGATACTCGTTGTTACTGCAGGTTTTTGTGATATTTTATCGCAAGCATATAAGGTTAGGATTAGGCAACTTTAAATGGTGAGGGTTTTCTTAGAGACATCACTGACCTCGTAATTTGGCGGTCGCGCCCAGCCCTGTACTCTATTCGGCAATTAATATTGTGATATACTTCAATGCCAGTGATTGAGATTACTTGAAATTTGTTCGAGAAAACTCCAATAAAGAACGAGGTTTGACGAGATTAAAAGTTGCTTTATTTAGGTTGTCGTAAGGTTTACAATGAATATTTAACTGAACGAAACGTCCGTACTAAATTATCCAAAAGAACCAAACACTGTGGGAGCCCAGCTGTCCATTACGTATCATCGGCTTTTTCCGTAACCGTTCGTGCATTAGACACGAACTAACTATTCTGAGATACTACTTAACTGACATTTGTTGAGACACCTAAAAACTACATATAACTACTATCTATATATTTTTTACATTAGCTCCACACAGGGGGCGGAAAATAATTTCCCTCAGGACTTACGTCATCTTAGGGGATGCTGTGTGGAGGGTTTTTTTAAGGAAGGGAAGAATACGAGGTTCTGGGAAGGAAAGTTTATGGCGGGTGGATAGGAATCTGGGGGTCAGTGTGTCCAAGAGTGACGTACGTATGAATCCATCTCTCCAACCACGGTGAAAGGCGGTGGGTCGCGTGAGTCAGGCTGAAAAGGTCAAAAGGCCTCCCTCAACCAGTCTCTCTCGATCCGGTTCGGCACGCAGCAGGTGGACAGACGCATTCGTCGCTAAGACCTGGACAAACCTCACCCCATGAACCTTATCAAACCCTGCCAAGTCACCAAACGCAGCGAACTACTTGGGGTGGCCTATGGCAGAGGTCTTGGTTATCCAATTAATGGTTCCCGGGGCGGCGGTACCCTTAACCTCCCAAAATGGTATCATCGACTATTTCTGTAACCGGTCATGCATTAGAGACGAACGACGATAGTCGACACTCTTCCAAGGTACTATTTAACTGACATCTGTTGAGACACCTAAAAACTACACATAACTATCTATATTCTATACTAACGAAATCTATTGAAAGATGATGAAACTGGTTCCATGTCAACTCATAATGATACCAACTCAGAAACACCTCAAATAGGTCATTAAAAGCTATGAAAAAATAATTTTAAAATAGCCGGTAACCCTAACCTAACTTAACCTATTTGACCAATTTTTTTTATTTTTTTTATCATCACTCCTACTGACCTTTCTGAGGCGCTTCTGAGTTGGTTTCATTATGAGTTGTCTGGTCACCGAACGGCATTAATGGGCATGATTCTTCAATTTCAATGACATTTTTCTTACTAATTGACGAAAATGAATACGATTTAACGGAAGAAAACCGCTGAAATCTTATACTCTCCTAAGAACCGTTTACCTGGAATGACACTTAATCTTCAATCAAACACTTGGCAGGCTTAACGGTTATATAATGCGTTACATGATTTATACCGCAACGGTTCACAGCCTACCGCCTACCGATGTTGGCCAACTCCTGGAACTGGCTGATGAAGAAGAGTGATGCGCGGCAGTCACTGATCTGCAGTTATTCTGCGCACGATCTGAGGATAAACGGTCATTATTCAATTTTCTGGATATTATCAGCGTTGCGTGGATTGCTTCACATTAACTAGACGGTCGTGGTAAATTATGACGACAATCAATGCGCTGCATCTGCAGTCATTATTAATAATTACTTAGGAATGGTATTTAATATCTACCAAAAGCTCTAGAATAGTGAAATCGATAATTTAACAATATCGGATCGATGTATGTAACATCTGATGATTGGTGAAAACCGAACCGATATTGACAGTGAATAAATAAGAAATCGATATACGCTGGCAACACTGGTAGAGTTTTCTACGATTTCACAGTTCGAAATGTCTGTTTTGTTTTCTAGTTAAGTTTCAAACCAATTATGGATCATAAATAGTTATAATTATTATCAATAAATTTATTCATTTAGGCCAAAGATGGCACCAGTAATTTCAGATGTCGCAGATTGTGTGACCATTTTTTGGCCTCCCTTCTCAATATACAAAGGAATTTAACCATAAAAAGCCCACGCTAGCTAAAAAATTAACACTTCTCTAACTAAACTTGCATTGAAAACACAAAGTATTGATTAAACCTTTGTCCGTTAAGTGGGGAATAAGTTATGTGTCGATAACTTGTATTTTTACAAACGTACCAATAAAAAGGATGGATTTAATTTCTCAAAGGGTGCTATATTTAAAAAACAACAGAACCACTTCTTCTTCTTTTAAGTCCTAACTTTTTTACAACATCAATTTCCGCGATAAAATACCTAAGCGGATTTAGTTGACGTGAATTGTCATTTTCCATTGGCGATCTGCAGTGTTAAAAACAATATTTATTTATTTATTAATCTTGGGTTAGTTATCGTCGTATGTGCTAATAATTTGAGAAACATATATTATATATATTAGGTAGGTACATAAGATTTACAATTTTTTGGCAAACAAAATATTAAATTAAATTAATTGATTTCAATGACTAAAAAACATAAATATTTGACAATTATTATAAGCAATAATTATCAGCCTGAAACACTCATCCACATTGAAAAATCTTCCGAGAAAAGATACATGACGCCAACGGGACTTGAACCCGTGTCCTCTCGATTGCCGGTCGATTGCTCTTGACCACTGAGCTATGGCGGCTTATCTCGTACCCGCCAAATGATTCAATATATGCTAGTGTTTCATTCAACAATTACTGCTTATTATATTTTTTTCCACCTGAAAACAACCAACTTTTTATTTTTGCGAGAGAAACATTGTAAGTGTTAAGTCCCTCGCTAGGTGGCGTCGAGACAAATTATGTCTTCATTTTATTGGGGAAATACTTAAACTTGTCAAATATTAATTATTATTTTTAATTGTAAAACTAACGTTTTTAAGACAAGATTTTTTATTCATAGCACAAAGGGTAACAATTATTATAAGCAATAATTATCAGCCTGAAACACTCATCCACATTGAAAAATCTTCCGAGAAAAGATACATGACGCCAACGGGACTTGAACCCGTGTCCTCTCGATTGCCGGTCGATTGCTCTTGACCACTGAGCTATGGCGGCTTATCTCGTACCCGCCAAATGATTCAATATATGCTAGTGTTTCATTCAACAATTACTGCTTATTATATTTTTTTCCACCTGAAAACAACCAACTTTTTATTTTTGCGAGAGAAACATTGTAAGTGTTAAGTCCCTCGCTAGGTGGCGTCGAGACAAATTATGTCTTCATTTTATTGGGGAAATACTTAAACTTATCAAATATTAATTATTATTTTTAATTGTAAAACTAACGTTTTTAAGACAAGATTTTTTATGCATAGCACAAAGGGTAACAATTATTATAAGCAATAATTATCAGCCTGAAACACTCATCCACATTGAAAAATCTATGCATAAAAAATCTTGTCTTAAAAACGTTAGTTTTACAATTAAAAATAATAATTAATATTTGACAAGTTTAAGTATTTCCCCAATAAAATGAAGACATAATTTGTCTCGACGCCACCTAGCGAGGGACTTAACACTTACAATGTTTCTCTCGCAAAAATAAAAAGTTGGTTGTTTTCAGGTGGAAAAAAATATAATAAGCAGTAATTGTTGAATGAAACACTAGCATATATTAAATCATTTGGCGGGTACGAGATAAGCCGCCATAGCTCAGTGGTCAAGAGCAATCGACCGGCAATCGAGAGGACACGGGTTCAAGTCCCGTTGGCGTCATGTATCTTTTCTCGGAAGATTTTTCAATGTGGATGAGTGTTTCAGGCTGATAATTATTGCTTATAATAATTGTTACCCTTTGTGCTATGCATAAAAAATCTTGTCTTAAAAACGTTAGTTTTACAATTAAAAATAATAATTAATATTTGACAAGTTTAAGTATTTCCCCAATAAAATGAAGACATAATTTGTCTCGACGCCACCTAGCGAGGGACTTAACACTTACAATGTTTCTCTCGCAAAAATAAAAAGTTGGTTGTTTTCAGGTGGAAAAAAATATAATAAGCAGTAATTGTTGAATGAAACACTAGCATATATTGAATCATTTGGCGGGTACGAGATAAGCCGCCATAGCTCAGTGGTCAAGAGCAATCGACCGGCAATCGAGAGGACACGGGTTCAAGTCCCGTTGGCGTCATGTATCTTTTCTCGGAAGATTTTTCAATGTGGATGAGTGTTTCAGGCTGATAATTATTGCTTATAATAATTGTTACCCTTTGTGCTATGAATAAAAAATCTTGTCTTAAAAACGTTAGTTTTACAATTAAAAATAATAATTAATATTTGACAAGTTTAAGTATTTCCCCAATAAAATGAAGACATAATTTGTCTCGACGCCACCTAGCGAGGGACTTAACACTTACAATGTTTCTCTCGCAAAAATAAAAAGTTGGTTGTTTTCAGGTGGAAAAAAATATAATAAGCAGTAATTGTTGAATGAAACACTAGCATATATTGAATCATTTGGCGGGTACGAGATAAGCCGCCATAGCTCAGTGGTCAAGAGCAATCGACCGGCAATCGAGAGGACACGGGTTCAAGTCCCGTTGGCGTCATGTATCTTTTCTCGGAAGATTTTTCAATGTGGATGAGTGTTTCAGGCTGATAATTATTGCTTATAATAATTGTTACCCTTTGTGCTATGCATAAAAAATCTTGTCTTAAAAACGTTAGTTTTACAATTAAAAATAATAATAAATATTTGAGGTGGGCATACTATTTTAATTATTTTTTAAATATAAAATTATTTTCAATCGGAGTAATTTCAATCGGGATTTTGTTGTAATGTTGGACGGTTGATTATTATTGTGTCCGTTGATTATTACTTATTATTATAAGCAATAATTATTAGCCTGAAACACTCATTTACATTGAAAAAATCTCCCGAGAAAAGATACATGCCGCCGACGGGACTCGAACCCGCGTCCTTCTGATATCCGGTCAACTGCTCTTTAACGTCAGCTTTTCTCCTACCCGCCAAATAATTCAAGATATATCTACTAGTGTGTCATTCAACAATTACTGCTTATTACATTTTTCCACCAATGGTTATTATTTAATTGTCCGTATTGTTGATAAAAGTTTTATCAATGTGCTTGTACTATTGTGCTTACCAACAAGATTTTGTTTACTCTATCTCTGCATAGGAGGCAGCACGGAAAATAATTTACCTAAAGACATATATCATCTTTGGGGATGCTGTGTGAACGTTATTTTTGAGGAAAGGAAGTAGTGAACCAAGGTCTTGAAAATACGCATTTTGTATGATAGAGGAAATACAGAAGCCGGCAAATCATTTCAGAACTCAAGGGCGAGACGTAGATACGTCTTGCTCTCATGGGACAAAAAAATTATCTGCGTACAAATGTTAGGTGCGCGTTTGGCGTGTTTCCAGACTGTGCACCGATGTCGATAGGATCAATGACACTAGTTCTTCGGACCGTCTTCCATTGAAATACCGGTAGAACAACGACAGCATTCCTACCCAATGCCTAATATCTATTGCCACTACTAATAAATGTGTTTTAAATTTTACAAAATTGATGTAGGGTAAATGGTTGTTTAATAGTTATGTAAAATTCATAATACTTTTATTAGTAAGGATGTAAATTAAAAAAATAATTATTTGTCTTCTTTTTCGGACCAAATACACCATACCAAATTATACCTATTACCAAGATCAGATCTTTAAAGCCGCGTATTTACCGGTTGCTATCGAATATAATCGGCAGGTATATCGACACGCAGCAACTATCGCTTGTGGTGTTAGAAGTTGGTGTTGCATAGTTCCACTTTGTTATCTTTTATCTACCAAAACTGTCAATAAGACTATTATTTTAAATGAATGACATCCTTTCCATCGTAGTAGACACGAAGATCAGATCTTTACAACAAGTGGCGTGAGTTGACAGCAGGCATTGTGACGTGTGACGGAATTCATCAAGCAATTGGGAAGTAAGCAATATTTTCGGATGTCGGTACTCGAGGCATAGTGCCGTATCTGTTATATTAAATTATTTATTAAGCCAGTCATTATTATTAATACAAAAAATAGTAATAATTGCATATTATTTCAACAAATTCAATGTTCTTACCGATGAACTACTGTTACTGTTCTTATTGTTTAAGGGGAACGGCTGTGTGGCCTTTTTCATAAAAATCTAAATTTGAGTTTCAGGTCAAAAAACTTAACCAAGTTTAAAAATTACATTTTTAATCAAAACGTTTATCAAATATCTAGTATGAATAAGTGTTACCTTTTTATTTTTGATTCAATTTTCCACAATTTCGTAGGTAACTTTGACATTTTTTGAGAGTTGTTTCAACCAAATATACTGAAATATAAGAGATGTGCTTTCCGCAGTTTTTACTGGGTGGGACTGCGCTTCCTGGTGTTGCCGATATTGTTTATCAATTAACAAATAAACTGAATGAACGAATAAACTAAACGAACGTTAAACTAATTGAACCAATTCTTTCCGTATTCAAACTATATTGTTAACTAAAATAACTAAACTTTTAAATTAACTAAATAAACAAATTATGTTCGTATGCAAACTTCTCCAATAAGGTAATAGTCCGCCGACAGTTGCACGGACATCATAGCATATCTTTTTTGTATTTCAATATCTTTGGTTTCAACAGATTCGAGAGATACCCGTTCACAGTTGACGTCGGCTTCATAAGAACGGGTTGTTTCTCCAACTCATTTTCGTATAAGTTTTTCCTCTTCTTTACACTATACTGACAGAGGTGCTGTTATTACTTGTCACATATAAAACAAACTGATTTATAATATTTTTTGCTAATTTTGAAAGTATCGATGTTATTATCGTTGGGGCACAAGCACCTTTCAAGGCTTTTAGAAACGATCAAGAAGAAAAAATAAAAGCATCGCTGATCAATACCCCATACAAGTCAACAAACAATAATTCTTTTGGCCTCGATAATTTTAAATCATTTCAAATGTCTATGTATATAGGCAGTTAAAGACTATACTAATCTCTGTTAACTAGAAAACATTAAATCTTTTCTAAACCTAAGAATTAAGCCTCAGAAGGTAGGAAAAGTCTATGATTATTTTCATAGTTATTAATTCTATTTCAATTGGTGATGTGCTAAGCCTGTCCCACCAAGAACTTTTGTGTTGAGAGCAGGCACAGTTTATGACAAAAATACAAATAACAAACAATTTTAAATTTAAAATAAATGATAATCAGCGTTGTGCCATTGGAAATGCATACTTATAAATTGGTTTTGTTAAAATCCTTGATATTAGATTTGTCTTGGCTGATGATCTATTTAAAATAAGTTGTTCTGTCTAATGGCTAACATTGTATTGCTTTGTTGCAAAGTGTCTAAAATTACTTTGACCAAAAGTAAATTTAGACACTTTTTATTTTATTTCATTTTGATTATCGTTACTTCTGTTAGTAACGTCTGTCATTATTTCTGTTAATTTCGTCTAGTAAAAACTAAACATTGATAACACATACTGTGAACATTTTTAATTGGAGTGTTAATATCTATATACATCTCAACTGCAAGTTTATCACTGTAATAATTGTTAACACTCTGTAAATGTTTCAATAAAAAAATAATTTGAAAGGGGTGAAAGAGATTGTGCCCTTTGGTTCTAGTATCTGGAGCAGTTTGGACTTGGTCAAAAGCAGTTCTGTGTTTGAAGAGGTACAATTAAAACCAAAGTACTAAAGAAAAGAACTAAAAAATCTAATTTCAAAATATTAAATACATCTCGCGTCCTAGCTACACTGATCTTTATGATAATGCCCATGATATCTTATCAAAGAATTTATAAATTCCTGCCTACTCTAGAAAAAGGCCTTGTTATGAAACTTTTCGAAGAGATTTCTTAGAATTATGTGATCTGAGATCCCCATCAATGATTGATTTAAACGTTGAATAATTAATCTGAGATTAATAATTTATAATCTTATTACTCTTATTGAAAACAATAAGATTACGGATAGCATTTGACGTCACTTCTCTCATCTAACTGCGTAGTACTAAAATTAAATTGTTTCTTCTTCCATCAATGTTTGGTTAAAAATGGTTATGTGAAAGAGAAAAAATGGTTATGTGAAAGAGAAATTCTTCTGAAAATAGCGTTAAAAAATGAATGTATTTTATTTTCAGCGACTATAATATCAGAATATTGTGATCATACACCAAATTATCTTTATTTTCTCTCTCTCTGGTTTCAATCCTGGGATAGGTTTGCAGCAATTTCCTATATTCTTCTCTTCCATTCTTCCCTGTCTTGTGCGGCTCTTTTGAAGTCTGCATATGATGAGCAGCGCATGTCCACCAGGAGGTCCTCCAGGTACTCACGGCGTGGGCGCCCCCCAGAGTTTGTCCCCTCGGTCGTACCCTCCATTATCCCATGCAAGAGGCCTTCTTGTCGTATTACATGGCCGATCCATCTTGCACGCCTTTCGGACAAGGTCCTGAGCAGGTGCCTTCCTCCTTCGATTCTTTGGAGAACCTCCTCATTTGTAATGTGGTCTCTCCAGGAAATTCCTAATAGCCTTCTATAGGACCACATCGCAAAAGCCTCTAGTCTCCGTTTATCTCTTTTGGATGGGCATCACGTTTCGCAGCCGTACATCAAGATACTCCATACATAGTCTTTATTTTACGATACTAAACATCATATTTTAATGGAATGACAATATACACACCGGCATTTTCTTATCTCGAATGTTGTGAGACTGTACAGAGACTATGTAGAAGCTAGAAGGAAGGAAAGGTTATAGGGATGCTAAAAAGGCGCTGGTTATTTGTTCACTAAACGCAGCTAAAGTCATTTCGAACAGCAAGTCCAATCTGAATGATTAAGGTAGAACTGAGAACATTAGCACACATATTTATGTCTGCTAATGTTCTCAACATGTGTTCATTTGTAAAATTCTGCAAGTGAAAAACCTTTACAAATTTTAGGATACTTAAGTACAACAGCTCCCTTGAGGTTGAGTTTTCACAAAAACGGCGCTCTGCAAATTATCCAATTATTATTCATTATTTTTTATTATTTATATAAATGCTGCGCGAGAGTCCCCAACTGCTCCCGTCTGGAGCCAGAGAGAATACGGCAACCCCCTATGTTGTGAGGCTGAGGCTGAAGGAGATGGGAATAGGAAGGTGGGGAAGTATCTGGCTATTCAGATCTGTTCACTAAACACGGCTAAAGCTATTTCAAGCGACGTTTCAATTCTGAATAATGGTCTTACACCAGGTCGATACTGAGTTTGCCTTTCACTCTGTTATTATTATTATTGTTATTACACAATTCGGCCCAAATTATCGAAAAAAAACCTTCGACCTCTGGGTAGATAGCTAAGTAGTTTTGTTTACCGTTTCAGTAGTTACATTTTAAAAAATGATATATTGTTGGCTTGAACTTTTTTCTTGCAATGTCTTTTTTATCGTCTTTCAATATTTCGGATAGTTTACCAATCACCCTGTAAATATTATCTTCCTTACGCATTCAATAAAAAAAACTGGGTTTTGATGGACGTTTTTGACTTAACTTTAACCAGAGATACCTGGTATTATTTGGAGTAAAAATACAAATGAAATTATGGTCTCCAGAGACTTTTTCTAAGACTTCTTTTTTTGTTGAAATTTTTTTTCTTCAAAATCAAATAAAAAAACAATCTTCCGCACGTCGTCACTGGTCACTCAACCGAGTAACCGTCCGACCTCTTACTGTGCCCCCAATAGTCCAACACCTACTATTTTGTTTTTTAGAAAAAAAATCAAACATGTCACTGGAAACCAATATTTCATTTACATTTTTTACTCCAAATAATGTCAGGAATCACTGGTTAAAGTAAGTCAAGTACGTTAATTAATACCCTGCATAATAAATATAAAAGGCCACCGTTGTTTACTATTACAAAATCGGGTTGTTAATAAATTTAAACAAATAATGTACGAGCGTAATCTAAAAGTTTGATATCGCAGGAATTTGAAAAAATGATTATGTGTAAAAAAAATTACATTGACCTTCTGTTTGTTGATAGTTTTATTATTATAATTTCTAGATATGGACGAATTAACGCAATTATGTAATCATTTTTTGACATAAATATTAGTGTGTAAATTATAGTATTTTAATTACCTATGTATTATGATTTGGTATTACATACGTAAGTACTCGGATTAATATTAAACTCTTTTACTGGGAATAGATTGCCATCGTTGCCCAATATTTTTTTATAGTGGAATAACTGATTGGGTAAACCTCAAATTGTTATATTTATCTATCTAAGGCAGGTGTGGGGAACCTTTTTAGCGACGCGGGCCATTTGGATGTTCATACTTTAACCCACGGGCCGCACTCCGATTTGGGTCTTAGGGGGGGGGGGGAGCCACATCGAACCAAAGAACTGGTTTTGCTAAAACTAATAAAAAAGAGTTACATAACTGCCTTCACTCTTTAATTTTAGCTGCACTTAGAACATGCAAATGGTTTTCCTCAAATTCTTGCTGCACATAGCTTGCAACCAGAATTTTATAACTGCACTTTGAACACGAGAATGGTTTCCATCGAAATGCATCAGCAGATGAAACCACAACTGAAATTTTTCGTAGCATTCTGAACAAGGAACTAGTTTTAATTTAGATTGAATTTGCATGCGGGGAATTAAAACTACATTCAGAATATGAAAATGGCTTTCCTCTAATTCTGGCAGCACAAACTACGAAACTTGAATTTTAAAAATGCACTTCCAACACAAGAAATGCGTCAGCAAATGAAATCACAACTAACGTGTTTTCGATGAATTCTTAACACAGATCTGGTTTTAATTGCAGCGTGAATCTGTACGGGGGGAATAAAACCTACAATCCAATACTGGCAGCACAAATGCAACTACAAATTTATAACTGCACGACCATGCACAAATTTATAAACGCGTTAGCAACAAGCCCCATGTGGAATTTTTTCGTTGCATTGTAAACACAGAACTGGTTTTGATTATAAAGTGAATTTTTACGTGGGAATAAAAACTACACTCAAAACATAAAAATGGCTTTCCTCCAATTCTGGCAGCACAAAGTACGTAACTAGAATTTTATAAATCCACTTCTAACACGAGGAATGCGTCAAAAAATGAAACCCTACCTGAAATTTTTTCATTGCATTCTAGACACAGAACTGTTTTTAGTTATAAGGTGACGACCTCCGTAGTCCAGTGGCTAAGACTCTTGACTCACATTCCGGAAGTCGCGGGTTCGAACCCGGCATGCGCAAATAAATTTTATTTGATTAATTTGTGTTATTTCACAATTAATTCATTTAAAAATAATATATAGTATATTTGCGGCATGTTCCAGAGTGGAAGATACTATTAGTATCGCCCTGGTGTAAGACCACCATTCAGAATTGAAACGTTGCTTGAAAATGGCTTTAGCCGTGTTTAGTGACCAGATCTGAATAGCCAGGTACTTCCCAACCTTCCTCTTCCCCACCTCCTTCCCCTCCCCACTACCTTCAGCCTCACAACATACCCCAATTGGGGATGCCATAGTCTCACTGGCTCCAGACGGGAGCAGTTGAGATTCTTGTGCGGTATTCACTGTAAAAAAAAAAAAAAAAAAAAAAGGTGAATCTGAACGCGGGGAATTAAAACTACACTCTGTACTTTTTTTAGGAATGTTGGCATATATTAAAAACTTAGATAACACAACGCATGTAGAAGGCTTTTGTCCTTGCAGTGTTTAAAAATGCGTCGTGTTATTCATTTCGAGTTACACTTTCCACAGCCTTAATTTAGTTTGAAATGATTCCACGTTTCACTCAACTTCAACTTTTCTTCGTAGTTGCCATTTACAGGATTTTATTGATTTACTATCGGCTTTACTTCCGCAACGATGACTAGAAAATAATGTTTATGACAGACAGCCTAAGATTCTCCAAATAGAGTTGCCATCAATCCTGAAATATCAGGACTGTTAAAAAAGTTAAAAGAAGCGATGTAATTTCACTATTGTTTCACAATAACAAATTAAAATAAAAGTAAAGGGGATGTTGAATCACATTTTTATTTGTATCTAAACAGCTTGCTAGTAACGATTTTGTAATGTCTTACAATGCATCTGAAACACCGTGAAAAAACCCATCCCGTTTTGTGCAATTTTTTGTGGTTCTTTCAGCAGGCCGCACCAAAAGCGCCCGCGGGCCGCACCAAAAGGCCTCGCGGGCCGCAGGTTCCCCACCCCTGATCTAAGGGAACATACCCATACCACGTGACCCACTTTTTGCAATTTTTAAGCCCCTCCCCCCCCCTTGCCGCTGCACTACGCCGGCCATCGTAGTGCATATACTTCTATTTATTTGGATTTCCTTTTTCGGACAGCTCACCCGCCCTTCTAGCTCCCCTTCCTGGTTTTGGACCCCCACCCGAGCTTTTTTAATATTTGCTACGCCACTGAATACAATAGTCTTCTGTTAATGACTTCCGACTGCTTTGTTTTTTCATTAATTTTAATCATTCTTAGTTTCCAGTAATTAACGAATATAATATCAAACATCATACGTTACAAGACATCAGAAGGTTAATTAGCTATTTAATTGTGACAGCTCGTGTGAGTAGTAGACTTCGCGTCCAGTAAAGTATGTTTCTAATTTTCTCGTACTTAATAAATCAAAACCAATTTTTTTTTCCGAATTCTGAAGTTTGTTAAGAAGGAACTTTAATATTTGCCTAATAATTTATCATTAAGGAATTATATAATTTGTCCAAAGAAACATCACAAACTCAATGATTATTCTTTTTCAAAATTTCTTCAGGCGGGTAGGTACCAGGTGCCGTACCGTAATGAATTGAAAATCCTTCTAATCGCAATCCTTCCTAAACATAAAATTACAAGCACCATCCTACAAATTATTCAACAATCAACTCACACTAACATCAAGCCAATTTACAAACAAGACATTCAAACTACAATACTCGAAATAACAATAAAATACTCGTTTCTTAAACACACACTACAAATTTGGGATAAAATGTCTGAACTATATTGCCTACACACTATATAATTGGCTTCCAGATATATACAAAACCAGCGTAATGAAAACATTCAAAATGATGCTTTCAAATCATATATTTTAAGTACATTTAAAAATGAAAATAAATTACGAGGCTTGTTCAGAATGTAAGTGAACTGTTTTTTTTTTTTGTTTTAAATGTGTCAAAAAAAAATTACAGGATATTGTTTGATACACTTGCCAACCCGTTTAATGCGTGTTGTGAGTGTGGCACCAGTTTATTTATGCCCTTCTCAAAGAATTCTTCCGCCAGCTCCTTCCCCACTTCAGGACCACTTTCTGCACCTGCTCGTCGGTTTAATTTTTGTTTCATCCGTACAGCTTTCAGGAAGGCGAAAAGATGATAACCTGAATACGCCAAGTCAGGGGAATACGGATGGTGGTTTAAATCATCCCGACCAAATGAGTCCAAGAGAGTTTTGGTGGCTAAGGCTGTGTGAGGACGGACGTTTTCGTGAAACAAGCTCACTTCTCTGGTCAGCATTCCCCTCCTTTTGTTTTGAATGCTCCTTTTGAGTTTTTTTAGGGTATGACAATTTTTTTGTGTCCCAACCTGAGGCAGAAATTCGACCAAAATGATGCTTTTCGATCCCAAAATACTGAGGCCATGATTTTTTTGCCCGAAATTGTGGATTTCAATCTTTTGACAGATTGAGAATTAATATGACGCTACTTTGACGACTGTTTTTTTTCCAGGTGTGTAATGAGTCACCCACTATCATCTCCAGTTACAATATAGCTCAGAAATCCTCACCTTTTTCTTCTACTCCTTCCGTGAGTAAAAAGCGGATCACAGCACTTGGCGGGATTTTTTGCCGACATCTTTCGCGCAACTGGACACTACAACGTGAGTTTACGTACTGCAATGTTCCTGCGATGCTTGTTCTGGTTAGGAGACCCCCCCTCTATCACTCAGTGTTGCCAACCCCCAAAAAACTAAAAATCACCGGCCATTATGGTCACAGTAGATACACTTACTTTCTGAACATGCTAAGTATTTTCTTTCATGTTTTCTTCTGTCTTGTTTTCTGTTTCTCTTCTTTTCTTTTTGCTGTATTAGTAATCATCAGTACATGTGTGTTTCTTTATTTGTTTTCTCTTGTTGTTTGTTCTATACTTAATCTCTCATTTCGTATGCTGTGTTGCATATGAACCTTATATATATTTTTTTTATTTTTGACTGAGTAAAACCTTAAACTATAATATATATCTACGACGAGTATTAAATCCCACTTATGAATTTTAAGTTCCCCGTTTTAAAATGAGTTTTATAACTCATCGGGATTGCCTAGCATGAAATAAAAAAATAATAATTGTTATAAATTGATATTCAGCAGAAGGACGTCAAGGAAAAACATCTGGTTTCAATGGAGGAATTCCTGGTTTTATTCACAAAGCACATTTGTTACAATAATTTGTCCCGACCCGACAAAACACTAAATTTGGTCACTTTGACCACTTGCTAGACAATGCTAGCTGTTTATAGGAGATCCACGAATTAAGAGAGAGTTAAACTAGAAAAGCAGACTATTTATAATAATGTTTTCTAACACAATCAAAATAAACAACACTTTCGTGTCACCATAACACATTATACGATATAAAAACCAGAGATCTACTTTACCGTCTAACATTTCGTTTTAGTTTAGTCTTACGTCGCTAATCTGTAAAATGCAATATCAACTAAAAATATGCTACAAAAATATGCCGCTAGATGGCAGTAGTCTTCACTCTTTTTAACATACTGCCCGGCGGGGAATGAGAAAAAACAATAAGTTTTTTTGAAATTAAAATCAAACTACAAATTCCTAAATCCACACACAATATACTAAAAATTTACAAGATGTGTAACTATCTAAGTTTGAAGGGTCCGGGAACCTAACCAACAATTAAAATAACCTAAAAAATTTATAAATTTCTAAAAAATCGTGCAAAAAATTAAATAATAAAATAATAAAATCACAACATTAATAATAATTTTGTAAAATTGACAAATCAGTAATGTCTCATTGTTTCTATGAAGAATTTTCACTTCAATTATATATATATTTTTTTTTTTAACTAACACCAATTCACAAATAGCAACACATTGTTAGTTCGCTGTTGACTGATTATCAGTTCATTAACTTTCACTGGCATGGCACTGCCAAAAAACTGAATGAACACTTCACCGGGTAGACTACTCGGCCATCTTGTCCAGGGTGGTCATCGTTTTAGAAAAGTACATCAGCATGTACTTCTGTATGTCATCATTTGGGTAGATCATCATGAATTAAGGGGCGGCCGTGCCCTGGTAAGCAGATAGTACCATTAGATCTGCAGCGAGGATGATCATCTCGCGGTTGTTGACTTGAAGCCCCAGTGGCTTCAGGTTGGATACAGTGGTGTCAACAACACCAATACCGATGCTCCATAATTATTGATGTGGTTTGGTTGCATCGGTTCAGCCCTAATTGCAGTTAGGCTGTGACCTTGGGAAGGTCAGTGGTTTGCCGGGTCGGGAAATTTGGATCCAAGTTTGATTCTATTGGCATCAAACATATTTTTGTGATGGGTCTCACAAAAGTGCCTTGTGCTGTTTTGAGGGTAACTACCCTCACTACTCCATCCGGGCCTGGATGAGTAGTTACTATGCGCGCCATCTTCCATAATGCAGGAGGCAGATTGTCTTCCATCAGGATTACCAGATCGTCCTTCTTTATGGCCTTTTGGTTGTTGGCCTGCCATTTGGTCCGTTTTTGCAGCTCAGCAAGGTAATCTCGTTTCCATCTGAACCAGAAATTTTGAATTAGAGCGTATAATTTTTGATATTTGCTTAGTCTGTTCTCCGGGAGCTCGCGGACATCCAACTCGGGAATAACCGAAGCATCCCTGCCCATGAGGAAATGGTTGGGAGTTAGAGGGAGAAGGTCATCTACATCATCAGACAGGGAAGTTAAGGGACGGGAGTTCAAACAAGCCTCTATCTGACAAAGCAAAGTATACAATAATTCAAACTGCAATGGGTTATTTTTAGTAATTCGATATAAATGAAACTTGGTGGACCTGACGGCGGCCTCCCACAGCCCCCCGTGGTTCGGCGCCCTAGGCGGTATGAAACTCCAAGATATTCCCTTATCAGCTAAAAACCTATGGATTTTGTCATTGTTCAATCTTAGACTGGCATATAGTTCTTTGAGCTTATTGGAAGCTCCTCTGAAGGTGGTTGCATTGTCAGAAAATATTTTTTCCGGTTGCCCCCTACGGGCAATGAACCTCTTTAAACAATTTAAAAAAGCATCGCTTGACAAATCTGTTACTAGTTCCAAATGAACCGCTTTGGTAGAAAAACAAACAAATATGCAAAGATACGATTTAAGGAGCGGAGATTTTCTCAGCGCTCCAGCCTTCGTGTCTATCGGTCCGGCATAGTCGACGTCCATGACAGAGAACGGTCGACTGGGAGTGATTCTCTCAACTGGAATGTTTCCCAGGATCTGCCGGCAAACCTGAAGTCGGTATCTAAAACATACAACACACTTATGTAGGATACGCTTAACATTGTTTCTCCCAAATATCTGCCAATATAAATAAGTAGCTAATTTTAATCTTCCACTTGCACAAATTAAAACTTCCATTAAACAGAGATTGAGAGTTTTCAATCTACTGCCATACGTTTTATGCTTAGGGTTACAACAATTATTTATAAATCTTAACGCTTGAGCGATTACTCCTTTCAATTTGGTTAGCGATAAGAATTTTTCGAAAATATCCCATTCTTGAGTATCAGTTACCAGTAGTACATTTTTACTTTTTATTTCCGGGGGATCCAAACATGACATCTTGGATACTGGCCAAGTGCTGACATCTTCCGTCAACCAGCTTGGCCCCTTCCACCATATTGAAGTGCTGACTAACCTTTCAGCTGTGGTACCTCGGGACAGTATATCCGCAGCATTTTCTGACGATGATACGTGCCGCCACTGGGTTGGATCGCTGATTTCCTGTATCTCAGCGACTCGGTTTGCCACGAAGGTGTTCCAACGAGCTGGTTGTCCTCTCAACCAGCACAACGCTATTGTTGAATCGCACCAGTAATAGGTGGCCGATTCCTCTATACTTAGCGTCAACTTGATATTTTTTATTAGCTTGGCCAATAGTAATGCACTACACAACTCTAACTTGGGTAGTGATATACACTTTAATGGTGCCACTCTAGACTTGGAGGTAACTAACTGTGCGTGCCTCTTACCTTCCGAATCTGTTGAGACGATGTAGGCGCATGCTCCGAAAGCTTTCTGAGAGGCGTCGCAGAACCCGTGCAATTGTATAGTCTTTGGTGTTCCGCTAATAACTCCTCTCGGGATTTTTAACACATTTAGTTGCGATAATTGGTCTAGATAAGCCCTCCAAGGTAGTAAAATTTCATCAGGTAGTATGTCATCCCACGATGCCTTGGACTGCCATAATTTTTGCATAATTAATTTAGCTACCACTACGATGGGCCCTAAGAGTCCTAAAGGATCAAAGGTGGAAGCTATGCACGATAATATTTGACGCTTGCTCTCCGTTTTACCTGACGGCTTTGTAATTTTATATGACAGGTAATCTAATTCATTATTCCAAATTAATCCAAGTATTTTTTCATTCTTGGAATTGTCAGTGATCATTTTCTCACAATTGCCCTGTTTGGCAATTTCACCTTGGCTCCGCCCAGATGACAATTCCAAAATATTTGATCTCCACTTCCTCAGGGTCATCCCTGCGGACAGCAAGATATCACTTATTTGTTTCTTTAACTGGAAACAAACTTCCAAGTCATCCCCTCCAGTCAATAGATCGTCCATATAAAAATCATTTTCTATGACTTGACTTGCTACTGGGAAATTAACTTGGTTATCCATACCGATTTGTCGAAGACATCTCGTTGCTAGGAAGGAGGAAGGTCCCAGCCCATATGTGACGGTCTTCAATTTGTAATGTCGGAGTTCCTCTTCTTGTGATTCGCGCCATACAATCTTCTGAAGGCTGCGATCCTCTGCGCATACGTTGATTTGACGGTACATTTTTTCGATGTCCGCAGTCATGACGTATCGATGTATTCTGAAACGTAATAAATGGCTGTATAAGTCCTTTTGAATGACAGCTCCCACCATCAGAGCATCGTTCAGGGATATTCCGGTCGACGTCTTTGCCGAACCATCAAACACTACACGCACCTTCGTCGTGGTGCTAGCTTCTTTTATGACCGCGTGATGCGGCAAAAAATAGGATTGCTCATCCCCTCTCCATTTATCACATAACTCCATATGACCTAGTTGCTCATATTCTTGCATAAATTGTACATATTGCAATTTCAATTCAGGATTTATTAAAAATCTCTTCTCTAGGTTCTTAAATCTTTTTTCCGCTGTGTTTAACGAGTCACCAAGTTGACTCACACATGGGCGGCGCGGCAGACTTACCACGTATCTACCATCGCTCTCTCTAGAGTGCGTGGCGACGAAATCTGCTTCACACGCCTTCTCCTCGTGATTTTGAAATCTCGCAGAATTCACCTCCTCCATTTTCCAAAATTTTTCTATCTGATTAGATAATGTGTTTATTGATAAACTACAAAATTGCGGTACTGGCCTTTTTTTCTGATGAATGTTGATCGGGCCCGATATAACCCAGCCTAATTCAGTCCTCTGCAGAGTAGGTCCGGTATCCAATCTCAGCCGATCATCTTGTAGTATATCCCAAAAGCTCTCAGCGCCTAACAGGATATCAATAGGCGCCGCTACGTTGAAATTTGGGTCCGCCATTTGTAATCCCGGCGGCAGCTTAAAGTCTTTTCTGGCCACTGTTGCTTGAGGTAGGTTTGTGGTTATTTCCTGCAATATTAGACAAGTGATATTTTGATTATAATTTGTCCTCAGAGATTTCATTTTTATCGCAACACGTTTCTTTATATGGGTAACATTGTTGTGTATACCTAACACAGGCTTGTTTATATTTTCGCATCTCAAATTTAACTTCATTGCGAACTTTTCGCACATAAAATTGGCTTGAGCTCCAGAGTCAATTAGGACTCTTGCCTCATGCACTTTATTATTGTGACCTACTACCCCAATGATAGCAGTCGACAATAAAATTGTTTTTTCAGCCTTCGCTAAAGCTGAATGGTTTGATGCTGAAACTCGTTCAGCATCCATTTGGCAGTCACCTCCTGGGTGATCTTCACCTTTATTCATGGAGTCATCGCTCGGATGCATCTCCCTGTGCAATAACGTATTGTGGCTCTCGCTATCACAATGCTTGCATTTTAAATTAATTTTGCAATATGGGGCCGTATGTCCTAACCTCAAACATTTGAAGCAGGCACGGTACCTCCTTATTGCGTTGGCTCTTTCTCCTGAATTTAATTTTAAAAAATTTTTACAAAAATATATTTTATGCCCTTTGTCATTACAACAAATACAATTATTGTGGGTAGCAGCTAAAAATACCGATTCCTTTTTGGGATTATTGTTGCTACCACTTGCTTTCGGGTAGGTAGGAATTTTTTTCGAATCTGAATTTAACATTAATTCCAAAACTTGCGCACGCGAGGTCAAACATTTAAGAAATTCCTGTAATGTAGGTAGCTCATCCTGCAATGGGTTTTGTTCCCAATGCTTTCTAGAACTTGCATCCAATTTATTAGAAATTACGTATATAATTAAAGCATCCCATTGTTCGATTTTCAAGCCTAAATTTTGCAACGCTTTCAAATTTACATTAGTTTCATCAATCAGATAACGCATGGCTACTGGATCCTCATGTTTCATCTCTTTAAGTTGAAACAGAGCTTGGATGTGTCTTTGTACGGTAGTTCGCAAATTTGCAAACCTCTGCTGCAACAATTCAAAAGCCGATATATAATTCAGGTCTGATACCTCGAAATTGGCGATGATCTTTGCTGCATTCCCCTTTAAACAGGATTGCAGATAATAAAACTTCTGTACATTGCTTATGGCAGTATTGTTATGAACTAATGTCTTAAATGTTTCTAGAAAATTAATCCAATTTTTGGGATCTCCGTTAAATTCTCGTAACTGAAGGTTGGGTAACTTGATTTCTAATTTGGGAGTCTCTACAGACTGAATTGCTCCTTTAGCAGTCGCCAAGGTTGAATAATATTGATTTTCAAAATTCTCCCTTTGCAAATTATTATCAATTTCGTTGGAATCCGGAAGACTTTCGATTTGTTCCTGGACCTCTTCGAAATCATCAATTATTTTTTCAATTCTCGCATAGCGAATTTTAATTTCGTTAACTGATAATGCGTTTAATGAATCCGCAAATCTCGTGAGTTTACCTTTCAACACTCCGCGTTTGTTAATCAACGATTTTAAATTATCCATTTTTTATACGTTTGACAATAATTCAACACAACAAATTCTAAAAATGTTCCTTAAAAAATAATTTCTGTGCAATAATCGCGTAGAAAACCGTAGTAACCAATTCAAGCTATGAACAATGACAGAATCTTACAATAATCATCTTCTAAAACAATTAACCTAAAATAATTCGCATGACTTGCATTTACACTGCGGGTAGTTAGTTTTTTTTGTTTTTAAATAAGTACATTGACACACAAAAAATAGCACTTGTTTGAACAGGAATTCACGGAATAGAAGGAAATAATGGGCAGGGGATACTTATATTGATGTCGATCCTTGTTCTTCATGTTTTCATCTTTTCATCTCTCTGGATTTTTGGATAGCTCGCTGGTTCATTTTATTGTTTCCTTTTAATGCCTTAATCCGATCGTAAGGTAGATGCGGCTGGAGGACCATTTTATAAATTGATATTCAGCAGAAGGACGTCAAGGAAAAACATCTGGTTTCAATGGAGGAATTCCTGGTTTTATTCACAAAGCGCATTTGTTACAATAATTTGTCCCGACCCGACAAAACACTAAATTTGGTCACTTTGACCACTTGCTAGACAATGCTAGCTGTTTATAGGAGATCCACTAATTAAGAGAGAGTTAAACTAGAAAAGCAGACTATTTATAATAATGTTTTCTAACACAATCAAAATAAACAACACTTTCGTGTCACCATAACACATTATACGATATAAAAACCAGAGATCTACTTTACCGTCTAACATTTCGTTTTAGTTTAGTCTTACGTCGCTAATCTGTAAAATGCAATATCAACTAAAAATATGCTACAAAAATATGCCGCTAGATGGCAGTAGTCTTCACTCTTTTTAACAATAATTAAAAAAGGACTTCGCAACGGTAAGTCAATAATGTCATGCTAAAATCAATATCAAGGGACGAATATTTAGGTACCCATTTGACGAAACTTTACAATTTACAAGGGAAACACTGAAAAATACATTTTATTTTGCAGAGGTCGTTGTAGGAGGTTATACTGTGCAAATAACTAATGATGAGCAAATGAAACATCATTGAACTACGAACTTCCAAAAACTACATGAGATCTCTTTTGTTTTCCTTACAAGAATAATAAAAATAAAAAAGTCATTGATTAATCATTTATCATCTTTCGATACATCGCTATCTTCCCGGTATCTCTCCGGGTCCGTTGACCGCAATTTGAGTCACCATTTTTTAACGTCCGTGTTAAAAAAGCACACCGCCATCTCTTTCACAATAACTTTTTTTTTATTTATATCGCGAAATGTTCGGCAATCAATAATTCAATAACAATCAATCAGCAGACCAAGTTTTTTCCTCACTTTGACCTCTTGCGACCAGAGACCTAATTGGCATTAACCAATATTATGAAAATATCTCAATACAGTCATTATCATTGTAATCTTTTAATATATTTGTCATTGTATTACTAAGTGACGTGAGGTGTTTTTCAGCCATAGATTAAGTAATATTTATACATAACACTAGAAGTGCCTTCCGTACAAATTGGAATGGAAAAAACGATCTTTACTTTATGTCACGACCAATGTGAGAGACTGTAAATCTAAATTTTGCGAAAACAAGACAATTGAATGCGTGTTTAACTCAATCACAGGAAATGAAAATGGAAGGATAAGTCCCTACCTTTGATAGTTTCATCCGCTGTTTCAGGTCGATCTTGGTGCTGGCTGCATTCCACAATAACGGCATATGGGCCAGAGGTCACAATTATCGACACTTTGGGGTTCATTAATTAGTAATTTTTGCGATTAATAGCGAGATTTCAATGGCGAGATGTGAACAATATCACTGCGATTTTTCAACTCATTAATGTAAGTAATCTTAGAGTTTTGTGCGATATTATTTGTGTTCCATGTAGGTATGTAACATCTTCTCCTTTTGTAGTAACTAAGTGGGGACTTTCAAGGAAAGGAGGAAGACAAAGGGATAATGAATGAATGAAGGACTTGGGAACACGGGTTTAGTTTTTAAACTTTTTCAGAACTAAACATTTTATCTTGTTCTGAGATATGAGGTGCCGAAGTTAACAAAGATGATTTCTCATAATCTATTCACCCATTTCTAACTTTGAGGTTGAATCTTGGGTAAATAAAAATAGTTTAATATATTTTGAAGGAAAATATTTAAATGAGATGTATACTTGTATTTTATAACATAAATAAACGTGCAGATAGGACCTTATGTAACCAGATAGGGCGTAATAATTCATTCTGATGTTCTAACTACGAATACATTTCGCTAATGCCATCCCAAGATTGGGCGACGTTTTATTTAAATATTTTCCTTTCAAAATACGTTACTAAAATACTTTAGATATATTGAACGTCAAAATCATGATACGTTAAGAGTGTAATATATTACATAGATGGGAATAAACTTCAAAAGTAATAAAAAGATAGTTTTACTTATAAAAATTGATTATGAGAATTCGTCTTTGCAAACTTTGACACCGTATTTGTGGCGAATTTAGAACCTATTCGTTCAAAGTGATGAACTACAATGCGCCTCATTACAACGATTAACTGTCGAATATAGACAAAATGGTAATTGGAAATGGTTCAATGTGATGTTCGAATCTTGTAAAATAAATTAATGCTTAAAAGCCTTGATATTAAAATTTCGTCAAGTATCTAGGGAAATACACACAGATGGCTTTGAAAATATTTTTTTGCTACAGAAATAACCAAAAGAAATAGTTATGAATTAAAGGCCATATTTTTAAAAGAGTGTTTTTGAATGATAGTAAGGTGATGAAATGTTCCACTTTCCAATATAGGCCCAAATTGGTCCTATAATTAGATCACGAATCACGCCCATAAGTCGCTTCTTGTGTTATTCTTTATTCCATGTTTTCAGCGAATCCCAGATAAAATCAGTAGTTGGTGTGGTTATTTCATAATCTCAAGTGATGACAATTAATCTGGTGTTGGACACGATATTGCAAATATTCATCATCATCATCATCTTCTTCCCCTTATCCTATTCGGGCCGGGGACCCATTGCATCGACAAGGCTCCTCCATATGTCCCTGTCTTGTGCTGATTGTTCGGCCTCTGTCCATGGTAGCCCCATCCTCTCCTCACACAGTTTCTGGAGTTACCTCGCCCAACTGTGTCTGGGGCGGCCCACTGGACGTCTACCCTCTGGAATCGCACTCAGTATCTTCCTTGGAATTCGGTCATCAGACATTCTTAGTACATGCCCAAGCCACCTCAGTTGCGATTTTTCTACGAAGAGTAGCAGTGGTTCAATGTTTAGATCATCTCGGATCGTGAAATTTCTTATATGATCTAATTTCGTAACCCCTGCCACTCCTCTCAAGTACCTCATTTCGGCAGCTTAGACTCTAGAACTCTAGAGCGCGAATCTTGAACACTGGAATTGTTGAAGTGAGATTTATGGAAAATTGAGAATTTAGCGATCCACGCGGGTTTTAAAAATCTGCACTTTGCCAAAATGGATAATGACTGATATGATTTAAGATTTTGACAGACAAAAGAATTATCGTGATTAATTTTTGGGTTATTACGCCGTGTTGCGCTTCCTCCTTCTTTAGTCAAAGTTTCAGACAGCGTTACAGTGTCCATCATCTGCGGGCAGATGTGTATAGATTGTGTAAAGTGTATGTTTAGTTCTTAGTATCTGGAACTTGATGGCTGCACCACAACTAAACTCCAAAAATCACATTAATTTAACTAATTGTTATACTGAAAAAAATATTCTAAGGAACACATGCATAAACACAAGCTTCACCACAATCTACCTACATCTATCTTGATTATGGACAGTATAACGTTGTCCAAAACGTTAGCTAAAGATGAAAGTTGCGCAACGCGACCTAGTACCTAACCCAAAAATTAATTAGGTACCATAAAACACTGTCTTTTCAAGAGACGCTTCGCGAGATCGGGTAGCTATGCGTAGAGCCTGGATAACTATTATCAAATGCCTGGCGATATTGTAGGACGGATTGTGAAACGGATATTAGAGTGCCATCTATGATGCATTTCAACAAGCCCTAAATATTTTGTGCAACTTCAAATATACGGAGGCAGGAAAATCATCTTGGAGAAATGAAAATAAGTTTGAATTAGTTAGTATTTAATTAAATGAAGATGATATAAGCAGATAAGAAACTCAATCGAAAATCTGGAAACAGAAAAATCAGAAAAAGATATTCACACATCTGGGACTCGAACCTAGGACATCTTGCTTTCTGAGCAAACGCGCTAACCACTGCGCCATGGTGTCGATATCAAATTCGGTCATTTTTAACTGTATCATACATCGACCCGAACTAAATGCTCTCTAGGTAGTGTCTGGATAAATCTTTATCCATTTTATTGAATATGCGTTATGCCATTTTATTTTTATTTAATTTTTATTTTTATTTATTGTTTTGGAACATTTACAGTTCACAGAGTATTAACATAAAAAATAGACATTAGATTAGCATTGTAAAAAGCGTAGAGTCCACTTAAAAATGTTCACCGAATGCATGGTTTAATAATTGTTTTTCGCTATGTAGAAGTTAACAGAAATTAGAAATAGCAAAATATAAACAGAGGTATAAAAAGAGATAACAAAAATAGTGATGATAAAATTTAGACATGACAAAGATAAAAAAGATCGATGTACGATGTAAAAACAGAAAAACAAAAAAGTAAAGTACAAGTAGAGTAAGAAACAGCCATTCACATTCAAGTTCAAGATCAAATATAAGTATTTTCAATTACTTGTTAGGTTAGTCTATTGTTAATTTGCTTTTTAAAGTATGCGAGACTATTTTCATAGATGTCTATATGGTTACATTCAATGGAATTATACAGATGACACATTCGAGACAGTGGATTGAAGTATGCAATATTGTTTTTAAATAATTCAAGATGAAATATATCCTGACTCCTATAATTACGTCCATCGGGGAAAAAATAACCTTAATAAGAATATTGCTCAGACAACGAGTTGTTTCAAGCTTATCATGAATGATTTTGTATAGACACATTAAGTCAGCAACTTTTCTTCTTTTTTCCAGAGTTGTAAACTTAAAATATTGGAGTCGTTCCTCATAAGATTGGAGTAAGGCATTTAGTCCAAGTTTAAATGTTAACAATCTCAGAAGTTTTTTTTGCACAGATTCAATAGTTTTTTTTTAATATTTTAAGTAGTGTGGGTTCCAGATAACACTGCCATATTCCAATTTGCTTTTGACCAATGAGTTGTATAGGGTTATAATGGATTGGGGTTTTTTAAATGGTTTCGATGTTCTATGTATAAATCCCATAATTTTCAAGGATTTACTCGTGATATGACTGACGTGTACATCAAATTTAAATTTTGAATCAAGAGTGATTCCTAAATCTCTGATGGTGGTAACTGCATTTAATCGAACATTATTAATGGAATATGCATAATCCTTTTGCATTCTGTTACGGGTGAAAGTCATAATGTAACATTTTTCAATATTTAGAAACATATTATTCTGAATACACCAGTTATGTAGTGTGAAAAGGTCTTCTCGAAGCATAACTTGATAATTTTACGGTAAATCTTTAGATCATCAGCAAATAAAACAAAATCACAGCGTAACATGGAGCCAAGGTCATTAATGAAGATTAAAAAGAGCAGAGGGCCAAGATTGGACCCTTGGGGTACACCTGAGGTTACAATTATGGGAGGTGACTCATACCCATTTATAAGTACGAGCTGTGTTCTGTTTTCCAAATAATAATAATAATAATAATAATAATATATGAAAGAAATTTGCAAGATTATAACTAAAAAGTACATATTCAGTGTTATGTTTACAGTGGTTTAAAATTACATAAGTACAAAAGGATATCAACAGAAAAAATATATAAATATGAACAGTAGATAAATGAAAAATAGAAAATAGTTATAAATTTTGGTTTTTCAGTAATCTGCCTCACTAGGCTAGCCTGTGTTGAGGCAGTAATTTTTAAATCAATTTATAAGACTTATAGACATACCTACAATTTTATTAAAAAAGTAATCACATAATAGATTGGTTACATTAATAATAATTTTAAATAAAAGCAACCAATACGTTGCTTGTATATTTCCACTGTATAATACCAAATCATTAATAATTTCGAATTTGGGTGAGTGCACCGGTAAAGGCCCTATCATTATTTTTGATCCAAATTTTTATGTTATTTTTGAAAATTTTTTGGGAATCACATTTTTTTATTCTATCTGGAAGAATGTTGTAAAGTCTTGTTGCAAGGTATCTGAAATTTCGTTGACCAAAAGTAGTATGCGTTTTGGGGATTTGTAGTAAGTCTTTGTCATTATTTCGAGTACAGCGAGTATTTAATCTTTTTTCATAGTATTTATGTATATTTGTGTATAGATGAGTAAGGATTGTTTTTGCATATATTTGCCGATATATGCAAAATTAAAATAAGATTTAAGCCTTCTAAATAGATCACCGTGAATAACTATACAATCAAGCTTCTGTAATTTAATATGCGTTAGTTAAAAAAAAACTGAATTTGATATCGACATCGTGGCGCAGTGGTTAGCGCGTTTTCCCGGAAAGCAAAAGGTCCTGAGTTCGAGTCCCAGAGGTGTCAATATCTTTTTCTGATTTTTCAGTTTCCAGATTTTCGATTGAGTTTCGCTTATATTGTCTTCATTTAATTAAATATTACAATTTGAGGTTTTACTCATAAAGTATTTAATACGAAACAAAAAAAATTATAAAAAAAGTAAATATTATAGTGCTAAACCAGGGGACGAAGGAAGGTTTTAGGTAATCTGGGACATAAAGAGGTCTGAACACCACGTATGAAGAAAAGACGATTGCAAGCAGATTGGTGTTTTTTTGATCCGATTTTCAAAAGAAATATCTGCAATCTCCGCTTTCTCACGATGATTACATCATTGACAACAACATACTTAGGTAATTAGTACAAGTAGATATTATATTTAAGTACCTAATTAATATTAATTAATATGTAGGTAGGTGCCGAAACTATTTTGGAAATGTATTAACAAATACATTTCTAAAACCTCCCTACATAAAATGCAACGCGAATCGACCATTTTCTAATTATATTTTCAATCACACGTCATCACTGATCACACTCCTAGCCGTGGCGACGGAATCACACGATATGCGCGCTGTTTCGTGTGTTACCGTGCTGCTGTAACCAGTCTGTGTACTTATTCGTGACCCGCTAGCCTAGATTATATCCGACTACTCGATGGCAACATGTGATGGAAAAAAAATTGTTTTTATTTGAAAAAAACTATCATCGGACAGCAAATGACATATACTTTTTTTTACTCTAAAATTTGCCCAGAAAACGCTTGTTAAAATCCTTCGGGTATATTTTAAGAAAATGTTATCGATATCATTTCTTTTTTTTTCTTTTCAAAAAACAGTACCTAAATGTAACATCGAATTTGGCGGTTTTATTCATAACTCAAAATAATAAGAGCAATAGCGTACTAACATTTAGTAATAAACAATCTTATTGTTTTTTTCTAGTTCTAGCAAGAATTTTTACTTGGACTAGAAATTTATAACTAATGATAATAAAAACCTCTGAACTTAAAAATTACTAAGTATTTATTTTTAATTTCGTTCCAAATTTAGGAATTGGATTCCTTACAAATACCTACTTGACTTTTCAACATAATATCCAGAATAATTAGCTCGAGGTTTCTTAATGTTGTGCTATAATGTCAAAAACGCCAACAGAATGGTTTTAAATATCATATCATTGTGTTAATCTAAGGTCAATGCTGTCTTACTGTTATATATTATATGAAATAAAAAGAAACAAAGATTGTTTTAGATAATTCATGCGTGAATGCCTCAACCTTAATATCCGTCATAAAGAATAACCTTTTTATTTTTAGATTGCGTCACTTCAATTGGATAGGGTTCTAATTTCACTTTACCCCGTTCTGAGATATAAGGTGTCAAAGTTTGCAAAGACGATTTCTTATTATCTATTTACCGATTTCAGATTTTAAAATTGAACTTGTGTAAAGTATATGAATTGAACATATTTTAAAGGAAAATATTTAAATAGGAAGTATACATACCGTTTTTAAACATACGTAAACATGCAGATAAAACCGTGTGCAATCAGCAAGGTCATAATAATTCGTTGCATTCAGTTCTAAATGCATTTCCCTAATGCAATACCAAACTAGGAACACGTCATATTTAAATATTTTCCATTAAAATAAGATTCCTAGATGTGACCGTATCTTTTTCTGATATTTCTGTTTCAGATTTACGATTGAATGGCGCTAATATTGTCTTCATTAACCCTAGAAAGATAATCTTATTTTAAAGATAATCCTACCTTAAATATAATCATACGTCTAAGAGACGTACTGAAGTTTAAAAGGGAATATTTGATTTATTATCATACACAGTTTAAAGATAGTTTAATAATTAGTTTAGGGTTTTGTACTTTAAATAAAACCAAAATAATTATAAAAAATATATTGTAATTAAAAAAATAACAAAATTCTCTAAACCTCTTACCAATCAACTATAAAATATTAAGTTTTTCTTTAAATGAAAAATAGTATTTAATTTTATGTCTAAATCATATTTTTTTATATGCTATGAAAGTTTAAATGTTTATCAGTCGTTATACATAAAACATATATTTTTTAATCACATCTAAATCACATTTTTATGAACAAGTCCGAAAGTTATACAAAACATAATATTCATACTTCTTTCGAAAGTATGGTGCATGTATTTCTCCGTAATTTTTGTACTTACCGTGGTGAAAGAGCCGCCCCGCGCAAGCTCTGCTCGGCAACTGAGCTAACTGAGAAATGCAGCGCGCTTGGTTGCGAAATAAAAAAAGACAGCAATTCTTGGGTATCGCTTACGTCTCAAAGACGTAGATTATCTTTCTGGGTTAATTAAAAAAAAACTTTTTTTAGTAAGGCCCTGTTTTGTTAAATGCTCTTGAAATTACGGCGTAATAAAAACAAGCCAAAAAAACTAAAATGCGTATCCTTCTAGACCGCGTGTCTTAATGTCAATTGTCACATAAAATAAAAACACCTGAGTCCCGCCGAAATAACCAGTTCTCGCTTTTGATTTATATTGTCAGAAACTAGATGTTTTACGGCCTACGTGTAAGAAAAGAAGCTGTTTTATGCATACGTAATTCCGCTAGTTAAATATATTCATATCCTTGAACTGACGCATTTGATCCTGTTTCGCTTTTTCATAAATCAACAGGTGTTTTATAGCGATACAATAGGTATATTTTACAGCTTTTACTAAATATTGTACGAGATTCCTAATTAGAATTAAGTGTCAATCGTCTAGAACAGTGGTTCTTAACCTGGGTTCTATCGAACCCAAAGATATTGGAATATAAGTAGATGTGCTATCTGCTGTTTTTACTATGTGTGTCTGCGCTTCCGGGTGTCGCCGATATTGTTTACCAATTAGCAAATAAACTAAAAGAACAAATAATTAACGAATAAACCAAACGAACGTTAAACTAAATGAACGAATTCTTTCCTTATTCAAAATATATTGTTAACCAATATTAATGCACATTTTCAAAAAATCAACGAAATGAACAAATTCTTTTTGTATGAAAACTACGCTAATTAGCGCGTAGTCCGGCGACAGTTGCGCGGACACCATAATTAGAATATCTTTGATCGAACCCCAGAGGTTCGGTAAGTCAGTCTCGCGGATTCGGCAGAGGTCAAGACACACCCCCGACTCGTATGATTCGTGATGACACGTCCCGCTTTCCAATTATAGAATGAAGAAGAACCACTGGTATAGAATGATATACTTACGGTCGGTCTAAGAGCGAGGTCGACAGCCGTATACACCAGGCTAGGGTTGCATTCAATAAAAGGTCGAAAATAATAGAATCGAATAATATAGACCTGAAACTGAGAATACTCCTCATCAAGAATCATGTATGGAGTATCTTGATGTACGGCTGCGAAACATGGTGCCTATCCGAAAGAGATAAACGGAGACTAGAGGCTTTTGAGATGTGGTCCTATAGAAGACTACTAGGAATTTCCTGGAGAGACCACATCACAAATGAGGAGGTTCTTCAAAGAATCGAAGGAGGAAGGCACCTGCTCAGGACCTTGTCCGAAAGGCGCGCAAGATGGATCGGCCATGCAATAAGGCAAGAAGGCCTCTTGCATGCCATAATAGAGGGTATGACCGAGGGGACAAACGCTAGGGGACGCCCACGCCGAGAGTACCTGGAGGACGTGCTGGTGGACGTGCGCTGCTTATCATATGCAGACTTCAAAAGAGCCGCACAAGACAGGGAAGAGTGGAAGAAACGAATAGATGAAATTGCTGCAAACCAATCCCAGGATTGAAACCAGAGAGAGAGACTTAGACCTGCTAAAAAAATTATAGCTTTGTACGTAAAATGCCAGTCAGTGACTAAAATCAGATAATGCAGGCTAAGTCTTATCTAATTATATCTTGATCGCCCGATAAAACTCTATGTCAATATTGTCAATACGATATTGACTAAATTCATCATCTATGGTCAGTGGGTTCATGGGGTTAAGTTTGACCAGGTCTTGGCGGAGGATGCGTCTGCCCACCTGCTGCGTGGCGGGCCGGATCGAGAGATACTGGTTGAGGGAGGCCTTTTTATCTTTCTAGCCGGACTCTCTCAACCCATTGCCTTGCACCGCAGTTAGAGCGATGGATTCATAAGTCTATAACTCCTGGACACAGTGACCCCCAGTTTCCTACCCACCCCTCATACCTTTTTTCTCCCCAGAACTTCCTATCCTTCCTTTCCTTAAAAAGACCCTCCACACAGCATCCCCTAAGATGACATAAGCCCTGAGGAAATTATTTTCCTCCGGGCCTCCTGTATGGGGCTAATGTAAATAAAAAAAAAAATATCGGTGTCATTTGCGAGCATGTTAAATTTACCAAAAAAAAACTCTCAAAAGCAATTAAACACTTTGTCTTCGTAAATAGATCTCATTAATTTATAAAAAGCTGTGTTTTGCACATGATTTAAGATTCAATCATTACTTATAAACCTCTTTGGAAATAGTTCGTGTTTGACGTGCTCTACATCCGAGGAAACTGCGCTCTCGAGAGGTCCGTCATGAACAAAAAATGGCGGATGGTGGTGGCTGAGAATTCGCCATTCATCTGGCGATTCTTGATTGTGGATGTTGATTGTTGATTGTTGACGGCTAATGTCATTTAGACTGTCTGCCTTTGTTGCGGAAATACTGGGAAATGTCGGCCAAGTCGTGAAATCACACAGATAAATCCAGGGCCGGATTAACCATGTCGGGGCCCCTAGGCAATGCACGTCTCGGGGCCCCTTTACCAATGGTGGACTAACGGGGGGGAGGGGGGGGGGCGATTGAAGGGGCCATTAAACGCCTCCATGTTCCCTTGATCAACAAGGCTTTAAAGGGGGGGGGTAAGGTTTTAAAATTTTTTCTTGAATTTTTTCTGAATGTACAACATGTCAGTATATTGAGTATTGTGTCAAAATTTCAAATAAATCGGAGCAAAACTAACGAAGATACAAAGGTAGTGCATACTAGCGATGTGTCAGTTCAGCTGGAATGGGCTCATGTGATCCGCTCCTTTGCGGGAAGCGGTTCTTACTCCCACTCCTTTTTCAAATCGACTACTCCCAGAGAACCCGGCCCAGTCCCAGTACTCTCCGCATCCAAATAAATCCGGCGGTAATCCGGCGGTCCGAGCAACTCAACGCCGAAGCGCGAAAACCGCACTCGAATACAAGTCCCGGGTTCCTTTAAACCCAAGCGCCTTGTTCCAAGCTACGTGAATCGCGACACAATCCATTCATTCCGCCCACTCCCGGACTCGCGCGAACGCCGCGAACTACTACATTCCTGACTCACCCCGTGGCCGCCGCGCCGGCTTGCTCCGCGATCCACGGTCCGGCGTCACTCACCATTCCACTCATGAGTCGCGGGTCTCGGTGAGTTCCCGACACTCCCCGCTACCCGCGGCCGGCCAACTATGACACTTCCCCTTGAGTCACGAGGCGCTGGGCGTTCATTCGATCGCTGTTCGTTGATCGACACACGCGTGCGTGACCGCTTCACGGAGTAGTTTTTAATTAGAGCGTCTTATCTGGTATCGTTAATCAACGGGTGACGTGCATTATAAAATAATAGTTTATAGTAAAGCATTACAGCTTATTAATTTACTTATTTAAATTCTCAATAAAAGACCGTGCAGTGTAGATACATTGAATGTACCTACATTGCACGGGTGACGGGTCCTTGTTCTCGTACGGGTCTTGTCCGACTCCGGGGTTCTGAGTTCTCGTGTGGGTTCTACGAGTAGGTCCTGGTTCCGAGTTCTTTGAACCCGTGCGTCCCGTTTCGGTGCGCCGCAACAATACCCAGTGCCCAGTCCGCACCTAAGAACTCGGACCCGGGACCTGCTCCTAGAACTCGTGTACTTTTAAAAGGAAGCAAGTCTTGGAGGCTTCCGGAAAAATGCAGAACTTACCCACCTCTAGTGCATACCGAAGCTGGTACAACATTTATATTTTAAACATATAATTAGAAATAAAAGCAAAAAATTACACAAAACAAATGCCAATATAAACTACACACGGTACCTTCAATCACTTCAGATACTAAGTAATGTTGCAACAAATAGAAGGAAAGAAAAGTAAAATACTACTATGTTTCTATATTTGGTTTAATTGTAGATTTTTATATATTATTTGTGCATGATGTGAAAACATTAGTTATTTATTGGGTTAAAACCTAATTATTATAATTTGTTGTTTTCTTTAATGCGTGTACCTATGTAATTTTATTAACCTGTAAATGTTCTTTTAAAAAAAATTAAAACATCTTGAAAGCTGACGTTTTCCGAAATGGGTGTCGGAGTTGCTCACTAATTGAAGCAAGTCATTTTTTCTCGGGACGAGGGGCCCCTAGCCGATTGTGGGGCCCCTAGGCAGTTGCCTACTCTGCCTTAGGGATAATCCGGTACTGGATAAATCAGATGGCAGATATCAACAGAGGAAGTAGATTATAGTTTCAAAGTTACAGAGATAATCTTTTGAAGCATTCAAACGTTTTCCGGATTTAAAGATAAGAATAAAAAGGTACAGTGTAGGGCAACAGATGTTATGATAATCATTTTTACAATTCTTTCTAATTGTAGTAGGTCTCCAAAAATACGAATGCCATGCATTTATAATTGTATATGTTACCGGAAATTTATGAAATCTAGGAATTGTATACAACTCCTAGGAAATGTATACAATTCCGAAGTTATTTAGGAAATGTATAAAATATTGTTTTAAAAATTAATTTATATATACATATCCTCGGAAATGTATACATTTCCCAGGTATTGTATATAATTCCAATATCGTATTAGGGAGTGTATAAAAAGAATGCTTTCTGTAATAAAACGTGAGGTTGGGTTAGGTTGCTTGGTAAGTAATCAGTCTGTTATTTAAGTAATTATAAATGTCACAATATTAAAGTAAAAGTCTTTATATTCTTATACTAAGTTAAAAGTAAACAAGGCAGTCCATATGGCTATTTATTTTTGCAGGGTAAGCTGGAATGGCACTTGGAAGTACACAATAGTTTATTTTTATCGCACAGACATCTTGCTGTAATACATTTCTTCTTGCAAAGGCTCTTTTTAAATCCTTGGTCGGTTCCAGTGAATTGTAGGTTAGCAACTGACCGTAGTGCAATCTCCGTACTCGGTACATCGCCCTCGCCCCGCTATCCCCGCGTAGGCTTGTTGAAAAAGTATCGATATTTTTAATTCAATATATCGATATTTTTAGCCGATATATTTTGATCCGATATATCGATACAAAATATCCAATATCGAAAATTGTATCAAAAACGGTATTTTCATTTATGTATGTATTTAAAGTCACTAGAATCCAAAACCGTGGAACGAACGGAAAAAAGTAACTGTATTGGGTCATGACATCTGGCGGTTGAAATTTTAACTATTAATAGCTTACAAATCTATTGTCTTTGCATTAGTATTTGTGATCACTAATACTATCTCATATGTGTAGGTACATACATAGAAATGAATGCTATGCACTCCTATGTCTTCTTCCTTTGCGCTGTCCCAACTCATTGCCTAGGTAGGCTGTTGGGGTCGGCTCTTCTCGTTCTCAGGTTGTAATATCTTCTGTTCTGGGTATCGCCTTCATCCAGGCCGTTTCTCCGAAGAATTTTGGAACATTGAGTCATCCAGGAGTTCTTCGGTCTTCCTCTGGATGACTGTCGATGAAGCTCCATACACATTGCCTGCCTCACTGTGTGGTCTGATGGTCTATGTGTTGGTTCCCAATTGTCTATGATTATTGACCATACCTTGTTCCAAACACTAAGTTCTTTTTGACAGATTAATACGCCAATAGAATGTTACTGAGACGCATACAAACTTTGTATGCGTCTCAGTTTACATATAAGTTAGAAGACAGCTTTTTAGTTATTGATATTTTTGTAATTATTACCTAATAAAAATGAATACTGATAAAAATACCTTCATTTTTATTGAGATTTTTGTACATTAAAAAAAGCACACTGTGTATAAAAATTACTATCGATAATGTTGAGCTGAATACACCATTATTTTAAAAACTCAAAATCTCTTGAAAATTTGACCGATATATTAACATTTTAATAAATATCGATACTTCGATATATCGATATTTTTTTCACTTTCGACATCCCTATCCCCGCGTACCCATTGATATCTTAAATGTTTTACATTTCCCATTGCTATTTAGGATATGTATAGATTTCCTAGGAAATGTGTCTAATATAATTTATTTCACACATTTCCGGGCGATTTTAGGAATTACATACATTTCCTAGGAATTGAATACAATGACGAATTACATACATTTCCGTTAACATATACACTTCGATGTATCTTAGGACTGGTCCGGTTAGTAGCTGAATGGAAGAATGCGTCAGATTCCCACAACGACATCAATTCTTCGGCTAATTTAGTTCTTCATCGTAGCACAAGCCACATGTTCCGCTTGATTTGGGTTTGTTATGGGATTGTTTGTATTTGTGAAATAACACTAATAACTTAATTTTGTTTTATTGCCATTCGAGAGCCTAATCCCTTGACCACGGAGTGGTATGGGGTATCAAATTTATGACAGAGAAATCAAGATTTAATAAAATTTGATTAATATGTCATTTCATTAATATATCTGGGGGTCATGTAGTGCGTTCGTCGCAGGGTCAAACGCTTTTGGTAAAAAAAAAAACTTTAGGTGTCCATTATAATTCGGGTCTCCAAAAGCAACCCCTCCAGCATTGGTTCTGTTCTATTTTATACCCGACGACTTGAATCATATGAACATTAAATGATCAGAAATAGTTACTACTTTCTAATTGAACGAGGACTTTCTAGTCTCTAGAAACAAGAGGGCAAGAACCGGGTACAAAACAATATTTTTCGATCAATCAAAAAAGTTAAATTCGTCTACCGATTTTCACAGCTTACTAAAAAGTTAAAACTACAATTGAAATATTACGGTTTAAGTTTTACAATGAAGTCAAAGTTCATCCCAAACATTTCCTTTCATTTCGTATTTATAATGATTTCATTCTAGCCCGTGTTAACTGCAGGTCCTATTTAATTCTTTCTTTAATTTTTACCTTTCTTTTTTATATCCTCTTCTTTCTGCTTATGTTTTATATATTATATAAAACTATAGATGCATATTATTATATATACGATTTTTTTTTCTTTGTATACTGTTAATTATCCGTCAATTGATCTATATGTATATAAAAAAAAATTATATATTATTTAAACTTACATAAAAATTAATATCTACATTCGTTGTCTCCGCCTTTTTAACACGAGCTTTGCTCTAAAAAAAGGTGTAAGACGTATTAAATAATGTATATTTTTTTTTTTTCAAAAAACTTTATTTATACACAAAAACATGAAATTTTTGTAAAATTTATTAAATAAAAAAAAAAAAAAAAAAATTGTTCTGTTAATCGCCAAGTAAATTGAAGAAAATTAAATTTCATACATTAATCTCAGATGATCTGGCCTAATCAACTTTTTCCCGTGTTGAGGTTCATCTAAAGTTCATAAAAATATATTTATCGCTTGATTGTGCATGCAATGTAATAGTTTCCGGAGTGAAGTCATTATCTTTCATGTGATTAAGAATGGAGAACTATTTTTTTTTTAATTTGCGGAGATTGGGCTTAATCCTTTAACAGTAACCCAGTATCTTTAATAAAGTTCACCAGAACTGTCATTGGATATGTGGCTAAGTCTTCTGGTTCTACAGTGTGTCTCCCCAACTGAGCCTAGTTCCCACCAGGAATTCTCAACTGAGCCTAGTTCTCACCAGAACATTGGCACCATAAGTGAATTGAAGTATTTTCGTTCTCTTCACATTTTCTAGGTCTATTGATGCTTTCCACTCCCAATACCTGCATGTGTCTCCTGAGATGGCAGTGACCCTTTAGTACTCCTACCAGTTCCCTCAGCGAGTTTCTGTCCATATCGAATAGTTTCCTGGTCCGTCTGGGGTCCAGTCCGTTTATGAGTACTTTGGATTGCCTTATTCCGGGTGCCCTCTCTCATTCCTTCCAGTGCTGGGATTTGACCCACCTCACAATCAGAGGCGGCCGCTTGCTTAGTGCATTCGTGCACTGCGCTGCCGAACACCAATATACGTCAGAAGTGTAAATTAGTACATCCTCTCCCGAAGTATTCCCGCCAATTCGTTACAAAATCTTTACCAATTGACTAAACTCCCGAGCATGAGAGAAAGGTATTCGTGCACATTTTGTTATGCCCAGGCGTGACGTCACATGAAGTTATATTTCTACAGGGATCATCTCCAGATGCTGGAGTGCCAGTGCCCGTGAAATGAGCAAGGCAGGTATAGACCCATAAGGACGATTGACGTGTGAAAGCAGAGAAGACATATGGTGCCTGGGTGCACTAGCGGAGCAAATGACATAACATTAAACTTGCGTAAAGTGGTCCCGAACCTTTGGAATGAAATAGTTATGTTCAACAAATTTAAGACTAGTTAACAATGTTATGTTGTAACACCATCGGTCGCCGGCGCGGCGCATCGACCTCAGTATCGTTTCGGTTTTTAAAGCATTTTAACGGTTTTCGCAAGTTTTATTCTGTAAAAAAAAATATTTAAAAATGAGTGCTACTGAAAACATTGCGATTAACGTATATTTTATCAAATGTAACTTAGTGGAGTATTTTAGTGAAACGGTTAAACTTTTCAAAATAAGTTGTACTATTCCAATGACAACTGTTGAGTGCGAACGGTGTTTTTCTACATTAAAACGTGTAAAAACATTTCTGAGTACACCATGTCCCAAGATCGGCTTAATGCTTTGTCAATGATGACCATCGAAAAAGGTTTTATAGCTTCTATACCAGACTTTAACAATCGTGTCATTGAAGTATTTTCACAAATGAAACAGCGACGAATAGATTTTCTCTACAAGTGAACGTTTGTACTAGGTATGTCACTCCCTTTAAATCACTTTATTTTCCCATGTTAATGTTATCTTTTTTTGGGAAATGCACTGCCCGCAAATTTTGTCACGGGCCGCCTCTGCTCACAATATGCAATTTGGTTTGGCATGCTGCTACTTCTACGGCCGGCTCGGATCCCCATGGTTAAGTGGTGCTTTCGCCCCTTTCCTTATTGCTAGTTCGTCATCCCGCTCGTTGCCCTCAATACCATTATCAGAGTTATTTTATTGATGGTAGCGAGTTCTGTAAGAATAGTCCTGCATTCCATCACCAGTCTGGAGTAGCATTGGTTACTTTCCAGTACCATTGGGGCTGCCTGGTTATTAGAACATATGGATATGTTCTTATTCCTGTACAGTGTACCCGATACGTATATTCTTCTTGCGCAGGCCAAGATGGTTTTTATTAAATTTCAGCCTGAAACACAGTGCAGTGTATTCCTAAAGATATGTTGAGTTCCTTCTTGGATCCGTGCAGACATACTTCCTCCATCTTGGACCCATCTGAGAATCAGATTAGATTTTGGGAGGCGGGAATGGGTACCACCGCCTGGGTACCTTTATTGGATAACCAACACCTCTGTCATAGGTCACACCAAGTGGTTCGCTACGTTTGGCGACTTAGCAGGGGTGCCCGGGTTCATGGGGTGAGGCTTTTCTAGGTCTTGGAGGCGGATGACCAGGACACACTGAACCCCAGATTCCTACCCACCCCTTAAACCCTTTTCATTCTCAGAACTCTCCTCTCCTTCCTTTCCTTAAAAAAACCCTTCACACAGCATCCCCAAAGATGACATAGGCCCTGAGGGAAATTATTTTCCTCAGGGTCTCCTGTGTGGAGCTCATGTAAAAAAAAAAAGATGGAGAATTAAAATCCCTTCAAAATCCAGTTGGTTACAAATTTACAAAAAAAGTCACATTTTTCTATGATAAAATTCGACTCCTTTGTTGTTAAAGACGACTATTTTTTCCAAGAGTTGAAGTTGAAAAGAAGAAAGAAGGCTTTAAGTAAGTGCGCCATCTTACAACCATTAGCACACATGTACAGGTGGTTACGTAGGTACATAAAATTTCAAATCCTCAACAGAAACATTATAAAACATTATAACATCATTGTAATAGTAATTTTGGTTGTCTATGCTTGAAATATCCCTCTGATTCTGGTTCAATGAACACATATTTGTTTCGAATTTTAGTGTCATTTTTAAAATTGAAATTATTTGTGTGAAGAATTCAGACAAGCGATAAAGTAGGTACCTACCTACAATCTAATAATATAAAGACAAAATATCAAGAATTCAGACAACACCTTGATTTTCTCGGATCAGCGCTAAATTTGAAAAAAAATGTTTTAGATTATTTTTGTTCCAATAAAGAAAAAAATGCGACACGTTTTTTATATTTTCTCGATAATACCATATTTTGACCATAATGCAACTTACCTATAGGTAGATACCAACACATAATATGCATTCTATAATAATTTGTTTATGTATGCCCAGCTAAGACTAGATTATTACGAAACCGGTTGGGGCGGTCGACGAGTTCGTATAAATAGTGTGATGCGTGCAAAGTTACAGTATTTCATTATATAGTAATTATTTCGCAAAGCATTGTTTTTCGTACTTGATCATGCTCAGCATAGTGAGACTGGAAAAAAATCGTTTCCTGACACTCGACAAATTGACAGGTCTCGGAACTGAAATGAGGACGGTTGTTTTATTAAAGGTGATAAGGTTTTGATCCGTGGTTCAAAAATAGAGCCTCCAATGACACAAGGCTAAAGTTACCACTTATTACTCGTATAACGACTACCGACAAGTCTTCCGGTTTCAGAGGTATTTCGGCGCTACGGAAATTATTGTTCATGCTTAAATTGCTGACGGAGGGACGAGTGAATTCTTATTAATGTATTTATTGAAGTAAAACTTCTATAGCACCGCTGTGATTTGGATTTCGGATAAAAGGGAAATGACGATTACTGCACTTGCGACGCATAAACTGCGCTCATCGGCCGCTTTGATAATGATGTCACTTTTAAAGGCTCCTATTGGTTAAGATTTGAAACGGAAATTACGCGATGTCTGCACTCATTAGTCGCTTTGATTATGACCTCACTTTTCAAGTAGGTATTAGTTGAGATTGTTTTCGCTTCTACCGCGTGCAAACTGAACTAGAATATTTTACCAGCAAGTACCCGGAATGCGTTGCAATGCCACTCAAAGAAAGAAAATGTTTGAGATAGAATTTTGTTTCTTGAAATGTTTTTGAATACACAATTTTCGTTTTTGTTTTTCCGTCTGGTGCACACACGAATAAATCAGAAGGTTTTCGGACGCGTAAGCAGGCCACATATAGCTATCCGTGTGAGAAGCATGAATTTTCCAAATTTACCCCCATGCTATCCCCTACCGCTACTTTGTTTGAAAACCGAATTTGTGTGACATTTTTCTTTCCCTCTTTTTCTTCATCTCTCTTTCATCTTTGAAATTCGCAATCTATATCCCAATTAGGAACGCCGTAACCCAGCTATGTCCTCATCACCACGACTTGTTCTAAATACTTAACGACGCAACAGATGTTCTAGCACAGCATAGCATGACGAGAGGAATTGTAGTATTGAATGAAATTTCTAAAATAGTAAATAATAACCGTATTTTTATATGGATAGTTACCTACCTATCTCCCAATTGTTAATCTCACGTTTAAATAAGAATTCTTGAACTTTAAAGGGATGATTATGATTAATATGTCGTATAACAATAGTAATAACTTGGAAGGCTAGTATGGGTACCGCCATCCTAGGAATCATTTAATAGATAACCAACACCTCTGCCCACTTATTGCGTGGTGAGCCGGATCGGGAGGGACTGGTGAGGGAAACCATTTGTCCTCTCCAGTTGGTCTCTCCCGACCCATCGCCTTACGACGCAGTGAGAGGTATGAATTCATGCGTCTGTCACTCCTGGACCCACTGACCCCAGATTCCTACCCACCCTCATACCTTTTTCCTTTCTTTAACTTTCTCTCCTTCCTTTCCTTTAAAAGACCCTACACACAGCTGGTACAGACCCTGAGGGAAATTATTTTATGAAGATTAAAATTGGATTCTTAATAATCCTACTCGTATAAAACTAAACTAAAAGAGAAAAGTAAGGACAACCAGTTGACACTGATAAAAAGTTAGTAAACTTTATTCACGTGAAAATAAAATTTCACAGGATTTATCATTTAAAGTACAGAATCAATCAGTGCCAATGTTTTCTTCATTTGATTGAGGGGGAAGATAAGTCTGGTGTTGCCATTATCAGCCTCCGGCGGGACACTTAAGTGTTGCGCAATTATTGTTACAGCGCCGAGTGCCAAGTGCCAACTGCTGAGCACCTATTATCTGATAGGACGTTCACATCGAGAGGAAGTTATTTAGGTACTGTACAAATTATGATCTCAATCAATGTTCTGATCGGGTGTACAACTTGACTGTACTAAGAAATCAACAAAAATCATTTTATGGTAGATTGAATAAATCGTAATCGTTTTATAAAGCACAATTTCATACTCTCATTGCAAACACATTCACCAGATATTTTATCAGCAGTTTAAAGTTCTTAAAAATTATTTATTTTTCGCTAATATTAGGTATCTACCTTACAATACTTGTGAAATACTCTAACACAAAATTTGATCTGCTACCCGATTTTGATAGAGTTTTTCCAATCTTTTTTTCTTATTGATAGAATACTCTGCATCGAAGCCAGAGTCAAGTTAGCCTCTTAGAAGTTGGGCATACTATACAGGGCCCGTATACTTTGATAGTACCCAACTGCTCACCATGTACATTCTCCACACTATTTAATCGTAATTAAGTCCCCCACTGTTGAATTTGGCAAACACCTCCGGTCTGGAGTCCCAAAATACCTGAAAAAACCCTTGACTCCGTGCAGAAATTGAATTATCTTATCTTAATAAGTAAATTGTAATCTTTATTCTACTGGTATTGTAGTGAGAGATGCTCTGAGGAACTAGCGTCATTGATCCCTTCGGCACCGGTGCAGGAAATACAACATATTTACGTTGTCGCATGAGAACGGTAACTCGTTCTTGAATTCAACAGCTCGGCTGTGGAATGCCTTTTTGTCTGCCTGCCTTTTTGTTTTCTCCCTCCTACAACAATGGTATCTGCAAGATCCATGTTCACTCCTTCCTCACGTCAAAACGATTACATAGGCCCTGAGGGAAATAATACTCCCTGTTATTATATACACACATTTATATATATTTATGTATACACACACACACACACACATGTACATACATATCACATGTGAACCGTGTATAATTTACGTACACTTCAATTCCATACACAAGCAAATGCTTTTAATGGGCGAGTAGTAAATAATTCTGAGATGTAAAATTATCACATGTATCATATAAAACATATTGTTAAAAACAAAAAATTATAAAAAAATAAAATACAATAAAATAAAACATATTACAGAACCGATGCATAAGAGGTACCTACTTATTTGCAAAGTGCCTCTAAATGAGGAGATCATAAGGTACAGTTTGGCAAGAAAGTGTAGAAATTAAATAAATTGGAACTAAACGTGTTCATTACTATGGCAGCACCGAATTATATGACATTTCCTATGGCTATCATGTTATCGCATGTTACGCTTGATTTATTGTCTTAAATCTGAGAGGAAGATCGCTGATTTGATAATATTTTTATTCATTGTTTGTCTGAATTTAATTAAAATGAATAAACCATTACATAGTGATGCAAGAGGGGTTATATTCTGCGTTTTTCAATGCTGCCTGGCCGAGTATCACGCAAAGAAGCTTCTGTTTAATTAGAAGATGTTTACAAACGATCTGCAGAAATGACTGGTACGTAGTATAGTTTGTTTAATAAATTTCATTAGTATTACAAGATTTATGCCAATTTTCGAGCGATAATAACCATTACAATCTGATTTGAGGTTATGTTAAAAAAATCCGATTTTGACACTTCAATTTGACAGTTAGTATGCGGCCACAGGAATAGGGGAATAACTCAATAAAAAAATAATAATATTCAACTTCTTTAAACTCGTAGAAAAGTTACCTTTTTCTAGTTTTCTCTTTCTTTCTTTCCAAGTGAATATTATCTAGTGTGTGTTTTTAAAACTACCTTCTATTTGAAACACCGGGAAAACGGAAAATGGGCATTATAATAATAATATGTAATAGCATAAGTGCTGATGATTGGAAAAATTGTTGCAAACAGGTGATGAAAATTGAGGCAGAATATTATGCACGAGGCAGTAATATATATGATGATATCGATGAACTGTGTTTACACACGAGGACGAAGACAATAATTACTTGTCGGGTGTTGAATTAATAGACTTAAATTTTTAAGTACCTACATTTTTATATCGAAATAAACGCCCACTTAAAACTTGTTTTGTTTTATTTTACTTCTATTAAATTACAGTTTTTTGTGCAAAATTTTTGAAAATACAAATACGCTATGAAATACGCATTTTGGCAGAAGTGTTTTTTAAAACATACATTCATTGTCTTATGAGCCATCTTGGTGTTGCCATTTAAAACTAGAAATCGATCGCAGCGCCATCATTTATTTTCTACACTTAATTGCCAAACTGTATAATATGCAAGTATAAGTTCCTTCTGCGGGTAGTGATTGAATTCGAAAATCCATGTCTTCACGATAGCGGTGTTTATTATATAATCGAGAAAATATAATTAAAAGCGATTAAACTCAATTAAAGAAAAAAAATATTTTGTTGAATACATTCAACCAGAACGCCGGTCATCCGAGATATCCGAGACTTCATAATTGAGTAGGTACCAAAATGAACACATTATTTACATTTGATTCGGCGATAAATATGTGTTGACCTCCTCTGACCTTTCGTCTCATTTCCCTCTGACTTTTCGCACCGCACAGAGGTCTGGTGTGATCTCTCGTAACCAAGACAGAGCCAATTGATTATTTATTGTTACATTATCTCGGTGTTACGTCTTGTCAATTCCATTGTTTCGTATTGATTTATTCGCACGTCCCGTATCAGGCGTGAAAGCCACTCAACGAGCCTGTTGCATATTTTTTTAAAGTGAAAACTTCTTTAGCACCGTTGTGATTTGAAACTCGATGAAAAAAACGACGCTAAAAAGCACAAACACGCACATATGTAGGATTTAGCCTGCGAGAGAATGAGATTGTATAATTGGTCTCCTCTTTGTGCGGTGCTTCTTAGCCTCCCCACTCTTCTTTACTTTAGTTTTCTGAAGGTTTCACTTCTACCGCGTGTGAATTGCACACTCTGATTTTTTTTAGTTATCACTCGCTAAATTCCCCAGACTTGCCCTGGCTTTATTCCGAGTTTACGAAATCAGATGTAGAAATTTTCCACTTATTTTAAACGTCAAGTGTGCAAAATTTCATCAAGAAGTATTGAAATTCTGCTGTAAGGGATAGGACAAGGGACGTTGTTTATTTGGAGAAATCTCGTTTAGACAGTGATCTTTCTCCTGTTTTGAAGTGTACAAAATTTCATCAATCACAGAATAAGAGTGTAGATTTGTATAAAAAACAAATCCACGCCGCCCGTTACAGATACTCTTCTTTATAATGATGTAGATTTTCGGTTAAGGAAGGGTTTCTAAGGTAATTGATTTTTGTAACGGTAACTGTAATTTTGTTAAAATGTTAATATTTTAACATATGTACCTACATCATGTATGGCTGTGTGAAAAAATACGAGTCTTATTTATTATTGTATAGTATTTACAATAAATATCTAACTGGATCTAACGTCCGTTCTACAGGATGCTCTGTGTTAATCTGGCGTGGGGGAACCGCTCACTGAAGATGCCCGCCTGAAGATCGAATATGATCGGCTATCTTCGTAATCGTTCGGGTTTTAGATCCAGTCGTCCGATAGTTGTCTATCATGTAATACTACCATAGACACCTATTGAGATACCTTAATACTTACGACATTCGTGTTGACAGATATTTTTTTTTAAGACAAACATTTGAAAATGTCTTACTACCATTACAGTAAGTTGAAAATGTTGCTTGTGTCGCAATGAAAGACTTAGACCTTAGACAGTCGAGAAATTGAATTGTAGGACCCAAACGCAATGCCAACTAGGCCACTGACCCGATGTTGAAACTACATATATATTTGCAAACACTACAGAACTAAACACACGGAATAGTTTAAAATGCATGCCTAGTAATTGTATACCTACAAGTTTTGTTGATATTCCAGTAGAAACAACTGTTCAGATAAATTTCTGGGAGCCATTTTAAAATACGTGTAACGTGCTCATTGTTGTATTGAAAAAAAAACTTTTATAAATAAATCAGTTCATTCTCACATCTCACTTTGTACTGTCTGCAAAAAACTCGAAACATAAATAATAATTGATCTTAACGGATAACTGGATCAAGTCAGTCATATATAATTTGATTTAAATAAAAGATTCTACAAGATTCTAATATTAGATATTGCACGCTGGAAGAATCGTATCGTTCTACGTGTTGGTTTATTTTATTGCATTGTCCAAATAAGGCACCGATGTCCAGTTTAATTTAGGCCAGCATAAGAATATTGCACAAATCGTGACCGTATCTATCAATAATGAAATAGCCCATGAAAATTGCAGATAAAAAGAGATTGCACTTAGGATATAGTAAGTACTCTCTTGCATTCTTAGAAATACATAATACTAAGTAGCTATGGATAGGTAGATACCAATGTGTAATCTTATGAACCTCTTGAATGTAAAAGCCATTCTATGACGTTCAAATAAATAAAGCAGAGCAGAAACAAGGATAATGACACTGAAGCACAGGAACCGGGCGCTAAATGGCAATACTTTCTAATGAGTTAGAGGAGACATAAGAGACACAAGGTACACAAAAGATACAAAATATAAGAGAGACTCAAGGGACACGAGAGACACGAGGGATCCAAAAAAATTAAGAGGCGCAAGATACGCAAGAGACACAAGATACAAAAGAGAAGCAAAAGAACAAGAGACACAAGATATACAAGATACACAAGAGATACAAGAGACAAAAGAGACACGAGAGACACGAGATACACGAGAGACACGAGATACACGAGAGACAGACACAAAAGACATAAGAGACACGAGTTACATGAGTAACACAAGTGGCACGTGAGACACAAGAGACACAGGAGATACGAGAGACACTAGAGACACGAGAGACACAAGAGACACGAGAGACACGAGAAACCCGAGAGACACGAGTTACACGAGAGATACAAGAAACACGTAAGACACTACAGACACAAGAAACACAAAAGATACAAGATACGTATCTCTTGTGTCTTTGGTGTCTCGGTGTCTCTGGTGTATTTTCTTTCTTTTGTGCTTCTCGGGTCTCTCCTGTCTTTCGTCTCTCTCGTGTATCTCGTGTCTCTTGTGTCTCTAGTGTCTCTTGTGCGTCTTGTGTCGCTTTTGTCTTTTCCATCACTTTTGTATATTGTATCTCTTGTGTCTGAGATACAAGAGACACGTGTGGCTTTTGTATCTCTTGTGTATCTTGTATCTCTTGTGTTTCTTGTGTCTGTAGTGTATCTCGTGTTTCTCGTATCTTTCATGTCACAAGTGTATCTTGTGTCTGTTTTGTTTCTTCAGTCTCCTGTGTTACTTGTGTCTCTTGTGTCTGTCGTGTCTTTCGTGACTCTCGTGTCTCTCGTGTCTCTCGTGTCACTTATGTCTCTTGTGTCTCTTGTGTCACTTGTGTCACTTGTGTATCTTGTATCTCTTGTGTCTCTTGTGTCTCTTATCTATCTCGTATCACTTTTGTGTGAACATCTGTAAGTATAAATAAATAAATAAATATACATAAATAATAATTATTTTGTACACAAAAATAAATAAGTACCTAATGGTCAGCTTTTATCTTTTTATTAAAATTTTGTTATGGAACTGTATTCGACAGTTGACACCAGCATTATTTGATCACATCTGTGTCTTTTCATTGGTAAGTAACTAAAACAAAATTCAGTGGCGTATTCTCATCAATTATAATTTTTTTCTCCAAAACGATCTAAAAAACGTGTTTTATATGAGACAGTAATTAAAAACCTTTTCAGTCGGAGGGTCAACTTATCAATTTAATTATTATTTTTGCGTGCCGCAGTTAATGGCGTACCTACGAACAGCTTAACATGTTTGTAATGTCTGTTCTATTGAATATCAGAATGTTGTGAAATGTTGGGTTTATTGGTTATCGTGAATATTTAAAATGTTATATTATACTGGACAAAACGTCCTTACAAGACTGGCTAGTGATTAGTTCTTCAAAGCTGCTCCAACTGACGGAGAAGACTAGTTCTATCTACTGTCCCATACTTGGTCGAAGACTGTCCAATTATAACTGTTCTTCACTAAGACACGAACGGCAATAGAGGGTACTGCTTTGACAATACTACTTCAACTGCCATTTGTTGGGATATGGCAGAAGTTCGACATCTATTAAAAGAAACTGAAACTATGTGGATACATAATTCTTGTCTACACTTCAATGTCTAAACTGTAGTCTGTTGTTGTATGGCTACAGCCGTCAGTGATACCGCTACTGTAGATGTTTAAAAATATGAATATGTTACAATTGTCCGGAACCTATTTACCTACCTATTATAAACTAAAATAACTTGATAGGTTAACCTACCTAAAATATCGCATTTTATAATATTAATAACTTAATGATAAATCTTTATCTTTATTAAAATTTATAAAAAAATATTAAATTTGTGATCAGGATTATTATAATAATTTCTCCAAGGATGAACTAACAAATATTACCTGTTTTTATCAAACTGAAATTAAAAAAATATAAAAAAAACTGTAATTTTTGGCGGCTCATTAAAAATAATTAAGACAAACAAGTTTGTCGCGATTATTCGATATTTTGATTCACGATATTTTGATTTTAGCACCCGAAAATCCGATAGCTATCAAAGCTATTAAATATCAAATAACATACTTCTATGATTTCAGAGAACATAAATATATTTGGTTTTTTATTTTTTTTTATTTATTAAATTACATAATACATTTTGTACAAAAATTTGAGTAGACCCACAAAGCTGTCATATGACAGCTTGTCTGCAGGTTCTAACAATTTAAACATTCTTAATATAATATCTAAGAAAATATTAGTAAATACATTTATAGTTTTAAGGAAACATTAGAATAGATCACATAGTAATATTAGATAATTTAACTTACAACCATAAATATATAAGATATTTCAATATATCTGCCTAATAACAAGATATGTAGGCAGCTATATTAAGATATTCAAAGATACATGGAGTTTTCGTTCATTAACCATTGTTTTATCATTTTAGGACTTAGTCTCTCATTTTTTTCAAATTTTATGTTTTTATTGATTTTATTGAAAATCACTGGTATTAGATATTCAAGAGTACGGCTTCCATATTTATTTAATATTCGAGGAGTTTTTAGGCCCTTTCCTTCTCTAAATCTTGTGGTATGTTTGTGTACAAGTAGGTGTTTGTAAGGGCTTTCCCCCATATTATCCATAATAGTAGTGAACCAGTGGAGACCTTTTATTGTAAGTAGGCTCTCTGAGCCATACAATAGTTTTAAGTTATGTCTCTGTTTGTAAATATTTGTTGTGACATTTTTTTTTATTATGGCAGTTTGTAAATTTTCAATATATTTAATAAGTTCGAATACCATATCTAAGGATGGATTCGACCATAGAAAAATATATGAGTTTAAGAGTACAATGAGGCAAAATAAATTTTAATTTGTAAAAGTTGCTAGCTAAGGATCTGAGCTGGTTACAAATTTTAGCCACTTGTTTATCCCACTTAAAATTGTTATCAACAATTATTCCCAGATAAGTATATTCATTTGTGAAATCTATTTTTTCACAGTCACAAACATTAACAATTCCTCTATGTATACAGTCAAAGCTATGAGCGGTTATTTTAGGAACATTCCACATTTTCAAACTTGGTGATTTTATGTACATGCATTTGGTTTTTTTCACATTAATAATTAATCCTACATCATGAGCCCATTTGAGAAGCTCGTTAAAATCTCTTTGTAATTCTTGTATAGCTATTTCAGGATTTTCATTTGATACAACAAGAGCAGTATCATCAGCAAAAATGAATCGACGAGCTTTTTTGAAAATCTTACACATAGCAATTACATATATAATATATAATTTTGGACCTAGAATTGACCCTTGCGGTACTCCCGATTTGATGTATCTTGATTTACTTATTATATTTAAAATCTTCACACTCATTTTTCTATTTGTCAGAAAAAGGAGTGGGAGTAGGAACCGCTTCCCGCAAAGGAGCGGATCACATGAGCCCATTCCAGCTGAACTGACACATCGCTATTCCCTACCACTCTCCTACCATGTTCAGACGCCGTACACCGCCACACTACGTGGTTTGATTTATGTAACATTTAAGCACACTTTAATATCATTGAATCAAACAAATCTAATAGGATACAAAGATCACAACATAATATTACTAAAAAACTGTTGAATTTCACTTCTGCAACCGAAATATTACGATGACCACAATAATAATTTGGCTTCATGTCGTAGCAATCAGCCAAGATGTCTGCTTTACGACACCGTTTAAAGGTGGTCCGTAATTCATCAAGGTACGAAGTTTGACAACTTTGCTGTCAGACCTTTCCTGATGTTATATTTATCATCGATATAACCTTTCAACCGGAATTCTTTACAATATCTTAATATTAACGTAGTATCAACTTCCATTGTATGTGCAAATAGGTTCGTATTAACCAATAGCTACTCAGAACCTACTGCATGCATAATGCATGATTACAATATTGATATTGGTTTCGAGTAGGTAGGTATTCAAAGAATCGAATTAAAATGGTTTATTCAGTTAGTTTATTTTATGTAACTTTTTTAAGTTTTGCCATCATTAAAATGTGGTATAAGGAAGCGACCTTTAAAATTGTTTAATTAGTTGTTAATTTATTGTTTTTAAATCTGCAGACTTTGCGTGCGTCTATTTTTTTTAGGATTCTGAATATCTAAAAAAACTTAGCAGGTAAACATTAACGTCATGAAAACTTATAACGCAAATGGAAATTTTTATTAATTTTATCCATTAAAAATGTTTGTTTATTAGATATTGTTATATAAAAATCAAACGCATTCCTCGAAGTAAATGAATTATTTTTGCCGCATATACAATTTGACGAGGCTTCAGTGATTTTGACGAGGCTATTAAAGTGATTGCTATTAGGTGTTGCAAACAAATTTGGTTTTACTTTTAAATAATCTATTAATCGGCCACTATTAAATCAGATCTTTCTCTTTCTTATGCGTCGGAAAGGTCAAAAGAAAAAAGACATATCATTGTCGAATTCTAGCTCATTGATTACACCTATGTGCTTTCTTTAATGAGTTGTCCAAATTCTCAAATTAGCCCCAATTTGGATAGCGTAAAAAGAAATATCTACGTTTACTAATAATCATTAATTTTAATAATGGTCATCAAATTATGTCTCCCCTTTCGTTGATGTCTCTGCATGTTTCGATCGCACGCATTTCCTTACTTGATCCCGCTTCGTCAAACATGGACAACAATTTGAAAAATGTATTTATTAAAACGAATTGGTTCACCTCCCGTTTTCATCAGCGCCACCTCAGCCCTCCAAAAAATCTCTTCTTTTTTATCCCGCATCTATAACCATAAACTTATATGTTTTTAGATATGTTTGTTTAATATTTATTACTTGTTGGAATGAGATTCAGTGTCGAATTCAAGTCGGATATAATGTAGTTTTTAACAGTAACGATGTGGTACACTTTAACTGTGGTTTAGTGGTCACCAGAGGTCGCATAATGTTAAATATTATTATATTAAGCAACTTGTACTGGTAACAAAAGTGGTTCACATGTAGACAAGGGCGCAGCTATATCAATCACATGGGAGGGTTCGACCTAGGGGCGAGAAAGGGGGAGTGGAGGGGGGTGGGGTTGCAAATATATTGGATTTTTTTACCTCTACGTACCACAAATTATTATTAACATTCGTTTGATAATAGATATGGTGCAAATAATATTGTTATATTTTCCAGTAATGTTAACCTACGAGAATTATTCTATTTTTTTCCTACAATACTGAGACCTAAACTACTGGCAGTGGCGGCTCGTGACTTTAGAGTGTGATAGAATGCAAAGTTAGAAAGATTGGACTTTATTGGTGTTGTTAAATTTTTTTTTCAAAAATCATCGTTTTGTGTGAAGATTTTCAGTAAATTTAAATTTGGCAGTGCGCTGCACCGATTTCCTGAAAACCTTCGTACATAAACAACACTAATAATGTCGAATTTTTAAACTCAGCATTATATTCAGTAGCGTACCGAGGGGGGAGCGGGGGGGCGGTCCGCCCCGGGTGCCACCTGACAGGGGGGTGACACTCGACCGTGGAAAAAAAAATACGAAGGATATTGTCACCAAAGTATTGTATACATGAACACGGTCTGTTATTTTCTTTCGTATGTTTCAAATTCCCTAGCCATCCCCCCCCCCCTCCCCCAGGATGAACCAATTCGAATTTAGCGTTTTGAATTTTTTCTCAAGTCAACTTTCATAGGGGGAGGGGTGACACCACGCTCTGGGGGATGACATCCGCCCCGAGTGCCACCTATGCTAGCTACGCCACTGATTATATTACACCCAAAAGTCACAAGCCACCACCCTTTGCATGTAGATATAATTTTACCTAATCTAATTCATTGATGGACTTCAAGCTACGACACGAATTTTTAGCCAATTATCGCTCTACCCTCTCTATGAGCTAACCTTGTAAAACGCATTTTCTTCAAATCTCGTCTTCGCGCCACAAATATTCAAACCAAGCCGCACTGGAAAAAAAACATGTTTTAAATGCTATTGTTTTTTGTCAGGTAGGGTAGGTAGTTAGGTAGGTTCTTCCGCATTAAGTACAGTTTGTCAAATAAGAGTAGAAAATATATGAGGGCGCCACTGTTAATCAAATGGCAATACTAAACACATAACTCATGGTGTTAAAGTAAAGCTGTGTAACCTACATTTTTATAAAAAATTAAAAAGGCATAATAGTGGAAAAAATATTTTTTCATTGCATCCCGACTCGTCCCGCATCGTCGACTCCCCCTATCGTCCGCACTACCGTCAATAGCAGAAGTAATGGTCCGATTGAGATTAGCCAGAGTATGAAAGAATTACGGTCGCGAGCGCGAAAGTTATCGCGGTTTTTTTAATCCTGCGTCGTCGATTCGACGAAGGTTAGTGATCTAGGGTTAAGACCTAATTATTACAACATTGTAGTTATGAGAGGTGCGTCAAATTATTGTTCATGAGTTACAACAATGATTTATTTTCAGTTTAGTGACTGAGGTCACCTCAAATCTGCACTGAGATCAGCCTCTCAAAAGACTACCAACATCATTCCTAACTCCAAAGGCTCACGATCCACTGTCACGAGGAACCACCAAACAACTTCCTTTATTCCTACAAATGCGTAATGACTTACAAATAAACATCCATATTTGCACAATGGAAAATGAAAAAAAACATCAGGAAATATTCGCTGATTCTTACGGCTGTCGACATAACCCAATGAAATCGTGCCGCCAAAAGACACCTCACCAATATGTTCAAATTGATTGCATTCAAATAATAGGTATTTCGCAAAGACAAATTATACAATTTCGGACTGTCCATGCGTGAATTGTTTATGGCACCTACAATATTATTTATTTGAAACATCGGGCACGCGCGTGATAACATTTTAATTTATGCTCGGTTATGCATATATTTGTTCTCGGTTTCTTTGTGAAGTTTTACGAAATGATTATTACTTTATTACCTACTCACTAGTCTCACTGCCCATTAGTAGTTTGTTGGCTGTTAACAAGTTTTTGTTGGATTACAAACATGAAATGCGAGTTATTTTTTTGATAATGTGCGAAAGAAGCGCTTTCTTTACATTAGATCCACACAGAAGGCCGTGAGAAAAAAAGGTTCCCTCAGGGCCTACGTCATCGTTGGGGATGCTGTGGGAGGGTATTTTAGGGAAAGGAAGGAGAGAAAGTTCTGGGAAGGAAAAGGGTATGAGGGGTGGGTAGGGATCTGGGGATCAATGTGTCCAAGAGTGACGGACGTGAGAATCCATCCCTCAATGCGATGCAAGGCGATAGGTGGAGAGAGTCCGGCTGGAGAGATCTAGGTTCCTCAACCAATCTAGGACCTAGACCAACCTCACCCCATGAACCAGGGCACCCCTGCTAAGTCACCAAACGTAGCGAACCACTTGGGACCTGTGGCAGGGATGTTGGTTATCCAATAAACGGTTCACGGGGCGGCGGTACCCATACTCGACTCCCAAATTGAACTTATACCGTATGCCTATTTATTGTGCTATCTCCCAACTTCCAACGTATGTATCAATATGTTAGGATGTATATTGAAGATTGTGTTTCCACTCCCTGACAAACCCCTTCCACTTCGACACACCCCTACGCTTAGGCATAGAGTGTCAATGCTTTAGCTACGTCCTTGCCTAAATGTGAACTGTTCAACCCAATTTTTTTTATATGAATACCGCACAAGAATTCCAACTGCTCTCGTCTGAAGCCAGTGAGACTATGGCATCCCCAATTGGCAGAAGATAGTGGGGAGGGAAAGGAGATAGGGAAGAGGAAGGTGGGGAAGTGCCTGGCTATTCAGATCTGGTCACCAAATACGGCTAATGCCATTTCAAGCAACGTTTCAATTCTGAATGGTGGTCTTACACCAGGGCGATACTGAGAGTATCTTCTACTCTGGAACGTGCCGCAAACATACTATATATTATTTTAAATTAATAAATTGTGAAATAACACAAATTAATCAAATAAAATTTATTCGTAACGCCGGGATTCGATCCCGCGACCTTCGGTGTGCGAGCCAAGAGCCTTACCGCTGGACAAGTAGATTTTATTCTCCTTGGAGATTTTATTCTCCTTGGAGATTTTATTCTCCTTGGAGATTTTATTCTCCTTGGAGATTTTATTTTCCTTGGTTTACATTCCTGGAAAATACAATAATACAATTTACTCAACAATGTGATTGTGATTGATATAATAAATGCGTTGAGTGGAAGTCTCAAAAACGAATCTTCTTTTAACGAAGTCAGTAATTGTACAATAAAAGTTGATCATCTAAAATTAAAACATCTGAACCCGCAAGCAATACCTACGGGTGGCTTTCACGGGATCCAATCCTAGTTTCCAATCCCCGGTCAATGGGTTTGCCTCCCTCTTTTGGTTTTGAGGGGAAAATAATGACCTTTTTTTACATTAACTCCACACAGGAGGCCCTGAGGAAAATAATTTCCTTCATGTCATCTTTGTAGATGCTGTGTGGAGGATCTTTTTGCGGAAAGGAATGAGTGAACATGAGTCTTGAAGAGACCCATGTTGTAGGAGGAAGGAAACACAGAGGCCGTCAAATCGTTCCACAGCCGAGCCGTTGAACACAAGAACGAGTCAAAGAAACGACCCGTTCTCATGTGAGTAATGTCAACCGTGTACAAATGTTGAGCGCGTGTTTGGCGTGTTTCCCGACTATGCACCGGTGCCGAGGGGATCAATGATGCTAGTTTGTTTGCTTCCATTGTAATACCGGTAGAACAAGGACAGCATTCCCACCTGACGCCTATGCTCTAAAGATTGCAATCCGTCTATTAAGATGGGAGAATCTATCAAACGGATCGCCCGTTTCTGCACAGAGTCAAGGGTTTTTTAAAGTATTTTAGAGCTCCAGACCAGAGGTGGCTGCCAAATTCAACCGTGGGGCGCCCTTGCGATTTGTACAGGGTTAGCATTTGGGTACTATTAAAGTATCTGCGGGCCCTGTACAGTACGCCCAGTTTCTGAGAGGCTAACTTAACTCTGGCTTCGATGGAGCCCCCGTACCTGAGCTGGTCACTTAGAGTTACACCAAGCATATCGATGGAGGTCCTGTTCGGAAGGTTGCTTCCGTTAAAGGAGACGAGATTTTCATTTCGATCCCTTTTAGACGTTATCAAACATGATTGGGTCTTTGAAACATTATTATGCATCAAATATAATGCTGCTTATAAACATGACAAAAAATCGCCAGGCATTTCCACAAATTCTGTAAAAGGAGCGAAGCAACCGCAAACGAAAACGTGGTAGGGAAGGTAGGTCTGTGTCTGAGAACGTATGTTCTATTGTAAAGATGTATATATAGGTTCAGCTTATTTCGGTAATGTTTGAGTTTTTCATATTATTGAAATGAAAACTTGTTATTTGACAATGTTTTGATTTGAAACTCGATGAAACGGAAACGAGCGATACTAAAAAGAGACAAACACATCTATCTATAGGATTTACCCTGCGAGAGAATGAGATAGACTAATCGATGTCCTCTTTGTGCGGTGCTTCGTAGCCTGTCGGCCTCCTCATTCGTAGAATAAATTTTAAAATGATTTTTAAACTTGGTAATAATATTATAATAAATAAACCCTACAATTATCCTACTCCTGATACTCTGCGTTCGTCTCATTCTCTCGAAGTTTAGTTTTCTGAAGGTTTCACTTCTACCGCGTGTGAACTGCACACTTTGATTTTGCTCACTTCACAAATAAGAAATTAACCCATGACAGTACATGATGTTTGTTGAATAGAGGCAATCAAAAGTCCGAAATGTACAATAATAGATCGTTACACTTAATTACTATTGTCCATTATATAAAATATTACGTGCGGTTATGATTTATTATGACCTTAAATTAAGAGATCAGCATTAGCGTAATACTTCTGGACCCGATCGCAGCGCCCACGGGTTATCGGGTCAAGGGTTCAGTTTCTCTTGAAATTACTTTCACTGGAAAAATACACAGGTAACCGGGTACCTACTCTTCGTGATGTGTCACATTTTTATTCGTATGGCAATACTCCCCAATAATATATATTTATGTAATACCGCCGTAATACTGGCAATAGTGGCAATACTGTACATTATTGTATGAAAGTGAAAAAGAAATAGTGGCAATACTGTAAATTATTGAATTGTAGGAAAGATAATACTAATTTAACATAATGTTCATCTGGCTGATTCTTTTACTTTTATTGTATTCATTCAGGGCCAGCCCATGGCCAGCCCTGTGTTCCTGTGTAGGCGCAATTGGAGCAGTCTACTCCGGGCGCCAAGGAGCCAAGGCGCTGGTAATACCTAATACAGCGCCCTTAAGGTTTTTACTAGCGCCACATGTCGCACCGTTTTGGCCTGACGTGTGATCATTCCACAGTCCACACCTTTCTAAAATTATTGGTTTGCTGGAGGAAGTGAGGGGGGAGAGGCAGTGTTTGGGAGGCTATTCAGGTCTTAAGTCTGTATACTAAGCATCGGAGAAGGAGATGTTTTAAATAATTTATACGCACTCTATAAAAATAACCAAAAATATAAAGTTATAATTAGCCACATGCCGGAATTTAAATTCGCGACCTCTGGGTTCAGAGCCAAGTAGCTTACTCATAGTATGACTACAATGTTTTGGGAGGCGTCTACTAATATCTACAGGAATTCTAAAAACTGAAAAAATCGAACTAATATCGGAGGCGTCTACTAATATCTACAGGAATTCCAAAAACTGAAAAAATCGAACTAATATCTATGGGAATCAAAGTGTTGACGAATATCTACAGCTCAAACTGTTGATTAATATCTATGAGAACCAAAGTGTTGACGAATATCTACAGTACTGTCAGAGGTTGGATTTTCAATTATGTATAGCATATTGGAATAACGTAATATTGCGTATGCACTTTAAAAAACTTAATTTATGTAAGTATGTATGTAAAAATCCCTAATATCGGACTATTGGACACATTTAGCTGATTAGTCCAACCTACGCTCTGTAGATATTAGTTCAACCTACGCTCTGTAGATATTAATCAACACTCTGAAGTTCGTAGATATTAGTTCAACATATGAGCTGTAGATATTCGTCAAACATACGGGCTGTAGATATTAGTATCTGGAGTCCTAATATCTAGGTATGAAAAGGAAAGTGTTGTCGAATATCTACAGCTCAAACTGTTGACGAATATCTATGAGAAACAAAGTGTTGACGAATATCTACAGCACTGGCAGAGGTTGGATTTGCAATTATGTATAGCATATTGGAACAACGTAATAATGCGTATGCAGTTTAAAAAACTTAATTTATGTAAGTATGTGTGTAAAAATCCCTAATATCGGACTATTGGACACATTTAGCTGATTAATTCAACCTACGCTCAGTAGATATTAGTTCAACCTACGCTCTGTAGATATTAGTCAACACTCTGAAGTTCGTAGATATTAGTTCAACATATGAGCTGTAGATATTCGTCCGACATACAGGCTGTAGATATTAGTATCTGGAGTCATATTTTGTACCTATTATAAGTCTACAAAAAAACTGTGAGGAGATGCTGGTAGGGTGTTTTTGTATTTGTATTAGAAGAGTGCGATTAGCATACAAAATTATTAACTTATATAATAAATAAATAAAATAACGGTACAATAAAGAAAATGCGTTAAAGTTTTATAATAATTTGTAATAAATTAATAATTCGTGAAAAAGTTTTTGTATTTAAAAATGCCGGGCGCCATAGAGTTTAACCATAGAAAATAAATATAATGTAATGACAAATAAGCATAGACGAACTAAACGTCAATGTTGTTTTGACTAGCTTTTGACGTTTACCGTTTCCTTGCGGGAAGTTACAAGAACTCGCCGGTGCCGGCTTCTTTTCAAACATTCCGCTTTAATTATTTTCATTCTAAGAACGGTACATCGCTATCCGAATTTATATAATTACCGAGTTTTTCTTATAGATATAGGCAGAAACAATTGCAGACAATGGCTAATCCTTCCAATCCACTTGCGGGAACCGCTCATCTCTTGGACGAATTAGACAGTGCGTTGTAAAATAATTGAATCACTTTGTTTATGGGTTTATAACCATCTCAATTTACCCATTTTACTGTTATGTTTCTTTATTGTTTTCCAGAAAAACTCATGGTTTTGCTGAGAGACGGGAGAACACTAATCGGCTACCTAAGAAGCGTTGATCAATTCGCCAATCTTGTTTTGCACAAAAGCATTGAGAGAATACACGTCGGAAAACAGTATGGAGACATTCCGAGGGGGATATTTATTATAAGAGGAGAAAACGTTGTTCTACTCGGCGAAATAGTAAGTCAAACATCATTCTTTTTATTGTTGAGAGAAAGACAATCATTTTTTCAGGTTACAAATAGCCTCACAATATTTGAATTTCTTCTATTACCAACATTATAAGCGGAAAATGCTGATTATGCACTCTTATGATGAGGACTTCGCTAGTAGAGTATTGAATCCGCGGCGCCTGGGAGAGAACTTGGTGCTTTCAATAACTTAGCCACTTAAATCTCTGATATTCTCATAATCTAACCTTTGTATATGGTTATGACGCTATATACCTGTTGAGTGTGGCGTGCTGTTGTTCAGGTGTTAAGAGACGTATTTCATTTACTTTAGCCAGTGATTCCTGACATTATTTGGAGCAAAAATGTAAATTAAATTTTGGTCTCTGGTGACATTTTTTGTTAGGTTTAGAGTGAGGGCGGTTACTCGATTGAGTGACTAGTGATGATGACATGTGGAAGAAAATAAAATTGTGTTTTTGAAGAAGAAAAAAAAGTCTCTCAAAAAGTCACCAAAATTTCATTAACATTTTAACTCAAAATAATGTCAGGAATCACTGGCTAAAGTTAGTCAAATACGTCCCTTAACACTCCGCTTGTCCCCATCACATGCGCATTCATTGTTCATAAAATTGACATCTACTTTTTATTTTATTTAGTATATGTAAAAGTAATAATAAATAATCAAATATCATAAAAATAATAACATTAAAATAATAAAGTGTTGACAATCCATAGAAAAATAAAATAATAAATATTATTAATTTATTTTTCTATAGCTTGTCGACACTTCTTATGAATCTATGAAAAAACAAACAAGAAATGCACCTAAGTAGTAATATTTGGTTTTTCATTGTCTTTTTCACATACCAGTTTATCTCAAACCGACTCTTGGTCTTGTGTTTATCTTACAGTGACATTATTTACTTTGCAGGATAAAGAAAAAGAAGAAAACTCACCACTGACAGAAGTATCAGTTGATGAAATACTGGACGCACAACGCAGGGAACAGGAGAGCCGAATCGGCCAACAGAAAGTATTGTCCAAAGCCCTGAAGGACAGAGGACTCAATATTCTTGCAGAACTTGGCCATGACGATATGTTCTAAGAACACCTGACATTCTCATTATAACATATTTTCTTGTATTCGATTTATTTAATATTATTAAACACTTATAAATGTGAACCTTATCATTATGTATCAATGTATTTGGTATTCTAGTTTCTCATCAGAATATTAATTGCTAGTATTTACGTAAACATTGTTAATTTATTTCGCTTATGCCCTTCGTTCATGGAGATATTTACAAACTACGTGATTGTGACGCAACCACAAGTAGCCTACAAATATACTACTCTTTAATGCTGGTTGCCGTACACAGCGCTACCCGAAATACACTGAACTTGACCATTTTTCAAGTGGAGATACGATGTCAAGTGATCAAGAAAATGTTCTCGTTTATTTATTACAAATAAGAATTAAAAATGATCTAATCTTCAATCAATAATGGCTAGATGTGCCTTACCTAAGTAGCCTGCCTATGGATAATGACACCATGTAAATTAATGTTAACAATACAACTCTTCTCCGTATTCCACCGCCTCGCTTAGAAAGCCTTGACAATATTAATGCACATTCCTAAAACTGATCACAAAGTTCGTTCTCAAATCCCATTATGTAGTTTTGTCATTCATCAACCAATACTGTTGAAGGATAACCGGACTGTCAGAAGCTGCAAGATGATTTGCTACGTTTGAGCACGTATTGTAATGCCCATTGTCTAGAAATAAATATTTCTAAATGCTTCATCGTGCGCTTTACTAGAAATAAAAACGTATTAATCCATGAATACTCAATTAATCATGTACCGTTGTCTATCAAATTCGAAAGTAAGGACCTTGGGGTTATACTTGATAGTAAACTGAATTTCAATAAACATATCGACCATATAGTCACTAACGCATCTTCTATGCTTGGTTTCATAATCCGCTCCTGTAAACAATTTAAAGACCTTACTACTTTCAAAACACTGTATTTCTCATATGTTCGTAGTATCCTTGAATACGCATCTCAGGTATGGAACCCAGGCTATGCAGTGCACAAAAATAGAATTGAAAGCGTTCAAAACAGATTTTTAAGGTACCTCAATTTCCGCTCTTTTCGATCGCATGTTAGTAATGAAGACTCTGCAAAGTTCTTCAAAATGCAAACGTTAACTTGTCGAAGAAATATAGCAGATTCGGTAATGTTATTTAAAATTACACATAACTTAATCGATTGTCCTGATCTTCTTCAACGCCTATCCTTCCATGTTCCAAATCGCAACAGTAGACAGTCGCTTACCTTTAATCTCCCTCTTTGCAAGACCAACTCTAAACAGAACTCATTTATCTACAGATCCACACACTCATTTAACTTAAATTATTACCACATTGACATTTTTAACTCAACTTTACGTGACATAAAACGAAAACTCACCAAGCAACATGACACAAACTAGAAAGTTCAATCCCTATATATTCCCGTCATTTACCACTTAATCCTATCCCTATGTTCCTCCTCCCCCCCCCCCCCTTTTTTATGTTTTGTAACTAAACAATAAAACTAAGAAAATACCCTTACACTGTCACACTTTATTATTAATTATTATCAGTGGAAAGTTCATAATTGGCATAATTATCATGTTATTATTGTATTATTTTGTAATCTCTGATTTGCTGTCAACTTTCCCTAAAATAAATAAAATAAAAAAATAAGATGCCTCAAAAATCAAGCGTGACGTATTATGGAGATGAATTTATCAATCCTACTTGGTATAAACTAGCCGTACACACTCGTAAAGTCGCTTGAAGAAATAACCCGAGAGCGTTCATTGTGTGTTTTGTTTTTTCCATGTATGTCCATGTATTAGTGAACGAACCGGGCCAAGCTAATGACTCGGAAACATTGCTCGACAAATTTTAAAGACTATATTTTTTTCAATTTAATGAATGCAATCTGTAAGGCATATATTTTCTTTTGTATTCTGATAGCTGACTACGTTTTCAAAAATAAAGTCCGCGGCGTGTACCTTGTACAATATTCGGTAGTGGGATATTTTTGTGTTTGAAAAAATTAACCCCGGTCCGGACGGCTGGAATGCAAATTAGTTTCAGTGTAGACCTTATAGACCGATAAAAAATACAACACTAAGAACTATGCGATCTAAACGATGCATAACAATGCATGCACTTTTTCATAAATGGGCCTTGAGCCAATTTTATTTGGTTTCGGAGTCATTATGAATTTCACAGGGCAGGTCTTTATATACTACGTCAATGGATCTAATAGAAGATTTTGCGTTCACCCATCGAAAGAAATATCAACTGCAGGGCATTCGTTGCCGCCAGGGAACTGCGTGAGATGATAGCAATAAGTTTCATTCTTTCTACAGAATATCAAAGGATTCTTATTTATATCTGGTGCGCTTGTTAACTCCTAGAATTCACAAGAAAAATACACTTTTTTCCAACATCAATCCTTGCCTTCTCCATAAAATTCTTTCTTACGTATTCTGATATGCGTTTTTTTCCATTTCCAGAACAAATTCAACAATCCATTTAAGATCGATCGCCATTTCTGTCAAAAATCAAATGGATAGTAGTAGAAATAAACGCACTAGCACCGTTGGTAATGTGCAATTAACGTCAAACCCGTAGACGGTGCATAGCATTGTGTACTAACACTAGTAAAATAGTATGGTGTGTACTCACGAGCGTTGCGTGTGCTACGCGCATTGTTGTAATAATGAATTGAGATAAATTACCAGGAAACAAAAATGCTTCTTTCAAAGAAAAAGTTCTTGCTTATTTTTCCAGGTGATCAACAGTTCTTCGTAATAATTAAATACCAGTTATGATTGATTAATTTTCTTTGATAGATGACATGCATATATTAATCGCTTATGGTACGGTCTTACCTTGGACAGTTTGAAAGTTGGTAACTATAATCATAGAATTCCAGAGGGGTAGATGGATCAGTGTCGCCCTGGTGAGAGATAAACATTCAGAATCGAAAGTTGATTGAAATGACTTTAACCGTATATACTGGCGAGATCGGAAGAGCTAGGCACTTCCCAACCTCAAACGTTTCCATAGTCCCTTCAACTTTATAATATACACCAATCAGAGATGCTATAGTAATAAAAATTACATTTCATCAATAGAAAGGGAATTCGGTTTAAATGTTTTTTTATCTTCAGTAATTAAATATACAAATAATAATAATGGGCCGTTTACTGTGTGTTATTTATAGTAAATTTTCACATTCTTGCATTTACTTTGCTAGAGTTTAGTTCCTAGAATCTAAATTTCAAGATCAACAACTTTCATAATATTATACAGGTGTTAAGGGATGTACATGACTTAATTTAACCGGTGATTCCTGACATTATTTGGAATAAAAAATGCAAATGAAATTTTGGTCTTCGGTGACATTTAAGTTTTTTTTTAAATTTTTTTTCTTCAAAACCTAGCAAAAAGTATATTCTTCCACATGTCATCACTGTTCACTCAGCCCAGTAACTACCCGACGTCTCACCCCAGTCCTACCTAAAAGCTACTGATGTGTTTTATGTTGAAAAAAGAAAATGTCACAGGAGACCAAAATTTCTTTTACATTTTTTACTTCAAATAATGTCAGGAATCAAAAACGTCCAATAATGTATTGCTGAAACGTATGACTAAAATGGTGCGGCGAAGCGAAAAATTGCCCAGAAGTGTATGGCCGAAACGTTGCGTCCGTGGCTATTATTCAAACGCCGTCATATTTAATGAAAATATTTGCCTTGTGGCATCTATGGACATCAGTGCGTAGTTTGTCGAAGTTTTGGAACACATACCTATAATACCGACTTCACAGTTTTAGTTTCAAAATTCTTTTTGTGTCATTCAGCAATCGTCGGAGGAAAGAAGCAGTTTTTTCGCTTGCACATGTTGTTTTTCGATGTTGGTTTATTTGCGTGGATTGATGTCGATGACTTGTTCAAAATATAAGATTATTATTAGTTAGTTAATCTATGATAATATATAAAGATAATATTAAAAAAATGAGCCAAAAAAAACTCACTCCCCACGTACAGGTTATGTTCGCCAAAACTATCTAGCGGAGAGGTTAACACTCTGTATAGGTAGGCAGAAGATAGGATAGTCTCATCATTGTCATGGTTCCATAACTCAGAATCAACTCATCTCAACACCTCTTTAAAAAGTCGCTATGAACAAAAAAAATTGAAAATCTAAAAATCACTTTTAATAACTTTAAAGGAGGTGTTATATTTTGATGATTTAAATTAGGGTACACAAATTGTTCAACTAAGCTGGACGTATTGTGAAAACAAATAATAACAAAAACATTCATAAATAATAACAATTTATTGGGCATTAATTTTGAGCGAAACATTTGATTTTTATTTGCCAACTAAAATAATGAGGGGGATATATTATGCACCCTTTTCAAGCCTCAAATATGGTAATGAAGTTACATAATATACATAACTATAAAAATTATTAAAACATATTTGAACTATTATGACTGACAATTTTTTTTAACAAAACATACTTTTAAAAATAATAGGTTAAATTTAATCTTTCTCGCTAATGGCAGTCGCAAAGCTCAAGCTCATATTTTAAATCTAAAATAACATATTTAGTTTTACATCAAAAATTTCAACATATCAAATAATATTGAGGTATAAAAAAAAAAAAAAAAAACAGCATTACAGCAACGTGGGTTTTTGTCTGTAAGCAAGTGCAATATTGCATAAAATTAAAATTATAATACCTTGCGATAAAATACTTCTTTGGAGAACTAATTCAAAATACATAATATCGTCGGTCAATGCCAAAATTGTGAATTCACATTTTTGCCAGTTTTGAGTATGCTCGGTTTAAAATTTTTCATTTTATACAGAGTAAATCCTGCCATTTATTTTGTGTCGCTCAGGGAGTTGGTATGAGATTGAACTGACGTTCGAACCCATGACGGATCTTGCTTTATATACCCCTACCAATGGCCCCCGTAATAGACATTCCACAACATTTGAGTGTTCTGGAATGTTTCACAATGATCTAGGATGTTCCCGAATGTTTCGGGATGTTCTGGAATGTTGTGGAATGCTCTTGAATGTTCAGGACTGTTCTAGAAATCTCTAGAGTGCGAAACTCTCAGCCCTTATATCTTCAAAAACACGCCCTTCAGGTGAAAACAGGAACCTTCATCATGGATGGGGCTTAGAGGGCCACTCCACAATGTTCTAGAACATTCCACAACATTCGAGTGTTCTGGAATGTTTCACAATGATCTGGAATGTTCCCGAATGTTCCAGACTATTCCCGAACATTCCATAATGTTCCGGGACGTTCTGGAACACTCTCGAATGTTCTGGACTGTTCTAGAAAATTCTAGAGGGCAAAACTTTCAGCCCTTCAAAAGCACGCCCTTCACGTAAAAAAGGGAACCTTCATCATAGAGGGCCACTCCACAATGTTCTGGACATTCCACTGGAATGTTTCAAATGATCTGGGATGTTCCCGAATGTTCCAGACTATTCCCGAACATTCCAGAATGTTGCAGGATTTTCTGGAATGTTGTGAAATGTTCTCGAATGTTCTGGACTGTTCTAGAAATTTCTAGAGGGCGAAACTTCCAGCCCTTATATCTTCAAAAGCACGCCCTTTAGGTAAAAACGGGAACCTTCATCATGAATGGGGCTTAGAGGGCTACCACACCATTGTAGTATACTTCCTTTTATAATATATATTGATTACACATTATCTTTACTAAGTATAAAATGAAGTCGCTTACGCTGTATATGCGCTTAGATCTTTTAAACTACACAACGGATTTTCATGGAGTTTTCACCAATAGATAGAGTGATTCGTGAGGAAGATTTTTAGGTATATAATTTGTCAAGGTTTTGTGTAAGTTGGTTGAAATACATAATATATCTGGCCAAGCGGCAGCAGGCAACGGGCAGCAGGCGGCAGCGTGGTGTGGATTTGATTTAATAGATGGCGTTGGTTATAAAGATTTCGTTAGTCACAGCAAAGTGTGGCCGGGTCTGCTAGTAGAGAATTATTTAAGCTGGTTTAGTAATATAAATTGATTTATAAAATCAATTCTATCAAGCCTCAATATCTCCGAATGATGTTTTTGCAGATTCACGACTTTGGCATTGGACCTACGATATATAAACTTAATAAAAATAAAATCAGACTATTTAATTGAAGACTAAAATAATAAATAAGAGACAATACTTAAAAATAGTCTAATACATTGTGACAGATTTTGTTTCAGTAGAAAATTTAATTTATTTATACATGTGTGTAATATAACACAACAGCCTTACTTATAAAAAAACATTTCCCAACTGTTTAACAGTGTTTTTGTTACACATTGAATAAAGACTGTACATTTTCTTTTTTGAATTGTTACAAATAAAAAATATCTTAAACTTGTTCGGCTTTCCGAACAGCTCTTTAGCTGGCAACATTGTATTTTCTGTAACCCCTACTTGCAAACACGTCAATTTCCAAGCAAAAATCGGAGCTTTGATTTGTAATATTTGACATGTGATTTATATCATGTTCATAATTTTTATTCTACTGACGAATTCACTATTATAATAAGCTGTGTAAACACATAGCTATAAAATATAAAAGATCATCGCAAGTCAAATAACGCTCTCCATGCAATCCCTGCAGACCATTCACACCTACGCGGTTTAAGCGCAGATCAACCATAGACAAAACACAACTTATGCCGTAACCGCTCCCGATGCGATATATGAAAAGTTAAGCGCCCCCTCTCCAACGAAAACAGGAGAGGGGGTCATTTTAATTACGGAACTGCTTAGACCGGTGGATAACAGATATCAAGTTGAAGGATTTAGTACAAAAAATGTGCATTCCGTGGCCGCTCGCTAATTCATCTGACCCCCTCTCCTACCATAGGAAGAAATATTTGGTAGCTTCGTGTGAACGGTACAAAACATAAGCGCTCCCGGTTCAACAGATATCTGCTCGCAGTTTATAGCTGTGTGAATTGAATTTTGTTGTGAAAAAGATAGGTTATTTCCGATACATTATTTTTTTATTGACTTTTGCCGCGCGAGTTTAATAAAACTTGAATGGATGTAATATTATTTAATAGCATAAATGCATTATGCTTGTGTAAATAAATACGAATTCGAGAAATCCATTTTTTTTTAAATTCTGAAATTTTTCAATGTTTTACTTTAAAATGTTTGGGGTAAATTTAATCTTTTTTCATGTTTGTTTTTTTTTTAATCTTTTTTCGTATTTGAAGCTCAAAGTATTACAATTTTTAAACACTAAAGTATATTTCAAATACAAAAATTAAGAGGTAATTTTATCTAGTTTCTAAAATGTGTTTTTGTTTTCCAAAAATATATGCGACATTTAAAATATGGAAAAGTTCCAAATTTAAATCAGAAATTATTATTAAAAAAAGTAAGTTGTATACAGCAGATAAACAACCGTCTTTGGCTGGATAAGCGATGTACATATATTTCCATGCACTATTTTTTGTCAGTTTCTAATTAGTAGGGTTTTCATATACAGTAGTTTATCAATTGAATAAAATACCCTTTTTAGTAAGGCTGAAAATAGATAACAAATGTATACATATACAAAAACTGTTGATGCAAGTTTTTTTTTTTAGTTAGTTAATATTAGAATTGGATATTTAATACATAATATAATACAATTGGTAAGCCTTTTCTCCATCTAATCTTAAATGATAATCTTTCATAAGTATTTCTAGTACACATATTCATCGTACAGTGAATTATATTTTTTTAAATGCATTTCAACCATAAAAATGCATTCATAAGCTATTTACATATATACATACACATAGATGTTTTACATATCTGTGTGATAAACTGGTTTTCATTAAAAATAAGTATTATACTTCGAAAACGAATACTGTATTGAATACATGAATAGTGGAATCATTCCAAATTACATAAACAAAAAATTGTCTGTAACCACTGGAGCGACCATGTCGAATAATTCGACATTTTGTTTTCTTCTAGGATTGCCCACGTCGAATAATTCGACGTTTATGACGTACCACTCGTAAACAATTAAAAACTATTTAATTATTTACCAGTTCCTGGCCAATATTTATTCCGTTGGAAAGCTGGTAATATTGTCTTTCATCTATGGCAACACTATTACTATTTAGATGCTTGTGGAAAAAGTAATTCGCGGTTAAAATCTGACAGTTCATATTCAACACCGACGCAAAACTGTTTGACAGGCCGGATGAATTTACACATGTTTTAAAATGCCGTAAATGATTGTGTTTTTGCATTTTAACACCAAACAGTTATCACAATTCAATTATCCATGTATTATCCATGTGGTTAACGTGTTTTCAAGTGTTCAAACTGAGAATTTAGTGATTTTTAACATGTTTTACGTAAATCGAATTTGAAATCTAAATTTCATTCGATTTTTGTGTTTATTTTTACAATTATCGACCTACTTACTTGACGTGTGCATTCGAACTATAGTTTATCAATTAGAAGAATTCTTAACAAAGATATACATCTAAATTTCAATTAGCTTTGAAAAGTTTTAATCTAGAATATGACAACTAAAGCTAGCTGTCAGGTGCAATTTTTGTGACAAAGCAAATGGCGGATCTCGGCAAAATAATTGCAAATATTGGAAAAGGTTAGTACTACGTATTCTTATGATATATTATCTTATTAAAAACCTTGTATTTTGTTTAGACAACGTGTAGAAATCAAAAATATCCAATGTTGACTTGAAAAAGTAAAATTTAGGGCAATCTTACAGGAATTAACACGCAGGAATCCCACATTTTTAAAGTTTACGATTTTATAATATTTTTTTTATAATTCCTACAAATATGTGATAATCAACAAAAGATAGGTTAATTTATTAACTATATAGAACTATAATCAGTTTGCATGTCTTCATATTAAAATTCGGAGATATGATTTTTTCAATGTCGGCGGAAAAAATTCGAAATGCCACGAGCAATCGAGGCCAAAAGTTATAAAACGCGCGGTCGCTCCAGTGGGTAAGTGTAACAGCTATAAACCCTGTCCCACAGTAACAAAGTTGAAGATAAACCATAAACTCCTTTGTAGATTTCTCTATACATAAATAAATTAAATGCACATATATATAAATATGTACCCACAATCGTTCATGCTCGATAATTTTAAGCTCGATCGAACTTGTCTCGACGCATTTACTATTTCCTTTGATGCTTTTTTTAACTCAATGAAAAAGATTCAAGGGCTGCAACTTTTGCTTGATGTTTCTCAAAAATACGATTTAACTAAACGTCTTCTATGGAGCTGCTCGAGTGCATGGACGCAATGACGAGCATGTTTCTATGTCAACCTGTTTGATTGAGCCAAACCATTGAGCGTGAATGAATACATAATATTCATGAGTACCTTTGTATCCATGTGCGCTATGTATAAATGAATGTGTTTATGTACTATAGAGTTTCAAAGATTGAATGCACGGCATTTATGTTTATCTCTGATTTGAAATTTCAACTACGTTTTACAAAAGACCTTGAATTTAGAGATTTGTCTCCCATATTGGTCCATATTTTCTATAATCCCAGAAATCAGGATTTCCTGTCAATTCTTCATTTAATATTGTACTTTTATCTATTTCTTTCGATTTCTTATCACTATCATTGGTTATATTTCCCTTTTTTATCTCAGTCGCTTCTTGATCCAGACTTTGTGCAGTCCGTTTGTTTGCCGGACTAACATTTTCTTTATCCGTTGGCTCTAAAACCAAACCTGAATTACTTACGAAACCATCGTATCTTTGTAAAATTTTGAATTTCTTCATTGAGAGATCTTGATTACTGTTCGATATTTTTGATTTATTAACCGAGGCGCCTTCAACGGTAACCAGAAAATCATTTTTTCTTATTAAAGCTTCCTTGTCTGAACAATTGAAGTCAGAATCGACGGTCAGATCTGGAGGAACATTCCCATCCATGCAGTAAAGCAACGAGTCTGTCATTTTGCCTTCAGATAAGTTTTCGCAATAGTCTTCGGGACCACTTGTGAATGATAAATCCACCGGGGATCCTGTAAGAACCGATCTATACTGAAGATACTGACGGAAGGGATCTGTTAAAGAAATATCATTTTGATTCAAACTAAGATTAGGACTGCACTGACTATCGGATTCTTCATATAATTTTTCTTCTATTAACCTTGTTTTGGATTGGTTTACAATATTGTACATTTGACAACCTGGATTCTTTGTGTCGATCAATTTGTGATAATTCCTTTCTTGTAGTATCTTTTTCCTCCGTTCGGACAAAGCGGAACCCGAGAGACTCGTAAAATTATCATTTGAACTAGAGGACTTGTCTTTGGAAGTGTTATTGTCTTTGGTTTCGTCCATCTTTTTGTATTTAATGTAGAAGGACGAGGAGGGGCAGCTTTCGTCCGTGGAAACAAAGTCACTGTCGTTCTTCATGGAGGAGGCGGACGAATCGTATACAGAGTTGCTGGACTCGCTGCTGATGGACTGGTTGGAGATGTGACACGGGATGCTTGTGGGCGGGTCGCAGTTGATGATGACAGGCTTGCGGGACCGAGGTGTCATTATGGACTCCTGAAAACGTACCACGTACAATTTAACCATAAAATAATAGAACAATGGGTTTTTCCGATGTACATGACATTTCCAACAATAGCGATGAAAAATAATTTTAAAAAATTATTAGCGAACATCACGTTAGAATTTTTAGTGTGTTAAATTAATTAAATTTTGTATTATGTATTTTTGATAATGAAAATTTGTTATTTCATACACCTAAGACACGTACACATTATGATTAAGCATGCAACATGAATAAGCAAGAATGAATATTGGAGTCACAGGACAGGAAAGTGTAATAAAAGTTTAGGTTTATCAGACCTGCATAGCCTTGCACATCTTCTGCGTAGACTTGGTAATGGGGGACATGGAACCCCGCCGCATGATGTGACCACTGGGAAACATCGGGGTGGAGCATCCTTCGTAGATCCTCTCCGAGTTCATCATCAGACTACCGACAGCCGGAGTGCTTGTTAAATAATTTGGTTTAGCGTGGAACAAATTATTTACTCTTGGTGTACAGACCTGACTGTCCATAACAAAATCGGTTTCTTTTGAAATATTGGGACTGTCTTTCAGGGATTGATCATTTGGAGAAATGGTGCTGGCTCGGGATGCGGTGCGCTTACTTCTCATGTATTTAACGGAATCCTTCCGACATAAACGAGGAGTATTGGCATCGGATCTAGGTGAAGTAACATCTTCGTTACTTTCTGCTACCGGCTTATAATCCATGCTAGCAGCGTCAGCCTCGGAGGAAGAATCCGAAGAACACTTAACGCAAGACTTGAAATTGATTGAATGATCACTTGACATATTTTTTTCGCCGACTGAATATCGCTTCTGCAGTTTCAGTATTTCGTGTTTTTTGTCTTTTCTAGCCGACACGTGCGAGGGAAGTAAAACCTTGGGACAAAATAATTTGGTGCCTCTATGTTTGGTAAACTTTGGAGTGACCTCGTGGTTCGATGGTAGGAAACTGAGATTGGGTTCTGAGGTGTATTTTGGGGTTAGTCTTTCTACTCTCTCCAGATTGGTTCCTTCGTCGCAAGAGAAACTAGCTTCGTCTAAATTATCGACAATGCAATCTGATGCAGCATTGTTGTCTTCGACTTTATCATCAGCTAGATCTGTTTGATGTTCATCAGTTGGTTCCGTCTTTTCTACAGTATTCTTTTCCTCTGTTAAGGTGATTGTTTTTTCATTATCAGTCAGCAATGAAATGGTGGATCCTTCAGATTTGAGGTGTTTGGGAGAGTCGTATAGGCCGAGCTTTAAGGCGTTGGCCTTGAAAGTATTCTTGAAGATAGAAGGACTCTGTAAAGTAGAGGAGAAAGCATGCTCAGGAATAAGGCAAGGACTTTACAGACAGAAAGCAAACAAACAAATATTTACAAACAATGAAGTGAGGATGAAATGAAAATTTGTCATTAAAGCTTTTTTAAATGATTGCGTTTAGAGATTACATTTTGTTAAATTAAGCCTTTTATTATTAATTTATGAAATTTTTGAGAAAATCAAGACATGAAAAACTATTATGTATGTAACAGGATGTACACAAAACAGATCTTTAAAAACCTGAAAATTACAAGTTTTTCGTAGTTTCAGCTTCGTATCTGATATGTATTTAAAATTGTTTTGGTGGTATGGATAGCCAATTAAAATAATATTTTGGCCATATAAAATGGTTTTTAATTTTTAAAAAATTAAATAAATTTTACTATCTGGATAGCAAAACATACATGGTTTGGATTGGCAAAAAAAAATGGATGTAAAAATAGAATCGTTGATATTTTAAGAAGTAAATTTTAAGTTTAATTTTAAGAAGTCACAGAGGGATTTTTCCTCAGCGCCCATGTCATCTTTGGGGATGCTGTATGGAGGGTATTTTTAGGGGAAGGAAGGAGAGGAAGCTCTGGGAAGGAAAAAGGTACGAGGGGTGGGTAGAATACTGGGGGTCAATGCGTCTGGGAGTGACAGGCATATGAATTCAACTCTCCTATCGCAGTGCATGGCGATGGGTCAAGAGTCCGGCTGGAGAGAGAGAGAGATCTCCTTCAACCAGACTTTCCCAAACCGGCCCGCCACGCAGTAGGAGGGAAAAAGCATCTGCCGCCAAGACCTGAGCATCTGAACCTGGGCACCCCTGCTAAGTCACCATAGCAAACCACTTGGGGTGACTTACGGCAGGGTTGCTGGTTATCCAATAAATGGTTTCTGGGGTGGCAGAACCCATACCCGCCTCCCAAATTGAAAATTTGCATGCTTTGACTAATATCTGATAATTTCAGAATTTCCAAGTTCTCTAGTTCTACGGCAACCAGATTACATTTAAAAAAAAATAATCAAAGGAATTAATTTATTTTTAATGTTAGATTTTTGTGAGTTGATAAGTTGACAGTATCCACAATGCAGAAGAAGTATGTTAAGAGACAAATTGAAATATAAAAAAAGGAAAATTGATTGTACCTCAATCACGGGATGATAGCCAAAACGCTGTTCATTGAGATTGACAGGCTTTTTACCAGACCTATTCATGAGGCTCTTATTGAAGATGTGCTTCTTGAGGGATTCTCCCAAAGATTTATGTTTCTGCGCCCTTTGCAATTGTAATGGCGTTCCTGGAACATTAAAGTAGCAATAATTAGAGTAAAATCTTAAAAAGTTGTATTAGCTCGATTATATTTTGTTCTACCTTGGGTATATTTTGTCAGAATGTCAAAATATTTCCACTTTGCAACAAAATTTCTGAAGATATCCCAAAACTAAAAAAAATTTTTGAAAGGTGATAAAATACATTGTCAAATTTTACAATTCCCAGTAAACATATCATTTTGAAATAAATATATTTCTTTAATGCAACCTGTAAAAGTTTTACAAATAGCTACCTTAAGTTTTTTTAACTAAAATTACTTATATTGAAAAAAAAACACACACATATTTTATTAGACAAATGTATTATAAACATTATCATCGCCAAAATTTTTTGTCATTTAATGTAAAATAAATTAATAAAAAATTCCTAAAGTTTCATAAATTTTCTTTCAAATTGCAGTCGGAAATTTTGATTTCATAAAGGTGTAGATTTTAATTATTTTGTGGTTAACTTTTAGATTTGAATATAAAGAGCAGTGTTTTCTCTTTCTAACACCTTTTAGATCATATTTTTCACCATGATAGTAAGGGAGTCACAACGATTTCTATGAGACCTGTATGAGTTGTTTCCAAAAGCGAACAAATTAGCCTGAGGGGCACGTAGACGAGGTCAATATCTGATCTGCCCTTAATTTCTTCAAACAATACTGTACCATTTCCATTCTCCCTATTGAACTGCTTGATCAACCGGCGCTTGTTGTGTGACTCCGGCAGCGCCTGTATGTACGCATACAGCTGCGCCAGAGCGGCATCGGTTGTGGCGCCGCCCGTTGTGTCGTTTCCCGTCACGCCGCTCATCTGGCGGTCCACAAACGTGAACACGGTGCTGGCGGCCGTGCGTTCCGACACGCTCTCGTTGAGGTCTTCGCCCTGGTGGAAAAGAAAACAAAGATAAGGGTGAATATTTTGGTTTGTATGTGAACAGGGCAAAGTTGTGAAAACATGTTAAGACATTCTCAACTCAGGCCTTACCACTGGTTTTGTGCGTTTTAATGCTCTGAATGTGCGGTATTTAAGTCAAGTCAATCTTACAATTAAAATAAAAGCACACCAAATTATAAGAAAGAAAAATTCAAAATAATAAACATAAAAAAAACTTCTAAATAAAAATTGTAATTTAACCAGAAGGTTTTTATTTTATTTTCTTCAGGACCTCCTGTGTGCAGTTAATGCAAAAAAAAGCAATAGAACTAGTCATTAAAATGCCTTCTCTTTGATAAAAAATGTGTCAATATTGACAAACACCATAAAAGACAGAAAAAATATCAGATTAAAAAAAAAACAAAACAAAAACAAAGAATTGTTTGTTGTGTAAAGGAATCTAAATGTACAGCTTAGTTCCTGGTGAAATAAAAAAAAATGTACCTAGTTTAAGAAAATCCACAGAAAAATTTTAAAAATATTGACGGTTCCGTAAAACTATGTCGGATCAGCTAAAAATTAAAAATTGGCTTATTTATGGGTTTATTTTGTTGATTGAAAAGGGGTCGTCCATTAATTACGTGAGGCTCGAAAGGGGGGGGGGGGGTTCGGAAGAAATCACGAAATATCACCAGGGGAGGTATAATGAGATATCACGTGTATTTATTTTTCATGATAATATTCTGAAAATTTCAAAATACTTCATATTTCAAACACGCTTAAGAATTTTTTCGACACTAATTTACTATCACTAAATAGTGAAAAGACATTTGTAATTCCATTTGCAATCCATCCAAACGATGCTCCCAAAAATTTTAACATTGTCATACACGATAATACTAAAATTCATAGCCAAAATTATTGCAAATCAAACTGTACAATATTAAAAACAACAAATAAAATTAAATATCTCGGAGTAATTATCGACAAAAATCTGAAATGGAAGGAACAAATATGTCAAGTAGTAAACAAAATCAGAAAATTAATATATATATTTTTAAGAATCTATATTTAATCTACTATGCCTTAGTTCAATCCACTCTACAATACGCTATTATTAGTTGGGGATCCGCGTATAAATGTAACCTTCTTCCAATAGAAATTGTACAAAGGACAATTATTAAAATTATATTAAAAAAATCCTTAGACTACCCAACAGAACGCCTGTTTGAAGAATTTCAAGTACCCACATTTAAAGATTTATATATTAAAAATTCATTGATTCAAATTATAAAGGAAAAAGATAAATATCCATTTTTAAATGAAAACAGAACTCGACTTAAACATGTTTTTCTATGCCCAAAACTAAATACGTCTTTTGCACAGCATCATTATACTTACCAGGGAAGAACTTTTTTCAATCGTCTACCAGAAGAAATCAGAAGCATTAATGATAAAACCCGAATACTACTCTCTGTCAAGAGACATTTAAAAAATATTCTTAAGAAAAAAACTACTGTCAATTAATCTTACAAATATCCTTAGTTTTCCATTACATTCTTTCTTTTTTAAAAAAAATTCACATCATTATCAAATAAATACTGCAGCTCACATATATTTACGTATAGTTTGGCAAGAAAGTCTAGAAATTAAATCAATTGGAACTAAACCTGTTCATTACTATGGCAACACCGAATTATATGACGTTTCCTATGGCCATACCTATGGCTGTCGTGTTATCGGGTGTTACGGTTGATTTATTGTCTTAAATCTGAGTAGAATATCGCTGATTTGATAATATTTTTATTCATTGTTTGCCTGAATTTAATTAAAATGAATAAATTATTACATAGCGATACAAGAGGGGTTACATTCTGCGTTTTTCAACGCTGCCTAGCCGAGTGTCACGCGAAGAAACTTTTGTTTGATTTAGAAGATGTTTAAAAACGAACTGCAGAAATGAATGGTACGTAGTATAGTTTGTTTAATAAATTTCATTAGTATTACAAGATTTATGCCAATTTTCGAGCGATAATAATCATTACAATCTGATTTGAGGTTATGTTAAAAAAATTCGAATTTGACATTTCGATTTGACAGTTCATATGCGGCCACAGGAAAAAGGGAATAACTCAATAAAAAAATAATAAAATGCAACTTCTTTAAACTCGTAGAAAAGTTCCTTTTTTCTCGTTTTCTCTTTTTTTCTTTCTAAGTGAATATTATCTAGTGTGTGTTTTTAAAACTACCTTCTATAATAATAATTTTAATGATGTTTTTCACACACAGGTAAATCTGAAACAACGGTAAGACGAATCGTCAAGGAAGGGGAAAAGGCAGATGGAAAATTTGAAACACCGGGAAAACGGAAAATGGGCATAATAATAATAATATGTAATAGCATAAGTGCTGATGATTGGAAAAATTGTTGCAAACACTTGATGAAAATTGAGGCAGAATATTATGCACGAGGCAGTACTATATATGATGATATCGATGAACTGCGTTTAGATGAACTATCGATGAACTGCTTTTAATTTGGTAGGCGGGTATGGGTACCGCCGCCCTGGGAACCATTTATTGGATGACCAACACCTCTGCCACAGGTCACCCCAAGTGGTTCGCTACGTTTGGTGACTTAGCAGTGGTGCCCGGGTTCTTGGGGTAATGTTTGTCTAGGCCTTGATGGCGGGTGCGTCGGCCCACCTTCTGCATGGCGGGCCGGATCGGGAGATGCTGGTTGAGGGAGACCCTTTACAACCGGTTACCGCTGTCCGGGTCGCTCGGTAGTACAGGGGCCCGACCCTCAGGCTCACGACTGAGGGTGGGCTGCCCCATCAACGAGTGTAAAAACCCCGCCGCTGCTGTTGTGCCGGTTCGTGACCGGAGGGGACCCAGCAGTAGCGTTTGGGGCGCATTGGGCGACCTCTCCAGCCGGACTCTCCCTGCCCATCGCCTTGCACCGCAGTGGGTGGGTTGGATACATACGTCCGTCACTCCTGGAAACTCTGAATCCCAGCATCCTACCCACCCCTTTACCTTTTCCCTCCCTGACCTTCCTTCCCCTCATATCACACTTAAATAACCCTACAAATAAAATCATGAATATACAACCATCAACAAATAACGTCATTACAGCGGCGAGGAGTAGGCGTCCCCGGTGCGGGCCAAAACTGTTGGTGAATTACACCAACATTCGCGGCCTGCACACCAATTTAAATTCTGTCCACCACCACCTTTTTTCCCAACGCCCAAACCTACTTTTCCTGTCTGAAACCCAGATAGCTGAGCCTGTAGACACCTCCTATCTGAACTGCCCGGGCTTCACCCTCGCAGGCAAGTTCAGACCTAAAGGAGGTGTCTGTCTCTATAGTCGAGCTGACGTCAACTGTGTGCGACTGTTGAATCTGGAAAACTCCAGATTCGACGTAATGTGGGTACGCGTCAATCTTGCCAGTACGGTAAGATTCTACGCGTGTTTATACCGCTCACCGAACCTTAGCGAATCAGACACGTCCGAGCTCTTCAAACACTTAAGCGATACTATCGATGACCTCTTGCCCCGCTACCCTACGGCAGAGTTTGTGGTCCTGGGGGACTTCAATGTTCATAACGAACCTTGGTTGAAGTTCTCAGGATCAACAGACTCGGCTGGACGCCAAGCGGAATCCTTTGCCCTTTGCTACGGATTGGAACAAATGGTTCAGGAGCCTACAAGGGTTCCTGATGTCCAGACTCACCGTTCCAATCTGTTAGATCTATTTTTAACTACTGTGCCACACGGTTACAGGATTGAAGTCACAGCGCCTTTAGGATCGTCCGACCACTGCCTGGTGACGACATCAATCCCTGTAAACTTCAGACCACCAAACGAGAGGCTGAAGAGAAAAGTGTGGCACTATAGGTCAGCAGATTGGTTCGGTCTGCGGGCACATTTTAATGCTTTTCCGTGGTCAGCTGTCTGTTTTCGGACTTCGGATCCCTCAAGATGTGCCCAGGAAATTGGTGAAGTCATCACATCCGCGATGGATGGCTTCATCCATTCTACTGTTAAGGAAACTGGTGTGGGCTCAAAGCCGTGGTTCAGTCGACAATGCGCTGAAGCAGTGCGACGAAAAAACGCGGCTTACCGAGCCTACAACACATCTAGAACATCCGAAGACAGAACAGCTTACAACAAAATGGCAAAGGAAACCAAGAGAATCATAAATAGGTCGAAATTGGAGCACGACCTGCAGATCAGCAGAAAGCTGGCTGCATGCCCGCATGGCAGCAGGCAATTCTGGTCGCTTGCGAGCTCAATAGGTCGCAATTTCTGCAAATCCAGTTTGCCACCTCTCACCAGACCTGACGGCTCACTAGCAAACACCGCCACCGAAAAGGCAAACTTATTAGGTAAAATGTTTGCGGATAACTCAACCCTCGATGACCAAGGTGCTGTCCCGACGTCGGTTCCTCACTGCGGTTTTCGTATGAAAAAGCTGAGGATTCGGCATCGGGAAGTACTCCATGTTTTACGAGGGCTTGATGTTAATAAAGCTAGTGGGCCTGACGGAATACCTGCCCTGGTACTGCAGAGGTGCGCTGCAGAAATAGCTCCAATTTTGACGAAGCTCTTTAAATTGTCCCTGAAGACTGGCTCTGTGCCCTCTGGTTGGAAAAAAGCGGTTATCCATCCTATTCCAAAGAAGGGTGACCGCTCCAACCCGGCCAACTACCGCCCCATAGCGATCACATCAGTTCTGTCTAAGGTGATGGAACGTGTGATCAACGACAAACTGCTCACATACCTCGAGAAGAACAAAATTATTAACGACCGTCAATACGGATTCCGGCGGAACCGCTCGTGCGGTGATCTTCTCGCGTATGTGACGCATGTTTGGGGGCGATGCCTGGAACGTTTCGGTGAGACCCAAACGGTTGCACTGGACATCTCCAAGGCCTTTGACCGGGTTTGGCACCGAGGACTTGTCAACAAACTGCATTCTTACGGACTTCCCGCATCCTTGTGTATGTGGATTGCCGACTTCTTGAGGGAGAGGTCGATTCAGACGGTAGTCGATGGTTTCACTTCTTCCTCACACTCGATAAATGCTGGCGTCCCGCAGGGATCGGTTCTGTCTCCGACTTTGTTTTTGTTGCACATCAACGACCTTTTGTCATGTGCACCAATTCACTGTTACGCGGATGACAGTACAGTTCATGATAGCTTTTTGTTTGACAAGCCCCCAAAGGGCTCACAAACTCCAACAGCTCGTAGGGCTTTGAAGCAAAGAATGGACGGTTACCTCGAGAGTGTTTTCTCTTGGGGTAAAAATAATCTCGTTGAATTTAATGTTTCAAAGACCCAATCTTGTCTGATTACGTCTAAAAGGGATCGAAATGAAAATCTAGTCTCTTTCAACGGAAGCAATCTTCCGAACAGGCCCTCCATTGATATGCTTGGTGTAACCCTAAGTGACCAGCTCAGATATGGGGGCTCCATCGAAGCCAGAGTAAAGTTAGCCTCCCAAAAACTGGGCGTACTGTACAGGGCCCGCAGATACTTTAATAGTACACAACTGCTAACCTTGTACAAATCACAAGTACGCCCCACGGTTGAATTTGGCAGCCATCTCTGGTCTGGAGCTCCAAAATACCTGAAAAATACCCTCGACTCTGTGCAGAAACGGGCGGTCCGTTTGATAGATTCTCCCATCTTAACAGACGGATTGCAATCTTTAGAGCACAGGCGTCGGGTGGGAATGCTATCCTTGTTCTACCGGTATTACAATGGAAGATGCTCTGAAGAACTAGCATCATTGATCCCTTCGGCACCGGTGCATAGTCGGGAAACACGCCAAACGCGTGCCCAACATTTGTACACGGTTGACATTTGTCACATGAGAACGGGTCGTTTCTTCGACTCGTTCTTGTGTTCAACAGCTCGGCTGTGGAATGATTTGCCGGCCTCTGTGTTTCCTCCTTCCTACAACATGGGTCTCTTCAAGACCAATGTTCATTCCTTCCTCTCCTCAAAAAGACTCTCCACACAGCATCCCAGATGACATAGGCCCTGAGGGAAATTATTTTCCTCAGGGCCTCCTGTGTGGAGTTAATGTAAAAAAAAAAAAAAAAAAAAAAAAAAAAGATGAAGATGAAGATACGGAAGAAGAAGAATCACACGAAGACAAAGACAATAATTACATGTCGGGTGTTGAATTAATAGACTTAAATTTTTAAGTACCTACGTTTTTATATCGAAATAAACGCCCACTTAAAACTTGTTTTGTTTTATTTTGCTTCTATTAAATTACAGTTTTTTGTGCAATTTTTTTGAAAATACAAATACGCTATGAAATATGCATTTTGCCAGAAGTGTTTTTTTAAAACATACGTTCTTTGTCTTATGAGCCATCTTGGTGTTGCCATTTAAAACTAGAAAACGATCGCAGCGCCATCATTTATTTTCTACACTTTCTTGCCAAACTGTACAATTAATTATTTTAAGTACTAACTTATAACTAATAACTAATAGCATCTATGTACACTCCCCTTCCATACACAAGCAAATGCTTTAAATGGAAGGGTAGTAAAAAAAAAATACCTGTAAAAAAATATATATATTTGTTGTAAAATTGTAATTAGAATAAATGTTTCAATAATTAAAAAAAAAAAAAAAAAAAACTTTGTACTAAAAAAATACACGTGATTTTGGGGGGGGGGGGGGGGTTAGTCTAAAACATCACCACATATCACCACGGGAGGGGTGGGGGGGTTAAAAAGTTGCTAAAAAACATCACGTGATTAATGGAGGACCCCTTATCGGAAGTGACCTGCCAGGTAAGTACGTTTTTGTATCTATTTGTAAATAGTAAAATTATATTTAACTAAAAATTATATTTAACAATATTGTTCTTCAATAACTGTATTATTTTTTTGTTATTTTATTAAATTGTAGAGTTATTAACCTCAACACAGGCATGACCTAGTGAGGTTAAAAACTGAATTGTAAACATTAGACCTAGGTACCATGTAAAGAAACAAATAAATATAGAATCTAAGAATTCTTAATAAATTGTACAGCGCCCTTGAGGTGATTTTTCACAAAAATGGCGCTATACAAATTATCCAATTATTATTTATTATTATTATTATTACAAAAAAGTTAGAAATATCCAGGTGGATTTTTTTTAGTTTATAGGAGACAAAATTACAAAAAGTATTTATATATATGTGGTTGATTCTAAATTCTTACAGTAGGAGAAAGCAACCTCCGGTGTTGTTTCTTGGCCAGATAGGCCGCAATGTCAGTGGCCAGCTGCGGAGGGGTGGTGAACAGGACCGGGGCCTTCTTTATCATGAAACTCAACACTTGGGAGAGACTCTGCGAGTCGGCGTGCAGGGCCTCTGGAGACAACTAAAATAATCACATAAAAAAATTATTGACACTTTGAAAAATTGATATTTTTCAGTGCTTATTACATTAGGGGGTGTTTCACCATCCTCCTCATAGATTATCCATACAATAATGTACATTTTCGATTAATTAAACACGATTTATTTACTTGAAAAGTTCGAGTTTACTATTCGGTACTTGAACCGATGAATAGTGGCTATATATAGGACAAGTTAGCTGAGTTTTTTACATGTTGCGAGCATTTATTTGTTTATTTATTAATATTCATTATTATTATTTTTTTTTTTTTATTTACAAAAGGATACATAAATTATAATATATTTTTTACAATAATTAATTACATAATAAATGTATATGATGTACCCCCATAAATAAGCAGGGCTTGTGTGTATGGGGGGTGTTATAATATTGGTTCAATTTATTATTTTTTATTCAGATCAAATTTTCAGTGTAATTTTTTAGCAGAGTTTTAAATTTTTTTATGTGTCTGTTCATGTTTCTGATTTTTAATTATCGTTTGGATAAGCTATCAGGAGGATGGTGAAATACCCCTTACATAGATCTATCAGTGCATTCACAGTGAAGCTCTCTTGTAAGGTTTCCGGTCCCTTACCGGAATGAAAAATAAAAAATATATAAATGTTTAGGAAAACTTTGCATGGGGTCCAAATTAAGCTGAATTATAATTTTAGTTTTCAAGGAACCATTTTTTTTTTAATAACCCCTCATACACGGTACACCTCATTACACGTGTCTGACCGTGTTGTGGGTACCTTGAAAACAAGCTAATGAGTCCAAGTGGTTAAAGAAAGACAAACATACCCAGGTTACGAATAACCCAACAATGTTTGAAAATCTCCTACAACCACTACAGCAAGTGAAAAATGTTGCTTGTGTCGTGATGGAGGACTTAGCCATTCGAGGAATCGAACACACGAAGCCTGGGTGGGACCCAAACGCAATGCCAACTCAGCCACTGACCGGTCATTTTGTCGCATTTCGTTAACCCCTCCGAATTTTCGAGAATATTTGCTTGAGATGTCTCAAACAAAATGACATTTTACAAAAACTTTGTGTTATTACCGCTTCACAATTAAAGCTCTATAAATGAAACATTTCTGAACGTAGCCGTATAGTAAAAACTGTTTTAGAAAGGTTACAAAATAAGCTTTCGAATTATTGTATTACAAATAAATATTAACTTTTGTAAATATTAAAATTTAGAATGCAAACATTAAAAAAATGTTAAAATGACTCACGTGATATTTTTATATGAAAACGGTACTAAAATCACAGATTATGTAAACAACAATACTTATTCTATTGTATAAATATATAATAAACACTTTGTCACCTCACTTTTTCATCATTTCATATAAAAATATTTAATAAAAATTAACAATGTCGAAGCCGCCGGTCCAAAATTTGGCGGGAAAAATTATGTGTCAGATTGCGCGAATGACAGAATATTCTTGTTATGAATTTCTACAGATAACTTGAATAGGGATGTACAGCTTGTTCCACTATCGACCTTTTACTTTTTGTTTTAGGGATGTCACTAAAAGAATAACGGAGTTATAACGGTTTCTATGGAGACACACGCGTTGACGTATAAACACGCTTATTGTACTTGACTGCTGTCGTATTTCTAACGCATATATCTGCTTAAATTGCGGAGGGGTTAATGTCCCGTTTTAAAGGAAAAAAGGCTCAGATATCAACATCAAACACCTGATAATGACAAACCTGGAGAAGTGTATTAAAAGGTTATGCTACTGTTAAAGTAATAAAATGAAAATTATGAGAGATAGAACAATGGGTCTACTGCCGGAGTGCTTGCAGGAGCTGTGTACATAAATAATAATAATAGGTCAAGGAATTTAAACAAAAGTATTTTGTATTTATATGAAAAAATTTCTTACTCTTCTAGGGCACATAACGTGCGGTGTAAACATGGTGGCCAGGGCTCCAGGTGACATCCTATTGGAGCCCTCATGCGAAGCCACTCGGTGCAGAAGAAGTAGCAATCTCTGGGCTAATAATCGTGCAACAGTCGGCAGCAATAGAAGCAGGAGACGTAAGGCTCCAAGCAACCGTGTCTCGCAATTGGCTATGGGCTGACCTTCACTGAAACACGTGGCTGTAAAAAATAATAGTACATATTTAATTTCATTATTGATAGGAATCACAATAAAGAACTCTAGTACAGCATTTCCTAACCTTTTCAGCCGGGGACCCCTAGGAAATCAAGCACAATTTTCAAGGACCCCCTTGATAAAAAAACCAGCAATACATTTCGGACCATTTATTTTAGTACTACAAATAGAAAAAAAAAATTATAAAAAATATGTTAATAATTAATGTCCAATATTCACATTAATTAACGGTTAATTAATGTGAAGGTTGGTGTTCCTTTTTTGCAATTAAATTAGTGACATTCGGGTTGATATTACTACTAAGTTGAAATCGGAAATCGGAATCCACTTGTAATCTGTTTCTGCATTTGTTTCTAAGTATATACAAGAGCAAGAATGCCTTTTCATAGAGGTATGTGGTTGAGCAACAGCGCCGGATCTGCCATACGTTCAAAAACGTGCAAAAACCTGGCGCCAACTCCGAAGGGGCGCCGTGAGAAAATAAATATTGTATTAAAATTTAGTTATAATATTCCCTGAATCGTTTAAAAATTACCCATAGTACGAAATAATTATTACGCTCTAGCAACACTTTCCAAAGAAACAGAATGCGCACGCATCTGGTTGGTATCAACGGCTTACGAATTTATAGTCAGTTACAGAATTTTTTTACAAATTCCATATATTTAGTTTAAACGTAAGATCTATTTTTCCATATATCTTTTACCGTGTTTTACGACGAATAGGTGCGATCCAAATTCAATAACCAATCACAGCGCGGTATTTTTGTTCGTAAGCCGTTGATACCATACGTCAGTGTTTAGTGTTTGTTCGCTCAGTGGGTCGTTTGTATATTTATGTTCGCTCAACACAGGGGAAATGCAAGGTACTAATTAGAGGTCATATTCTTATTATCACTGCTCACTGACTCTCGTCGGGACTGCCTGTCAGAAGCTAGTAGATGCTATTCTTGTGTTGTACGTTGCCATGTGAACGTATTTGTATTTGCTTTTTCTAATATTTGCGATGGGTATATAGGTACATAAACGCAGTAAATCTCAAGAATGTATAATGGACCTAGTTCAGCGAAACCACCCGCATTGTCTCGTAACCTATATTTTAATTCATGGTACGGGCACAAACAAACAATTTGTTGTATTATTTAAAGCATAACTTGCAAAGAGTTTTTCCTAAAATAATTAAAATAGCACCATAATTTATGTTCACCCAATAGATTCAGAGAGTACAGGGCTCCTGGCGATCCTCTCTTTAAAAAAAAACGAGTGTGAGAGCTACCGCCAGGTCACTTGGAAAAGTTACACCTTTATATGTCTTGATTTTATTTGATAAATTAGTGTAAAAAAAATAATAATTAAATAAAAAAATTGGGGTGAACGAATTTTTAATCAAAATAAAAATGTAGGGGGGGGGGGGGGGCGCCATCGGTACCTACTGCACAGGGCGCCAGACTTCGTAGATCCGGCCCTGTTGAGCAAACAGTAAATGTTTCAGTGCTTCTTCTGATATTTCTTTATAATCTTTCTTTACATTCACTCAAAAACTTGATAAAGAGTATTCTTTGAAATTATGTTTCAAAGCTGAATCACAAGATATTTCTATTAATTGTTTTTCCTGTGCCGTTGTCAAGCCAGTAATATCAGTAACAACTATGTTGAAAAGGTCTAATATCCAATTTTATTTTTGTCGGATACTGGAAAATAATCTCGAAACGAAGACACTGTAACCGTGCTGCGCTGTGAAATTTATCAATACAGTTGCCAATCGAAAAAATCTAAAATACAGCGATTCAACAATTAAAGTAAGCGGCCAGGTGAAGGTTTATTAAGTCAGGAAAATAATTATTACTAACTAATAATTATTATCGTGACAACGCGTAGTGATCACGAGACTTTTGGTGGTATTTAATTATTATTAGCATCTACCACACGCACACTTTAGAGCGACCGAGTCCTGCGCCACTTCAGGCCGCCGCGCAGAAAAGTGTCACAGTGAACTGCACTTAACCCATCGGTCTTTACTTTTCTGCGCGGCGGCCTGAAGTGGCGGGGGACTCGGTCGCTCTGAAGTGTGCGTGTGGGAGATGCTATTGTTAAATGGTCCAGAGATGAGACTTCGGACCCCCATACATATATTCGCGGACCACAGGTTAGGAAACACTGCTCTAGTAGATATATAATCGGTCTACAACGATTTGCATGACCCTGAAGAACAAGGACAAGATTAAGGAGAAAGACGCTTAAGGGAATGACAAGAATATCTATGCAACGGTTACGTATTCTCGAGGATGTTGAAAGGTTGCTTCCCATATGGATAAACGAAAAGCAAAATGATGTTATTAACGAAAACATTATTTTTGAGAAGGCGACAGTAATTTTCGCCGACCGCGTTGAGAAGACACCAGAATCATCAACAGCCGAAGAGAAGGTGTTATGTGAGGTTCCACTGCACTTACTTGCCAAGTGGTAGAAGGCCTGGTAGTGTTGATTGAGCAGCAAAGGTTCAGGGGTGTCTGCCAACATCCCTTTGAGAACAGACGCCATATCGTGGGCGCTGTATCCCGATACCTCCTCTCCCAGGTTACCTCCAGAGGATAGAAGGCGACGCAACTGTTGCTGCCGGCTCAGGGAACCTGTTCTTCTAAATATACCCTCTTGGCATACATCTGAAAATCAGTAATTTATAATTAAAAGAGAAACAAATTACTGCAATGTTTCGCAAGGGGTAGTTTTAAAATTGGCATATTATTGTTTTTTTGGGAGGAATGCAGATCCGGGCACCACTTTTTTTTGGCAGAAAACCATGTTTTCATCGCGTTTTAAGTTGAGAACTTTAACCTGGAAGGTGAAAAAAAGTGCGGAAAGCAATAAAAAAAAAAATTTAATAAGTAATTAATTTTCAATTACGTTAAGAAAAATTTCACTCCACGAACAGATTATGTCAGTACACCCGCCATTTTATAAATAAACCAGTCATACTAACCTAAGAAAAGAAAGTCAGTGTTACCAGCTCTCAAAAATATTTATCCCTATATTATGAATTACAACTATCTCAACGACCGTATTCTTAAACCAAAAGTATGAAAATTCGTAGTCTTAAAAATGCGTAACCTAACCTAACCTAACGCTAGGTTTGTGTAACATGGTTTGTGCCCCTTTATACCGCCTGCTCGCGTCAATTTTAAAAAAACATCCCTGTTTTCAAGTAGTTTAGCGGCTACGCTAGGTTTGTGTAACATGGTTTGTGCCCCTTTATACCGCCTGCTCGCGTCAATTTTAAAAAACATCCCTGTTTTCAAGTAGTTTAGCGGCTACGCTAGGTTTGTGTAACATGGTTTGTGCCCCTTTATACCGCCTGCTCGCGTCAATTTTAAAAAACATCCCTGTTTTCAAGTAGTTTAGTGGCTACGCTAGGTTTGTGTAACATGGTTTGTGCCCCTTTATACCGCCTGCTCGCGTCAATTTTAAAAAACATCCCTGTTTTCAAGTAGTTTAGCGGCTACGCTAGGTTTGTGTAACATGGTTTGTGCCCCTTTATACCGCCTGCTCGCGTCAATTTTAAAAAACATCCCTGTTTTCAAGTAGTTTAGCGGCTACGCTAGGTTTGTGTAACATGGTTTGTGCCCCTTTATACCGCCTGCTCGCGTCAATTTTAAAAAACATCCCTGTTTTCAAGTAGTTTAGCGGCTACGCTAGGTTTGTGTAACATGGTTTGTGTCCCTTTATACCGCCTGCTCGCGTCAATTTTAAAGAACATCCCTGTTTTCAAGTAGTTTAGCGGCTACGCTAGGTTTGTGTAACATGGTTTGTGCCCCTTTATACCGCCTGCTCGCGTCAATTTTAAAAAACATCCCTGTTTTCAAAAACATCAAACAAAAATTTCAAACAAAACAAAAACATCAAACAAATTTTTTTTAAACATCCCAGGATTTGAATGGTTTGTCTCCATTCCAGTACCTACGCGCCTTATTATTTATTCCCTACAATCGTATCTAGGCTCTTGTATTAGGTATCCCTACCAACAAATTAGTATCAAATGGCGGACAGTATCTGGTTCATGAAGTGTCATTTCATACATTCTTTAAACGGCTGTATCTCCCTCAATTTTGCCGAGCGCGCCTTAATTTCTTTTTTATTCAACTTTTCCACACTTTTCTCATCTAGAAAGTGCATTTTTATTAAATTTCCAAGTGGTGCCCGGATCTGCATTTCACCCGTTTTTTTTTCTTACTATTTATTTTATATTCATTTTGTGTAGAAATAATATGATCAGTTTATATTTGTGTTTACATTTTTTGACAATTATTTCAAAAATGGGAGATTTTTTAATCTTTTTTTTTTAGTTAGTTAGCTATTCTGGAAAAACCTCTTACGATATTATAACGTAATATAAATGAATAATAAGATATATTATCTGGTAAACAGAAAACGGTCGCAAAAAAAGCAAATTCCTGTGTTATTATATGGATATTTGACCAGAAAGCAACAAGGTAAATTAAGACATTCAACGGGTTAAAGGTAGAGAGAATTACATATACAGAATGCATATATTTTGTATGATTTGATAATGCGGTTAATCTAATCTAATTGAATATGAATTGAAGTATGGTGACCTCCGTCGTGCAGTCATTAAGATCCTTGGCTCTAAATCCAGAGCTCCCAGGTTCGAAACTCCGCCTTATAAAAGTAACATATAGCACATTTGTGGCAGGTACAAAAATGGTTGATATTCTCAGTATAGCCCTGGTGAAAGAACACCAGATCAGAAGAGCCAGGTACTCCCAAACATCCTCTTTCACATATCCTTGGGACAGTTATTAAATATATAATAAACAAAATGTGGGAACGCACTTGCATCTTCACTGATAATGTCTATGAGTTGGTAGATCTGTTTGATGTTTTCTTCGGTAAGAGAAATGGTCTCTACTGCCTTTATCGGTCCAGCCATTCCTTTAGAGCCATTGTCTCCACTTTTAAATTTCTTTGAGAAACCCCATTTGAAAGACTTTGGTTTATCTGTTGGACTATCGTTTCTAAACAAGAGAATCACATTAGTAAGACATGTTTATCTTAAATTCAGTTGAGTGGAAATATAAATTACTTCACGTTTTCGTATTTATTATGATGTCATGATTTAAAATACAAAGAATCTTTTATTTAATACCAGATTGTCTTAAGCTCATTAAACAAAAAGTTTGAATAAACGAACCATTTTAAATTATTAGTGTTCAAGTTTGATTGGGATACTACAGTACTAATTGCTTCAGACAAAGATTATAAATGCAAAAAAATAATACTCACTCATCTGTATTCATATCAATAATGAATGACAAATGCATCCGAACTAGAATTAAGAATTGTTCCGGATTTTCTTCCCGTAACCGCTCTGCAATATCATCATCCATTTTTAAGGTTTCCAGCGTATTTTTAATCAAAACAGATCAACAAACCGCATTTCACTACAACTACAAACCGAAACGACAACATTTAAAATAACAAAGTAACTAGGGATGGATCTAGAACCATAACAACATTAAATTGCATATTCTTTGTCATGATGAATCGTCTAACATTGAGTAATTGTGAGGTTTCTAAATATTTATTTCAAACACGAGCTTTCACTTTTTTAACGTACACGCTAGATTGAATTCGTGTGGCCATCATTTTGAAATATGTCAAATAACTGTTTCTGGCTTCCCATTGGTGGAGACGGCCGTTGAGTTATTATGGCTGTTCATCGTGACGGGTAGGAACTGTTCAGTAAAGGAGGTGGGTATGGGTACTTGCCGCCCGGGAACTGGATAACCAACACTGCCGTAGGTCAGCCCTAGTATTTCGTTACGTTTGGTGACTTAACAGGGGTGCCCGGGTTCACGGGGGATGAGGTTTGTCTAGGTCTTGGCGACAGAGGCATCTACCCTCCTATTGCACCGGTTTAGGGAGGCCTTTTCTTGACTTCTTGACCCGACACTTTACACCGCGATTGGAAGGTTGGATTCATCTAATATAAAAACCGAAACGTTTATAACTTACTTACGTACTACAAAATGAGTTCATCGAAAAATGGCTGTCGGCAGTTAATTAAGATAAATTTTAAATAGTCCAGGCAATAGATTTATCGGATTTTGTTTCTAAAAGTAAATGTTTCAAAATCATTAAACTTATTTTTTTAACTTTATTGTTATTATATCCCACTGCACTTTAAATTTTTGTTGCAGGTATTTTTATTTCTATCGTAACTTTATTTAATATTATTTCTTTCTCATATTAAAGTTGTACCGCATTTATTTTTATTTTTGTTAAAGCCTTCTTGGCGTAAAATAAAATAAATAAATAATATCAGCTTGCTATTAAAAACAAACCGATGCGTCGAACAAAGGCAACATTGCTGTTCATCAAAAAATAAACCAAATAAGCGATTATTTAATTTTGAAAGAGGTATAGTTTGGCAAGAAAGTCTAGAAATTAAATCAATTGGAACTAAACCTGTTCATTACTATGGCAACACCGAATTATATGACGTTTCCTATGGCTTTCGTGATATCGGGTGTTACGGTTGATTTATTGTCTTAAATCTGAGTAGAATATCGCTGATTTGATAATATTTTTATTCATTGTTTGCCTGAATTTAATTAAAATGAATAAATTATTACATAGTGATACAAGAGGGGTTACATTCTGCGTTTTTCAACGTTGCCTAGCCGAGTGTCACGCGAAGAAGCTTTTGTTTGATTTAGAAGATGTTTAAAAACGAACTGCAGAAATGAATGGTACGTAGTATAGTTTGTTTAATAAATTTCATTAGTATTACACGATTTATGCCAATTTTCGAGCGATAATAATCATTACAATCTGATTTGAGGTTATGTTAAAAAAATTCGAATTTGACATTTCGATTTGACAGTTCATATGCGGCCACAAGAAAAAGGGAATAACTCAATAAAAAAATAATAATATGCAACTTCTTTAAACTCGTAGAAAAGTTCCTTTTTTCTCGTTTTCTCTTTTTTTTCTTTCTAAGTGAATATTATCTAGTGTGTGTTTTTAAAACTACCTTCTATAATAATAATTTTAATGATGTTTTTCACACACAGGTAAATCTGAAACTACGGTAAGACGAATCGTCAAGGAAGGGGAAAAGGCAGATGGAAAATTTGAAACACCGGGAAAACGGAAAATGGGCATAATAATAATAATATGTAATAGCATAAGTGCTGATGATTGGAAAAATTGTTGCAAACACTTGATGAAAATTGAGGCAGAATATTATACACGAGGCAGTACTATATATGATGATATCGATGAACTGCGTTTAGATGAAGATGAAGATACGGAAGAAGAAGAATCACACGAAGACAAAGACAATAATTACATGTCGGGTGTTGAATTAATAGACTTAAATTTTTAAGTACCTACGTTTTTATATCGAAATAAACGCCCACTTAAAACTTGTTTTGTTTTATTTTGCTTCTATTAAATTACAGTTTTTTGTGCAATTTTTTTGAAAATACAAATACGCTATGAAATATGCATTTTGCCAGAAGTGTTTTTTTTAAACATACGTTCTTTGTCTTATGAGCCATCTTGGTGTTGCCATTTAAAACTAGAAAACGATCGCAGCGCCATCATTTATTTTCTACACTTTCTTGCCAAACTGTAATTCATATATAAGAAAAATTAAATTTAGAACAAAAGTAAACAATACAATGTCGTTTCTGTTAGAGTGGCAACATTTAAGACAAAATTCAAGTGTCAAACTTTGCTGTGGTGTGTCATGCCAATAATTCGGTTTTAATTTTTGTATTTCTAAATTTCTAGTAGTTTACTTGGTTTGTTTGCGTTAAAAATGGACGTTATAAACAAACTCTATTCCTCGGTATCGAGCACCGTTTCGCAGTTGTCCGCTGTTTTACCGGGTAACCCTGTGACTCGTGAATTTGAGGCATCTTATCAAATAGCTAGTGCTGGTCCAGGTAAATTGATAACAAATTATTTATTGATCAAATTCAAATAAATTAAATTTCTGTAACATCTACATTGGTTCAGCGAGTATTTTGTACAAACGTAAAATGTAAATAAATCGTTAGTTTCATCAGAAAAACATGTACTTTTTTAAAACAGCTGTTTTTATAAACCAAAGTTTCATTGTTAAAATCCTTGTATAACCTTGAATATAAACATTTTTTGTGTGTTAAGTTTTTTAATGAATTTCTAAACTTGTACTTCAAACTAATACATTTACCAACACCAAATACTTATCAAGAAATATTATTTTGTTGATCAATTTAAAATATTTTATTACTGTGACTAATCAAAATTTTCTTTTTAAGGTCTGCAATGGAAAATTTATAAAGGTTTTAAAAAGTCGACCAAGCAAGATGTGTCTATATTTGTATTTGAAAAACGTAGCTTGGATAGGTGGAACAAAGGAGATCGGGATGTCATGCTGGAGACACTAAAGAGGGGTATCACCCAGCTGACTAAACTAAGACATCCTCAACTCCTCACCCTTCAGCATCCCTTAGAAGAAAGCCGAGAGAGCTTAGCATTTGCAACTGAACCAGTGTTTGGTAGTCTCGCCAATATGCTCGGTAGGACTGACAACATGCCCCCGCCTTTACCTGCAGACAAAGAACAAAAAATGTTAGAAATTGAAATTAAATATGGATTATTACAAATCATGGAAGGGCTCGCCTTCCTTCACAGCGATGTCAAACTCATACATAAGAATATTTGTCCAGAATCAATAATAATCAATCAACAAGGGGCGTGGAAGATATTTGGCTTTGATTTCTGCGTATTGAATGCTGGTCAAAATACTATGACTCCAAGCTGGCCTTTTGCGGAGTATTGTCCAGCGATGCATGCCTTTACTCAACCCAATCTGGACTATATAGCTCCCGAGTGTGTGGTATCAGCCAGCCATTCCCCCGCCAGCGATATATTCTCCCTGGGAATGGTGATCTATGCAATCCATTCTTCGGGTCATCTGCCTCTTGCCAGTCACCAGGATAATTATACCCGATGCAAAAAGTTTGCCAGCACTTTGAAGCATATACCGAATAGCAAATACAATAGTATACATCAGGATCTCAGGGATTATGTTAAATTGATGTTGAACAGCACTCCGGCACTCAGACCTGATCCGCATCAATTTATAAAGGTATGTTTGCTTGTATTCTGGCAGTTCGAAAGCCATATTTGTAAGGTCCTTCAACTTAACAATCAACCGACACCCAGAGTGGCTGTGCCCAAATATGCATAGAAAAGAAACACAGAGAATACAAGCTGTTAAGAGGGCATTACCAGAGAAAACCGGAAATACGTCATTTTCAAAAAAGTTTTTAGACGTATTGACTCTTTTCCGCAAAAAATTATAAATGGATTTCGAAAGATTGTTCTTTCATCTAACATTCGTATGTAATAAATTTTGAGAAAATTTTTAAATTTTTAGTATAATAAGGTTATTCCATAGGTCGTTGGCAGATTTGTTCAATTTTCAAAAAAGTTTTTGTATTATACCACACCCATTTCAAATAATAAAATCATGGGGAGGAATGCAGATCCGGGCACAGTTTGGAAATTAAATAAAAAGGCACTTTCTAGATGAGAAAAGTGTGGAGAAGCTGAATAAAACATAAATTAAGGCGCGCTCGGCAAAATTGAGGGAGATACAACCGTTCAAAGTATTTAAAATTTCACTTCACAAACTGATATTGACAGTTCGCCCGCGTCCGCCCGCCATTTTTTTTATAACCTAATACGCTAAACATGGTTTGTGATACAAAAAAAGTGCCCCTTTATAACGCCTGCTCACGTCAAGGCAAGAAAAACATCCCAGTTTTCAAGTGGTTTAGCGGCTACGCTAGGTTTGTGATTCTGGCGTACTATTAATTCTGTATAAGGTCTGGGATCCAACATACCTAAGCAGTGAAAACATGGCAAACGAACTGTCAATATCAGTTTGCGAAGTGAATTTTTAAATACTTTGAACGGTTGTATCTCCCTCAATTTTGCCGAGCGCGCCTTAATTTATTTTTTATTCATCTTCTCCACACTTTTCTCATCTAGAAAGTGCCTTTTTATTAAATTTCCAAACTGTGCCCGGATCTGCATTTCACCCAAATCATGCAGTAAAATAAATCAATACATTATCTAGCAAACGTATGTTTTAGAATTTTAATTTTAGTTTCAATAAAATCATTAAAAAATATTTACGTGCATGTGTTTCTTGGCGAAAATTGGTCCGTTTATGTATTTATTTGCGCACTTGCAAACTAATATATTTCAGATTTTTTTAACATTCTTATTAAATTTAGACATTATTGAAAAATGATAAATACTTATTATCAAAAAATAACTACAAAAAGTACATTATTTTAATAGTTTTATCATCACGCCTTTCAGCATTTTTGGATGAAGGTATAAATTAAAGCTAATTTGAATTGAAATAAATTCGATATTGAGTCATAATTTAAAAAAGCTGGTACGGAGAATAATTAATCTTTCTCATTGTAACCGCCCTGCACGATCGTAAGAACAACTTTCAACGAAATGTGGATTTTTGTCCGCTGGCTGGTTAAACGCTCTTAAGTCAATGCAAATGCATGTACAACCATTATGGTACAAAAGTCATCAACTTATTTGTATATTATTGATCCTTGTCAGTTTTGTTTCCTATTCAGACATTCTTATAGTATATTCTTTTAACCGATTTGTAACAAAAGATCGTTTTCTAATCTTTAATTTTGTTTTTCCAGATCCCATTCTTCGACGATGTCGGAGTCAAAACACTAAATTACCTAGATTCATTATTCCAATGGGACAATCTGCAGAAGTCTCAGTTTTTCAAGGGTTTGCCACAAGTACTCCAGAAGTTACCGCACAGAGTTGCAATTTACCGAGTTCTACCTTGCCTGACCAAAGAATTTGCGAATATTCCTATGGTGCCTTTCGTCCTTCCAAATGTGCTTATAATAGCTGAGAATTCCACAAAGGAAGAATTTGTCAAACACATTCTCCCCGCGTTGAAACCCGTCATGCAAATCCAAGAGCCGATACAAATTTTACTGATCTTTATGCAAAGAATGGAGTTGCTCTTGAAATACACGCCGCCCAGTGAAATTAAATCTGATGTTCTTCCGATGTTGTACCGAGCTTTGGAATCCGATGCCCAGCAGATCCAAGAACTCTGTTTGTTTGTGATCCCCACCTTTGCGTCTTTGATTGACTTTCCGGCCATGAAGAACTCACTCCTCCCGAAGATAAAGAAGTTGTGCGTGACAACAAACTACTTATCTGTCAGGGTAAACTGCCTGCTGTGTATTGGGAAATTACTAGAACACTTGGATAAGTGGCTGGTCTTGGATGATGTCCTGCCTCTTCTACCAACAATTCCTTCGAGGGAACCGGCAGTGTTGATGGGAATATTAGGTAATGTGTCTTCATGTCTACTCTTCTGTTCGGCGGCACAACAAAGGTCTTAATGATGATTCATACATGTTTTACGGCAAATTCTTTATGTGTCATCAATCATTATTTAATGCTTAAAATTACTAAATAGATAGCAAAAGATAACAATGTATAATTCTAAATAATCCCAGGTACCGCGGTTCAGTGCTCTTATTTCGATATTTAAAATAAAATGTTTTTCAGGAACCTAAAATAATGCAATACACCACATTAATTCCTAATTTCACAAATTCTCAATGTCCTTTCTATACCAGAGGCAGCTGTCAGAAGCGGAAGGTCATAAGAACCAAAATAAAAATATAATTTGTGACCATAGGGTGTGAATAGTAATAAATTACCTAGTTACCTTGTAATATTTAATTGGAAATAACTACAAAATTCATTTACCTACCTACAGAAAAATGTGCAATATATTATGTTTATTGAATCTGCTATTTTTTTAGGTACAATACAAAAATAAGAAATAGTGACAAACACAGAAAAAATGTTTCAAATAAAGTTTTTTTTTCTGTAACCGCCAAAAAGTGGTTAGTGATTATCTCACTAACCACTTTTTGTTTGTTGAAATTATTGCCTTCTTTTACGTCAACCAATTTAGAAAAATATAGTCAACAAATTACAGACAACTGCTAAAGAATATTCCAAACTGTTGAAAATCAAAACATTGTTTATTTTACACAACATTAACACTTTGCGTAAATACTTGACCTATTTTTAACTGTGTAGCTCTTTCAAACCCATGATTATATTCATCATATTCTGTCAGTCTGTCAGACAGGCCCAGGCCTCAAGTTTGCAAAATTTCTTTTTAAACGACTTCAAAAAGTTCTCAATTCGACTGAATTTTTTAAATTTTTTTTTTTATGTTTCGACTGGGTGAAGCGATATTGATGATTCTTTTTTTATTTGAAAGCTGGTGCTTCCCGTGTGGTCCCATTTAAATTTGGTCCAGTTCTGACAATGGCATCCCTGAGAAAACCATATAAGTCTTAAATTTGCATTAATTATGTGCGCGACAAATGGACTAATAACTCAATATCACGCCAACCGATTTCGATGATTCTTTTTTGATGAACGGAACTCTTCAATTCTTAGGAGCAAATTAACAATACTCGGCCGAATCTTTTATAGGCTATCCGGATCTTTGAGTTATGTTCAAGTAATGGTCAAGTAATGTCTGCTCATACGAGCAGCACGTTTAGTAGGTCTACCCATATTCAGACAAATTTGTTGGTGTACTTCAGATTCACTAAAAATCAAAAAATAAACAAAAATTTTAACAAAACAAAAAAACGACTTCAAAAAATGCACTAAAAAGTAAAAAAATAATTTCGTATTCTTCTACAACTTAATAATCAACTTAGTTTTTCTACTCATCAATATGTAGGTACGATTGTTATTTTGGAGTCGGTCTTTGAGTTCATTTGTAGACGCGCGTATATGTCATACCGTTGGAGCGAAGATGCTACTCTAAAATTATTTATGCTGCTATTAATCTCTTTTCATGTCCATAGTTTATTTATTTTTATCTCACTAATTTATTCTTCAACCTCTTCTAAAATAAGCATTACAATCAGCTAAATTAGCATATTTACTTTGTCGCGTAGCAGCCTGTCAACCTTGCAACGGGCGTCGGGCACTAATGTACACTACTTGAAAGTAATGCGAACGCTTTTCGGCGAGTCAAGTAGCAAATTACTCGCTACTCGACTAAAGTACTCTCCCAATGCGAATAAGCCATAAGGGTTCAGTAACCTTTTGTTTATGCCCTGTTCTTATTGCGCCGCCATTTCATTTTTGTTTTTCTCCAGGGGTATACAAGTTGGCAATGAGTCACAAAAAGCTGGGCATAACCAAGGAAGTGATGGCCACCAAAGTGCTTCCGTTCCTCATGCCTCTGTGCATAGAGAACGGGCTGACCCTCAACCAGTTCAACTCCTTGATTGGCCTCGTCAAGGACATGCTCAGGCAGGTGGAGGGAGAACACCGATCTAAACTGGAGCAGCTGAATTCTATTCAAAACGAATCCAAGTAAGCTTTATCAATAATATTGATCTAAGGTTTAAAAGATGCTATCAGTTTCTTAATGTAAATATTGACAAAAAAATTCATTTGTTTACCAATTGTAGGTAATGTTTTTTCATTGTTTGAAACAATTTACTATTCAGAAGGGTGATTTTTTATCTTTTGTGTTAAGTTGGCGTTACAAGACATTAAGACAAATTTCTGTGATTTTCTATGACTTTCAATGGCTTGTCTCTCTCTGCCTGTCTTGATTATCTACTTAACACTAGAATACTAAACTATCGTAAAAATTACGACGGCATCATGACGATTCCTGGAAAAAATAATGTTCGCGTCGTTTCCGCGCCCCCTGCTTCTCAGTATCTGCCTAATTTGTTCCGTCACGGTACCGCAACTGTCATTTTGGTCCGGTGTCATTTTTGTGTTGACTTATAGCAAGAGTGTCGTAAAATTTTTGAAAGTTTACGATAGTTTAGTATTCTAGGGTTAATATGTACGAAAAAGAAAGTTGAATGTTGAATCTGTTGCTGAAGCGGCAACAATTCAAGAAAAATGTGTGCCTTTTGTCCATCCAAGTCAAGAAAAATGACAACAAATTTTTGCATGAAATGTGTAGGGTGCATAATATGAACATGTGTCCCAAATGTGTTGAATAAAAAAGATTTTTTTTTCATTGTTACGTGATCTCAAACCCAAAGAATGTTACTATGACTTTTAAAATAATGAAATTTTTTGATTATCTTATTTATTCCTGTTTTATTCCTGTCGTACAGAATCACCATTCTGATGTTTCACTTTTGTAACCGCCTACATGTTCTGTGAAAAATTGGTGTATTATACTTATTAAATATTTTGCGCTAATTATAACCTGACAATTTTTTTTTGTCTTTTCCAGAGCATTTGAAGCCAATTTGGCTGCGTCTGCAGGACCCCTTGTACCCCCTCCAGCATCACAGATGGACGAAATGTTTGGCGGACTGACGATGGACTCATCCAACAAACTCCAGAACAAGCAAACTCCAGACAAACCTCAGAATAACTCGTTCGCAAACCTTTCCAACGGTGCACAGAGCTTGTCTATCCAAGATAAACAAAGGTAAGCATTATAATATTTTAAATTGAATTTTTAAATTCATTTCATTCAAGTGCTTTATTGATGTTAAAAATATCGATAATCGAAGTGATTCTATTTAACAACAAGACAGCTCTCCCGACTGGCATAACCATTGGCAAGTTAGTTCTGCAAGCCAGGAGATAAAATAGTCTATGCTCTCGGTGACGGAGATAATCATCGGGAACATAGAAACTAATGATAGCTGAGTTTTCGAACCATCCACGAATCAGTCTGAAGAAATGTGTTGGAATGAGCACATCCCTTCTGACTTTTAAACTTGTGTGGTTAATTTATATAAGACCGTTCGACTAAGTGAAATTGAAAACATTGTCCAGGAAAGAATTTCAATACATCTTTGAAAATGCTTTACCTGAAGTAAGATAAATTTTCCTTACTCCAGACCCCCACAACACTTTTCTATCTCTTCAGTGGGCTACTCTAAATTGGCTATTATTGATCTGTATGTGTATTTATTTTTCCATCCTTCAGAATCGCCCAGCAGCAAGAGAGCATGACGAGATACAACAATCAACAAACTGCCGCACCTCTTCAGCCGAGACTCCAGCAAACCGTCGCCCCGCCCCGCCCCAAGGACCTCACGGACAGTCTGATGCAGTCCAACCTGAACCAGATGATCACTCCGCAGAAATCCAACTCCTTCTCTTCCCTAAACTCAACTCTGAGCAGCCAAAGCCTTGACATGATGAGCATTCCTTCCATCACAGACTGGTCCCCAAAGAACTCGGTTCAATGGAATCAAAAATCAAACACATCGGTCTTGAACCCACAAATGATGGGTTTCGGTAATAATGAATCTCAAAATAAGCAACCTCTATTGAACCAAGTCAACATGAACCTGAATTCACTAGATAATTATCGTTCCTCTTCCACCCCTTCTTTTCAAGTTAATAAATCACCGACCCAGCAACCTTTGCTTTCTTCCAGTGGGAGTAATCCATCCACCAACCCAAATAGCGACATCATGGACTTTCTCGGATAAATGTTGCTTAATTTCCCGCATCTTGCTTTCCAGGGAATAACCAAAAAAATTATACAAATTGTGATAATTCATCAACATAAAATGTGTAAATATTACATAATCATTAGAAATATCATATTTTAAAAGGCTTTTTACCGGCTTTCTCCATGCGAATCGATACTATTATTTATCATGACTTTGGGGAGAGTACGATTTCCGTGACGCCGCGATTAAAGCTTGTATTAGTGCCTCCGTTCACGGAGATACTTACAAGATACTCGATCCTCGTGCGCGTATCATACGCGCCGATCGTAAGTACCCCCCATATGATTTTGCTGGTGCCCGTTCACGGCGCTACGCGGTGGCTGTCAGTTTCCAATCAGTACCACGATACCAACAGTGCTGATCGCACGCGACTCGTCGCATCATTTATGTCTGATACATTTGACGTTTGACAGAATGGCGTCGGAACATGAAAGTAATGTTAGATTTGTTCTGGAAGTGGAAAAAATGCATGTTTATATAACTATACTTTACCAGAATACGTAAGAACGGATTTAGTGGAGAAGGCATGGATTGATGTTGGAAAAAAAACATATGACATCGCTTGACAGCGTGTTAACTCCACGGCTGCACATGAAAAATTATCAAGTTCAGTATATTTCGGATAGCGCCGTGTATGGAGACTAGCATTAAAACGTGGTATATCAGCAGGGTACTTGTGGTTTCGTCACAATTACGTAGATTGTAAGTATCTCCATGAACGGAGGGCCTTAGAGACGTAGCATTGAGCGCAATCTATGGTATTTTTCTATATAAAATTAAAAACTTTAAGTATCGATATCTCGAAAACTAAGCGAGATATCAAAAAATTTTATTCTTCATTTTCGTCATAATTTGGGCTGTTCTACCTGAATACATCGTCAAAACGCAGGGTCACGGAAATCGTACTTGTGCCATGACTTATATTTAATTAAATTTATTCAAGTTTGTTACTGAATTCTTTTGTGGAAAAGTTAGCGTAATTTTTTATGGCACAACATGTATTTTTATTCGGCATATAAATTTATAGCAGCTGTGTATTTATTTTACGAGATAAAATCTCATCTTTTCTATTGATTAATTTAACTCGTCTCTTGAGTAAATCTTATTAATATTTGCAATGTATGACTGATAATTAAAACAACGTTTATATATTACAATTTACGTAAATGTTTATTTCAAGAATTATTAATGAAATTAGTCAAAAAAATGATGTACGTATCTAGCGATTTTAATTTTCTTTTTAATAAATTGTAACTACGTATTTTTACATTCCTTGTTATTATTATTACAAGCTAACTTTTATACATACTGGTATATATTATTGCTTAAAATTTTTAAGTTTTTGTAATAAAAACTGTGGCATTCATATTTTTCATAAAATATTTATAATTCTACTTACTGTGGCTAAAATCAATAAAATTAATTAATTTTTAGTTATGCATTAGAAACTTATATATGTACTATTGAAATCATACAAAATCACGTCCATTTAGAAACAAATAATTTAGGCTTAAATAAAATGATGTACTTAAATTATATTTGTTTTCTTGCATCTGCATATTATATAATTATGGTTTAATTTCCTATTTTATATTCATGATTAATATGTATGTGTTTAAATATATAATATTATATAACGTGTTGCCATTCCAAGATATAAAAATAATGTTAAATTACCTATTTAATAAAGATATTATTGTAACAGTAATGCATTTTATATATTATGTAATACAATATTAATTTTTTTTAGGTCATAGCATCCAAATTTAATTGTATTTTTGATGCATAAATTATTTAAAACAAGCGTTGGCTCTCAATTTTGCATGACTATCCTATGACCAATGTAAATATGTATTTGGTTTATGTGACCTATTTTTATTTTATTTTTTATATAAATTCGATTCCGTTTAATTGGTACGCTGGCTTATTGGGACAGCCGGTTATTTGGGACAAAACCCAAGCAACAGAAACTAATACTAATTTTCTTCAGGTATTTTTGAAATGATAATATGCATGGTTCCTACCGGGTTGTCATTTATCGAGTACCTACCCTCCCTAACCATATCACCTTACTGGAAAAGCATTTGAAAATGGAACAATGAGATCAAGTGCTTTTGTTTCTGAAAAAAAAACAGAAGAAGATTTTGGTGTATATTGAAAGCATTTTGTTGGTTGTTCGTGTTCATATATATTCGTTTATGAACTAAAAGAAGTTTTTTTGACTGTATCAAGATCGTTTTATACTTATTTGTGTGGTTGTGGCGATAATTACCTTGAGATACCGCGGTGGAACTAAATAAATTCTGTAATTGTGTTGTTTGCCTTCGCAGAGGTAAGTGATTGGTCGTCCTTCCTTGTAATCCTTTTTTTTCTCTACACATATTATCACCCAATTCCAACAAACACCATTTCGTTTAGTATTTACAGTCCAAGTGCATCTGAAGCCATAAATCGGAAACAGTTTTGGATGCAAGGGTATCAGGGACACCATTCCGTTTGATCGCCCTTGATTGCTTTGAAGGTTAATAGATTAATATACTTCAATTTCTTAAATGCTTGTATTAAAAATAAATCTTACAACAATAACACAATATAAAAATAATAATTAAAACACAGGTCAATTGCAAATACATTCACAATACAAACTACAACAAAAACGTCATGCCTGTTGTGACAACATGCAAACTGGCTGCAATTATGAAGCATGTTTCATATGCGTAGTTATGCAGTAGCATTATGAACAATATGAGAAGTGCGCACATGAAGTTCGACGCGATAGAGATGACCGATGCATCAAAGTTTGTTGTCATGTTGTCGTAGATGGGTTTCTGCGCTATGTACATCGCGTTGGTAGCGAACACCGCCAGCATGCCGAAGAATATACGCCAGTTTTGGGATTCGATCCTGCATAATGCTGAAAGAAAAAAAATTGATTTAAAATTTTATATTTGCTCTTTTTGCATGATCGGTACTTAATGTGAAATATTCACGTTATTGTGATGTAGGAATCTTTTTATTTTTTACGAGTGTGATAAATTATTATCACTCACTGTTATATTGGGAAGGCACAAAATTTTACATACCATTTTACATTGTGATATTTTGTTTGTTAGAATTGTGATTTTTAGCATTATAGGTACTTTATGCAAGTAGGTTTGTATTTAAAAAATAATAACCATAGAGTTACTCAATTTCAGTTCTTTAACCCTTTGATTAGTGAGCTATTTTTTATCATTTACATTGTGGGAGTGAGTTAATTTTCAAGTTTTTCTTAATTTTAAGTAATCGATTAAATTAATTATCTTCTTACTTTTTTACTACACAACTTAATTTCGTAGCTTTTTTTATTACTATAACCTTTTCTTGTTGCATTATAAATTATAGTTGGACAAATTCAGTGAATTATAAAAAAAAATATTGGAAAAAATTGAATAAAGTCATACGGTTGCACATATGCGACGATACTCTAAATCAGTGATTCCCAACCTTTCTCTGACCCGGGACCACTTGTACGATTATTTTTTCGACAGGGACCACAAGCAGTGGCGTAGCGAGGGGGGGGCGGCGGGTTCACAATTCTCTAGACCCCCCCCCCCAGGACGGACCAATTTTGGTGGAATCGAAATATGTGTTTGTCAGCTTTAAAAAGGGGGGGGGGGGGGGGGGGTGACACCACGTTGTCCGCCCTATCCGTCCCAGGTGCCATGCTAGCCTAAGCCACTGCGATGGCGTAGGCTAGCATAGGTGCCACCAGCGACGGATAGCACAACAGGAGGGACGTAATGGGATAGAGTAGGACGGGTTCTAGCAGAATATTTAAATATTTACCACAACGGTGGAGGTGAAACGGAATATCATAATGGCCACTGACCACAAGATACAATAGTGATAAACGGAATATTGTCCCGTTTTTTTTTCCGACTTCTCGACCAGGGACCGCCCGCGCGCTTGCTCGCTTATTGACCGGCGGACCATCCCTAGCCTCTTGCGGACCACTGCTTGGGAAGCCCTGCTCTAAATGGATCGTTCGAGTGCCGCCGCATACGTGCGGCGATACTCTTCAAAGAGTTAACTCTGTAATATTATGTTGATAATTCCAAGTGTACAAATGTTAATTTGATGTTACATTTTTTGAAATGATGTTAAAATTGAATAATTTTGCAATTTTAATTTATCATGATAGGACTTTGAAGGTTGACATTTGAAAGGGGCATTGCCCCATTCACCAATTCCTGCTTCACCTACTAACTTTGAGGAATATTTAATATTTTTTAAATTCAACACATTATTTTTTTAATCAGGTACAAGTAAATTTGTTGAGATAGCATGCAATGACAATTCAATCCAAGCTTTGTACTTTGAATGAATAATAATAATTTTTTAAATAAATTATATTAACTTACTTATCAATGCTACCATAGCCACGACGCTGAACAGCCTCAAAAATAGCTTTTCACTAGCAACTCCTGAAAAGAGAGCTGCCACAATAGTGAGGCACATGGCTCCAATGTGCATCACCGTAACCACTGCAATAACGGTTAACATATCCATCTTGGGTCCCTGCTGCGAAACATAGGCAGGGAACAAAACCAAAAACACCAGCGTAGTGAACTTCAAAGACAAAAGAATATGCGTGAAAGCGTACAGCTTTCTATCTTTCAAAACTGCCAGCAATACTATGAAATTCTTCTTTGTGTTTGCCGTTCTTCGCGCTGTTCCGGCGGTGGTGGTCCCAGGAGGTTCGTATGTGAAAACATTATCGCCTGCCTCCTCGGCTGCAATCGTCGTCTCCCTGTACAAATCTTGAGGCTCCACAAATCTATCAATCCGATCCCATTCGCTTACAAAGCTTGACCCAAACGGGTTATTCGCAGATTCGTATCTCGCGAGTACGGGGGAATGCGTCTCAATCACTCGCACCGTATTAGCATCGTTGAATGTACCGATTACATTCTCATCTTGGTCATCGTCAACAATATGTTCATCTACGTTTGTTTCTTGTTCTTTATTGTTATTTGTTTCAACTTCTGTTTGTTCACTTGTATCCAAAGTTCCCACTATTTGCGATGTATAAATGTCCTCATCATCGTCTTCCGTTACTTCTTTAAGTATTTTGTAGTTCTTGCTCAACGCTTTTACCACATACGTAGGGCGACTGAACAGTAATAGCGTGAAGCACATTTGTATAACTAGACCTGCGTAAATAACTAGTGTCAAGCTGGCTCCGAAATGCGAACATAAAATGCCCATTATCAATGGAATCAACACGTTACCAAACACTACACTTGTTTTGTATATTCTTTGTACTAGGTCAATCTTTTTTCTAAAATAATGCTTCAGGAGAATTTCTGTCTGCTGGGTGGTTAACGAAGCTCCTATACCTGCAAACATTGTTCTTTATTATCATCAATAATATGAATTAACAAACGAGAGATATATGTAGAGTATGAGAGGAAAACTATTTAGCGGAAAATATGTAAGACAAAGGTGGTAGCCAATACTACCACAATCTGTACTCAAACTAGACAATGCTTGGTTTGCAGGGTGACTTATAAATGGCAGGTAAAATCTAAGTATGATTATGACCTTCTCTTTGACTGAAGAATAGAAGTAGAGGTCGCTCACAAATGAGTTGAGCTAACAACCTAAAAGTACTCCTGGCTTCTGATGGATGAGCTGCCAATTCTCGACAATTAGTAACATTTGGGAGTCTTATATTATTTGGAGATGAGCATGAAAAAGGTGTTAAAGACTATCTTTGTTTCGGCTCCTGCAATTTTGGTAAATTAAAAAAAAGTTTTGGTGACCCCCGTTTCAGTACAATGCTCCATGAATCAAAGGTATAGATAATTTTGAGAAAGTTGTCAATATCTACAGAATAATAATTATTGATAACAGCCAGGTTTGTTTGTTTTAAACATTCTTTACTTTCATATCACATATACATGATGTTCAAGACAATACATGTTGGATTACACATTTAGATCTATATATATGATGATCTAATAAAAATGTGTTTGGGGATTAGTGTATTGTGTATTGCTATATTAAGCATGGATAGGAAATGTTTGAAACTTTCAAAATACCTTCTTTAAACCCCGCGAAGGTTTCTGGATTATTACAACCACATGACAATACATCTGAAAAATTTTAATCATCAACACAAATTCTTGCAAACTGTCAAAAATTTGAGAATGATATTTTGCAAAACAATGATTGTTAAATCAAAATCCTATTTTCAAAACTCTTAACAATGAATTAATTGGAAGTGTGTACTTACATAATGATTTGAATCAAATCAAGAATTACAGATATTTTAAAGAGGTGCCTATGTTAGGTACCAAATTTGATTGACTGTTCTTATAATATACAATGATGAATATTTGTAATACGTGAAAAACGAAAATCTGAATAAAAAAAATTGTAATAGGTGGCATGCCAGCTGTTCGAAAACTGAATGTACTGAGAGTGAATATATGGAACTCAGGAAGGGGGTTGGCGGGACAGGGGAGAGGGAAGGCGCGGAAGGTGGAAGGGTACGCGGGAGGGGAACGGGGGCGCATAGGAAAGGACATGCAGGGAGAAACAATTTATTTCTTTGAATACGGCATTGCAACGCATGCCGGGAATAAGCTAGTATATTATAAGAAACAAATTAACTTTGTATACATGTAACACAAAAGTTATAGCATTTGTCTCAGTTGTTTCATAATAAATTTACTCATTTTTCCAAATATTAGTCACTGGTCATAACTCATAACAAGGTCATAAGTCGTAACTCACAAAATCAGTATTCCAGATAATAAGAATGAAGCATGCTTAGTAACTTACCAAGCAGAATCCCTGAAAACACATTGATTGTAACATCATTGTCTTCTGATTCTGCCGAAAAATTGGACATCATGATTCCTGCACTCATTAGCAACACACCAGATATTGAAACTATTCTTGGCCTGTTTGATATCAAAACAATTGTTCGACTCCATGGTTCTAAAAGCAACCAAAACACAGTCATAATAATTGGCACAAGGATAATGTTCTTATCCCAAATGTGGAACACTTGATTCTCCTCATATTCCTCCAGTAGATTGAGGTAGAGGATGATGATTCCATAAGCAGCCAGAATGCTTGGAACTGAAATCTGGACACTTACGGCTCCCAGCACAATCATCCACCCGTATCCACCATCCGGGGGTGTTGGTCCGAGTTCTGGATATGAAGCCACCACATTATCAATGTTCAAGCGTGTTTCTCTGCCTGTATTTCTATTTTCTACTTGAGTTTCAGCCATTTCACTACAAATCACCAAATTAGTAGTTGTGTTATTAGTAATTTATTTTAGGGTGTGCATTATCTCTCATTTGTTGGAGTGTTTAGAGTTATTATCTTATCTGATTACCTTATCTCTATACGAAAACACAAGATTTAAATTAATCCCGCCATTTTTTTTATCTTTAGGACTGTGTTGCCAGTTCACAAAATACCTGTAAATTAAGAAGAAAAAATTGCTTTTGTTTAGAAATTAGAAATAAATTGTAAATTCAATGCTACGAACCTGTATGAATTTGTTTTTAACCATTCAAAATCAAGGTATAATTATATGTATGTAAAGGAAATATAATCCCTTTAAATTTGAATCCTGTAGTGTCAGTTAGAATGCAATCATCAATTGTCACTTGTTTTGTTTTTCTATGATTTGATTGTAAAATATGAGATTTTGTTAGAAGAAACCATTCAAAGGAAAGTGATTTAAAGAAACATAAATAATGTCGTTTCTTTGTTAAAAAACTTTGCTACACAAGTGTTTTATTTATAAATTAATAGAAAGGAATTAAACCTCTCAACTTATTATAATTTGTACGCATGTACGCAGGGCTGGGCAGTATTTGAATTACTTGTATTTGAAATACGTATTTGAAATACAAATACGTATTTTGTATTTGTATTTCAATTACTTCCTAAAAATGTATTTTGTAATTGGTATTTCAATTACCTGCTGCTGAGGTATTTTGTAATTTGTATTTCAAATACTCATGGCTTCAAAATACATTTTCAAATACATTTAGCGATCTAAATAATGATAATGAAAAATAAACTAACATAGATAATACGTAGAGTAAAAACGCTAGAATCCTGTACTATTGTCCTATTGTCATGTGCTACAGCACTCTTACTAATGATTATTTGTAGTTTTCTTATCATTGCTTTATAATTATATTTTTGTCTTGTGCTATAAAAGCACTGTTATTGTACATTTTGTATCAAATTATATTAAACTTATCATTGCTTTGTACTGAACATTTTTATAGTATTAGATCAAGCACTATAGGAATAATTTGACTGAACACTAGATTATTTTTAAGTTAATTACTGTAGAGCGCACTTGTTAAATGTTATTTGTTTTAAGTTAATTACTGTACAGCGAAATAACACAAAACTGCGCTATACAAATGTCATCAATGTATATAAAAATGAATTCTTGTTTCCCTTGGTCAGGCCATAACTTCAGAACGACTTTATCTATTTCTTTCATCTTTTTTTTCATTCAGTTTTCTAATACTTTGTAGAAGGTTCTTACGGAAAGAAAAATTAAGAAAATTATGCAGAAAATTGGATAATTGCAGAAAACTTGACGACTATTTTAACTTCGCACATTTGACAGTTCGCGCGTTTTATGAAATTGAATTTAGCAGGCAGCTGTTTATTTTGTAACAAAAGAATTGTCTATGGTTTTTTTTTATTTTAGATATTTTAAATAGGTACCTACGTTAGGTACCAGATTTGATTGCTTGTTCTTATAATATACAAAAATGAATATTTGTAATATGTGAAAAATGAAAGTTTTAATAAAAAATTGTAATATCTGGCACGCGAGTTGTTTGAAAACTGAATGTAATGGGACTGAACGCGGGAGGGTGGTTGGCGGGGAGTGGGAGAGGGGAAAGGGTAGGCTGGGAAGGTGGCAGGGGAATGGGATGTGGGAGGGGAACGGGGACGCACGGGAAAGGACATGCAGGGATAAAAAAATTATTTCTTTGAATGTGGCATTGCAACGCATGCCGGTAACCAGCTAGTGTTATAATAATAATTATTATTATTATCTAACACCTAAGTCCTATACCACAAAACTTTAAAAGTGGAGCGGATAGGAGACGTGTCTTCTGAGCAATATGATTGGTTTCTGTTTCACTCTGCTCAGCTTTGCTTCTATGGAAACGCACCCTTAGATAAGGACACTTACGACAATTTATTTCAACCAAAGGTTCTACCAAAACCAAATGTATTTTGTATTTTGTAATTTGTATTTTGTATTTGATATTAAAAAATGGTTAAAATACTGTATTTTGTATTTCAAATACACGATTTGAAAGTATTTTGTATTTCGTATTTCAAATACATGCGTAAAAGTATTTTGTAATTTGTATTTCAATTACAGCAAAGCATGTATTTTGCCCAGCCCTGCATGTACGTAACACCACTGAATGCTTCTTTGAATACTTTTTAAAATAAACGATACAATTACTGTCATTTTTATTTTTGCAGATGACATCAAAGTACAGTATGATCAAGCATATTTTTATTATGTGTAATTACATAAAAAAATACATCTAGGGTATAATAAATCAATAAAACAGTTTTTGTATTAAAATATCTTGCAAACATGCAAAACTTTATTGCGTTTTAGCGTGGATATAATAAAATTGTGAGAATCAGCTTAAAACATATTTTAGAGAGAAAAAGACAATACAATAATTTTATTTTATTATGGACAAGTTTGTATCACAACTTAAATTTGACTGTATGAAAAGTCTTCAGAAGTAGGTAGGTATTAGAAATTGTGGAGAAATAAAAATAATATTTTAATAATTTATTTTGAAATAGGTTTATAACATTGAAGTAAATTTACTTATAATAACACTTTAATCTTTTCAGTAATTTGTTATTTATCAAAGATAAGAGAAGCCAATAATTCCATACTGATAAAATAACCAAAAATTGAATATTAAAAGTGCATAGTTTTAGGCCTACACGTACATGATAATATGTAGGTTTAGGCATACTACATATACATATACATGATATTTGTAAAGGGTAAGTACACACATAAATAGCAATTAAATTTTGGGGGAAATTTGAACCCAATTCCATAAGTAACAAAAAATGTACTATTATATTAGAACCAAACATGTGTGCGTTTCAAAATAAATGATTGAACTCTAATAAAAACTATTTTTATAATTGGCAAATAGGGAGTATTGAGCTATATAATCAATATACAGTGAACAACAAATTTTCCCTGGAACTGTTATTTTAAGTAAGTACCTACCAGTATAAGTATTTGTGCCCTAGAGTAGTTGGGTAAGTACTTATTTCATTTGAAAAATCTTGAATTTACTATATATTAACTCAGTTTACCCAATCAGATTAATCTAGAATTGAACTTAAAATTATTATTTTTATCTTAATAATTTATTATTTTTACATTACAACGATACCAACGCACTTTATGATATCATCATGCATTACAACATGAAAAAATAAATTATTTGAACAAATTATGGTGAAGAATTCTCTTTTGATTTTTGAAAGTCATTGCAACATTATTGCTTTATTTTTATTATACATTATGTCTTACTTTTAACAATCATAGATAACTTACTGCTTCACCAGTTCATAAAAATAATGTAAGGGAAATGTTCCACAGGTGAGTAATACGAAATATTTCGGCAAAGGAAATGGAAAATTGTTATGAATTGTTTGCTTACTATTCTTCGAAGTAATATAAATGTTTATTTTTTAACAACTCAATGGTAGAAAGGTTGATAATTATTTATTATATGTCTTACTGTAGGAAAACGTTCAAAAAAATTTCTAGTATTTCTAACTTATCTTTTACTAGTAGACCCAACCACACGTTGCTGTGGTTAATGAAACACAACGCCATCTACGAACAACGCTATTACCCAACCTTTATAACCAACGCCATCTGTTAATTTGCATTCGCTGCCCGCTGCCCGCTTGCCAGCTCGTTCTCTTTATACATTATATATTTCAACCAATTTACACAAAACCTTAACAAATTATATACACATAAACCTTCCTCATGAATCACTCTATTGGTGAAAACTGCATGAAAATCCATTGCATAGTTTGAAAGATCCAAGCGTACAGACAGCGGGAGCGACTTTGCTTTATACTATGTAAAGATGACGGAAAGAATGCAATGTGAAAAAAATGTTCTATTGATTTAGCAAGGCCACCTATTTGTTTTTTCCTAATTAAATTGAAGCATGGAAGCAAATTTGTTTCAATATTTAAAAATAGTATACTATGTGAATTTTAAAATTCCCAGCCATAAAGGTTATAATATTATTGTCTACAATAAGAAAATCTATCAATAATTCCAAAACGTGTCAGCAATAATTTTATTAATATAATATTAATAATACTTGAAAATTATAATAATATGAAAAAGAGATTCAAATTTGATGGTCACATAAATATTACAGCAATAGTAATTAATCACTGAAATATTTTTAATTTCCATTTTAATTAAAATTTTGTACACACAGTGGAAGCTGAGATGAAAGGGAAACCAATATTTATGTAAGTGAAGATGTTTTTGAATAATCAAATAAGTAAGTTACTTTTTTTATTAAAAACTAACCTTTTAAAGTGGTAATCCAACTGTTTCGAAATGGTTTTTAAATGTACTTTTCACTTGTTATGGAAGGAGTACCTAATGCATACTTTCTTTTAGAAATATTTACAACGGTGACTTAAACATCAATGACTGAACACAAAGGAAAATTATTATTCGCTGACAACAAATCACACAGACGGTGATAAATAATGCAATTTTCTTTGACATCTGAGAACAATTAGTTAATGAAGGCCAAGAAATCTCTGTATGGAGCTAAATATAATATGAACACAATGCTATGAACCTGTATGAATTTGTTTTTAATAGCAATCCATAACTAAGATATGTAGTTGTGTAGTATGTACACATGTCTAACGGTGACCCGACAATTGATCCCTGACAGTTGGCCCCCTGAAATTATAATTATGATAAAATTATAATTTTTTTGTAAATTAAATACCAATTTCAAGTCTAACATCGACTTAAAAACTACCTTTAATAATAAGTTGGTATATAAGCTGGTATGTGTATATTTTGATGCATTTTAATGAAAATATGTTTTATACTTTTGTTGTTCGGCGGTGCATCCTCTCTGCACACCACTTAGGGGGCCATTACTTATTTTTTGTGTAGGTAGATGGTCTCCGTGGTCGAGAGGCAAGGCTCTGGACCAGGGATCCAGTACATGGGCGTAGGCACGGTGGGACAAGGTGAAGCTTTTGCCCCACCCTGGCTGGCCGATGAATAACCTCTGGGATTGTCGACCGAGCTGCGTTTTCAGATGTACTGCACTTCGTAGGATGGTTTTTCTTTCTTCCTATCACATTCTTTGCACTCGTAGAGGCTAAAGCATGAATATGTTTTAGAAGCCTAATTTTTTCGGTACGTAATAATAATTATTATTATTGGATGATTTTTATAGCGCCATTTTCGTGAGAAAATCACCTCAAGGGCGCTTTGAACTTACTATAGATTTTTATTTTTTTCCCCACCCTAAATCAAAACCTGACTATGCCCATGGATTCAGAGGTCGCGGGTTCAAATCCCAGCAGATTAATTTTATTTGATTGATTTTGTTCTTTCACAATTTAATAATTAAAATAATATAAAGTATATTGGCGGCACATTCCAGAGTACTCTCCGTATCGCCCTAGTGTAAGACCATCATTCAGAAGTCAAACATTGCTTGAAAAGTCTTTAGCCATGTTTGGTGACTAGATCTTATATATTTGGGGATGCCATAGTTTCACTGACTCTAGACGGTAGCAGTTGGGATTCTTGTGAGGTATTCGCATAAAAAAAAGTTGTGTGCGGTAGAAGTGAAACCTTCAGAAAACTAGGAAACGCTGCTATAAATGTATGTGTTTGTCTCTTTTTAGTGCTGCTTTTTCGTTTCATTGATGTTCAAATGACAAAGGTGCTAAAGAAGTTTCATTTAAAAAATATATATAATAAGTTTTGTCTAAACTGACTGAATATTGCATTTATAAGAATGCCTGGGGCCAATTGACGGGGGATCAACCGTCATGGAATCGTATGTAACACCATCAAATGATTTCCAATGTAATTAAAATTACTACACATTTATATGAGTACTAATGTTCCTTAATTACGAATATTAATGATTAGTTTACCAATGAAGAATCTATTATTCGGCCACTGAGAAATTGTCCACGGTAAAAATTCAGTTCGTTTTCTATTAACAAATATAGATTTTTTTTAAATGTATGACAGCATCATATTGTAACCCTAAATTAAGAAACCAAACGAAGTCTTTGAGCGATAAATTCGACAAAAAAATCATTGGACCCCCATGCGAAAACCTAATGGAGCATGGATGCCATTTTACGAATTTGTAGATCCCATAAAATGCAATGGCTAGACATAATTATAGAAGAATTTTAGATGATAGGAGGCTGAAAATTATGACCAATAGTGTCGGGTAGGATACAATTTCAGAATGAATTTGTATGAGGAATTAAATACTGAATTGAGTTGAGGTGTAAAGTGTGAGGTGTGAAGTATGGCGCGTAACAGAGCTAAAATTTTGTAAAGTCAAAGTATATTTTTGTGTCCCGAAGAAGGGGGTGGCTAGAGAATTTCAGAGAAAAAATTTCAGGTAGCTGGAGAATAAAGCAATTTTGAGATATGGCTCTAATACAATAATTTCGCATACATGAAAAATGTAGTAATGTAGTGCCAATACACACCTCACCACCTCAGAACAATTATTTAATGTAGTAATACAAAGAAAAAGAGTTGGAAATATATTTTGTGTACTGGAGGGACATTTCACGTTTTTGTATGGGATATTTGAGGCACTCAGCGGAAGAGCGGCCCAACCCACAAAAATTAATTATCAGCGAAAACATCATATTGTTATATATTTTTGTCATATTTATGAAGCTTCAGTGGCCCAAGTTTAGTTTTTATTATTTCAAAGATCCTTTCAAATCAGTGAAAACTACAATTACACTACACTGTGGCTTCATAGATATGACAAAAATATAAAACAATATGATGTTTTCGCTGAATATGAATTTTTGCGAGTTGGGCCATTCCGCTGAGTGCCTCATTTGTAGTGCATCTTAAAAGAGGTATTCAACACCACAGTGGAAGCGACCCAAAGGCAGACCGAGGCATAGGTAAATGGACAGTGTGGTAGAGCAGCGCTCCCCAACCATTTTGTCGCCGCGGCCCAGTTATTGTTTGATAATTTTACCGCGGCCCACTAGGGATTATATAGATGAAAATATCTTTGTTACTTGGTCAGCTAGCAACAGATAATTAAAGAATTTTATTACATTCATTAATAACCTTCACCCGAATTTTACATTTACATAAGAACAACGATAATAACAGCTTAAATTTTTTTTTTCAAAAGTATTTTGATTTTATGCAAGCCCTTGCGCGGCCCATTACCATTTAATATATAAGCATTTAACATTTAATATATAATATTTAATATATACGCGGCCCATAGGTTGGGGACCACTGTGGTAGAGGATTGGAGTAGGATGGGTTGTATCGCTGAGATAATGATGTTCATCTCTGTAGTTCCTAATTTCACCGTGGGCAATCTGTCAGTGGTGGCACTGTTTGAATCATTATTTTAAAAACTAACCAATGAAGACATATTTTGTCACAACCCATTATTTTATAACGTTGGTCAGTAAAAAATGAATGAAATAGAATAATAATTATTGTAAAGCTAAGAGAAGATCTACTCTGAAGGAAAACACTATTCTGTTTTTTAAAGGCATATTTACATTGAATTCAAGAGATTACACTTTAGATGAATTACATAATATATAGCACCATTAAATCTACTTTTTTAAAAGTAAGATGCTTATTTGAAGAGATCAGGAACAAATACAGACAATATTTTTGGGATACAAGGATTTTATCATCATTACGATATGTCGATTTAAAAATTGGATACATTGTGTTGGTTTATTAAATATCATATTTATTTTTGGCAACCTGTCCACTTGACTAATGATATGATTCTCTATTCTTCTTGATAAATAATAAGGTATGTACCTACACCTTTTAGAGCCTATGATTATTTTTGATATGAATATTGTCTGCTTTGTTCCTAATTTCTGATTTAATAAATGGTTTAGTACAATGACAGATCATATTATATTCAAAGAGCTAATACAGAACCTAGCATGTTAGATTTATAATGATAAAATTTACATTTAGTACCTACTTGAAAGTCACCTAGTGAATGCATAATTTTTTTCAGATCCAAGATACGAGAGAGCGAATTTAAATGACGTAGTCAAAAACAAAACACTTTGTAACCATAGAGTTTTAGATAACCCGCAGGCATGATTTCTCAAATATTATATTCTAAGGACTTTGTCCCACAGATAGTGACTTCAAATCCTGTTCCATTCTGGGGGTTTATCCTCCAAGTAAATACCATTCGGTGCTTACTTGGAGGGATAAATTTCTTCCAAGGAGCATTTGTAAAATAATCAAGATTGATCCGGCAATGGTTCTGATGGACTATGGTATGTTTGTAATAGATATTCAAGTCTTAAATTGTCTTTGTAGTACACACCAAAGGCGTATATAAGGGGGTTCAAACCGCCTCCCCCCATCGATCTCATTATTGCGACCAGGAAAATAGAGAATATTACATTCCTGGAAAATACAAAAACATTATTTGCATTATACCTTTTTATCAATGTGACGTAGTAATAAGTGGTGGTAAGTAGAGATCCCAAAAACCTTTCTACTAGGGTTGTCCAAGAATTAAAGACCGTTCCTTATTTTTGGTGATGTGGACATTATTTCTCAAAATATGGCGGCACCGTAGTGTATAGCTCAGACTTTCCCCTAAAATCCGAGCGGTGATCCGGCTTGGTAGCTGTTTCAGTGCGATCTTTGCACCTGTTTGCGATCAACGCTCCGCTCTTGAAACCCACCGACTGCGAGGTGCACTAAATTATTCGCTTTCTCAACTAAGAGAGAGTTCGCCCTGTTGAAGTTCGTAAGATCGCAATTTTAATCTCAGATTTTGAGAGAAAAATGGCTTATGCAAATTGCGTACTTGTTGGGTTCCCAAAATGCTGAAGAACAAAAGCACTCGGATCTCTTTTTTTCAGTTTTTCCAACCGAGGCAAAGTTTTATTTTGTTTAAAACCAGGGTTCAGCACCTAACTCCGGAAACAAAAATGCAATCAATGACATGAATTGAATCTTTTACTTCACTTGAAGCAACATTTGTCCGGAAAACCTTTGGAGACTGACTAGGATGCGGAGGGAGAGATAGCTTATTTGGCGGTGGAGTTCTGCGATAAGGGAGTCAAAGACCTAGTGCCATGGCTCACCAAGTGTATCGATCATAATTGGGACTATGTCAAAAAAGTGGGGATATGTACCTAAAATGTCATGATTTTTTTGTAAATATAAAATTTTCCTGATTTTTTAAATTAGAACGCTCTTTAATTCTTGGACAGCCTTTTAATAAATTTTACAACCCCCCGGCTTTTCTCCCTTGCCCCCCCTAGGATCGAACCCCCCTCCCATATGAATGATATAACAATGCCTACAATATGGCATTTATTTTACATACAGGTAACCACATAATTATTATAAATGTTCATCGTTGATTTTCTTTTTATTTTGAATCCATTTTGTATAACTTCTCCGAAGTACTTATACAAAATTTCACATTTTACCAAAGGTCCTTTGAACATTATAATGATTATGCCTCTTATAATATTTAACAAAATGATATTAGATCGCTGACAATAATAAGTAACTACATACACTTTAAATTTTATTGTAGATACGGGTCCCTATTTGCAAAATACATTTGCATTTATTTCAATTTGATATGAACATCATGATATTACTGAGTCGAATCAAACTGATATGTACTTCAATATGTCACTTTTCATTTACATATATAGCAAGTTAATGTTGAACTAGAAATTTTCAACACTGTTTCTAGAAACTAACGCTTAACTATTTAAAATCTTATGCTTATTAGTACAACGTACTTGATTCAAATAACATTATTTTATTGGGTTCCATGACTAAACAGAATAGTGATAAAACAGAACACCTTTGAAAAGTAAGCACTGGAGCGACAGTGCAATTTAAAACTTTTTTCTCCGATTGCTCGAAATTTTTTTGGTGATCGTTGAATATTTTCCGCATACATTAAAAAAAATCAATCCTTTGAATTTTAATGGGGAGACATACAAACTGATTATAGTTCTACATAGCCATTGAATTCACCCATCTTTTGTCGATTATCACACATTCGTAGGATTTATATAAAAAAATGTAAAATCGTAAACTTCTACTTAATTACTTACAAATTAGGGAAAATTTGCCGAAATTAGCAGCAAAGCAATCTGAGGTATTTTAAATAGGGCCATATTGTGGCAAAAAAGCGCACCAGTGGTTAAAGTCATGAAAGTGATAAAAAATTATTCTTTTGTGGTTAGGTTAGGTTAGGTTGGTTTTTTAGGCTCTTTTTTATTGTTCATTAATTTTAAGATGGTGCAGTGCAAAATTACATGTTTTGGAATTGAAAATTTGATCGCTGAGAAACATTATTGATGCTTTAATTAAATACTGCAACTAGAACACATCTTGGCATTTTAAATAATCGAGTTTTTTTTTGATAAGTCCTATAAGACTACAAAAAATAGAAAAAAATAACTAGAAAAGAATACTAGTACCTGGCCTATAAAAATGGTTTGAAGTGCAAAATCTCAAATTTAAAAAAATTACAAACCCTTTTTCGGATATGGTTTTATTGAATAATGTAGCTACTTTATATCAAGGAAGTGATTTAAAAAAAAGGTTAGATTAGCTTAGGTTATTATGTTATTTTATTATCATCACTTTCAAAAATGTTGATTTATCACTGTTCTGTATTGTCCAGTTGCAATCTTAATGAATCTTACATTACTTTATTCTTTGGCCTTCTACGTTGATTGTTATTATGAAACATGGTAAATTACCCGGTACACAGATCCATGCTTGAACCATTCGTCCTCTCTCTAAATTGTCTCTCAAAACTTTTCAACCCGTACACTGAGACTGAATTGTCTAGATGGAATTTATACAAGAAATGTAGCGAGTATTTTATTTATTTATAGGAAGAGCCTGCTAATATACTCGTAGTTAGGTACCATGTTTTTCAACAGGTTGGCAGTGTTTAGATCTTTCAGAACATTGGTCTGTAGACCAGAAGAATCATTTACACTTTTCAGAATTCGATTTTGGTAGCTAGAATGAAATATATCTCGACGCCAGATTGGAAGACAACCTATCGCTGTCTTAAAACCAGAAAGTAAGACAGTCCAACTCTGTTAAAATCTGGCTATCAGATATACTTCACCTTAGTTCTTAATTGTCCAAACAACCATTAGAAAATTTTGCAGGAGAAGGTTTTCTTTCATTATTTCAATTAAATATTATGATAGGTTTTTAAGATGGAGCTATTTCCGTAAAGGTAAAGGTCTCATCAGTTTAAATAATTCTTAGTTAAGTGATAAACAATGTTTTTTTATATGTAATTTTTAATTTTAAAGTGGATATTGAACAAAAACTAAAATGGTCATTTGGACAATTAAGAACTAAGGCGACGATAAGTAAACATCTTATCGCTGCCAGAATCGCACAAGAAAACGTAATACTAAGAATATCCCTTTAAAACAAGGATTCTTTATATCAAAGGAGACATTTGATCCGTGTCAACATAGAATTCATCACAGCACAATCTAGCGTGATTGTACGGCTGTAATGTTTTGTATATCTATGTCCAAGGATGTCTCCACGTGGAATAGTATTGGTCCTCGCTAGAAGGCTTCAATTGGTCGGTAGAGCCCCGTGTAGCCACACAGTCGCGCCCTCAGGGCTGGAACCAGGAGAGCTGCGGCATCCATGTCGGAGAGAAGTGTTCCGCATTCACATACCAGCAGGTACATTCTATCTCCTTTTGTAGCTACTGACCTGAAACACCAATTCATCATCATTAATCATTACTCAGGGTCAGGGTTACCATGTCATAAAAATTAAAAAAAAACATGTTTCGGGAATGAAAAACAATGTTTATCATTTTTTGGAAGGTAAAAAAAAAATAAAAACAATGTTTTCATTAAGCTTTTATTGAGCATGTAAATATGAAAATAACGGTAACTAAGTAAAGAATCTATAATGCTTTATTGAAATCATATTGTTATAATGTTCCTTTGACTAATATGAACAAAATAATAATGTTTTTGAAAAAAAAACTCCATAAAAATTTTTCTATGAAAGAGATTTAACTTTAAAAAATATTTTTTTTACTTTTATCAAGACTAATTTGTAGTACCTACTTTTAGAATACAAATAACTTTTTTATATTAAGTTTTTCAGGCCGATAAGATGAGGGACAAATCTTTCCCCACAGTTTTTTTTTCTAGATATTATTACAGTAGCTAGTGTAGTACCTTATTAAATTTACCTACATGACATGTTTAGGTATTAAAGTATTTTTATTAATGTAATAATTTTATTTATTGAAAAAGGTAAATTAGATAAAGAGACATTGCGAACTCGTGCTTAAGTACAAGAACTATACCGTATTACTGATTTCAGGATTTCCCCACGTGTACCATGCTGAAAAAAAGTATACCCCTCAAAAGTAGACACTTTTTTTGACCGGTAAAAAATGCCTTGTTCGACCTGGTTTTCTGAACAAAAAACATGAAGGTAGAAAGGACAAAAAACCATGAAATCATGCTAAAAACTATGCACACGGCAACACTGCTCGGGGTCTGAAATACTCGCATTTCTTTTCGGCGAAATTCACCATATTTTTCGTGGAATTTATCAGCAAAAGCAATGGTATTTTCTACACGTAACAAAAAGTTATGTTAACTTTTTAGTGTTTTGGAGCAAAAAATGACGGAACGCCATCTTTCTTCAAAGGCTATATATACGCGGCGGACGCCTTACACCATATAGGTACTATGTCTAGTAATGTTATATTGTCGTGAAAACAAGCTTATGGGTCCGAGTGGTTAACGTAAAGTTAGTTGCCTTCCATAAAGGCTCTTCAAGCTTGTCAAAACCATGGGCAAAGAAATATTTTGTTATTTTAAAACCACAAGAAAATCCCGGGAAAAATATGAAAATTAACGGTATTTTCCCGAAAATTGCGAATTTCGCCTAATTCTCATGAAAATAAAAAAAATCGCGTTTTATGTATAATAATACAAATTTCACAAGACATGATTGGCACATGCAATTATTTTCGGATAATGTGTAAAAGATTTTTTTTCAAATGTATTTTGGTGCGAGGAACTCTATTTAATTTAAAAATTGAAGGATAGAATAAGTGTGAATATCTTACTTATGTAATGCTATTCGTTTCAGTCCTGCGGCTCTGGGTAAGTGTCTGTACAGCATCCTCGCCCCCGTCCAGTAGAGCCAATTCCTCTCGAATCTCTCTCCGTCATCTCCTTCAAACACCTGGAAAACACCAAACAATTAAAATGCTATCTAATTAAGTAACATTTTCATAGCAGTAGGGACTGCTACTTCAGCTCTATATTCTGGCACAAAGGCAATAGAAATATATAAGGGAACGTACCCATACTACGTGACCAACGTTTTGCAATTTTTAACCATCCCCCCCCGGTGACCAAAAACCTAAGGCCGCCGCCGCTCATTTGTACCAAGCGTGACATTTTGAAGACCCCCCCCTAAACGTGTCACGTAGTATGGGTACGTTCCCTAATATAACCACACTATACTTAAAGCATTCATACTTAGACAAATGGCTTTCATTTCTGCATCAAGCATAAATGAGAAACACATTATTATTTAACAGCGATGGCAGGTACCAAACCCGAAACTGCTGAGCTTAAACTCGTGCAGAACTGAACAATAATTTTCCACACTTACAGAAAAAACTCACTACCTACCGCGGGTTTTTTCCGTCAAGTTTTGTAAATTTTCTTTTTCACATTTTTACATTGGGATGCTACATGAAAACTTCAACGGTTCTCTTTAATAATAACAGAGGGCGCCACTTCCGCTTACAATAATCCGAAACTGTACGGACGTTAGCATAATATCTCTATCTTTTATCGAGATAACGGACGTGATCTTCTGTTAGATTTGTGTGAATTTAAAAAATTTACTATTACATATTTTAGTTTATATCGTTTTAAACACAAATTCCTGCAAGTATTCATGATTATTTATTCATTTAATGTGCCTTGTACATAGAAAAGTAAATCACACAAATCTGACAGGAGATCACGTCGTGGTAGGGAAGACAATATAACAATTTAAATCTTTAAAAATTACGTACTTTGTAAACGCTAATGATATATCCAGTAGTAGGCGTGTGAGACCTTTTAACCCCCCCAGTCAAATCATGAAAGGGTGGCCTACAAATAGTAGCAACTTCACTATACAAGTCCAGAGTGTGCGCTGCGGTGTACCTCATGGATCTCGGATCAAACTTGCTTAGCGAAGCTCCTCTCATGTTGTTATAAAACACCAAAGGGTCAGTCTGGGTGCTGTTGATAACGTAGTAAGCTATGAAGGGGAATTCTGCGTTCTTTTCCATGTTGGCCAGCAGCATTCCTCCCACTGCGGTGTTGGCTTGCGCCACGTCTGTGAGCAATTCACTGGCCGCGGCTCTCTGGCGGTGAAGAGGCCTCGCTAACGGGGACTCCAGGATGGGGTCTATCGCCTCGAGAGGGCTCATGAGGTGAGCGAGTATGCAGAGCTTGGGGTCTGCCACCTCCAGTACGCTGAGGGAGTGGGCGGGCAGTACAAGCTTGTTGGGGGTGGATTTGTCCTGCGGGGGCATTTGAGGAATGGGGAACTGAAATGAAAAAGAATAATTATTATTTTTAATTTATAAACTAACGTTTAAGACAAGATTTTTATGCATAGCACAAAGGGTAACAATTATTATAAGCAATAATTGTCAGCCTGAAACACTCATTTACATTGAAAAATCTTCCGAGAAAAGATACTTGCCGCCAACGGGAAGGACACGGGTTCAAGTCCCGTTGGCGGCAAGTATCTTTTCTCGGAAGATTTTTCAATGTAAATGAGTGTTTCAGGCTGACAATTATTGCTTAAAAGAAAAAGAATAACATTTGAAATATTTTCGAAATTAATACGTAAGTAGTATGACTTTGTGGTGGAATCAACGGTAGGTATCCGTTTTTTAAATGTATGTATAAATATATATATATTTTAAATTAAAAAGTACAACAAAACAGTAAGTACATACTTGCGAAATGCGTAAAAAATTATAAAATAGTAAAATGTAGCGTGGAAAACTTATTTGAAAGTCAGGGATCGGTGGCATGTTAAAATAACGTTTTTACTTTGTATAAATGTTTTTTTGCTAGTGACCGACCAAAGATTCGGTTTCGGTTTCGGCAAGTTTCGGCAAAAAATCTAGTTTCCGCATCAGTTTCGGTTTCGGCAGAAAATCTGCCTAAACCGAAACCGAAACTTTTTTAGACATGTTAAAAATCGATTGTTTACTGTTATTTGGCTTATTTTTTACACTGATTCAGACAGTTAAAACGTGTTAAATTAAATAAATTAAAAAAAAATAATAATTGAAGTATGTGAAAAAATAAATTTTTTTTATATTACTTCTATAAAACAAACAAAATTTAAGAAAAATAACAAAACATGTTAACTACTTCTTGGAACTTCTCATTCGGCTGACTTCGGGTGAGTTCGTGGCTCGTATGTCACCCGCCATCATCAGCAAAATACTCAATTAATGAGGTTCTTCCTTTAAGTGTTGATTATTGACAAATGTTTGTTCCAAGAAGTAGTTAACATTTTTGTTAATTTTGATTTTTTTAAAGCAGTTATATCAAAAAAAAAATAATTTTTTTTACCTTACTTCAATTATTGTTTTTTTTAATTTCATTTAACACGTATAAAAAGAATTTTGTGGTTGTAAACGCAATAAAAAATAAAATATTCAATTAATGAAGTCCTTCCTTTATATCTTTATAATGTAAGTGTTGATTATTGACAATTTTTTGTTCCAAGAAGTAATTAACACGTTTTTTTTTTTTAATAAATTTTGTTTGTTTTATAGAAGTAATACAAAAGCAAATTATTTTTCCACATATGTACTTCAATTATTGTTTTTTTATTTTTTTAAATTTAATTTAACACGTGTTAATTGTCATAATAAGTGTGAAAAATAAGCTAAATAACAATTAGTAAACAATCGATTTTTAAGATGTCAAAAAAAGGTAGGTTTCGGTTTTGGTTTCGGCCGAAACTAAGACAGACACCGAAGATTCGGTTTCGGTTTCGGTGGAAAGTCCTGTTTCGGCCGGACACTATTTTTTGCCTTTCCTTATTGCACAGAAGGAGGCCCTTAGGAAATATCCTTCAGGGCGTTTGTCTCCTTTGGGGATGTTGTATCTTTTGGAGAGTATTTTTATGGAAAGGAAGAAGAGGAAGTTCTGGAAAGGAAAAAGGTACGAGGGGTGGGTAGGAATTTGGGGGTCAATGGGTCCAAGAGTGACAGACGTATGAATCTACCACTCTCGCAGCGGTGCGAGGCGCATCCGCCGCCAATACCTGGGCAAATCTCCCCTTTCGAACCCAAACGTAGCAAACCACTTAGGTATACCGAAACGGGGTGATCCACGGCACGCATGTTGCTTATCCAATAAATGGTTCCCAATTTTAGGGCGTCACTGATTTTAGGGCGTTTTAATGTTTAATAGTAAGTATTTTCGAGTAAGTAAATTTATTATTTCCAAACACAAACACCTACATTCTAAGTAGGTACCTAAACGTCGCTAATATTCCACCACAAATTTATTTTTTTCTAAAATATTATATGTTTCATGTCAATCAAAAGATCACCTTGCTAAATTTGAGTACTGAGAGTGACGTTAGCGATGCAACAAGTTATCAGGTCAGTACTCCCCAGTGACATAAGTGACTCCCCCAGAAAATCAACCGAGTCATGCTTTGCTCTAATTGCGTCAGTAACAAACATTTTTGTGCGTCGTAACATCCGATGTATCATAATACAGCAAGAAGCGACTTTTCCTGTGCCAACACAAGTCACTATTTGTGTGACTGCTGCATGATGTGCGCCAAAGGCAATTAATTTTGACTGCGATGATTTATGTTGCAACGCCATCGTCAATGCGTTCCTGGGAATGCAGACTGCAGACTACGGTGATGAGATGCTAATAGATAGGTAATCAAATTGAATGTTGCTTGCCCCTTTGCTTGTTGCGAAGTTGAATGAAGTAAAACGAGAGGACAGAAAAGGGTACGAGGAAGGTCAAGAAATACTACTTGGCTATTCATATCTTTTTGGAAAACATAGTCAACGCTAAGTTTCACGTAAAGCTTTCTTCACGTTGCAGTGCGATACTGAGAGTATCTTTCACGCTGTAGCGAAGTACAAATATAAAAGGCTTGGGAGCTTATTGCAAAGCCACAGAATTCATATTTATTTAATAATGAATGTAACTTTTTTCTAATACAACAATGTTCAAATTTGTACTACCGGTTTGGGTACCACCGCCTCGGGCCCTCGGGAAGCGTTTATTGCACAACTAACACTTCTGCCATAGTGGTAAACTACGTTTGGTTACTTAGCAGAGGTATCCGGGATCATCGGGTGAGGTGTGTTCAGATATTTGCGGCGGATGCGCCTGCCCGCCAGCTAGGGAGTTTCGGGAGTTCCTTTGACCTCTCCAGCTGGTCTCTTTCGACCCATCGTTTTACAACGCAGCGGGAGGGATGGATTCATGTATCCGTCACTCCTGGTCACACTAACCCCCAGATTCCTGCTCACCCCACACACATTTTTCCTTCTCGGAACTTCCTATCCTTCCTTTCCTTAAAATTACACTTCACACAGCATCCCCAAAGATGACAACCCTGGGGGAAATTGTTTTCCTTAGTTCCTAGTGTGCGGGGTTAATGTAAAAAAACAAGTTTTTAAACCCTCCCCAGAATTCATATAATAATATTTTCATCTAAGAGGTCTTGTACATATTTAAAAATAATTTTTAAAATATATGAGATGGACATATCCGCATATAAAACATTTTTTATTTTATTTTTTAAACACTACTTACCTACTACTCTATTTTTATAGTCTTGTACGAATTTTATTCGATTGTTTTATTCACGCTAAAGCACTATTTCCCTCTAGGAATATTTATGACACAATGCATTAATTACTTAATTGAAACGTTTTTAAAAGCGTATTTTTTTGACTTTTGAAAACATGACGTTATTTCAATCTTGATTGCGGCGAGCCCCACGTTCATTTGTAACTAATTTTAATTCAATTACATAATCATTTTATTAACATCACGCAAGCTCTTTTTGTTCATCACGTAAAGATATGTAGTTAAATTATTAATGTTGCAAAATATTATTATTATGGGTATGCAATAGGGCCGATAGTTCAGTAGCTCTTTCGGCTTGGTTTAAGTAATATTTACGTCCCTAAAGTTAGTAGCTATCGAGTACGAATTCCGGTTCTACTTAAGAATAAAGAATTGTCCTTAAAACCGTCAAATTAAAGATTTTCCTTAATTTGGGATGATTTCGGTGAATTTATGTCATTTATCCTTCGCTAAGGAATCGCCCCTAATTAACGAAAAATCATTAATTTTAAGGTTAGAAAAAATCCTTATTAAATTATTATTAGATTATTATCTTTCATAATATTATTATTACAGGTAAGTATTAGGGTCGGTATTTCAGTTGGGTTTTGAGCTCGGTTTAAATGATATTTACGTTCGCCAAGTTAGAAGCTATCGATAGGAATCATGAGGAGCGATTCCGGTTTTACTTAAGGTAAAGGAATTGTCCTTAAAACCTTCAAATTAAACGAATTTTCGTTTAGGGGCGATTCTGGTGGATAACTCTTACTTATCCTTAGCTAAAAATTGCCCCTAATTAAAGAAAAATCATTAATTTTAAGGCTTTAAGAGAATTCCTTATTAGATTATTAATTTTTCATAATATTATTATTGTAGGTATTAATTGAGGCCGGTATTTCAGTTACATTTTGAGCTAGGTTTAAGTGATATTTACGGTCGTCAAGATAGTAGCTGTCAAGTAGAGGAATCCGGTTCTACTTAAGAATAAGGCATTATCCTTAAAATCTTAAATTAATTTTTCATCATAAGAAGCAATTACTTTGTGGTTAGACATTATATTATAAAAATAAAACAACACTTTGTATTTAACCACGAATTTATTATTTATATATCTACCGGTTTCGCTTAGGACTAAGCTTCTTCAGGATAAAATAATAATTAATATTAAGACAGAGTTATCAGTTATATATAAGTTGAGCGACAGAGGGAGAAAACTCTGTCGCTCAACTTATATATAACTGATAACTCTGTCTTAATATTTAGTTATTATTTTATCCTGAAGAAGCTTAGTCCTAAGCGAAACCGGTAGATATATAAATAATAAATTCGTGGTTAAATACAAAGTGTTGTTTTATTTTTATAATTTGTCATCAATTAGGTGCGATTCTTTGCTAAGGATAAAGAATGGGAATCCGCCGGAGTCGCTCATTATTAACGAAAAAGTCATTAATTTTAAGGTTTTGATTCCCTTCACTTAAGAGCGTTTAACCAGCCAGCGGACGAAAATCCACATTTCGTCAAAAGTTGTTCTTACGATCGTGCAGGGCGGTTACAATGAGAAAGATTAATTATTCTCCGTACCAGCTTTTTAAAATTATAACTCAATATCGAATTTATTTCAATTTAAATTAGCTTTAATTTATACCATCATCCAAAAATGCTGAAAGGCGTGATGATAAAACTATTAAAATAATGTACTTTTTGTAGTTATTTTTTGATTATAAGTATTTATCATTTTTCAATAATGTCTAAATTTAATAAGAATGTTAAAAAAATCTGAAATATATTAGTTTTGTAAGTGCGCAAATAAATACACAAACGGACCAATTTTCGCCAAGAAACACATGTACGTACATATTTTTTAATGATTTTATTGAAACTAAAATTAAAATTCTAAAACATACGTTTGCTAGATAATGTATTGATTTATTTTACTGCATGGTTTTATTATTTGAAATGGGTGTGGTATAATACAAAAACTTTTTTGAAAATTGAACAAATCTGCCAACGACTTATGGAATAACCTTATTATACTAAAAATTAAAAAAAATTCTCAAAATTTATTACATACGAATGCTAGATAAAAGAACAATCTTTCAAAATCCATTTATAATTTTTTGTGGAAAAGAGTCAATACGTCTAAAAACTTTTTTGAAAATGACGTATTTCCGGTTTTCTCTGGTAATGCCCTCTTAAGTAGAACCGGAATCGCCTCTCTGGCAGGCTGCAAAATGCCACCATTGTTGTTGTTATTGCAGTTCTGAGTTCTTGATTGATAAATTAACTATTGCTGATACTGTTATTACTGGCATTTGACTTACTGGTACTCCGGCAGGTAAAAACCTGTCCAAACTGTGCACTGGAATGATGAAGCAATCTCTGTCCAAGGTGGCCAGGGATAGCGGCTGAAACCTGGCGGGCTGCACGATGCCGCCATTGGTGTTGTTGTTATTGTAGTTCTGGTTGGTGTTGTTGTTGTTGCTGGGTTGGTGGGTGGCGTTGGAGGGGGCGGGGGTCCACTTGGGCATGCCCACGGAGGAAGGGCGGCGAGTCACGAGGGGCTGCGGGGGCTCGGGGTCCGCCGAAGAGGTCTGCCCCAGGGCGGAGCTGACGGGACCGCATTTTTCTGAAAAAATAAGAAGATTTTGAATTAGTTGTCTTTCAATTAGAATAAAATTTTTGAATAATTATTATTATGATTGATCTTTGGGGTATTGCTCTTCTTCCTCCTTTAGCCAAAGTTTGGAGAGCCTCGCAGTGTCCATCTTCAGTGCAGATGTGATCTTATTGCCCCAAAAATCAATCTCCATAACGATGACTTAATGTTAAAATATTGTATCTCTAATTTTAGCTGAAAATAACTTTGTTTACTTATTTTTTAAACAAGCACGTACATATCTACTTCTCTATATTTAATGTGTTTTATTGTGTTGAACGAATTTTATTTTATTGTATTATTCACGCTAAAGAACTCTTTCCGTCTAGATTTTTTGGGCATAATGTATTAAAATAATTACATTAATGATTGCTAATTTTAATTTTTAGAAAACATTACTTTAAGTACTAAAATGAACCACAAGCCTATTTTTTATGTTCAAATATTGCTTCTCCAAAACCTGCCATCGAAAAATTAATAAAAACAAAAAAATTAAAATACATACGTGACGATGAACACTGTCCGAAACGTTGGGTAAAGAAGGAGGTAGCGCAACACGGCATAACACCCCAAAACACTAACGAAAATACTTTTAGCCGTGAAAATCTAAAATCATATCCCTCCAGGCAACGTTTTTATGACCACAGATCAGTATCTCCACTGATTATCCAATAAATTTGGGAGGTGGGTGTGGGTGCCGCTGCCCCGGTACCATTTATTGGATAACCAACACCTCTGCCATAAGTCACCCCAAGCCCCAACTGCTCCCGTCTGGAGCCAATGAGACTATGGAATCCCCAAATTGGGGTATATTGTGAGGCTGAAGGTAGTGGGAGGGGAAGGAAATGGGGAAGCGGAAGGTGGGGAAGTAGCTAGCTATTTAGATCTGGTCACCAAACACGGCTAAAACCATTTCAAGTAACGTTTCAATTCTGTTTGGTGGTCTTACACCAGGGCGATACTGAGAGTAACTACCTACTACGTCCTGTTCTTCACTATTTTCATTATTTTTATAATACCAAAGCAAATAAAATTATGAGGAAATGTAAATAAATTTAACTCTAATTTACCGACATGTGTAATTGATTCAATTTTAAAAAAATGTTTTAAACTTAATGTAGGTACATACAAATAAGGATTGTATTAGGACAATAGGTACCTAACTATGGACCTATTTGATAAAACCACAAACAAAAATATATAAATATGTACATTTATAACTTTTTATCGTACTAAGCCATTACACATCAAGAAACTTTAAAAAATCAGTCCACCAAAAACTTTTCTTTTACAATCCATCTATTTCAAAATGCCCTTTGAAACTTACAAAAAAAAAACGTAAAAAACTAACAACGGATCATGATCACATTTTATGTTTCCGTCGGATTCGTCAGAATTAATTGTTAGCACGGAGTTATGTGTCAAGACAGAGATCCTATACCTAGTGATTTATTATCTTTTATGATGGTCAAACACCATTGACCATGCACAATTATTCTCAAATGGTAAAACATAATGCACAAATCATACCATAAAACGAATAGGTACCTGCATGTATAGGCAGATGGATGAAATTGTCTCTCCAAAAATGAACATAATAATATATTAGATTTTCACCGCGATTGATTACTGCCATCTTTTGAAATAATTTGAAAAAAGCTTTTAGTTTCAAATCTTACCGTAAACAGAAAGATAAATGGGCGCCACACGACAGAGGGCTTTTGCTAGTAATTAAAGTTCCCGGTTTTCATTGTTAAATTAAAGTTTTAAATTATAAAATTGTCTTTAAAAAATGGAAAAATATAATACCAACAATTTATCGTAACGTTTTTTTTAAATAAACGAATCCGAAGATTTGTTATCAGCGTTTAAAAATACACGTAAATTGGTGTTTATGAAAAAAAATTATTAAAAACATATTAATTTTTCTTTCTTTAAATTCCTTTACGAGGTTTTAAAGAAAACCCCTGAAGGTATACTTTGAGGATATTCAGCAATTAAAAATATTTTTTAAAACATACGAAAAATGGTCCGAATAAGGTCGTATTTCTGACTTGATTTTGATAAATGCTAAGCCTATGTTAATTTTAAAAATGTAAAAAAAATATTTTTCTTATTAAAAACATTATGTTTATCGATTTGCGTAATAATATAATCATTATTTCAAATTAAAAAATGATTACACTTGGCCTTAACAATAATATTTATCTTTGCTAAACGAAAGTCCACCCCAAAATATTCTATTTAGGTATATCAGATGCAGATACTATATCTAATATGGAAATAAAACTTATTTTTATGTCACAAAATCTAATCTCCCAATGTTTTCAAATATTCAAATTCAGTTTTCTCAGTCTTATTTTTATGAAGATACAATATTTTAAATCTAAGCTTTTGGATGTGGGGATTTTATGTCATTAAGAGGGCATTACCAGAGAAAACCAGAAATATGTCATTTTCAAGTCAGATTTTAGACGTATTGACTTTTTCCACAAAAAATTATAAATGGATTTCGAAAGATTGTTCTTTTATCTACTAGCATATTCGCATGTAATAAATTTTGAGAATTTTTTTTAAATTTTTAGTATAATAAGGTTATTCCATAGGTCGTTGGCAGATTTGTTAAATTTTCAAAAAAGATTTTGTATTATACCACACCCATTTCCAATAATATAATCAAGTAAAATAAATCAATGCATTATCGAGCAAACGCATGTTTTAGAATTTTAATTTTAGTTTCAATAAAATCATTAAAAAATATGTACGTACATGTGTTTCTTGACGAAAATTGGCCCATTTGAGTATTTATTTGCGCACTTACAAACTAATATATTTCCGATTTTTTTAACATTCTTATTAAATTTAGACATTATTGAAAAATGAAAAAAACTTATAATCAAAAAATAATTACAAAAAGTACATTATTTTAATAGTTTTATCATCACGCCTTTCAGCATTTTTGGATGAAGGTATAAATTAAAGCAAATTTGGATTGAAATAAATTCGATATTTAGTTATAATTTAAAAAAGCTGGTACGGAGAATAATTAATCTTTCTCATTGTAACCGCCCTGCACGATCGTAAGAACAACTTTCGACGAAATGTGGATTTTCGTCCGCTGGCTGGTTAAACGCTCTTAAGGTTAGGTATATTCGTCTATGTTGTATATAATAGTATGTTATACATACATATTTTTTTCTTTATTGTTGCTCCTATGAGCAACAATAAATAAATGTAGCTTCGTTTAACAAAAAAAAATTAGAATCTTGCGAGAGCCTTGAAGGAGTAACCATCAGTTACTTATACCAGGGCGGGTAAGAGGTGGATTACCTCCACTGCTCCTATGAGCGACTCGTAACCGATATCTTCGTCCAGACATTTTACACAACGCATGTGAGCCGTGTCAAAGAGAAAATAAATCAATCATGAATATTGTACGGTAGTATCTTACTTGCGTTGAGTGCCCGAGAAAACTGTTGAACAAATCTCCAATAGCTTTTTCCTTTATATGTTCTGCTGTGGTTTTTACATAAACCTAATGCTGTCAAGAATCAAATATTAAGAATTTATTACTTTTTAAATATCTATCACGAATTTCCGATTTCAGCCTGAAACCTAATATGATTTAAGATTTTCACGCCCAAAAACATTATCATGGTCATTTTTTGGGTTTTTATATGCTGTGTTGCGTTTCGTCCTTCTTTAGTCCACGTTTGAGACAGGGTTACGGTGTCCATCATCAGGGCAGAGCTTCTGCAGTCTGCACTGAATATGCACCCCGTAACGCTGTTCAAAACGTTGGCTAAAGAAGTAGAAAGAGCAACACGGCATTATAACCCAAATATGATGACCTGAACCTGATTTTGAATCTAAATTAACTTAATCATAATTATAGACATCCACAATTGAACCACTTTTCATACAGAAACAATAAAGTTTCCTTTGAGCTCTTCCGTTTCATTTTGTTCCATGAAACAAAACATCTTTCGATTATTTAATTTTTGTCACAACCATTCAATAGATTTGTCAACTTACTGAAAAAAAGAAAATTTTACAATTACGGATAATAAAATGTGCTTTTATATTAATACACATTAAAAAAGGTATTTTATTATCAACAAATAGCTCGTTAAAAGTTGTTTTTACTATCGATAAATGGCTCGTTATAAGTTGTTTTTATCATCGATAAACAGCTCGTTATAAGTTTCACACCATTAAAATTATTTCTTGGTTAAAAAAATTTCGACACAAAAGCAAATAATACAAGTATATTAAAGTACACAAAAAGGCCGACCTTCAAATGTTGCATGTGGGTTATATGAAAACTCCGCTTTGTTTAGACTTTAGACTTACACAATGGATGATCAAACAAGAAAACAGCCTTTTTCCACGCTGAAGGCAAAAACATAATTAAAAATGAATGGAAGAAAAATACGCCATCATTAATAATCTGAGCTTATTTTTAGTTAAACCTTTAAGGTATACCTAGTCAATGTAAAGTGTTGTGTGTCAAATAATAATGGAGAACATTGCTAAGATATGATTGAGATCGAAATGCCTGAGTAGGAATCCGACGCTTTGGACCATACGGCTAACTAAGCGGTAATACATATTATACCTATTAAACATTAAAAAAAACGAGTGTGCTTTAGACCACACGACTGACGTAAAACTTCATTAACTTGTATCTCCCTCTCAACTTCCGTTCGCCTCGCCCGATCACACTTTTCATAACGCTCTCGTCACGCGTTCACCAGCTTACTCCCCAAGTCAAGCGTGTGTAAAAAAGTTTTACACAACAGAAAAATACACAACTTCTTTGATGAAAGTCCAACATCAATAAGGTATTAAGCATGGTTCTGCGCGTTTTCATCCCACGAAAAAACATCCCCGACAAAATATCCTACGGACAAAACATCTCCCAACAAAATATCTACTAAAACCTAACGTAACAAAAAATGGGACAAAAATAATACAGACATCCGGTAAAGACAATATTTTATTGTTCAAAAATAGTAAAATCGGACAAAAATAATACGGACGTCCTGTAAAGACAATTAATTATTGTTCAAATCAGGATTGTTGCAGATGCAAACATTTTGACATATGCGGATGCGGATTATTAGAGATTCACAACTGAGGATGCGGATGCGGATTATTAGAGATTCACAACTGAGGATGCGGATGCGGATGCGGATTATTAGAGATTCACAACTGAGGATGCGGATGCGGATGCAGATGTCTGAAATAATGCGGATGTTCCGCATTAACGGATGTGGAGGCGAATATCCGTAACACTCTTGGTTCAAATATAAATAACGAATTCGGCGTAGTGGAGATACATTCTGTCCTTGGGATTTGGAATATTATGTCGAGGGATATTTTGTCGGAGGATATTTTGTCGGGGGGTGAAAACGCGCATCACCACTCCACTAAATATACCAAAAGAAATATTTCCAAAAAGGTTGCGACTTTCCAAAAAGAATATAAAACCGATTATTAATTTCTCTAAATGAACTTGGGTAAATACTAACGTTATATTTCACACAACTTAAAAGTTTGTTATAAAATGTTTAAAATTTTAATTCGCGCAAAAAATATTATTTTAAATTTTATTACGTAATTAATAGGGATGTACGTTTGAAAGAGGCTGTAAAACTATAGGTACATGAGAAAGTGTTATTTATTGGAAAAATAGCACCTTTATTCAAAATATTTATCTTAAATTATTACCATCTCGTTTTTATTAAGAGCTTTACATGATCTTTGAACTGTGCGTCCCTATGAATAAGTTGAGAATGGAACAGTTTTGAGAAAGGATTCTCCTAAAAATGTTGAAAATTGATTTTAGATTTTCACGGCCAAAAGTATTTTCGTTAGTTGTTTTTGGGATGTTGTGCTGTGTTGAGCTTTCTCCTTCCTCAGCCAACGTTTCGGACAGCGTTACAGTATCAATCACATCTGTTCTGATGATGGACACTATAACGTTGTTCGAAAGTTGACTAAGGAAGGAGGTAGCGCAACACGGCACAGCACCCCAAAAACAACTAAGGAAAATACCGAAAATTATTTTCCGTAGAATTAAGTTATTGTTTATTTATTTTTAAAATTTCGACCTTCAAGGCCATACCAAACGCCGAAACAGCTGACACTTATATTAAGAGGGCATTACCAGAGAAAACCGGAAATACGTCAATTTCAAAAAAGTTTTTAGACGTATTGACTCTTTTCCACAAAAAATTATAAATGGATTTCGAAAGATTGTTCTTTTATCTAGCATTCGTATGCAATAAATTTTGAGAATTTTTTTTAATTCTTAGTAAAATAAGGTTATTCCATAGGTCGTTGGCAGATTTGTTCAATGTTCAAAAAAGTTTTTGTATTATACCACACCCATTTCAAATAATAAAATCATGCAGTAAAATAAATCAATACATTATCTAGCAAACGTATGTTTTAGAATTTTAATTTTAGTTTCAATAAAATCATTAAAAAATATGTACGTACATGTGTTTCTTGTCGAAAATTGGTACGTTTGTGTATTTATTTGCGCACTTACAAACTAATATATTTCAGATTTTTTTAACATTCTTATTAAATTTAGACATTATTGAAAAATGATAAATACTTATAATCAAAAAATAACTACAAAAAGTACATTATTTTAATAGTTTTATCATCACGCCTTTCAGCATTTTTGGATGAAGGTATAAATTAAAGCTTATTTGAATTGAAATAAATTCGATATTGAGTTATAATTTAAAAAAGCTGGTACGGAGAATAATTAATCTTTCTCATTGTAACCGCCCTGCACGATCGTAAGAACAACTTTCGACGAAATGGGGATTTTCGTCCGCTGGCTGGTTAAACGCTCTTAAGTGCTTTAATTTATTTTAATTTCAGAAAAATGCTAATACGTTCATGTGTTTGAGAGTGATTGCCACCATAATTACATAGAATACATTGTCATCAACAAGGAGTCTATCTGCTAAGTTACAGCTTGATGCGATGTCGGAAAGTGGGTTAATTTCCACTCCAAGTTTCAACAGCTTTCAATCATTCAATCAAGAAAACAAAAGTGAATAAAAAATAGATGTAGGTACAAAAAAAAATTATGGAGTTGTTCGAATTAAACACAAATATTTAATTCTTGTGGCCTTTAAAACCTATAAATAAAATAATTCAGGGGTTGCTGAAAATCTCGATTTTAACGTATTTTCCTCACGCTTTGTGACTATTGGACCTAATCTTAGGGCACTTTGGAGCATCCCAGAAGGGATGGGCAAAAGGGTTTACGTTATCATAAATAAATGTCCCACCCCTCTAAAAACCATTCTCTTTGTACTTTTGTGGGTATTTGGCTTTGAAAAGACTGTTTTCGAGCTCCTTTTAGTTTGGTGCCTAGGCTAAATTATTAGAACCACGTTGAAAAATGCTCTGTATGTGTCGTACAATTAGAGTAAAAGAGAGCAAAACATTCTTAGGATTGTGTGTATTGGTGCACATCGTGCGTTTGTATTTACATAAAATATATCCTTCACTGAAAAGTAGCCTTTCATCTTGCTTTAGTATATTATGTTTTATTGATTTTAGCAAAAAGCGACAACAAGTGCATATGTCTACCGAATTTGAGTATTAAACCACAAGAGGTTCTCTACACTTGGTGACTTAGCAGGGTTGCCCTAGTTTTTTGTCTAGGTCTTGGCAGCAAATACATCTACCAACCAACTGCGTGGCGGGCCGGATCTAGAGAGATTGGATGAGGGAGACCTAACCTAGATCTCACCAGCCGGACTCTCTCGACCCATCACATCGCCCTGCACCGCATTGTGAGGAATGGATTCATATGTTCGTCACTCCTGGGCACATTGACCACAGATTCCGAGCCAAAACTTTTTACTTCTAAGAACATCCCCACCTTCCTCTTCTTCATATCCCACCCCTCCCTACTTCCTTTAGCCTCACAAAATACCCCAATTGGAGATTACATATCTCACTGGCTCCAGACGGGAGCAGTTGGGACTTTTGTGCGGTATTCCTTCCTTTCCTTAGAAAGATCCTCCACACAGCATCCCCAAAGATGATGGTCCTGAGAGATTTTTTCTCTTAGGGCTTCCTGTGTGAACCTAATGTACAAGAAAAAATTCAAAGTTTTTAATGATAGGTATTCTTAAAAATTTACAGTGCGTTCGTTTTTATTGCATTAAAATTAACTTTTTTCGACTTCACTGAAAGTTTCTTTCTCGAAGTCGAATAACAAATTAGCAACATGCTGTATGCAAGCAATACATCTGTATGAATACATATACTGCGCTTCATATAAATGGTGTTTATGTTGTTTTCAAATAACATCTTGAACAATGAAAATGAAAAATAGCATTTGATTCGAAACACTAAAGTATTGGATTAATTGGCTATGGAATATTGACGATAAAATCTATAGACGACTGTATTAATATTATAAGAGCTAATATAAATGGATAGTTGAACACAGTGGCGTAGCAACCGTTCAGGCGCCCGGTCGCCCCAGGATATGCCCGCGGTTATTGTTAATTAGGCAACTCTTAAATTCAACGAACAGTGAAACATTTATTGATTACCTTAATTTCATCTCGAATGGGTGCATTTTGGAAGGGTGCAGGAGGAATGGCATAGTTGATCGATAAAACCCTATGCCTATGCCAACACGATATTGTCTAAATTCGTCATTATTTGCGAGCACGGTCAACGCTTATGATACCGACAGTCGGTTAACAAAAGCTGTCAATTTTAATGCGGCCCCCTGAATATCAGATAAGCTGCCGATATTCACAACTTTTGAAAAATGTCGTTCGTTATGCAATATAACTGGCATGAATGGAGCTGAACTAGTGAGGCTCTTGGAATTGAAAGAAATCATACACGCGATCCGAAGACTTCATTAATAAATCTAAGATGCGATCAGTTTATTGAAAAAACGAAAGTGGTTCGAATATGACTAAAGACCACAACTAATTAAATCCCGTTTAGGGTCAAAAAGTATAAAATAAAAAAGGTCAAAAAGTATATATATAAAGTTAGTATTTCAATTCGAAATGGTCCATTTATTAGTATTTTTTAATTTTTACGTACCGGTTTGATGTTTAGGAATGTAAATCCGGATAGATCCGCCAGTACTGCAAGCGTATATCGATTTCTTAAATATTCCCTATCAATATCAGTTCGGCTGTCAACAGTGGAATCATGCTCGGGAAATCGGTATAAAATTGTCGAAAGTTACATTTGTCGATCCCAAATTGTAAAATTATCGATTTCATTGTACTAGACCCCTGATTAACTTACAAACATTGGTAAAATTCATTTTTATTTAACAATATTTTTTTACTGTTGATTGCTCTGTGCTTTTTCGCCTTCCACGAGACTTCTAAGGTGGTTTATTGTTAGGACATTTTGTCAAGCACCGCAACGGTCAGAAAGGTTATGGTCGTGGGAATTGGGTATTTGCAATAAAATTGGAGTAATTTTATGTGTTTGCAGTAGTTCAAATAAAAACTTTGGCATTGTTAAATTAGGGGCGTCTTTTTTGTAGCACATGCAAAAGAAGGGTAAAATTAAGCTGCTCTTTTATTTATTGTAAAAAAGGTTGTCCTGAAATTTGAACTTGAGGCAAAAAAACTTAACCGTGGTGAAAAAAAAAAATCAAAAGGTACAAAAAAATCAAGTATATCTAGGAATTCTAAATTACAGGCCATGAAGGAATTCGTTTCATGATTTTAGAGGCATCTTTGGAATTTTTTCCCAATCAGCTATGAAAATATATTATAAGATAAACAATTAAAACATCCCAGAAAGAGAGTTTCTTGGGACAAAATTCGAAATATTAATTCAAGTAATTTGTGGTAAAATTTAAACCCATCTGCTTTTTTAAATATTTTTTTGTTCTATTTTTATTTACATTATAAAGAAGTTCGGGAAAAATATATATATTTTAATAAATATCATAACTCAATTGCCAAAGTTGGCTCTGAAATCATGAAAATCGACTTATTTAATGGCACTTATTTTATAATCTGAAAGATAAATAATTAAAGTAGCACATATCAATAAAATAAAAAATATATATTTTTTAATTCGGATAAGTATTTTGGCCTCAAATCCAAATTTACATTCATATGAAGGTACATCAGTATGGAAAAGGCAGCGCAGTCGTTTCCTTTAAAAGTCTTGATTGGGGGGCTGGAGTCTGTTGCTACGCCTCTGATTAGTTACTATTAACATAATTTTTTAAAAATAAATTACAATTAGATACATATTATTAAGGTTATGTATTTTATAGTTTTTGGGGGGTCATACAATGAATAACACAATAATTAGTAAGCGATGTGTATTGGTTTAATAAGTTAGTTAATGTTAGTACCATTAAAGTTATGTACCGTGTCACTGCAGGGATTGAGAGGTTAAATGCCATTTCTGCTCGTATGCTCGGTCTTTAGTTTTTAAACTTCTCAAATTTCTGCATTTCGTCACTCACATTATAACACCGCGTATCTCATTTTACACAGATTTTCAGGAGGAACAAAAAACCGTTTTGCTAAAAAATAACACAACTTTGACAAAAAGGGTCAACTAAGATTTAGAGATCAGTTATTTGTAGAAATAATTTTTTCCATTAAATACATTTTGCTTAGTATTTTAAATGACATTCGCTAACACAAGAAAAAGTCTGAGAAATAATTAGATACGTGTTGTTCTTATGCGAGAAATATATAATATTCTATTCAACCTTCTTTAAATAATAACACAAAAATAATTACAAGAGCATTACAAAAAAGTACTAAATAATTTTTTTGTACAAACATTTACTTCTAATCATAGATAGGTACCAATTGTTTTGTTACTAAACTTTGTATAAAAGGAGCGGTGATTAATAAAAAAAAAATTGTCGATTCAAACCATTAAATAATTAGTTTTAAAAGAATTTTTGTTATTTTTTGGGGTGTTATGCCGTGTTGCGCTACCTCCTCCTTTAGGCAACGTTTCGAACAGCGTTGCAGTGTCCATCATCAGGACAGATGTGTAATTGTTAGTGGTGAAATGTGTGCTTATGTACTTAGAAGGGATACCGTGTTGTTAGATCTACTTCCACTACGAGCTGGTATTACAGTATACTTCACAATGTTTTTCTGCGTTTAGCTTTGGTATAGCCGCCATTTACCGGATACCAAGAACTATTCAGCTTAGCTCCGTCGTCTCTATTAATATTTATTGGATTTTTGTGGATTTTAATTGCCTCCGTAATCAGGCGTGCTCTATGGGTTTTGGGTCTTACCTGGACTTCAGGAACAAATCCAAAGTAATGGCCGGTTTCATAACACCATAAAAAATCCAAAGCAATGGCCGGTTTATAACACCCCAAAAATATAAAACAAAAATAATTTTGGCCGTGAGAATCTAAAATCGTATCAGTTTTAAATTTAAAAAAAAAAACAGTTTTTTTAGATACGCGGTGTTACAATATGAGCGACGATTTATTAATTCACAAAAACAAAACCTTAACATTATATACGTGTCGAATAGTCACAATGGTGTACCAATCTAATTTAAGATTCTACACTATGGTGCAATTCATAAAGTGTTGTGCCTTTAAATTCAGTAATGCACAAATACTTTCATAACACAGCTTCATTTAGATACGTTTTCAAACTTCGCATTTTTAAGCTACGGACAGATTGTAAGCTAACTTAAAAACCTTCATAAATAGTGCCAAAAGCCGTAAAACTGGAAGTGCATTTTAAATGCACTAAATAATACATTAAATAATTTTTGTGACATGATTTAACGCGTGAAAATTATAGCGCTCTGAAAACTGGAAAGCAATAATAATTTGATTGGATTCGTCACTCAAAAATTACAAAAAGTCTTTCATGAAATTGTTAGTGAGTTGAAATATTTTAAATCAACTTACAATCTGTTAAATTCAGTGCAGTTTTTTATTGTTTTTTTTTTCACTTCAGAGTTTCAGAAACACCATTGAATCCTCTCTGAGTACACCAACCACCCTTTCACTCATCTGACACCCATCAGAGTTGGCGTTAAGCCTCCACTATGTATAAATTTAGAAATTTTGCATAGGAAATGAAGGTTGGGTTACAGACCATGCGATTTGTGATTGTTGCGCAAGCCAAATGTGACATGGCCCCTTTTCCATACAGACCGATGCTGCCTCGAATCTGTCGGATAAGCGAATTAAATATATCATTATTGGGAAAATATCATCATTTCGGACACCAATAAAGATAACAAAATAAATAAAGTAAAATTATATATTTTTTTAAATTTTTAAATAAATTAAAAAAACACTTACTAAAGTTTTTTGAGTCTTTGTGACATTAATTATTAAAATGATATAAATAACATTCAAAGAATATGAAAGAAAAGTATAAAAATATTAGGTTGTGACCGAGACTCGAACTCGGGATCTTTATCGGAGAACAACGCTTCTACCAACTATGCTTCATAAATCCGTCTTTTCTTGAAATTTTTATTTTTTTATTTTTTCCGATGTTGGCAACCATCTTTGTATTTGTGAGATAAGATCTATCCAATCATTTATTTGTGTGTCTTTTTCTATTTCAGATTCTTTGAATATTCTTTTTACATTGTTTCAATAATTAATGTTTTCATTTATTTTATAAACATTCAATTTTGTGAAGGGGGCTTTAAAATATGTAAAACTTTTGGAGTTTGGTGAAATTCAATCGTTTTAACAATAAAAGATTTGAGTGCTCAATCAAAGTGATAATTTTATAAGTACTTAAATAAAAATAAAAAACTATTTGGACATCATCACAACAGTTCTCGAGTGATTTTCTTCAGCACAGTACAGGACAACAAAGATAACAACACGAACATTTAATTATTATTAGTTGTAGTGAAAAGTCACTTGAAACATTTTTATTTTACTTTAAGCTTTAAGGTTCGGTAGTAAGCGTTCAAAAAGAAAAAGAAGATGGTTTGAAAAGGAGATATGTAAATACGAATGTTAGAGAGGCGCGCGATTATAATTAAGAGAAAATTGTTTAATAGAGCAAAAATCTCTCGCCAAATGTCTAAAGTAAATGATTTAAACATAAACTGTAATTTTTTCATACCTACAACCAATGACGTTATATAAATAGACTCGTCATAGTCTCACATACTCGCAAAACAATGTGGCAAGTAAGCAACACTCTTTTGTTTTCAGTAATTTCTTAATTCAAATAAGTTATATTAAGTTATTCATGTATTAAAAAGGTATGCTGCTTCCACACTGAAGCCAAACTTCCAGCTCGAACTTCCAACGCATGAACTACACAAACTTCTACACAATTGTCCGAAAGTTTGAAGTTGGAAGTTTGCCTCAGTGTGGCCGTACCATAAGACAATCAAAGAATGTGTGTTGTTTCTCTAACGACGCACAAAATTGTCGGACGGGGAACATGAAAATTAATTGTATTGCATATAATAATCTATAATAAGTAATTTATGTGTACATATAAATGAAATGTTATTTCTTCACTTTTACTACTGTTTGCCGTGTAATGGAAACCTTTTCTCATCACACAGGAGGGCATTTTGGCGCTTTTTAAATGCAATTTTCCTACTGGTAAGACACGACCCTACTCGACAAGTGACAGTTTAGCACTAAAGTACTAGAAATTGAGACTAGTGCAATTGCCTTGATTTTGGCTTCCCACTTTAAGATTTCTACCCCGCGTCTACAGTATATAACGTCTTTGCCTAACATGTTAAATAACAGAACAAAATGTGTTTTTAATAATTTTCGGAGCACACTTTGCGATTTTTTTCAATTGAGGGAATTTCTTATAATCACCGCTTCGGCTCAGCAAATGCATGTGATATTATCTTAATAAATATAATAATATATAATTTTTTTAAAAACAAAAAAATACATAAAATGTTTAAGGAAAATATGTTATAAATCGGAAGAAATTCGGAATGCTGGGTCTTAACACACAATATTAAAACTTTAAACTTCCTATACTTTTTTAATGGTGTTATATTAATTAGTATCTTTATATTCACGATATTGTCTGCCAATTCCCAACAATACGGTTGAAATTCATGTTACAAATAACTGAAATAATAAACATCTGGGACACAGCACACAGCGGATTTGACAACATGTTTATTGAATTTCAGAAATGTCTGCGCCACACTAAACAATGATTTCTAAAATAAAACAAAAAAATGCGTGCTAGAACAAGAACACACCAAACCAACCAATCGATGATATTATAATTAGATCTAGTTTGAAATCAGAACTCCTTTGAAATAAAATCAGTACCAATATTTGAAATTTGAACCCCTGTCAAATTTAATTTGAAATCAATTGGCATGACAATGAAAATATCGGGTTATTAGTGTTGGCCTTTGATATTTTAAAAATACTTATCGACATTTCAACAAGATTTATGTTGTCTGCTTTTAAACTAATTTGCTTTGTCTTCGATTTTACTGTCAAACGTACAAATAATAATGGTAAGTTCGAACATTTTTATGACAGAAAACTTGATACTCAAGAGTAACGATTTTGTTTTTATTTCCCTTGAAAACGGTAGTACAGTTTTTATGTGCATTCTACACGACCTCCCTCAATTGAAACCGTTTTCTGTGCAATGAACTGAGGCAATAATTTTTAACGGCATTTAATAATTAATTCTTGCATTTCAACGAATACTTTTAAATTTTTTATGTTCTTGAACGGTATTAGCTTTCCATAGCTTACCTGTTATCACATTAATTCTGCATTTTATTGCTGTTACCGTGGATTTGTTAATTTCTTTAGCGTGCGAATCGAGAGAATTACATGTATCTACTATGTCCTAATATTAATTGCAATCGATTTATTACATGTACAAATGTTAATTTCCTTAGCGTGGGAATCGAGAGAATTACATGTATCTACTATGTCCTAATATTGATTGCAATCGATTTATTATATGTACAATTGTTAATTTCCTTAGCGTAGGAATCGAGAGAATTACATGTATCTACTATGTCCTAATATTGATTGCAATCGATTTATTATATGTACAAATGTTCTCATCACAAAACAATTTGATAGTAGTAATATGTTTGTAACCAATAGCAAATTTATAAAAGTACTTTAATTTTATTTTACATAAGCTCTACACAGGGGTCCCTGAGGAAAATAATTTCCCTCAGGGCCTATGTTTGGGGATGTCGTATGGAGGGTCTTTTTAGGACAGAAAGGAGAGGAAGTTCTGGGTAGGAAAAAGGTATGAGTGATGGGTGGGAATCTGGGGGTCATTGTGGCCAGGAGTGACGGACGTATGAATCCATCTTTCCCACTGCGATGTAAGGCGATAATCGGACAGATCAAAAGGTCTCCCAGGTCTTACCAGTATCTACCGATCCGGCCCGCCATGCAATAGAAAGGCAAATGCCGCCAATACCTAGTCAAACCTCACCCAATGAACTCGGACACTCCTTCTATGTCACCAAAAGTAGCGAACCAATTAAAGAAAGTTGTTGAAATGTAACACAAGGAAAATAATTTAAATGTATAATAAGGATATTAATATATACATAACATTATGTGTATCTTTATTGATCGTGAAGAAGTTATTGTCATACATCTGACCACGAATTACGAACACTTATGTGAATCTATATGATTTATTTCAAGGCAGGTAGACTCTGTGTTTTGGAGTCACGGAATGTTTGTTTTATTGAAAGGTTAACGGTGGTACAGGGTTTGTCGATAAAACTGATAAAAATGTGACGGCGGCGCGCGGTATGTTTTTCTTTCGGTTCACACTTTATATTTAGGAACCAATATTTACTGAAAGTTAAGATCTGTCAAATGGATGGCCTTTGTCGAAAAACAATTTTCTCGGCGCCGGTTTTTAAAGGTGATTAAGCATGGTTTTGTTAGCACATAATTTAGAAAAAAATCTTGTTAATAATGCTGGTGAGCAAATGAGCCTAACAATCAACATCAATAAAAGAAAATGGATGATATTTGGACGACTAGATCACTCTGAATCGGAGATACAGTTAAATGGTTGCAATGTCGAAAAGGTGGAAAGATTTAGATACCTCGGCAGTATTTTCACGGAGACTCTTGACTCTTGACCCAGATGTAGAGTTTAGGGGCAAAATTGAAGCAGCAAGAACTGCGTTCATTAAAATGAAATCCCTCTTCTGCAATGACAATATCAGCTTAAAACTAAGGCAGAGAATGCTAAAATGTTATTTGTGGTCGGATGTGAAACATGGACCTTTAAAGTAAATACCATGAACAGGTTAGAGTCTTTTGAAATGTGGCTTCACCGGAGAATGCTCAAGGTTCCATGGACCGTCATGTTCACCAACACAGAAGGCGGGCTAGAGCAGATAGAGAACCGCTTACATTAATAAAAATCAGGAAAATTTCATATCTGGGTCTTATACTTCGACGGGAGAAGTATCACTTGCTCCATTTAATATTGAAAGGCAAGATAGAGGGTCGCCGAGGGCCTGGAAGGAGACAAATGTCTTGGCTGCGAAATATACGAGAGTGGAGCGGCATTAGAAGTGTGGAAGAGCTATTCCGAGCAGCGCAAGACAGAGAGACATTTTCAAGAGTGATCGCCAACGTCGGGGGGACCTGATGGGGCACACAAAGAAGAAGAATCTATACGAATCAATGCGGAGAGCTCATTGGCTCCGAAACCAGAGGTCGTGGGCTCAATAAGTGATACCTAGGAGAAAACAAAAATGAAATTACATACTTAAAATGGTTTAGGACTCATTGATTAACCTAATGGCGTATTGCCCGACGTATTCGTAGTTTCCTTGAAGAGTTAGGCAGAGAGAATAGATTGCCACACTATTCTGTCTTGGCACACAAACTCTTTGCTTCGTTTACATTCATGCATTGTCTCATACATAATTTTCTGCTATTCTGTTACCTGACTTTTGACATGACCCAACACAATTATTTGATTCACTTGGACGTGCTGTGTCTCAGAAATAGTTAGAACTATAATTTTTTTAAGTTGTTGTGAGACGGAAGGAAGTCGGGATGGGATAAAAGTTCTGGAATAAAAGTTCTGGAGTCTACTTTCCAGAACTTTTATACCATCTTCCGTCTCACAACAACTTAAAAAAATTATAGTTCTAACTATTTTTGTTTTTTTTTTTTTGTATAAATCTTTGTTTGTCACGACCACGAAAGTTTCTATATATGATGGTGAGCTCTGGCGATATGAAATTATTTCCTAAACCATTCATCCGAATGTGATGATTTGGTGATTTGTTGTGCGCACACCCGCGAAATTTTCTATACATAATATAATAATGAGCTATGGCGTTATGATATTTGTATAATTTTTTTATAAGAGGTGGTGGGCGGTATGTTTAAAAAAAATGTATATTTCATATAGTTTAGTGACAGGGAGGAAATCCGAAAGGGGGGACGAGGGAGAGGGAGATGGCAGAGAAGGTGGAAGGTTCACATGGGAGAGGAAGGGGACCTGGAGGAAAACATTGCAAAGAAGTTATAGTAGCGGTAGGGTATAGCAGCGGATGAATGAAGCGGTAAATTCGTGCTTCTCACACCGACAGCTTATTTGGCCTGATCATGCGTTGGAAAACCTTCCGATTCATCCGCGTACGCACCAGAAGGAAATAATTGTGTTTCCAAAAGCACTTCAACAAACACAATTAAAACTTAAACACTTTCCTAATTTTGTGGCATTGCAACGCATGCCGGACACTAGGTAATCTATAATGTAAAAAATGAATCGCTGAATGTGTTGCTAAGCGCATAACTTTCGAACGACTGCACCAAATTGGATAATTATTTTTTTTGTGTGTTCGTTATTGTCAGGACATGGTTTTTATAAAATTTCCGATGAGCTCTGGCATTATGAAATTTGTAAAAAAAATTGCTATTGGTGGCACGCGAGGAAGCGGCTATTGCTATGGAAAGCGGGAGAGAGGGAGAGATGGGGGAGAGGAATCAGGGAGGGGGAGGGGAACCTGTGAGGGGGGAGGGGGACCTGGGAGGGGGGAGGGGAACTCGGGAGGGGGGTTCGCGGGACGGGGGAAGGGGGGGGGGAGCGGAGTGGGGAGAGGGAAGGTGGAAGTGACGGAGTGGGAACGGGAGAAAAAAGGGGAGGCGGAAGGGGAACGGGACAAATGGGAAAGGACACGCAGGTAGAAACAATTTCTTAGTTAAATGGCATAGCAACGCATCCCCTGGAACCCTCTAGCATTCTATAATTTTTTTTTTTTTTTGTCAGTTTCGGTGCTTCGTGTACAGAGCCAAGACCGGCACCTAGTAATTTGCCATCGATTCCACTACAATATTCAGTAATTGTGAACTGATTCAAGTCTTCACCATCGCTAGTTATTGATGATTCAAATTGTTAATAATTAAATCAAATTACCTAACATTACATACACGGAAGCTAAAAATAGTTTAAAATAATGTTCAATGCATTAAATTATTTCCTATAAATGGCATCAAAACGTGTTTTGATAGTCGAATGAAAGATTATAAAAAAAAAATGAAATAATTCAACTTTGTATAAACCACTTATATGCTGCGCAAATCCGATCGGTTTCGGAACAAACGTAATTATAAGAACAAAGATTATTACTTCCTATGTATCAACGAAAGGGTTCTGATATTATTTCAACGTTTATCATCAGTTTAAAAATTAACATTTCCTACGATGATTTATTTTATTTTATTTTTATTTTTTATTTATTTGGGAGACCAACAGTTTACATTAACAACAAAGTATATAATAATTGAGTACAATAATTGAACCAATTAGAGGTTTCCAAATGGGTATTGTATACAAGTTATTCCAGAGATATTTACTCATAAAAAAAACAATTTATGGAATGTTCAACCCAACTTAAAAATCAACTTCATAACACGTGCCGCTATTGATTATGACATTGATATTATTGTTAAATTTAACTTATTCAAGTTGGACGGGAATCGAACACGCTATTTCTTGATTGTAGCATTCTAGGTTAAAAAAACTTAGACCATGACCCTACGAAGCTATCTTAATGCTAAATCACAATCTTTACTACGAGTCGGTTTACATTATAAATACAACAACATATCATTTAGAATTTAGATGAAGCTTTTTATATTCTACATGGAGTAGAATTAAAATAAAGTTTTTAATTACTTCATGAAAAATATGAGGGTAAACTTTCTACTAAAAAAATGATTTTTTTAAACAAATTTTCAAAAATATAATTTTATGGCTAAATTTATCTGTGACAATGTCCATTAATTAATTCTTTTCTTTCTTATGCAATTATTCACAAACTAAATGAAAACCGCTTGAAATAGTCACCTCTACACTCCGTTTGCCAAGCGATTTTTATGCCTATTACTTATCTTAATTCGTAGCGATATACGGCACACTAAGAATACATACAAATTTGGCTCGTGGATTTCTATTAATGTACTGGCAGTAATGAAATAGCTGACCATACAGAACTACTGAAACTTAATTCAGGCTGTAATATTTATGAGTTTAGGGAATTATACAATTTCTTATTCCAGTTTTTAGTGAAAATCCATAATCTACCCAAAAACTACCTGCGAATTGACGTACCTACCAGATGATTTTTTTTAAGAATAAATATATCAACACATAAATACATCACACGGATTTGCCGGTTCACGGCGAGTTCATCGAAAACGAGTTCATCGAAAACCAATTAATCGAAAACCAATTCATCGAAAAACAATTCATCGAATGATCTATTTAGCGAATCGCCAATTCATCGAAAAAAATATTTTGTAGACATTTGAGAGAAATGCCGAGCGAACCGGGAAGTTAAAAAATCATTGGTCCAAAAGTTGACAATAAATTTATATTTAAAAAAATTGATAATAAAAATTGATTAATGAAATTTGACTGTGAAGCATACATTTTTTTTATATAACGGCATAGAAAATCGTGCACTGAATTCGAATATATAAATATTATGGTGATAGGAATAAAAAAACTCGTGTAATTAATGGATTAAGTTTGCAAGATTTAACAATTTTGTAGCACAGTGTTATCAATAGACCAAGTATGATAGTTATTAGATTAAGTGTAGTATTTCAACTGCTTTTTTAACTTCCTGGTCCGCTCAGCATTTCACTCTGATATCTACAATTTTTTTTCCGATGAACTACGTTTCGAAGAACTCGATTTCGATTAACTCATTTTCGATGAATTTGCTTTCGATGAATTGATTTTCGATGAACTCGTCGGTTACCGGATTCGCCCTACCTTTTCAACAATCTTATTTCAATTTTATAAGCCCTAATAAACATTTTTAAAAAATGTAACACAAATTGTCATGATCCAAAGCTTAATAACCCTGATAGAAATGAAGTTTCCACGTGAAAATAGTTTCGTTGATCAAAAGCGCCATAGAAAAAAAGCTGTTCAAATTTGAAAAAGCAAAAGATTACCGCTTGAGACTTTTTGTAGCTTCACAAAACGTATGTACTCGTACAACACTTTAGTACATACAGACTTTGGTAGTTTTCCGCTCAATCTGGCTGTCTGTAAATTGAAATAATTTCAATGTTTTTAAGTCTGATCTTTCTGTATTAGAGCACAAGATTCTAGCTAACACGTGTTTCTTACACGTTTCTGTCACTAGGTAATAAAAAAATAAACATAAAAGCTTTCTATTCTCGCCGTGCCAAATTAACTTACCTAGATTTTAAACAGAAAATCAACACCAGAAAATTTTCTGTATCATTATGTTGTGGCGAAGCTTATGCTAAATTAATACTTTAGCTACCACAAACTGGTTTAAATTATATATGTAATTTTTTCCCACCGTTCCATTGAGTAGAATAAAAATAAAAATTATTAGTGCCTTTGTAAAAAATATAAGCGTAAACTACTAAAAAATGTATTCTTACGTTAGAAATATATGAAAGCATTTAAGAAAAAGCTTTTTAAAAATCATGTTTATGACTAAAATTATCTGTGACAGTTTCCATTGATTACCTTTTTCGTTTTTTATAAAATAATTCATAAAATAAATAAAAACAATTTTTGCACTTGGAATCGTAACCAAGGGATTTTTATACCTATTAACTACATTCGTGACAATATAAGGTAGACAAAAAATACATATCTACATTTTTGGCTTGTGGCTTCCTCTTAAGGCTCGCCTTCCATATTTCTACCGATTTATTACGTATTTCCCTTTGACATTTTATGTTTTTTAGTTCTTAAAATAATGTTATTTTTTAAGATAATATGTGTACATTTGCTGTGCCGAAACGTTAATTATACGAAATTCCCTTAATTGAAAAAAATCGCTAAGTATGCTCCGAAAATTATTAAAGCATATTTTGTTCTGTTATTTAACATGTTAATGTTAAGAAAAACTTCACAGTGTATCTTTAAATGCAACTTGAGCATTTATCGAGAGATTTTTACCCTATGTTAAACGAGTCGTGTTTTATTAAATATTTTTATCGAAGGAAGCAAATACTTTGTGGTGTGATTTGATTTGAAGCTGTGTGCAGTTGATGTAAAAGGCACTGATGAAGCTTGAGCTAAGCGAAACCTGGTTGGCTGTTAAATATTAATTCCAATAAAAAGTGGTGTTTTACAAAGTGTGTTTTTTCATTTAATGTATTAAATATTTTCAGAATTTTCGCTAAATTATAATCATTTTTGAATATTAGCTCACTCCCTCTTACTTTCGTATTTACGTATCGCCCTTTCTTCTTACTATATTTATCTATCTACATTTATTATATTTTAATGTTTCAAATATATCAATATTTACAGTCAAACACTGTAAGAATTCAACCAAATTCAAAGCGCATAATGATAATATCGTGATTGATTTTCAGGGAAAGATTTTTCCTTAAATGTCTTTTGTTGTATTTAGCGACAAGATCTGAATATCCGGGTAACCTCCAACCTTCCTCCTACACATCTTCTTTCTTTGTCATCCCTTCACTCTCATAAAATACCCCGTGTGAGGAAGTCTTAGTGCCACTTAGGGCAGTCTTGTGCCGAATTCACGTAAACTAAATAAAATAAATCTACAACTGCCTCCCAAAGGATTTAACAATGCAATCATAACTAATTTACCTTAAATTATTTTCATATTAAGAAAATGACAAAAAAATATGTCGCTTGCTTAGAATGAATATTTCTTACAATCGTTTCAGCTCTAAACTCTCATATTAAATGCATTAATATGCTCAGCTTCAAGGTTTACGTTCCTGGAATAGATTGATATTAAATGTATGAGCTTCGTCAGATATTGACAGTTCTTAAACACGTGTTAAAAATTGCAGCTCTTCTTCGCGAAATATAAATATAACGCTCCTACATAAGTAGTGAGTTGAAAAGTTTTATTTTTATCCAAATATGTTTTTATTTTTATTCTAAAATCTCTATTTACTCTCGGAATCAGTCTACAATCATACAATTTTGGTTTAAAAATGAAAATATTTCAATATTCCAGTACTTCTCAACCATCATCTTCCCCGTCTTCTTTCACTTCCATTCCATTTAGCTTCAAAACGTACCCCGATCGGGGATGCCGTTGCGCCAATAAAAAACGTTGTCGTTGCGCTGGTTTCGGAAAATAAATAACTACTGATACTAGTAAAGTGTTATATTATAAAAATAGTAGACATTTTATGTGAATGCCGCACAAGAATCCCAACTACTCCCTTCTGAAGCCAGTGAGACTATGGCGTCTATTTTTTAAGTTTTTTTTCTACAATAACATAAAAAATAGTAGGTGTTGAACAGTTAGGGCGGGATAAGAAGTTAGGCGATTACTTGGCTGAGTGATCAGTGATGAAATGCAGAAGAATTTTTTTTTTGATTTAGAAGGAAAAAATATGGAAAAAAAGTCTTCGAAAAAGTCACCGGAGACCAAATTTTTTTTCATATTTTTTACTCCAAATAATGTCAGGAATCACTGGTTAAAGTAAGTCAAGTACTCGTACGTCCCTTAAGACTATATATATTATTATTAACTAGTTTTTTACGGCGGCTTCGCTCGCATGGTATTAGGGGGGGTTCCCACTCTACCTCCCCCCCCCTCTCCCTCCACCACTTCCTCCCTTCTCCGCCCTCACACCCCTCTCCCCCTCCATCCTTCCCCCTCCCGCATTTATAACTCCCTCTAATAATTTGAATCGAACAAAGAATTATAGATATCTTAGGTACTAATCGTGCCACCTATTGCAATTTTTTTATAAATTTCATAATGCCAGAGCTCTGAACTATAGACTATATGTTATTCTGATGTATGAGCTATATTATTGTAAAATTTCATTAAAATCCATTCCAATATTAAGTAGGATTAATTAATTGTGAAATGACACAAATTAATTTATTGTCGCAACCTGGTTTTGAGCTATTGGAGAAACTTAACCCTCGGTAAGGAGATTGCTATTCGAGAAACTTACCCCTCGACCACAAAGGTCATCAGTTATATTAATTTAACTATAATATACGTAGGTACACTTATTTCTCAACTGTAATGCTATAATCGATTTTACAATCGTGCGATCCGCTTGATACATTTTTATAAACCCACGAATAATAGATTTAAATTATAATTAGCCCAAACTTAAACAGCTGTTGTTGTGTTCGTGTTGATAAAAGATTTAATCGTTAAACAGACAACTAACTACCGGCTAATGAGCTGCTCAAGGTGATATAAATAATACTGTATTTATTCGATTCGTAGAGCTGACAAGCTTTTAATAATTTGTAAATATATAATTAGACTGAAATGCCGAGCTTTTATTTAACGGTAGATTAGTTCGAGTGATATTGTGGAGAAACCCTAAATGTTTGTAAGTTCAAAAAACACTGCGAAAAACGCTTTTAGTCGCTTTAAACTTATTGTTTTTTTCCTGGTCAATCACTCAGTCGCTCCTCTGTCAACGAAAGCTTAAAATAATATCCAATTATTTCAGTTGGGGTTTACGATTTTCTTTTTTGGTTTCCCTTGTTTCACAACAAACAGAAGAAATAAGAATACACTTATAAACAGGAATATTTGTAGTATAAATACATCTCTTTTTTATATTAAGAGGGCATTACGAGAGAAAACCAGAAATATGTCATTTTCAAATTAGATTTTAGACGTATTGACTCTTTTCCACAAAAAAATATAAATGGATTTCGAAAGATTGTTCTTTTATCTAACATTCGCATGTAATAAATTTTGAGAAATTTTTAAAATTTTTAGTAAAATAAGGTTATTCCATAAGTCGTTGGCAGATTTGTTAAATTTTCAAAAAAGATTTTGTATTATACCACACCCATTTCAAATAATATAATCATGCAGTAAAATAAATCAATACATTTTCTAGCAAACGCATGTTTTAGAATTTTAATTTTAGTTTCAATAAAATCATTAAACAATATGTACGAACATGTGTTTCTTGACGAAAATTTGTCCATTTGTGTATTTATTTGCGCACTTACAAACTAATATATTTTAGATTTTTTTAACATTCTTATTAAATTTAGACATTATTGAAAAATGATAAATACTTATAATCAAAAAATAATTACAAAAAGTACATTATTTTAATAGATTTATCATCACGCCTTTCAGAATTTTTTGGATGAAGGTATAAATTAAAGCTAATTTGGATTGAAATAAATTCGATATCGAGTTATAATTTAAAAAAGCTGGTACGGAGGATAATTAATCTTTCTCGTTGTAACCGCCCTGCACGATCGTAAGAACAACTTTCGACGAAATGTGGATTTTCGTCCGCTGGCTGGTTAAACGCTCTTAAAGTTTAGTATTATGTAAGTAAGCTTTCTGACGCAAGAAACATTTCCGAGCTTTTAATTTTAAACACAGAAGGGGTGTTCAATGTTATTTGTAATAGAAACAATTGGTTTAGTTTCGTTATAATAAATTAATATTCATAGGTAGGCATTTCATATTATAACTTTTTTATAATACTAGCTGACCCGGAAAACGTTGTTCTTCCTTAAAAAATGGGAGGGTGAAAATTTGGGGTTATAGGTATTTTTGATGCCAAAAAAATAATAAAAAAAAACAAAAAAATGGCAAAAAAATGGAAAAAAATTCTGGATATGGACACCCTAATAATCTCGGTATGAAATATACTTCACGACCTATTCTCATACCTACCAAATATACATAAAAAAAATCATAAAAATCGGTCGAGTAGTTTCGGAGGAGTGCGACCACAAACGCAGTGACATGGGATTTTTATGTATATATAGATTTTTTTGAATTAAAAATCAGAATGTAGACAAAAGTCTAATTAAAATTTACGATAATAATGCTGTAACGTTAAATTACAAGTTAATAAAGTTAATCCAATCTTTCTGAAGCGCAAAAACATTAAATGGTTTCTATGAAACATTACCTACTATTATGGAAATGAAATATAATTTTAATTGGTTTGAAATCCGGTGTGTCCCGATATCTTAACAACTTTATACTAAAAACCAACAAGATCTTAACTCGTTAATTGTATAATATTTTTTGAAGCTGCCAAAAAGAATATAAATAATAAATTATTTAAGTCGTAAAACCAATCCCTATAAAACCCATTATTTGCATCCGAAAAAAATTAGAGGAAAGTTATTGATGTTAACTGGAACAAACATAAAAAAAAAACAAATTCAATTAATAAACTGTTGCAGAAAGAACGTGTTTACATGAATATTTCGCCCACTAAATTTAATATTTGGAAAATAAATATATGGAAAATATTAAATATTTTGATATTTTATCGATTGGTCCCTATTCGTGATGGATTTTTTTCGATTGAGATTAATTCAATGGAACAACAATGTCTTTATGGATGGTATTAATATTATTTGATTTTTAAAGATGGATTTATTAAAAAAATACATGCAATCGGAAACACTGTTAAAAGTAAACGATGTTCATATTTAGAATTATTAGAGACAACCTTCAGCTGAATAAAAAAAGTTAATATCTTTGGTGATTTATTGATTTTAAAAATAATTGTAATTTTTGGTAACTGTTAACAACGATAAAGAATCTCAAATAAGTTAAGGGTAGTTTTCCCACAAAGAAATTTCCATGGATAATTTTGACAAGTTAGCTTATAAGTTAGCGTAAAATGTTTTTTTTGTTGTTAAGTTATTTCAAAAGTGAATAAATCTGATAACTGACTACATTAGGGGTGGTTCAAATCATCCCTGAGTTTTACCTCGATTTTTCCCTTCAGTATTAATAACACATTTAATTATAATAAAATATCTTCGTCTATGGTTATCGACTATTTCTTTAGTTCGTGCAGTGCTTCTTCTATTGTTTGGTGAGTTAAAATGCACAACACAAGTGACAATAAATTGACAACAAAGGGTTAAAATTAACTTAGACCAGTGTTTCTTCTGTGGTTGAGTAATTAAAAAGCATAACTCAATTGACAACTAACAACACAATGGTTCTATTACAACACACATGTTTTTTTCTACACTAAGATGATAAAAAAAGAACACAACCGATAAATTGACAACTAACAACAGTAGGGGTAGTTTTCCACCGCATAGATTACCTCTATTGTTTTTTTTTCTGTGGTATGTAAAAGCGAACAAAACTGACAAGTGACAAATGATGGTTGTTTCTGACTTTTGACGAGCCACGTAGATAATTATGTCCGTAAATAATTAATTATTTTACTACCTACAGCGTGTTTCTTCTGCAGTCAAGTATGTGATTTAAAAGCACAACACAATACACGAATGACAATTCACAACAACTCCGCCGATAATGAATTCAATACACCGTTTTTTCTGTGGTTAAGTTATTTCAAAAGCAAACACAACGAGGGGTAGATTTATACCGCATGGATATATCTGTTTTATTCTGTGATTACCAATTTAAAAGAACACAACTTACAACAAACAAAGGTGGTTGAGACTTTCTCCGAACTTAGTTAAGATTTAAAAAGCCAGGACCACTGACAATTGACCACTGGCAGCACAAAGGGTAGTTTTATACCGCCGATGGTTTTCTTCTGTGGTTAAAATAATTTAAAAAGCGAACACATCTTGCAAATGACAACATTAGCGGTGGTTCAAAACTTCTCCGAACTTTAAACAACTTTGATTTTATTATACATACGTTATACATTTAAAAAGCGAACACCACTGACAACACAAGGTGTAGTTTTATACCACCTATGATTTTCTTCTGTGGTTAAAATAATTTCAAAAGCGAACACATCTTGCAACTGACAACATTAGCGGTGGTTCAAAAATTTTCCGAACTTTAAGCAACGTAGATCTTATTAGGTGGATAAGTTATACATTTAAAAAGCGAACATCACTGACAACACAATGTAGTTTTATACCACCGATGGTTTTCTTCTGTGGTTAAAACTATTCAAAAAGCGAACACAAGTGACAGTTGACAACATTAGGGGTGGTTGAGTTCAGACCTTCTCCGAGCGTGCAGCTGGTGCGCGGCGCCGCACCGAAGAAGATGTGCGTCCGGTAGTGGTGGTCGTCCATCGGCGAGTAGTTGCGTGGCAACGCCGCCTCGCGCTGCCGCCGGGCGCCGCGAGTGGCGCGCCCGCCGCCCGCCCCGCCGCCGCCCCCGCCCCCGCCACCGCCCGACCCGCGCTCCGGCCGGAAGTTCTTGCGGAACATCAGATTCATGGCGGGCTTTTTGAAACTGCGCGGGAAAACGAGAAATGCGCGGGAGTTTTGACAGTTAGCGACACACGAGAACGCGCGGGAACTTACGAATGTTTACACTGGTTTTAATTTAGCCTAACCTATAGAAAAATAGCATTTATTAAAATAAGACGATAAATGACAATTGTATCACCATCACCATCCCATCCACGTAAGCTAATGTAACTCTCTTTCCTTATGTTCACTAGGTAATTAATAGACTTCAGTGAAAACCTATTCTTGGTTAAATAAATTACATATATTTAAATAAATTATTGAAACTTTTGGTTTTCCAAATACAATAATAAATTTTTTTTTTTTTAGCAAAATGACATAACCATCTTTTAACAATGTTTTTTAACTAAAATTGAAAATACTTGTTTTTTTAGAGTTCAACTTTAAACTTTATTAAGGACGAGTTTTTTTCACAGAATTTGAACAATTGATCATATTCAGTTAAAAATTAAGTTCTGTGGAAACACCATGGATGTTCTGTTATTATCCAAGTACTGTGAAATAACCGGCCAGTGATGAAATAATAACAGGACTTGAACAAAACTTGATTTTTAACATTGAAATTCGATGAGTTGCGCAATTTCTGTGAAACATGCCTCAATGATTATTTTCGTCATTTTTACTCAATAGAACCTAAACCTTATAATAGTAAAGTATATTGTTAAATTATATAGCGTCATTGTTTTCAAAGTTGACCTCAAGAGCGCTCGAAAAATATTGAGAAAAAATGGAAAAACATCTATTGTTCTTTTTTATTGATATTAAAATGTATAAAATACCTTCATCTATTTTTCTATGGCTGGTGTATTCAGATTTTAAATGAGAAAAAAACAGCTACCTATCAAGATTCGTAGAAAATGCGTTTAAACAAGGTCAGCTCATACCTGAATTTTTCGAAAAAAAAATCATCGGGCCGCTTTCGAAATTTCGAACGCGTGACGTAGCTTGAAGTAAAAGACTGTCACTTGTATTGTAGTTAATTCAAATCTCCCGGGGGAACATGGACTTCAAGCTACGTCACGAATTTTAGCCAATCACCGCTCTACCTCCTCGATGTATAAAAATAAGTAATTTTTTTGTTGTGTAAGTATACCAGTACCTACGCACTGATTTAAATGATGCGTTATCTAATTATTTTTTACAGTTTCTTTCTCATCAGATTTACTCGTAGACGCAAGAAACACTTCACTTTTATGGCACTTTATCACTCAATCACATCAATAATGAAACAGAGGGAATAAAGAAAACGCATTAAAAATGAAGAAAAAATCTATATTAAGTGCACAACACGAAACTGAGTTCTTACTGAAATTATGGATTTGAAACTGAATAGTCAAAACACAACTAACGTCCGGTCGAGCTGAATCTACAAATATAACTGATTTCACAATCTGATATCCACAATACAATTTTCCTTTCAGTTATTTTGTATTTATTAATGTAGGTTAATTAATTGTTTGGCACGATAATAAACGACGTTTATTAATAATTCTCGATGACGGTGTTCAGTGTACCCACGGGAGTGGTCGATTAAATTTTATACAAAGATATAAATCATTTTTTATGCTACAAAAAATATTCAAAAGAGTTGAATATGGTAAATAAAAATGTCAACATTTTTATTAAAGAAGCGGTAAGTAATTAGGAATTTGGTCACATCGATATTAAGTGTTCTATTTGATTTTTTCGTACGAAATTAGGGAAGGTACCTACTTTATTCTTAAATTTCTCTCCAATTATGTTTTTTCCTTTGTTACTATTTTAAAGGGTATTAAAAAACAAAAGTGTTTTGACACATTGATTATGGCGGGAAACGCAAATTAGGGGAGGGAAAACGAGTAGGGAAATGGCGCCGTTTGAGAAATGTTTGTGAATTGTTGGAGGTTATGGTAATGTGTTGTGGAAATGATATAATCAGAATGTAATTTTTGAATTTCTTGAGCATTAACTGTGTAAAAATTTCTAGACATTTTGTTTTGAAGAGTTTTATTTTACAGTGTATCTACCACGGACATATGAATATATCTGGACCTGCCCTAAGTGATAAAAAAGTATTATTTCCCCCTCCTCATGGAGCCGGCTATAGCTCCGCCTTGGAGCCAGCTGGGCTTACGAAAACCTCGCTTGAATAAAAAAAATGTGACGTCATCATTCTTGCCCTGACCAGCGTAGAGCTAACATCTATACATTTTACCAAATAACACGGCAATATATGAGAGCTTGTGCTATACACCTACCTAGAACATAGCGAATGTGGGCGTTTCTCCAGTGCGCTCGTCACTGGTTACAGGGGTAAGTAAATTATGAAACATTTGTAAAAGTGTCTTAACTAAATACGGCAACAAAATATTGCTATGTGAATAGGGGCGAACCTTTTCGGGGCGAGCATTTGGCCATCGCAAATATGTTATTAACCTGGCAAGCAATTCGCGCTCCCATGTAAAAAGGTCTATTCATTCAAAGCAGATTTTGCTTTTAAGAACTAAATGGTGATATTATAATGCCAGATGCCTATATACTGTCAGATTGATTTTTTCCCCTCTTCCCCTCCCATAGTTTGGTTTTACCCCTCATCTGGATCTTCTGGTCTATTGAATTCGGATGTCTATGGTATCTACATTTAAATTTATTTATTTGCTACTGTATGTTTGAACAAATGTACTTTGCAATATAAAATTCTTAAAAACAAAATGCAATTTTTGGACTATGAGCGACAAGAAAGACGTAACTTTAATAAAAATATGGACTACAAAAATAAAATATTATTTAATTAAATTAAGACAATATTAGCGAAACTCAATCGAAAATCTGGAGACAGAAAAATCAGAAAAAGAATTGGCACCTCTGGGACTCGAACCCAGGACCTTCTGCTTATATGGCAAATGCTCTACCAACTGAGCTAAGTTTGTAGAGCATTTGTCATGTAAGCAGAAGGTCCTGGGTTCAAGTCCCAGAGATGTCAATATCTTTTTCTGATTTTTCTGTCTCCAATGTTCGATCGAGTTTCGCTAATATTGTCTTCATTAAGGTTAAACGTAAGGTTAAACTTTATAATCTACGCATTCACAAATGGCGCCAATTAAAATATTTTAGGTTTTTATTGCTAATGCTAAACTGTGGTATGCAGCATTGATACAACTTATTTATTTGACTTAAAACCAAAACATGTCCATAACTAAATAATAAAATTATAAATTTTTATTCATCACTTTAAATTTTTTTTTAAATTTAGTATAGTTCTACGAAATAAACACAACACATAAAAAATCGAGGTGAAAATATTTCAATCACTATTAAGCAGTCTATTTTAAAAAGGCATCTTTCAAAAAATTAAACGTTTTTTCATAAAACTAAATTGCAATTTAATGCTTTGTATTCACGCAAGTAGGTACCCACCCGTCTAATAATTTTATATGGCTGGGAATTGGAAATCTATTTAGCGATTCGTTTAATAAGTTGGCAACATCTTTGAACGTAGTTCTGTAATTCGCCACTTGAGGGAGAATGCTCTAATTTCAAAATAATAATTTCTTCTGCGTACTTGCCTACCTATTTGAAATTTGCATAATACTTTTGGCGCGCTGGCGTCGCGCAAACATTATCAAAGAGTAGGTACCTACTTACTTTGCGAGAATGTCTTAACTGATCTATGAATAATGTTTTATTGATATTTTTAGTAGCCATAAAATTGTGAGTAGGCACTTAATAGGTACGAACGTTCAATAAGGAACATCTCAGTATATAATATTTTATATATAAACACGAAAATAAGTTTTATTCTTGTTTAATTATTTATTTTGCTGTTTTTTTAACACTTTTTGGGAACTTTTACCAAACGTGCTCACATTTTAATTAAATACTAAAATTTGAAAAATCATTTGTATTTCACCTTCAACAAAACTTTAACACTATATAACAAATAATAAGACAATTACGCATGTATTTTAAATACTCTCTCTATAATGTTCTCTGTATGTAACATTATAATACGAGTATACGTTTAAAATGAAATCAACCTAATAAACAAATAAACAATGGCACAAATAAGAAAAGGCTTGGCCAAAGAAATCGATGAAATTACTTGAAATAGTGTCAAATGCGTACGACAAACTATTTATTCTTTGTGAGAATCATTTTTAGATGTGATTCTACCATTTCTTTCTCATAAAAATTACTCTATTTAAAAAACATAAACAAAACATTTAATATGAAATTATGTTTGCCTAACCACCAGGCTATTTTCGACCATTCACAACACATAACATAACAAGCACACTTAAAATCTACTTATAGCTTCGGCCGAGTATTAAATATAGTTTTCATTTTTATCACATCGCGTCGGCGAGATAAGTTGCGCGGTATTTCGCGACATCTAAAAATAATCCAAAAACAGTTTAAACAGAGCAGATAATAAAGTGTTCGGAGAGTGGCCAAACACTCTACACTCTCTAGATTTTCTGTACTCTGCGTAGGAACTAGTGGTATAGTTTTTTGCATCGGGAAAGGAAAGAGACAAGGAAAGCAGGGTCGATCCGCGAGAAACAGAAAAATAGCATCGATTTTTCCTAATAACTGGAGGTCAGCGGCTCACGTGAGACACAGTGGCCGCGGGTAGTTGCTTGGCCCACCCCATACCACCATACTATCGTAGTAGCGAGTACCCATTGTAGCGGATGGGGATTTTAAACTGAGCCTCTGGTGTTAAAATATTGGGTCAATATTGCCTGAAAATTTTAGGGTAGAAAGTAGAGCAGATTTCGCCGGAAAATGCACAAAAAGGGGTACTCTTTATAGTTTTAAATTTTAGGTGACTCGTGAAATTTACTCTGGAGTGTTTGATAAAAATCCAGGGAAAACTGGAGCAAATTTCATTGACAAAAAAGTACGACACTTTCGACACTACTGAGTTAATAACTTTTCTACTACTCATATGGTGGCTATATTTTTGAGATGTGAACTAAATTAGGGAAACCTGTTTTTTAAACCTATTTTTCACAGCTTTGAAAACGATTTGTATTAGATCATTTTTGCTCTATAAAAATGAGAATAGGTAGGTACCTATGCTACCTATGTATTTCTTTTTTAAAAGTTAAATTATTATTTAAATGCTTATATCGGTGCAGTCACAGACGTTATGCATTAATGATGCATACATGAGGCCTAAAGGATTCTGAATTGTATGGATTTGGACATATTCAAACAACACATAACATAACATAAGAATGTCCCCTTCATCAGTTCCCCGGAGACACTTATTTATGTACTGAACTAAGTGACTCGATGCCGTCGATTAGCTGAGTAACCTCAGCATCCACTTTCACCTCCGTCAACAATCCCCAACCATATAAAGAAGAAAGAAAAAATTCTAACTTTTCGACATGGAAAAATTAATTTACTCAAAGTGTATCGATTTTTATTCGATACGATCCAACAAGATCCGAGAAGATGCAAGAAGAGGCAAAATGAGACTGGAAGAGGCAAGAAGATTCAAGAAGATCCAAGAAGAAACTAGAAGAGCTAAGAGAGACTACTGACCAATACGAACTAAAAGCTGCGCTAAGAAGTAAAAAAAGATTCACGAAGAGACAAGACAAGCCAAGAAAAGGCAAGAAGAGCCAAGAAGAGACTAAAAGAGACAAAAGGGGCGGTAAGAAGTAAGAATGTGCCAAAAAACAATCATGCAAGAAGAACCATAGCGAGCCAAGAAGAGACTAAAAATAAAAGAAGGGTAAAAATGTGCAAGAGAATACAACACGCAAGAAGAACCATGGCGATCCAAGAAAGGGCAAGAAGATCCAAGATAAACTATGAGAACTAGATTGAAGAAAAATAGGCACACTTCAGTCAAGAAAATGTTGAAGGAGTTAAATATCTTGTCATTTAAACAATTTGTTTACTTCAATATTATATTGTTAATCCACAAAATAATCAATGGCCATGCGTCTATTGAATTCTTAAGAAAAAAATGATAAACTAAAAAGCAAACACACACATGAGACGAGGAAAAGAAATGAACTAAGACTCCCCTTTACAGCATTGAAGATATTTGGAGAATTACCAAAAGAAATAAAATTGGAAGAGAGCATAAAGGCATTTAAAATTAAATTGCGAAGATATGTGATTGATTTGGTATAGATGTGTTATTTTAAGTGTATGTACATATAAGGATTGTATTAGGACATAGATAACTATGTACCTATTTAAAATACCGCAATAAACAATAAACTATATGAAGCAATGAGATGCAAGAAGAGACGAGATAAACCAGGAAGAGCCAAAAAGACGCCAGGACAAGTAAGAAGAGGCTAGAAGAAGGATGACATAAAAAAGAAAAAAACAACGCTCAATCAATTTCTTTATTCCGGTCCATCCTAAATTCCAATGTTGTCTTATTAGGTTGCCTTGCCTCCAACCTTCTTCCTATCCTCAGAGCATGTGTCCAAGTCCTAACAAATCATTACCCCCTGGTGTACCGGTCTAACCGGTACGGGCTGGGATGGTACAATCGTATCGCATCATATCTTCAGAAGTAATTTTATATATTGCAAAATTTACAGCAAAAAGTATCTTTGCCGTAAATCGAATGAGAACATCTCAATCACCTGTAAATGCCAAATCAGAACCAAAACCCTATAAAAACTTAACGATTACAGCTGAATTTAATATTGATTACCACTGAGGATTGGAAGATGCTAAAATATGAACTTATAGAACGACGTTTCTTATCACATAATCAGACATTAGGTTGACTCGAAGCTAACGTTCAGAAACCATTATTCACACATTGTCAATCAGGCCATTAGAATGTTCGGTTTTATCACTAGAATCACCAAATCGTTCAAGAACCTTAGTAGCTTCAGAATCTTGTACTACGCATATGTAAGAAGTATCTTCGAGTACGACTCCGTAATTTGGTCCCCACACTGTGCTAATCATAGCAATAAAGTGGAGTCTATTAAAAAAATATAAAGAATACTTAGGTAATTGAATTAACCATTTAATTTATTTATTAGTTGTTGTGAACTTGCCCACTCTGTACGTAGTTACGTACATAGGTTGGGCCATGAATATATTATCACGGATAATACCCATGGTTACGAAGCATAAAGAGGTGCTCTCGGTAACCTAATACGTACAACATATTATTATAATGCTTCGTGTAATGGAAATTCAAAGGGCTTTCCACGAATCATTTATTTAATTTTTAATACTTCATCAGCATCCAACTTGTTAAAAAAACGATACAATTTTGTAAGAGTACTTATATAACTATTCAACTTGTTAAAAATCAAACAATTTCCATGAGTTGGGATACTTGTAATTTATACGTTGTTAAGAAAATATGCAATTTTCATTAGTTGGTATACTTGAACCATACATAATCATTCAACTTGTTAAAAAATCATGTATTGAAAGTATGTTTGCTTGTTTGTTTATAGCTTAGGTGGTCCCTAATTATTCATCCGATTGCGATGAAACTTTGGTGAGTTGTTGTGCGCACGTCCGCGATGGTTTATATATATATACATAGTGGTGAACTCTAGAGTTATGAAATTTGTACAAAAAATTGCAACGGGTGGCGAGCAAGCAGTTTGAAAACTGAATGTACCGGGACTGAATAAACGTGGGAAAGGGCAAGGAAACGCGGGAGGGGGGTTCGCAGGACGGAGAAGCGGGAGAGAGGAGAGAGCAGGCGGGGAAGATGGAAGGGGAAGGGCCCATGGGGGGGGGGGAGCGGAAGGGGAACGTGACGAATAGGAAAGGACATGCAGGGAGAAACAATTTATTTATTAATTGGCATTGCAACGCAAGCCGGGAACTCGCTAGTACTATATATAATCATTCAACTTGTTAACAAATTATACATTTTTAATGAGTTGGGATACAATCAAACATACTGATTTAGGGTCTGTCACTCTGTCTGTCTGTGAATGATCGTAACTCTTTTTTTTTACATTAACTCCACACAGGAGGCCTTGAGGAAAATAATTTCCCTCAGGGCCTATGTCATTTGGGATGCTGTGTGGAGGGTCTTTTTAGGAGAGGAAGGAATGAACATTGGTCTTGATGAGACCCATGTTGTAGGAAGGAGGAAACACAGAGGCCGGCAAATCATTCCACAGCCGAGCTGTTGAACAAAAGAACGAGTCGAAGAAACGACCCGTTCTCATGTGACAAATGTCAACCGTGTACAAATGTTGGGCACGCGTTTGGCGTGTTTCCCGACTATGCACCGGTGCCGAAGGGATCAATGATGCTAGTTCCTCGGAGCATCTTCCATTGTAATACCGGTAGAACAAGGATAGCATTCCAACCCGACGCCTGTGCTCTAAAGATTGCAATCCGTCTGTTAAGATGGGAGAATCTATCAAACGGACCGCCCGTTTCTGCACAGAGTCGAGGGTATTTTTCAGGTATTTCGGAGCTCCAGACCAGAGGTGGCTGCCAAATTCAACCGTGGGCGCACTTGCGATTTGTACAGGGTTAGTAGTTGTGCACTATTAAAGTATCTGCGGGCCCTATACAGTACGCCCAGTTTCTGGGAGGCTCTGGTTCAATGAACTCGAATTTATCTTAAATTGAAGAGTTGCATAAAAAAATTGGAACTGATTGTAGAAAGAAGTCAAACAAGCGATAAAGTACTCACCAGAATATGATATTTTATTTGAAAAATATTTTATTGCCGTTTTCAAAATTAGAACTGATTTGTTCAGAATATCCGTGATTTTTCACGGGTTTGCGCTAATCAAAAATACTAATTTCGTTTGTAACTCTGGTTGAATGAACCCTAGAAGTCTGACTTTCACAGAACTTAAACAATTTATCAAACCTCGAATTTGATTTTCAAGTTCTGTGAAAGTTCACAAAGCGAAGCAGCTTCATCGACAGTCATCCAGAGAAAAAACCATAGAACTCCTGGATGACTCAATGCTCCGAAATATTACAGAGAAAGGGCCTTGATGAAAGCGATACCCAGAACCGAAGAAGATATAGCCTGAGAACGAAAAGAGCCGACCCCAACAGCCTACTAGGCAATAAGCTGGAACAGTGCAAGGAAGTAGAAAAAGTAATATATTATAATAAAACAAATATTAAACTTTATTCCACTTAATTTTATTTAACCGTAACAGATTTCAGCTCGTTAGAGCCATCTTCAGACTGGTACAAATAATTCATAGTCTACGGTTTATATACACAACATATTGGGGAGGGGGAGAGGGGTGGTCTACGAGGATTTTAATCAATAGGCCACTTGCATGGACTTCATAACGACTTGGAAAAAATCGTGTGGATAGAGTTTTTTACTAAGATTACGAAAATGTTAGTAAAAAGTTATAGAAATGTACAGTTTTTTTTATTTTTAAATAAATAAATCCATTATTTGGGCTCGTGACGTCACTATATGAAAATGTCCCGTCGCCGAAAATGTTCCTATTAATTTTATAAAATTCCACACTGATTTATTTTTTTATATGGCATCACTTTGATTTCAGGCGAATTTTTGAATTCGTTCACTAGATTTATTGTTTGTTCTCTGCGAACTTATCATTTGGTTTGATTTTTTGACAGATGTTCTGAAGAGAACCCCGTACAATTAATGGCTACGGGGTTCTCTTCAGAACGTGAAGAGGATGTCGGTACATGTTTTAGAGGTATAATGATTATGGTGCTGATTTTAACAAAATAAAATTTTATAATATTCTTATTATTATTACAATTTACAAGTTCAAGTATATTACATTGAATTTAGTAATATAGACGCTGTACATTATAATGATTTATGATCAATAAGATGGATCAAGGAAAAAAATATTTATGAGATGTAATATTTTTGGTATGCCTCGTTATTCTACTGTGCCATTCGTGTGGAAAACGTTCTTTTTTTTTAAAATGATTTTCGGCTATGTAATTATCGTTTTTTCACACCTATAAAATTATGTCCCGTCTTTCCGGTTTATAAAAAATGGTCTGATTTTTCGGTTTGAAATTTTCAAAAAATCCCCAGGGTTTCAAAAATACGATAAAAAAAAAAAAATACAGAATGTCTTAGAATATTTGCCTAAACCGGAAAAAAATTTAAAAAAATGTGATGCAAGTGGCCTATTATATTTGTTGCTAAATCGTTTTAGACTGTCGAATTTCTAAATATTTTGGTAATTCCAGTAAGCTCACTTCAATGATGATTAAGGAAAAACCTTACAAGTAATATGAGTTACTAATGACCTAATTTTATTGTTAAATCGTTATTATATTTATGAAGTATGGTATTTTTTTATTGCTTTTTGAAGGGATACATGTTTACATTGGAGTTTTGTTTTATTATAATATATTATAATGGAATTCCACCATGAATTATCACTCTCAAAAATAGAAATATTAGAAAAAGCAGGGTCTGGATAAAATAATAATTTATGTAGATCACATGTTATACTCAATAAACAGTGAAGTTCTATGAACTAAAGATAAACATAATAAATAAAGACCCACAGTTTGGCGTCATCGTTATAATAACCTCATAATAATCTCATGATCCACTTTAACACCGGTGCCAAAATAAATTAAATGTATATTACTTGATTAAAATTATTCCACCATAAATATTACAAACTCTGTAATATTTAAATACGCACGTCAACGAGTAATTACCGTAAGGAATCTTCTATCTATCTATCTATCTTCTTCTATCTATCTATCTGTCTAAGTATCTATCTATCTATATAAATAAAAATGAATCGATGAACGACTGCACCAAATTGTATAATTCTTTTTTTGTTGTGTTCGTTATTATCAGGACAAGGTTTGTATAAAACTACTGGTGAGCTCTGGCATTATAAAATTTTGTTTAAAAAAATGCAATGGGTGAGGTATAAAAAGGGCATATTAAAACGTTAGAATATTTTTTTTTACATGAATATCACACACCGTTTGTTTGACTGACGTTAATTATCTAAAATACTCTAAATTTTATGATAGCTTTCTTTTTAACTTGTGTTTATAAACATTCTCTGGTCGATTCTGTTATAACAACATCATTATCCAAAAGATAATATTTGTACATACGTTTTTTATTGGTAGGCATATATAAAATCAAAGTTTAATTCCCTAGTATCGGTATAAACGGTAAAATATTCATTTGGAATAGCAGATATTAATTTCTATGGACACGAACCTGTTTTTAGTAGATATTTAATTATAAAATATACTAAAGTTGGTATGAGAAGACAAATAAATACTCCCGGGGTACGGATAACCTGATAATAGGATTTTAGATTTTCACAACTAAAAGTATTTTTGTTATTTATTTTTGGGGTGTTATGTCGTGTTGTGCTACCTTCTTCTTTAGCCAACGTTTCGGAGAGCGTTACAGTGTCCATCATCCATCTGCCTTAATAATATTTTTAAATTCCCAATACAATGCGGGTAACTCCGCCCCGGGAACCATTTATTGGATAACCAACACCTCTGCCATAGGTCACCCCTAGCAGTTCGATACGTTTGGTGATTTAGCAGGTTCAGGTTCATCGGGTGAGGTGTGTTCAGGTCTTGGCAGCGGATGCGCTTGCTCACCAGCTGCGTAGCTCTCTCTCGACTCATCGCCTTGCCCCGCTGTTGGAGGGATGTATTCATACGTCCGTCAGCTGAACACACTGACCCCAAGACTCATCTCTCATACCTTTATCCTTTCCAGAACGTTCTCTCTTTAAAAACCCTTCATGCAGCATCCCTAAAAATGACATAGGCCCGAGGGAAATTAATTTCCTCACGACCACTTATGTGGGGGTGACGTAAAATAAGAAAAGCGGATACTTTATATCATAGTTTCCTCTCATATCTTTATTTAAAAAGGGCCTCTACACAGCATCCCCAATAGGCTCTGAGGGAAATTATTTTCCTCAAGGCCACTTGTGTGGATCTAATTTAAAAAAAACAACACTAAGAGGAAAATGTTCCTTGTGCTTTAATGACTTGAAATGAATCCACGACCTCTGGACTTATAATTATTAATAATATAAATGACCAGTTTCAAGTAAATTTAATTGACCGGTCTGTGGTTGAGTGGGCATAGCGCTTGGGTCCCACCCGAGCGTCACGTGTTCGATTCCTCGACTGGCTAAGTCCTCCATCACAACACAAGCAACATTTTCGGCTTTCGGTGGTGGTAGTAGGAGATTTTCAAACATTGTTGGGTTATTCGTAACCTGGGAATGTTTGTCTTTCTTAAAAAAAAAAAAAACGACGAGATATACAATATATGTAAACTAAGTGTTTTTACGACAAAATTAATATTGAAATGTACCTAGGTACCGAATCAAAAATGCCTTTTCAATGGTGCTTACAAACGTTTTGTTTTCTATGTACTACGCTTTTCAACGTCGAAAGCTAATTGAAACTATCTTTTTTTTTTCAAGGTAAAGGTAAACTTAGACCAAAAGGTACTTAAGGTTATATTTTGTTATTATTATCACATAATTTTCACAACACTTTCACAAAGCAACAACTAAAATATTCGCCGTTACTGATTCTAATCTTACTTATAATGAACTTGCGTCCGTGCAAGTTTCGATTTCAAAGTTCATCGCGAAAGTCCACGTTTTCGGAATTAAAAAACGCGATGTTTTTTCCCACCGGTTCACGGAAAACTGGCGGATTTTCTAGTTTTCCAGAGATGCAGAGTTTCGCCTCGGCGATATTTATTTGCGTATTCGACCGTTCACACCTCACAACGCAGGTCCCACAGGGCCGAATCTGACGCCGCACGACCTTATCTCCAAAATACACTCAGAAGTCATTGAAAAATTAAATATTATATCTGTCGGATTATTAAATTTGTATATTTTCGAATAATGAATTGAGAAAAATTAAATGTGAGCCTCCTGATATCTTTGCGACCATTGCATCGCCTATAGAAGGTGATTTTATCCATTAATCACTGGAGCGCTTTTTGCCACAATATGGCACCATTTAAAATACCTCGAATCGCTTTGCTGCCAGTTTAAGATTTTTCCTAGATGCATAAATTTTTCCATATTAAATTTCGGAGGTATTTTTTTTTTAATTATGGCGGAAAATATTCAATATGGTCACCAAAAAATCACGAGAAGTAAGAAAAATTGTAATGCGACGGTGAAAATAACAAATAGATTTTTTTAAATGTAAATACCGCATAAGAGTTCCAACTGCTCCCAACCGCCAGGACCCAGTGGGGCATTTCCAATAGGGGAGGCTGAAGGAAATGGGGAGGGGAAAGAGATAAGGAAGATGAAGGTGGGGCAGTATCTGGCTATTCAGATCTAGTCACTAAACACTGCTAAAGCCATTTAAAGCGACGTTTCAATTCTGAATGGTGAACAGAAATAAAACCTGTACCCAAACTGATAATATTTTTATTAATAAACTGGCGAGTTCCCGGCGTGCTACAATGTCACTTAAATAAAGAAATTGTTTCTCCCTGCGTGTCCTTTCCCATTCGAACCCGTTCCCCTTCCATGAAAATCACTGATTTAATTTAAAAAGGGGGGTCGCAAGGACTGTTTTTTTTTACTAAAGTAGGGCCTAGCTTTAAAAACGGCTATTATAAACTAACTATTAAACCATTCCTCTCCATTTCATCACTAGGGTAGGTCTTGGCATACAGTTCTTGCTTTATCAACATTCATAAATCGTCTCACAGTAACATAAGTAAAACTGATTTTCAAAATGCCACACCGGAGTGATTTGTCCAAGCAATCCCATCCTGTAAAAAAGTAAATAATTTAAACGCAGCTAAAGTCGTATATCCTTCGATAAAATAAAACCCTCACAAATAAGGCTGGCGACCATGGCGTTTCTGGTGGTCAGAAATAAGAAATAAAGAAGCATGGATGATAACTTAGACACCCAGTGGGGTTGAACATATTATTTAATCATTAATGAAAATGGTAACCTTCCTGACCGTTCACCCATCCACAGTTATGGAGCACTTCGTTGTTTATTTTTAAGGCTACCCTTCGCAGAAGGCTCAGTAAGGAAAGCCATCCGTACGTGGAGATACTTACGGTTCGAGTTGTCGTACGCGTAGCATTCGCGCCGACATACTATTTTGCTGGTAATCGTACATGACGCCACGGGTCGACTACGGGTTTGACGTCACTTGCACACTCCTAAGACTGCTGGTAGTCCGCTACGCAAGTTTGAAATAACTCAAATAACCCCTCTGTATATAACTATAATTTACCGGAATACGTTAGAAAGGATTTAGCGGAGAGGACGCGAATTGAGGTGAGAAAAGAATGTTAATTTGACATCATTCTCATGTACGAATAGTTCCTTGGCGGCGACGAATGCCCTACTCCTATTACCGTTTTTTCAGTTGTTTTAAGGATGAACTCAAAATCTTGTTTTAGTTTGTTTTTTCATGCCTATAATGATAAAGAAGAACAGCATTACTGCCTTCATCGCTAGAATCATTTGACATCGTTAATTCCCCGGCTACAAGTGAAAAAATGATCAAGTTCAGTATATTTTGTGGAGCGCCGTGTACGGAAAGCAGCATTAAAGAGTAACACATCGGTAGGCTACTTATGGTTGAATCACAGTTACGTAGCCTGCTTACCTAAATTGCTTTCTTTAAACATTCTGAATATGGAAAAATTTAATATATGGAAAGTGTTTTTGGGCCAATGCGTTTTGCATGTAAATAGTAGAGCGTGGTTTTTGTAAAGAAAGACGAAACACTCCATCACTCTTCACATGTTTGAAACAATCTGATTACATGTATTTGAATTCCTCTTTTTATGAGCGGAAAATGTTGCTGCAATATTTAAAGTATTGAATCCGCGGCCCGGGCGGGTATTTCCAAAACCTATATCGACAGGTTCAGTCGCGAGAGCGACAATTTACATTTTAAATACACCTGTATTTTGGTTTTTCATCACTTTGTAAAAACAAAAAATGTTCTAAAATGTAGATAAAATAATCTTTCTAATGTGTATATTAGAAATTAATAATTTTATTTCTAAATATTTAAATTTTGACATTGAAAATGCAAATTGTCTCTACCGCGACAGAACCGGTATAAGTTTTGGAAATATGTACGCGACCCGTATGGGCGGGAACTCGACGCCTCTGTAACGTACCTACAAAAAACATTTTCAATCACTTATTATCATTTTATTGCAATTTATCGTTTTATATAATATTTTTTTTAAATCAACTCACAAAAAAAGCTTTTTTTTTTTGCGACAGAACCGGTATAAGTTTTGGAAATATGTACGCGACCCGGATGGGCGGGAACTCGACGCCTCTGTAACGTACCTACAAAAAACATTTTCAATCACTTATTATCATTTTATTGCAATTTATCGTTTTATATAAATTTTTTTTTAAAATCAACTCATAAAAAAACCTTTTTTTTTACTACTATACATCTGCTTTTAATATTCGACATAGTTAGGCCGTGTCTTGGGCCGGCTAGTAGCTAATTTCAAAGATTTTTTTTTGTTTGACAGAGGGTTGAACTTTTCTCCCCAGGGGCTGTCTAAAATTAGTTAACACCACTAATACTTTCGACTAATCCTAATTGGAAGGTACGACATTTATTTCAAATAATAACTGCTGTAATTTTTTTTAATAATAGAAAAATGCGTATGTGTGCGCGTGTGTGAACGTGAGTACCACAATAAGTTGATAGAAAGCATTGTCATCGACAAACGAATTTACCTATATATAAATCAGGAAACACGAAAATTTCACAAACTATCGGCCACTAGCGATTCTCTCGTGTTTTCATAAAAGAAAGAGCTATCTTTAACCAAATACATTTTTATAGAAAAAAACAGAATCATAAATCCCATACAGTACGGATTTCAAAAATAAAAAAAGTACCACACAATTGCTTTCTAAATTCACAGACCAAATAAATTGTCATTTAAAAGAAATATATTATGTTGGTATAGTTTTTATAGACTTTAAAAAGGCCTCTGACACATTGGACCATGAAAAATTATTAAGGAAAATGGAGGAATGTGGTATTAGAGGACCCTTAAATAATTTATTAAAAAACTATCTGTTAAATAGAAAAAATAAAGTTAAAATTGACGGGATTTTAAGTGATGAAATGTTAGCAAACACTGGAGTAGCAACAGGGTCGATATCGGGGCCTACATGTTATATAATGCAAGTAAACAGTTTACCAAACCAATAAAACGTTGTAAATGTTACATGTTTGCAGACGATACTTGCATTACTTATATGTGTTGAAAAAAATCCATATATCGCAATGGGGTTTATAAACTTCAATAAGTTATTCCTAATAAATTGAATATAAAAACACTTACGAGTATCATTTTAAGTAAGAAAACACAGAAAAAATCATGAACATAAAAATGAATGAATAAGAAAAATCAGAAAAAATCATCAATTGCATCTAGGAATAGCCTTGCCGGGGCTCTGCTCTGACCACTGAACTAATTCGATCCCAACTCTTCGGTCATATTTAACTGTAATATACTTTGACTAAGATCTACCAACATTAACTTCATTTCCTTATCGCATGTTTTTATTGGCTGCAATAAATGATTGCAATGATTGATTCGGCGGGATTGATGAGGTCCACAGGGCAACGCCTGAGGCCCTAGACTGGCTCGCAGACCTAGATGTCCCCCTCTGACCCCCCATCACACGAAAGAAGAAGAATGATTGCAAGACTCTAACCGAACTAAATGCCATGAAGATATTGAATTTGATAAATATATCCTTTTTATTTTAATGTGCTACATGTATTGACGTTTCTGCAAGTCTAGGATGAATATTTTTTTTTTGGATTAACTTAATGAGTAACTCAAATTGTAATTTTTAATCATTGAAGAAAGAGTGGAAGATACTCTCAGTATCGACCACCAATCGTAATTGGAACGTTGCTTGAAACGGCTTTGGCTGTGTTTTGTGACCATATCTGAATAGACAGGTACTTACCCATTTTGACGGCCGGCGTACTCCAGCGGTAAGGGAACGTTCCCATACTACGTGACACGTTTAGGGGGGGGGGGGGGTCTTCAAAATGTCACGCTCCATACAAATGAGCGGCGGGTTGCTTAGGATTTTGGTCACCGGGAGGGGGGGGGGGGGGGGGGTTAAAAATTGCAAAAAGTTGGTCACGTAGTATGGGTACGTTCCCTAAGGCACTTGATTCGCACACCGAAGGTCGCGGGATCGAATCCCGGCGAGGCAAATAAATTTTATTTGATTAATTTGGATTATTTCACAATTTATTCATTTAAAATAATATATAGTATATTTGCGGCACGTTCCAGAGTGGAAGATACTCTCAGTATCGCCCTGGTGTAAGATCACCATTCAGAATTGAAACTTTGCTTGAAATGGCATGCCGTGTATATGCAGATCTGAATAGCCAGGTACTTCCCCACCTTCCTCTTCCCTATCTCCTTCCCTTCCCACCTTCAGTGCAGAGTGCAGTGACGGGAGCAGTTGGGACTCTTGTGCGGTATTCATATAAAAAATTTTTTCATATTCCCCAACTCCTTCCCCTTCCCGCCATCTTTAGCCTCGCAACATACCCCTCTCCAGACGTATGGGAGCAGTTGAGACTCTTGAGCGGTATTGATGCAAAAATTACATTTTGAGACTTTACTCATTAAATTATTTAAAAAAATAGATATTATTAAAATTGTTAATATTCAACTGAAAGATTTCCAAATAAAACACAATATTTTAAAATATTACAGCATCGTAAAAGACTTTTCTGTGCCATCAGATAGTATGGTCAAATTTTAGTCCTTATAAGTGAGTAATATTTTTTATCCATACAAAACTGTTGTGCTTGTGCATTTTAACTTTAATTTATTATGCAACGGAAAATGCAATGCAATGAAAACGCGACATTTTCCGGCGAGCGCCATCTATGATGGGCGGACTAAACTAATTTGTCCCGGAGCTTCCACACGCCACCGCTAGATGGAAGTAATCGTGCTAATATATCAGAGCTTTCGGCTTTCAACGGAGCTTTTCCGCGATGTTTGATAACGGGTTGTGAGTTTTTGTTTTACAATCTGATTTGTGTACAAAAAAAGTACTCATATTATGGGATGTATGTTGTTTTTATTAATCTTGCTTTTAAAATGCAAGGGATTTTAATAATAAAAAAATAGTTCACTCAATTTTTCCGCAGGGATAGGGAGCAAGCGCGGAATCTACACAAATTAATATGTCTATAATTTCTTTTCTCCTCTGTTAGTTTCGACTCCTTCCTATATCAAAACTCCAACGTAGACTGTTATTATAATATCGTCTTTGATTGAATGCATTCGTTTATTAACAGAAAATAGTTTTTTTTTCTTGTTTACATTGCACCTGCAAAGCTACTACAAGTATCTTGTCGGCAGGAAAATAGTGTGGACAAAAATATGATACAATATACAATGTTTTACAATAGAAGAAAAAAATATTGCAATTTAATAAAAAAACATAGTAAAACATAAATAAGTATAAAAAAAATAATAAACACATGTCTAAAAAAATATATATATATTAAATATTAATAATAAAAATTAAAAATTAAAAATGCACGAGGAGTCAAGTCAATACATAAAATCTGATTCCAATAGCCATGTTCTAAACAATAGTGCAAATTTAGGTGTCGAGCAACATTTTTTCAAATCATATGGCAGCATATTAAAAATAAGTGGTACAATGTATTCAAGAGTTCGCTGGCCATGTTTATTAGAAAATCTAGGTACTATCATCCCTTCATTTTGTGTAAGCCTAGTATTGTACACGTGTTCCACCATTGTTTTGTATGGGCTATCTAAGATATGTTGCATACAGATTTTATGCCAAAAAAGAGCTCTAATAGGTAACACATTTATGGATTTATACATAATTGTGATATTTTGCCGCTGGTCATAAACTGCTTTGCTGACGAGTAATTTGACCATGGCGTTTTGGATTGACTGTACATGTTGGATGTTTGTTTTACATGAGTGTCTCCTAGAAGTTATACCATATCTCACATTAGATTCAGCCAGGGACAAATAGATTAGTTTCATGGTTTTGATGGGTACATAATATTTAAGTTTATACAGTTTGCCTACAATCGCTCGATAAAAAAACATATCGTAATTTTCAATAACTGGCTTTAACAAGTAAAATTGTTATCTCATTGAAGAAGATGATTATAATAATCAATCTAAACGATTGTGACCTATTCATTTTAACTCATTTTTGTCGATCTCATATTTCAAACTCAGAATTAACGATATTATCTTCAACTTTTTTTTTTACATGCATACCGCACAAGAGTCCCAAATGCTCCCGTCTGGAGCCAGTGGGACTATGGCATCCCCAATTGGGGTATGTTGGGAGGCTGAAGGTAGTGGGGAGGGAAAGGAGATAGGGAAGAGGAAGGTGAGGAAGTACCTGGCTATTCAGATCTGGTTACCGCTAAAGCCATTTCAAGCAACGTTTCAATTCTGAATGGTGGTCTCACACCAGGGCGATACGAGAGTATCTTCCACTCTAGAACGTGCACTATTTTTCAATTTACTATTTTTCATCCCGTATCTTTTGGCTGTTTACTTTATGGAAGATCACTAAGTTCAAACGAATTTTTTTGTAACCTAGATGGTGTTGTAGTAAATTATAAAGTTATTAAATTTTCTTTCTTACATTTATTTTCTTTATTATTAAAAAACAGTAAATCATAATACTGCTTTTTTTTTACTTACAACGGTCACTGCAAAACATTTTTCATTTGTGAGTAAAAACTAAACAGACTCGTATATTTAACAATTTCATTATTTTTTTATAACATGACTAGCTGGTACTCGGCATGCGTTGCTATGCCATTCAAAGAAATATGTTTCTCACTGCAAGTCCATTCCCCGTTCCCCTCCCGCGTCCCCTTCCCTTCCTGCGTTCCCCTTCCACCTCCATCGCCTTCCCCCTCCTTCGTCGCCCTTTCCTCGAACGCCACCTCCTTCGTTACCCTTCCCTCCTGCTTTCCCTCCCTACCGCTAAAATATACGAAATACACACATTTTCAAACCACTCGCGCACCTCCCGTAGTATTTATTTTATACAAATTTTATAATGCCAAAACTTATCGTTTTGTATAGAAACACTCTTCTGCTAAAATGCAATGTTCTGTAAAAAAAATGAGTCAATCCATCGGTTACTTTCCGAGATTTACGGACCCAAAAATACGGAACCTAAATTTTTATATATACAGATTTCGAATAAATACCTATCTGCAAGTGTTTCATTTGTTATCACTTATCACAAATATGCTAGATTTTTGATTCTGGTAAACGACTCTCAAAGTAATTACTGATTTTTGACAGGTATAGCACATACACTGCCTCACTCTGTTCTGTTGAAATTAATAAAGAATATTTATCATTAAAATATTTTTTGTTGTTTACTTAATGTTTTTTGCATTATTTTATCCATTTTGTTAACAACAATATAAACACTGCTAACTTAAACTATAAATTTAGGAGAAAACTCATACTTGTGTTATTTATTGGACAGCCACTTTAAGGAAACTTAAGACTCAACAAAGAAAGGACTTTTCATCGCGCCTGTGTTCTCTTGTGATATCACGTGAAAGTGCAACGTAAAGTTGAAATATTTATGGAGAAAGTTGTCTCTGAGAGACCTCAGGAAGCAGGAGACTCCACGGGGGACCTGGGTTCTTTAGATAAAGCCTCCTTTATCCGTGGGAAATTATTTTCCTTTAAGCTTGCCTTACGAAAACATTATTAGATTTTTCCTTCAATGCTTTCACAAATTTAATACGAAAATACCGAAATTCTTTAAAACAATTAATATTTAAAATAAATCTACATTGCATTATTGTAGAAACATTACATAAAGATCAACAATTCTTCACCCGAAAAGAAAATTAATAATAATAATAACCAGACAAAAACGGAAATATGTAATTTTAAATCAAATTCTAGACATGTCGACTCTTTTCCACAGAAAAAACATAAGTTGATTTCGAATGATTGCTATTTTATGAAGTGTGGTTGTGGATGCGGATCTCGAAGGATCCTGAAGGTTTGTCATGTGTTTTGAAATGTATGAAAGACCACTTCACAAGTGAAAATGAAAGCGCATAAGGAAAGGAAGGGACTTACTGCGGAACCTTGTGGCACTTCTCTTATTCTTCTATCTCGGCTGGGTTTGATGATGCACTTGTAAGACTATCAGTCGCGGTATTTTAGTGCAGTTTACGGATGCGGCATGCGGAATATTAGATGTTTACGCGGCGAGTTTCGATTGACGAATGATTGTTATGGTAACGTTAAAATGACAGGTACATAGGGTTGGGTTGGAAAAGGAACATGATAGGGATGGATAGGAAAGAAATATGTGACAATCAAGCTACAAAGCACAGAGTCTATGATAGTAGATGTATGTATGTAAGTGTAGCTATGTATTGTGTAAACGCCCAACCATTTTATTTAGTAAAATTACTTATGTTCAAAATTTAATTTAAAAAAATATATATATCACTAAATAAATAAATTTCAATAAAAATTACCCTTTAATTACTACAGTAATATCCACCAACATCCTGGGGATGCCAAGAAACCTGTTAACTATCAGATTAAAATATATACAGGGTGTAACAGCAGGTACCTAAAGCACTTTAAAATGTTTTCGTTATTTTTTTTTGGGAGGGGGGGGGGCTATGCCGTGTTGCGCTACCTCCTTCTTTAGCCAATGTTTCGAACAGCATTGCAGTGTCCATCATCAGGGCAGATCCGATCACATCTACCGGATCTGCCCTGATGATGGACACTGTAACGCTGTCCGAAACTTGGCTAAAGAAGGAGGTAGCGCAATACGGCACAACACCCCAAAAACAAATAACGAAAATACTTTTGGCTGAAAATCTCAAAACATATCAGATTTTAAAATGATTTAAACCGACGACTCCTAAGCATATTTAGAGTCAAAAATTTGAACGTCATTTTGGTCTCTGATGATATTTTTTTTCGATTAAAAACAATAAAAATATTTTTAATCACACGTCACTGATCATGTGATACGAACGCTATTTCGTATGTTTCCGTGCTGCTGGAACGAGACGGAGTCCTTATCTCGTGACTGACCCGCTAGTCTATACCAAACTACTCAGTTGTGAAGTGTGATGGAAAAATACTTTCATTGTTTTTAATAAAAAAATCATTGGATAGCAAATTATATGTTAATTATACCTCCACCGTGTATAAGCCCCAAAAATCACAAAAAAGTCCGAATTCTCGACAAATCAGTACCTAATTTGAAAATTAAAATATTATTATTAGTAAATTATGGCTAATTATCTACTGTAACACATGACTGAATACTGAATTCTTCACACAATCAGTTCCAATCATGAAAATAAAATTCTAAGCAAATTTGAGTTCATTGAGCCAGATTTCACTCACAGATTTAATTGAATAATTTCACGCAGAACTCACGCAAACCACAGACAATCGAAATTAGTTCTTAGAAGAGTTAAAGGAATTCATTTTTAAATTATGTAAAACCATACCCGGTTTACTGAATCACTGTAATATTCTAAAGGTTTTAAGGTCAAAGTTCAAAGAAAATCCGCATAAAACCGATTCCGATAAATAATGTGACTACGTGTTGCGGCGGTATTAACAAAGGACAAGTAATTTTGCCAAACATTTGTAGGATTATTCCAAAGATTGTCATTTGAAGTTCAATCTTTTATTTTCTTATTCGAATATTTTACCGTTTAAGCCACTGAAAACATAGAAAACTTTATCAAATATTCACTTTCAAAATTCATTTCACGCATAAATAGATGGTAGAATGGAATTGTTCGTCGTTGACTTACTGGTTGGCAACAGGGAAGAACTGGAAATTATATTTAAATTATTATTAATAATTTCGCGTTTTTTTTTGGAAAAGCAATTTGAAGGTTCGTACAATGTTGTTTCGCAGAAATTCACATGTGACAGTCATCAAATGGTGGTTCAGAGAAATTTTGTTGTTTTTGATATTTGAAAAGTCCTCTTTAAATGCCGATTGTAGTTGAGTTGCAACGTCTATCAAATAATTGTAATAAGCTGACATGTTTGGTTTTGGATGAGATAATTGTCATTTTCTACTGATCACAATTTGTTCAACATTCGAAACGGACTTAGTATCGGATGTTCTTGGATCAAAATTTCAGTTGATTCGGTTTGTTCTAAATCAGGGGTACCCAACCCAAATTGTATGTTCGACCAAAAAAATTACTAATTAAGTAGGCCAATCCGGGGGAGGGGGGGGGGGGGGGGGGGGGGGGGTAAGGGGGGGCAGTTTGTTTGCGGACTAATTCGTCCACGATTGCCGGTAAATATCGGATATTGTTGTTATTTTCATTTTAATTTAATGGTTTATACTAATTACAATTGTATATTATATCATAAAAACCAACATTAGCATAAGAAACTGTTTTGGCTTACCTCATGTTTAACCTCTTGTATAACTCATCCTGTATATAAATTGCTGTTTGTTTCTTACAATAAATAAATAAATAAATTACACTTAATTTTTCCCGGTAATTCGGTATTAAAAATGCTATTATTATGAAACTGCGGCTTTCAATACAATTTAATGAAGAAATAGAATGACTGCATACGCGCATAATATGCGCCGCATGTGTGTGTCCTTTGCACTCACCCTCCACTTATTAAAATCAGGTTAGTTGCTTTCGACCTTCCAGTAAATTTGCGAAAAAATATTCTGGTTGGAATTGATTGCGAGCGGCCATGCGCCTGGCATTTTTCAAGTAAATATTAATAACCCCCATCGAGAGTGTTGGTCTAATAACAAGAAAGTTCTATTTTAAAAATATGTAATATAAATGTGATAAATTTATGAGAATGATTTTTTTAATGTATGAAAGCCAAGATTAATAATTTAGAAACCTGAAAACTTCATTTTGGGCTCCAAAAATCTACAATTGGGCCGCAAGTTGGGCATGTACCTGTTCTGTAAATAAAAACGATTTATTTATTTTCTTTATTCCTTCTATCAAACTAAAATTTTACAAGAATGGTTTACAGTGTAAACTTTACACATACAATATTGTGTCGGTGATTCAATCCAAACCTTAGCCTTTCTTGAAAGATTTGAATTTGTTTATTGACATTCACAAAGAACTTCTATTCCTTTACTTCAAAACGTCGATGTATTTCTCCTTACTGAAACCTGGCTTGATCCTGATATTCACACCGAGGAACTTGGATTCTCATCTTATAACACCTACCGCCTTGACAGAAATCCAGCCACCAGCAATAAAACCAGAGGAGAAGGAGTTCTCATATCCGTCAAAAAATCACTGCCATCCACTCGATTAATTTGCAAACATCTAGATGTGGAACAGGTATTTGTATTACTAAAAACTAAATCAAGTAAAATTTTACTGGGACGTGTCTACATTCCTCCTGGGTCCAACATCACAGTCTACCGAAACCACATTGATGACCTCGAAACCTTTAAAAATAAATACCCTGATGCCAGAACAATTTTATTTGGTGACTATAATACCCCTAGCATTGATTGGATGAATAAAAACTCTTATAACAACCTAAGCCTACCAGAAAATGCTCGTGAAATAATAGATATGACGAACTACTCGCTCTACATCAATCAATCAAGTCTACAATACCAATAACCGTCTGCTGGATTTAGTGTTCTGTAGTGATCTCTCAATTCACATTGTTAAATCAGTTGACGAGCTCCTCCCCCTAGACTGCCACCACCCCGCTTTAAGCATAACCATCTTGATGAATAACTCACCAGACGACACAACTATTCTTCCTAACTTTACTTATAATTTTTCCAAAGCTGACTATCCTAATATGAACCAATATCTTACAAATGAAGACTGGTCATTTCTTCACCTCAACAATAATATTAACTACAATCTTGAAATTTTTTACACGATTATCAACAGGGCCATTGAAAACTATGTACCACTTTCACACTTCAAAGAAGCGAAGTTCCCGAAATGGTTCAATCAACCTGGTTATTTGCAAAAAAACTGCACACAAAAACTTTAAAGAATCTAATTGCATTGCTTCACTGGCTGAGCCGATTTGTCTATTGTTTAATCAATCGCTTGACACAGGTTGCTTCCCGGACATTTGTAAACGTTGTTATCTATCGCATATACTAAAAAAGGGTAATAAAAGTGATGTCACTAACTATAGACCTATATGTAAGCTATCTATAATTCCGAAACTTTTTGAAAAATTACTTCTTGATAAAATTTCCCCATATATTAACCATCTCATTGTTCCAAATCAACATGGATTTTTGTCAGGCAGGTCAACTCTGACAAATCTCTAATTATATGAAAACTTTATATTAAATGCATTAGCTAACAAAACTCAAGTCGATTCCATATACACAGATTTTATCAAGGCCTTTGACAAAGTGTGCCATAAAATTCTACTGGTTAAACTACGTAAGCTCGATATTGACGGAAAACTTTTAGACTGGTTTGCAAGCTATCTATCTGATAGAGTTCTACTTGTAAAAATTAATTTGTTCTATTCCAATCAATTTATAGCTACCAGTAGTGTACATCAAGGGTCCCATTTAGGCCCAATTTTGTTTTTACTGTTCATAAATGATATTGTTGACATATTTGATAAAGATGTAAATGTATTGCTTTTTGCAGATGATTTAAAAATATTTAAAATCATCAAAACCGCTGAAGATTGTGCCTGTCTACAAAATAATTTAAACAAATTAATTAGTTGGTGTTCTATTAACAAACTTTATCTGAACATAAATAAGTGTTATTCAATAAGTTTTTACAGAATAAGTCAACCAACTATTCATCCTTATGAACTTAACAACTCTACCCTTACCTCTGTCGAAGAAATTAATGACCTGGGCATAACTTTCGACTCTAAATTAAACTTTATATCCCATATAAACTCAATCTATAATAAAGGTATCAAAATGCTTGGCTTCGTTCTTAGAAATTCCAGAGGTTTCAAGAATATTTCAACTTTAAAAATTTTGTATACATCATTAGTACGTAGTCAAGTCGAATATAACTCCTCGATCTGGTCCCCCCATTTTAAAATACATTCAGATTCAATCGAAAAAATTCAACACAAATTCTTAAGACACATTAATTTTAACCTCGGTATTCCCATTGAAAACATAAATTATAATTACTTGATGAAAGAATTAAATTTACTAAGACTGTCAGATCGAAGAATTATATCCGACTTAATATTAATGTTCAAAATTATAAATGGTAGAATAGACAGTCCTGATCTAACTAAGCTCATTGAATTTCATATTCCCACGAGAACCACTCGTTCTAAAATCCTTTTTAAATGCAACAATAATCGGACTGAGTATACGAAACACTCGCTTTTACCTAGGTTGCATGAAGTTACTAATAGATATGCAGATGTGATAGATCTATTTAACTGCATGGAACACAGGTACAAGAATGCTATGCTATCATATTTTTTTAATCAGTATTAATTTTATTTGTATTATAGATTTTTGCATATAAATGTATCTCTGGTGTCACTTCCCAATGTATCATCACAATTAACTGTTATACATACACTGTTTTACCATTATTAATATTTTGAATATGAATTTGTGATATGTAATTAATGTTTATGGCATACTTATGCCGTTTGTATTAAATAAATAAATAAACTCTTTTTAGGGCGAATTGCCTATTTCCAAAAAAAAAAATCCTTTTTCATATTGTGTATGTGCGGGCGCACATAATTAATGCATATTGTAATTTTATTATTTAAAACATAACTTGCAAAAAGAGTTTTTTTTACTATTATTAAACTAGCGCAATCTGTGAAAGAGTAGATTTTGAATTATTTAAGTATCACCTGTAATTGTAATCAGAAGAAATTTCTGTCTAAATTATTAACCTTTTGATTACGAATGTGAAGAAAAACTTTTTGAAATTTTCAAAATATTCTTCACCAGGAAGTTTTTAGACCATAGAAATGAGGATAAAACGGCCTTGATCCTCCACATTTCAATTTAATAGTGCGCATTTTTTTACAACCTTTAAAGTATGGGCCCGAGGGAAATCGAATTTACCCGATAATCCGCCCCTTGCAGAAGCGGGGAGCCTGTTTGTGAATAAGGTAAAGTCGCGTAATATGGTAGAGTCCCGGTAAGAAAACACCAGCCTGCCAATTTCAGGGTATCGGTGAAAAGTTTATCGAGAATGGCGAACGAACTAGAAAATGAAAACAAGGTTAGACGGCTCAAGGAGGACTGGAAATAACTCGGTCGTCGGAGTGACTTTGAAACTATGGCAAAAATTTTTAATGTGTCATTATTATAATTTTTTTTACATGAGCTCCACACAGGAGGCCTTGAGGAAAATAATTTCCCTCAGGGCCTGTGTCATCTTTGGGGATGCTGTGTGGAGGGTTTTTTTAAGGAAAGGAAGGAGAGGAGAGTTCTGGGAAGGAAAAGGGTTTAAGGGGTGGGTAGGAATCTGGGGTTCAGTATGTCCTGGTCATCCGCCTCCAAGACCTAGACAAACCTCACCCCATGAACCCGGGCACCCCTGCTAAATCACCAAACGTAGCGAACCACTTGGGATGACCTATGGCAGAGGTGTTGGTTATCCAATAAAGGTTCCTGGGGCGGCGGTACCCATTCCCGCCTCCCAAATTTAAAATATAAGATAGATTTTTGTTGCAATTTCTTCCTCGTTAGGATTTCCCGTACTTATTGTAGTAGTTGTAAATGCTCGCTTGCGCTGCCCCATCTGATAATGCCGTATTCTTATACTGATTGGCAAAGAGCCATGTAAATCTTGACTAGGCCTTTGAAAGAGAACTTAGTTTTGAATTTTATTATTTAAATAACTAATTTATTCAGTCCATTTTAAATTTTTATCAATTTTTACACCTATACCAACGTCAACGCAATAAGATACAGGATAATTTATGAAGCGTAGTTTTAATGAAAAAATGTGTATTTGACATTGATTGATAAGGTATGAACTTAAAGAAGACGTCCCCCGTTGTAGAATGTTAAGGTCTTGGCTGTGAGCCAAAAGGTCATGGGTATAAAACCGACAAGTGCAGAAATAGGTGTAAAATAAAATCTTTTCATCTTAAATAAATTAAAAAACATATTTGATGGAAGGGGGAAATTCTTTCATTACCGCACTGATGAGAGATTACCTGCTAAGCAAAGGTTGAACAACACAAGAAGAAGAAGAAGCTTTAAAGCATTAGCTAAGTTTATTAAGTACATTTAATAGTCATATCCTTTTGATGAATTAATAGAGTGAACTTACGATACTGAGATAAGGCGTGTGGTTTCCAGTGGACAAACTTTAGCGGGCCATTTATATAGCTATTTCACTCCTACATGTGTACATATACTAAATTTGGGAGGCGGGTACGGGTAATTAACACTTTCGCCATAGGTCATCCCAAGTGGTTCGCTACGTTTACTTCTACTTAGCAAGGGTGTCCCGGTTCATGAGGTGCGGTTTGTCCGGGTATGGGAGGCGGATGCATCTGCCCACCTACTGCGTGGCAGGCCGGATCGAGAAACACTAATTGAGGTAGGCCTTTTGACCTCCTCTAACGGAATCTCTCGGCCCATCGCCTTGTACCGCTGTGAAAGGGATGGATTCATACGTCTATCACTCCTAGACACACTGACCTCTAGATTCCTACCCACTCCTAGTATCTGTTTCCTTTCCAGAATTTCACCTCCTTCCTTTTCCTAAAAATACCCTTTAAATACTATCCCCAAAGAGGCCCTGAAGGAAATTATTTTCCCATGGCCTCCTGTGTGGAATTAATGTAAAAAATCCCAACTTTCCTGTTTTCTATTTTCCTTCATCTCCACAATATCCTGCTGAAACACAACTTTTTCGAAATATAGTCGCTACGACTTAGAGAAATTATGTTTAAAACCTGCAAAATTTTAATTTTATGTTAATTTTTTATAGAATTTTGAAGACTTTTTTTGCCCCGTTAGTGTTTTGAAATTTGGATGAAACGGATATGTGCCACTAAAATTTATTATAATATGATGGGTCCTCGGTTCTAATATAATGCAGTAAATTCACAAATCCGCGCGAGCGTCCGGTAGCGCAGCGGTTAGACGGTTAGTTAGTTAGTTAGCAAATATCAGCGGCCAGAGAAATCCAGCGAACAGAGGTTCGAATCCTACGAAATCCAAAAAAATAAACATTTTTATTTTTGTAAATCAATATTCATTCTTCAAACCACTTTAAAATAAATAGGCAAAAGAAAAGAAAGCGACATGAATTACCCACTTTGATTTTTTTATAACATCTGTGAATTAGGTACTTACTTTTTTTTTACCAATGTTTGCTTTCTTTTTTACTCATATTTCAGCGTTGCGATGAAAAAAACTGAAACGGTTCCCGAGAGAGCTGACTTCGGAATGTTTTATCAATACGAAAAGTTGGATAATTAAGAAAGCTTTACGGTCGTAAAATAACAACCAATAACTTGTTGTTAGAAGAAACCGTTAACATTTATTTAATGTAAAAGTAAGCTCTGTATCTTTGGAAATTGATTTAAAAACGACGAAATGAAAAATCCGCATTCGCACATAATAATATTCGCAACTCCATAAATATAATCAAAGTGGGTAATGAAAATCTCACTAAGAATGCAAAACAAACTGTTTTCGAATGTATTTTGTAATTATTTTAATCATTTTGACCACAACCCAAATTGAAAAGCTCTTGTTTCAAATAAATGTCAGCTTCAATTAACTATTATACTGCAATGCATTTTATTAAAAACTAAACTGGTTCAACGCTTTGTCGCAACACACAATTTACCCGTTGCAATGTATGCACAAAGCTATTAATTATTATTACACTGATTGCGGTAAACAAATACGTTAAACGTTTCTGCCTCTAAGTATAAAATTATATCAAATCTTTTATTTGTTAAGCACATAAAAGAAATCTCTAATAAGGGCTTAACAATGTTGGGATTTATAACTAGGCTAAGTAGAAATGTTTACAATACAAAGTGTATTGAACTGTTATATTTTGCCTACGTTAGAAGTCAACTTGAGTACAATTCTCCCGTCTGGAACTCACATCTTAATATACATATACAAGCGGTTGAAATAATACAAAACAAATTCTTACGTTTTCTAAATTTTAAAATGGATATTCCAGCAATTATGTTGAAATACAAAATGAATATGCTCAAATTGTTAGACAGAAGAATTTTCACTGCCTTGGTATTTCTATATAAAATTCTAAATGATTTAGTTGGTAGTCCGGTATTGCTTGAATTGATAAGCTTCCGGATTTCACTTCGTAATACTAGTATTACGTAATACGAGGATTTATTTCAGTGCAGAAATTCTGGAACTAACCACTATATGTATTCCTCTTAGCCCAGAATACTAATGGAGGGAAACAATTTTACTAAGTCAGTGGTCATCTTCAATTTATTTTTAAACAAATATAAAATATCGTTACTGAGGCAGTTTAGTTATGTACAATAAATACTGTATGTTTCTTTCTATTCACATGTAAAAGCCCCGAAAAAGGGCCAATTAATTAATAAATAAAACCGTGTTGCATCCAAAACGGTTTACGAATTATAGCTTCAGATGGACTTGTTATGGACTGTAAATACTGAAAGAGAAACGAGACAAATGGTGTCTTCTGGAATTGGGTGATAACTGATAGTATGTGTAGGTAAAACAAGGTAGGCTAGGAAAAGGAACAACCATTCACTTACCTCTGTGAAGGAGTACACAACACAACCTAGATATAGTTATATACTCGTAGTTCCACCGCGATGCATTGAGGTAATTGTCGCCACAATAAAACAAAAGTACAAAACGATGTTACGTACTCTCGAAATGGTCAAATACCTTATTTTTACTTAAAAACGAGATTACATGCACGAAAAATACCAACAACTTGCTTCAAAGGTAGCTCCAAATATTCTTCTGTTTTCAAAACAAATGCTAACCAAGCATATTCTTATTGTAAAAGTTTTTAAATCGATTCCCTGTGCTATGTACTTAGCATGTTCAGAAAGTGTTTTTTTTTTTTAGTGAATACCGCACAAGAATCTCAACTGCTCCCGTCTGGAGCCAGTGAGACTATGGCATCCCCAATTGGGGTATGTTGTGAGGCTGAAGGAAGTGGGGAGGGGAAGGAGGTGGGGAAGAGGAAGGTTGGGAAGTACCTGGCTATTCAGATCTGGTCACAAAACACGGCTAAAGCCATTTTCAAGCAAAGTTTCAATTCTGAATGGTGGTCTTACACCAGGGCGATACTGATAGGTAGTATCTTCCACTCCAAGTAAGTGTACTGCGACAATAACGGGCGTTGGTTTTTAGTTTTTTGAGGGTTGGCAACATCGAGTGGTTGAGGGGGATTTCCTGACCAGAGTGAGCATCGCAGGAACATTGTAGTTAATGAACTCACGTTGTAGTGTCTAGTTGCATGAAAGATGTCGGCAAAAAATCCCGCCAAGCGATCAATAACAACTACAAGAAAAAAGGTGAGGATTTCTGAGCTCTATTGTGACTGAAAATGATAGTGGGTGACTCATTACACGCCTGGGGAAAAAAACAGTCGTCAAAGTGGCGTCACACCAAATCCCCATCTGCCAAAAAATTGAAAACGACAATATCGGGCAAAAAACAAAAACCTCACACCACCTTAGCCACCAATACGATCTTCGACTCATTTGGCTGGGATGTTTTGAATCACCTCCCATATTCCCCTGACTTGGCGTCTTCAGATTATCATCTTTTTACCTTCCTGAAGGCATATATGGAATAAAATAAATTTTCAAGCGACGAGTATGTAGGTGCAGAATGTGGTTCTGAAGTGGGGAAAGGGGCTGGCGGGAGAATTCTTCGAGCAGGGTATGAAGAAAACTTGTGCCACGGCTCACCACATGCATTGAATGGGATGGCGATTATTTGGAAAAATGGTCAACAAGTGCATCAACAATATCCTGTAATTTTTTTTTCTCACACACTTAAAAAAAAAGAATTCAGTACACTTACTTTCTGAACATGCCTCGTATATTTGTGTGATGGAAATCTGACTCGGCAGCCTAATAAAAAGGTATACCCATCTGATTTCTTTTAGGCCTTTCATTTCTAGGAGATTATAATGTAGAATTATAAACAACTGAAAATATATTTGAATTACCAATAACGTGGCAAAAAAAGACAATAAAATGAAATAAAAGATATAATCTTAAATCAATAGATAGGTCTACTACTACAGCTACTACGTCTAAATTTAAAAAGTAAAAACAAAATTTCATGTTAAGGTAGGTATTTAATATAATTTTAGAGGATGCGAATGAATCATTATGCAGATACGCATATTTGCTAAATTAATTTAGCGCCATCGTTGTTAAATATCACCCCAAAGAGGCTTTACAGATGGAAGATAGATTGTCAAAATAATGGAGAGAAATTGTGCAGTGCCAACATGGTGACTTCAACCTACCCAATCGTACGTACATTGCTAAATTAAGCTACCTAAATTGCCACTATTTCCAAATAAATCTGTCTTAACATGTCGGTTTCAGGTTGAGAAATGCCGGCCATGCAATCCCCACAGGGCCTTCGCCGAACAGCCCAACCGCCTACTTTTGAAGTACTTCCGTTTCCTGTGGATACGGAAATTGTATTTTGCACGTGTTAGCGCCCATTCCGTTAACATTTAGTTAACTGGACATATCGGTCACTAATCTAGACGTTACGACATAATTATTGGAGTGTTAACTTAAACGCCCGCCTTTGGTAAACGATGGCGTGTCAGACCTCGATCACACAGAATTGACCGGACGAAGGAATGAACAAATGATGTTGGATGCTTGAATTGGATGGTATGAATAATTGAGCAACATTGTGAAGTGATAGCCCACAAAACAATGAAATTATTTTCGTTAATATTTAGCAAGTGAATATTTAACAAAAAAAGGTTAATTTAATCATTGTTAATTATTACGCGGATGACAGTACAGTACATGATAGATTTTATTTGACAAGCCCCCAAAGAGCTCATAAACAGTGTTTTCGCTTGGGGTAAAAATAATCTCGTTGACTTTAATGTTTCAAAGACCCAATCATGTCTGATTATGTCTAAAAGGAATTAAAATAAAAATCTAGTCTCCTTCAATCAAAGATATTTGAAACCCCCTTCAACGGAAGCAATCTTCCGAACAGGCCTTCCATTGATATACTTGGTGTAACTCTAAGTGACCAACTCAGATATGAGGGCTCCATCGAAGCCAGAGTTAAGTTAGCCTCTCAAAAACTGGATGTACCAGAGAGGGCCCGCAGATACTTTAATTGTACACAACTGCTCACCCTGTGCAAATTACAAATGCGCCCCACGGTTGAATTTGGCAGTCACTTCTAGTCTGGTGCCCCAAAATACCTGAAAAAACCCTCGACTCTGTGCAGAAACGGGCGGTCCGTTTGACAGATTCTTCTAACTTAACAAACGGATTGCAATCTTTAGAGCACAGGCTTCGGGTGGGAATGCTATCCTTGTTCTTCCGGTAATTCAATGGAAGATGCTCCGAGGAACTAGCGATATTGATCCCTTAGGAACCGGTGCATAGTCAGGAAACACGTCAAACTTGTGCCCAATATTTGTTCACGTTTGACATTTGTCACATGAAAACGGGTCGCATCTTCGACTCGTTTTTGTGTTCAATAACCCGGCTGTGGAACGATTTTCCGGCCTCTGTGTTTCCTCATTCCTACATCATTGGTATCTTCAAGACCAGTGTCCATTCCTTCCTTTCCTCAAAGAGACCCTCACACATCATCTCAGATGACATAGTGTAGAGTTAATGCAAAAAAAAAATTTTCACCAAAAAATGGCTGTGCCTTCCACCATCGAACAAAAACGCTTTCATTTTGGTGACAAAACGAATTAACTACTGGTTTTATCCATTAATATAGGTGAATTCATTCACACACAACTGAACATACACAAAAGAGGGTAGATATATTTCGTGATAATTAAATGTGCATATTGAGTAACTGATATGAGTAACTAATGTTATTAAATATGGGTGGATTCGTTCATAATCAATTCAGATTGATCCACTGTTGTGGATAAAATTTCAATTGATTCATTAGTTCAATATTTTTGACAACTTAATTGGACAATATTATTCAGTGCAATATTATAGTAGTGATCAAATCAATAAAGCCTCGGTGACATTGAGCGAGTTTACAGGCTACTATCTGTGAAATTTACTATCTGTTAGTAAACTCGCTCAGTGTAATTGTATTACTATCTAACTAACAGATTGTGGACAATCTACGAAAAAAGTTGAAAGATGGTCAACTTTACTCGCTACTCGCTAAAGATGGCGGCCTACCAACAGCTGATTTCGTAATTGTCAGAATTAGTTCGCGCGGGAGCTGTTATTCTCGCTACTGGCTAGCGTGTGGCGCTAGCAGCGACCTTAAGCTTTTTAGTCGACTGAATTGGTTCGCGCGGGAGTTGTTATTGTAGCTGCTACTGTCGATACTGAGCGTGTAGACAGTTTTGTGTGTCATCATGACAATCTCACTCGCCGATTCACCCGATTTTAAACTTAGTCTAGTAGCTTGTAAACTCGTTCAAAAATGACAAATTTTTAGCTTGTTTAAAAGTTTGATTCATAGTTTAATCTAAGAACTCGATATTCTTGCAAACCTGATAAGCTAAATGGTATCGTCTTTTATACGACATAAGTGAGGAACCCCTATTTAGGCTTTAACCTTAAGGCGAAGCTTAATGCTAAATCACTATTTTAGATTAATCTTTACTACGAATCGGTTTATATTACAAATACAAAAAAATATGTTTTAAATAAATTAAAGCTTTATCTACCGTTTCCGTTGGGTAGAATTAAAATAAAATTGTTAATTACTATATAAAAAATATAAACATTAAATACCAAAAAACGTATTTTTTCATTCGAAATGTATGAACGCATATGAAACAACTGTTTTAAAATATCGTTTTATGGCTAAAATTATCAGCGACACTTTCCGTTGATTAACTATTTTGGTGTCTTATAAAATTATTCACGTAATAAATAAAAACCACCTTTGCCTACGAAATTGTGACCTCTAGACTTAGTTTATCATGCGATTTTTATGCCTATATACCTACTATATTCGTGGCGCTATAAGGCACACTAGGTACATACATTTTTGGCTCGTGGCTTCCTCTTTTGGCTGAAGAACGTGGGGAGGGAAGGGAGATATAATGGGGTTGAGAAATGTTAGAAATTACCTCTCTATTCAGATCTGCTATTAAATATATATAAAGCCATTTCTGGCAACGCAACGATCTGATTCTGAACGGCAGAATCTCCAGGATGATAAAGAGAATCCTTTCTTACAGTGTTTTATCGCTTTAAATTGTTTTAAAAGTTTTTGTTTATTCGTCGCAAATTATTGACAGTTTGCACGTTTGTCATAAATAATGCAAACTATAGATTTTTTAAATCAGAAATCATAATCGGAATGAAAACACTAGAAACAATGGTATTCTTTGAAAGTGGTTTGTGATTACTTTTCACCTGTGTTCAGACCAAAGCATAAACAATATCAACGTTTTATTTTTGAAGTAAAACTTCTTTACGCACGCTCGACTTGGGGGGTAAGCTAGTGAATACGTTACGAAAAGTGGTGATCGATTGCTAGGCGAACGGTCGGGCCTTTACACACGCTTGATTTGGGGAGTGATTAAGTATAAGGATAAGGGTCAGGATGGTCACCCCAAGGTCGTAAGTCACCCCAAAGTCGTAGGTCACCCCGTGGTTATAGGTAACCCCAAGTTCGTAGGTCACCCCAAGGTCGTAGGTCACCCCAAGGTCGTAGGTCACCCCAAGGTCGTAGGTCGCCCCATGGTCATAATTCACCCCCATGTAATTGACACCCCTAGGTCATAGGTCACCCCGTTCGCTACGTTTGGTAACTTAGCAGGGATACCTGGATTCATTGGGCAAGGTTTGCCTTGTAGTTTTACTTTAGTCGTGTGGGCTAAAGCACACTTTTTTTGTATTGAAGTGAAACTTCTATCGCACCGCTGTGATTTGGATTTCGGATGAAACGGAAATGAAGATTACTGCACCCGCGACGCATCAACTGCGCTCATCGGTCGCTTTGATAATGATGTCACTTTTAAAGGCTCCTATTGGTTGAGATATGAAACAAATTACGCTAGTCTGCGCTCATTGGTCGCTTTGAATATGACCTCACTGTTCAAGTATTGGTTGTGATTGTTTTGGTAAAGTTTCGCTTCTACCGCGTGTAAACTGCACTTGAATTTTTTTAAATACAGGAAAAAATTCCTTGGTTACCAATGTGTTTGTATTTGAATTTCTAATACTTCCATAAATATAAAAGGGGATGTTTTCCACTCGGTTACTAACGGGTTTTAAAATTACTGATCATATTAGAGCAACTTCATGAGCAGTAGTCCAGAACTCAAAGCAACCATAATTGTTTTGTAAAAAGATCGAGAAGCAAAACGAGAAGTGAAATGAATTTGTAAAATATTTTAACATAATTTGACCCAAATTCTTTAAATTTTGACTTTGCACACATTTAAAACCCCATTAGAAATAATTGAAATGAGAATTTCATAAAGGCATTGTTGAAAGTGCCTTCAAGCAGCAGAGGCTTGAATAGAGTGGCGGTCTTTTGTACAAATTTCTGGAGTTCTCGTCATAATTCCCGAAAGAGAAGATATTTTGTACGGAGACAGCTGTATATATATGTATGTAGATGTAGGTTTTTTGGCTTTATGGGACCCGAAGTAATGTGGGTCGGAGCTTGTCAAACCTCTGAGGTCTGAAGGGACAAGTTATAAATACGTCCACTCTGGACAGAGACAGGTTATATTGAATTTGGAAAAAAGTTTTTGGCCTACACGATCACGATTGGAACTTTATTACCACTAACTAGCCTGTAACTTTTTGCCCATAATAAAGTCACCCAAAAGCAAAACTCTTACGTTTTAATTGAATTTACAGATAACTAAACGTTTAATTTAAGTTTTGAATAGTTATAATTATTGAAAGGTTATTTAATAAGTCAGGTGCGCCTCATACTTCATTATATATGTCTGGTAATGTTGTAGGTAGCTGGAAAACAAACTTATGGGTCCGAGTGATTAAAACTATCTCAAACACTAATAGTTTTCAATTTATTTTGAAATAACTCTTGTTTTAATAACTTTTAAAGGTTACACCCATCAACGTTATAAATCATTAAAAAAGAAGATAATACTAATAAATTCAAACAAAAATATGAAAAAGAACAAGACACACAATAATAAAAAGTTAACGGTCTCAACTGGGACTCGAACCTAAGACAAATGCCTTAGGCCGGTTACAGTGCTCGACTGACCGTCGGTGCGCACGGTCGGTCCTGACGATACGCATGCGTACGGTCGGTCCTGACGATCGCATACCACCGACCAACCGTCGGTGCGTACCGTCAGTTCACGATTGACTAACAAGCTGACCGGGCGTCGTACGAGAAATTAATTAATTAATAGCTGCTTATTATCTTCGTAGACGAATTAGGAACAGAAGACGTAGATATCACGTACACCCGATCGTCGCCCAGAGAGCATTTATAGCTCGTCGGTCGACCGACGGTCTGCATGCGCACGCGCTCGACCGACGATTCTCGTACGTTCTGCGTAGCGATATACGCATGCGTACGGTCGGTCCTGCACTGAACGATTTAGGAATTTTCATACAAATGACAAGCGCGACTGACGTACGCACCGACCGTCGGTCGAGCACTGTAACCGGCCTTAGGCAACTCGGCCATTGGGACCTCTTTTTTTATTTTTCTGTGTCTTAATCTTTTTCATATTTTCGATATATTACATTGATGGGTACAACCATCAAAAGTTATTATGATAAGAGTTATTCCAATAAGAATTAAATATTTATTTAGGCTTTTATAAAAGGTAAATAGGTGTTCCAAATAAATAAAAATGGATATATTTATCCAAGAAACTATCTAAGTTACAAACTATTTTTCTAGAACTTTGGGATCATTTAAAAAAGGTGGCAGAATAATGGAAAAATTCATAGACATCCAAATGGATAGACAAGCAGTTACAGATGAGGGGTAAAACCAAACTATGGAGAGCAAGAGGGGAAAGATGACTGTCATTCGTTGAACAATCAATCTGACAGTATATAGGCATCTCGCATTACAATATCACCATTTAGTTCTTAAAAGCAAAATCTGCTTTGAATGAATAGACCTTTTTACATGGGAGCGCGAATTGCTTGCCACGTTCAAAACTTATTTGCTAAGGCCAAATGCTCGCTCCAAAAAGACTCGCGCCAATACACATATCAATATTTTCTTGCCGTGTTTAGTTAAAACACTTTTACAAATGTTTCATAATTTACTTACCCCTGTAACCAGCGACGAGCACATTGGAGTACCGCCCACATTTGCTATGTGCATATTGATACGTAGATATATTGTATAGCACAAGCTGCCGTTATTTCGTTAAATGCATGGATGTCAGCTTCTCGCTGTTCACGGCAAGAATGATGACGTCACACATTTTAGATTCAAGCGAGGCTATATCCCCTCCCCATGGAGCGAGCCGGTTCCAAGGAGGAGCTACAGCCGGCGCCATGTGGAGGGGGAAATAATACGTTTTTATCACTTAGGGCAGGTCCAGATATATTCATATGTCCGTGGAAAAATTGGTGGAAGATAATATTGTTAATAATTCTGAATTTGAAATATGCGATCGACACAAATGACTTAAAATAAGAAGCTTTGTCTCGGTAAGACAGAAGATCCAGGGTTCGAGTCCCAGTTGCGACTGTTACTTTTTTATTTTTCTGTATTTGGTTCTTTTTCATATTTTTGTTTGATTTATTAGTATTATCTTCCTCTTCAATGATATATTTCATTGATGGGAATAACATTCAAAAGTTATTATGGCAAGAGTTATAACTTTAAAACCCGTTTTTCTGTAAAGTTAGCGGTAAGCACCAGATTTTCTTTTTCTAGACGATGAATTAATAACTTCGGAATTGCGACATAGAGACACATTTTAAATATTAGTAACACGTTCTTCAGAATTAATTAAAATAAACGCGGCAGAAAGGTCGAATCTCCAGGCCTGCTAGGGTGAATTCGACCGCACGTTCGTCCAATACGCTGTGCCGTGGGTGTATATTTGTTTACACACTTTCTTCACTTACGTCGTTAAGATTTCCATATTATTTGTCTTCTTATTTTCTTTGATAGGGCAAATTCGACAGTAGGTCCGTCCAATACACGGGTCGCGAGTCGCAATTTGTAAACACGGCTTGTTTACTTACGTCGTTAAGATTCTGAATATTTTAGGGTATATTGTCGTCTTAAAAGAAAAATTAACAGAGTTTTAGATTTCTTGTTTTAAACATAATTCCTTCCATCTTTTCCTTCATTGCAATTAGTTTTCTCTGAAGTGACCAAAATATGCTGGCAATTTTGCACAAAAGCGCTTTTGCTGCGATCGTAACGTAATATGTTCTTAGGAGATAATTATTTGATTATGTGCTATCTTTTCGTGAAGCACACTAAAATAATATCATGATTACTGTTGCAACATTCGCCATCTTATTCTTTAATATTTAATGATAACACAGTTTAAAGTCTTTCGTGATAAGCTTTTATGAATATTTTTACAACACCGTTGAAGAACCTCTAGGGAAGAAGATACACCATTACTAAATCGTTTCTTTCCAGGATTTTTCAGTAAACAGAATAAACATTTATGATTTTTTGCAGAAAAGACTTTTCAAAGTTTTCGGGTCAGATATTATGAGAGTGCGATCTTACTGGTGTCCATTTCGGTTAAATAAAGCGTTAATTATTGCTTTTAATTCTATAAGCCAAGTTTATCTATCGGAATCCCGGCTTGCGCAAACATTTCATTAATTTGTGTTATTTCTCAATTAATTAATTAAAAATAATATATAAGGTGTATGCGGCACGTTCCAGAGTGGAAGTTACTCTTAGTATCGCCCTGATGTAAGACCACCATTCAGAATTGAAACGTTGCTTGTAATAACTTCAGCCGTGTTTGGTGACCAGATCTGAATAGCCAGGTACTTCCCTACCTACCTCTTCACCATCTCCTTCACCTCTCCACTACCTTCAGCCTCACAATTGGGGATGCCATAGTCTCACTGGCTCCAGGCGGGAGAAGTTGTGAAATATTTACATAAATTAAAAAAAAAAACTTTGATGGAAAAGTATATGAAATTTCGAATAATGGCAAGAAAAATAGTGAAAATTCGAGTGCATTTATTTTGAAATCAGAATAAGTTTTGAAACTACCTTGGAAGCAAGTTTATTTATTTATTTATTAACGGACTTACGTCCAATATACAACAAATTATCACGAAATTTGGAAATGAACATTGTAAGGATAGAGGATGGTACATGAACGCAAAGATAAAGAGAGAAAATAGAAGAAAATAGAAGTGTCAAGTCAAGACTTTGCAAAAATTATGGTAAGTATATAATGTCATCAATTGTTTAAAGAGCGACAAAAATCATTGAAGCTTATACCAAAAAAATCAAGGTCTTGACATGAGTTGACCATTCTAACATTCTGGATAGTGGTGAATTATAACATAATTTTTCGAGTGCTGATTGAGGAAGAGCAGATGTTTATTTCTGAGTCTACGAGAAGGCATATTGAATGTGATGAGTTGTAGTAATGTAGGTGAATCGATTAAACCGTTAATAATTTTGAAGAAACAAATGGGATCAGATTTTTCCGACGGTCTTCTAAAGGAGAAAGGTTTAGAGTTTGTTCAATTTCAGCATACAAGTAATTGCCTCGCTCTAATCCTAGCCTCCTAGCAATCCCTTTTAGGAACCGATGTTGAAAGGACTCAATACGACGAATATGGACAGCATAAAAAGGAGACCATATAACACAAGCATATTCAAGTTGGTGTTTTCGTGCAAAAAATCTCATTTTTAATCAAGAAGAAGGAATTTGACCATCTCGGAAGTACACAATATCGTTTTGTTGTAGCGATAATTAACTATAGATATCGCGGTGAAACTACATAACTGTATTGTTCTTGTGTCGTTTGCCTTTTCGCAAATATACAATGGTAAGTGATTGGTTATTCCTTTTCCTTGCATACCTTGTTTTTCCCTACACATAATATTATCACCCAATTCCAGCAAACACCATGTCGTCTCGTATCGTTTTTAATATTTACAGTCCATTACAAGTGCAACTGAAACTGAAATTCATATAAGAAAGTATCTCATATTTAATTCACACAACGCCTGAAATACTGCAGATGAAACCAAACATATTATCCTGAAACTAAACCGCATACTGGAGACACTTTGTTAAAGTTCTGTCAAACAAAGTTTGCGACAAGGGTATTCGTAGATCCAGACTGTGGGAGTGGGTTTGCAAGATGATTGTATGCAACAGAACGATTTTACCCACAACTGACAGGACTCAGGTAAGGACACACAGAGTCCCACGTAGGCAACGTATACAACTAACTAACTAACTAACCATCACGCCGTTTCCCCGCAGGGGTAGGCAGAGAGGACGGACCGCCAAACAACTCGGTCTTGGCACACACTCTTTGCCTCACTCACATTCATACATCGTCTCATACATACTCTTCTATTATTCTGACTTTTGACATGGCCCGTCTCAAGTATCTGATTCACTTGATCGTGCCATGTCTTCCTCGGGCGTCCCCGACTTCTTCTACCATTCACATTTGCATCATATATTCTTTTTACACTACTTTCTTCGCTCATTCGCTCTACGTGCCCAAACCATCTGAGGGTCCCTTTCTTAATTTTGCTCATTATACTTACATCAGCCTTACATTCTTTGCGGATATCCACATTTCTAACACGATCATACATGGTTTTACCACACATACGTCTCAGGGATCTCATTTCAACAGCATTCAGTTTACTTTCATCCTTCCTCTGCCAGTTCCATGCCTCACTGCCATACATCAGGGTAGGTACCAGGACTCCATTGTGGACTGCTAGCTTCGCTTTTTTTGACAGTTTTTTATTAGCGCCAACAGCATTCAGTCCTCCATTAATGGAGTTACCGGCATTTACCCTTCTTTCGATATCTCTATCAGCCTTCCCATCTCTCGTAAACATACTACCCAGATAAACAAACTCATCCACCTGCTCCAAGTATTCATCATTCACAAATATATCGCACACTGTTTTCGTACTCTCCCTTTCAAACACCATGACTTTAGACTTACTTACATTCATCATTAACTCATTCTTCATACATACTTCGTTCATCCTAGATACTAGAGACTGTAGATCTTCCATAGTGTTAGAGATCAGCACCGCATCATCAGCATACAACAGGCAAAATACTTTCAGACTATTCAATTTCGCGCCCAATCCCACATCTTTCAATTCTTGCATACAATTATCCATGTATAGATTGAATAACCATGGTGACATTACGCAGCCTTGCTTAACACCTTTTGTGATGTCAAACCACCCCGTAAAATCACCGTTCACCCTAACACATGCAACGCTTCCCTCGTACAGAGACGCAATTGCCTGTATGAGATTTGCATTCACTCCATACTTGGACAACACCTTCCATAGCTTTTTCCTGTCGACTCGGTCGTACGCTTTTTGAAGATCTACAAAGGCGCAGAAAAGTTTCTGGTTTTTCGCCAGAAACTTCTCAGTGAGCATACGCAAGGAGAAAATCCGGTCCATGCATCCCCTTCCACTCATAAAGGCACCTTGCACATCCCATATTTTATCCTTTGTTTCCGTTCTAACCCTTTCAATCAATATTCTTCCATACAGCTTGCCGACAGAACTTAGCAGGCTAATAGCCCTATGATTCCCACATTCCATGCGTGACCCTTTACCTTTGTACAACGGCATGATTACAGCCCTCCTCCAATCTAATGGCGTGTAACCCTCCTCTAAACATTGATTAAAAAGTTTGCACAACCATGTGAGAATAATATGGCTATCTCCTTTAAAATATTCGGCAGCAATATTGTCGAAACCAACTGCCTTACCATTCTTCATGCATTTAATCGATTTTTTTATTTCATCCATACTGATTTTGATAACATTCACTCCGTCATTGTTCATTCCCGATTCAACGCTGGACTCACTATCACCCGAGTTGCTTTCGAAGACTTCCTCAAAATATTTCATCCATCTTTCTTTTATTTCTTCTTCATTCGTCAACATTCTTCCATCATTCGATTTTATCACTTTCATTCTTCCGTTCTCTGGGCCACTCCGGGACCTTTTGACTTCCTTCCAAAACAGTTTAATGTTTTCTTGGAAGTGTTTTGTCATTTTTATTCCCTCTTCATCTTCCAGGCGTTTCTTTCGTTCTTTCACTCCAACACTTACTCTTTTCTTGCATCCCTTGTATACTTCTTTCGCTCTATCTCTCTCTTCGCTTGAAGCACTGTCAGTCGCTATCAGACGTAACCAAGCTTTCTTTTTCTCTGAGACCAGTGCTTTGATCTCGTCATCCCACCATGCATCGCCTTTCTTCCTACCTTGCTTACTTATTCCACACACGTCTCTAGCAGATTCGCACAGACTAACCTTTATAATCAACGTATACAATACTACATTAATAATAATAATAGTTTATTCCAGAATATATGCGCATGGGAAGTGCAATGCAATACATTCCATATTTCTATATAACAAAAGAAAGACAAATAATAATGTAAGTAAATAACAACATACAAATTAAATAAAAAACGAATAAGCATGAGAAATGAAACTGAAAAAATATGAAACACTAAAGTGAATGCAAGCAGCCGTTTATGGAGGGTATTTCACCGTCTCCCGTCTCCAGAGGGCCATCAGAGGGACTCCATCCAGGCAATCATGGAGGTGATTTTTTTTTTTTTTTTTACATTTACTCTACACAGAAGGCCCTGAGGAAAATAATTTCCCTCAGAACCCATGTCATCTGGGATGCAGTGTGGAGGATCTTTTTGAGGAGAGGAAGGAATGAACATTGGTTTTGAAGAGACCCATGTTGTAGGAAGGAGGAAACACAGAGGCCGGCAAATCATTCCACAACCGAGCTGTTGAACACAAGAACGAGGCGAAGAAACGACCCGTTCTCATGTGACAAATGTCAACCGTGTACAAATGTTGGGCACGCGTTTGGCGTGTTTCCCGACTATGCACCGGTGCCGAAGGGATCAATGATGCTAGTTTCTCGGAGCATCTTCCATTGTAATACCGGTAGAACAAGGACAGCATTCCCACCCGACGCCTGTGTTCTAAAGATTGCAATCCGTCTGTTAAGATGGGAGAATTTATCAAACGGACCGCCCATTTCTGCACAGAGTCGAAAGTATTTTCAGGTATTTAGGAGCTCCAGACCAGAGGTGGCTGCCAAATTCAACCGTGGGGCGCACTTGTGATTTGTACAGGGTTAGCAGTTGTGTGCTATTTGGTGATGATCGCATTATTCAATTGGCGCAGTCTGCGCCGTAAACTCCACATGTGGTGGCGGAAAAGTGCTCGGAAAGTGTGCACTCGTCCCTCCAGGAATATTTCCGTAGCACTGCAGTATCTTGGTAGGCGGAAAAGTTGGCGATAAGCGTTATTGTAGGCGACTTTTAGCTTATGCCTTGGGACACAGTAGAGTTAATCCGCAGTTCTGACTTGTACAGCGATGTGCAGAAAGCGTTGAACAGTATTTTTTTTACGTTTGGACTGTAGAAGTAAAAACGTCTTAACAGCATACCCACTATATGGCCCGTACAGACTAGGCTAGTAGTTTAGTCGAGTAGCAAGTATTTTAGTAACTAAACGTGTCCGAACATCTTTAATTTAGTAGTAAGTAGGAGCATTTTGGTCAGTCAAGTGGCGAGTTACTCGCTACTCGACTAAATTACTTGCCCAATAAGAACGGGGCTTAACGGATATCGCACTTCTCCGCCTTTACGTATCCCAGGCTGACGTGCACACTTGACCTACGCACGCGACGCCAATTTAAATCGTGGTATCGCGTTATTCGATGGATTTAATGTTGTTCATCATTTTGCAACGTTCGGAAGGATACACGTGGGCCCGGTGTATCCCCACCTTAACTCTCCCATAATGTCTATTATAATATACACCCTTTTACAATCTAAATAGTTGCACTTTCCCTTACAAAACGATCCAATTACGAGTATCATAAATAGTAAAAGTATGCTTTACCTGTCGCTTGCAAATCTGGATAATTAGTTTAAAAGTATGTATGGAACCAAATCACAAAGATGCATTTAAAAGTAAAAAAATATTTTTTTAATAATCTTAACGGATGGTAGACACAACGAGCTGATATTCTTGTTTCCTTCCTCCTATAATATGAGTCCCTTCAAATCACAGGTTAACTCTTTCCTTTCCTTACTACACCGTAGTAAGGAGTTCATATTTTATTTTATTGTTTGTATTTCAAGCAACGCTTCAATTTTCTGTGTCCTTGCACGGTCGATCGATAAGGATTGATAGGATAACTTTTGGTAACTTCCCATCATTCCCTAGGGCAACTGCAGATTGCTAACGTACAAACAACACTTGGTATCGAATATATTAAGAACACTTAGTCATTATGAACTGTTAAGTATTCGTTGGCGATCTACAATCATGCTAGAGAATAATGAGAAGTTACCGAAAGTTATCGATACAATTCTTATTGATCGACCATGCTAGGGGTCCAGGGCGATACTGAAAGTATCTAGCACTCTGCAATGTGCCGCAAATACCTTCTATCTATTTGTATGAAGAAGATTATCGGTGGCGGCCCGCAGAAGGCTGGAAACCGAGTTGGCAGGCGTGGATTTGATTTCTACGGTTTGATTCCAAGATTGATGACATTTTGCACACTTAATATTATTTCGAAAAACTCTGTGTAAAGTCAAGGCAATGCCTGAGACTTCAGCTGTCATGAATATAAAGCACATCAGAAGGTTGCACAGACAAAAGGCTTCAAATCTTCCTTCTTTTCATAACATACGTAACTTCGTTTTGTAGAACAACGCGACGCCCATAATAATAATATACAAGATGGCTTTCAGGCAGTGGCGGCTCGTGACTTTTGGGTGTGCTAGGGTAATAATATAAAAAAAATTGCATCATGGATATTGTCGTATGCGAATTTTTTTATTTTTTTCAAAAATCGGTGTTTTGTATGAAGATTTTTAAGGAAATCGGTGCGGCACACCGCCAAACTGAAATTTCCTGAAATTTTTCATACAAAAAACTGATTCTCAAAAAAAAAAAAAAAATATTTTTTTCGGCTTCAACAACATCAAATGCCATTGGATACGCGCCATAAATATATTTGGATCCATTTGGGCATTAATTTCTTTAAATTAATAATTTATGCTATGAGACCATGAAGGCGCCATCTATGGATTTTGTATTGTATTGAATTTACCTATGTGACTTGAAATTCAATATATTAATGCATTTCCTTACCTCTGTGAAGCAGGCAATTACTTCCGACGGGAGTGTTAGTGAAAAGCCAACAGATGTCACTCCTAGTCAGTCATTATCAAATAATTCACCCAATAATTGAATTATTGTTGTTACCTAAGATTTGGCACGTATTATTAATAGGCAGATTTATATTTACGCCTGTCCTCAACACAGGTATACCCTAGTGAGACAGGCATCGAATAATGTAATACAAACATTCTTTTTATAGATAAATAAATAAATAAATATTTCATTGTTGAAACTTCCTTGCTGTGCGAAACATCTGTTGAGATTATGCAATACCGCCTTGGCAGAAATTGATATTTTTAATGAAAAGAAGTGTCTTTTGTGTTGGACATCGTGCATGAGCTGCATTCTCTGAGTGAGTATTGTTTTGTTTTCACTTTGGATTTTGGAATTGCTGGGTCAACTGTTTTGTGTCACATAGGGAAGAGTTCAATTTTCCTTGATTTACATAGGGTAGTCATTCCCTCGTGTCAGGGGCTATTTACACGCCCCTACAGCCATTTTTTTAAAATCACCACTCTAGCACACCCAAAAGTCACGAGCCGCCACTGCTTTCAGGTCTCAACAGTTTAATATTATGTAAATGTATCCCGTATAATATGTAAAGCATTGCAAATACAGATACGCATTTACATAAAGGGTAGTTTAAATAATAGAGTCGTGTTTATTCGAGTACATTTCCGTTTACCTGCATTGAATTTTCGTTCAGATATGTCATCGTGTGACCCTGAGCTGAGAGATAGAGACATAACACACGCCAACATATCGACCCTTACAACATGTGTAATGCGACCTGTATGTTGTTTTTTTCTGTGCAGTGTTTTCAGTTAAGCTTTCAATTTAAAAAGCGGGGGATGTTAAGGGTGGCTTTGAAAGTTTTTAGCTTAAAGGATTTTTTGACAGGAGGAAATTGGAAAAGTCGTTGGAGTGAGATTTTATCATTACGAAGATATGAAATATGGCATAATTTAGATATTGTAGATAATTTCTTGATAAATGTTATTTGGTTTCTGCGAAAAATTACAGCTTACAGCCCGGTGTTAAAATATTTTTCCTTCTATTTTTATTACAGACTAGCTGGTACCCGGCATGCGTTGCTATGCCATTAAATAAATATTTTTTTCTCCCTGCGTGTCCTTTCCCATTCGTCCCATTCGCCTTCCGCCTACCCTGCCTCTCCCGGGTCCCCTTCCCCTCTCACGTTCCCATTCCGCATCCTCCACCTTCTATATACCCACTCCACTCCCCCCTTCTCCCGTCCCGCGAACCTCCTCTCGAGTTCCCATCCCCCCTCCCGGGTTTCCCTCCCTTCCTCCCGCGAACCCCCTACCCGAGTTCCCCATCCCCCTCCTCCCTCCAGCATTCCATACATTCATTCCCGGTATATTCAGTTTTCAAACAGCTCGCGTGCCACCTATTGCAATATTTTTATACAAATTTCATAATGCTAGAGCTCACCAGTAGTTTTATACAAACCTTGTCCTGACAATAAAGAGCACAAAAATAAAAGAATTATCCAATTTGGTGTAGTCGTTCGGAAGTTATGCGCGTACATACATTTTGGCGATTCATTTTTATTTATATATATATAAGATATAGAAGATAGAAGATTTAATTAAATGAAGAGATTATTGACAAAACTCAATCGAAAATCTGGAGACAGAAAACTCAGAAAAATATATTGACACCTCTGGGACTCGAACCCAGGACCCTTTGCTTCCATGGCAAGTGCTCTACCAACTGAGCTAAGTTATCTATATTCAATTCGGTCCTTTTTAACTGTATCATACTTCGACTAAGAACTACCAACATTTTCTTCATTTTCATTACAAGATTCCACTCGAACTAAATGCTATCTGGATAGTGTCTGGATAAATTTTTAATCCTTTTATTTTTAAAACGGTAATCAGTTGGTGGAGCACTTGCCATGTAAGCAAAGGGTGCTGGGTTCGAGTCCCAGAGGTGTCAATATCTTTTTCTGAGTTTTCTGCCTCCAGATTTTCGATTGAGTTTCGTTAATATTGTCTTCATTTAATTAAATATTATAATTTGAGATTTTATTCATAAAGTTAAAAATAAAAATTATATTATACCTTGGATAGGGCCTGCAGATTCTTCAATAGTACCAGCTGCTAACCCCGTATATATCTCAAGTACGTCCATTAATAGAATTTGGGAGCCACCTCTGGGCTGGAGATTTCTAAAAAACAGACGAAATGTAAGCGTGCTGAGTCTGTTCTACGGGTATTTCAATGGAGCCTGCTCTAAGAAGCTAAAAACATTTGATGTCTAGGAAACGTTTCTTCGACTCGTTTTTATATAAGCCAGCTCATATGTCATTTATGGGACGAGATACCAGCAACATTTTCTCCTTCATATAATCAAGGCCTCTTCATGACCCATGATAATAAATACCTTCCTACACCTCCCACTTTAACCCACCTCATAACGCTGCCCAACTGGGTGGCAACATAGTTCCGCTATCTTTACACTGTACAGATAGGGGCGCTCTTGTGAAGTGTCACATAAAAAAATGTATATAAGTTTTTTAAATTTACAATAAGGCTAAAGATGTAATAAAAGATAAACAAACCAATAACTATTTTCTCAAAATATTTTTTTCTCGAAATGCATTTTTATAAGTTCTGTCTATGTTGTTAACAATGTTATGGAAAGTAGAGAAGGAAATCTATTATCTATATATATACTATCTATCCCGTGCCTAGTAGGCTGTTGCTGCGCCACTGGTCTAGAATGTAATATCAAAAACCTACATGGAACGATTCCTACCGCATTTGGTACAGAACAATATATTATATTGAGGTTGGATTGTTGTTTCAAACCCTTCAGTACGTATAATAATCTTTACTTTGTATGATCTTGTAATGTACGGAATTAGGGAAAGAATTCATCACCCAATATCGTGGGAAAAATCAATATCGCTTACCTAAATATTTGAGCGTTTTGCAAGGATAATTTATTTTGTGACCGTCAATTAGGTCGAAGGCATATATTAATATTACATAATACCTATGAATACAGAGTGCCTACAAAAAACAGCAAATTTTATAAGTTTTATGGAAATGTGTGAAAAAACACATAATGACATAATGGTTACCTTTACGCAAATCGCGTAGAGAGAGGGAGGAAAGTGGAATGTCGATGGTTCATTTCACGTGCCTACCGATTTACATGGGAACGGGTAGGAGAAACGACTCATTCTCTTGCGGAAAAAAATATATTTGCTCTCTTACAAGAGGCACAAAATTTTATCTGTTCATAAATAATCAATTTTTTAAGTTATTTCTGCTATGACAGATACCTACTCGTACGTGCATTAGATATGATTTTAGATTTTCACACCCAAATGTATTTTCGTTATACATTTTTGGGGTGTTATGCCGTGTTGCGCTACCTCTTTCTTTAGCCAATGTTTCGGACAGCGTTACAGAGTCCATCACCAGATGATGGACACTATCACATCTGCCCCGATAATGGACACTGTAACGCTGTCCGAAACGTTGGCTAAAGAACGGCCGCCTTGGTCGAGGGGTAACGCTCTTAACTCACAATCTGAAGGTCGCGGGATGGAATTAGTAATAATTTTATATGATTAATTTGTGTTATTTCATAATTAATTCATTTAAAAATAATGCATAGTATATTTGCGGTACGTTCCAAAGTGGAAGATGCTCTCAGTGTCAACTGGTGTAAGACCATTATTCAGAATTGAAACGTAGCTTGAAATGGCTTTAGCCATGTTTGGTGACCAAATAAGAATAGCCAGTTACTTCCCCAGCTTCCTCTTCCGTATCTATTTTCTCTCCCCACTACCTTCAGCCTCACTACATACCTCAATTTGCGGATGCCATAGTCTCACTGACTCCAGACGGGAGCAGCTGGGACTCTTGTGAGATATTAAATAAAAACACACATACACACATTATTTTTAAAACTTGTTATGGTAGTTAATTCAAACAATTAATAGTATCATAATTCATAATCTATTTTTTTCGTTTACCTGTGCGTTCAAACCCGTATTTTGTCATAAATAAAGAAATAAACCATGTTTTGTACACCTGCAGTTAAAATCCACCAAGAGCAGTTTTGGCTTAAAATGAATTAATGCGCGCAATTAAAAAAATCTCCAGATTCAAGTGCACTGTGTACCATTGTACCATGTCGCTGACTGCAGTCAGTAAAATTAAAATTCACATCATCTGAATTTTCTACAATAATTTATACGAATATTTTAATTTTTACAGTGTTTTACTCTGTTTTAAGCTGACGGTAAGATTTAGTTATGTAATGAAATTAAAAAAGAAACATTATTTAACGTTAATTATTTTTGGGGTGTTATTCCGGTTTGCTCTGCCCCCTTCTTTAGCCAACATTTTGGACAGCGTTACAGTGTCCATTATCAGCGCAGATGTATGACGGTGGACACTGTTAAACGTTTATGTCACTGTGTAACGCTGTCCGAAACGTTGGCTAAAGAAGGAGGTAGTGTAACAAGGCATAACACCCCAAAAATAATCAACGAAAATACTTATATTACCTGCTATTGCGAAAGTCATTGATTGTAAAATACGTCACATTAAAAGTACGAATGATTACAAGTTGATTTATTTGATTATCATGATAATTATAATGAATATTGTACTGGACAGACGTCCTTACTAGGCTGGACTCCTATCAATTCTGTTCTACGGCGCGGCGAGCGGACAGAGGAAGCCCGCTAAACTCACTGAAGCCTTCAGCTATCATCGAAACAGTTCGCTTCTGAGACACGAAAGGTAATAGACGATACTCTTCTGATATCCAACTCAGCTGTTGGGATATAGCAGAACTTTGTATTACAAACTTTAAAGAATATGAAACACAATTAATTAATTCACTTCCCATGTGTTTACTCATTCGAAGCTGAAGAATAAAAAAAGGTCTAAATTAAACGCAATTGGTAAACGTCTTAGGTAAAATTGGTAGTATCTTTGGGCATTCGGATGTTTCGAACTAGTTTGAAAAGCTTTTTGAAATTTTCGGTAAACAAACGTGTCCCTTAAAATTATTTGTATGTACTTCACGAGTTTTTTTCACAATTCTCATTTTTTAATTTTACCTGATTCTGAGATATGAGGTGTCAAAATTTGATATACCAGTAAGACCCGCAATAATGTATGGCTCTGAATGCTGGACTATGTACAACTCCTACTCTAGGCAACTCGAAACAGCAGAAATGCGAATGCTTAGATGGTCGGTAGGAGTATCACTAAAAGATGAGATCAAAAGTTCACGCATTCGTGGTAGCCTGGGTGTCACAGACATAAATAGTAAGCTGGAGGAACGACAGTTGAGATGGTATGGGCACATAAGACGGAGACCATCAGACCACACAGTGAGGCAGGCAATATCTATGGAGCTTTATCGACAGCCATCCAGAGGAAGACCAAGGAACTCCTGGATGACTCAATGCTCCAAAATTCTTCAGAGAAATGGCCTGAATGAGGGCGATACTCAGAACAGAAGAAATTACAACCTGAGAACGAGAAGAGCCAACCCCAACAGCCTACCTAGGCAATGAGTTGGGACAGCGCAAGGAAGAAGAAGATGTCAAAATTTGCTAATAAAAACTATCTTACACAAGGTTGGACCCAAAAATCCGAAATTGTTAAAAAGATTATGACTATTATGATAATCCGTCTTTGACACCTCAGAAGATGGTAAAGCGAAGTTGGAACCCTATCCCATAACAACGATCAACTGTCAGATATAAATAAAATGGCAATTGAAAGAGGTTCGAAGTGGTTTTAGAACCTTGTAAAATAAACAGACGCTTTAAAAACATGATGTTAAACCTCCATCATACAAGAATCTGTGGATATTGAACACGGATGGCTCTGAAAATTATTTTGTTTATAGAAATGAATAAAATAAATGGTTTGACATTCAAAGGTCATTTTTGAAAAAAAGGATGTAACAAAATCATCTTATTATTTCGTGTATTGAGATTTATTCAATCTGGAATACCTTCTCTTTCCCGCATTTCCGTGTCGCTTCGTCCTTTACTAATTACTAGGGGGATGGATACTATTGGTTAGATGCCACATATGTCACAGACGGTCTGACCGATATAAGATCATGTGGTATCTCGAGAAAAATATGTTGCCTTTCGGTCCTACCCGCGCATCTTCAAGGGAAAAAATCTCGGGCAAGTCTGAAATAGGTTCAGCTAACCCAGAGTGAATAATCGTAAATCTTTTGTTAAAAGGTTTAACGAGCGGTTGAGGGAATAATTAGTTTCCTTTGGGTTAAGTGCTCATAAAGTTATTGTTGTAGTTTTGTACTGTTTTAAGAGTCAATTACATTGGGCGAGTTTACAAGCTACTATCTGGGAAATTCACTATCTGTTAGTAAACTCGCTCAGTGTAATTGTATTACTTGCTAACTAGCAGATTGTTGACTATCTGCGAAAAAAGTTGAACGGTCGTCAACTTTACTCGCTACAGGCTAACTCGTGATCGGTTTATTTATGTTTTCAATATGGCTGCCAATAAACAGCTGATTTCGACTGTCAAATATCTGAATGAATTAGTTCACGCAGGCGTCTTTATTCTTGCTACTGGCGCTAGCAGCACCTCAGTTTCCTACGCTGCTGAGCGAGTGGACAGTTTTGTGTATCATCATTAAAATCTCACTCGCCGATTCACCCGCTTTTAAACTTAGTGGATAATAGCTTGTAAACTAGCTGAATGTAATTGAGGCTTTACTATTATTGAACAGTAGTATACTTGCAAATTGACTGCACCTACTCCAAATAAAGACAAATTGTGATTACCGCAAAATAATTGTAGATTTTATTTAATTATACCGCTACTAGAGCGGTTAGAACTCTGTTCAAACTAGGTGACGATTTTCCAATTTTGTCGAAATAGCCAAGATATCCCATTCCTTCTCAAGTTCTGTTCCCCTCCCCTGAAGCCTAACAACATTCGGCAAATGGGAATGTCACTCTTCCACTGGCTCAGGACACTTGGGACTCAAAAATGAGGTATCAAATAAATAGAACACGTTCTGCATTTCTATGTTGACATTTTCACACTTTAAAAGGAAATGAAAAAGTAAATCTTATTCAAATCCAAATTTATTAACTTAACGAAATTGACTAACTATCACGCCATTCCTCCGCAGGGGTAAGCACAGGGATGGACTACCTCACAACTGCGGCATCACGATTTGTTCAAAGATACCACACGGTAGAACAGAATTCTAGCACAACATAGCATTTGTATTAAATGAAATTTCTAAAATGGTAGATATTTTGATTACTCATTTGACCAAATGTAATAAATAAAATAAGGTATTCAAATTACAATTAAGAAAATTAATTTCTAATAAATGAAATAAATTTCATTATTTAAATAAATAAAATTAATTAAATTAACTAAGTGAATCGAATAAATTATTTTAATTAAATATATTAAATTAATTAAATCGAATAAATTAATTTATTTAAATATATTTAATTAATTAAATAAATTAAATGAACTAAAAAAACTTAGCTAATTAACTAAATTAAATAAATTGAAGGAAATCAATTTATTTAATATAATAAATAAATAAAAGATTTGCACAATTAAATACATAGATTAAATGGATTAAATAAAAAAAAAATATTTAAAAAAAAGGAGCGTGCTTTAGACTACATGACTGACGTAAAACTTCACTAACTTATATCTCCCTCTCAACTTCCGTTCGCCTCGCCCGATCACACTTTTCATAACGCTCTCGTCACGCATTCACCAGCTTACTCCCTAAGTCAAGCGTGCGTAAAGAAGTTTATTACAATAATTTAAAACTCTTTCTAGGCTCACTCTTCTTGCTTCATTCACATTCGTAAATCGTATCATACGTATTCTTCTATCATTCTTACTCGTGACACGATACGATTTTATTTTTAACCCGACTTTATTAGACTACAAAAATGTGGAATATTTATTTTCTGACCTCTGTGTTTTTCCATATTAGTCAGTGGGCCAATAATTTAACTCCGGTTTCAAAGCCTTTGACCTCCCCTTACAAATAAAGTATTATAAATGTCAAACATCTCATGTTCGTGACAAAGTTTTGATAGGTTCACGAAATGGGGTAAAATAAATTTCTTAAATTATATGGATTGTATGCTGGCGAAATCAACGGCGAAATTTTGTGTGTGTTTTTATGGGTAGAAACAATACACACTTATGTATGTATTTAGTTAGAACCAATACAAACCTAAACCATATGACGTACAGATGGCTAGTTTTGGAAAAGGTAACACGTGACTTACACACCTAAGTATGATTAGTTTTTTCATGAAAAAATGATGATTTTAATAAATTCGGTAAAAATATATTTTTTGAACGTTTTTGGTACAGTTTCGTAATGGTGCTTAAATATTGGCTTATTCCGCTGCGTCACCAGGCGCTTATATTTTATTTGTTTTTACTTTTTAATTTCAATGCTTGTATATGTAGTATGCAGGTAAATAGGGTATGAGTTCCTTACTGATTAAAGATGAATATATACGTGAAATCCTATTTAGATACTATTTGGATTAATCTTTACGACGAATCGGCTTACAGTTTGAACATATAAAAATATGCTACGGATAAATCGAAGCTTTTACTAGCTTTTCTATGTACTGGAATTACAATAAAATTATTATTTGCGTAACAAAAAATATAATCGGTTTGGACTGACCCATCGGAGTTGAATTTTTTCCCTTGCAAGAAGTTATCCAAATTTCGAAAAAAATGTTAATCTATTCGGGCAAGGTCCGGAGCGTACGGTGGATGTCTTAGTGGTGGATATTCCAATTGCCTCTAATTTGGTAGCCGTCTGTTGTGCAGTGTGTGGTCTAGCGTTCTAATGCGCGTTTGTTGATTTGCTTCACTCAATTCGTGAGGTACCCACCTTTCAAGCTTTTTCACCTTCCCAATTTGCTTCAAGTGGATTTAAACAGTTTTATCACTAACACCGCAGCCTGCAGCTAACTCAGACGTGGTTTGCGATGGATCCACTTCCACAATAGCCTTCAATTCTTCATCATCAACTTTGGTCTCTGGCCATCCACGGGGCTTGTTCTGCAGGTCGAAATTTCCAGAACGAAAACGTTGGAACCAAAAACGCACTGTGTTTTCTTTTGCGGCACCATCGCCATCACATCATTAATCCTTCAAGCCGTTTCTGCAGCACTGGTGCCACGGTGGAACTCTTATTTCAAACGCGATATTTCAAATTTTCCATTTTGTAAACTAAGTGGCGCAAAGAAAAAAAAACAAATGAATTATAATTTTCGAAACACAAATACGTGAGTAAATAGCTGTATAAATTTGAATTTGGAATTCCTAACCAAAGAGAAGATATTTGAGATCGAAGTTGCCAGTACGGCAGAACGCCAATTTCATATGTAAGGACCTAATTTAAACTAATAACATGCTCAATAATAACATAATTATGTTAGTTAGAAATCTATTCCCACTACACAATAGCAATAATAATAATATATGTACATACTTGTACCTACAACTCAGGGTGAACGCAATAGTAAATCGAATGGCAAGTAAATGGAAAGGATTCAAGATGAAAAAGTGATTTTTCTGGTCCTAAATCCTATTCTACTAATATTATAAAGTCTTCGACGTATGTATAAAGGCGAAAGTTTGTATGGATGTATGTATGTTTGTTACTCTTTCACGCAAAAACTACTGAATGGATTTTAATAAAACTTTATAATAATACAGTTCATACATCAGAATAACATATAGGCTATAAGTTCAGAGCTCTGGCTTTATGAAATTTGCATTAAAAAATTGCTATAAGGGAACGTACCCATACTACGTGACCAACTTTTTGCAATTTTTAACCCCCCCCCCCCGGTGACCAAAATCCTAAGCAACCCGCCGCTCATTTGTATGGAGCGTGACATTTTGAAGACCCCCCCCCCTCTAAAAGTGTCACGTAGTATGGGTACGTTCCCTAAGTGGCACAATTAGTAAGATATATTTGTAATTCTTTATTCGATTCAAATTATTAGGGGAGTACTTCAAACAAATGCGGGAGGGGGGTGGGGGAGGGTGGAGGGAAGGAGGGATGAGATGGGGGAGGGAGGGGTTAGAGGGGGGAGGGGTGGAGTGAGAGAGGGAGAGGGGGAGAGGGGGGTGGGAAGGAGTGGCTGAGTGGTGGTGTGGGGAGGGGGGGGAGGGTAGAGGAGGCGGAGTGGGAACCCCCCTAATACCATGCGAGCTAGGATTAATTAATTATCAATTAATTCATACAAAACAAACTAGAGAACTTACCTGCATCCAAGCTATTTCTCACCTTATGTAGGATACACCATTTGATGATGTGGGGGAGGGAGGAATGGGAACGAGAAAAAAAGGGGTTCAGATTTGTGTGCAGGTTAGTGTAATGTGTTCTGGGGTGATGTATGAGTGTAATAATTTGAGAATAATAAAAAGTAGAAGAAGAGAATACGTGGAGTTTATGTTTGATACAAAAGAACCGCGTACTGAAAACACGCAGGCGAATGATTTAACACCTAAAATGATATAAGCCTGGACTGTTAACCCATCAGGCCTATTTTGACGAAAAGTCAAAATATTTCCGCTTTGCAATAAAATTCAATTAAATGGAATATTTCTGAATGCAACCGAAAATTAAAAAAAAACTATTTTTTAAAGGTGATGAAATATGCTTTTAAATTTTATAATTCGAAATAAACATACATAACTAACTAACTAACCATCACGCCGTTTCTCCGCAGGGGTAGGCAGAGAGGACGGACCGCCAAACAACTCGGTCTTGCAACACACTCATTGCCTCGTTCATACATCGTCTCATACAAGTCATACATGCTCTTCCATCATTCCGACTCTTCACATGGCCCGACTGATGTATCTGATTTACTTGGTCGTGCCATGTTTTCCTCGGGCGTCTCCAACATTTTCTACCATTCACATTTGCGTTATATACCTATTCTCCTTACACTACTTTCCTAGTTTATTCGCTCTACATGCCCAAACCATCTGATTAATAAAAATTCACAGTTTCATTTTTTTTTCAAATTGCGGTCGGAAACTTTGGATTCATAGAAACGTATTTTTTTATTGTTTTGAGGTTTACTTTTAGATTTGAATATAAAGCATAGCATTTTATCTTTCCTGCAACGTTTAGATCATATTTCTAACCGTAATAGTACGGGAGACACAACGGTTTCTATGAGACCCATATGAATTTTTTTTTTACATGAGCTCCCCACAGGAGGGCCTCAGGAAAATAATTTCCCTCAGGGCCTATATCATCTTTTTGAGTTTTTTTTTAAGGAAAGGAAGGAGAGGAGAGTTCTTGGAAGGAAAAGGGTTTAAGGGGTGGGTAGGAATTTGGGGTTCAGTGTGTCCTGGTCATCCACCTACAAGACCTAGACAAACCTCACCTCATGAACCCGGGAACCCCTGCTAAATCACCAAATGAAGCGAACCACTTGGGGTAATCTATGGCAGAGGTGTTGGTTATCCAATAAAGGTTTCCGGGGTGGCGGTATGAATTATTCCGAAAACCGAACAAATTAGCCTGAGGGGTTAATTTACCTACCTATTTAAATTTCATTATTTTAGATATAAAGGCATTCGGGTTAGGGAACGTACCCATACTACGTGACCTCTTCGGGGGGGTCTTCAAAATGTCACGCTTGGTACAAATGAGCGGTGGTTTGCTTAGGATTTTGGTCACCGGGGGGGGGGGGGGGGATAAAAATTGCAAAAAATTGGTCACGTAGTATGGGTACGTTCCCTTATGGTAGAGTGGTAAAATCCACCATAGCACGAATTCCTCATCTTTGGGGGCTATGCTATCAATTTTATGTACGTATTGATTTCTTGGTTCTGGGAATTAGCACAGGTATGTTCAAATAAAAAAGAAGTCACCGTTTTAGGATCTTCCTTCAGACAATAACCTTAAAAACGAAGGTCCAATTGTTCCAAACTTCTTCACTTCTGATATCGCCTTAAAATGGGGCATAAACGTTCTCGACCCGTGAACGTTCAGATAAATTTGAAGTTAGATTGTTTGATGAGCTGTCAAACAAGACGAGGGTTCAAACAACCGGGCCCAATTGTTGCTTTACACACAAATTCACGAAAGACGTTTGTTACGAAGTCATTGCCTAAAATTCACATAGAATTTAAATTTCACCTTAACCCGTAAAATCACAAGAGACCATATTTGTACCAGCTCACATAGGTCTCATATAAATCGTTGGATTCCTTTTACTGTCATGGTGAGAAATATGATCTAGACTATGTTAGAAAGAGAAAACTTCAGGCTTTATATTTAAAATAGATTTAACCATAGAAAAATTTACATGGGCATCTTAATTCTGAATTTTTTGCAGTAAAGTTATATAACAAACTCCCACCTAGTATTAAACAAATTAAAACAAAAAATAGCTACATTAAGGACATTAAATGTTGGCTGAAGGAACTATCGGAAAATGAACTTACTACTATTCTTAAAATATCGTCATAGAAGTTTCTGGTAAACCTTATCCAAACATTGAAGTTAAACCATAGAAGTCGCTGAAAAACTTATCCAAAGCATAGTCCCCCTCAGCACAGGATCTCCTAGTGAGGAGGAATACGAATATATTTTCTATTTTATATATACATCTAACATGTTTCACATAAAATGTAAAAAATATTATATAGTTACTAAATAAAAAAAAAAATAAAAAAATGAAACTAAAGTTTCCGAAAGCAATTTAAGAATTTTTTATTTATAATTTTTTAATGAAACGACAAAAACGTTTATAATTCAGTTGCCTTATAAAATTGTGTGTGTTTCTGTTTTTTTTTTTAATTTAAAAAACTCAAAGTGAGCCATTTTTAAAACTTTTTCTTTGTTGTATTCAAAATTTAAATATTTCATTAATGATATTAGTTGGGCGTTTACGCAATTCAAAGCTACACTTACCTACATACATCTACATATATCATAGACCCTGTGCTTGTAGCTTGATTGTCACATGTTCCTTTCCTATCCATCCCTATCATGTTCCTTTTCCTACTCCTCCCTATATACCTGTCATTTTAACGTTACCATAACAATCAGTAGTCAATCAAAGCTCGCCGCGTGAACATCTCTAACATTCCGCATTCCGCAATCCGCATCCGCAAACTGCAGTAAAGTATCGCGACTGATAGTCATACGAGTATATCAACAAACCCAGCCAAGATAGAAAAGAAGTGCAGCGCAGTAAGTCCTTTCTTTCCTTTCCTCGTGTGCATTCATTTTTACTTGTGCAGTGGTCTTTCATACTTTTCAAAAAAAACATTCAAGGTCCTTCGACATCCGCATCCACATAAACCACAGATACGTTAATTCCCATTAATAACATTTGAAAACATATTTTTTCAATTTTCAAAAACGGTTTTTATTTTTCGGATATATTCGAAATACACCATTTATTTGAATTTTATAGCAAAGCGGAAATTTTATAACATTCTGACAGAATATGCGCGAGACGTGGTTAAAAAAAAATATTATAAAATATTTCTCTTAAAATATACTTGGGATACCATATCATTTATATACAAACAAATAACTATAATATTATAATAACACATCCCCCATACACACAAGCTCAGCTTAATTGTGGGTTACCATTACATTGTAATACATTGTAACATTACATATTATTACATTGCAACATATTGTTTAGTAAATGATGTTTTATTACTTGTTTGAATAAACATATGTTAAAAAAACATATATGTACGAGTATAAGCAGATTCAGTTCAAAAGTGGATTTCCAACCAATTACACTTTTTAAGAAGAGAATACTATGCTGGTTCCAAACTCGGTTAATCCGTGAATGAATGAGAATAGATAAGGACAGAGAAAACAAATATTTGATAAAGAAGGATTCTCGAATGTGTGGGCAGCAGCCAGATCCATTAAATATACACAATAAACCTACAGTCAAATGAACTTTCACCTTTGAAAATTTGGATTAACAAAACCTTTTCAACACCCTTCCAAACTCGTGCGCAATGTGGGAGTAAAGTCCCCGCGTCTCTTTAGCGCGTATTAACTCAGACACCTGGCCCTGCATAATGTTATTTTAATGTTAAATGACTAACACAAATAAATGAAACATATTATGAAAAGGGTCTACGGAATGTAATTTCAAGTGTGAATGGGTACACGCATCACCAGTAAGAAGAAAGTATGAAGAAGTGTGATATCGTTGACAGTATTGACTCGTCCAAGCGTCGAATTTCCCCATATTTTTATACGGGTGGAAACATGGACATTTATGTAGTGCCAGTGAAAGAAGGCGGAAAATGATGCTGGAGAAAAATACTCAGGATTCCACGGACAGCCAGACGCACAAATGTGAACATTCTGGAAGCGTCAGGCATCCATAATAGGCTCTCAACTATCTGCTTACAACGTATTTGAAGAAACTCAAAGTCACTGGAAAAATGGAAGGCAGTAGAAGCAGGGAAAGGTCACCAATGCGCTGGAGTAACCAAGTATCACTGGCGTCTGGTATTAAGGTATCCGCAGCTCTCCATGCAGAGCAAAACTGGAGAGGAGTGGAGGAGCCTTGTACACCCTAGAAATTGGAGTAGGGGTCACCTTACTTAACAATGAGTAACCAGTTTAAGAAGAAGAATATCCTTAATATCTAGTGTTTGATAAGTCCAGCTTCGATTTGTAATGTACAAGTATATTTATCAACGCTTTATACTTAATGAACCACACACACACGACTAATAATCCCAGATGAGCAATGCTGGTTCATTCAAACTGGACTACACAGATTCTACTACATGAAGTTACACCAAAAACTCACAAACATAATTATGAAGTTATCAATAAAACTTAAAGTCAACAAACACAAAGATGTGGAAATTAATCAACAAATACGAAGACGATGAAATGAACAAACACGAAGATTAGAATTGAAATTAAAACACTTTTGCACTTTTTTCCACTTATTTATTTTCACCGGGACCGGTTTCATCATACTACGGACATTTTTAGACTGGTAGTTGAAATTCTTATGCTACGGTATTTATACAAACTTAGGCAGGGGTACACAACATTGTCTCTATATAATTAATGTTTCTATTTTGTTAATTTAAGGTATTGACATGTCAATTAAGCCCTAAGCAACAAGGAGGGAATATCCCAACATTACCAAAATAAAATATCAGTAATCACAAACCTTTTCAATTATATAAATTCATATATATTCATTTGAAGTAAAAATATCAATTTACTATGATTACTTTACTACAATTTACTAACATCATTCATATTTTTAATAATAAACTTTATAATTACCTATATGTACCCTAAATTAACGAAATAGAAACATACATTATATAGAGACAATGTTGTGTACACCTGCCTAAGTTTGTATAAATACCGTACCATAAGAATTTCAACTACCAGTCTGAAAATGTCTGTAGTAGGATGAACCCGGCTGGTGAAAATAAATAAATGGAAGAAAGTGCAAAAGTGTTTTGATTTCAATTCTAATACAATGGAATTCCACCACGAATTAGCAGTCCAAAAACTAGACTCATTAAACACGAAGATGATAAAATCATGTTGTAACACCAATGCAACTAACTACCCGCAATAGGAATCCCTAGTGAGGAGAACTGTGAATAAACTAATAGAGTTTTGTATTTAAAAGTCATTAATAAATTACCAAATCTGAATATCTAAGGACTTTCCAACGTCTCTTTTACTTATCTATTTTTCTTTCCACTCCATTCAGACTTAAAAAATACCCCTAATGGGGATCACGTGGTACCACTGGCTCCGGGCAGTAATTTACATTTAATTTTCCGCTGTATTTATATAAAAAATGGAAACAACGTAGTTTTTCAAAATTTGATAAAATCTCACCCCGATAATTTGCCGTCCTAGGTAGCTACTTTAGCTGCAGGGGCCTATATCCGGTCCTGTGTTTGAGCCAATACAAATTGCCCAACGAATTTTCTATCTATTTTCACAAGCGTTTCAATATTTTACTAATTTGCACCACAACGTCCGTTTTATTAAAACCACTACAACATGTGCTCCTAACCCCTTCCTCCAGTACCGTGGAAAATAAAACAGGGGTTAGTGGTCGTATTTACGATGATAATTACGGTATCGTTATTAAAGCCTGCGGATTACTTATATCCCTTTCGAGGACGTTAAATTCGCGTAACTACCTTCGGGCATCGCTGAACCCTGCATTGTGTACATTGTCCCCAACTAAATTATTGGTTCTGGTGGTCGATAGGATTTAGTAATGGGCAGTAGTGATGGGCATACTCGAGATAACTAATTCGAATTTATCGAACATGAACTAAAGAACATTATTTTATGACTCTTCTGGTCTGCCACGTGTTATACGCGTGGGATAAAATAAAATTATTTCGACCCTCGGCTTATTTTGATGTAATATACGGCAACTAAGGTTGCACGTTAAAAAAAATTCGTAAAAATCACAACAAAACAAATCATTAGGTATTTTACTTATGTGCTTCTTGCTTATCGTCTGATATTTATTTATTTTTTCGAAATCGACAGTTTACATTCTTTCAGTTTGGACATGAGTAATATAGCCAAAATAAAACCATTATGGATTACTTTCTTGTGACTTTAGCTCTAATAAGACAGCATAATAAGGAATAAGAAATAATTAAATTTATGAGAAAGTAACAAGAAGCCAAAAATTATATAAAACGAAAAATTACAAAAACAAAAAATTATCAATACATTGGGAACCGTAAGAAGACAGGTTGCACTTACAAATCAAATAATAACAGAATTATAAATATTAAAGGAACATTATTCACGAAACATAAACAATAGAAGCAATAGAAATAATAGAAACCATAGAAAAATAGAAACAATAGAAACAATAGAAACAATAGAAACGATAGAAACAATAAAAACAATGGAAACAATAGAAACAATAGAAACAATAGAAACAATAGAAACAATAGAAACACTAGAAATAATAGAAACCATAGAAACCATAAAAACAACATCATTCAGAGAAATACTCTTTTATTAGAACACTGCTCTTTCTCATATTATATCCCACTCCCCTCGGCCTGATTCGCTCTTATTGAAAAAACACCCCTGAAAAATCCACCATATTAATAAGTCCAATCAGGGCCGGCTCTGTGGAGGCGCAATTGGAGCACTCCGCTCCGGGCGCCGACTTGCAAAGGCGCTAAGGATCCAAGGCGTTGATAATACCTAACACAATACTCCCTTGAGGTTTTTACTAGAGCACCGGCGCCGTTTGGCTCAGGGCCGGCTCGGAGTTCAATATCACGTGATACCTATTCTGAAGCATAGTCGAAAGTTTCGAAAATTTGTTTCGATAATTTCCATCACTTCTCTGCAGTAGGCAAATTGTACGCATTGTTGCCGTATCGATAGATAATGCAAGTACGAACAATAAAGGCGAACTATGGTAAGTATGACCGACCAAAATTTGATATTATAATGCTGAAAGATTACAAAATAAATTATTAAGCTTTCTAAGTTTTGAAATGGGTACACCAACACCAATTTGAGAGGCGGCTATGGGAATCGCCGTCTTAAGAATCATTTATTGGATGACCAACACCTCTGCCATAGGTCACCCCAAGGGTTCATGTGGTGAGGTTTGTTTAGATCCTGGTGGCGAATGCGTTTGCCCACCTTCTGCTGGGATCGGGATAGACTGGTTGCTGGAGACATAGTCTAAACCTCTTCAGTCGGACTCCCTCGCCCCATTGCCTTGCACCGCAGCGGATGGATGGATTCATACGTTATTGCTGGGGCAGTTCAGTTGTGTTTAAAAAGGAAGACTAAAGAACCAAATAATTATCGTTCTTAGGTAAAAGCTAAACTATTCCTCCATGTAAAAGCACCCAAAAGGGGCTTAAATTAAATAAATGCTGACAATGGGATACCTAGAAGAAATTCTACGAGAGGTGAGATTAATTATTTAAAACGCTTTATTTTAAAATTAAACCAATTAAGTTAATTCACAATAAAATGTGGTGATGTTTAAAAATATGCTCTTATTTTTCTCGGTACCTAAGCGAACTTAACGGTTGACATTTCCATAAATCTGTCATGACAAAATTTTAAAGATAATATTTCTTTCTGACTAAGCTTACCTTTATTTAAGTAAAATCGTCGGGGATTAAATGAAAAAAGCAGGTTTTATTCGGGAAGAATAGCGGACAAAGGTTTGATCTCCTTTGAGATAAAGATACATTTACCGGGTGAAACGAGATATACTATTATAACCACCTTCTAGGTAAGTTTGTCTCTAGTCTCATAAAGCATAAAGTGATCAATCATTAGTAAGGTCAAAGTTTACCACAATTTTAATCTTCAAAATGTAATTATTCCAACTTTTCAGAATAAACAATGAAGCAATATTTTTATTCATTAGCATAAAATTCGCTACCATTGAGTTTTTCACGACCAAAAGTATTATTGTGCTTTATTTTTGGGGTGTTATGCCGTGTTGAGCTGCCTCTTTGCTAAAGAGCAACGTAAAGAAATGTTGGCTAAAGAAGGAGGTAGCACAACACGCATAATCCTCCAATAATGAATATATGTAGACAGTATTCATAGGTTCTAATATTCTGTTATACTATATTTTTGGTTCTAGTACTGAATATTAATCTAGGACTTCATAAATAAATAAATCTTTAAATCGTAAACCAAAAATTCTATGAATAATGCTTATCGAGAGGATGGTAAAATATCCTCTTTGGGTGATGCACTACCAAGTAAAGCAAAATATTGTGGTTTTGGTTTGAAAATTAGATCGCCTAGAAATATTTTAGATGATTTAATCAAATTCATTTTAGTATAATGTGAAAAATTAAATTCTTTAGATTGTCGTAAAACATTTGAATATTTGAGCCTGAACTTCTCAAAATAAAATAAAACACACTTTGGGGCCATCCGTAAATTACATCACACCTTAAAGGGGGGGGGGGGGAGGGGAATAGATAAGTGTGACATTCTGTGACAAGGAGTATGGGGGGGGGAGGGGGGTGTCATGAGCTTTGTGACGTTACATGCACAAAACGACTGCGTCACATGCGACTACCACAAAATTATTTTCCCTGTCCCATTACGCCCCCTCCGTTGTGGTAAATATGACTGTGACTAAATTAAATGTGGACAAAGTACTTACAAATATTAACAACTATTATTTTTATATGTAAAATTGTAAATTATGTGACGTCACACTAGTGGGGACCCCCTCCCCTTTTGAGACCCCCTCTCACAAATGTGATGTGACGATGTGTGACGGGGACGGGGGGGGGGGGGGATAAAAAAATCGTGAAATTCGTGTGACGTAATTTATGGATGGTCCCTTTTTGGTGACGTTTTTTTCTTGGACGCCATCTTTTTAAAAAAATATTTATTTTAATATATCTAATGTAATTTTTTATAGTATAGTTTCATAATGTTCAACTCACTATTTTTACTATTTTTGGAATACAAATTTATTGTCTTTACAGGATGTGTGCATTATTTTTCTCCAATTTTTTGTTAGGTTAGGTTAAGTTAGATTAGATTAAATTTTAGTAGATACTTTGCTAGGGAATGTTTTGTCCGTAGGATATTTTGCAGGAGGATATTTTGTCGGGGATATTTTGTCGCGGTATGAAAACGCGCATTACCCCTAAAATTAAGCTCTCCAACCCATTACGCCATTGGAAGGAATGTTTCTCTTTATTTCTTCGAGGACTTCAGTAACTTTTAACTTAGTGTAGGCATAAACCAAATAAAGTATTCTCAAAGGAGATCAAATAAAACCAGTAGGCAAGTACTCCCGCCATTCCCTCCTGAATAAATAGTGCCCGATTTTATGCAATCTGCGTTGCGGTATTCCTTGCTTGGGCAATACAGTATTCAGTAAGCAGGAACCTCGCGAGAAGATCGTTTTCCGATCCCACTACTTATTTTAATGCGCTCGTAAATATCTGTCACTTTCTACTCAATGTTCAATATTTAACTAAAGTAGCTGCTTGTTACTTGTTGCCCTCTAGCTTGTAAAGATAAAATAGTTTCGAATTGAAACGTTCAAGTTCAAATGAATGTTTGTTATTTTCACAGTGATGGTAGATTTACTGGTAACTAGTGTTGTTAGTATTTAAACGCCGTTTGTTGGTAACATTTTATTGTTATACATTTATTAGGTAATGGCGCAGATTCGTGAAAAATCGTGGGAATTATACTTACAGGATTTGTGAATCTCATTGTGTCGCCAGATTGTGTCACCAGATTGTGTTACCAATTACATGAGTAAAAAAGTATTTTCTTGATGAATTTCTTTGCTTTTGAATAGTAAAAAGTAACGCTCGCGAAAAGCACGATTTTATATTATTCACGTTCAATTTAACAAATAATTATTAATGTTACAAATGTGAAGATACGGAAACAATTGATGTGAGCGTAATTAATAAAATTATGGGTAAATTTTTGAGATCGCTGGCAATGGTTAATACCTACGCACTTTTCTTTGAAAAAATCTTTTGATTCACCTTAATTACATTAAACGACAACTATTTGCATTGGGGGAAGTGGAAAATATTTCATTCTAAATTTCGATTACGTAAAATTAAAATTAGCTTTCATTATGTGAAACGAGACCATCCATTTTCAAATATTATTTTCAAATGTCATTTTGTTATGTTGGTATTCTTGTTACTTTACGAAAAGATGCTAGAGCAAAGCGTAACAGACTTCATGGGAATTCTAGGTTTGTGTAACATGGTTTGTGTTACAAAAGAAAGCGCCCCTTTATAACGCCTACTCGCGTCAAGGCAAGAAAAACATCCCAGTTTTCAAGTAGTTTAGCGGCTACGCTAGGTTTGTGTAACATGGTTTGTGATTCAAAAGAAAGTGTACCTTCAAAATCTTCTAGCCGTTCGTTATACATTCAATACCAACATACCAAAGTGACAGCGAATGAGCTAATAGCTAATGACGTACAATCTCACAAGACGAAAGCTAATTTTAATTTTACGTATTCGAAATTTAGAATGAAATATTTTCCACTTCCCCCAATGCAAATAGTTACCTTTTAATGTAATTAAGGTGAATCAAAAGGTTTTTTCAAAAAAAGTGCATATTAACCGTTGCCAGCGATCTCCAAAAATTAATAAATTATGAAAGGGACGGTGATGGTTTAGATACGTAGAGTAGATGAACGAAGAAAGGAGTGTAAGGATAATACATGACGGGGAAGTGAATGGGAGAAAAATTCGGGATGCTCCAGGAAAACGTGGACCAAATAATTAATAAAATATTGGGTCATGTCAAGAGATGACGATGTGAATGAAGCAACGAATGTTTGCCAAGATAGAAAGGGGTGGCGGTAAATCCTCTTTTGATTGATAGTACAATATAATCAACCCTCTAACTCTAAGAACTTCCTTTTTTTTCTCTTTCAATTATTTGTTGCGCATATCTAAATAACTTGATTCGGAAATGTAATTTTTCATTATTATCTCTGAAATCACTACAATTGTATACAATACCTACATATGCGGAAACCTGTAAATGGTTCAATTATTGTTACTCAATTACTATTATGCTTAGTTATTAATGTAAACGGTTGGTCTCCCAAATAAAATAAAATAAAATAGATGTTAAAGAAATAATTTCATTCCCGAAAGTCACCCCTAGCGGGTAATATGTTCAGTGCACGTAACAAACCTACAGAATATTTCTAAGGAGTTTATTAACGCGGTGTATTTCCGCTATTCCAATTTGGTGCGGAATCTGACAGACTTGTGCATGTGCAGTAGGCTTATGCAGACAGGAGTTCGTAGTTATGCGGTATTTGCGGAATTTATTTATATTAATACCTTGTTCATAATATTTTATTTTATTTTGGTATCTTAGTTGCCAAGGGCGTAGATAGGATTTTGTTAAGGGGGGGGGGGGGCAGGTGTAGACAAACCAAGAATATATCTAATGTAAACACTGCAACAAAATAATACCTACTGGGGGGGGGTGGCTAGAGAATTTCAGAAATAGGTTATTTTCGTCTATAAAAGACCGTCAGGCACAAAGACAATATCCTTAGTAGTGTCACAAACGGTTTCTGTATTTGTTTGTTAATAATAATAAAATTAGATAGAGCCTGAGATCTCATAATAAATTGCATAGCGCCCTTGAGGTGATTTTTTTTTGTAAAAACAGCACTCTATAAGTAATCGAATTATAAAAAAATTATTCTGTTGGTTTTCCAAATAAAATACTAATAAAATGATGCCACAGGTGAGCTAATTTGGGCAAAATATTTGATCAGTTTCATAATTTAAAATGGGCATTGTGTTATAATGCAGAACACACAGCTTACTATTCTTCTACAGCAGTGGTATTTTGAGATATATTTATGAATCCACTACACTGTGTATAAAAGCTCTTATGGAAATTAAAGCCTCGGCATAAGTAGTTTGGTACATAGCGCCGTAGTGTCAAGGCACTGCGAAAATATTGCCTGGAACCTTCAAGTAGATGCTAAACTTTCATCTACATATGTATTTTCTAACTATGTAGGCATAAACATGCACACAGTATTTGAATGTAAAACGACTAAGCATATTTTAAATAATGATCCTATGTACTTTACGGTTTAAGAATCTTTTTTACTTCTTTATATTAAGACAATGGACCACTAAGTAATCAAAAATCTTATGTTTTTGGTTTGAACATTAGATAGCTTAGAAAGATTTTAAATTTTTTATTAAATATTGCGAGCAGAACAGATACTTGCCTTTGAATGTCCGAGTATTTTTTGATTAGTCGTTTTATAAGCCCAGAAAAAAAATGTAATTAACCTATAAAAACTGCTTTAAAGTTCAAAATTTCCTACTCTCGAGCCCCATTTTTGGTTAAGGTTTTATTGTATAACGTGGAAAATTAAATTCTTTAGAGAATGATCGTCAAACATTTAAATACTGGTGCCTGACAACTTCTCAAAAAATTGTCTGTATTTTTCTTGAATAAATCAAAACGGGCGACTGATGGGAATTTAAACCTCATCGCCTTCTACATATGGAATCTTATTGTTAGCGGTCTGATTCCGAATTATCCGGTACTATGTAACTTTTTTTTTACATTAACTCCATACAGGAGACCCCGAGGAAAATAATTTCCCTCAGGGCTTATGTCAACTGGGATGCTGTGTGGAGGGTCTTTTTGAGGAGAGGAAGGAATGAAGATTGGTCTTGACGAGAACCATGTTGTAAGAAGGAAGAAACACAGAGGCCGGCAAATGTCAACCGTGTGCAAATGTTGGGCACGCGTTTGGCGTGTTTCCCGACTATGCACCGGTGCCGAAGGAATCAATGACGCTAGTTCCTCGGAGCATCTTCCATTGTAATACCGGTAGAACAAGGATAGCATTCCCACCCGACGCCTGTGCTCTAAAGATTGCAATCCGTCTGTTAAGATGGGAGAATCTATCAAACGGACCGCACGTTTCTGCACAGAGTCGAGGGTATTTTTCAGGTATTTTGGAGCTCCAGACCAGAGGTGGCTGCCAAATTCAACCGCATTTGTGATTTGTACGGGGTTAGCAGTTGTGTACTATTAAAGTATCTGCGGGCCCTGTACAGTACGCCCAGTTTTTGGGAGGCTAACTTTACTCTGGCTTCGATGGAGCCCCCATACCTGAGCTGGTCACTTAAGAGTTACACCAAGCATATCAATGGAGGGCATTTTCGGAAGATTGCTTCCGTTGAAAGAGACTAGATTTTCATTTCGATCCCTTTTAGACGTAATCAAACAAGATTGGGTCTTTGAAACATTAAATTCAACGAGATTTAGCAATTATCCGATACTCATATTGTGTATTCAAGTCGCTAACAACTTGTCGCACTTTCCGAACACGTCACTACTGAAATCACAAGGTCCGCATCGCCACCGATCATCGTTGGTTTCTCGAAGCGTCAAATCTTGAACGTTTTCATAACCTCACTCTCAAAAAATAATTCTGTAGTAATTTATTTATCCTGTCATTCTTGTTGATCGTTTTTCCCCTAAAATTAAAAGCACACGCATTGTTACGAAATGTCTGACACAAGTGACCCTGCCATATGTCACCTCACATGGTTCACTATATTTGTTGACTTAACATGTGTGTCCGAGTTCACGGGTTGCGGTTTGTCTAGGTCTTTGCGGTGTATGCGTCTCTCCATGTAGGTACTGCATGGAGGGGTCGATCGGGAAAGGCTGTTTGAGAGACACCAAGAAAACTCTTCTGATCCATCGCCTTGCACCGCAGTGATAGGGGTGGTTCATGGTCAGTGTCCGAGTTCATGGAGTGAGGTTTGTCTAGGTCTTTGCGGCGAATGTGTCTCCCCATGTACTACATGGAGGGCTGGATCGGTAAAGGCCGGTTGAGGGAGACCATTTGACCTCCCCTGCAGAACTCTTCAGCTTCATCGCCTTGCACCGCAGTGGGAGGGTCTCTTCTGGGTCCACCGACTCCCAGAATCACCACTCATGCTTTTTTTCTCACCAAAACTTCTTCTCCCTGCTTTCCTTAAAAATACCCTCCACAACATCCCCAAATATGATATAGGCTATGAGGGAAATTGAAAAATAATCAGAACATCAAGCACCAAAGTCCCTGCTGAACTCAAGACCAATAGGGTGAAGGAGTCTGGGAAGACCAAGATTAAGATGGAGCGACAACGTCCTCAAAGACATATCTATCTATCTTGGAGCTTCTAAACTGGAGAGAGCTGGCACAAAACCGAGAAGAGTGGAGGAAGACTCTTGAGGAGGCCAAGACCCACCAGGGTTTGTAAAGCCAATAGTGATGATGAAGGAAATTATTTTCCTCAAGGCCTCCTGCGTGTGAAATTAACGTAACGAAAAATGTAGGGATAAAAATGCACTAAATGTGTGTTACGTCAGAAGCGGTAATTAAATAGTAATTTTGGTAAACTTTGCTGTCAAAGTTGTCACTGAAAAAAAAGCAATTTATGCAGTCACGTCAACCAACTGCAATTCAGTTTCGAATGAATAATGTATGACATGGCTACGAGTAGCTACTTTGATAACATTGCCTTTATATCCCCACAAAAACATGCATTATTGTTGCGTGTTTTTTTTGTAAAAACCTTCCGCATTGTCATTACCAATGGACGAATGCACGGAGGCTAAACAACGATAGATTATAATCGATGGGGATTTATCGAGTTGAATTAAACACGACACTTTAAATTCTGCCGCTTACTTCACAAAAAAATATTACGTGAAATGGCAAGATTATTTTTTAATCAGCGAGATAAAATGGCTGTCACAATACGGACACGTTTATTTGTTTCAAATTTACCTACCCTTAATAAATTGCGTGCGGAATAAAGAAACAAAAAATAGTCGCTTTTGATTTTATCTTTATACGTAGACATTTTGATTTTATATGTAGACACAGACAGACACATTTTTGAAATAACGTAACATGAAAGATTAAGGCTCCGCAACCGGGCCCAAAAAATGGCGAGATACGAAATTACGAATGTTAGAGGAGAGCGCTAACATTTACAGCGACAAAAGCGATGCGAAAATTGCGAAAATGCTTAATAAAACACGACTCGTTTAAAATAGAGCAAAAATCTCGCAGACATTGTCTTGAACAGCATTTAAAGAAATACTGTGATTTTTTTTATGCATATAACTTGTAAAATAACTGAAACAAACTTGTTTAAAATAATTTTTGGGAATTTTATATAATTTGCGTTTCGGCGCGGGCAATATCTAGATATTGTCTTCAAGAATAACATATATTTTTTTAAGAGCTTTAAAACTTAACGTGTTTAAGGGAGATATGTAAGAAATCGGTAGTAAGATAATCTCAAAAAAAAAAACAGTTTCCGACTAATCTAATCTACTTATAACTCAGTTTCCAAGTGATACTCCATTCTTCAAATAAGTTAAATTTTGTATTGTTTTTAGCAACTAATTACAATAATTCTGGACACATTATCCAAATAGTAAAATTGTTTTGATAGCAGATAAATACTTATAATTACATATCACCGAACTTACAACTTATTGTTTTTTACATTCACATTGTAATTTAAGAATTTAAATATAGCATTAAAAAATGTACACTACTCTTCCAGACACAAGTTAACGCTTCCATGGAAGAGTGGTATTAACATATTTGAATATGAACATGTAAGCAAATTAACACATCATCTAAATGTACATTATATTTTATATGCTATAATCAATAAACGTTTGATATAAAAAAAAAAAATAAAAAAAAATTCGGGTAGCGGGCCCTTAAGATATTATTTGTAAATATCTATTTGCGAAAAATAAGATGTCGGTGCTAGCATTGATAGTTAAAGCCTCGGTCACACAGATTGATTCTAATGCTGCTATTTGAATTCAGATAGTTGCCATTAGAGAAAAAATAATAATGTTTTGAGACGGTAACATCGTCAAAAAATGTACGGTGGACAAGTAGATATATAATAACACCTCGATCAAAAACTTTTAGGACTTTATTCATAAAATCTAAAATACAAGTTTATCAATCATAATCCATGTGGTTACCTCCAAAGTACTCCCCATCAACTGCAACGCACTTAAGGCCAGCGCTTGATCTATTCCTTGAAACACCGATTGTACTTGTGATGTATTGCATTAATCAACAGTGAAAATTAGAAAATATCGTAGCTTCCACCTTACGAATGGATAAATAATATTTCAGAATTATAACGAAATCAACACACTAGCGGCACCTAGCGGATTAAGTTTGATTGGACCATGGAGACAGTAGAGATCCATAATGATTAAACTCATGTCAAGTTTTGATAAAAAGATCACAGAGGGTATTAAAAATCGTCACGACACAGGGAAAGACCCTTTCTTAGGCTCAAAAATAAATAGTTGAAACCAACAGCCAATCAGGTAGAAGCAGAAAGCTATAAATAATTAATCAAACCAATCACAAAGCGAAGGGCGTATTCATATTTTGAACAAAGAGATGGACTTTAGACTAGGCAATTAATCAGAGATTTATGGGAAAAAATATCGTCATCAACCGAAAGATCACTACACTATAATGTAAACAGGGTCTCACGCTCGGTGCATTGGATACAATGACCCTAGATGTAATGTAAACAATCAGTGCAATCGAGGTATTGACAACCGCCGTTAACGGACAAATTAATCCATATTATGTTGGAAAAACTATGCAAGAAAATAACAAGAAAATTATAATAGGAGGAAAATTAAAGAAAAGACGTGTAAAACATAAGAAAAGCTACTGTAGGGATATTCAGTTGTATAACGAGTACGTGGAAAGCAAAAGGAGACCAGATTCAGAGGGAAACGTACGTTTGATATTTAAAAGGAAGAAAAACGCTGGAAAATTAGGAATGTCACTTTTAGATGAAGCAATAAAGTCCGGGAAAACGATTTTGAAAAGAGAATCTAATGGAAAAAATGGACGTTTAAACGGAAGTGTTTATTGAATAATATAAGATTTCGACTTAATTTTGCGTTTTCAGACGAGTTTAAATAGATATCGTTATATATTTGAAATAGGGTGGTCATTCTAGTTACATTGCGTTAGATAAAGTAAACGGAAGGGGTTGTTTTACGTCAATTGTTTGAGGAGAATTCTATGGGAGATAGGACAGACTGCAAGGAAAAATGAAACATTATTTGGGTTGACGATCTCACACGTGATTTTGTTGTTTAAACAATAAGAAAACGAACATGATATTAGGTGATTAAACCCATTTTAATGGCTTTTAGGACGATAAAAATTACCATTGGTCTTATGGACAGTTTATATTAACTAAAAACCATTATATTTTATTACCCTCGAATAAATGCTGAGTTATTGATCAATACCTCGAAATCCAGACATAAACAGGTGTCAAATATTAAATTAATGTGGATTTAGGTAAGAAAGGGACGGAATTTGGGGGATGACCCATAGGACGTAATAAAAATGACAGAAATTTAAGGACCGAAGTGGGAGTGTTTCCTATAAAAATGTGAAAAATGATATATTAATTAATAACAAATAGAAAATGAAATTTTCTATTGAGGCAGCAAACATAAAAAAACGATATGTATAGGAGAGTAATGTACGGTGAAATTATGGGGGAGTAGATACGGCCAAGGAAAGCAAAGAAAATCTTAAATTAACAATGAATAAAATAAATACGGCTGGAAACATAAAAAAATATAGGGATGTGGACAATAACGTAAGGATAAAAGAGGAAATTCGTAGGAAGAGTGTTGTGAATACAAGAAAATTCTAGGGGAAAGGGGAAAATTCAGATATACTACGTAAATAAAGAAAATACGGGTTTTTAATGGAAAATTCATACAAGTAGCAGTGAGATAGAGTAGAATTTATAAAAATTGCAACTCGAAATTGCATAGTAAACATTTCGATATGGAGTTAATCATGATTTGTGATAGGTGCGGAAAAATCGAGACGTAAATATAGTTATCGAAGACGGGCCTTTTACGAATTGAGAAAAAAAAAGAACTTAAAAATTATGAAATTCAAGCTAATTTTGTATGACCAACAGCACAAAGAACGATAGGGCAATTTAAAACAAAGTAACTGAATCCGGACCTTGTAGGTATGAGAACACGAGACAAGACACAATGATCCAGTTGAAGTACGACTTAAGGAACCTTATTCGATAATAGTGAGAAAATTTCAAGAGGATACGAGTTGATAGAGTTGGAATTGTGTTGTCACAGGAAATTTAGATACAACCTTTTGGACCTGAGAGGGGTATAAAAAAGAGAACTCGGGCATTTTTCGTTAGTCAGCGCCGGTTGTGAAAAGTTGAAAGTTCGTGAGACGCGACGAAAACGCTCGGTAATTACTTGTGAAAAAAATTCTAAGTGATTAGTGTTAAAATATACAATGTAATACATAATTTTAACAATAATAATGTTGGTTTAAGGGTTGGCAACATTTTGCACGTGGCAACCCATTTTTAGTTCTTTTGTTTTTTTTTCTCTGTGCTCCAAGCGTTCTTCTCTTGTTTTCATGTAATACGTACATCTTAAAATAAAACCAGTTATTAAAGTGTTATATTTCTTTTTATTAAAATCACTAACTCAGTAGATTACAACAGGTTATGGGGCCCAGACACATAAACCTTGATTTATAATATAATACATGCTGAGTAGTGGATAACTGCTGCAAATTGATTGACCGGCGAATTGAGGTTAAGTTGACACCACGCCGCGTGCATCACTTCATTTTTTGCAGGAGGGAGGCAAAAAGAAATAAAAAACATCTTGTTAAGTGTAGTGATCAAGATGGAAGGAAACCAAAACGGGTTAAAACTGGAAGGTTCGAGAAACTGGAATGTTTGGAAGTTCCAGACTACAGTGCTTTTGCGTGGACAAGGATGGCACGATGTAGTTGAAGGCCGAAGTATAAAACCTGAAGAACAGGCACAGAAAATTCTTTTGGAAAACAAGGATGCGAAGGCTCAGACCTTAATAGTCACAAGGATGACAGAAAATGTTATGTTGCACATTATATCCTGTTCTACTTCAGCAGAAATGTGGAAAAAGTTGCAGAGTGTTTATGAACAAAAGACGGAGACTAGCATTCACATTGTTCAACAGCGATTTTTCCAGTACAAATACGAAAAAGGTACAGAAATGTCTGTGTTTTTGTCAAAAATCCAAGAAATGCAGAACCATTTAAAGCAAATGGGGGAAGAGATTTCCGAGAAATTTGTTATAACTAAAGTACTTATGTCGCTGCCAGAAGAATATAAACATTTTGTTTCGGCTTGGGAATCTGCCCCTGATGATAAGCAAACCTTGGACAACTTAGTGGCCAGGTTATTGATGGAGGAAGAAAGGCTTATGGATAAGAATAATGAACATCAGCAAACTTCATCATCGTCAGCTTTTTTAATGAAAAATAAAAAGACTGGAAAGTGTTTCAAATGTGGGAAAATAGGACATTTCCAGAGCGAATGTAAGAATAAAAAAAATAATAGTGAAAAGAACGTAATTAAAAAATGTTTTTATTGTAATAAAGTTGGGCACAACAAGAGTGAGTGCTGGCACAAGAAAGGAAAGGAGAAAAATGCGTTTGTAGTACAACAGATACCTAAAGAACTTTATCAACAGTCAAAATGGTTGGTGGACACAGGTGCTAGTCAACATATGTGTCAAGATGAAAATCTGTTTTCGACATTTTCACCAGAAGTGTCACAAAAGTCTGTGATAATAGGTGATGGTACTGAAATAAATGTTATTGGCTGCGGACAAGTGGAGCTAGAGGTATTCAATGGACACCAGTGGGTCGAGACAACCATAGAAAATGTACTGTGTGTGCCAGACTTACAAATAAACTTGTTATCTGTGAATTGTATGGCAGACAAAGGTTATGTCATGTTGACAGATCAAAACATTTGCAAGTTTTTCAAGAATAATAAAGTATGTGCGGTAGCAAATCGTGTTGGAAATATGTATACTATGGATGTTCGTTATAAATATAAAAATTTCTTTGCAAATGTAACTACAGTTAAATCAAGCTTGAGTGAGTGGCATGAGAAACTTGTACACCAGAATATACAGCAGGTGAAAAACGTGTTAGAGAGCAATAATATTAAAGTTTCAAGTAATTCTCTTCAGAATTGTCAAGGCTGCTTACAGGGTAAATCACACCGGCTGCCCTTTATGAACAGTGAGACAAAAACTGTTAAAACATGTGAACTGATATATGCCGATGTTTGCGGGCCGATGGAGGCAGTATCTGTAGGCGGGGCGAGGTATTTCTTGATTTTAAAAGATGATTACTCTTGCTATAGAACTGTATACATTATTAAAAAGAAGGAAGAAGTGATTAACTGTATTAAAGATTTTGTAAACAAAGCTGAAAATGTCACGGGTAACAAAATAATCACATTTAGAAGTGACAACGGATTAGAATTCATTAATAAGGCTGTGTCAACTTTGTTCTCAGACCGGGGTATAGTACACCAAACTTCTGTACCATACACGCCACAACAGAATGGCAAGGCGGAACGGGAGATAAGAACCCTGACAGAAGCGGCAAGGTCAATGCTATGTGCCAAGAATCTACCAAAAAAATTATGGGCAGAAGCAGTCAACACTGCAGCCTATGTTCTCAACAGAACCAGTAGAAGTAATGAACCAGGAAAAACACCCTATGAATTATGGACAGACAAACAATTTGATCTGAGTAATCTACATATCTTTGGTACGCCCGTATCTGTCCATATTCCAAAGGAAAAACGTAGAAAATGGGATTCCAAAGGAGAAAATGGAATCATGGTAGGGTACGGAGAAAATGTGAAAGGATTTAGAATTTTTTATCCTGATAAAAATGAAGTTCATATAAAGAGGGATGTCATTTTTCTGGAACCTGTCTTTGAGGAATGCGATAGCTTAAACCTAGAGTCTGTAACAGAAACACTCAACAATGAAAACGAAAATAACCAGCAAGAGTTAGTAGAAGATGTTGTGAGTGATCCAAACATTACAAATCAGATGTCAGATGATGAGCAGCACAGCTTATATGAACCCGAAGAAGCAAGTGATGAAGACAGTGAACGCGATAATGATAATACATTACAGCCAGCTTCTCCTCGTCGAACCAAACGTGTCAGAAAGGCACCACAATTCTATACTTGCCAAAATGTGTACACTGCAGAGACAGAACCAGGCACCTATAAGGAAGCTATGCAGAGGAGTGATGCCTGTCAGTGGGAAGAAGCTGTCAAACAAGAACTGGATACTCTCAAAGCAAATAATACTTGGACAGTGTGCGCTGTACCTCAAAAACAAAACATTATTAGTAGTAAGTGGGTATTCAAAATAAAGAAAGTTGATAATACTATCCAATATAAAGCAAGATTGGTTGCCAGAGGTTTTGAACAGAATGATGCATTAGATTTATATGAAATCTACTCACCTGTTGCCAAATTGTCAACATTTAGATTATTTGTTTCAGTTGCTACAAAATTAAAACTATCAATACATCAGATGGATGTCACTGGGGCCTTTTTATATGGGGATATAAAGGAAATTGTGTTTATTAAATTACCGGAAGGGGCGTATGATGGTTGTGATAATATTGTTAAACTAAATAAATCATTGTATGGGCTAAAAAAATCCCCTAAATATTGGAATGAAAAATTTAACCATGTAATAAGTAAAGCAGGCTATGTAAAGTCAAAGAATGATCCTTGTTTGTTTACTAAGTGTAATGGAGAAAACCAAACTTATGTTTTATTGTATGTCGATGACCTCTTGATGTTTAGTAATAATGAACAGGAATTAAGTGATCTTAAATTAAAATTACACAATGCATTTAAGATGAAAGATTTGGGACCAATTTCAAATTTTCTTGGTATCAGTGTTAAACAGAATTTGAAAGACGGTGTAACTGAATTATGTCAAAAATCTTATTTAGAAAATGTATTAAAAAGATTTAACATGGAAAATTGCAAACCAATATCTACCCCTATTGATCAAAATTTTAATGTAAAAATCTTAGAATCTAAAGAATGTAAGTCTGACAAGGATATTGAAAACACTTGTAGGAAAATTATTGGAAGTTTAATGTATGCTGTCTCAGGCACTAGGCCAGACCTTTGTGTAGCTGTATCTATATTAAGTAGGTACCAAAATAATGCAAGTGATGTATTGTTGACTCATTTAAAAAGAATTTTAAGATATGTAAAATATACTCTAGATTATAAGCTGATTTTCAAATGTAATGATGATGGGCTTGTTGGGCATTGTGATGCAGATTGGGGTGGTGACACACGAGATAGAAAGTCTACCACTGGCTACTGTTTCAAGTTCTCCAATTGTCTTATATCGTGGTGTTCTAAGAAACAGTGTTCCGTAAGCTTATCATCAACCGAAGCAGAGTATGTTGCAGTCAGTATGGCGGCTAGTGAATCTTGCTGGCTGTCAAGTTTATTAAAAGACTTTAATAATATAAATGTTTGTCCCGTACCTATGTACTGTGATAACCAGTCTGCCATAATGGTTGCAAATACTGATCATATTAAAAGACTAAAACATATGGATATACGTTATCATTTTGTCAAAGATTTAATTAAGGAATCTAAGATATGTTTAATGTATGTTAAGACTGAGGATCAAATAGCTGATATGTTTACTAAGTCATTGAACAAAAATCTATTGTTTAAATTTATTACTCAATGTGGACTATACTAGATAATGAAAGAATGTATTACATTGAGCGGGGGTGTTAAAATATACAATGTAACACATTATTTTAACAATAATAATGTTGGTTTAAGGGTTGGCAACATTTTGCATGTGGCAACCCATTTTTAGTTCTTTTGTTTTTTTTTCTCTGTGCTCCAAGCGTTCTTCTCTTGTTTTCATGTAATACGTACATCTTAAAATAAAACCAGTTATTAAAGTGTTATATTTCTTTTTATTAAAATCACTAACTCAGTAGATTACAACAATTAGGATTGCAGGACTTAGAAAATGTTCATATTCGAGCCAGTGACTTATAAAGATTTGAGAAATTAAAATCAGTGGAAATAGAAATAAAGTTTACGTTTTACTTAATTGTGAAAAGTTAAAAGTTCTGTGATAAATACAGTTTGATTAGTGGAAAATTCGGTTTTTATAATCAATAAATATCATATTTTGAGATTTAGTAATTTCGCGACAAGTGTCGGTGTGGTAAATAAATAAAGTGATGTAATAATAATAAAAAGTAAAGAAGTGATAATTAATTACGTGTGTTCAGTCTAAACGGCAAGGGTTCTAGCAAATATCAAATATTCATATTAATTATTTAAAAATAGTGCAAATTAAAAAGAAGTTATAAAAAATTATGTGCGTTCAGTTTAAACGGAAAGAGTTCTAGCACATATCAAATAATTATATTAATTATTTAAAAATAGTGCAAATTAAAAAGAAGTTATAAAAAATAATGTACGTTCAGTTTAAACGGAAAGAGTTCTAGCACATATCAAATATTTAAATTAATTAATTTAAAAATAGTGCAAACAGAAAAATATTTATAAATAAATAAATAAGCATAAATAAATAATAACGAGTTTGAAATAAAGTGCAGTTAGAACGATAAACATCATTTAATTTAGTTAGATTAAACGAGAATAAAATAAAATTGAGTCGAAAAAAAAAAAAAAAAAGTTTATTTGAATTTAGTTGATAACATAGGAATAAATACTAGTTAGAAAAATATATATAAACAAAAGGGTTGGTCGTGTAGCACCCGACCGGAGTTGACCATTTGGGGTAAGTTTTACATAAAGTATAAATAATTTTCAGAGACATGGACGAGGCAGTGGGCAGCTGATCGTCGGTATAAAAACTTATATTATTACGACAAAATATTACTTGATTCAAATCTGTGCTATATATGTATATTATAAGAAAAAAAAGGTTAAACACAATCTTATGTATGTTAAATTATGCTTGTATATGTGTATATATATATTTATATTTATCCCAAGAAAATTTTAATCAAAAAGAAACACACTTAAATAAAAGTAAAAGGTATCGATTACGAATACCTACTTAGAACGCACTATGCTATTTAAAAAATAGTTGTGTGCTAGATAAAATTTCAAGTTCATATTTTATACTTATTTTATTAATATATGTACTATTATAATTTCAGCTAATACGTAACGATTGAAATTAGGTTGTGAACGAGAATTTATTTCAACCATAATATAATTGTATATATCAGTATATTTTTATTGAGACAAAATATGTATGTATATATATGTGTGTATATGTATGTAAATTATAACTATATTTATCGGGGAACAGATTAGACATTTGCGAAAAGGAAATTACCACTATTAAATTCAAAAGAAAAAAATTAGAACCATATAAGCTCGCGTTCAGGGATGTTCTAAAATAAACAAATATCTCACGTTTGGAATCTAGGTCACGAGGACAGCGGGAATGTTTAGATTTAGTTGAGACAACTGAAAAATCACGGGATAGTAAAAATTTTACCAAAAGTTGAACCTTGGGGGAAAATTTAGAAAACAGTTCAACAATAGGAGGCAGTGGTCGCTCCTTAAAAAAACCAAGGACCATTAACCAAACACATAATAGAGATGGCAATCTCTTAAATAAAATTGTCAACCAAACAAATCAAAAAGCTTGGAATTTTCAGCACTCCAGATTAAACCGAAAATAATTTCTTATTCTACTAGTATCTATTAATATCACCCACTTTTAATATGTATATATTCGGTCGTCGGCTAAGGTTTTGTGCAGAATCCCTTTTCACGAAATCCGAGCTCGGAATATGAGACTAGCTAGTTTCATATTGTGAGTTATAATCCTACCCAAACGTAAATTTACATATATATCTTTTTATGTACTGTACATTGATTGATGTGGACCCGCTTACAGCTAGCGTTTTAGACTCGACAGAGTTACTCTCACATCATTTCCTGTACGTGGAGTGAGGATTCACGACCCGTAACTCTACACAACACCGTGAGTATATGATTGCATATAGGACGAAACCGGTTTGCCCTAAGTAAATAGTAGACCTTGGAGGAGTTGGAATTTGGGGGTTTCGGGACTTGGGGAAAGACCTGAATGACGTGCACGACGACATGGAAGATTGACAGAACAAGGTACTAAGACCCTCTGGAAAATCGCGTCGGCTGACTGTGCGAAGTTCTAGTTGATCCTTGACCATCCTGTTAACTTGCAGGAGGATAGGAGCCAAATTTTCGGCAGAAAAGGGGTATTCTGAGTTCGTCTAATATGCAATCTATTAATTACATTAACCTACTAAACCCATCTTTATATGTACCTTATAGCAGCTGAATCGGATTGGAGGGATGCCAAGCAGACACAAAATAATCATAATCAAATTTACTAACAATTAACCATTTGAGTCACACTTAATTATCTGTTCAATTAAACATGCGTAGTTTCGATTAGTACAGTTTATTTACGAGTTTGTTAGGATGTATGGAAACATAATAAGCGACGGAGGAAAGTTAGCTCATTTAGAGAAATTATTTAAAGTTAGATTTGCAAGGGAGAGACCAATACAGTTTGAAACCCAACGCTCTGTTAGAATCAACAGGTTACCACATAGAAGAAAGTAATTAAAATCCTATATCATAAATAAAAAAAATTACACAACGTTTGATGGAGTTTAATTACAACATGAATACGAAAATATTAACGTTCAAGGTCGTAAATAACGTATTAATTAGTTAAGTACATATATCTCTAAAGGTATGTATTACAAGGGAGCTTTAAGTAGCTTTCTGTAGTTATCAAAGAAAATAAGGGTCCAATTTTCATGTAGGCTTGTGTGACGTAGGGAAGGAATTTTCCATCCCTACTACACACATGCAAAGCCTTAAAAATTTAAATATCGATCAGAGCCAAAAGAAAAGTTCAAGAAAACTTGAAGGGATGAAAGAATTCCAAAAATATTTAATAGTAAAATATAAAAAGAGGAGAAGCGAGAGAGAATCATCACATACTCAATTTTCAGTATGTATCAGAGCCATTTTCTATTGTTTCACGACATTCTCTCGGGGGCTGTAACGCATTCTGCAAAGCGGTTTTTTAAGTCGGTTGAACAGGAAAAAGCCACAGAGGGCCAGATTAGATGATTTCAAAGGCTGCTGTATTATATTCGCGTTGTTTTTGGTCAAAAACTCACCAATAACGACAGTTGTGGTGCAAAATTGATGTCATTTTCTTGTAAAAAACTTGTAAACAATCGAAAACACGCACAAAGTTTGAGGTACTCAATGTAGCGTAACTTTTACAGCTATGACGTTGAGCTATGACGCTGAAATTTGAAGGGAAGTGTCAATGACAGTTGTGGTAACCTAACAAAAAAAATAATTCCAATCAGGAGATTGACCGCTACTTTATACGGTGGCCGGTCCTCAAACACATTGATCAAGCTGGTATATCAATGGCGGAGGACCAAATAAAAAATGTACAATGAGATGACTAAAAAACTGAAGAATCTCTTATTGCATTGAAGTATAATCATGAATTTTTTCAAAGTGCCTTCATAAAAGTTGCTAGCATTGGCGCTACTTGCGGCCAACGCTAAACCCAAAACCTGGAAAGGACATGCAATAAACAAGCCGGCGGCTAGCTCTGCACAGCCGGCGCGAGCAAGGTCCCTCTTAAACCCAGGGCGAGTGTCTGTGGTTCGCTTGTTAATTCCTACTCCCCTTCCTTTCCTCAAAATCTCCAGGTCTCCTTCCTCAATCAGAACACAGTTGTTATGCACGAAAAAGGGTTTTATTCAATTAAAGGTGAACAGGGTTCTACAAAAGGCCAGCATCGGCACTACACACATGAGTATTTGGCTATCTCTAATTAATTCTATCATAACGGGGGGAGCTTCTCTCAACTCTCTCTACACGTGTTTAGTGAATTTAAATGTCAGTTCTTAGCACACAGAGGGGTAGCAAGGTTCATTGGTACTCACAAGCAGGAGATAGGCGGTCGGCAGACAGGATTCTGGGTAGGCGTAAGCCTCTTTAAGCACAATACACAATTAAAGTAAAACATCGTGAGCGTTTACGGAGAGCGCCTAGCGCGAATCACGGGGAACACAGTTATTCTGCCGAAGGCCGGCGAAGGAATGGGAACGGGGAGCCGCTCGGCGCTTGGCACGGGCGCCGCGCGGTGCGGGGAGAGGGGCGGAGGGCCTGTGCAAGGGGTCAATTCGCTATTAGCTCGCACGGGAAACAATTCCGTAACGTAACAAAGTATTGTCCGTAAGTCTTATCTAAAGATTAGTTGAGGGAGACCTTTTAACCTCTCCGGTCGGACTCTCTCGTCGCCTTGCACCGAAATGGATTCACACTTCTGTCACTCCTAGACAAACTCACCCCCAGATTCCTAACCAGCCCTCATACCTTTTTCCTTCTCAGAACTTCATATCCTTCCTTCTCCTAAAAAGACCCTCCACACAGTATTCCCAAAGATGAAATAGACCCTGAGGGAACTAATGTGTGGAGCTAATACAAAAAATAAAAATATATTGATTTTCGGATGATGCAATTCATTTATGTAACAAGATTTTTATGGCAAAAAAACGTTTCTTCTGTAAAGAAGACAGTTAATCGAATCAGTTCAGTAATTTACTAAAACGAATCCTTTGAGGAAGACGATCATAAAAGAAATTACATGGACAAAGGAACAAAAGGATAAGTTAGTTTCCAGAAAATTATGAAATACGGAAAACTTATTACGCTATGGAAAGAAGGAAACAAAATTTAATTATTGCTGAAAGAACGTGATAATATCCGTTGGCGCATCCGCCTTTTAACAGACAATACATTATTCATCGCAAAATTAGAAATTAATAGTGGTTTACAGTTTTTACGTGTTTTATACTGCATATTTTATCTTTAACCTCATTGTTTAGGAGTTGGTAAACATGAACACAGAACCGGGTAAGTGGCAGCCTGGTTGGTCGCCATCATCGTGTACAGCCCACACTTTGTTGCCCGCAGAAAAAGCGAGAAGAAAAAGAAAAATAAATCACAGTGCTTGCACGTTTCAATGCGGTAATCCTAAAAAATAAATGAGATGAATTTTTGTTCGTGTAAGAATTTAAATAAAAATCCTACATAACAGTTAGTGCAAAGCACTACACAGCTATCACATATTTACTTGCTTGTTCACCCAAGCCTTACAAGTTACGTAAAAAAATTGTTCTATAAAATGTTTATTTTTGAAGTGAAGACATCTTTAGCATCGTTGTGATTTTAAATTCGATGAAACGTAAACGAGCGATACTAAAAAGAGACAAACACATACATCTATAGGATTTAGCCTGCGAGAGAATGAGATGGCAATAAAATATTTATTTAATTCACGGGACTCAGTTCCAATATAATACGGTAAATCCACAGTCCCACGCAAGCCTCCTGTGGTGTAGTGGTATAAAGCGCCTGACGAATCTTTGCAGACATTTATCCGACCAAGGGTCCAAAAAAAATTTTATACATATATATACATATATATATATATATATACATATATATTGTAAAATCAATATCCAATCTTTAAATCACTCCAAAATAAACAGGTAAAAGAAAACACAAAAGAAAGCGACATCTAGCGACTCTGAAGAAGAAAATACAAATACTAATAAGATGACCAAATGTATAGGAAAAGGTGCACTGGAATTCGACGATAAAAATATGGAAAAAAATCACCCCTCAGATTGATAAAGAAAAGTGCTTCGTAGTCTCCCCACTCTTGTCTACTTTTCTGGAGGTTTCACTTCTACCGCGTGTGAATTGCGTACTCTGATTTTTTTTTGTATCGTATGTATAAAATATATGCATATGTGAAATTTGTATTTATGATTTATCATAAATAGTAGGTAAAAATGTATTACCTCTCACTTATGTATTATATTATAAATTTTTCTCGTCCTAAAATGAGTTCATCGGGATTGCTCTGTAGCAAGAAATAATAAAAATACATGGATTAAGCTTAAATTAACGTCGCAGGTAAGTCATTTTGTAATCGATAAAAATGTGCATAACGTATAGACTGTTAAAGAAAGCACTTGATTTAATTAAACCGGTGATTCCCTGCATTACTTACGGTAAAAAATGTAAATTAAGTCTCCGGTGACAATTTTTCTTAATTTTTTTTTCAGATATCATCACTGGACACTCAGCCGAGTGAAACTCTTATTTATTGTGGAAGAATAATTGAAAACGTCGAAATATATTTTATTTTATAATGTACATAACATAAAGTGGGTTAACATTAAAAAAACAACGTAAAAAAAAAAAAAATATTAACCGTTCAATATTATCTTAATAAAATTCATGTTTATCAAATAGAAACAAGAATTTATCAATGCAGAATGATGGTGATATAAAAAAAAAACATTTGCAATTTTAGGTAAAAAAAAAACCCTGATGATAGTATACAGGGTGTCCGGGGGTAAAGTGCATTAACTTTGGGAGGTGATTCAACATGATGGTAGGAGTAAAAAAGATTAACAACTTTTTTCGAAATTCCAACTCTTTTTTTCCATACAAAAAGACGTACCTACTAAAAAAAACTTAGTGTGAGGTACGATCTTACTTGCTGATAGCCTGCCGGGCGCCCGACTCGATTGTGATTGGCCCGTATCGTAACAGCGGAACATAATAAATCTGGCCGCACACGCCGGACTAATTTTATCTTTTTACCTCAAAACTACCCCTAAAAATTGGAATTTCGAAAAAAGTTATTTATCTTTTTTACTTGCACTATCATGTGGAATCACCTCCCGAAGTTAATGCACTTTATCCCCGGACACCCTGTATATCTATTAAATGATTAATTTTTCTTAGGGTCGGCACAACTGCAAAACCTAATTTGATAGATATTCCCTACATCTTGGAATGCCATAAGTTGTTTACCAAACATCTACTGCAATGGGCGGCACCACGATCTGCAATGACCATTACACTCGCCGCGGGTATATTGTATTAGTTGAATTCTGCTCTAAGTGCGAGGCATATATCCTGAAACACGCTTGCAAGAGAGGAGAGAAAGCCACGAACACAATACCAACTTTAATGTAGCGAAATATATTACCAACTAACTAATTAACCATCACGCCGTTTCCCCGCAGGAGTAGGCAGAGAGGACGGACCTCCAAACAACTCGGTCTTGGCACACACTCTTTGCCTCACTCACATTCATACATCGTCTCATACGTTCTCTTCTATTATTCTGATTTTGACATGGCCCGATTCAAGTATCTGATTCACTTGATCGTGCCATGTCATCCTCGGGCGTCCTCGACTTCTACCATTCACATTTGCGTCGTATATTCTTCTTACACTACTTTCTTCGTTCATTCGCTCTACATGCCCAAACCATCTGAGGGTCCCTTTCTTAATCTTACTCATTATGCTTACATCAGCCGTACATTCTTTGCGAATACTCACATTTCTCACACGATCATACATCGTTTTACCACACATACGCCTCAGGGATCTCATTTCAACAGCATTCAGTTTACTTTCATCCTTCCTCTACCAGTTCCACGCCTCACTGCCATACATCAGGGTAGGTACCAGGACTCCATTGAGGACTGCTATCTTCGCTTCTTTTGATAGTTTTTTTTTTTATTAGCGCCAACGGCATTCATGTCCTCCATTAATGGAGTTACCGACATTCACCCTTCTTTCAATATCTCTATTAGCCTTCCCATCTCTCGTAAACATACTCACCCAGATACACAAACTCATCCACCTGCTCCAAGTATTCATCATTCAAAATATATTATCTCTTGTATTGTATAAAGCCTTTAAAAAAATATTATCGAGACAAAGGCGATACGGAATTGTGAAGCATTGGTATCTAATAGGAGATGAGCATTTGAAAGAAAGAGCACTGAGACAGACGTACACCTACATCTACATTCAACATTTACATTAAATTTATTACACAATTGTGCAAACCTGAGTAAAATCTCGAGATAGTCATTAGTGGCGTTATTGCGTACTAATATTTTGTTGAAACGTGTTCCATTATTAACACGCTAGTATCAGTTCACGGGGATTGGATTCGTCGTAGTTAAAGCGTTGTGGGTCAAATTGGACATATTGAAGGTAAAAAAGTGGTACCAATTTTTTCGTTTTGTGTTTCATCTAAATATGATCATCAATGGAGATAGTCCGAATCTTCGACATATCAATTCTATTTTTGAAAAAGCTATTAAAAAATGATATTATAGGTAGATGATACATTATTATCAATTCTCGATATTCTCCAGACAAACACTTACAATTTTGAAAATGAAATGTGCATTCAAAGCAAAAGTTCTACAATTCATTGATCCAGAGTTATATACAAAGTCACAACTGATATCAGTATTTTTAATTTTTTTATTTACATTTTCTTTTTTGTGAAGAGACGCCAAGCGAACACGATCAAGAATTTTGAATACCTACATAATATTCGAAAATTTTGCAGTTAATTTTATGAAGTGTTGCAGTTTCTTTACTGTGGCGATCATTCAATGTCTTGTCGATTGTTTGTTTGCTTTTGCTGTACGAGTAGATGGTACTCTTTGGAATCGGAGATTTATGGATCGAGTGGTGAGCAAAGCAGCAACAATTCTGGCATCATAAAATTTGGACAGTTTAGTTTTCCTGTCAGGAATTTCTAGGTCAACGAAACCAATATCGAAAGGCATTTCCAGTAATATTTTTTTTAAAGTCAAAGTCAAAAGAGGCAAAAAAAAGAATTATATCGAAATAGTTTGAGACAAGGATCGATATTTTTTAAAGAGATTCATAGTATAATTGACACATAGTAATAATTCGTAATAATAATAATGTAACATTTCATTTGCATTTTGTTTCTATATGTACTCAACTGTGCTTGTGAACGTGTACGGGTTGTTGTTTTATAAATAGTTATATTTACTATAGCTTTATTTTTATTATGAGGCCTAGTTGTTTAAACGAAGTTGAACAATTCATCAAATTTCAACGTTATTTTTTTAGTTCTGAAATTGTTTCATTGTGGGGTAGTTGTTCACATAACTGTAATAAATACAGAATTTGAATAAAACTTTCTCAGAATTTGAGAATAAGGAACTCCAATGAAAAATATTATGGCTTTAAAAAAATATGTTCATATAGACCAATAAACGCTGATTCTGAATATAATATATAAGTTTTATTTCATAATATTAAACGTCGAGTTCTTAAAAAAATATTAAAAATTGCATTTTTAAAACTCTCGTCAAAACACACTGTAAAGTTGGTATTACTGAATGGTTAGTGCTGACGTCACGCGTCACCAGTCATTGTATTGAAATATTTGATTATGTAGGTATGACATAAGCCATCAGTATTAACAACATTTCATGTTATTCGATATTTCATACTGTTTATAGAGATTTAGTTGTTGTGTTTATTGAAACAACATTTAAGCCTAAATAATTCAGTATCAAAAATAGAGGTATCTCCATTAGTTTATCTCTATTATTTAAAATATTGAAAAACTACTGCACAAAAAAATAGTAATGCTACTTCTAGGGAGAATGCTTCGAATAACGGTATTCAAAATGGCGGCACGTGATCAGCTGATTGCCCTATCCTATAGTAATTTTTCAGGAGTGATGACGTCACACGATTCACCGTACTTGGTGGATCTTGAAAAATTAAAACTTTGACAATTATTTTAACTATTAAAACTAACTCTAAAAATAAAAATAAAAATGCAGTTATTTAAGTTGGAAGGTCATTATTCATAAAAAAAATTGGACTGGGGTTCTCTATTCATTTACAAGTTCTGTTATTATTTCATTATGGGTCAGTTGTTCGACAGAACTAAAATAAATAACTGATTTGAATAGAACTTTCACAACACTTGAAAATTACCTTTGAAAGATGAATTTTTCAAATTCTGTATACTTATTGTGTTTTGATAATTAAAAAATTTATTTGTTTTATTATGAAATGGATCTTATCTTTAATTTATTTAACAATTTTATTCCCGGATCTGTTTCGCCTTTATTGGAAACATATTTTTTCCATGGTATTTAAAATTTCAGCAAATATACATTACATTAGGTGTTATCGCATTGAGAGAAAGTCTATTTCTACATGCACTGATTCATATTTTCGAGGAAACCGTTCTATAGATGGACTATCCCTTAAATAGATTATGACCTCAGCCTTTACAGTTAGAAAAATCGGGTGACATAAAAACGCTGAACTATTTCCGAAGTCATCCTTACATGAACGGACAAAGAGTTCGATTAAGACTAAATCTTGATTACAAAACCCACAAAGGATCCCGACTTCTAGTGGACGCCTCACTTCTGGAGCGAATTACTTACAGATCATTGACTCCGAAACGTTGTGTAATTTATGACTAGAGATTTTCCTAAATAGAACCGCGAACTCGTTTCTACTAGAGAATTCCGTTGATTTATTCCGGTAATAATATTTAATATGGTTTCCGGCGATGATCCCGAATTTACTAGATTGGACATACTCTATTGATTTATTGAATTTGTAAGTGCCCTTTATGTCCTTTTAACACTTATAATTGTAATTTATATTATGTCTTAGCAATGTTGAAATAAATGTTCCCAATTCCCTTTGTTTGGCGTGAAAACATGTTTCACTTTTAATACTCACATTTAAAAATTATATCGCCTATTTTAGCCATCTGACCCAAATATGTCGACTGCATAATAAGATAGAGTGTGCTGAAGTAGATATTTTCATAGATAATCTATATGGATTTAGAAAAAAATGTTCTGCGATTGCTAAAACACACTTGCACACTTTACGAGTACTTTTCCGCCACCGTATGAGAAGTTTATGGCGCAGACTGCCCCAACCGAAGAATGCGATCATCATCGCCATGATTGCTTAGATCGAGTCCCCTCTGATGGCCCTCTGAAGACGGGAGACAGTCCGTAAACAGCTGCTTGCATTCATTTTAGTGTTTATTTTTTTTTTCAGTTTCATTTCTCATTTTTTCCAACTTATTCGTTTTTAATTTTATTTATGTGTTGTTATTCAATTTTAACCTCATCTTATTATTTGTCTCGCAAAATGCAACTGACCGGATTTTAATAAGTGGAGGTTGAGTGCAAAGGACATATAGGCACGTGTTTGTCAGTTTAAACGTTCTAGCTTTAAAGGTCGCTGTTTCACAATAATAGCAATTAAGGGCACCGAAATACCGGTAAAAATTAACGGTAATATCCGCTGTTTAGCCCCTTCCCCTTTTGGCCCACCGAAGGATTTGGGTTGAGCACCCCTGAACTAGACGATTTAGTATTTTTTTCTATGTTTACGGTTTGGAGGAAAACTTACAAAGTGATAAACATTATAAATTAGTGTCATTGAATCTAAAATCCAGCAACACGACACCACTGAAAGCTGTCGTAAAATAAAGTTTTCATTCGTGAGCCTTTCCGTGGAAAACCTACGATCTTGAGCTCGTAAATAAACATCGTTCACCATTACCTAGTTACTGCGAGATGTTATCTTTGCATGGAGTACTAGGATGTTGGTTTTAGAGGAACGAAAGAAAGCACAGCAAAGGTGTTTGTTATTCCGTAGTTGATGAAAAACAAATACATCGTTAGTTTCGTATAAAATGATGTGTACTGGAAATGATTTATATATTATTACAGTGTTTCGTAAACATCTCAATAGGAGAACCATTGTCGAAGTCTTCACACTGTTCACGTAGATGTTTTAATCAAATCGAATCGTTTAAGATATTGGAATAATAACAATTGTTTAAGATGTTGGTATAAGAAGTTCTCCCTTTTCAGGATCACATTTTAGCAATACGGGTTTTGTTTAGATATTTATCCAGAGGGTTTGACAGTTTACAGGCCTTGCCACATTTGTAAACTGGATGCGTGTGTTGTGGAGGTTGTCAATAATAACTCTTGATTAACGCGAGTCAAATATATTTACATTGAAACTTTGAATTACAATAAGTTAGCACAGATTTAATAATTATCTCGCTTAGAGGAAAAGGGGTCGAAGGGTTGGTAGGTCGTGGTGGGACACATCAAGCTGGATGGTGTGCGCCTCAAAAAATGCCACAAAGGACGTTGCTGCATCAGCAGCACTACCAACAAGTCCAACTCTCTGGCGTCCACGAGCGGTCGTCATGGCCCCGCGACCCCTGGGCAATGTGATCACCGGTGTGGGACGTCCATCCCATCTTCGGGTTCATAGCCGACGGAGAGGGGGCGAATGGCGAAAATCTGGCGCCATAAAACCAGAACCTCCCAGCTAAGGGAAGGAAAACCCCTACAGAAAAACCCTCGCCTCCAGTAAGGGGTTGGGCGAGTGGCTAATAACCACTCCCTGTAAAAATAGCATTATTACGAAACCGGAAACTAAGCCTCGGACAGCGAAAATACCCGGCAGACAACATGGCAATCGAAATATGGACTTGAGAATGGCAACATGGAATGTAAGAACGATGTACAGAGGTGGGGCCCTCAGAGAAGTACTTGGTGAAATGGAAAAGTACAAAGTAGATATATTAGCAGTGCAGGAAACAAGATGGACAGGCACTGATACCTTTGATACTAGAACGCATACAATAATGCACAGTGGCAACGAAAAATACCATGAGTTCGGAGTAGCCTTCATCGTTAACCAAAGATTAAAAAACCAAGTAATTGGTTTTAAGGCTGTAAACGAAAGAATATGTATACTTCGTATAAAAACTAAATTCTTTAACATTTCCATCGTAAATGTTCACGCTGAGACAGAAGACAAAGATGAAGTAACTAAGGATACTTTCTATCATAAACTGGAACAGATATATGACACCATACCATCCAATGATATAAAAATGGTAATTGGAGACCTTAATGCAAAAATTGGTCAGGATCCGGCACACCAACAGGTTACAGGAAAAAACAGTCTTCATATGGAAAGCAATAACAATGGATCAAGAGTGATTGACTTTGCAGAATCAAGGAATATGATAATAGCATCAACACAGTTCCCACGGAAGAATATATATAAATGGACATGGACATCACCTGGCGGCAGATACCACAACCAAATAGACCATATCCTAATTGAAAGAAGAGGGGCGACCAGTATCACAAATGTAAGAAGCTACAGAGGAGCTAACTGTGATTCGGATCACTATTTGGTAGTAGCATCCTATAGATGCAGAATAGCAAGAGATAAAAGGTCTAATCAGCCAAGTATCCCAAAGCTAAACATCGATGCTCTAAAAACACCAGAAGGATTGGAAAGATATCATGACTCATTGTCAACAAACCTACCAAACCAACTGAGTGATCCGCTCTCCCCAAATGATTTAGAAGAGGATTGGACCAATCTGAGAAATGCACTGCTGACAGCGGCGGAATCAGGCATTGGAAATAGACCAAGACAGGCTAGAAATCCCTGGTTCGATGAGGAGTGCATACAGAGCGTCTGCAAGAAAAATGTTCTAAAAAAAAAAAAAAAAATTATGTATAGAAAGAGGAACTAGAGCAAAAAGACAAGCCTACGAACAAGCACGAAGAGATGCTAACAATTTAATTAAAAGAAAGAAGAGATTGTATTTTAACAACATATTGTTGAAAATGGAACATGACTTTGCAAATAACAATCCACGTGAGGCATATAAAGGCGTCAATGCATTTAAAAAGGGCTTCAAACCCAACACATCTCTGTGCAGAGACAGTAATGGAGACATAATAGGAGATAAGGAAAAGATCAAGACTAGGTGGAAAGAATATTTTCAACAGCTCTTAAATCCCAATAACAACCTGACAGTCGAACCAACTCCAATTCCGGACGAGCTAAATAGTGATGAAACAACGAGAGCGCCATCAATGGCAGAAATAAGGGCTGCCCTAAAGAAATTGAAAAACAATAAAACTCCGGGAGGAGATAATATCCCTGCAGAGCTCTATAAATATGGAAACGAACAACTGAAGAACCTGCTACACAATCTCATTGTGAAAATATGGACCGCCGAAAGAGTACCAGAAGAATGGAAAACTAGCATAATATGCCCCATACATAAAAAGGGAGACAAATTGAAGTGTGAAAATCACAGAGGAATATCTTTACTTTGTACAGCGTATAAAATTTTCACAATGATTTTGAAAGAAAGACTAGAACATTACTCAGAAAACTTACTAGGAGAATATCAGGCAGGGTTCAGGAGGGGGAGATCCACCACTGATCAACTCTTCACTACTCGACAAATCCTGACAAAATGCTGGGAATTCGATATAGATATATACCAACTATTTGTTGACTTCAAACAGGCGTATGACAGTATAGATAGGGAGAAAATATATGAAATACTCCTCAATTTTGGAATACCGCCCAAAATAGTCAAGCTTGTAAAAGCAACAATGGTCGGATCACGGTGTCGAGTAAGGATAGGAGGTGAAACAACGGAGGATTTTAACGTCTCCCAGGGGCTGAAACAAGGTGATGGCTTAGCACCCACCCTTTTCAATATTGTACTGGAGCACGTCGTGAGGAAGACAATGATCAGTACCGACTCAAACATCTGCTACAGAAGCAATCAAATAGTTGGCTACGCAGATGACCTTAACATTGTCGGAAGATCCCTACAGGCTGTAAGAGAAGTGTTTGACCCTTTGGAGACTGCGGCAAGAGAGGTGGGTTTGCAAATCAATGAAAATAAAACAAAAATCATGATGCAAACCAGAACCCCTCACCGCAGAATAAAAGACAAAGTGAAATTCAAAGACAATTATAATTTCGAAGTGGTCGAAGAGTTTACCTACCTGGGCTCCATCATAACGCAGGACAATGAAGACCCAGTAGAAGTAAGAAAGCGCATTACAGCCGCTAACAAAACTTACTTCGCGTTGCTGCCAGTGTTCAAATCCCGAAACGTCCATAGGAAAACCAAAATAACCTTATATAAAACAATTATCAGAACGGTCTTGGCCTATGGATGTGAGGCGGGAACACTGACAGCAAAGTCAGCGGAACGGCTGGACATCTTCGAAAGAAAGGTACTTCGAAGAATCTTAGGAGCGGTGCGAGAGGGAGAGGCATGGAGAATCCGCCACAATAATGAGCTCTATGATATTTACCAAGCTCCCAGACTCTCCACCCATTTAAGACTCCAAAGATTAAGATGGGCCGGACATGTGCACCGAATGCCAAGCACACGAGTACCGAAGAAGGTTCTGACAGGACACCCGGAGGTAAACGAAAGGCGGGCAGACCTAGACTGAGATGGGAGGATGATGTCAGGAAGGATGCAAGAGGATTACTCCATGTTGCAGATTGGAAGACGACGGCCGAGGACAGAGGGCGGTGGAGGCTTATTTTGAAGGAGGCCAAGGCTCGAAATGGGCTGTAGCGCCATTGAAGAAGAAGAAGAAGAGGAAAAGCAGGTGGATGAAATGAACGTTGAAACCGGAAAAAAATTGCATTATCATGCACTCGGCCGGAGAGCGGTGCTCGGTGATACCAGTGTCTAAAATCGGATTTGAATAATATTTTTATGGTTGTCCGTTGCTCGGCTTAACATAAAAGTTAATTATTTTTCTTGTGTGGTCATCGCGTGCGTCTTTTACATTATTATTAACTGATTTTTGTTAAGAGGGTGTAACGAGACAGAACGGAAATATATTATATTTAAATGAAATTCTAGATACACCGGCCCTTTTCTATAAAAAAACATAAATTGATTACGAAAGATTGTGACTTTATCTAGCAAAGTTATGTTTTAAATTTTAGAAAAATATGTTTATTTTAATTATAATCACTTTATACCGGTGGTCGTTGGCAGGTTTGTTAAAATTTTAAACGAAATGTTGTTTTATAAAAAAAAAAATCAAATCATACATCCATGCAATAAATCGTAGTAAAATAAATCAATGAATTTTCTGGGATAGTTACATTTTAAAATTTTACTTTAAAAAAAAATCCGAGTAAGTTTTATGCGACGAAAATACTTCCGTTTGTCTATTTATTTACGTTCTTATGAATTAATGTATTTCAGATTTTTTTACCCACTTATTTTACTAAGACGTTATGAAAAAATATAAATTAAATTAACAAAAATAATTACGTGAAAGTAAATAATTTTAATAATTTTGTTATCACGCATTTGAGGATCTTAATTGCTAAATTGAATGTAGGTATATATTAAAACAAAATTTCAATGAAATGAAATAAAATTGATATTGAGTTATTACGAGGTTAAAATTGCTGATACAGAGAAAAACAATCTTTATCTTCGGAACCGCCCTGTACGGGTTCGATCGCATGATCATCTTTCGAAAAAATTTGAATTCTCGGCCGCTGGATAATCATATATATGTTTGCAACTTTAATTTGCACTAACCGATCGATATATTATTTATTTATTTATTTTAAAATCTTGAACTTTCTTTATTTCGCCACAACCTACCATCTGGATACAGCTGTTGCAGTTTTTTACACCGTTAGCCATTGATTTTTCTCGCAACATGTCTACTGTCCAACCTACTCCGTATGTTTTCAGCCACAAATTGAACCGTCCATTTATTTGTCAGCCCTTTGTTGATTTCGTTTTATAGTTATCGTGTGGCAACAATCCATATCTCCGTATCTAAAAATATGAATTAAGGTTATATTTAAAATGAGCTGATTTTTTATGGGTAAAAGAATTTATTCATATTATGCGTAGTCTTAATATTTTAAAGCATAACTTAAAATAATTAAATTCGTAAACGGTACAAGTTTAATTATTTTAGTTTAAAACTCTTTTTGCAAGTAATGCTTTAAAATATTAAGACTATGCATAATATGAATAAATTCTTTTATCCATAAAAAAACTGAAACATTCAAGAAAGGTTAAACAATTTTTTTGAGTCACAGATACAATATTGAATTGGTTTGTATTTCTTGAAAGATTTCAGTTTGTTTACGAACAAAACTATTTTTTATTCATGTTCATACGGCGTATGCGCGGGAGCAACGAATTTTTCTCGATATTTTAAGGCATAACGTACAAAAAGGATTTTTTCTAAAATAATTAAAATATCGCCATCTGTGAAAGAGTAGATTTTGAATTCTTTTGCATATCACATTTATGGTTAAACGTTACGTACGCTTTTATTTACGTTTTCACAGATGGCGCTAATAAAATTATTTTAGGTTTTTAATACTTTTTGCATGTTATGCTTTAAAATCTTAGGTGAATTAATTGTTTGCGCCCGTAAATATTTAAAATGAATATAAATAAATAGTTTTATCCGTAAACAAACCCAAATCTTTCAAGAAAGGCTGAAAAATACAATATTGGATTGAGTCTCCGATACAAAATTGAATTTTTAAGCCTTTCTTGGAAAATTTGGGTTTGTTTACGGACAAAACTATTTATTTATATTCACATTAAATATTTTCGGGCGCAAATAATTAATTTTCCTTAATATTTTAAAGCGTAACGTGCAAAAAGTATTAAAAATCTAAAATAATTCAATTGGCGCCATCTATGAATGCGTAGATTATAACGTACGTCACGTTTAACCTTAAGCCAAACATTATACCATTCTTAGGTATATCCAAAGATTTTCAAATACAGAAGAGTTATGCTATGGTGTCCGCGCAACTGTCGCCGGACTACGCGCTAATTAGCGTAGTTTTCATACAAAAAGAATTAGTTCATTTCGTTGAATTTTTGAAAATGTGCATTAATATTGGTTAACAATATATTTTGAATAAGGAAAGAATTCGTTAATTTAGTTTAACGTTCGTTTGGTTTATTCGTTAATTATTTGTTCTTTTAGTTTATTTGTTAATTGGTAAACAATATCGGCGACACCCGGAAGCGCAGACCCACATAGTAAAAACAGCAGATAGCACATCTACTTATATTTCAATATCTTTGGGTATATCTAATGTTACAGCTGTGTAGTCGGTTACTTTCTGGAGAAATATTTAATTAATGAACATTTACAATTGCACAAATTATTATCAAAGCATTAATGAATATCAGCCATCTCTGCCAACTTATTTTCTAATCAATCTTGCTTCATGATTTATCTTGCTTATAGTTTGGCAGATCCGTAGCATCTACAGGGTGTCTACAGTATTTACCTATCTATACATTAATAAATATAGGCTGTTACAGCTCGTACCCAAAGGATTTTAACCAGCAATTCTAGAGTATAGTAAAAATGTCATTTTGATTATATTTTTTTCAATTAAATACAAAATAAAACCTTTTTTCATCACACGCCGTAACTTTTTTTTAAACACTAGTTCCACACAGAAGACCCTGAGGGAAAAAAATCCTCAGAGCCATTATGTGGTATTTGGGGACGCCGAGTGGAAGGCCTTTTTAGGGAAAGGAAATAAAGGAAGTTCCTGGAAGGAAAAAGGTATGAGGGGTGGTTAGGAATCTGGGGATCAGAATGTCCAGGAGTGGAGAGCAGGTGGGCAGATGTATTCATCGTCAAGACCTAGACAAACCTTCCCCATGAACCCGGGCACTCTTTCTAAGTCACCAAATGTAGCGAACCACTTGGGGTGACCTATGGCAGGGGTGTTGGTGATCCAATAAATGGTTCCCGGGGTGGCGGTAAAACTGAGCAGTTAGGCTCAGCCAGCGCGGGTCACGTGATGCGCACTCCGTCTCGTCCTAGCAGCACGGTAACGGTGGAAAGAGAGCGCACATCACAAGATCAGTGATGACGTGTGATAGAAACACATTTTTGGTTTAAAATTCATTCGGGTGCAGTCACACCCTATATATGTATAATATATATGGCTAACTACGTATCCAAAATGTTATTTGATTTTATTGGAAAAGTTGATCAATTTATCAAATTTAAGAACTAAAAATGCCAAATAGATATTGCGTGAAAAAACAACGATTAAAACATTACTGGCATTTTAACCGGTTGCGTCATCCTTTTTTCTCGTTTGACAATTTAATTAATATGCGTTGCCGACAAATCATTTCATCGATAAAATGTAACACGCGTTACCTTAATTACATATTTAGTGCAGATCATTATTGGTAGAACGAAATCGACCACGGAAATTTAAAATGCTATAAAGGACAACATGTTAATTGTTCAGGAGAGTGAAAATAAAGATTTACTTTTTCAAAAAATTATATCTCCTGTTTTTGAAGATTTACATTATAATTTTTTTTATAAAATTACATTGAACAGTTCTTTCAGAACACTTATTTTTTTTATTTAATTTCTTTAATAATATCTAGTATTTAATTTATTTTTAATTCTTCAGAAAAAAATATCTTTTAAAGTGCACGTCGTAAAAGACGTACTTATTTTCAGAAATATTTCGACAACGCAGATCTAAAGAAAAAAAAACGGAGAAAAATGGCTAAATGAATATTCAATTAATTTATAGATTTTTTGAAGTAAAACTTCTTTACGCACGCTTGACTTGGGGAACAAGCTGGTGAATGCGTGACGAGAGTGTTACAGAAAGTGTGATCGGGTGAGGCGAACGGTCGGGCCTTTACGCACGCTTGACTTGGGGAGAAAGCTGGTGAATGCATGACGAGAGCATTATAAAAAGTGTGATCGGTCGGGCGAGGCGAACGGAAGTTGTGAGGGAGATATAAGTTAGTGAAGTTTTACTTCAGTCGTGTGGTCTAAAGCACACTCGTTTTTTTCACTTTTCAGGATTTCAAATTTCTGATATCGAAATAACCAATGCCAAAATGTATAAGCTGTTCCTGTTAATGTATTGAAATATTTACTATTTATTTATTTCTCAAAATACACGATCTTTAATTACAAAGAATTGATACATTCAATATACAATTTTTCATAATTTTCCTTCCTTGAATAATAAGATTTTTTTAAAGTTAAATTTAAAATTTTGGAGGCAGATGTGGGTATATATATCACCGCCCGGGAACCATTTATTGGATAACCAAAACGTCTGTCATTGGTCACAGAAAGTGGTTTACTATGTTTGGTGACTTAGCAGAGGTTGTCCTGGTTCATGGGGTGAGGACTGTCTGGGTCTTGGCAGCGGCGTCAACCTACTGTGTGGCGGAGTGGAATTGTAGAGACCGGTTGAGGGAAAAAATGTTCACTTTCGGAAGCAGGCCTGTCGACCGGCGACCCATCGCCTTACACCGCAGTGGAAAGGTTGAATTCATACGTCTGTCATTCCTGGACTCACTGACCCCCAGATTCCTACACACCCCTCATACCCTTTTCCTTCCCAGAACTTCCTTTCCAAAATACCCCCAGACAACACCCCCAAAGATTTTCCCCGAGGGGATTTATTTTCCTCAAGGCCTCCTTTGTGAAGCATTTTTGATTGATACATTGTTAACTAGTAGTTGTGTGAACAGTATAGGCCCCGTTTTCAAAAAACATGTTTCTGAATTTCTCTCATTTAATAAATTCCTAATTTCTTTTGCAATATTGAAAACATGCTAATTAGAAAGTCCAAATAAACACCACGATTTCGCATTTGAAAAAATATTCTTTACTGAAGCATTAAAACGGTCACCATCTTGAAACGGAAACGGGGGGCACAAAAATATATGCAAAACGGTCGAGCGAAAACAGGACTTCTCTGCGCTCAGTTAATAACAACACCATAAATTAAAACGTGGAAATGAAAATATATTACCGGTTACCTAGAACCCCAATTAATATATGGATATGATACAAGGAATATACAGTAGAAAATATGTATATACAGCAAAATGAATTTTCCTTATACCGTGCGAATATAGAATAAAAAAGGAGTACGTCTGTATTATCGTTACTGTTATTTTATATTGACCAACTACCAACTATCGACCCTAGCAGAAAGGCAACAATATCGTTGCCTTTCTGCTAGGTCAGAAAGTAATGCCTCCTATTTTTTCTCCTTTAATTGTGAAGAAATAAAAAATGCAATTACATGGGTTGAAAACCACCCCATTGACGATCAATTTGTTATTTTTCAATACAATCTCCGCCCATTTCCACAGCTTTGGTCCATCTTTTAACAAGGGCGTGTATCACAGTATTGTAAAAAGCACGGTCACATCCAGATCATCATCGCCAACTTTCCCCGCCATTCAAATAGTTTTGATTTTTTTTTTGTCCTTGGTGAGTTTGTGTGACGCCATTCCATTGAATGCCTCTTTGATTCAGGTTCAAAAAAATGAACCCATATTTCGTCCCGGTCACAATATTTTCCAGAAACTAAATGCTGCAAGTGTTGTGAGGCTATAGTTTTTCTTGTTTCTTTATTCTGGTCGGGTAACTTTCTTGGTACCCACCCTGCACAATCTTTGGTTGAATAATCAGTTGTCGAATACTCGTCATCACACTGCCTTTACTGAGGGAGAGAATGCGATATCAGTAGTTATCTGGGGTCACCACGAATGATGTCATCAACTTGATCAATGTTGCGTGCAGTCACCGCAACCAACGGCCTGCGCTGCACCGCTTTTCGTCAGCCGTTCACTTTTTCAATCTTTCATGAATGCAAATGGGCGTTTCACTTTCTACAGTGAAGAATCAATAACATAACGCTGTCGAATACAAACATCGATGTCGGTCATTTTGCAAGCGACTGCAGTGCTGCCACCTATTGACGCAAAAAGTTACTACTGCAGCAGATTGTAGAAAAAGGTTTGAGGAATAGCACCAAATTCAAAATTATCACTTATCAAACTTTATTTAAGTAGAAAAAAATAGGAGACTTTAATTTTTGACTGACCCTCGTACTTACAATTATTATCATAGGGTGAATTTTTTTTTTTTGTACTAGCGAGTATCCGCCATTTGTAAAGGAAAGTATTTGTATTTTAATTCTGTTCATTGAAGTGCCTTTGAATACACAATTTTATTTGTTTTTTTTTCGTCTGGTGCGTGAACGAATAAATCAGAAGATTATCCGATGCGTGAGCAGGCCACAAACAGCCGTCCGTATGTAAAACCCGCCACCGTGTCTCCTTTGCAATTCATTTCAATTTAATTTATTCATTTTAAAACTTACAAAATTACAATTTCAAATCGTTTTGAAAAGAGAAAATATTTACAGTTAATAAGATAAAAAGATTTAGACTAACAGCAACAAAGTTTGTCGTTTGAATTGTGCTTCATTGATGTTAAGCATATCGATATTCGAAGTGATTCTATTTAACAACAAGACAGCTCTCCCGACTGGCATAACCATTGCCAAGTTAGTTCTGCAGGCCGGGAGATAAAACATTTTCTATGTGCTGTCGGTGATGGAGATAACCGTCAGGATCATAGAAACTAATGCTCTCCATGATAGCCGAGTTTTCGAACCTTCCACGAATCAATCTGAAGAAATGTGAAATGAGCACATCCCTTCTGACCCCTGGTTCATACCAAGCATACCCAAGAGAAAGTGGGTAGGGTAGAGCCACGGGTAGTAAGTACCATACTCCCTGCGTGCCACACACAACACATAGTACACAACTGCTAACTGCTAACCCTGTACAAATCGCAAGTGCGCCCCACGGTTGAATTTGGCAGCCACCTCTGGTCTGGAGCTCCAAAATGCCTAAAAAAACCCTTGACTCTGTGCAGAAACGGGCGGTCCGTTTGATAGATTCTCCCATCTTAACAGACGGACTGCAATCTTTGGAGCATAGGCGTCCCACTTCCGCCTTTCACCTTTCCCGCCTTCCTCCCTCCCGTTAAACCCCCCTCTCCTTCGTTCCCCTCCCCCTCCCGCCTTTCCCCCGTGTCGCTAAACTGTATGACATACATACATTTTTCGCGAACAACCTGTTTTTAACTTTTACATAGAAACCTTCGCGGGCTTGCGCATGGAGAATCACCAAAGTTTCATGGCAATCAAGTGAATTGTATGGAAAATAATTTCATAAAGTCAGAGCTCACCATTATATTATATTGCTTTAAGGGGTAGGAAATGTAGATGGGGGTAGTTTTCCGAAATTTCATGTAGACAGTGACCTTTCCATTGTTTTGAAAGTTAAGTGTGCAAAAATTCATCAATCTTCAAATAAAACTGTTGTTTTGTATACAAATAAAATCCACGCCGCCCGCCACAGACAAAAACTAACTAACTAACTAACCATCACGCCGTTTCTCCGCAGGGGTAGGCAGAGAGGACGGACCGCCAAACAACTCGGTCTTGGCATACACTCTTTGCCTCACTCACATTTATACATCGTCTCATACATACTCTTCTATTATTCTGACTTTTGACATGGCCCGTCTCAAGTATCTGATTTACTTGATCGTGCCATGTCTTCCTCGGGCGTCCCCGACTTCTTCTACCATTCACATTTGCATCATATATTCTTTTCACACTACTTTCTTCGTTCATTCGCTCTACGTGCCCAAACCATCTGAGGGTCCCTTTCTTAATTTTGCTCATTATACTTACATCAGCCTTACATTCTTTGCGGATATCCACATTTCTAACACGATCATACATGGTTTTACCACACATACGTCTCAGGGATCTCATTTCAACAGCATTCAGTTTACTTTCATCCTTCCTCTGCCAGTTCCATGCATCACTGCCATACATCAGGGTAGGTACCAGGACTCCATTGTGGACTGCTAGCTTCGCTTTTATTGAAAGTTTTTTTTTTAGGAACTCGGACAATCAGCTTCATATATTAAAAAAAATAGATTGTGCACATAATCTTTTATATAGGTACCGTGTATGAATAGTGTAAGTTACAAAGCTCCAGATGTATGCTTACGACTTACAAGTGTATTATTATTATTTAACAAGGCTTTTCATCGCTTTCTATCGCCGACAAAAACTCGAAGCTTACGATCTCATAGAACTTCTTTGTGTCTTGAGATGGATTAAGTTTGTATAAAAAGTACACTCAATGTCGAGCTCAACAGATGGTGCTACAGTTTTATGTGTTTCTTTTTTATTATTAATATCGGTGTGGTTAAACTGCAAGAGAGAGATCACAAAGCACATCAGCAGAACAGACTGCCTTTGAACTTATGTTGAAAAGACTGCAGCATTTTCATTAAATAAACCGCATTTTTTAGTGAAACAACATCCCTACGGCAAATACGTATCTGTATAATATTTTTAATTTCTGTTGCAGAAAGTTTCGAAACTCAAGGAATTAATATAATTTCTGTCTAATCTTTCTTTTACGTAGTACATATTTGGGAGGTAAGTATGGGAACCGCCGCCCCGGGAACCATTTATTGGATAACCAACACCTCTGCCATAGGTCGCCTCAAGTGGTTCGCTACGTTTGGTGACTTAGCAGGGATGCCCGGGTGCGTATTTACAATCCCTAACGCGTTTGAGTCGCTTTAAATTTTCAATATCAAAATGTAAATATTTAGAAATAAAATTATTGATTTCTAATATACACATTGGAAAGATTATTTTATCTAGATTTTAGAACATTTTTTTGTTTTTGCAAAGTGATAAAAATTATCAATATAGAGGTGTATTTACAATATATGGAAATAATATTAAAATTTAAATATTTAGAAATAAAATTATTAATTTCTAATACACACATCAGAAAGATTATTTTATCTAGATTTTAGAACATTTTTTGTTTTTGCAATGTGATAAAAAATAACCAATATAGAGGTATATTTAAAATGTAAATTGTCATTACCGCGACTGAATCGGTATAGGTTTTGTAAATACGCTGCCCGGGTTCATGGGGTTAGGTATGTCTGGATCTTGGCGGCGGATGGGTCTGCCCACCAACTGCGTGGAAGGTCGAATCGGTAGAGACTGGTTGAGGGAGATCTTTTGATCTCTTCAGCAGGACTCTCTCGAAACATTGCCTTGAACCGCAGTGGGACAGATACATACGTCTGTCACCCCTGGATACACTGTCAATCCCAGATTCCTACCCACTCTTCATACCCTTTTCTTCCCAGAACTTCCTCTCCTTCCTTTCCTTAAAAAGACCCACCCCAAAGATGACATAGGCCCCTGAGGGGAATTATTTTCCTCAGGGCCTCCTGTGTGGAGCTAATGTAAAAAAAAACATAATTTTAATTGAGCTATATTTTATAGAGTGTATAGTTCTTTAATTCAGTGGCTCACTAGCCCACAATAACGAGGATTACAACGTAAGTTTGATATCTTTAGTTTATTGTGAATAATAATGATCGCAAGTAGTATTGTATTTATGTCAACGTTAGCGACTGTTTACTGAGGCTTCGAAACTAGATTTGAGAGCAGCGGAACACGTCAGCTGTTCTCTTGTACTGAGTGCCCACTCGGCAATCTCCGGAAACCCGAACCTTTCCGAGCGGCGCGATATGCGAACACACCTATATTACATACACTACATAGAGCAATGGATATTATTTAAAGTGAATAACCTCACAAGGGTCCCGACCGCTCCTGGGGCTTCTGGGGACAGTGAGACTATGGCACCCCCAATTGGGGTATGTCGTAAAGCTGAAGGTTGTATTGGGAGGGGAAGGAGATGGGGAATGAGAAGGTGGGGACTCTGACTATTCAACTATATCTAAACGCGGCTAAACCCATTTCATGCAACTTTTAATTTCAGAAAGAGCATTTCATCAGATACTGAGAGTATTTTCCAATCTGGAATGTTCCGTAAATATTATTTTTAATCATAGACATCCAAATGGATAGACAAGAAGTTACAGATGAGGGGTAAAACCAAACTATGGAGGGCGAAGAGGGGAAAGATGACTGTGATTCGTTTAACAATCAATCTGACAGTATATAGGCATCTCGCATTACAATATCATCATTTAGTTCTTAGAAGCAAAATCTGCTTTGAATGAATAGACCTTTTTACATGGGAGCGCGACTTGCTTGCCACGTTAATAACATATTTGCTAAGGCCAAATGCTCGCTCCAAAAAGACTCGCCCAATACACATAGCAATATTTTGTTGCCGTGTTTAGTTAAAACACTTTTACAAATGTTTCATAATTTACTTACCCCTGTAACCAGCGACGAGCACATTGGAGAACCGCCCACATTCGCTGTGTGCACATTGATAAGTAGATATATTGTATAGCACAAGCTACCGTTTTGGCGTGTTATTTCGTTAAATGTATGGATGTTAGCTTCTCGCTGTTCACGGCAAGAATGATGACGTCACACATTTTAGATTCAAGCGAGGCTCTATCCCCTCCCCATGGAGCGAGCCGGTTCCAAGGAGGAGCTCCAGCCGGCGCCATGTGGAGGGAGAAATAATACGTTTTTATCACTTAGGGCTGGTCCAGATATATTCATATGTCCGTGTTTTTAATGAATTTAATTGTAACTAACTAACTAACCATTATGCCGTTTTCCCGCAGGGGTACCGCCAAAAAACTCGGTCTTGGCACACACTCTTTGCCTCATTCACATTCATACATCTTGTCATACATACTCTTCTAGTAATATAACTTTTGACACTCACTATCTAACTCAAGTATCTGATTAACTTGATCGTACCATGTCTTCTTCGGGCATCCCGACTTCTTCTACCATTCACATTTGCGTAATATATTCTTCTTATGCTACTTTCTTCGTCCATTTGCTCTACATGCCCAAACCATCAGAGGGTCCCTTTCTTAATCTTAGTCATTAGTCATTATGCTTACATCAGCCTTACATTCTTTGCGGATTTCCACATTCCTCACACGATCATACATTTTTTTACCACATACGAATTAATTGTAAGGCAATACAAATTGATTAAATAAAATAAACTTGCGCGCTCCGGGATTTGAACCCGCCACCTCCAGATTGCTAGACTAAGGGCTTGTGCTTGCCTCAGGCGGTTCAATAGCGGCTCGTCGCTACGGCCGGCGGCCTAGCCAGGCGGCTAGCCTCTTAGGGTACGAACAAAAACAAAGCGGGTTTCGGTTATCAGGTTAACGGCGTTCAGTGCCCTGTTCCACCGGCGGCAGTTGACGCCGAGATGTGAACAAACAGAACGCGGATAAAACTTGTGCTACCTGCGCGGTAGCTTGACAGCAGCTGTCAGTTTTTACGAAATGTCGAGTTCGTAGACGACGATTATTTACTCTTGGAGAATCCTTTCTTGAAATTAAGGAATAAAACAATGGTATTTGGTAATTGGTATCTTTAAAATATGAAAAAAAAAACTTCAGGAGAACATGATAATATGTTAAGTACGTGCCTGAAAGGAATTCACTTGTGACATTTGAGGTTATTTCAAAATTTTATCATCAGATTCTGACCAGCGTCACCGGCGAGCAGGAATTAAGAATTCATTCCGGTAAAGCTTATCGACGCCGCCTCGCGCGGACAAATCTGAACCTGCCTTCACTATGTTCGGTCTGATACGTTGCCATACAAACATTCTTGTCAGCACGAATGCGCCAGTCGGCCGCCCATGCGCCGATTAATCAAAAAACCGAAACCCGCTTCGTTTTTGCTCGTACACTTAGCCGTACCGCGAACGCGGCTGTCCGCTAGTGCGCACAAGCCCAAAGAGGATTGCTAGAGAACGAATCATCACTTACGGTTTTGTTTATCTTCCTTCATTCAGCGGTTATACATATATATTTTTAAATATTTATTTCGATTTGCGGAGGGAACAAGTTTTTCTTGGTTTTGAAGACAACCATATTGTGGGAAGTAGGAAACACAAAAGTTGGGAGGTCAATTCCTAGGAGGTCAATTCTCGATTTTCTTCTCATAAAGTTTGCGTGGTACCTACAGACAATATTCTGGGTCCAGAGCGGACCAACAAATAATCCTTACCTTAATTGAGAAATACGGAATACAAGTAAAAATGAATGATTTTTTTAGCGACTTACTATCAGTTAAAAACCCGCTTCGCAGGTTTTTACTGCTAGGCCATGCGGGCGGTTTTACTTCGGCTTCGCCCAGTTTGAGTGTAGGTAACCATTTTATAACTCCAGCTCGTCGGAATGATAGACAGATTTCATATTAGGGTAAGTCTATCAATTTGGATATCCATGCCTGAGACCAACCTTTTATTTAAAATCTTGAACTAAAGTAACTCTAAATAATGTCAACACCGCCCGTCGCACCGTACGAATGCTGGGCACGCGTTTCCAAAACGATTTAAAAGTCAGTAATTAGTCGAGGCGTGTTTATTTTTTAAAATTGTACTTGTTCCAGGTGCTTCAACATAAATTACAGGTATTTTTTTGTCTCTGCACGTTATCAATGTATTATGCTTGGTCGATTTATGAGATAGATTGGTACACAGTATTACAATCGCACTGCGCAAGAAAACGGTGTTTGTTCAGTTCCATCGTGCTTTGAACTAAATTAATTTTAAAAAATTCATTTAGGTACTATTTATTTTTTAACGTGTTATCAAGATTAAGAATATAAATTTGCGAGCCGCATCTGGGCTGGAGCCCCAAAATACTTGATAAACCTACTTGAGTCTGTGCAGAGGAAGACGGTCCATATGATTGACAATCCATTGTTACCAGACCGATTCATATCTCTAATGCACAGGCGTAATATGGACGTGCTGAGTGTGCTCTACAGTTATTTCAATGGAGCCTGCTCCATGAAGCTAGCAGCGTTGATCCCTGATGCATCGGTGCATGTGCATGATTCGCGACGGTCAGGAGTGGAGCACCCCTTCACCGTTGATTTTAGCTTCGTGAGAACGGGTCGTTTCTTTGGCTCGTTTGGTGTAAATTAGATCGAGCTATCGCCATCTGTTTTTCCTCCTTCATACAAGCCTCAAGACCCTCATTAAAAATCCCTTCCTACAGCCCCTACCTCAACCCATCTCACAATGCTGCCCGTCGGGGTGGTGACATAGTTCCCTGTCTTTACAATGTACGGATAGAGGGCGGTCTTGTGAGGAGTCACATAAAAAAATAGTAAGTAGGCGAGACTGTATGGTGTTAAAAAACCAAATTTATTAAAAGAAAAAAAAAGTCTTAGATCCAGTTAAAAAATGTTGTGTTAAATGAGTAATTATCTTTGACGAGAATAGCGCGACGATCAACTTAGCTGGTTTAAAATTAAGCCGCAAACGCCCATGAACAACTGTTAACCCTCTGAGAGAAATTGCCTTCAACAATACCACTTACCGCCCCATCTTACATGATATAATCTATAAGAATTTATGGCTAATTTATAGAACTATAATTGAAGTTCTTTTTCTGAGTGGGAAAGAATCTTTGAAAAAATGATAACATATAATCTCAAAATGAATTGAGACATTGAGAGAGCATAGCGAATTTCTGTTTTAACTCGACCGTTTTGCAATTCGTCTGTACTTTGTGGCCGGGTTGGATACTGTATTTTTTCCCGCTGGAGTTCGCATGACCGTGGATCAAAGTTAAAAGAAAATGTGTTGAATATATTTTCTACAAACCATGAGCGTGGATCCTTCCTATCGAACATGAATAATCATTTATAATTAGATAGCTATTTAAGTGCCTACTTACAAATCTTATGCTTATGCAGGAAATTTGGATTTTGATTTATTAAATAAGAGAAAATTAGAAAACTCTGTTTTCGGACGCGAGGTCTACTTTTCCCAGAAGTAATAGTTTTGAGTTTATCTTTTTACTGTTGTCAACACCGCGGTAACTAATTCGTGTCCCAGAGGGTTAAACGTGGTACTTTGTCATATTTGCTTAACCCCTTAGTAGACATACGTAGTTACAAACCAACTAGTGTTTATAATATGCTTCAGAGATTAAAGCTTCCAAAGTTTTGAACCGCCGCTTAAATAATTTCAGAGATACTTAACCCAAAGCGATTAAACGATAGAATCAGTTTTAAAACTGCCAACCGTAGCTTCTGAACTGTAGCATTGAAGAAGCCAACAATAATTTAAAAATTAAATAGTACAAATCTTTTAACAGTAGCTACCCACGCTAAATGTTTCATATTAATGCAACCAAAACAAATTTTGAAAAACAACATAAACTAGTAGGTAGTTCTGTGAACAGTTTATCTCGCGTCTAATAAAGTATGATTCTAATTTTCTCTTATATAAATCAAAACCAAACTTTCCTCCGAAATCACAAGATTTGTAAGTACTCGTAGGTACTAAAATATCGACTTTGATTATACATCATATCGATTGTGTTTTGGAAAACCTTTCTGCTTTTTGGGAATGTTACTTTTCAATGGTTTCATATAAATAGTCTTCGAAGTACAACATGGTAACATAATTTTTGCTGATTAAGGCATTTTTAATACTTTTAACTAAACTTATGGGTTATTTTTTTTTTGTTTATTTCGAAATATACTCGTAGACGAATCTCCATAGACGAAATTAATCATTCCTCAAATCCTTTACAATTATAAATTGAATTTAATTTTACTTCAAAATTTTGAAAAACAGATAATTACTTTAATATGAACTTCGATATTTTTAATTTGTTTTACAAATTTGTAAATATTCGTTTTTTCGTCTCTTTTAAAGTTTTCGTTTTCTGGCTGGAAGGGTTTTAGGGGCCATCCATAAATTACGTGACACGAATTTCATAATTTTTTGACCCCTTCCCGTCCCTGTCACACATCGTCTCGTCACATTTGTGAGAACCCCTCCCCCCTAGTGTGGCGTCACATATTTTGCATTTTTACATCTAAAAAATTTTGCGTTTCCATAATTTAGATTTTTAGATGTGACGTCGCACAGCTGATGACCAGTGGCGGCTCGTGACTTTTTGTGTGCTAGGGTGCTAATATTTAAAAAATGGCATCATGGATGTTACCGTATGTGAAAAATATTTTTATTATTTTTTTCGAAAATCGGTGTTTTGTATGAAGATTTTTTAGGAAATCGGTGCGGCACACCGCCAAACTGAAACTTTCTGAAATTTTTCATACAAAAAACTGATTTTCAAAAAAAAAAAAAATTTTTTTTTCGGCTACAACAAATTCATAATCTTCTTCTTGTTGTGCCTTGTCCGTTCAACGGACGTTGGCTATCATGTTGGCTATGCGGACTTTGTTTACTGCGGCCCGGAACAGCTCCACGGTAGACTGGCCAAACCACTGTCTCAGGTTTTTCAGCCATGAGGTTCTCCTTCTTCCAGGGCCCCGTCTTCCGGCAATCTTTCCCTGCATTATGAGATGCAGGATCTCATACTTCTCTGGATGTCTCATCACGTGTCCAAGATATTGAAGTTTTCGGATTTTTATGGTTTTAATAACTTCCTTTTCTTTATTCATCCGAACCATAACATCTTCATTTGTGACCCCCATCCAGCTTATTTTAAGTATTCTTCTGTAGATCCACATCTCGAATGCCTCAAGTCGCCTAATTAATTCTTCAGTAAGCGTCCATGCTTCCATTCCATAAAATAATATTGAAAATACGTAGCATCTGACCATTCGCATTCGTAATCCAAGGTTGAGATCATGACTGCAGAACATTTTTTTTTCATAATGCCATAATTCATTATGAATTTTTATTATAATTCATTATGAATAATGCCATAATTCATTATGAATTTTCATAATTCATAATGCCATTTTTTTTTAATTTCAGCACTCTATCACACCCAAAAGTCACGAGCCGCCACTGCTGATGACCCCCCCTTGTCACACTTCTCTACTCCCTTCCCCCCTTCAAGGTGTGACGTAATTTATGGATGGCCCCTTACCAAACCGCAATAGATATATTTTATGTTAAAAAAATCAAATAAGGAATATTAAAAATTGTGCGACGAAATGCCACTATCTCAAAGGCAATTATTTTTTCAAACTTTCTTCAGGCAGGTAGGTACTATATCGAAAAAATTCAAATACGAAACTCCAAATTAACAATGACAACTTAATTACTTTTTAACTATTAAATGATTTTAATTCTGCAAATTAATAACAAAATATAACGAATTCACATTTGAAAAAAAAAATCTTTGCTGAATCATTAACGGCAAACGGTTGACGGCCACCATCATGAACAAGAAACGAAACGTACAAACACATGTAAAACGGTGTTATAACAGTACTTTCTAACAATAAAGAGTATCAATATTTTTTGCTCAAACTATAAAGGGTAGGCAATATTTTTTGATAACTGAATTTTACAAATGCGAACGTGGTTGTTTTTTCTCTGAATAGCCGTAAATTTTACTGCAATACTTCTGTGTGTTCATCAACAAATTAGGTTTACAGTACGACTCGATTCCATAAAAGATACAGTTCTCCCAATTTTAGTTTTTTTTTGTCCTTGTACCTTGTTGGTAAATGCCTATTAGGTATTTGGTTGCCATAAAACATGAACATTTTGCGGATTGAATACAATATGTGTGTTTGTCGTGTCAGGTAGTACCAGTTCACAAAATAGGGGTAGGTCCCGCATCAACTAACTGTAGACTAGAATTAATACCACAAGATAACACAATCGTTTTGTGAATTTAACATAAACTTGGAGTTGAGTTAAATTTATACTGGTGTAACAAGCGTTAGTTGACAATTTTAAAATCATTACTGTATGTGTGTAATATACGCGAGAGAAAGAAAGCAGATAGACTGTGGTGCTGATGAAAAATGCTCAGGATTCCATGGATAGCCATTGTGTCCATTTTGGAAGAGCTAGGCATCCGGAATAGGCTTTAAACTATCTCCTTAGGTACAACATATTCTAAGATACTTTGGACACGTTGCTCGCCAAACTGCATAATCCAACTTAAAGAAAATAATAGTCACTGGCAAAGTGTTTGGCAAAAGAAACATAGGAATGTCACCAATGCGCTGGAGTGACCAAGTATAACTGGCGTCCGGTGCATCGGTATCCGCAGCTCTCCACGCAGCGCAGAACGGCAAGGAGTGGAGCAGCCTTGTCTAACTAACTAAGGGAACGTACCCATACTACGTGACACGTTTAGGGGGGGGGGGGGGGTCTTCAAAATGTCACGCTCCATACAAATGAGCGGCGGGTTGCTTAGGATTTTGGTCACCGGGGGGTGGGGGGGGGGGGGGGGGGGGGGGTTAAAAATTGCAAAAAGTTGGTCACGTAGTATGGGTACGTTCCCTAACCATCATGCCGTCTCTCCGCAGGGGTAGGCAGATAGGACGGAGCGCCAAACATCTCGGTTTTGGCACACACTCCTGAGGTGAATTATTTTCTTCAGGGCCTCCTGTGTGGAGCTAATGTAAAAAAACTAGTAATTTTGTTAACGGTAGACATCGCGTAAAAAAATAAGATTTGTTAATAGATAAGTAGGTACTTTATACCTAAGTACTTAATTATAAACCACATGTTTTATGTAACATTTTTTTTATTTCATATAAAGATTTACATTTTTTTCTCAAAGAATCGTTACTTCCTCAAAGACTAAAATATTTCCAAACATTCCCGGGCAGATAGGTAGGTATTATATCATTGAAAAAATGGTAATAAAAAAAAACTTTTTTGAAGCATTGAAACGGAATGCACAAGCAAAATTACAGACAAACCAAATGAAAAATAGTCAAGTTAAAACAGGACTTCGATATGCTCGATCAAAAAATGTTTCTAATCAGTCGCAGTGACCCAAACGTATTTTGTATATTAAAAACCTGGCTTGAGGAAACACGTATTTTAGTATTTCAGTCGTTTAATCCAAATCCGCGCGCATTAAGGTTTCAATTTGCTCTTTTCGGGCCTGCCTAAATATTTTAGGGATCTCCGTTCCGGGCGGCGGATACCGGATGTCGGAAGAGGCGCGATTCGGAGGCGAGTTCCGAGTTCCGCCTGTATCATTGTCGCACTGCAGTATAATATAATTCTCTATGATCTCACGTACAAACCGAACAAGTTTCGATATCCGGTTACATGCCAACTCAGATCAACTTAACACCTTTTTGAAAAGTCATTAAAAGCGATGAAAAAACGGAACGTAATCTATTTAACCATTTTTTATAACGTTGTTAATTCTTTACTTGTCTACGGAATTATAGGTTGGGGACGATCTTAAAAAATAACCTAAACTCAGTAAAAGTTTCGCAAAGAAGTAATATTAAAAAAATCTATCTTCTCAACAGAATGACTTTTTAAAATGTTTCTAGTACCAAATGTTCATGACATATTCAAGCAAGCTTCTATTATAAAAATGGGTAAAAAAAATAACAAAGAATATCAAGAATTTTACAAACTAATGAGAAATGGAAACCAATTTATTACACCTAATTTTAAAACAACTCAAATAAAAAATCATTATATTTTCCAAGCCATAAAAACTATATAACCTCCCTTCTGAATTACGCTGTATCAATCAAAACAAAGAAATTTAAACAATTTTTCCAAAAAACTTACAGTAAAAAGAAAATATTTTATACAAGACATAATATTATAACTTACAACCTAAGTAAGAATCGTGGCTCCCTTATCAGGCAAAAGAGCTCCTCATTTCTGATTTAGGTATACATGACCAAAACGACTTTTAATATAATATTTTATAAAATACAGGTATATGTTTATATATAACTCATATTTTTTATAGTACAATAAAAAAATTATATATATTATATATTTTTACATCACTTTTAATGACTTTTCAAAGGAAGTTCTAAGTTGATTTCCTTTATAATATTTGTGCAAAGTCTTCAACAGAATTTTGATGAAATAATTTTATTTTATTTTATTTATTTATTTTCGGGAAATCGACAGTTTACATTTTTACAGTTTGTACATGTTTGTAAAGCCAAAATAAAACCAATTATGGATTTCCTCCATGCGACTTTACCTCTGATTAACAGCATAATAAAAAAAATTAAATAATAAATTTATAATAAAGCAGTATGAGATCAAAAATTTTATAAAACAAAAGATTAAGTATATAAAACTAAAATTTACATAAAACATAAAATATCAATACATTGGTAACCATAAGAAGCCAGATTGTACATATAAATCAAATCATAACAGAATTAAAGATAAACGATAGAAACATAGACACATAACATATTCATGAAACATCAGAGAAATACTCTTTTATGTACCCCTTATATTTGGTAGGTTCGGAATTGAAAATGTCCACCTTGGATAATATGCTATTGTAACTATTGCATAGTCTGTTCAGACAAGAATTTTGCTTGCAGTTTGTCTTGCATTGATCAACCCTGAACAGGACAGAAGAGCGTGTTGTACGCGCAGGTACATTAAATTGAATTTTATTTAGCAACTCTGGGCATTGAATATTATTGTTAACTAATTTATACAGGAATATTGCATCCTTATGATGCCTTCGTACACTCAATGAATCAATTTTAAAGTATGTCGATTATACAATTTAGCTCCATTAACTTTCCACGCTGCTCATAATGGATCTCGATAAAGAATGGAGTTCAAAAATATTTTGTGAGAAATTTCCTTCCACGAACAAAGTGGTTTGGAATCGTTAAAGAAAGAAGAATTTGGAAATTACGCCGTTGAATACGAAGATTGCAAATGAAATTAATTTTTACAATATTCGTATTGATATTTGTCATGTATTTTGTTGGGTCGTTTCTACGACACGTTCTAGAGTTCAACAACTAGGCTGTGGAACGATTTGCCAGTTTTTGCATGTCTTCTCACCTAGAACAGGGGTCTCTTCAAGACCCATAAATAACCCTCTACACAGCATCCCAAATATTACTTTTTTCCTTAACCCCATACAGGAGACCTTGAGGAAAATAATTTTCCCTCAGGGCCTATTTTTTTTTTTTTTTTTTTACAGTGTATACCGCACAAGAATCTCAACTGCTCCCGTCTGGAGCCAGTGAGACTATGGCATCCCCAATTGGGGTATGTTGTGGGGCTGGAGGTAGTGGGGAGGGGAAGGAGGTGGGGAAGAGGAAGGTTGGGAAGTACCTGGCTATTCAGATCTGGTCACCAAACACGGCTAAAGACATTTTCAAGCAACGTTTCAATTCTGAATGGTGGTCTTATACCAGGGCGATACTGATAGTATCTTCCACTCTGGAACATGCCGCAAATATACTATATATTATTTTAAATGAATTAATTGTGAAATAACACAAATTAATCAAATAAAATTTATTTGCGCATGCCGGGTTCGAACCCGCGACCTCCGGATTGTGAGTCAAGAGTCTTACCCACTGGACTACGGAGGTCGTCTCGTCGCCTATGCCATCTTTAGAGATGTTGTGTGGAGGTATTTTTAAGAAAAGGAGAGGAAGGTCTGAGACGGAAAAAGGTACGAGGGGTGGGTAGGAATCTAGTGGTCAGTATTTCCAGGAGTTACGGACGTATGAATCCATCCCTCTCGCTGCGGTACAAGACAATGGGTCGAGGGCGACCAACTGGTCAGGTCAAATGGTCTCTCAAAACCGACCTCTCCCGATCCCGCCACGTAGCTGGTGGGCAGGCGCATCCACCGCTAAGACCTTGACACACCTCACCCGATGAACCCGGCACCCCTGTTAAGTGACCAAACGTAGCGAATCACTTGGATGGCCAATGGCAGAGTTATCCAATAAATGGTTTCCGGGGCGGCAGTATCCACATCTACCTCCCACATTAATAAAAAATTATAAAAAAACATATGCCCTAAAGGAAATTATTTTCCTCCAGAGAATGTTAACGTAAAAAAATGCTGTGTTTTAATTTATACTAGCTGGGCCCGTTGCAAAAGCAACTAACGGGTTAAAACACTATGCGATTTGCGTGTGAACGTGGATGAAGCGAGGAGGAGTGTGTGTTAAATCAAATATCAATCGGTTAAATATCAAATATTACAATGTAGTTTCCCGGAACTTGGGATGAAACCATTACAGTTTAATTGACCCCGAGGTTAAAGTAGCCTTGTAACGCATGCCGGGTACCCGTTGTATAAAATGTTTCAAAGTGCAGGTGCTTGCATTATAATATAATTTCCCGGGACTTGGGATGGAACCATTATAGTTAAGTTGACCCCGAGGTTACAGTGACCTTGCAACGCATGCCGGGTACCCGTTGTATATAATGTTATATAGTGCAGGTGCTTGCATTATAATGTAGTTTTACAGGATTTGGGATGGAAAGAATACAGTTTAGTTGACCCGAGGTTAAAGAGACCTTGCAACGCATGCCGGGTACCAGTTGTGTATAATGTTATATAGTGCAGGTGCTTGCATTATAATGTAGTTTTCCAGGATTTGGGATGGAACCAATACAGTTTAGTTGACCCGAGGTTAAAGTCGCCTTGCAACGCATGCCGGGTACCCGTTGTATATAATGTTATATAGTGCATGTGCTTGCATTATAATGTAGTTTTCCAGGATTTGGGATGGAACCAATGCAGTTTAGTTGACCCCGAGGTTACAGTGAGTTTGCAACGCATGCCGGGTACCCGTTGTATATGTATAATGTTATAGCATGTGCTTGTATTATAATGTAGTTTTCCAGGATTTGGGATGGAACCAATACAGTTTAGTTGACCCGAGGTTAAAGTCGCCTTGCAACGCATGCCGGGTACTCGTTGTTTATAATGTTATATAGTGCAGGCACTTGCATTATAATGTAGTTTCCCGGGACTTGGAATGGAACCATAACAGTTTAGTTGACCCCGAGGTTACAGTGAGTTTGCAACGCATGCCGAGTACCCTTTGTATGTAATGTTATATAGTGCAGTGCTTGTATTACAATGTAGTTTCCCGGGATCTGGGATGGAACCATTACAGTTTAGTTGACCCCGAGGTTAAAATGGTCTTGCAACGCATGCCTGGTACCCGTTGTATATAATGTTACAAAGTGTAGGTGCTTGCATTATAATGTAATTTCCCGGGACTTGGGATGGAACCATTACAGTTTAATTGACCTGAGGTTAAAATGGCCCTGCGACGCATGCCGGGTACCCGTTGTGTATAATGTTATATAGTGCAGGCGCTTGCACAGGCATTGAGTTGGGATGGAACCATTACAGTTAAGTTGACCCCGAGATTACAGTGGCCTTGCAACGCATGCCGGGTACCTGCTGTATATCATTTATTAATTTACGGACAAATAGTCCATTAAACATATAAAAAAAACTAACTAACTAATACCTCCATCTCCCTCTTATCCTTTCCCTCCTCATCCCCTTCCCCATCCCCATCCCCATCCCCATCCCCATCCCCATCCCCATCCCCATCCCCATCCCCATCCCCATCCCCATCCCCATCCCCATCCCCATCCCCATCCCCATCCCCATCCCCATCCCCATCCCCATCCCCGTCCCCGTCCCCGTCCCCGTCCCCGTCCCCGTCCCCGTCCCCGTCCCCGTCCCCGTCCCCGTCCCCGTCCCCGTCCCCGTCCCCGTCCCCGTCCCCGTCCCCGTCCCCGTCCCCGTCCCCGTCCCCGTCCCCGTCCCCGTCCCCGTCCCCGTCCCCGTCCCCGTCCCCGTCCCCGTCCCCGTCCCCGTCCCCGTCCCCGTCCCCGTCCCCGTCCCCGTCCCCGTCCCCGTCCCCGTCCCCGTCCCCGTCCCCGTCCCCGTCCCCGTCCCCGTCCCCGTCCCCGTCCCCGTCCCCGTCCCCGTCCCCGTCCCCGTCCCCGTCCCTGTCCCCATCCCCATCGGCATCCCTATCCTTATCACTCTTCAAGTCAAGCGTGCGTAAAGGCCCGACCGTTCGCCTCACCCGATCACCATCGATTCGCATCGATTACCGTTCGCATAAAATGTATAATATTTATATTCTCTTTCGTAACGCATTCACCAGCTTACCCCCCATGTCGAGGGTGCGTAAAGAAGTTTTATCGCAATCGGATGAACGGTTTAGCAATGCATAATTTCATGATGCCAGAGCTCACTTTTTTATACAGAAAGAATTGAGGGGATGCGCACATCAAATTCCCAAAGTTTCATCACAATCGGTTGCACTGTTTAGCAATGCAAAATTTTATGATGCCAGAGGTCACTCTTGTAGTTGTATTGTATTTCATTTTGCGCGGCTAAGTACTAAGTAGGTACTTTGTTGTAATATTTCACCAAAACGACGCCATTATGTTGTTGAGTATAAAATAATTTTATAAAATTTCTTTTCAGCACAAATAAATTTATTCAATATCACGTTTTGATTTTTAAAGGAAAAAAAGTCCCTGCAAGTAAGTACCTACCTAGAACACGCGTAAAACATATATTTTTTTTATTTAACAATGTCCAATAGAACCATGCTTCATTCATAATCAACACACCAATAAATAAAATAAAATTATATGGCTGGGTTGTTTAAGAAAAAAATGTCAATTCTTCAAATTTTTCTAGTAAATTTTCAGTTCTAGATAGTTCCGTTCGAGTTCTGTAATTATTTCAGTTTTGTAATGTAACTGGCCTTTAATGATAAAATAACAGAACTTGAGTAGAACCAATACAGAACGTAAAAATTAACTTTAAAAAAAAGTTGAATTATTCAGTATCATCGAAACAACCTTACCTTAGTATTGCATTAAACCCTAATTAATTGTGTATCTACGTATCGGGTAGGTACCTGCGCATTTCCTTCAATTCCTGCAATCTTTGCTTTTTTCATCATATTTGCAATACTACCGAAATAAGTAGGTACCTACCCCGAATGAATAACGTGTTAATTTGAACTGGCTAGAAAAAATTAAACTTCCGATGGAATCTGTAAGCACGTGTTTTGATGATTTTTTTTCGGAAAATGTGGAGTTTTGTCAGCATCTCCTGAACTTTTTTATATGGGATGGGCATGTAATTTTGGTATTTAAAGTTGCGGAATTCTCTACTGTATTAGATTTTTTAAAAAAACATACAAGCCGGAATCGGTTTTGGGGTCGCAATGCCGCGTACCGTAAAACCACTACCGAAGACTGTGAAAAGTCTGTTTTGTTAGGCTAAAAATTTGACGTCTAAGATCCCTGACCTGACTCAATATTCATAGCATTTTCATTTGCATTGAAACTGATGGCCAAAATGACATCTTTTTTTTTGGAAACGCGAACCTGTCGGCGGGAAATGTAACCTGGCCGAATTGAGTAGAATTTTACTATTGGTTCTAGTTTTCGCCGTTGATTCGCGTCAGTTTTTCTGTGAATAAAGCGCTAATTTTGTCGAAAAAAATTGACCTCACAAAATCAAAGTACTGAGGGTGGCTGAATGTGACTTTAAGCGAAAGTGAATCTTAAGGTGGGTGAAACGCGAGGGGCAGAGTGGTCGGTTTTCGCGTAAAGTCGAAGAGTGAGCGGTCGATAAACTGTGTATTAATATATAAGATTTTAACGTTCATAAAATAATATTCACAATAGAATTATACTCTTATGAAAGCTTTTACTTTTAGGGATACAGAGCTTATATTACATAAAATCTACCCATTTGAAGAAAATTTGTTATAAATTTAACTTTACCATTATTAAAAAACATAAATATTTGCAAAAATCTTCAGTTCCATTTTCAAAACTTCCGTCCCTGTATTGCCAATGAGTCGTTTTCACATCTTCGTCTGTGGTCAACTACCTACCTACCTACTTTTAAATCGGCATTGCAGCGCAACGTTCCATTTCCAAATATAATTGAATGTTCCCAATGTTCAATGACTCGACGTTACTTAATATCTATGACGGTCTTTTTCCGTTCTTTTTGCGAATATGGTTAGTTTTATCTCTTCATCTCTTGGGTTATCTGTTTATTATTTTTTATTAACCATGGCTCAGTGCACTTTATTAAACACATTTTTTATATTTCCGTTTTATGATTTTTTTTTTAATTAATGCCTTTTCTCTCGTTTTATGAAATAAAATATGTTGTAAGAGGGGGAAACTTAAAACCGGTAAACTATTCATTAAGAGTAATAAGGTATGTTTTTTTTATTCCTGGACATAAACTATTTAACAATAGGCCACTTGCATCACATTTTTTTAAATTTTTTTCCGGTGTAGGCAAATATTCTAAGACATTCTGTATATATATATTTTTTTAATCGTATTTTTGAAACCCTGGGGATTTTTTGAAAATTTCAAACCGAAAAATCAGACCATTTTTTATAAATCGGAAAGAAGGGACATAATTTTATAGGTGTGAAAAAACGATAATTACATAGCCGAAAATCATTTAAAAAAAAAAAAACGTTTTCCACACGAATGGCACAGGAGAATAACGAGGCATACCAAAAATATTACATCTCATAAATATTTTTTTCCTTGATCCATCTTATTCACGTTTGAAGAGAACCCCGTACCCATTAATTGTACGGGGTTCTCTTCAGAACATCTGTCAAAAAATCAAACCAAATCATAAGTTCGCAGAGAACAAACAATAAATCTAGTGAACGAATTCAAAAATTCGCCTGAAATCAAAGTGATGCCATATAAAAAAATAAATCAGTGTGGAATTTTATAAAATTAATAGGAACATTTTCGGCGACGGGACATTTTCATGCAGTGACGTCACGAGCCCAAATAATGGATTTATTTATTTAAAAATAAAAAAACCTGTACATTTCTAAAAAATTTTACTAACATTTTCGTAATCTTAGTAAAAAACTTTATCCACACGATTTTTTCCAAGTCGTTATGAAGTCCATGCAAGTGGCCTATTCTTAGACATTTTGTTTGGAAGAGTTTTATTTTTCAGGTGTTACTTAAATTTTTAATTTGTCTGCTACCTTTTTAAGTTTGCTAGTGAATGGCTCAGATAAATAAATAAAAATTAAATAACAAATGTACATGGAAATAAAACCCTTCCAAACAAAATTTCTAGAAATAGTAAATGCCTACTAAATAGTAAATGCCCCAAAAAACCAAAATAATAATGACATTTATTTCAGAATGTGGAAAGGTAAGTGCATAAAAAATAATACAGGTGCATGCATACTTATTCCGCGTTACTCATAATCGCAGAATAAGATAATACCACGGTAATACGAACGGATTAGGTGAAATTTGTACGACAATTTCACCTAACCCGTTCGCATTACCGTGGTATTATCTTATTCTGCGATTATGAGTAAGGCGGATTATTTACAGTGATTCAAGTAAAAACATAATTATAAATAAGAATAAAAATAAAACATAAAACCAATGAAAAAAGAGAAAAGATAGAAACTAGAGAAATATTATACGTACAATGTAACACAAACTAAGAGCTGATTTAGGAGCAATTAAAATCTAAGCAGACTGTTGCATCCGAAACTGCTTACGAATTACAGTTTCAGATGCACTTTAAAATGGACTGTAAATACTAAAAACGAATTGAGACAAAATGGGGTTTGCTGGAATTGATTGATAATATGTGTAGAAAAAATGTAGGGATGCAAGGAAGAAGGTTAACCAATCACTTACCATTGTACCTCTGCGAAGGGGCACACAATATAATTCCAATATAGTTCTTTATTGTTCAACCGCGATACCTCGAGGTAATTATCGCCACAACAACACGAATAGGTAAAAAATGATATTGTTTATTTTCAAGGTAATCAAATACCTTCTTTTTATTCAGAAACGAGATTATGACTACGAAACACACCAACAACTTGCTTCCAAGGTGGTCCCTATTCTTCGTGTGTTTTTCAAAAACAAATGCCCTCGAATTTGCAATTTGTTTGTCATTGTTCCAAATTCAAAATACTTTTCCAGCAAGATAATGCGGTTAGCGAGAAGTAGGCCCTAGGTAAATGACATCCCGGTAAGAACTATGCATTTTCTCATTTCAAAACCAAACACAGTCCCTTTTTCGTCATATTCTTCACGCTTGCATCAACCTTACAATTTTATTCTCTGTCTAAACAGGTGAAACATTTTTACACACACACGCCTTCGGGATCTGTTGCACACAGTCAATTTTTATCACCCCAGTTCCAGTATCATACCTCACAATTATACGTCGGTGTTGCCATCAAAGATTCATTGTGTATGGTGGTTTATCCATTTCTTATGAAAACTACTGAAATAGACACTTTCATTATAATACATTATGCAATGAATACAAAACGTACTTTCCATAATATAATATGTAAACGTACTGAATTTATTTCACGGCAGTCAAATAGTTTGAAATATATTCCAACTTGCTTATTCCATTGAGCCAGTTCTACCAACGTTGTTGGCAGGTGTACCTTAGAAAGTTATGGCTTTCATTTCTGAAAAACGTTAAAAGGTAATGTAATATCGAGAAAGCTTATAACACGGTCACTGTGCACGTGTCGATTCACGGGATTAATGTAAGGAGCGGATATTGGGTTAACCTCTCAGGCTAATTTCACTAACTTTGCATTTCGGAACAACTCATATGGGTCTCATAGAAATCGTTGTGTCTCCCTTACGTTCATGGTTAGAAATATGTTCTAAATGGTGTGAGAAAGAGAAAACACCACGCTTTACATTAAATCTAAAAGTTAACCACATAATAATTAAAATGTACACCTTTATGAAATCAAAGTTTTCGACAGCAAATTGAAAACATTTTATGAAATTTTTGGATTTTTTGACATGAAACGACAAAAAAATGAGTTGACGATGACGTTTATATCATATTTGCGTAATAAATATGTATGTGTTTTTATTTTTTTTCGATATCAGTAATTTTAGTTACAAAAAAAGTAAGGCGAGCCATTTTTAAACTTTTTTAAGTTTACATTAAAAATTTTTGTATTTACAAAAAGATATTTTTATTTCAAATTCAACATTTTAGCGTATTTCATTACCTTTCAAAAACAGATATTAGTTTCCGGATACGTTTAGAAAAATTCCAAGTGTTTGGATTTTATTGCAAAGTTGAAATATTTTGAACTTCCGACAAAATAGGGCCGAGGTCAGATAGCTTATTTACAGTTGAGAGGTTAATAAAATAAATTGCCGCCATTATAGTCATAATAGTCCTTCGACCCTAAGTGACCAACTCAGGTATGGGGGCTCCATCGAAGAGTCAAGTTAGCCTCTCTGAAGCTGAACAGGGCCCGCAGATACTTTAATGGAACACAACTGCAGAACCAGTACAAATCGCAAGTGTGATGATGTTGGTTACCACCTCTGGTTTATGGCCCCAAAATTCTTGAAAAAGCCCTTGAAACTGTGCATAAATGGCATTGATAGATTCCTCTATCTTAACAAACGGATTGCAATGTTTAGAGCATAGGCGTCGGGTAGGTATGCTGTCCATATTCTACCGATATTACAAAGGAAGATGTTCCGAGGAACTAGCGTCATTGATTACTTCGGTACGGGTGCAGTCGGGAAACACGCCAAGCGCGCGCTTAATTTTTGTATAAGTTGTCATTGTTACTACGACTGATTCTTGAGTTCCACAGATCGGCTTTTGTGTTTTCTCCCTCCCACAACATGGGTCTCAACAAGAGCCAGATTCACTCCTTCCTTTCCGCAAAAAGATCCTCCACACAGCAATAAAAAAATAAAAATAACAAACTGAAGACTTTATTTTCAGACGATAGGTCAATAGAATTAACTGCCGCAGTTACGTTATAACTCGTAAGTAACTATAACTTATGTCGTATATGTATGTACCTAATAAAAGCCGCAATGGGTTTGGAAGTTTTTAATATAAATCCCACTTAAATTTGAAGTTACTGTCGTGTTATGTCGTTAGAATTGTTATTGAGAAAAATACCTTTAAATTATATTTTAGTTGTAACTGTCCCCAACCGTCTAGAGTTCTAGAGTCAGTGAGACTACGGAAACCCTATTTGGGACATGTTTTGAGTTTGAAGGCGGTGGGAAGAGGAAGGATATGGGGCAGAGGAAGGTAAGGAAGAAACTGGCTATACAGATCTGGTCACCAAACACGGCTAAAGCAGTTTCAAGCAACTTTTCGATTCTGAATTGTGGTCTTTCACCAGGGCGATACTGAACGTATCTACCACTCTGGAACCTGCCGCAAATATGCTACACGGGGTGTAACAGCACATACCCGAAACCAGTCATTCGTGAGCATGTATGAAGTAAAAAATATAGATGTCGTTTTGCTGTCCGATTCAATTAAAACAAAAAATATATTTTTCCATCGCACGTCGCAACTGAGTAGTCGGGTACACCGAAGCGGCGGGTCACGTGATTAGAGCTCTGTCTCTTTCTAGCGGCACACGAAACAACTTGCGCATAACGTGTTTCCATCGCGACGTTTAGGGTGGGATCAGTGGCGATGTGATTGAAAAATATTTTTTTTTGTTTTTAATAGAAAAAATATCATCGGATGGCAAAATGACATATTTCAAATATGCTCAGGAATTGCTGATTGAAATCCTTCTCTTACATTCTGTATATTATTTTTAATTAATAAATTGTGAAATTGTACAAATTAATCAAATTAAAATTTACTTGCGCATTCCGGGAGTCGACCCTGCGATAACCGGACTCATAGCCAAGGATCGTAACCACGCCATCCATGGAGGTAAAATAAAAGTTCGTTTGTCGCGCTGAAAAGATAAATCGTAGAAATGTGTTGTAAGCATGTCTGTGTGCCCGAAGTGAGGTTATTTATTCCTTACTTCTAATGAAAGGAGTTCAAGGAGTCGAAATTTATAAGTTCTAGTCCACTTTCGAAGTCAGTTTTCTTTCTTTGAAGAACACATTTCTAGGAATTATCTGTTCAGTAGGTTGTTGTTAATACCACTTTTGGCCAACTGCGAATATAAGTGAGTCAAGCTGTGCAATGTTCCATGATATCATTTCCAGTGGTTAGCTACTTTACGACCCAAAGAAAGCCGCTAAATATAGGATGTGATTTATGACGTCATGAACGCCGTTTAGTAAACACAACCTCATACAGCCCCGTACAACAAATGAGTGTAGTGACGTCATTAATCAGGAGTCCCGACAAAGGATTCCCCTAGGAGTTTTAACCGCCAGGCTCCGGGCCAGACCTATAGTTAGGAATATGAGAAGAAGAATGGATAACGTCTTGGATACTTGAAACACAATTACGCATACAAGTGACTAAACTACGAGTTGAAAATAGTCATTTTAATCTATAAATCTAGACAGAAATATATAAGAGTAGTGCAAAATTCAAGAAAATTTTCAAATCGCGATATTTTACTGAGACACCCCGTGGCTTCGCAGAAATTCACATGTGACAAAGTCATCAAATGGTCATTTAGCGCCATTTTTTTATTTAAAAGGTCCCGTTTAACGCTGGTTTAATGTGTTTCAGATTTTTTTTTTCAAATTGTAATAACCTGATAAGCTTAACAATATGAAAGTTGTCCTCTTCTGATAAAATTCAAAAAAACAAAATGGCGCTGAATCGCAATTTAATGAAATTGTTACATTTGAATTTCTGTCAAATTCACATTTCTACGCATATTTTAGAAAATCATTGAATTATGGAAATATGTACGTATTTTATATCGATCTTCGATACATAGATGGCTCTAGTGAAGATAGATGACAGAGGTTGTAAAGTTATCCGACAGATGTCGGTAGTATATAGAGAAAGCCGCCCCTCCATGGTGAAACGTAGAGATTTTGAGAGCATTAGAGGACGTTAGCCTCCAGGCCATCCTACAGACTAGTTCCTAATTAATAAAAGACTATTTAGCACAAATAAAAGACAGTGTTTTGTTGTGCCGAAGTACGAGTAGTTATTATTAGAGAACCATACACAATAGGAAACAGTAACATTGTCGAACATGTTCACAAATGACATAAATTGACTTGGGGCGAGACAGGAGTGGCTTTGTTAGGCCCCTCGATATTTGGGAGAGATTTATCACATTATTGTGACTTGACAGGTCTATACTATACCTACACTGTTTGCTGGGTAATAAACCTTGCAAACAAATACATCGATCATGAAAATTTGAAATGCTGTAAAGGACAAAATATTAGTTATTCAGGAGGGTTTTGTAGACCTATGTATAATTATGAATCTTTATTACAAAATAACATTGAACAGATCTTTGAGCATACTTTTTGTAAATTTCTTTAAAAATAGAACTTAATTTATTTTTAATTTTTCTTAAAAAACATCGTATTAGACGGCACATCGAGCGTCGTACACTACATACTTATTTTCCTAAAAACATTTCGACGACGCAGATCGAAAGAGTAAAAATCGGAGGAAAAACACGTTTTTAACTCATTTTTGGTTTTTTTGTTCTTTACAGCATTTCAAACATCCATGATGATTCATAATTTGTTTAGGTCTGCTAAAACACATTTTCACGGCCTAATTGTTATCCCATAATATATTTATTTGAATTTCTTGTATATATCAAATAGAAAAACATAATAAAACAAAAAAAAATAGCTGAGGACTCAGGCCAAGATTTTCCAGAATGCCATTTGCCCGAAACATTCTAGCTTACGAGTTAGTTCGAGTTAGAATGTGCGCCAAAATAAGATGGGTGTTTATACAATAATCACAACAAATTTGTTTAAGTTACCACACTGCAGAACAGATGTTCTATTGAATGATACTTCTAAAACAGTGGATATATTTAATTTGTTAATATTTTGAAAAACTTTTTGTGGTACCTATCTTTCCAAATAGGCCACCATCTTGCAACGGAAACGGCACGAACAAACAATTTTACGGACGGACGAATTGCAATTTGGAAGGCGGTTATGGGTAACGCCGCTCCGAGAAACCTTTATTCGTTAACCAACACCCCTGCCGTAGGTCACCCCAAATGGTTCGCAAAGTTGGTGACTTAGCAGTGCTGCCCGGGTACACAGGGTGAGGATTGTCTAGATCTTGTAAGCAAATGCGTTCGAAGACTGATTAAGGGAAACCTAACCTAGATTTCTTCAGCCAGACTTTCTCGATTCATCGCCTTGCATCTCAGTGTGATGGATGGATTCACACGTCTGTCACTCCTGAACATATTGATTCTACCCATCCTTCATAACTGTTTCCTTACAGAATAACTGGATTTATACGTCCTGAACACATTGACCCTCAGATTCCTACCCACCCTGCATTCCCTTTTCCTCGTGGGATGGATGGATTCATACGTCCGTCACTCCTGAACCTATTACGCCCAGATTCCTACCCATCTCTCATACTTTTTTTTAGAACTTTCTCTCTTTTCTTTCCCTAAAAACACCTTCCCCACAGCATCCCCAAAGATGATGTAGGCCCTGAGTTAGTTTACTTTCCACAGTCCTCCTGTGTGGAGCTAGTGTACAAAAAATGCAAAACAGTCGAGTGAACATAGTACTAGTGAAGTCCTCAGTCGAAAAGATATCTTGTACTGTAATTGGATGGTTAATATGTAATAATTGTAACATGTAGTACAATAAATTAAATTATTAAATACAAGCTGGTACCCGGCACGAGTTGAAAGAAATAAATTGATTTTCCCTGCATGTCCTTTCCCGTGCATCCCCGTTCCCTTCCACCTTCCCCACCTTTCCACTCCCTCATGTCTTCACTCTCCGCAAACCCCACCTTCCCCCTGCCTTTCCTCCCTGCCGCTAAAATATATGAAATACACACATTTTCATTTATACAAATTTCATAACGCCAGAGTTTACTATTTTATACAGCCTATGTTACTCGCTGATAATGTAGCTTTCTATTGGTGAAAGAATTTTTCAAATCGGTTCAGTAGTTTCAGAGCCTATTCAATGCAAACGAAAAATGAAATCTTTCCTATTTATAGTATTAGAAAGAAGAAAGACCACCATTGATTTTCGCTACCGTACGGTTGTTAAAAGTAAGCGACGAAAACGATTCTGTGCAAAAAATTATCTAAAAGTCTCCAGAGAAGATTTGTCAATGTTTCATTTTGTGGTGGGCGTAGTTAATAGTGCTTTTAACTGCGTGATTTATGATTTAAAGGTGTGATTTTATATTTTTACCCAAAAATTCTGACATTCAAAACGATGACAGAGTAGACGTACATAAAATAGGGTTGTTATATTTTTATAGAGAAGTACAACGGCTTCGTTTTAACACCACTTTTCATTAATATGCTGTACTAAAGTTTCATCATGGCTGTATTAAAATGGATTTCATGACAGTTGATCCCCGTCGGTTAGCTCCCCGGCATGCTTACATACAATATGCAGTCGGTTTAGGGAACATACGGTATACCTACTTACACAAAATATAACTAAGTGTCCCCAAAGAAGTGTGCAGAGAGGATATACCGCCGACAACACAAGTATAAAACGTGTTTAAAATTAAAATTAATAATTTTATTATTAAGTTCTGCAAGTATTTTAGTTTTTTATTATTTTGACAGCTGTTTCGGCTGACAAGGCCGTTTTCAAATTGTGGTTAGACCACTTTGAGATGACTTATTTATAAGATTTTTTTTCAGTTTTGAAGGTGTCTAATATTTTTTTTTTTTTTTAAATTGTACAACAGATTTTTATTCAATTACTGTACAATTTTCTCATTTTGACAGTCTTAACACCTAGGAAGATGATTATTATACAAAAAAATCTTAAGGCTATCTAAAGAAGAGTTATATATATCTAGTGTTTCCGATATTTCGTTCAACAGCACCATTCCTCTTGTCATGCTATGCTGTGCTAGAACATCTGTTCTGTATGGTATAAATCATATTTAACGGGTAAATGATTTATTACCCGTTAAACCGATTTACTGAGAATATAATTGTGACAACAGATTCTCTATTTTGTGGTGTATGTTGAAATCTGTTTTTCCGACATCAAATTATAATGTGTTAAACTTATTTAAATGTGTTATATTGTTTAGGTCTTGTAAACACACTGAGAAGTGGCGAATAAATAATTTTCCTTACCTTATTAATTACCTTAGGGAACGTACCCATACTACGTGACCAACTTTTTGCAATTTTTAACCCCCTCCCCCCCCCCTGTAAATAAGTTCGTTTGATATGCTTTCTGTCAATCAATTATACAATACGGCATTATAGGATGGGGCGGTACATATAAAAATCAAACACAAACAATTTACATATCACAAAAACTAATAATAAAAACAATTTTAAAAAAACCCTACTCATATTCGTCAGAACTTTTATTCAAACAATTTAAGGTCAGAAAATTAAGTGCATTATACTTTTATCATGCAACATTACAAATTTATAAAGATAATATTAAAAATCAAGTTGCACCCTTTAAAAATAACAGAAGTCTTAGACAAACATCAATACTTCCCACTCCAAAATGTAAAAAAAAAATTGGACAATTGAATCATAAATATCTCGGAGCAAAATTTTTTAATTCATTACCAGAAAAAATTAGAAACATGAATACCAATATAAAAAATTTTAAAACTCACCTCAAAAATTATACTGAAAACTTAAACTGAATGATATAAAAAAAGCAATACAATAACACCCCCCATACACACAAGCCTTGCTTAATTATGGGGGTACATCAAATATTCTACTATGTAATTAATTACTGTATAAAAATTATTTGTAATTTATGTACCTTCTATTACTAATAAAAAAATATATCAAAACCAACTTTATAATAAAGGTATTTTTTAAGCCAATTTTAAGTTTGAAATTGTTGAATAATGCACAAAAAAATATAATTTTCTACCGGATCTGTCGGATCTGCCCTTTTGATGGACACTGCAACGCTGTCCGAAACGTTGGCTAAAGAAGGAGGTAGCGCAACACGGCATAACATCCCAATAACAAATTACGAAAATACTTTGGCCGTGAAAATCTTAAAACGTATCTGGTTTTAGCTGTGTTTATTGACCTGCCGAGCGATTCTATATCTTTTGTGGCATCGTTATAGAGATAACGGACGTGATCTCCTGTCAATTTGGGAATGGGTACCGCCGCCCCGGGAACCTTTATTACCAACACCTCTGCCATAGGACAGCCCGAGTGATGTTTGCTACGTTTGGTGATTAGCAGGGGTGCCTATTTAGATAGATTTATTTTTTTTTTACATAAATATTCTAACAGTTTTTGCAATGTACAATTTTAAAAATTGTATATTTTTCTTAATGTAAGCTTAGAATTCTCGCTAACACTTTTATGAAGCCCGTTTCTTTACCTATGCGTAAGTGTGTGAGTGTTCATATGGATATGTATGTTTTTTCTTCAAATAAGCACCAGAAAATAAATTGTATTAGTTATTTTGTAGTAGCTATGACATTATTTGAGATGTTCACATCCAAAAGATTATCGTGAATAATTTTGGGTTATCTTGCTGTGTTGTTCTTCCCCTTCTCTTTCTAGAGTGTCCACCATCACATTAGGCTTGTTGAAAAAGTATCAATATATCGATATTTTTAATTCGATATATCGATATTTTTAGCCGATATATTTTGATCCGATATATCGATATAAAATATCCAATATCGAAAATTGTATCAAAAACGATATTTTTTTAAATTTATGTTTTTAAAGTCACTAGAATCCAAAACCGTATAGGAACGAACGGAAAAAGTAACTGTATTGGGTCATGACATCTGGCGGTTGAAATTTTAACTATTAATAGCTTACAAATCTATTGTCTTTGCATTAGTATTTGTGATCACTAATACTATCTCATGTATGTAGGTACATACATAGAAATGTATGCTATTTTTGGCCATTTTTTTCTAAGCCACTCCTAAGTGTGGGTTCCCAATTGTCCATGATTATTGACTATACCTTGTTCCAAACACGAAGTCCTTTTTGACAGATTAATACGCCAACAGAATGTTACAAACGCATACAAACTTTGTATGCGTCTCAGTTTACATATAAGTTAGAAGACAGCTTTTTAGTTTTTGATATTTTTGTAATTATTACCTAATAAAAATGAATACTAATAAAAATACCTTAATTTTTATTGAGATTTTTGTGCATTAAAAAAGCACATTGTGTGTAAAAATTACTATTGATAATATTGAGCTGAATACACTATTATTTTAAAAACGCAAAATCTCTTGAAAATTTGACCGATATATCGATATTTTTTCATCGATATATCGACGTCGATATTGATATTTTAATAAATATCGATACATCGATATATTGATATTTTTTTTCACTTACGACATACCTACATCACATTTGCCCTGATGCTAGATATTATAACGATAACCGAAACGTTGGCTCAAGAAGGAGGAATATTAACCCAAAAATAATCACTATAATAGTTAGCAGGTGTATTTACGAACCAGAAAAAAAAGAAGTTAAATATTTTCAGTCATCATGGTGTCACATTCGTAAGTCTTATTTTCGTTTTGCTAATGAACAGTTTTCTGCTTTTCGCTCACAGTATTTATGATTCCAGCAGTCTTATTATAAGTTTGATAACTGTTAACATCTGTTGCCAATTACTTACCCAATTTTCATCTCATCAGTAGACCTTTTTAAGGTGTTTAAGTTTCTTGGTGTTCAGGCAGGTAAAATTGTTTCATAGTGTGGTAGACTACTATAAAGATTTTAGGCCCCAAAAATTACGGTTTGTGACGTTTTGCGTGCCCATTCCCAGATTTCGTCACGCCTCGCGTGCGCTAACCGATTATTAAATCTCGATTATGGAATTCACCAACACATAACGCTAAGTGTATTATATAATATTTAATTAATTTTCCTTGAATCGTTTTCGATGGTGAAAAAAGTAGGTCGGCCTTATCGATCGTTATTTCAAAAATCGCCTGGATTCGAGTCAAAGTTAAATTATATGGAAATGAATTTAGGTTCGGTTGTTCGAACCCCTGTCACATTTCATCGACGATCAAATCTTAACCATTTTATGAAATTAAAGCGGTTTCGGTTAACCGTCAATTCTAGAAAAATCCAAATTTCCACTTTTTTTCAGAAAAAAAGATATTTTTAAATTAATGAAATAAATTTAGAAAGTGTAACGGAAATGCGCGATCTTTGCATGGTAATGAATGAGAAACTAGCTTTCACGGACCACATTCAACAAATTGTAAATAAAAATACGAAATCATTAGGATTTGAATTAGGAACTGCAATAAAATAAAATTGTTGTACATGTCTCCAGTCAAAAGTCTAATAGAACTTAAGAGGAATATAAACGCTAGAAATATTTCGAATCTCATGCCTGCATAATTTTAAAATCGAGCGTCTTTTTGCACGAGGCTAGTAAGCGAAAAAGTGGTTTTTATTTATTTTGTGCATAATTTTATAAGAACGAAAAAAAGTTAGAGCATGGAAAACCTCAAAAATAGTCTTAGCCATAAAGGGGTATTTTAAAAAAAATTGTTTCTTGTATTGCTTCATAAAGTCATGAAAAAACATTTTTTTTTGGTGGTTTACGCTTATATTTTTTGTTACATACATAATAATTTTATTGTAATTCCAATACACAGAAAAGCTAGTAAAAGTTTCGATTTATCCGTAGCATATTTTTTGATGTTCATACTGTAAGCCGATTCGTCGTAAAGATTAATCAAAATTGTATCTAAATAGGATTTCACGTATATATTCATCTTAACTCCATAATTTGGTCGCCCTTTCACAAAATTCATGTCCATAATGTAGAAAAAATCAAAAGAAAATTTAACGCTTTGTAAATTTTAAACATAACATTCCTTTAGAGCATATAAATTGCCTGTCATTAATGAATAATTTTGAATATTCCAACTAAAAAACAAACTGACAGAATTAAACGTTCTAACCTGTTTATTAAAATTGTTAAAATCTAAATCCGTTGAAATTCCTAAATTATATCTCCTGCATTTAATAAATCTACATGTCCCTTCATGAACAGCTAGACAAACATTAACATTTTGAATATATACAACTCATTCCAATTATAGTTTATTTTCCCCAATACAATGTTTATATAGTCTTGGTAACAAACGATATGAATGGTTTTGATAATAATTTAAAATTGGCAAACTTCAAAAGCAGCATGTGCGAAATATTTCTAAATTGTTTTTTATTTAGTACAAGATTATACATGTATATAAATAATTCATTAATTTTTTTGACTAGAAATTATTTGATATTTGATTTCGGATGTCTATGATACACATATTATAAATTATTGTTATTAACAACGATTTTGTTCGTTTTTATTAATACTCGTATTATCGATGATTTGGACGATATTGGCAGATTATCTATTTTTATATTTCTTAATTACACTTTATTTTATCTATATACCTGTAATTTGTTAATACTCATATTTTGTTAACTGTTATATTATTTTTTTTTATCACAATGTGTGTGAAAGCCTTTTGGGCGTTTAAAATAATATAAAAAATAAAATAAAAAATAAAATATAAATAATCTTTTTTTTTCTTCTTTCAACAGACCAATAAATCCGATCAAACAATTATCAAAAATTTTTGAAAAGTTAATTCTTCAAAAAATATGTTCTTGCATAAAATTTAATATCTCGTCATTTCAACATGGTTTTATCTCTGGACGATCTACTTTAACTAACCTTACACTGTACGAAAATTTTATCTCAGGTGCTCTCGCTAATAGAGAACAAGTTGACTCAATTTATACGGATTTTAGTAAAGCCTTTGATAAGGTTTGCATTAAAATTCTTATAAATAAATTATCTAAACTAGGAATAAGTGGTAAATTGTTATGCTGGATTAGGAATTATTTATCAAAACGTATACTAACTGTCTCTATTAAGGAACAATTGTCTTACGAATTTGAAGCAACTAGTGGTGTGCCTCAGGGTTCGCACCTTGGTCCAATATTGTTCATACTATTTATAAACGATGTCACTTCCATATTCTCTGATGTTAACATATTATTATTTGCTGATGACATGAAAATTTATAAAATCATTAAAAATATATACGACTGCTTGTCCCTTCAATCCAATTTTGTAAAATTCGCAGAATGGTGTACCATTAACAAACTTACACTTAACATTAAAAAATGTCAAATCATGAGTTTCTTTAGAATAAAAAACCCCATCAAATACAGTTATTCACTTAACAATCACAGTTTAATGTCAGTATCTGTAATAAGGGACCTCGGAATAACCTTCGACACTAAACTACTATTTACTAACCACATTGATATCATTACTAATAAAGCTATGAAAATGCTGGGTTTCATTCTAAGACTATGTAAAGATTTCAAAAACATTCATACATTTAAATTACTATATACAACTCTGGTTAGGAGTCATTTGGAGTATAATTCCCCCATATGGAACCCTTTCTACAAAAGTCACGCAAACTCCATTGAAAAAATCCAACGCAAATTTCTCAGATCAATTAATTTCAAATTAGGAATTCCCTTGGATGACATAAACTATGATTCTCTATTACAAAAAATGCGACTCTTATCGTTAAAAGATAGAAGAATACTCAATGATCTTATTTTTTTATTTAAAATAAACAATAACTGGTTTGACTCCCCTGAATTGGTCTCTTTAATAAATTATCATGTACCTAGTAGAACAACTCGACTGAAAACACCTTATTATTGCAACAATACTCTCAGTAATGCAGAACAAAATTCAATAATACATCGTTTACACACTTTAGGTAATGAATTTGCTCATATCGATCATGCCGGAAGTCTGTCTTCATACAAAAGATGCATTAGACAAAATTTATCTGCTAGTACTACAACGTAATCATAATAAATATAATCATGTAACCATAATTTTATGTCCTACCAGTATGCACTCTAATACCTATGGATTAGAAACATATCATAGGTACCTACTTTTCATATCGCATTGTATACTCCGTAATACCTTTCTTTTATTTGTTGAAATTTTATATTATCTTCAATACATGGCTCCTAAGACCATTTCTTACTGTTTACTTGTCACACTTTTTTTTTATATTTATAACTTTTGTACTTTATTATTTATAACTTTTGTACTTTATTATTTATAAAGGTAAACTTATAGTCTAAATTATTTCCTGCCTTTCAACTTTTTATTTTAACTTTTTACTTTTACATTATACTTTATATTTTATAGTTTACACTTTTACTTTATACTTTCATTTTATACATCTTAATTCTATTTACTACTCATTACCTTAACTTCTTTTTTTACCTTTTGTTTTTATATTTAACTCTACATTTATATGTCACTTTCTCATGTTATTGTATTATAATATATATAAATATAATTATGTCAATGGCACATGTTGTGCCGTATGTTTTGAAATAAATAAATAAATAATGTATAGACTACAATAATACCTGAAAATTTTTTTATAACCCTTTGGATGGATAAAGGCATATTCTCACGGTCTTACTGTGAAGTAAATGGTAGATATTACAATGGGTTATATCATTTTGTGTTGTCATGCCATCTTCAGGTAAATTAAATTCATGATGACATGCGGTTGTTTTGCCATGATACGTTTGGTATAAAATGAAATAATACAGCCAAATTTAAGGTCTTGGAATGTGTATACAAATTATAAAACTGTAACCAACCTGTCATTTCCAAAGTAACTTTCTGCCAACAGAGAATTCTGCATCTAATTAACTGAACTTTGTAACAGCTGTTTCACATACACACTCACAATACTTTTACGAATCACTACGAAGATTTCACATTACAAATCATAACGTAACTGAATTTATTGCCGATTTATATAAGTACCGAATGAAGAAAAAAAAATGCACTCCTTTATAATAGATTGTACATTTTGTCTTGCACAAGAGGAAACATTTAAATTTTTGGTGTAACCTTTACTGATATTTGATAAAATAGGGAATCGGTTCACTAATGAATGAATCAAAAATAACTTAATACATGTAAGGCAAAAGAATTTATTGCCGATTCACTTAGACACCGAAAACACTTTTAAAAAAGTATCGTTCGTTTATAATATATGATATTTTGCTTTGCACTAGAGAAAGAATTTGGAGAACTCTGACCGAATTGAACACAACTTCACCATAACCAAATTTTCACTAATATTTGATTGATAAGCAAAGCGCGTCACACATATTAAAAAAATATATCAAATTACAAGTTAGGTTACCGTATTTATTGCCGACTTTCTTATGAACGTTTGTAATACATATTTCATGATATGTATTGACGTGCATATATTTTGTCTTGCACTATAAGAATCATCAGAGAATTCAAAAAAAAACAATTAAACACAAATTGTCCAAGAACGTCACTGTTATTCGATTAAAAAACTTACTGAAAACTAATATTTCTTTAACTTCTCTGTTATTCAATTAAAAAACTTATTGAACGCACATTGTTCTTTAACTTCACTGTTATTCTATTAAAAAACTTATTAAACACAAATTGTCCTACAACTTCACTGTTATTCAATTAAAAAACTTATTGAACACAAATTGTTCTTTAACTTCACTGTTATTCGATTAAAAACATATTGAACACAAATTGTTCTTTAACTTCACTGTTATTCGATTAAAAACTTATTGAACACAAATTGTCCTATAACTTCACTGTTATTCGATTAAAAATCATCGCGTTACACATTAACAATCATACGAGAACATGGTGATTCCCCAGCAAATAGTTAACGCAATTACGTGGAGATGTACACACTTTAATATCGTTCCGAATTGCAATATTTAGGGCAGAGTCTTCGTAGCCTGTGGCTTGCTCTAGCTCCCTTGATGTACGATGCATAACATTGCATTGAATCGATGAATGACAAGACGTTACTGACTATAATATTTTGATTGCACCTGTTAGCACTAGCACCCAATGCCAAGATTAACTCGGTTTAATTATAGTACTAAATCTGGTCCACGGAAGATCAGCTTCACTCGACTGTATCAAATACGTCGCTTTTAATAATATGTAAACGAAAACAAACCGAAACTTTGAGTCACAGAGTTGTTTTGGTGGGATGAAAATTAAAAATATGATTGGCCGTTTGAGAAATGTGGATAGCAAAGCTGTTAACAGAGTGAAGAGTTTTATACCATGGGTAATAAATGAGCAGTGATTTATATTATTTGTTTGTATAAAAGTTCTAAAAGCAGAAATAATTCTATGCCATTCATTACTTGTTTTTTTTGGTTTTCTCTTACAGCGCTTTGAGATTACTTTTTAATTGCATGAACATTAACATTAAATTAAATTACGAAATCATTGAAACACTGTTTCGCAAAATGCTTCATTCACATGAGGATGAGGAGTCTTTTTAGCGCGGTGCAATTTTCGCTGGATTTTTAGTTGAGACAGTAATGGGCAAGCGGGGAGTTGTAACCCAGAAATATAACCGAGCGGTTTTGGCCAAAGAATACTCCTTGGCTGAACTTTGCTAGAAACAGATTAGTTAATTATCTTCGGTTTCATTGACTATTTTAATGTATTTATTTTGTTATTTTCATCGGATGATGTTTTACAAACAACTCGTACTAAGGTGGGATTAGACCAAACGAGCAAATGCTCGTTCTGTCTGCTCTTGCAAATTATTTTGGTGTTAACAGTTATAGAGCATTCTTTCAGTGATCCGAGTGTGTTTGCCGAAATTTAGTAGAATGCTCTAGAATCTAGAATGCTCGTTCGTTTGAAGTAAACTTTGCAAGTGCGCCCAAATAGTTTCCTAGGCCTAGAGCATTCCTTCATGTTCAAATGCGATTGCTCCCCGGTCCCTTCAAAGCGTTCTCGTGTTCTTGGAACTCGTGTCGACTTGTTCGTGCATAGCCCATTCACACCATTCATTTATCGTTCATTTCGTGATTTCATTCCGCCTCTTTCCCTCGCAATGAACCGTGTGAACACGAAAGTGAATAGAGACAGTTCCGAATGAAGCATTCCAACAATGTTGGAATGCTTCCTTCGGCACTGTTCACTCGCAACCGGAATTTAACATCACGTGATGCGAATGATGTGTGTGAACACTCAAGTGAACAGTCTTTCACTCGCAAATTAGTCGGCCGAAATGTTCTGGCGTGAGGACGAGTAGCCGGAGCGGCTTAAACGTCAAAATGCTCCGTTTAGTTCGCTTTTCGAAATAACTCCTACACGTCTCATAGAAATCGTTGTTTCTCCCTTACTATCATAGTGAAAAATATGATCTAAACGGTATTGGAAAGAGAAAATAATGCTCTATATATTCAATATAACGATTAACCACAAACGAATACGAATGTACACTTCTATGGAACCAAAGTTTCTGATCGAGTTTGAAAAAAAAATTATGAAACATTGTGAATTTTTTATGAATTATTTTTATATGAAACGATAAAAAAGTGAGGTGACAGAAACGTTTATAATTTATTTTTCTAACAAAATAAGTGTGTGTTTTTATATTTCTTTTGTTAACCAGTAATTTTAGTTAGAATAAAAAGCAAGGAGAGCCATTTTTTAAACTTTTACAAGTTTATATTAAAAATTACTCTATTTAAAAAATGACGTGGTTATTTCTAATAATAAATTTTGGAAGCATATTTCATCACCTTTCCAAAACAGTTTTTAGTTTTTGGATACGTCAATAAATATTCCATTTATATGGATTTTATTGCAAGCCGAGGCCTATTTTGGAATATAAATATTTTCACGGTGCAAAAATAGTGGTAGATATCAGTTTTCAGGTTAATATTTAACCATATGTTCATTTTATGGTGCTGAAATTTATTTACTGTTTACAAGAATCGCCAATTTCTCGTAATTTAGTTCGACGTTATCGGAAATGTCAATTGAAATCGTAAATATTCCCGAACTTCGCCGTCAGCGCCGCGCCGGACGAATTCCAATGCGGCCGCGACTACTCTCGACGACTTCGCAGCGAGAATCAGTGTGACCAGATTTCATTTTACGAATCTTCTGCTTGTGGAGGTTAAAAACTACTAAATTCTACCAAAAGAGAACTAGAAAATACTAAAAATCTATTAGGTACATTTTTTCGCTGTTGTGTTACAACGAAGAAGCATAATTATTGTTCTCTTGATTATAACGATAAAACAATAAAATGAACAAAGAAAACACCATAAATTAGAGAAATGTTTATTACTTAAAATTAAAATTTACAGAAATATAGTTTTTTTTTAAATTGTGATCGAGTTATGGTTCTTCTTCTTTATGTTGGGTACTACTGCGTAACTCGAAAGTATTAAAAAAAGTCTTAACAAGAGTAATCATTAAATTAACTAGAAATTACATAACACATATAACGTAAGTAATTTGCATACCGTCAAATCCTTTCATATTTCTTTATATGTTTTGATGTAGCCATGTGTTCCTTCAAAGACGCTGCTCTACTTAGTACTTCACAGTTGCATGCTTTACGATGAGCACTCGTAGTGTTTACTTTAGATTTAACAACCTTTTTAATGAGGGATCTTGCGCCCATTCACCACGATATCCTTGTGTATATTTACGTTTCATTATAAAAAAATTCAAAAAAGGAGTTCCCACTAATCTATCACACTCTATGCTTACGGCATTAATGGTTACGAAAAGAATGAAAATTAAAGACAAACCTACCTAATCAATTTTTTTCAATACATGTGGGATTCCCTCAACAGCTTAAATACTTAAAATAATAAAAAAAGTACGTTTTTGTACATTTTTTTCTAATATTAATTATTATCTCGAATAATTAATATTAGAAAGAGATAGTTATGATTTGAAATTCAATGAAAAGGGGAACACCCCGCGTTTTTTCGACAGGCCTGCCATATGAAGGCAAAAAAGTGCCAGAATAGTTGAAAAGCGTGAATTCTACCAAAATATACTAAATACTTTTTACCTACTAGATACTGTGACCGGTACCTCGGAAAAACTACTAAAAAACTAGAAAACTACTAAATCTGGTCACACTGGCGAGAATGTCGAGTGAACTCTTCCTTCGAAGGAACCGTGTGAACACTCGGTGAAACGAGAATGGAACATTTCATCGAGTAAACCTTCATCCGAGTGATCCTTGTGACTTCAGCTTAATTGTAGATTGGAGTAATGAAAATGTCTACAAATGATAGAAGCATAACAAAATTTCAGGTTGTGGGATGTGTGGGATCCAACTTATGGAAAATAAAAATAAATATTAATAATAAGGACTTTTGAAAATAAAATAAAAATAAGATAATTGATTCTTTTCTTTTTTGATAAATGAGTCATAACGATAAATGCAGCAAATTTATTGCAACTTGAAATCACAACATCGCTCTCACTGTCAGATAAGGTGTAGTGAACACTATTACTTTCAATTTGGGAGGCGGGAATGGGTACCGCCGCCCCGGGAACCTTTATTGGATAACCAACACCTCTGCCACAGATCACCCCAAGTGGTTCGCTACGTTTGGTGATTTAGCAGGGGTGCCCGGGTTCATGGGGTGAGGTTTGTCTAGGTCTTGGAGGCGGATGACCAGGACATACTGAACCCCAGATTCCTACCCACCCCTTAAACCCTTTTCCTTCCCAGAACTCTCCTCTCCTTCCTTTCCTTAAAAAAACCCTACACACAGCATCCCCAAAGATGACATAGGCCCTGAGGAAAATTATTTTCCTCAGGGCCTCCTGTGTGGAGCTCATGTAAAAAAAAAAAAAAATTACTGATTGAAGAATGAGCAATGATTCGCTCGCCTGAACTAAACATTTCTAAAGCAATTACAAGAATGCTGGTTATTTATATTCTCGTTATTCGTAATACCTACAGTTCGTTGGCATTCTTTTGGTGTAAATGTTGAAAATTAATTACCGTTTACCCTAAAGACGAAGAAAGAACGCTCTTGATCCCGCTCTAGCTCTGTGCTCGTTTGGTCTATTTTTTACATTAACTCCACACAGGAGACCCTGAGGAAAATAATTTCCCTCAGGGCCCATGTTATCTGAGATGCTGTGTGGAGGGTCTTTTTAAGGAGAGGAAGGAATGAACATTGGTCTTGAAGAGACCCATTCCTCAGGAAACTCATTCCACAGCCGAGCTGTTGAACACAAGAACGAGTCGAAGAAGCGACCCGTTCTCATGTGACAAATGTAAACCGTGTACATATATTAGGCACGCGTTTTGCTTGTTTCCCGACTATGCACCGGTGCCAATGGGATCAATGACGCTATTTCCTCGGAGCATCTTCCATTGAAATACCGGTAGAACAAGGATAGCATTCCCACCCGACGCCAGGTGCTCTAAAGATTGCAACCCGTTTGTTAAATTAGGTGAATCTTTCAGACGGGCCGCCCATTTCTGCACGGAGTCGAGGGTTTTTTAAAGGTATTTGGGGCTCCAGACCAGAGGTGGCTGCCAAACTCAACCGTGGGGCACACTTGTGATTTGTACAGGGTTAGCAGTGGTGTTTTTTTGTATTTTGTTTTTGAATTTTTTATTTAGATGTAAGTAAATATTTTCATACATCTAGTAGGAAAATATAAAAAATACAATTTACGAAGTAGGTACAGGAATAGTCACAACTACATTAAAAAAAAGAATACTAAATAAAAAAGATAACTATACAAAAATACATTATAAAAGAACAAGACCTGAGAATAACATTGGTGAGTAATCAAAAATATTTTTTACATATAATGCACACATCCTACGAAAATTGCTGAGACTTGAGGCTTCCTTTACGGCATTTGGCAGACTTTTATAGAGTTTTTGCCCTTTATAAAATGCGCTATTTTGTGTGCACGAAAGTTTAGTTTTGGGAAGCCTAAAGTCTCCGCGTCTTCTCGTAGGATAATTGTGAACATTTTCTTGAAACATAATAGTACTCTGCAGATAATTTGGGAGCATATTATTTTTAAGTTTATGAATCATTGTTAATGTATTATATATTATATGTTGTTTGGTTGTCATCATATTAAAATTTTTGTAACATAATTTTAACTCTTGTAAAAATGTTGCATTTTAAAATCATCTTCATCCCCCTATTTTGTATAACCTGTAGTTTATTATTTTGGGCTTCGTTACATAGGAATAATACACTAGAACAATAATTTAAATGTGGAGTTACAATAGAATTGTAGACAAGGCGCGTTGTCTTGAGATCCAAGTTATTTCTGATCCTTTTTAGGAATCCAACTTTTTCAGCAATTTTTTTTGTTATGTATTCTAAGTGTTCGTCAAATTTTAATTTATCATCCAATATCACACACAGATATTTAATACTTTTTTTTTTTTTTTTTTACAGTGAATACCGCACAAGAATCTCAACTGCTCCCGTCTGGAGCCAGTGAGACTATGGCATCCCCAATTGGGGTATGTTGTGAGGCTGAAGGTAGTGGGGAGGGGAAGGAGGTGGGGAAGAGGAAGGTTGGGAAGTACCTGGCTATTCAGATCTGGTCACTAAACACGGCTAAAGCCATTTTCAAGCAACGTTTCAATTCTGAATGGTGGTCTTACACCAGGGCGATACTGATAGTATCTTCCACTCTGGAACATGCCGCAAATATACTATATATTATTTTAAATTAATTAATTGTGAAATAACACAAATTAATCAAATAAAATTTATTTGCGCATGCCGGGTTCGAACCCGCGACCTCCGGAATGTGAGTCAAGAGTCTTAGCCACTGGACTACGGAGGTCGTCTGTTACCCTGCTGCTAACCCTTTCTATGCTTTCGTTATCAATTTTTAGTGTTGCCTGCTCGTTTCCACCTAAGTTATCCACAATTTATCCACTATTTACTAAAACAAGCATTTGTTATATACGAAAAAATAATCTATTAATCAAGCACAACATCAAGCACACACCCGCTTTTCATCAAACCTGGGTTGCGTGGTCCCAAAAACTAACACCTCATTCGCTCAACGACAATTCTGGTTCATCGCTCCTAAAATATATAATGCTCTGAGTACTGACATAAAGTCAAGTAATTCTAATTCTCTTTTTATAACACGTGTACAACATTGGATTTTTGAAAGGGGACGAACGCACTTTAAAGAATTCATGAGTTCTAACACTACATTTTAATTATTAAGTTTTGCATTTCAAAATTTTAATTTCCATTTGTATTTCTATTTTACTTTAAAATGTTGTTATTTTTTTCTCTTAGTTTTTCACTAAATTTATATATGTTTTTAATTTTGATTTATATAATTATATGTTTTAATTTATACAGAACACTTAAGTTCTTAACATTTAATTTTCATTATTAATTTTTGTATTTCAAAATTTGAATTTGAATTTTCATTTTTACTTTTCTTTAAAATATGGTCTTTTTTTTCTCTTTAGTTTTAAGTATTTCTTAATATTTTTTGAAATGTTAAAATATTAAATGTACGACTACCACAACACGGGCTTAGCCTAGTGTGGTAGCCAAAAAAAACCCAAATATCTGTTACTAATAAAAAATATATGAAATAAAAAAATAAATAAAAATAAAAAAAAATAAATAAAAAAAAATTAAAAACTTAGTTTTCGTAACATTCAATTTGAGTTTGTTTTGGTTTAGCCGCAGCGTTACATTATTTAAATCAATTTGCATTTTTTCAATGGCGTCCTGTAAATTTTTACTGGATATGTATAACAATGTATCATCAGCAAATAGTTTAATGGCACAATGTTTTAACACTTTGATAATATCATTCATGTATATAATGAACAGCAATGGACCTAAGACAGAACCCTGCGGAACGCCTTTGTTAGTACTATGTGGTTCAGATGTTATACCCCCATATTTGGTTACTTGTGTTCTTTCTGATAGGTAATCAACAAACCACTTATTTTCTTCACCATTAATTCCAATATTACTTAATTTTTGTATTAATCTATCTCTGTCGATTGTTTCAAATGCCCGCTTTAAGTCTAGAAATACTGCAATAATTTTACTTTTTTTATCTCTAAAATTTTTTCACTCATCTATTACATAGTTAATAGCAGTTTCACAAGAACATTTATTTCTAAAACCAGATTGTTGTCGAACTAATATCTGCTTGGCCTCAATATATTCAGTTAATTACTCCTTTACTATGTATTCCAGTATTTGTTCATATTTGGGTAAACAATTGATCGGCCTAAAGTCGTCAAATTTTTTTAGGTTATAAATTTTTGGGATGGGAGTTATTACAGATGTCTTCCAAGTTTTGGGGAATACTCCACTATTCAGAGATTCATTGATAATTTGAACCATCGATTCGCCAATAATATTTATAGAGTCTTTGATTATATTTATTGTAATACCATCTGGGGATTCTTTCGACTTCATATTACTCAGCACCCTCTTCAAGTACGGTAAATCTATATTTTTAAACTTAAATTCTTCATCGGTGCATATAGGTTCGTCTAGTTGGTTCTCTGGATCTTGTGGAATACTTTGAATTATAAGATCTATGCTCGAAATAAAATGCTTGTTAAATTTAGTGGCTATCTTCTCTACTTCTTCTTCAGTTCCATCTGGAAAATCAAGTGACTTTACAATTTCTTTTTGTTTGCCCTTTATGATTTCTTTAAGTGTTATCCAAAGTTTTCTTGGTTCATTCTGTTGTGTTTCTAATTTTTGCTTATAATACTCGCATTTTTGTTGTTTAATTTGTTTGGAATAAATTTTACGAAATTTTTTATATGCATTCCATTTTTCTTCTGATGGTTCCAATTTTGCCGATTTGTATGCATTATCTCTTTGTTGCTGAAGATTGTGTAATGGTTTAGAGTACCATTTATTCGTATTTTTAAACTTAATCCTTTTCATTGGCATAATTTCATTGACTGCTGTAGTCAAAATATTAACGAAGTTCTCTGCTTTGTCATTTAGGTGATTTGATTCGGTAACTTGACAAATACTATTTTGTAGAGTTTCACAAAAAATTTTTTCATCGTATTTCCTTTTATCTCTATATGTAATTTCCCTTGATTCATTTTTAATTACACTCGTTTCAAATGTTGTTGAAATATTTTCGTGGTCTGATATTTTTGGAGTATCCACAACATTAACATTCAAGTAAAAATTATTTGTTATAACTAAATCAATAATGGTTGCTGATGTGTTTGATATTCTAATTGGTTTGGTCACAATTTGTTTCAGTCCTAGATTATTCACTAAACTTTGGAGTCTATTACTGCATGTATTTTTGGCTTTCATGTCAATGTTAAAGTCACCGGTTACATAAAACATATCTTGATTTTTCATGTTTTTAGTACACCAACTTTCGAAGAAATCCAAAAATTTTGAATGGATTTGGTTTGGTGAGTGATATAGTACAGCGTATGTTCCTTTAATCAAGTTTTTTCTGATTTGTACTACCAGTATCCATGTATTTTTTTCATCAAACACTTCATTTGATATTATTTTAAAAGATATACTATTTTTAATAATCATAACAACTCCTCCCGTATGCCGACTAAATGAATCGCATCTTACAGTTGAATATCCTATAAATGATACTTCAGAATCGTAAATGTCACTAGTTATACACGTTTCACTTAACATTAAAATTTCTGGTTTGAGTTCTTGTAATAATACTTCAATTTCATTTACATGAGCCAAAATACTTGAGATGTTTAAGTAGTATATAATCGCTTTTCTTTTTATCCTAAAAAATCAATTTTTCTCTTCTCCGATTCTATATTTCTTTTGTAAATAGGACACTCCTTGCTCCATGCATGGTTGTTATCATTTAAGTTTAAAGAAAGTTTATCATTTGTGAGTTCTCAATTCACACACTTGATATTTTCAATATTTTCCTTGCAGTCTGACGTATCGTGTGCGTTAGAACATCTTCCGCATGATTTTTTTTATTTTTACAATCACTTGCTTTATGTCTATATCCGTTGCAATTGAAACATCTCAAAACTGAGAGATGATCGTATACAGCACATCTATTCCATCCAATATTTATCTTCATTTCCTCTAACATTTTAGAGTGTGTTTTTCCATCTACTTCTATGAATGCAGTAAAGTTATTATATCCATTACTTTTTTTATTTTCTTTTATAAATTTCACTGATATTTTTGAATTTTCCTTGTCTATATATTCATTTTGCATCCTTATTTTAATTTCAATTTCTTCGGCGGTATATTTATCCGTAATTCCTATCACTTTTACTGTTGGATTCTTGGGTTTAGGAATATCAACATCATACCTATCCCCAAGCTAAGTGATGACTTCTTTTTGGATTTTTTTGTTGCCTCTGTGTTCTTTAATTCTATTATAACTGATCCTTTTTTGAAATTCTTGATTCCGGTCACGCTCACATCAACTGGATCTATGTTGTTATTTATGTCTTCTTGTGTTTTTGTGTTTTTTTGTTCCTGATTTTTAGGTTTAATTATAACAATTGGTTCGTGTTTCTTTAGTTTTTCTTTGAAATGTTGTTTATCATCGAATTCCAGAGATTTGCTTGCTCATCAATTTTTTCTGTCATGTTTATGAGATATTGACGGCTAAGGTCAATACTTTTTTTCATATCTGATAGATCAAATTCTAAATTTTTCCTTAGGTTTAGTGTCTCATCTTCAATTTTTTTGAACAATTGTTGCTTTATCCTCCATCATTTTATCGACATACTTTATAAATTTATCAAAAAGCTCTGCACCGGCATCAGTTTCGGTTTGTTTTGACCGTGTTTGGACTCTATGTAAGTGTACTATTAAAGTATCTGCGTCCCCTTTACAGTACGCTCAGTTTGAGAAGCTAACTTCATAACGGATTTTTTAAAGAAGTTTCACTTCAATAAAAGTTATCACAATGTTAAATATCTGGTATTCATTCAACTTTGTTTGAAATTCTGTTTTACACATTAATGATGATTACAATGAGGTTTGGTTCCAATTACGTTGTTCAAAATTATCACAAATTTACCCCGTTGCGATAAAGCTTTTATTCTCATATCAATGTCTTTATCCGCCCTCACATTTCCGCACCTTTTATCAAAAATTCAGTCCACTTTTCACAAAAAGAATTTATGTAAGCTGAGAAAATTCAGGCAACAATTTCCCATCGGAAATAAGAAGGCAAACAGTGTACTAAAAACGTTTTGATATAGTTGACGATGATTGACTAAGGCCATAAAATTTTTAACTTCGTATAAATAAATTTGATTAAAATATGAAAGTGCCTTACCTGTATTAAAATGATGGTGATTTTTGAAATTGAAAAGCCCAAACAGTAAATGAAATTTTTAATGACATATATTTACATCATTAAAAAATTCACTTACTGATTGGGCTTTCAAATTTCAAATATTCATAAATTTTGAAACGGTACCAAGATTCACATACCTAGGCTCCAAGATAACAAACGACAATAATACCACAGAAAAGATCCAGAAGCGCATAGTGAATGCAAATCGCTGTTATTTTCGCCTACTAAAGATATTATATTAGTGTACAAAACACTTATCAGACCTGTACTCACGTACTCGGCTGAGAAGTGGGTATTAAGGAATGAGCGAGCACTGGACGTTTTTGAAGGGAAAATTCCGAGGCGCATCTTCGGACCGGTTCTGGAAAATGGATTTTTGCGCAGACGTTACAATATACTCTATATAAGGAGCTAAAAGTCACAAAATTTATAAAACTGGGAAGACTTCGGTGGCTGGGTCTTGTGGAGAGAATGACTGATCATCAAGCACCAAAGTCCCTGCTGAACTCAAGACCGATAGGGCGAAGGAGCCTGGGAAGACCAAGGTTAAGATGGAGTGACAACGTCCTTAAAGATATATCTACCTTTGAGCTTATAAACTGGAGAGAGCTGGGACAAAACCGAGATGAGTGGAGGAAGACTCTTGAGGAGGCCAAGACCCACCAGGGGTTGTAGAGCCAAGAGTGATAATGATGATTTAAAATACATAAATTTTGTTAAATCAAAAATTGAGAAAAAAAAATCCCGCAGTAATTTACAATATGATTATTTCGATAATCTTTTTTTTACCTTATTGGTTTTTTTAGAAAGAATGTGTCCTTACTGGGGAACCCCGTTCTGAGGTGACATAGTACGTGATTACACATCTGCTTTCATGATGGACCCTGTAACGCTGTCCGAAACGTTGGCTAAATATGGGGGTAGCGCAACACAGCGTAACACTCCAATAATATATCACAATAATTATAGAAAGTGCTTTGTTTTAAACTCATTATTTTTATCCATGTGAATACAGCACACGAGTCCCAACTGCTCCCAACCGCCTGGAGTCAGTGAGACTATGGCATTTCCAATTTGGTATGCTGTGAGGAAGGGGAAGGAGATGAGGCAGAGAAAGGTGGGGAAGTTCTAGTCACCAAACGCGGCTAAAGTCATTTGTAGCAATGTTTCAATTTTGAATTGTGGTTTTACATCAGGGTGATACTGAGAGTATCTTCCACCCTGGAACGTGCCACCAAAGTACCTTAAAATTTTTTAAACTAGCTGGTTCCCGGCACGCATTGCAAAGCCATATCAAAGAAATAAATTGTTTCTCCCTGCGTGTCCTTTCCGGATCCCCTACCCTCCCGCGTTCCTCTTCCACCTTCCCCGTCCACCCTCTCCCCTCTCCCGCTCCCCCGTCCCGCAAACTGCTCTCCCGCGTTCCATATATTCAGTCCCAGTACATTCAGTTTTCAAGACAAAACAAAACAGCTGCCTGCTAAATTCAGTTTTATCAAACGCGCGAACTGTCAAACGTGCGAAGTTAAAATAGTCGTTAAGTTTTCCGAAATTATTCAATTATCTGCGCAATTTTCTTAATTTTTCTTTCCGTAAGAACCTTCTACTAAGTATTAGAAAACTTTCAAAAAATGTATGAAATACGTGAAGTCGAAGTGAAGTTATAGCGTGACCAAGAGAAACAGGGATTCATTTTTATATATATAGATGACCAAATTGTGAAAACAAAATCAATCAAATAAAATTTACCAGTGCGCTCCCGGATTTCAACCCGCGGCCTCCGGATCGCTAGTCGAGAGCCTTACCCCTCGACCGCGGGGGCCGTCGAATTCCTTAAGCATTTCTGCCGATTTATAACGTATTTCTCCTAAACACTTTCATTTTTTATGTTGCTTAAAAAATATTTGTAGGTATATGTAGAGCCGAAACGGTAATTACACAAAATTCCCTCCATAGAAAAAAATCGCGAAGCATGGTCCGAAATTTATTAAAATTAAAAACACATTATGTTCTGTTATTTACCACATTATTTATGGCTACGAAAAAAATCACAGTGTATCTTTAAATGCAACTCAAGTGTGTGTCCAGAGATTTTTGCTTTATTTTGAACTAGTCGGGTTTAACTAAATATATTTTTTAATATTTTCGCTTAATTGGAATCCTTTTTAACATTAGGTGCTCTTTCTTTCATTTGTATTTACATATCTCACTTTTTTTTTCTTTTGAATTCTTACTACCGTTAAGCATTTTTCGTAGTACTTGCTTTAATATTTCATTGATAATCATCCCGTAACCAAATTTAGACTAACGACCTTCTATCTACTGCTGAGTAATTAGCTAAACTTTCTGACAAATGTTTTGTTCGAAATGTACCCACATTGCAAAGAGAGGTGTCAGGTCAATTTGTGGATCATAAATATTTTAGTACGGAAGGTTTTATGAACAAGGAATAGCAGCGTTTGCATGATACGAGAGATATGATGACGAGTGATAGCTACCTAAATGGGTTGGGTAGGTGATTTATTATTAAATTTAACTTTTTGAAGTAAAACTTCTTTAGGCACGCTCAACTTGGGGGTAAGCTGATGAATGCGTTACGAAAAGTGATGATTGTTACGAAAAAAGTCATGCGAACGGTGATCGATTGCTAGGCGAACGGTCGGGCCTTTACGCACGCTTGACTTGAGGAGTGATAAGGATAAGGATAAGGATCGTCACCTCAAGGTCGTAGGTCACCCCAAGGTCGTATGTCACCCCAAGGTCGTAGGTCACCCCAAAGTCATAGGTCACCCCAAGGTCGTAAGTCACCCCAAGTTCGTAGGTCACCACAAGGTCGTAGGTCACGCCATGGTCATATTTCATTCCAATGTCATAGGTCACCCCGTTCGCTACGTCTGGTAACTTAGCAGGGATACCTGGGTTCATTGGGCGAGGTTTGTCTTGTAATTTTACTTCAGTCGTGTGGTCTAAAGCACACTCGTTTTCACTATAAATCTTAAAAATATAAGATAAACGGTGAAACCTAGTTGGATTCATTGGCTTTAAACCGCAGTAAGCAGTTCATATATTTCCTTTTTATTATTTGAAGGTATGATTTTTGTAATGAGCGAGGCCGATTCGAAAACCTGGAACACCCGAAAATCTCTATAGCCCGTGTGGATAAGAGTAACGAATGAATATTGTATTATTTTCAATTTCGCTACATAATACTATTTTTTTTATCAGAATAACGATCTTTTATAATAACTGTTGTAGGCATTCCCATAAATGATAAAGAAGATTACTAATAAATCTAAACGAAAAATATTATGTTTAACCCAGACACTATCTAGGTTACAAACCAGTTCTTCGAACATTTGTTATCATTTAAAAAGGTAGCTGCTAAAAATATGGGAAAACAAATAGTCTCGAAGATAATATTGATATTTCTAAATTCTAAGTATGAGATTGACAAAAAGACTTACAAATAAGGGTATCAGTGGCCGAATTGGTTAATCGAGAGATTCTGGGTTTGAGCCTAAGTTGCTACGGTTACCTTTTTATTTTTCTGTGCCTTGTTTTTTTCATATATTCGCTTAGATTATGTTAATGTTAGAAGAAATCGGTGATGCCCGAGGAAGACATGGCACAATCAAGTTAATCAAATACTCGAGTCGGGCTTGTCAAGAGTTAGAACAACAGAAGAGTTTACGGAGAAGATGTATGAATGTGAGTATGTGATTGAAGCAAGGAGTGTTTACCGAGACATATCATTTGAAGTCTCTGAATACTTAAAATTGGACCCATTTTTTCATAAATTGGTAAGTTCTTAAAAATACTGGAATTAACTTTGATAGACGATGAATATTCTTTAAAAAAATTGATTTGTTCAAAATGTTACTATTCGGGTATTTTGGGGACAGACTTGCGTTGTGTGTGCAGTCATTCGATAAAACGTTCTAAAATGTCACTTTTTCTACCTTCACATTTAAATGCTAACATGACTTTTAGTACTGCGGTATGCGGTACCCTTCATAAAAACATAAAAACCATAAATGATATAGGCTGGTAATATCCTACGTAGGTGCTCGCTGAAGGAGTAACAGTGCCATGAGCGTTGCCAATGTTAAATAATATTATATTACAGTAATTAACCATTCGAGCGCTCGCGTTAATAATTGCAATACGCGTCTAGCGTCCGGGATTTCCGAGCGTTTGATTTGAAAATTTCTCGCCCTCATAAAAAAAAATCATACCTCTGAATTTTAATATGGAGACATATAAATTGCTTAAGGTGTTATAGATCCATTGAATTAAATCTATATTAATTTAATCGTTTATTCCATATTTTTAGGATTCCAATTTTTGTTATTTAAAAAATCATAAAATTTTTTATTTTTTTTTATTTATTTATTTATTTCAAGATTTTTGTTTATACATTACAATGATAATATATGCAAGATTACAAAATAATTCATGCTTTATTCTACTACTCCATAATTTGAGCTCTAGGAGCTCGTGTTTATGGGAGGAGTATTTTACATGCAAAGAAATAATAATAATGTTCATTATGTAAACAATTTTCAAAAAACTAATGAAATAAATATCTTAGGTAGGTACACAATTTAGACAAAATAGTTATATAAGGACAATATCAATACAATTTTTTTTAATATTAAATATTGCTGTTTAAGTAAGGGTAAATTAATTAATTACATAAAGGGTAAACATTAAGGGTACAATATGTCATTATCCAATTTAAGGGACTTAATTTGTTTTTTGAATAATTCATAATTCAGTGTATCTGTTATATTAATTTTGTTATTGGATAATAATATATTGTACCATCTTACACCTAAATACAAATAGTGGTGCTGAGTCGTGGTCGTTCTAAGCATAGGGATGGCTATTAAGCCATTAGTTTTAAATCTATTGCTTATGCTATCTGAGGGGTGAATTTTTTGAATAAAATATTCTTTATAAATTTGGCATAAGGCGTTTCTCTTATACAATTCTATAATAGATGGTACATTAAATTCCCTAAATATCTGTATAGTAGGGAAGTCGTATGGTTTCCTAAGAATGGTTTTTATAATTATTCTTTGAATTATAATTATGGGCTGTAAGGAAGCCTTAAAGGCCCCTCCCCACCCAATAATGCCGTACTGTAATAAAGACTGAATTAATGCATAATAGACAATTTTGATAGTTTTTTTGTTTAAAATATTTCGTATGTTATAGAAAACATAGATAAGTTTTCTTATTCTTTCCACAGTGAGATTGATATTTATTTATTTATTTATTTTATTTATTTATTATTACATTTATTACATACAAGATATAACAATATGAAAGGAAGCTTTGACTGTCCAACTAGGAAGGTTTCCCGTTTTAGGACAGTCAAATTGGCAGGTTGCGTGTACATAATTTCACATTAATGGATTAAATAATAATTAACAATAATGGTACATATTGGGGGAGTTACTTAGATATTAGGTACAATATCAGATATAAGTTGTGTTATTCTAGGTATACATCAGTAATAAACAATAAAATCCAGGTAGGTACATGTAAAATATAAATAAAATAAAAATATAACATATAAATGTAAGAAAGAAAAAAAAAAAAAATAAAATAAAAAAAGTATTTTTTTTAGGAAAATACAAATATGATCTTTCCATTTATGAATTCTGTGTATTACTTATTTCAAAATTGACGTACGTACTACATATTTAGAGAATATTAAATATTATGACTAATTCGTAAGAAAAATATTTCAATAATTTCGGTTCGCGAAATGTCAATAACATAATTCAGTGTATCTGTTATATTAATTTTGTTATTGGATAATAATATATTGTACCATCTTACACCTAAATACAAATAGTGGTGCTGAGTCGTGGTCGTTCTAAGCATAGGGATGGCTATTAAGCCATTAGTTTTAAATCTATTGCTTATGCTATCTGAGGGGTGAATTTTTTGAATAAAATATTCTTTATAAATTTGGCATAAGGCGTTTCTCTTATACAATTCTATAATAGATGGTACATTAAATTCCCTAAATATCTGTATAGTAGGGAAGTCGTATGGTTTCCTAAGAATGGTTTTTATAATTATTCTTTGAATTATAATTATGGGCTGTAAGGAAGCCTTAAAGGCCCCTCCCCACCCAATAATGCCGTACTGTAATAAAGACTGAATTAATGCATAATAGACAATTTTGATAGTTTTTTTGTTTAAAATATTTCGTATGTTATAGAAAACATAGATAAGTTTTCTTATTCTTTCCACAGTGAGATTGATATGATCTTTCCATTTATGAATTCTGTGTATTACTTATTTCAAAATTGACGTACGTACTACATATTTAGAGAATATTAAATATTATGACTAATTCGTAAGAAAAATATTTCAATAATTTCGGTTCGCGAAATGTCAATAACAAATATTTCAGAAAAGAGGCGGGACATCTCTTGTTGAAAGGTGAAAATTCTAAATTATCTTAATGGTTAAATGAAGCATACAACGCACCGAAACTTTTAAATAACATATCTTGTTTGTTGAAAAGTGAACATACTAAGATACCTTTGTTATTACAACGTACCACGGGTGACCGGAAAACTCAGAATGAAATATACTCAGAACCTCTTTTGAAAAGACATTAAAAGTGATGAAAAAAAAAACAAAAAAATTGTTAAATAGGTAACATTAGGTTAGGGTTATGGGCTATTTAAAAATTATTATTTTTCATAGCTTTTAATGATTTTTTAAACATTCTTACGATATACCACGCGCGGGAACTTTTGAAACAATTACAATAAATATCTCTTCAAATTTGCCACATTTTGGCCCGCAAACGCTCGAGGGTGTTTGCAAATTGGCCAAAGTGTGGCTAAAATGCTCCAGTGGCCAAACGGTAAACTTTAGTGTACGTAGTAATCTATCTGATTAAAAATTGGTGAGTTGGATGCTGCAAATCTGTGCCTCATTACCCTTATACTGGGTTGTGAGACATGGTTGGTTTTGCTGTATTTCATTTTTACTACATAATATTATATTAAGTCCTACAGTTTTTCTAAAGCAGTGGAGCTGGTACCTAAGCTACATTAACTTCTCTATCTACAGCTGTACCTACCCAGGATAATATCTTTCAAGTAAGGAAAATCAAAATTTTAAAATTCTGAACTCGAACGAATGCAAGCGGAGCCCAGCAAGCTTTTATAAATTCTTTCATTCCTGCTTTCGGATTCAGTGATGCAAGATAAGTTTTCTCCTCGGTTCTACGGTCCAATTAGAAATGTAATTTGTAATTATTTACAGATATTTTTTTAATAATTATGAGCGAATAACAAATTGTAACAATTCTCCTGACAAATATTGTTTTATTAATTAACACAAATAAATAAACGCCCACTAATCGACAATAATATTATTTTAATTAATACATATTAGGGCAATATACACATATTAAACTTTAAAACTGGTGACCTTTGGATATATTCATAGGTCACCAGTTTATTTTTATTTTATTTTATTTTTGACCGATCAGCAGCTGAGTTGGCATCGCGTTTGGGTTCAACCAAGGCGCCCCGTGTTCAATTCCTAGGCTGGCTAAGTCCACTCAAGCAACATTTTCAGCTTACTGTGGTGGTAGTAGGAGATTTTCAAATAATGTTGGGTTATTCGTAACCCGGGAATCTTTGTCTTTCTTTAAAAGAATTGAATAAAAATATAAATACATGATACTTCACGTATTTTCTAAGTCAAATTTAAGCGTTCAATGAGCGTAGGTACGTACTGTTTCTCAGCTTTAAAAGATAAATTTAATCACACTATCAAATTTTGTATAAGACTAGAAAATCAAGCAGATACCATGAAAATCAATTAAGGACGACTCTAATGATGATATACGGGAATAAACAGTCGCCTCCAATACAACGTATTTGATTCCGAACTGTGAAATTATATAAACATTTTTGTTTGTTGTCTTTGGTATACAAGTACATAATATATCGGGTTCTCATCTCGAACCATTGTTTTTCATTTTATATATCAATAATTTGGTCAATGTTGTTAAATACTCTGAAATAGAATTATTTGTTGATGATGCCAAGCTACACAAGCCAATAAAAAGTCTAAACGATTGCGTCAATTTACAATATGATTTAAACTGTGGGGATCCTGACTTCAAGTCGTCGATGATACTTACAACTCCAGATCAGAAGGTTGCGTGTTCAAATCACGTCGGGGTCACCAGTTGTGGGGAACCTGACTTCAAGTCGTCGATGATACTTAAATCCAAGGGAAGGATTTTGTGTTCGGTGAAGCAATAAAAGAGTTCTCCACGTTTTATAATTTATTTAGTCTTTGCCAGACACATTTACACTTTTAGAGATCGCGGGTAGAAATGGAAATGTGATTCTTAATTAATAAATTAGCCACGTGTTCTCGAGACGGGTCCGGTAAAGTCGGAGGAACTGCATTGGTCACGTGACCAATGTTGCCAAGACACGGTTTATCTGTAGTTTTAAAGGAATAATCGGTACTTAATCGCATTTCCATAAAACAATATATTTACCTATTGCCAACAAAATCAATTATTTTTAAATGTCTCAAAATGTCATCACATTACCTTTTCAAGAAATAAAAATAAAACATTGTTTAATTATTCGATAAATAACAACAACATTGCAAGAGTCTCAGATATTGGTGATATTGGAATAACCCTCGATAGCAAACTACAATGTAACCTTCATACACAACAAATCACAAATAAAGCTGTAAAAATGTTAGGTTTCATCATAAGAAACACAAAACTTTTGAATAGCATCAATATCATTAAGCAACTCTACTTTGCCTATGTACGTAGTCATCTGGAGTTTACATCAGTTATTTGGTCTCCATTTTACAAAATCCACATAAACAAAATCGAGGCAATTCAAAACAAATTCCTAAAATACCTTTGTTACAAGTAAGATTTAATAATTATGCAGAGGCAGCTTCACACCTTAAAATTGATTCATTGAGTGTACGAAGGCATCATATGGATGCACTATTCCTGTATAAAGTAGTCAACAATAATATTCAATGCCCAGAGTTGCTAAATAAAATTCAATTCAATGTACCTGCACGTTCAACACGCTCTTCTGTACTTTTCAGGGTGGATCAATGCAAGACAAACTGTAAGCAGAATTCTTGCCTGAACAGACTATGCAATAGTAACAATAGCATATTATCCAATGTGGACATTTTCAAATTGCGAACTTACCCAATATAAGAGGTCCATAAAACAATATTTCTCTAATAGTTCATGAATAATGTTATGTTTTTATTGTTTATATTTCTGTTATGATTTGATGTATATGTACAACCTCTATCCATGGCTACCAATGTATTGATAGATTTTTTGTTTTGTAATTTTTCATTTTATATAAAAAATATATTGTTTTATATTTTTTTGTTTTTTGTGTAATTTTCGAATTCATATTATTTTTTATAAAATTAATTTACTTATTCTTATTATGCTGTCTCAGTAGAAGTAAAATCAGAAGGAGGAAATCCATAATTGGTTTTATTTTGTCTATTTAATACTATGTACAAACTGAAATAAATTTAAGCTGTCGATTTCCCAAAAAATAAAAAATAAATAAATGTATATTTTTTTGAAATGGTATCCAATATCTTCCCCTCATCCATGGACTCGTTCGTTTCTGGTAACATAAGCGACTAAAATACTGATGGACTGTGAGGACAGAGTTTATATTTTCGGAATGCCTACTACAGACTACAGCGTGCGGCATATTTACGAGTCCCTGTGGGATACTTGCAGGCGGCAATTTGAGACTGGGTGTTCAAAAACAGTGTTGCTGTTACGTGTCATTGATAAAAGAAAAACAAACCACGAGAATATTCACGAATTGACGTGGGTTTTGTTTATCAATAAAAAGTAACGTGAGTGATGTCGATGCAAAGTACAATGTGAATATTTCACATGTTGTCAGTATGGAATGGTGTGACTTGTGAACGTTTCATTGACAGAAAACTACGTGAGGTTTGAGCGTGACTTTAATACGAAATAATAAGAATATTCGTATATTATTGAGAGAAAATGACGCGGGTTTTGTTCGTACGACGATCATCCAGCAAGTAAGGTTGCATCATTTATGTAGGATCGAAAAATGTTTGAATTTAATTGAAATTTACAGGATACTTCACAAATATATTAAACTATTAGAGAGTTCCTGGCATGCATTTCTTTCCCACTTAATAAATTGTTTCTCCTTGCGTGTCCTTTCCCATTTATCCCGCTGCCTTTCCGCCTCCCCTTCCTCTCCCGCGTCCCCTTCCCCTCACGCGTTCCCACTCCGCCTTCCCTCTCCCCCTCCCGCATTCCGCACATTCGGTCCCGGTACATTCAGTTTTCAAATATCTCGCGTACCACCTATTGCAAAATTTTTTTATACGAATTTCATAATGCCAGGATTTATTAACTTCAAGTTACACATACCTATTCAACACATTAACTACACATCTTTTCTAAATACACTTAAATTGCATTCCTTAGAAAACAGAAGAAAAATAAATGACCTAACTTTTTTGTTTAAAATTATTCACTCCGAATTAGATTGTTGCGAACTCCTGCATCTCATCGACTTTAAGGTACCAACTCGAGCGACAAGGCAAAACATATTATTCTGCAACAATAATTCTCTAACCAACTATCACACACATGCATCAATTTCTCGACTTCACACACTAGGGAACAAATACACCTCAAATATCGATGTATTTAATATAAGTTTACCGTTATTCAAGAAATATCTGAACAATATTTTTATGTAGAATATTTTGATATCTAAGGAGCATCACCTTCAGGGTCTATTGCATATATTTGTGTATTTTTATATTAATCTACAATGTACAAACTTGTTAACGTTTTCTTTTGTCATGTATTATCTTGCATTTTGTCATGTATTATTTATGACATTTAATCAGTCACCTGTAAATTTTGTAATTACTAACATACCTACTAGTTTATTTCTGTGTCATTTACAACTTAGAAACTTTCCCTTTTATTGTAATGCACTATCATTCCTAAATTTATCTGTATGATGTTTACCTATTAGTTATATTTTTATAGTTTATCTTTTTTATTAAAAAAAACTGTCTCTGTATTATAAACTTGTCATGTAAAAGCCCATCAGGGCGTTGAAAATTAATAAATAAAATAAATTAATTCATATATATACACCCAAGCAAGCATATTTTGATTTTTGTATATATAGATTTTTCAACGTAATTACCGGTGAGATATTTCTGTAGCCGGGGCACCAGATTTTGTAAGTCAGTGTGATGGACCTCCACCGTAAGCTCTTTTAGCCACTTCTTCACAGCTTCCTCGACCTCCTAATTGTTGGAAAACTTTTTTTTTAATTAGTTCCACACAGGAGACTCTGAGGAAAATATTTCCATCTGTCATCTTTCACCAACTGCGGTGCAAGGCGATGGATCGAGAGTTTCTGGCTAGAGAGGTCAAAAGACCTCCCTTGACGAGTGTCTCTCGATCCGGCCCGCCACGCAGCAGGCGGTCAGACGCATCGGCCGTCAGGACCTGGACAAAGCTCACCCCGTGAACCCGGGCACCCTTGCTAAGTCACCAAACGTAATGAACCACTTGGGGTGACTTACGGCAGAGGTGTTGATTATCCAATAAATAATTGCCGGGGCGGCGGTACCCATACCTGCATCCCAAATTGAAGAGTAATTGGCTTTTGGATTCTGGGGTGTAGTTACACGCCCACGTCTCATCCCCCGTCACGTTAGAGTCCACAAAAGCTTCCCACAGCTTCCAGCAAGGACTCTGTGAAGAAGAGGCTGAAAGAGCTGGCGGCTTGGGCCCGGCGTAGGTCCACTGGCATACAAAAGCTGGTGCCCCAACTACAGAAATGTCTCGATCTCGACGGTGATTACGTTGTTGAATATATTTGTGAAGTATCCTGTGGATTTCAATAAAATACCAGCATTTTTCTATCCTACAAAAATGTTGTAACCTTACTTTCTGGATGACCCTTGTATCAGCAATACGAAAGGAAGTGAGATATACGTGTTGGTTACTTATAGAAATTTTATCTTAATTATTAATACTGCTTTTGTTTTACGAATGCTTATATTATTATTACCTCATATGTATATTATTTTGTTGAAATCTTATAGATCTAGATTTAGACGCTAGTATTACTATGTGTATTCATTTTGTTGATATTTAATAGTTCTAGATTTAGATGCTAGCATTACTATGTGTATCTGATGAATTTTTGGTTTTAATTTGTAAATTCCTTGATAACTGTATTTCAACTCCCGATAATTCTTTTTTGATTATATGTATTTATTTTTTAATATGTACCTATCTATGTGCTCGATTATGTACACGTATGCGATTGCCTGTGTGTATGTGCGCATATGCGTGTATGTGTGTATGAACATAACTGTGTTTATGTATGTACATGTATGTAAATGTATATGTGTATAAGTTAATGTATATATATATATATATATATATATATATATATGTACCCGCCTCGGAACAGACTTAGTCTAGTGAGGCGGGCTACTAACTTGTTTGTATATGATTATTGTTACAATAAACGTCCGGGTTGCCGGCATTAAAAAAAAAACAAAAAAATACTTTCATATAACACTGTTGTGAATATTACACGTGTTGCTGGGATGAAATTCATACTAGTACCATTTAAAAAACAACATTGCGAGTTTTGAGTGTGACATTGTTACAAAACCACACGAGTTCTGAACGTTTCATTGATTACAAAATGGTTTAAGAGAGATTGAACACATTTTTGCCACAAAATAACGTGAATTTTCGTATAAAATCAATACAAAACAGTGTACGTGTATTTTTGAGCGAGATTTTGACACATTATTGACTAAGTGATTTTGGAACGGCATTTAAGAACAAATTGATCCGAATATTCACATGTAGTTGAGATGAAATGAAGAGATGAGATGAAAAATGAGCTTGGATCCTCGGAAAACGATCTGCGAGTTTTAAATATATATCATAAAAGCAAAATATAAAACTAATGCTAAACAAAAATACGAAAATATACAAGTCACAGAAAAAAATATTTACGTAATTTATTACGTTGACGGTTATTCAAAAGTTATTATAATAAGAGTTATTCTAATAAAAAATTAATAATCCTTTAGACTTTTAGAAAAGGTCAATAGGTGTCCCATTAAATCGGATAGGTATGTTTATCCGAGACACTATCTAAGTTACAACCAATTATTTAGAACTTTGTGATCTTTTAAAAGGGTAGCAGCAAATATATAGAAAAAATTAGTGGTTCCCGTTATATAAATATTGTTAATTCTGATTTTGAAATAAGTGATCGACCAAAGTAAGATGAGTGATCCTGGGTTCGTGTCCGCGTTGCGACCGTTACCTTTATATTGCTCTTTTTCATATTTTTTGAGTAATCTGAAAGTATGTTGCCTGTTATATGCTGATTTCTAACACTGTGGAAGATGTACAGCAGCGGTCACATAGGACAATGTGAGGTATCACCACGGGCCGCACACTTACGATATCGGAGGGGGGGGGGGGGGGGTTGTACCTTTTGGTTGAAGAAGTTAAAAAAGTAATTCTTTTGTTTTTAAGTACCGGCTTGCTACCTCCTTCCTTCTTGTATTCATGATATATTGATAATTCTTAATAATAATAATACATGTAAGATCCTAAAATTATATAAAAGTTCTGTAATGGAATCTTTCAGTTCAATTTTTATTAACTTTCTGAACCACCGAAATGTGTGAATTTTCGCACACGTGATAAAAATGATTACAATACATACAATAACAAAAAAATCAATCAATTAATTAAAATCAATTTCAATCAATTAAAATCAACGTTTTGAAATCAGAAGGGTACATACACATACACAAAATATTTGAAAACAAAAACGGATAATATCCATGAGATATCGACAGATATTTGTGCGGGCTGCACAACTATCCGCCGCGGGCCGCACTTTGACGACCACGGATCTACAGCCTCTCATGTCTAGGATGAATGAAGTGTGTAGGAAGAATGAGTTAATTATGAATGTAAGTAAGTCTAAAGTCATGGTGTTTGAAAGAGAGAGTACGAAAACAGTGTGCAATATAGTCGTGAACGATGAATACTTGGTGCAGGTGGATGAATTTGTGTATCTGGGTAGTATGTTCATGACAGATGGGAAGGCTGATAGAGGTATTGAAAGAAGGGTAAATGCTGGTAACTCCATTAATGGAGGACTGCATGCCGTTGGCGCTAATAAAAAACTGTCAAAAGAAGCGAAGCTAGCAGTCCACATTGGAGCCCTGGTACCGACCCTGGTGTATGGCAGTGAGGTATGGAACTGGCAGAGGAAAGATGAAAGTAAACTGAATACTGTTGAAATGAGATCCCTGAGGCGTACGTGTGTTAAACCATGTATGATCGTGTGAAAAATGTTGATATCCGCAAAGAATGTAAAGCTGATGTAAGCATAATGAGTAAGATCAAGAAAGGGACCGTCAGATGGTTTGGGCATGTAGAGCGAATGAAAGATGAAAATAGTGTGAGAAGAATATATGACGCAAATGTGAATGGAAGAAGAAGTCGGGGACGCTTAAGGAAGACATGGCACGATCAAATGAATCAGTTACTTGAGTCGGGCCATGTCAAAAGTCAGAATAATAGAAGAGTATGCATGAGACGATGTATGAATGTGAGTAAGGCAAAGAGTGTGTGCCAAGACCGAGTTGTTTGGCGGTCTGTCTCTCTCTGCCTACCCCTGCGGGGAAACGGTGTGATGGTTAGTTAGTTAGTTAGTTAGTTTCGTATTTTGTTTAAATTTTTTGGCATTATCTTCTTCTTCAATGTTATGTTATATTGATGGGTGTAACAATTAAACGTTATTATTACAAGAGTTATTCCAAATAATATTAAATATATTATCACTATCATAAACACAAAGCGCTGAGCTTCGAGTGTGGGCAACATTCTAAACGAAGAATTAAACATACATTTTGTTGAGTCAATATGACTTGATTTTGTGCTTGTCAACAATTTACTGATATTTGACTTGAGTTATAACTGAGTCATTGATTCAAAACCAAATGAGCTTTTTACTCTCAATTGAAAAATATTGTCGCAGCTTTAATTTTATAGACAGTAGCAGAAGTTGTGTATGGCTTAGGCAACACAATCAATAGTTATCACGATCCATATCACAATGCATTAGATTATAATATATTATCACGATACCTGAATCTTGATTCATCAATATGGATCGGAGCGCTACCTTATACGTTCAATATTTATTTTGATCCGTCAATACTTATCAAATATCGTGATATATATGATTACAACATGGATCACAGGATTTCAAGTATCGATTGATTTGTATTCGTAATTCCTAATCGTGATATGGATCGTTATAAATATTGAACATCCAGCCTACACCTCTATATTTATCACGTTCCTTGGATTTGTTACACGGAATTCAAGAATCTCGACAACTATGATCCATATTGTGATCCGGCAAGATGCTAGCCTACAAGTTCAATAAATATCATAATATTTGATAAATATTGACGAATCACATTAAATATTGAACATGTAGGGGTCGCCTAAGGATATGCAGTGGTTAGACTATTTATGGTTTCGACAGAGTAGACATAGACATAGTTGTGATGAGAATGTTTATTTGGTTTGATGACATTTCCACGTGTAGTATTTGGACTAATGATGCAAACTTTGATCGTGCCAGTTTTCTATGATAAACACTGACGTGCAAAATTTTGGTTTGATGAACTATGAAATTAAATTAATGACATTTACCTTTGGAATGTATTGTATGGTAAACTCCCTTCAGACGTTCTGCAATAAACAAATAATGAAAGGATTATTGTACACATTTATGCCTGACATTTTTATAAATTATGAATTTGATGTGCAAACGTTAAATGGAATGATTCAAGCGATGATTAGTGAATGACCAATTCTGAAAACCCAGATCGTTTCAATTTATCTATTCACGGTATTTCTTTCATCTCACAACATTCCTCAATTTGATGAATCGTTAATTATATATAATATGTGCTTAGGGCGTATACTTCATTTATGATTTCACAGACTTTGACCAGGTGAAGCTTCGCGAAAATATCGCGTAAGAAAGTCAAGCAACCTCTATTTATGTGCTTTTTCTTAGAGCAAATAGCCACTTTGACAATTCCATTAACTTAAAAAACCGACTTAATTTGTAGTCGAATTTGGAGACCACAACGATATATGGAGGTAACGAATTAGAAAATTCCAAATGTTTAACATAATATTGTAATGCACATTAAAATCTTATGAATACATCTATTTTTTTTTACATATAAACTTAAATAATTTCCCTCGGGGCCTATGTTATCTTTGGATCTTTAAGATACCCATGCAGAAGGAGGGAGGAAACACAGAGGACGGAAAATCTCAAGAACGAGTCGTAAAAACGATCCGTTCTCATGTGACAGAAGTCAACGGTGTAAGGCACGCGTTTGGCATGTTTCCCGACTAAGCATTCATTGATGCTAGTTTCTCGGAGCATCTTCCATTGAAATAAAGTTAGAACAAGGATGACATTCCAACTGTTCGCTTGTTCCCAAGATATGGAATCTATCAGATGGACCGTCAATTTCTGCACAGAGTTAAGGGTTTTTCAAATATTTTGAGATTCCAGACCAGAAGTGACTGTCAAATTCAATACACTTGCGATTTGTAAAAGATCTTAAAGGCAACTAAGGAGTCTTAAAGGTGTTAGGTTGTTCAACAACCTAGCTTTTAAACACCTAAAAAAAAACTAATTTCATGCAAAAATTGTCGTTTGTTGGGCACGCGTTCGATGGATCTCCGATACCGATTACCGAAGCGCGTTATATTTACATTATGTTAGAACAGGCACAGTTTTCCTATTTAGTCGCCAGATTTTTAAGATTGCAAATCATCTGCTAAGGCAGGGAAATCTATCAGATTGTACGGGTACTGTTAGAGGATTTACGGGTAACACCAACACGTGTTCTTTGTTTCTTCTATATTTAACGCAAATTTCTCAGATCAATTAATTTCAAATTAGGTATTCCCGCGGTTGACATAAACTATGAATCTTTATTACAAAAAATGCGACTCTTATCGTTAAAAGATAGAAGAATACTCAATGACCTTATTTTTTTATTTAAAATAAACAATAACTGGTTTGACTCCCCTGAACTTGTCTCATTAATAAATTACCATGTACCTTGTAGACCGACTCGACTCAAAACACCTTTCCACTGTGACAATACTATGACGAACGCAGAACAAAACTCAACCATAAATCGCTTGCATATTTTAGGCAATGAATATGCTAATATCGATAACGCTGCCGGTAATCTGGCTTCATACAAAAGATGCGTTAAACTAAATTTGTTTGCTAGTACCACGTAAATACTTCATGTAAACATAATATGCCTACCAGTACTTCTAAAACTATTAATGCACTAGAAATCATAGGTACTTGTAAAATTTATCATATCAGTTAACATAATCCAGGATTTATTACTTTTTATATTTTATATTTAAATCTTTGTAGGTACCTTGAGATAGGTATCTTATTTGTACATTTTATTGTTTTATTTCTCTCTTTTAATTTTTATTTTTACTTTTACCTAATAATTTATAGTTTGTACTTTAATACTTTATATTTTAAACTATTTATAGTTTGTACTTTAATTAATTTAGTTTTATACTTTAATTTATAGTTTGTACTTAATACTTTATATCTTAAACTATTCACTTTATAATTTACTTTTATATATTATTGTTTTTATACACTACTTATTACCTTACTTTTTACCTTTTTTCTTAAATTTGACTAACATTTATATTGTTATTCTTCATGTTGTTGTACTATTATAAGTATGTCAATTATGTTAATGGCACGATTTGTGCCGTATATGTGTAAATAAATAAATAAATAAATTTCCATAACGTATTGTAATTCTTACATCTATATAACCCAAATGAAAAATAGGGACGAACAGAAACTAGTCCATTTTATAATAGACTATGTTGAAGAAAGTTTTAAACAATTAACAATATATTATCAAAATTTCTAACCATAAAGTATTTCCTTCTTCAGAAAATGTGTAAAATCTTGTTTCTTGTTTACTTTTTATCTTTGGAAGACACATAGTGAATACTGTAAAGTCTAAAGGTTGATATACTCGTATTTTGACTCACGGCAATGAAGTAGCGGGAATAACATTTGTCAACATGGGACACTTCACGTATGCACTCCCGCAGTAGGTAGCATACACACATTATATTATTACACTGACCCAAGCTATTTCCAAACTTCCGTTGACCAGAAGCACGTTTCAGCACTCTAAAACTGATCTAAATTTCATTCCTAACTTGTTAAGTTGTGTCATTGCTCCACACATTTCTGCAGAGCCGATTTGTTACAATTATTAGAGTTGTTTTGCACGTGCCATTGATTATTTTCACAATAAAGAAAAAATGTTATATAAATGCGTCGGCGATCAGGACACGATTAACATAACGCTATGTAAAGCTTTTATGCGATATTAAATTTCCTGTACCTGTAACCTTGTATTATTGAATACTGTGCATAGTCGGGAAACACGCCAAACGCGTGCCCAACATTTGTACACGGTTGACATTTGTCACATGAGAACGGGTCGTTTCTTCGACTCGTTCTTGTGTTCAACAGCTCGGCTGTGGAATGATTTGCCGGCCTCTGTGTTTCCTCCTTCCTACAACATGGGTCTCTTCAAGACCAATATGTTCATTCCTTCCTCTCCTCAAAAAGACCCTCCACACAGCATCCCAGATGACATAGGCCCTGAGGGAAATTATTTTCCTCAGGGCCTCCTGTGTGGAGTTAATGTAAAAAAAAAAAAAAAAAAACTAGAAATATATTTTTTATTTATTTCGTTGCTTTTAATTTTGATACCAATAAAAAATCACGGAAAGTAATTTGACTAACCTGGGTCAAAACCTCTGAGACACATACATATTTTTTTTACGAGGCCCTGAGGAAAATAATTCTCCTCAATGTCTAAGTCACATTTGTGGATGCTCTATCGAGGGTTTTTTTAGGAAAAGAAGTAGAGGAAGTTCTTAGAAGGAAAAAGGTATGAGGGGTGGGTATGAAATCTGGGTGTTAGTGTGGCCAGGAGTAACGGACTTCTGTCCCTACCACTGCGATGTTCTGAGAGATTCCTCCTAAAGAGGTCAAAAGGTCTCCCTCAACCAGTCCCTCCCGATCCAGCCGGCCACGCAGCTGGAGGGTAGACGCATCCGCCGCCAAAATCTGGACAAACCTCACCCCGTGTACCCGGGCACCCCTGCTAAGTCATTAAACTTAGGTAACCTTGGATGACCTATGGCAGAGGGGTTGATTATCCATTTGTACATCATCACAAAAATGATTCAGAGGCAGACACCTCACATGCTCATAAAACCAGAGCCAAACAAACAGACATACTTAATATACCAAAGTGTAACTCTTCATTTGGTCAAAGAAGTTCTGAATTTTTAGCAGTAAAGTTATATAACAAACTCCCACTTAGTATCAAACAAATTACAACAAAAAATAACGACATTAAGGACATTAAATGTTGGCTGAAGGACCTATCGGAAAATGAACTCACTAGTATACTTAAAACATCGTCATAGAAGTTTCTGGAAAACCTTATCCAAACATTGAAGTTAAACCATAGAAGTCGCTGAAAAACTTATCCAAAGCATAGTCCCCCTCAGCACAGGATCTCTTTGTGAGGAGGACTACGAATATATTTTCTATTTTATATATACATCTAACTAACATGTTTCATATAAAAATGTAAAAAATATTATATATATAGATAGTTACTAAATAAAAAAAAAATAAAAAAATAATTGGATAAAATCAACACCGCAATTTATAAGAGATGCTACGTACGACAAATTTACCACTGTATTGGTTTAAATGTGTACATTTCCGACAGTGATGTCCCCAAAAGTCACTCAGAAACAGCTTTTGTCTTGTTTACGCCTACTTATTGTTATTAGCTATAATGAAACATGTGTAGTTGTGTAAGTATACGATCATAGAATTTGAAAAATTGAAAATTTATCCAGGTTTATTATTTTTAAAGTAATCCTTTTTTCATTATCACTGGAGTTTTCTTTTCTAAAACTTTTGTATGCAAATAATGCTTTGTATGAGTACCTACTGCTATCGTGTCAAATGTGGTACGTATTTAATATACCCCTAATTTATAGAACTTATGTGTAGCTCGGATGGAAACATTCGGTAATTTTAAAATACCGTATTTGGAAAATGTCACTTCAATGACGATTTAAATAGCTTAAAAATGTCGTAAATTTCAAATTAAAACATTTTAAATGTGCTTGGACCTCCTGATTTATATTACGCGATGCGATAAAAATAAATGAAAACTGGAATTAACATATTTACAGATGTCGCGAACTGACATATCGTTACTTCAGTTGGACAAGGTTCTAATTAAAATTTTTTTCAAATATTGAATGCAAAACCATTTCTTTTGCTCATTTCTATAACCAAAATAATGAAACATCTAAGATATATTTCCGCAGAGACTTAGTTTTAAAATCAAATTTTAAATATTCCATTTATTTTACAGGGTTCTAACATCACTTTATTCACCTTTCCTTTCTCTGTAATTTTAAATGCTGGACTAGAACACCCTTAAATGGTGAAATAATGGAAAAAAAGCCAGACACAACGGAAAAAAAAACGTCACCTTGACCTTTTGACAATTGCCATTTTGTTTGTATTTTATTTATTTATTTATTTATTTATTTTTATTTTAACTACATAAAACAGGCATTAAGCCCAAAAATTTATATACATGGATGATTTACATTTATATTTCATTAATTATATTTCATTTGTGTTCATTTCTGTATAACATGTTAGGTTAACTGGAAGAAATAGGATGTATCTGACAGTCGTTCGTTTTTACGAGGATAGGGCCACTTTAGTTGGACAAATAACATCGCCTTACCAAGTTCCGAGGTGTCAAAGTTTTGCAAAGACGAATTATCATAATACATTTAACAATTTCTGTTTATGAGGTTCAATCTTGTGTAAAATACATTTAATAAAACTATTTAATTAGAACGGTATTACAGATATGATGTTAGAACCTTATGCAATGAATTATTATTCCCTTTCTGGTAGCATTTGATTCTATCTGTACGTTTAGGTATGTTCTAAAATAGTAAGTATACGTCCTATTTAAATAGTTTCCTTTAAAATATGTTAAACCAAATTACTTTCCAAGAGTTATCCTCGAAATCAGAAATCGGTACTTAGATTATGAGAAATCATCTTTGTAAACTTTGTTACCTCATATCTCAGAATAAGGTAGAGAGAAGTTAGAACCCTGTCCAGACAAAGTGACAATATTGCGCCAAGATTTATTTATTTATTTATTTATTTATTCTTAGTACATTTATGTTACAAAGGTATAATATATTGTCCTTAGATTAAATGAAAATGATTAAGAATTTCTATATTTGCAAATGGAAAAAATAAAATAATGCCAATAAGTGAAAAGTATGCCAGTCGGTATGTTTTCGTGTAAAATAAAAATATAATTACGTTTTTGACACATCTGAAATAATATCAATGATGAGTTTTTAATTTTTTTAACTCAATTCTCTATATAGAATGCCATGAATTTTCTAACTGAATCTATGTCATATTCTATGTCAGAAATTAATAATACCAACCATAATATACGATTAGTCAACTATACATATTAACAGCCAACTATAATATAATTAAGCCAACTTTATATTAATAGCCAACTATAATATACGATTATTGGGCACGCTTTCGATGAACCTCTTGTTCCGAAGCATTTTCTGTTTAAACTCCGGTAGAAAAAACAAGGTTTTAAATATTGCAAATCATCTGCTAAGATCGGGAAATCTATCAGACAGATTGACCTTTTTTTTTTTTAAATCGAAGTTTTATCGTGTGCATAGGAGTTCTGGACCGGTTAGTGGCCGATTGATCCAAATTTTCAGTTCTCACCAAGATGCCGAGGGTTTTATCCTATTTGACTAATTTCTTCGTCGTTGCTCAAGCAACATTTTCCGCCAATAAAGATGGAAGAGAGGAAAATTAAATCTTTTGAGGTTATACCATTATTTTTTTTTGTTTTTCAACAACCTTCCCATTGAAATAAAAAAAACCAAAGAAATCAATAAACTGAAACTCAAACTGAAGCTACACTTCATCAGGAATAATTAACTAAATAATTACCTGTTTTTCTCTTTCTTTCTATTTATTTTTAATACATATTCATCTCTATTTTATTTAGATTTTTCGAATTTCTCCTAAGTGCACAATAACCGTATGTAACCGTATCCTATGTATGTACACCTACACATTTAGATGATCCAGAAGTCTCAATTTATCCTATTATATACTTACTTATTACATAATGTTGTTCTATTTCAGTTATAGTTAGTGTAACTCGCTCATCAAGCACAAGAACTAGCTTCTTCTTTGGTGAGATTGCAATGTTTAAATAATTTCTGTACCGCTATGTAATTTCCATAACTCCACTGTACAATTATATAACTATATTAAATAAATAAAAAAAAATATAACCCGGGAATCTTTGTCATATTTTAACAGATAAAGATTGAAAGTAATTTCCAAATACAATCTATCTACATAATAAACGGTTGGTACACAGATAATAGAAACAATTCTCTTATCTAAGGGTTGGTAGCAGAATGGGTAAGTGCGACGGTTGTTTAATCTTCTGCGAGGTATTTCCATCACGTAATGTTTTTTTTTTAATTTATTAATTATTTAGTTAGTTTATACTACATGCATATAAACTAATAAGCACAATATAACATTTCATTTGATAATTTAAAATATTTTTACAGGAAACATAACATTTCTTATTAAATACATACAATCATTTTTTCTTCATTCTTCATACTTCCAGACATTTCATCATATATCTTTCTACAGTCCTCTACACATTAGGCAGTTTGTGATTTTGATTTTTCATGTGTAGCAATCTAACCCTATTTATATTTCCTGTTTCATAATTATGTTTGTCTCCATTAAAAAACAACTTCACCCTTAAAGTATTTTTGCAATTGGATTTTTTATAATTTTGTGCACTAAAATGAACACATTAAATACCAGTCTCTTTTTAATTGGAATCCAATTTAGCTTCTCTCATTTTTGTTAACCCTTGCGTATTTGCCTTTCCCCAGTGTACATCTCATAGTTCTGCTCTGTATAACTTCTAGATTATTCTAATTTCCTTCATAGGCCAAATATAACATCGTAGAGCAGTAATTAAAATGTGGAGCAATTATTGTTTTACAAAAGAGCTCTGTAGTATTTCTATTTAATTTATTTCTTAAGAAAATTTACTTTTTTGGTAACTAATTTAGCACATATTCAAAATTTGCCGTGAAAGTTAGGTTTGAATCGAGTATTACATCCAGGTAATTGATTTCATTTACTTTTTCAATTTTTTCATAATTAATTGTAAAATTTAACCCTGTGTTACGTATTTTATTGCCTATTTTCTTGTATTTAGTTTTGTTTACGTTCAGTTTCAACTTGTTTAATTTCAACCATTTTGCCATATTTTGTAGGTCTTTGTTTATTTTGTTAATTGCTATGTAATCTTCACACGAAACATATTATTGTTTATCTATGTCCTAATACAATCCTTATATATACATACACTTAAAATAACACATCTATATCACATCAATCACATATCTTCGCAATTTAATTTTAAATGCCTTTATGCTCTCTTCCAATTTTATTTCTTCTGGTAATTCTCCAAATATCTTCAATGCTCCGTACATCAATGACTTTTCACTCTGTGTTTTTTTCCTGAAGGGGAGTCTTCAATTTTTAGATTAAGGTATCGTCCGCAAATAGTCTAATTTTGCAATGTTTTATGGTTTTAATTATATCATTTATATAGATTATGACGGGATTAGAAAAATACAAACATTAACAGATTATTCGTAACGGGGAATGTCTTTCTATCTTTGTAATTTCCACACTCAATCTAACTTTATAAATGCATGATTGAATAATGAATGCATAATGCAGGACATAAGCCTCCAGACTAACAGTTTTTGCATAATTCAGTAAATTGTACGGTTGTAGAAACAAGTCCGAAATGAAAGCTGTTAGAGGGAAAGCGGTGAATAATTGAGTCGAGGGCGGAAGAAGGAATGGGGAAACGTGTGACTGGAAACTGATGGATGGGTTAAGAAATAGTATTTTGGTATATGATGTTGAATTTTACGCAGGTATAAGATATTTTTAACCCCTCAGGCCACGATCGTATTTTCGACCAGAAGGACAAAATATTTCCGTTTTGCAATAAAATGCAAATAAATGGTATTTATCTTCTTTTTTTTACATTAACTCCACATAGGAGGCCCTGTGGAAAATAATTTCCCTCAAGGCCTATGTCATCTGGGATGCTGTGTGGAGGGTCTTTTTGAGGAGAGGAAGGAATAAACATTGGTCTTGAAGAGACCCATGTTGTAGGAAGGAGGAAACATAGAGGCCGGCAAATCATTCCACAGCCGAGCTGTTGAACACAAGAACGAGTCGAAGAAACGACCTGTTCTCATGTGACAAATGTCAACTGTGTACAAATGTTGGGCACGCGTTTGGCGTGTTTCCCGACTATGCACCGGTGCCGAAGGGATCAATGATGCTAGTTCCTCGGAGCATCTTCCATTGTAATACCGGTAGAACAAGGATAGCATTCCCACCCGACGCCTGTGCTCTAAAGATTGCAATCCGTCTGTTAAGATGGGAGAATCTATCAAACGGACAGCCCGTTTCTGCACAGAGTCGAGGGTATTTTTCAGGTATTTTGGAGCTCAAGACCAGAGGTGGCTGCCAAATTCAACCGTGGGGCGCACTTGTGATTTGTACAGGGTTAGCAGTTGTGCACTATTAAAGTATCTGCGGGCCCTGTACAGTACGCCCAGTTTTTGGGAGGCTAACTTTACTCTGGCTTCGATGGAGCCCCCATACCTGAGCTGGTCACTTAGGGTTACACCAAGCATATCAATGGAGGGCCTGTTCGGAAGATTGCTACCGTTGAAAGAGACTAGATTTTCTTTTCGATCCCTTTTAGACGTAATCAGACTTGATTGGGTCTTTGAAACATTAAATTCAACGAGATTATTTTTACCCCAAGAGAAAACGCTCTCGAGGTAACCGTCCATTCTTTGCTTCAAAGCCCTACGAGCTGTTGGAGTTTGTGAGCCCTTTGGGGGCTTGTCAAACAAAAAGCTATCATGAACTGTACTGTCATCCGCATAACAGTGAATTGGTGCACATGACAAAAGGTCGTTGATGTGCAACAAAAACAAAGTTGGAGACAGAACCGATCCCTGCGGGACGCCAGCATTTATCGAGTGTGAGGAAGAGGTGAAACCATCGACTACCGTCTGAATCGACCTCCCCCTCAAGAAGTCGGCAATCCACGTACATAAGGATGCGGGAAGTCCGTAAGAAAGCAGTTTGTTGACAAGTCCTCGGTGCCAAACCCGGTCAAAGGCCTTGGAGATGTCCAGTGCAACCGTTTGGGTCTCACCGAAACGTTCCAGGCATCGCCCCCAAACATGCGTCACATACGCGAGAAGATCACCGCACGAGCGGTTCCGCCGGAATCCGTATTGACGGTCGTTGATAATTTTGTTCTTCTCGAGGTATGTGAGCAGTTTGTCGTTGATCACACGTTCCATCACCTTAGACAGAACTGATGTGATCGCTATGGGGCGGTAGTTGGCCGGGTTGGAGCGGTCACCCTTCTTTGGAATAGGATGGATAACCGCTTTTTTCCAACCAGAGGGCACAGAGCCAGTCTTCAGGGACAGTTTAAAAAGCTTCGTCAAAATTGGAGCTAATTCTGCAGCGCACCTCTGCAATACCAGGGCAGGTATTCCGTCGGGCCCACTAGCTTTATTAACATCAAGCCCTCGTAAAACATGGAGTACTTCCCGATGCCGGATCCTCAGCTTTTTCATATGAAAACCGCAGTGAGGAACCGACGTCGGGACAGCACCTTGGTCATCGAGGGTTGAGTTATCCGCAAACATTTTACCTAGTAAGTTAGCCTTTTCGGTGGCGGTGTTTGCTAGTGAGCCGTCAGGTCTGGTAAGAGGTGGCAGACTGGATTTGCAGAAATTGCGACCTATTGAGCCCGCAAGTGACCAGAATTGCCTGCTGCCATGCGGGCATGCAGTCAGCTTTCTGCTGATCTGCTGGTCGTGCTCGAATTTTGACCTATTTATGATTCTCTTGGTTTCCTTTGCCATTTTGTTGTAAGCTGATCTGTCTTCGGATGTTCTAGATGTGTTGTAGGCTCGGTAAGCCGCGTTTTTTCGTCGCACTGCTTCAGCGCATTGTCGACTGAACCACGGCTTTGAGCCTACACCAGTTTCCTTAACAGTAGATTTGATGAAGCCATCCATCGCGGATGTGATGACTTCACCAATTTCCTGGGCACATCTTGAGGGATCCGAGGTCCGAAAACAGACAGCTGACCACGGAAAAGCATTAAAATGTGCCCGCAGACCGAACCAATCTGCTGACCTATAGTGCCACACTTTTCTCTTCAGCCTCTCGTTTGGTGGTCTGAAGTTTACAGGGATTGATGTCGTCACCAGGCAGTGGTCGGACGATCCTAAAGGCGCTGTAACTTCAATCCTGTAACCGTGTGGCACAGTAGTTAAAAATAGGTCTAACAGATTGGAACGGTGAGTCTGGACATCAGGAACCCTAGCCTGCAGCTAACTCGGACGTGGTTTGCGATGGATCCGCTTCCACAATAGCCTTCAATTCTTCATTATCAACTTTGGTCTCCAGCCGTCCACCGGGCTTGTTCTGCAGGTCGAAGTTTCCAGAACGAAAACGTTGGAACCAAAAACACTGTGTTTTCTTTTGCGGCACCGTCGCCATACACACCATTAATCAATCGAGCCGTTTCTGCAGCACTGGTGCCACGGTGGAACTCGTTCTCGTAAATAACGCGATATTTCAAGTTTTCCATTTTGTAAACTAAGTGACGCAAAGAAAAAAAACAATTAAGGAAAAAACAAATGAATTATAATTTTCGAAACACAAATACATAAGTAAATAATAGCTGTATAAATTTGAATTTGGAATTCCTAACCAAAGAGAAAATATTTGAGATCAAAGTTGCCAGTACGGCAAAACGCCAATTTCATGAGTCCTATAATTTCAAAACCCGCTATATCCGATTTTTCACAAAATAATCTGAATATGACATCTTGTTCACGGTTTTGCGAGGAACAAGCCTAATCTGAAATTGAGTTTCAAAACCTCCCTTATCACGACCAAAAACCATGTTAAAGTTGCGAGTGAGAAACAAAACCCGCTATATCATTCAAAAAGTTAATATCAAAACCCGCTATATCAGAATTCAACCAATCACGAACAGTTATTTTGCCAAGATGGCGCAGGTAGAAACACGCCCCTCAGGTCAGTTGAGTTTCAAAAGCCTCTATATTCCGTATAAATCTTGAAGTGTAAAAAAATAAAATGCAATTTTTTATTTACGCTAGAGATGTGACAGTTTTTTGCGGTTTTCTCCGAATCAGTGAAAGTTGATATATCGGATATAGAGATTGAACGACTCATATGTAAGGATCCAATATTAGCCTAACCGGGCCAAAATTAACAATACAAATCTGTGTTTACGAAATTCAAATGGTATGGAGATTTCGATTTTGATAGGCGAGTGTAAGTGAGACAGAATGCTGGGCTATTGGGCTAAACGGAACATTTGTTTCCATTAAAATATATACGGAAGACACTTCTAGTTTTCTTCTTTAGTCTATGGTTGTAATAAATTAATAATGATTGCAGAAAGCAGCAAAAATTAGCATATATCAGACAAAGAACGTATTTTGAATTACGAACACTGTATTAAAGTTTAGAATTACGAACACCATATTCAATTTTGGAATTACGTCTAACATAAAATTTAATTCGTTTTGATAACTATTTGAACTTTAAGTTCGAGGCCACACATTACGAAAAACATAATTTTGGTAAACTTTTTAATATGTTCAATGCGCATAATTTTTATTAATTATTCATAAAATTATAACGTGCACGGATTTCAGCAGTCGAATAACACAATCATTATTTTAAAACTTTGTATATTGGGGTCCTTGATTGGGTTCTCACACGCAAAATGAGCGTTTGGTTCGTTGGGCAAATAATTGAATAGGTTAAAATCAAAATTTATATGGTAAATCACCATTTAACGAACCTCTTTATTGCTAAGTATTGCTCACAGCAACAAAAATCGAGTGCAGTTCACACGCGGTAGAAGTGAAACCTTCACCCACCCAATCTCAACCAATAGGAGTCTTGAAAAGTGAGCTCATAATCAAAGCAGCCAGTGCGTTAAGGTTTCATTCTTTCTCATTCTCTCGCAGACAAAATCTTATTGATGTATGTGTCTCTTTTTAGTGCGGTTTCCGTTTCATTGAGTTTCAAACCAAAACGGTGCTAAAGAAGTTTAAGTTCAATATGTACAACACTTAGGCCACTCAATGGGCCGTTTTCAAGCGGTCCTAAAGTCATAAACCTGGGTGTGATATCCATGGAAATCTGGAGAATGGACCGTCATTTCGATTCGCTTGTTTATCGCCTAGACGCATTTTTCTCGATTGGTTATTGTTTTCTGCTTCATAAAAGTAACAAGAATAAAAATAATACAGAACTGTCCGAAATGCGTATTTCTGCCAATTATTTTTTACAACGAAAAAATATTTTTAAACAAAAAAAGACTCACAACGACATTTTTATTATGCATTCCACGAACAAATGTTTTATTGTGCATTCTACGAAAAACGTCTTATTGTGCATTCTATGAAAAATGTTTTATTGTGCATTCTACAAAAAAATTGACCCGGATTTCCGCATTTTTACCGATTTATTACATATTTTCCTCTTAAAAAACAGTTTAAAAGCTCTTAAAAATTATATAATATGTTAACATTAAAGATAGTATCTTTACTTTCCTCAGCCGAAACGGCAATTGTATGAAATTCCCTTGGTAGAAAAAAATTGCAAAGTATGATCCGAAAATTATTAAAAACACGTTTTCCCGAAATTTTACAAGTTATACGTATAAAAATTTCACAGCGTTTCTTTAAATGCTATTTTAAACATTAACCATGAAATTTTTGCTCTATTTTAAACGAGTCGTGTTTTATTAAACATTTTCACAATTTTCGCTAAAATGTGATCGTTTTTAATATTAGCGCGCTCCCTTTAACATTCGTATTCACATATATCTCTTTCTTCTTTTTTGAGGGTACTACCGGGCCTTGATATGTAATATACTATATAGTATATATGGTATAAATTTATACTGATTCTTTAAAATGGGGATTTAATTAAGAAACTTATTACAAATACAGGCTACAAAGGACGAATGGTTTTTAATTCATCTAAGGTTATCCGCTTCAAAAGTTTGAAGGAATTAATCAATCACCCCAATTATTACAAATTGGAATACATCAAGTTGATGGCATTATTGTTATATTGTCATTATTTAAATTGTCTCAAATGGCATAAAAAACATAAGTGATTTGACAGTTCTTCGCATGTATTGGGACCGGTGACCGGCCAACTCAGAATAAAACCAACTCAGAACCACCTCAGAAAGGTCATAAAGAGTGATGATAAAAATATATAAAAAAAAATGGTTAAAAAGGTTACGTTAGGTTAGGGTTAACGCCTTTTTTCATAGCTTTTATTAACTTTTCAAGGAGTTGTTGAGTTGACTTGATTCTGGGTTGGCATGAAACCAAATAATATGTGCAAAATGGTGGATTTTAACTTGAATTGCCTAGCCGATTAAAATAAGATATATGGTATCCATATAATATATATCGTCTTAAAGGCAATTCAGAATAATTTTATAATGCAAAATTTAAAAATTACAAAGGGATTGTAGCCGAAAATATGGAAAAATTAGCCTAGTTAATTCTGAATTTGAAATATGAGATTGACAAAATGACATTCTAGGTTCGTGTCCCAGTTGTGACCGTTACCTTATTATTTTTCAGTAACGAGTTCTTTTTCAAATTTCGTTTTAAAGTTGAATTATTACTTAATATATTCTTCTTCAATAATATATTCCATTGATGGGTATAAGTTTAAACAGAGTTATTCAAGAGGTAGGTATTATGGTTATTAAAATTTATGACAAAAGTTATTTCAATTAAAATTAGAGTTTTTTCATTTGTCTTATTTAGAATGATAATTTGGCGAAAATTTTTAAGAGGGCATTACCAGAGAAAGCCGGAAATACGTCATTTTCAAAAAAGTTTTTAGACGTATTGACTCTTTTCCACAAAAAATTATAAATGAATTTCGAAAGATTTTTCTTTTATCTAGCATTCGTATGTAATAAATTTTTAGATTTTTTTAAAATTTTTAGTATAATAAGGTTATTCCTTAGGTCGTTGGCAGATTTGTTAAATTTTCAAAAAAGTTTTTGTATTATACCACACCCATTTCAAATAATGTAATCATGCAGTAAAATAAATCAATACATTATCTAGCAGAGTTATGTATTAGAATTTTAATTTTAGTTTCAATAAAATCATTAAAAAATATGTACGCACATGTGTTTCTTGACGAAAATTGGTCCATTTGTGTATTTATTTGCGCACTTACAAACTAATATATTTCAGATTTTTTTAACATTCTTATTAAATTTAGACATTATTGAAAAATGATAAATACTTACAATAAAAAAATAACTACAAAAAGTACACTATTTTAATAGTTTTATCATCACGCCTTTCAGCATTTTTGGATGAAGGTATAAATTAAAGCTAATTTGGATTGAAATAAATTCGATATTGAGTTATAATTTAAAAAAGCTGGTAAGGAGAATAATTAATCTTTCTCATTGTAACCGCCCTGCACGATCGGAAGAACAACTTTCGACGAAATGCGGATTTTCGTCCGCTGGCTGGTTAAACGCTCTTAATTAAGTGTTAACATGTAACTTTATCGACAACGTTTAATATATTTTTGTAAATCTCAGAGAGTAGAACTTCTTTTTAATCTTAAAAAATAAAGCAAATGTTTACGTTCGTAGCTTCACCACAGTTATTTGGCAGGGACAATGTTTAGTTGAAATAACAATCAAATGTATAAATAAATATACAAATATTAGGTTTGTAAAAAAAGTCATTTTATTGCCGACAAATGAAAACGGTTATGTACTCCGTACAAAATTTTATATATTAATGATATTTTATCGCAGATTTATGCCATTTTTCATATGAAGATTTGCAATCATTTTCAAAAGAAGGAAATTTTCTTTAAGTGTTGATAAAATACATAATATTAATGAATAGCACATTATGAAACAGTTAGATGCTTGTGAAAAGGTGATTTTTTTTGTGACTAACTAACCATCATGCTGTTTGCCGTTAGGCAGAGAGAACGGACCGCCGAACAATTCGGTCATGGCACACTCTTTGCCTCACTCACATTCATACATCGTCTCATACATACTCTTCTATTATTCTGACTTTTGACATGGCCCAACTCAAGTATCTGTTTCACTTGATCGTGCCATGTCTTTCTCAAGCGTCCCCGACTTTTTCTACCATTCTCCCTTAGTATGGGTTATTTAAAAAAAAATAGTGATTATTTCAGTTTCATACAGCAACTGGCCTATAGTGATATAATAACAGAACTTGAATAGAACCTCTACAGAACGTGAAAATTAACTTAAAATATTTGATGAATTCATAAAATTTTTTGAAACAACCCGTCCTTAATCTTACTCATTATGCTTACATGCCTTGCATTATTTGCGGATCTCCACATTTCTCACACGATCATATATGGTCTTACCACATATACGCCTTAGGGATTTCATTTCAACAGCATTCTGTTTACTTTCATCCTTCTTCTGCCAGTTCCATGCCACACCGCCATACATCAGGATAGGTACCAGCACTACATTGTGGATTGCTAGCTTCGCTTCTTTTGACAGTTTTTTATTAGCGCCAACGGCATTCAGCCCTCCAGTTGGGGTTGCTTGCATTTACCCTACTCTCAAAATATCTATCAGCCTTCCCATCTCTCGTAAACAGACTACCCAGATACAAAAACTCATTCACCTTCTCCAAGTATTAATTTAGTTTGAAAAGCTTTCAGGTGAAAAGCAGATTTTTTTCGAACTTACGGTTTTATAGCTCACTATACTAACGTTTAATTATTTCTTAGGATTTTCAATCCATTAATAATTAAAATATAATAAAATCCCTTTTCCTTATTGAATTTATTCTGCCTTTAAAAAATGTGCTTTCGCATACCGCGATTGCGATTTTTAAAAAGAAATAGTCAATCAGAAACAATATTAATCACTTAACAAATAAAATTTTCATTAGACCTCACAAAGCATTCTGTTTTTACAAGGTAAAAAATATCTATGAAAGAATTACTTGTAAATGATAATAAGAACACTTTTAAAAACAACCGCCAAAATGAGTGACAGTAAAAAGAGCGGGAAAATAAACACTCACCTTCATGCGGCAGCGTCATCATATCCAGGATGTCAGTCCCAACTTCTTCAGACCGGGGGCACGGGATATATCCATACTGCGGGGCTTTGCCTCCCCTCCCGGGAGACACGCGGTAATGCCTCTTATCCGACATGGCTTATTATCACAACAAATAATTAAATCTAACAGACTGTCGAGACGATCGCGTTGCGGGAAAATTTATTGTCTATGGAAAACTAAACATGGCGGACGCCCTCCGCCGCACGGCGGCCGCGCTAACTGCCGCAGCTGGACTGAAATCCTGAATACGACAGATCTACAAATATTCAAATATTATCACGAAGAAACCTTTGACACTTTGTAGAAAACACCAAAACGTAAATATGCATCATATTCTAAATGTGAGTGTTTGATGTTACCCTTTTTTCGTGGGGTGTTGCTGTTTTCTTGTGAAAGTTCGAGTCCTTTTTCATATTGCGCAACGGTATCTAGCGGCGGTTTCGCAAAGCCGGAAAGGATTTTCCATTTTCAAACGAAATTCGGATAAAAATTTATTTTTACATGCCTTGTCAAGAGCTTGTCGCGCATTTAGGGGATCATAATGGATTTGCATGGCTTTGAATTCAGCAGTTATTTACGACAACGAAATTGGTACTGCATTATGAACGACAAAGCTTTCTCTCTGTGTTTTCTTTTGCAGATATTAATATTGTGTTCATGGTTCATAGCATATTAAATTAGATGTGTTTTAATAGTTCTGTTATGTGATTACTGCACAAGAGTTACAATTTCCCGGAGACAGTGGGATTATTTAATTGTCAATTTAGAGTATTTTCTGAGTTGTGAGGTTGAAGGAAATAGACAGGAGGGAGAGATGGAAAAGAGGAAGGTTATTTTTTTCTTTAGTTTTAAGATTTTGTTACTTTGAAATCAAAGTGAAATTTATTTTATATTTTTAAATACCTTTTTTACATAAGCTCCATACAAGAGGCGTTGAGAAAAAAAATCCCTCAGGGCCTATGTCATCTTTGGGGATGCTGTGTGGAGGGTATTTTTAGGGAAAGAAAGGAGAGGAAATTCCGGGAAAAGGGTATGCGGGGTGGGTAGGAATCTGAGGGTCAATGTGTCCAGGAATGGCGGACGAATGAATTCATCCCTTCCACTACGAAGCAAGGCGGGTCGAGAGAATACGGCTAGAGAAGCCAAAAGGTCTCCTTCAACCAGTCTCTCCCGATCCAGACCGCCACGCAGAAGGTGGGCAAAAGCATCCACCACCAAGACCTGGACGTGGACTAACCTCACCCCGTGAACCCGGGAACCCCTGTTAAGGCACCAAACGTAGCGAACATCATGGGGTGACCTAGGGCAGGGCTGTTTTGTTAAGTGTATCTTACACTATTGACAATTGTTAATGAACAGCAATAAAGAACTCCAGTCCAATTTTTTATTATTTTTTTAATGAATAATGACCTTCTAACTTATATAACTGCATATTTATTTTTATTTTATAGTTAGTTTTAATAGTTAAAATAATTGTCAAAGTTTTAATTTTTCAAGTTCCCCCGAAAACCATCGTATCTATGGTGGATCGTGTGACGTCATCACTCACCAAAAGTTTTATTTACTTTCAACAGGTGTTGTCATTTTGTATGGAAGAATCAATGGGAGAAAGACTTTAGGTGTCAGAAGTCGAGGCGTTTTTTATTCAAGATTAGCTGCTTTTAATATAGAAAAAACATTAGGTAAAATTTCAAAATCCCATCGCCACTGTTATTGAATTGTACTAAAGTGCAATACAATAACAATAAATCATCTTTTTCATTCCAAATACAAATGACATTGTAAGCCGTGGTTCTAATTTTGTGTTCAGACATGACTTTTGCTCTAACGGTGCACAAATATCCTTCTAGTTTCAATTGTATTTGTCCAATAGCACTTTCATCGTAAGATGTTCTGGCCGAACTGAAAATAAAAGGGAATGTACTTATAAATCGCAAATATCAACTAATTACATTACATACACTGATCATGACGATTGTGTAATAACTTTTATAAAAATCCCTTGATACTAAAACCAATTTGAAAATACGATCTATATTATCGTAAACCAAATGTCAAATATAACACGACTATAACCTCAAATAGGCCAAATTTACTGTACATCAAAAATATTTTTTTACAACTAACTACGATTCAATAACTAGTAATAAGATGATTTACTTACATAGTAGCTTTTATTCCACGAAATTCGGCACTTACGAGATTATATTTGAAAAACATTATCCTGGCAAATTATCAGATTGTCCGCAAATATAGCCCTTTTCCGTCATCATTTTAATTGTTGAGGGCCTAAATAATGTTTCAATAAACACAACAACTATTATTTGTCTAAATCTCTATAAAAAGTACGAAAATAAACCAATAACACGAAATGTTGAATGGCTTACGTCGTACATTTCAATTGATTACAATACAACTTCAACATGCTATCACCTGGTGAATGGTGAGCAGTGACGTCAGTACTAAAAATCCAATGATACCAACTTGACAGTGTGTTTTACTGACACGATTAGAATGGACTTTTTAATAAATTTTTTAAAACTCTACGCTTAATATTATTTAATAAAACTTATATATTCAAAATCGGCGTTTATTGGTGTACCTATATGAACATATTTTTTAAAGCCATAATATTTTTCACTTGAGTTACTTATTAGAGTGATTTCGTTTATTTACTCGTGAAGGCCTCCGTGATTGAGTGGATAACTCTTTGGCCCTGGTACCAAAGGTAGCGGATTCAGAATTAATATTTTTATTTCACAGATAATTTGGGAAGCGGGTATGGGTACCGCCGCCAGGCGCGGATCCAGCCCTGGAAAAAGGTTGTGGGCACAGCCACCCGAAAATCGGCCAAGTGCGAGGTTGCGAGTCGGAATTTGGAAAAAGTCGGAACGAACTCGCTCATGAACAATCATGACTCACGAACGACTTTTGAAATTGATTATTTACAGGCTTTGGCCTTAGGAATGGAAATAATCATTGGAGGAAGTCAGGGGGCGTTCAAGTATTACGTAACGCAATTTTTGAAGATTTTGGAACCCCTCTCTCCCCCATGTAACGCGCCATAACATTTTCCTTTACCCCCCCCCCCCCCCAAAACGTTACGTAACATCCAAGTGACAAATTTTACCTGAAAGTCACCATTAAGTTATGCAACGTACTGAAATGTCACTTAAATACCCTTTTTCTTGATTTAATCGCGTTTACGGAAACAAATAAATAAAACTCGCGATACATGCGTATATTGTTCATTTTATGAATTCAAATTGTTATTTATTAAATAAATTGAAAATTATTATAATTTTCCTCTTTATTTTATTCCTCTTCTCGAAAAAAGTAACTAAAACGGCACTTGCTAACTCACAGTGATGAAAAACCTTTTTCATGTCCTGACTGCGACTATTCATGTGCTACACAACGGTATCCAAAATTTTTACATGCTTACCCACACCGGACTAAAACCTTTTACATGTCCCGACTGCAATTATTCATGTTGTATGAAGGAACTTCTTAGAAATAATTTGCTTACTCCAAGTGACATAAAACCTTTTACATGTTTCCATTGTAACTATTCATGTTCTACAAAGAGGCGCCAAAAAATCACATGTTTACGCACAGCAGACAAAAACCATTTTCCTGTCCGGAATAAAGTTATACAAGTTCTCAAAAGGACAATTTAAAAATTCGCCGTATGATTCACAGAAGAGAAAAACCTTTTTCATGTTCTGACTGCAACTATTCGTGTTCTGAAAAGGGATATTTAAGAAGTCACTTGCTGACTGGACTCATAGTGGGGAAAAACCTTTTTCATGTTCCGACTGCAACTATTTAAGTACTACGAAGAGAAATCTAAAAATCACATGTTTACCCACAGTGGAAACTACTACTACGATATTCAAGTACTACGAAGGGAAATCTAAAAATCACATGTTTACCATTTCATGTCTTGACAGCAACTATTCTTCTTCTCGAAAAAAAAAACTTAAACGGCACATGCTAACTGACACGGATGAAAAACCTTTTTCATGTCCCGACTGCAATTATTTATGTTGTACAAAGGAACTTCTTAGAAATCATATACTGACTTACAGTGATATATAACCTCTTACATGTTTCTACTGCGACTATTCATATTCTAAAAAGAGGCACCAAAAAATCACATGTTTACCTACAGCAGACAAAACCATCTTCCTCCTCCGAGTGCAGTTATTCAAGTTCTCAAAAGGAGATTTAAAAATGCACAGCGCGATTCACAGTGGAGAAAAACCTTTTTCATGTTCTGAGTGTGACAAGGCATGTACTACGAAAAATATCTATATGTAATATTATTATATTTAAGCAGGAAACTAACATGTGTGTAATAACTAAAAAGCGCTTTTCTAACCAAAAACTCTCGAATAACATCATTCATAATGTTATGTTCCATAAAATTTTCATTATTTTTTTTATTTTTTCTTTTGCTATTTTCCTTGTAACATGTAAATAACAGCTGATGATGCAAATCTCCCGCTTTTCAGGACATTATAGAAACTTTTAACTCAATTTAACAACACTGACTATAGAAATTTGTGTTTATGTGTATTCCAAGTTGGCAACCCTTTTCATTTATGTTGTACAGAGAACCCCTTGACTGTATTGTGCGTCATTTTTATTTTATTTTCGTTGTCAGTATTCGTTAGTGTTTTAAACACGAAATACGCATAAACACAAATTGTTGTAGTCAGTCTTGTTAAAGTGCTCTCATGCTGACTTGCTAGCGCAGCACAAGCAAAAAAATGCTAACAAATTTTGAAAAAACAGCAAAAGAAAAAATGAAAAATAATTTTTAATTCATGGAACATAATATCTGAATGTTAAACTTTAACAGCCTTACTAAAAAACCTAGTGAAAATTTTATTCAATTGACAAACGGCCGCGGATGTGAAAACATTACTAATTAAAAATTTGTTCATTGAAAGAAATACACGTGGTTTCCACGGCTTGAGAGGGTAGTTTACAATGTAGTTTATCTCTGTTTTAACCTTTAATGTCCGAACGATATTTGTATTTTTTCCGTAGTATTTTTAATGTTCTATATATTTCTTATTTTTGAAGGTGTCGTAAAAACAAATACCATTTATGAAAACTAGATAAAATTACCTTTTAGATTTGTATATTTGAAATACAGTTTAGTTTTCAAAAACTGACATATTTTAAGATTCAAACTCGGAAATAAATGGAAAAAAATTTCTTACCAAAGTTTTTTTGACTAAAACGTAGAGAAATTAAGAAAAAAACAAAATTTCAAAAACACAGTCCTTTTATGTAATAAATTTGGAAGGAAACTATCACCTCACTTTTTCCTCGGGCATACAATAAAAAAATAATAAAAATTTTCAAAGTTTTTTTTATTGCTAAAAAACTAACCTATAAATTATACCGGTTTTTAAATCAGATTTCTTGCATCTCTAAAGACGTTAATTACTTTGATGCATTTACCCACACATGTATTAGATAATATTATTTAAAAAAAAACACCACTGTCATAAAATTATCATAAAATAAAACCTTTAAATGTAAATTTGAATTCTCATGTATCATAAAAAAAGTTTTTGACACTTCAATTTTCAAAGTACAATTATTGTTTTATAACTTGACTAAAACTTATGAAAAACCACACAACACACGGTAAATATATCAATGATATAAATATAAGAGTAAATTATTCATATTAATAGAAATTAACCATCACATAAGTAATATTGGACACACAGAAATCATTTCGCGCTTCCAGCGTCTTTTTCGACCGCGAACACGAATGCGCAGGCGCCGCGCCGCCGCGCAACCTAGCGGTTATGAAGGAAAACAAACAATTTAGTACTTAAATATGCGTGGTTGCCGGATTTACAGTACGTTTTAAGACCAAATCTTATTGGTAATGTTATCGTGTTTTAGTGTATTTTTGTTTTATTCATGTTGCTGCAGCAACACGGGTAATCGGGCGTGCTGTGTTTTTTTTTTAGTAAGGCTGTAAATGTTTAGTTAGAACAATGCTTTTTAGTTATTACACATAGGTTAGTTTACTGCTCAAATAAAATAATAATATAATAATAAAGATAATTTTCGTAGTACATGTATAGTTACTCTCAGAACATGAAAAGGTTTTTCTCCACTGTGAATTGCGCTGTGGATTTTTAAATCTCCCTTTCGAGAACTTAAATAACTGCATTCGGGAGAAGAAAATGGTTTTGCCTGCAAACATGTGATTTTTTGGTGCCTCTTTGTAGAACATGAATATTTGCAGTAGAAACATGAAAGAGGTTTTATATCACTGTGAGTAAGCAAATGATTTTTAAGAAGTTCCTTTGTTCAACATAAATAATTGCAGTCGGAACATGAAAAAGGTTTTTGTCCAGTGTGGGTAAAAATGTGAATTTTTGGATACCGTTTTGTAGCGCCTGAATAGTCGCAGTCGGGACAAGAAAAAGAAAAAGAAGAATAATTGCAGTCAGGACATGAAATAGGTTTTTCTCCACTGTGGGTAAATATGTGTATTTTTAGATTTTTCTTCGTAGCACATGAATAGATGCAATCGGAACATGAAAAAGATTTTTCTTTACTTTGAGTTGAGTCAGCAAGTGACTTCTTAGATATCACTATTGAGAACACGAATAGTTGCAGTCGGAACATGAAAAGGGTTTTTCTCCACTACGAGTCAGCAAGTGACTTCTTAGATATCCATTTTGAGGACAGGAATAGTTTCAGTCAGGGCATGAAAAGGTTTTTCACTTCTGCGAATCATACTGTGGATTTTAAAATCTTCTTTTTGAGAACTTGTATAATTGCATTCGGGTCATGAAAAAGGTTTCACACCACTACGAGTCAGATTATGAATCATATTGGAGTAAAGCGTTGTTTCACACGACAGCCTTAGAAAAACTATTTTCCTCAGGGCCTCCTCAGTGGATCTAATGTAAAATAAGAATGTGTTGTAAATCCATGTAGGTATATTAAAGATAAGACAATGTCAAATTGTGGAGATCCGGAAGGAATACAATAATAATAATTTCAAAATTTATATACATGAATTAATAACACTATTTCGCTATACGGATGTCAGGAATACTATTAACACATCTGCCGGATCTGCCCTGATAATAATGCTATCCGAAACGTTGGCTAAAGAAGGAGGTAGCGAAACACGGCCTAACACCCCAAAAACAAATAACGAAAATAATTTTAAATCTAAAAAATGTACCCAATATAAGCATCTATTGCGAAATAGAAATCTCTTGTGTTATTTATTACCGCAAACGCGTTTGAAAACAAGAATAATCGACTTTCCAGTACTTTGCGCAACTAAATTGTGAATTTAAGTAAAAACAGTTGCTTGGGTGTTACGTAACGTTTAGGGAGGTAGAGGGGAGGGGGGGGGTACAGAAAAAATTCACGGCACGTTACATGGTGGCATGGAGGGTCAAAAATCTTCAAAATTGCGTTACGTAATACTTGAACGTCCCCTTATCAATTAGTATATGCTACAAAACCTCCCAAGAAAACAAACTTTTTGGTACCCACACCACACAAATAAAAAAAAATAAAAAAAAACAATACAATAAATGTTTTGTTAATTCATATGATCATATGTAACTTTTTGTTTTATTATTAAACAAAGTTACAAATGATGCAAGGAGGTCCGTCCTCTCTGCGTACCCCTTCGGCGAAACGGCGTGATGGGTGATGGTTTAAGATTAGTTAGTTACAAATGATGATACATAGCGTAGGGCTTTGCATTAGAGCGGTTAAATAGAAATAATTTCACTAAAATAACTTACCATGATGCAACAATACATTTTATGTCGAAAAAACAATCAGAGCAATTTAAAAAGTAAACTTTTTTAGATAGGTCAGGTTACCTAAGTTTGACAGCACAAACGATCTATGCACCCGGCGACCCGGCCATAGTCGATCATAGATAGTCATCTCTTCTTTCCAAAACAAGTATCTATTCATGTGCCAAAGAGAAACAGACAATATGTTGTCAAAAATGTGACATAACGTGTCAGAATATCGTCTATGGCTCTTTGCTGCGTTCCGAATTACGCACGATTCATGCTTTTTTTTATTTTTTAAAGGCATGGCGTTTATTATCATCAGCCTATCGATCTCAATAAACCGTGAAAGTGTGACGTTATAAGTCATTTGTCTATTAGGGTTGTGGGCATGCCCACCGTGCCCACAACGGTGGATCCGCGCCTGACCGCCGCCCCATACTAATACAGATTCTTCAAGTAACTTTTCGCCGATGTAAACTATAATACGGAGTTTTTCTACAAACCAGATTAATATTTAAATATTTTATTTCTGAATCGTCTCACTTTAGAACCTGTTCCTTGGAGTGAATTTCGAGAGCATCTATCCGCTTTCTTTCGCTGGCTCTAAATGTTCATTTTTCCACACCGTACAGAAATGTGGAAAAATCAGCGCCGGGAAGAGTCTCATCTATGTGGTCTTCATTTTTATGCCAATCACATCGTTTCACTGGATATATTTTGCATGTAAAGTACCAAGGTAGTTTTCAAGTTAAAAAGTTAAAATAATTGGAGTCTTTCTTATGCTATTCTTTTTGTTAACTTTGGTTTACAGCCTTCTTCATCACTAACTCACAGACGAGCCTAGGTATATAAAGTCCTTCTCTATTTAAATGGAAAATACGTAAATATAATGTAATAGGTTATATAAGTGAAAGGAGTTCTCAGTAAATGGGTACCTTTTAGGTGAACATTATGGTTTTCAACTTATTATATTGGCAACATTGCAATGTTTCTCTCCTCAGTTGGTTATACTGTCTGTCTAAACAGAGACGGGTTCACTGAGGCGAGACTGGCCTTGACTCCTCATTCCTTGACGAGCCACAGGTGACTCCGGCATTTGGTAAAAAAATACAATAACAGAAAAGGAAAGCTTTGACTGTCCAACTAGGGTTTCCCGTTTTAGGACGAACATATTGATAGGTTTAGTTCATGTGATGAGGTGACCTAAATGCGTGCTGTTATTTATAAAACTTAATACTATACAGGGTATCCGGGGGCAAAGTGCATTAACTTCGGGATGTGATTCTACATGACATTATAAGTAAAAAAGATATATAACTTTTTTCGAAATTCCAACTTTTAAAGATTGTTTTGTGGTTAAAAGATAAAAATAGACTGGCGTGTGCCGCCAGCTTTATTATTTTCCGCTCTTACGATACGGGCCAGTCACAACCATGCAATGTTGCCATAATCGTGCCCGGCGGGCGCTCAGCAAGTAAGATCGTTATTATTATTATTTTAAGTAGGCACGTCTTTTTGTATGGGAAAAAAATGTCGGAATTTCGGAAAAACGTTGTTAATCTTTTTTACTCCTACCATCATGTAGACTCGCCTCCCGAAGTTAATGCATTTTACCCCCGGACACCCTGTTTATAACTTTATAAACTATTATTATAAAATATTATTAATAATAATAATAGTTTTATTCCAGAATGTACATATGTATCGGTGGTGCAGTGCTATACATTCCATATTTCAAAACAACAAAAGAAAGACAAATAATAAGATTAGATAAAAAGTGAATAACAATACTTAAATAAAATAAAGTACGAATAAGCGTGAAAAACACGAGAAATTAAACTGAAAAAAAAATTTAACACTAAAATGAATGCAGGCAGTATGGAGTTGGTGATCGCCTTCTTCGATTGGTGCAGTCTACGCCATAAACTTCCCATGAGGTGGTGGAGAGTGCTCGGAAGGTGAAAGGGACGTACAGTGATTTTTGACATTATTTGGAATCAAAAAGTATACTTACGAAATTTTGATCTCCGATGACTTTTTTATGTTTTTTTCGAAACAAAAAACAAATAAAACATAGTAGGAATTGGACAGTTAGAGGCAGGGTGAGGGGTTGATCGGTTACTCGGCTGAGTGACCAGTGATGATATGTGAAAGAAATTTATTAATAATTTTTGAAAAAAAAATTGGGAAAGAGGCGTATTTATTAAGGGCGATTAACCAGCGGCCGAGAATTCAAATTTCATCGAGAGACAGCATTTATAACTAATAACCCAATATCGATTTTACTTTAATAATTTTTTTTATTTTATTTTTTTTTTTTAAAGAAAGACAAACATTCCCGGGTTACGAATAACCCAACAATGTTTGAAAATCTCCTACTACCACCACAGAAAACCGAAAATGTTGCTTGTGTTGTGATGGAGGACTTAGCCAGCCGAGGAATCGAACACGCGACGCTCGGGTGGGACCCAAGCGCTATGCCCACTCAACCACTGACAGGTTAATCTGTATTCTATATATAGTTTATATATCTATATTCAAAAATGCTCAAACGTGTGATGATAAAGCCATTAAAATTATGTAATTTTTGTAATTATTTTTTGATCATAAGTATTTATAATTTTTCAATAAGGTCTAAGCAAAATAGTAATGTAAAAAAAACTTTCGTAAGACCGTAACTAAAATTAAAATTCTGGAAAGTAGCTCTCCTAGATAATTTATTGATTTATTAAATTTTACTGCATATGTGATTTGAAATGTGTGTTGTATACAAAATTTTGTTTGAAAATTTAAAAAATCTGCCAACGACCTACGTTATAACCTTACTATACTAAAAATAAACATTTTTTCTCAAAATTTAAAACATACCTTTACCAGATAAAAGAAAAATCTTTCGTGATCGATTTATACTTTTTTGTGGAAAAAAGTATAGTAAAGTTTATTTATTAAGTCAAGTTCGTCCCTTAACACCCTGTATATGCTTACTTATCAATTAATTTATTTAAATAGTGGTTTTTATCTAAATTACTGATTTCCAATAAAAAAATCAATGCTCACAAATAATAGTTACAAAAATCTCGCATCGCTTTATTTTTATTAAAAAAAATGGTTTTTCTTACAGTTTACGTTAAAAAATATATATATATTTTTTTAAATAGTTTTTTTATTTATTTAATTGTTTTTTATTTTTTTATTTCGTTACATGTTTAGTATAAAGAGACTTATATTATATCCACGGTATACGTTATTTTGTATTTGGTGTATATTTATTATCTTATTATGTTAAAAAAAAATTTCGACAAATGTAAAAAAAAAATTAAATCTTATTTTAGTTACCGCCATATAATTTTGACTTTCTCTAGATACATTTTTGACTGTTTGTTATTCCTAATGTTTTAGGTACATCCTATATTTTCTTGTTTAATTACCCCTACAATCTTTAAAAAATATGTTAAGTCTAAATCTCTTCATAATTCGGCCGGCGTAGTGCAGCGGTAAGGCTCTTGACTCCCACACCGAAGGTCGCGGGATCGAATCCCGGCGTGGCAAATAAATTTTATTTGATTAATTTGTGTTATTTCACAATTTATTCATTTAAAATAATATATAATATATTTGCGACACGTTCCAGAGTGGAAGATACTCTCAGTGTCGCCCTGGTGTAAGACCACCATTCAGAATTGAAACGTTGCTTGAAATGGCATTAGCCGTGTTTGGTGACCAGATCTGAATAGCCAGGTACTTCCCCACCTTCCTCTTCCCTATCTCCTTCCCCTCCCCACTACCTTCAGCCTCACAACATACCCCAATTGGGGACGCCATAGCCTCACTGGCTCCGGGCGCTTAAATTCTTAAGTTTGTGATACAGATTTTTTTTTATAATTCTTAAGTTATTAACAAATTGTCCTCTCCTAAATACAAGCATAGGAGAGTGTATAAAATATGTAAGCTATGTTATATTATATTGTTTAATGTAAAATAAATAAATAAATAAAATAAAATAAAAATATTATATTGGAAGCACATAATCAAAGATATAAATCAAAGATTTATGCAGAAAATTGGCTTTTCCGGAAACTATAGAACATATTATATCGGGATATTCTGTATTAGCGCCGTCCGAGTATACATTTAGGCACAATCAGGTTTTAAAAATAATTCACCAAAGTTTGGTAATTAAACATAACTTGATTGATTGCCGTAATATAGTACCATATTATGAACAGGGCTGGGCAGTATTTGAATTACTTGTATTTGAAATACGTATTTGAAATACAAATACGTATTTTGTATTTGTATTTCAATTACTTCCTAAAAATGTATTTTGTAATTGGTATTTCAATTACCTGCTACTGAGGTATTTTGTAATTTGTATTTCAAATACTCATGGCTTCAAAATACATTTTCAAATACATTAAGCGATCTTAATAATGATAATGAAAAATAAATTAACATAGATATTACGTAGAGTAAAAATGCTAGAATCTTGAACTATTGTCCAATTGTCCTGTACTATAGCACTCTTACTAATGATTATTTGTAGTTTTCTTATCATTGCTTTATAATGTACTGTACATTTTTTTTTATGTCATGCTAGTTATTATTATTGTCTTGTGCTATAATAGCACTGTTATTGAACATTTTGTATCAAATTATTTTAAACTTATCATTGCTTTGTATTGTACATTTTTGTATCATAGTAATAGATCAAACACTATAGGAATAATTTGACTGAACACTAGATTATTTTTAAGTTAATTACTGTAGAACGCACTTGAAGTGAAATAACACAAAACTGCGCTATACAAATGTCATCTATGTATATAAAAATGAATTCTTGTTTCCCTTGGTCATGCCATAACTTTAGAACGACTTTACCTATTTCATTCATCTTTTTTAAAGTTTTCTAATACTTTGTAGAAGGTTCTTACGGAAAGAAAAAATAAGAAAATTGGATAATTTCAGAAAACTTGATGACTTCGCACGTTTACAGTTCGCGCGTTTTATGAAATTAAATTTAGCAGGCAGTTTTTTTTTTGTAACAAAAGAATTGTCTATGGTTTTTTTTAATTATAGATATTTTAAATAGGTTCCTACGTTAAGTACCAGATTTGATTGCTTGTTCTTATAATATACAAAAATTAATATTTGTAATATGTGAAAAATGAAAATTTTAATAAAAAATTGTAATAGCTGGCACGCGAGTTGTTTGGAAACTGAATGTACTGGGACTGAATATGTGGAACGCGGGAGGGGGGGTTGGCGGGGAGTGGGAGAGGGGAAAGGGTATGCGGGGAAGGTGGCAGGGGAACGCGGGAGGGGAATGGGATGTGGGAGGTGAACGGGGACGCACGGGAAAGGACATGCAGGGATAAAAAAATTATTTCTTTGAATGTGGCATTGCAACTCATGCCGGGAACCAGCTAGTGTTATTATAATAATTATTATTATTATCTAACATCTAAGTCCTGTACCACAAAACTTTACAAGTGGAGCGGAGACGAGATGTGTCTTCTGAGCAATATGATTGGTCAATTTTTGCACGTCTCTGTTTCAATCTGCTCAGCTTTTAGGGCACATATGACAATTTATTTCAACCAAAGGTTTTACCAAAACCAAATGGGTAAATTTTGGGGATCGCTGGCAACGGTTAATACGCACTTTTTTTTGAAAAAATCTTTTGATTCACCTTAATTACATTAAAAGATAACTATTTGCAATGGGGAAGTTGAAAATATTTTTGTGTAACATGGTTTGAGATACAAAAGAAAGTGCCCCTTTATAACGCCTACTCGCGTCAAGGCAAGAAAAACATCCCAGTTTTCAAGTAGTTTAGCGGCTACGCTAGGTTTGTGTAACATGGTTTGTGATTCTGGCGTACAATCTCACAAGACGAAAGCTAATTTTAATTTTACGTAATGAAATTTAGAATGAAATATTTTCCACTTCCCCCAATGCAAATAGTTGCCCTTTAATGTAATTAAGGTGAATTAAAAGGTTTTTTTAAAAAAAAGTGCATATTAACCGTTGCCAGCGATCCCCAAAAATTAATATCAAATGTATTTTGTATTTTGTAATTTGTATTTTGTATTTGAAATTAAAAAATGGTTAAAATACTGTATTTTGTATTTCAAATACACGACTTGAAAGTATTTTGTATTTCGTATTTTAAATACATGCGTAAAAGTATTTTGTAATTTGTATTTCAATTACAGCAAAGCATGTATTTTGCCCAGCCCTGATTATGAATATGAACCAAATTCATTTTTAGAAAATGAATTTTATAAAATATATTATGATAAAACCATACTAACAGACAGAACAATTAGTCATAATAGACCTGATATAGTTTTACATGACAAAATTTAAAAAAAATAACTTATATCATTGATGTAGCTATTCCAAATTCCTGTAATATTCAAAAAAGTGTTTCTGAAAAAATAAGAAAATACACAGATTTAGGAAATGAGATGAAAAGAATTTGGCATTCTCAGACTATAAAAATATTACCGTTTGTTATTTCGGCTACTGGCATTATACCTAGGTCTCTCATTCAAAATTTAGGCATATTAGAATTGCTCAAGAATTTGTCAGTCATTTTATATACATGTAGGATTACAAAAGATTTTTTAAATATTTATATTGAGGGATCAGTAGGATTTATAGGTTCAATTAGGAATTCCACAGAGCCGAACCCTCTGATATGAAAATATCTGGAGTCGGTGAATTTTTTTCCCATTTGGCTCTAGTAGTTTGACATGTTGTTCTTGTATTGTTTTGTATTTATAATACTTATATAGTGCAATTGCATAGCGTGGATCGACTAGATGATCATTTGGGAAGTGTGTGAAAGGATTTAGTTTTTCCTGTAGGGAAAATTTAACCCGGACATTTAAATCTGGTGCGTAAAAAAAATTATTAGGTAGGTATATTTTTAAGAGTACAATTTTTATCATTTATTTTTTTTTTATCCGCACAATATTATCAACTCTAACCTCACTGATACCATGCCTGTACCTATCGAGGTATATCAATGCTATTGCTCATTCCGTTTTCCTTGAATTTTCTTTCCATTTCGTAATTCCGGAATTTTAATGTTATGTAAATTCAAAGCCCCATCTAATAAAATGGTGAAATGGAAATTTATTAAAAGTGATGAAAAAATATGTAAAAAAGGGCTTAAATAGGCTACGTTAGGTTAAGGTTATGGGCTATTTTAAAATTATTTTTACAGCTTTTATTGAGGTGTTGAGTTGACTTGATTCTGAATTGGAGTGGAACCAAAAAGACGTACGAGCACTTGCGAGTTTTGTATTTATTTTACTGCTACAGGGAAATTATAAATATAATTTGATTTATTGTAATAACTCGATTTCCTTTGTGTTAACCTCTTTTTCTTTTTCTTTGTGTGCCCTATTAGGTCCCCCCGACGTTGGCGATCACTCTTGAAAATGTCTCTCTGTCTTACGCTGCCCGAAATGGCTCCTCCACACTTCTAATGCCGGTCCACTCTCGTATATTTCGCAGCGAAGACATTTGTCTCCTACCAGGCCCTCGGCGACCCTCTATCTTGTCTTTCAATATAAAATGGAGCAAGTGATACTTCTCCCTTCGAAGTATATGACCCAGATATGAAATTTTCCTATTTTTTAATAATATAAGCAGTTCTCTATCTGCTCTAGCCCGCCTGAGAATTTCTGTGTTGGTGATCATGTCGGTACATTGGACCTTGAGCATTCTCCGGTGAAGCCACGTTTCAAAAGCCTCTAACCGGTTCATGGTATTTACTTTCAAGGTCCATGTTTCACATCCATACAGCAAGACCGACCACACATAACATTTTAGCATTCTCTGCCTTAGTTTTAAACTGATATTATTATTGCAGAAGAGGGATTTCATTTTAATGAACGCAGTTCTTGCTGCTTTAATTCTGCACCTAACCTCTACATCTGGGTCAAGAGTCTCCGTGAGAATACTGCTGAGGTATATAAATCTTTCCACCTTTTCGACATTGCAACCATTCATATATATATCACTGATTTAGAGTGATCTAGTCGTCCAAATGTCATCCATTTAGTTTTATTGACGTTGATACTTTACAACCTCTGCCTATACGAAATAAAAAGACAACAATACACTACTAATAAATTCTACAAAGACAAAAAAACGGGCCAACGGCACGCGGTGTTCCCAAGCGGTCACCCATCCAAGTACTGACCGCGCCCAATGTTGCTTAACTTCGGTGATCGGACGAGAACCGGTGTATTCAACATGGTATGGTCGTTGGCGAACTCATTATTTTAAATAGTGCTTATAAGTACCGGAATACTGGATTTCACTATCGCCATCTATCGGATGAATTGTAAAGATTCAGGAAAATTGATCATGAAGAAAGTTCCAGAAAATTCCGTAAGAGGGCAATATCAATTTATGTTGGAAAAGCGTGGATTCTTATCTGGCAAGATTTAGTAGTGGAATAGTTTAGTATTGGAATATTTTTGAGCACAAAACATGGTTTATATATATATTTTTGTGTTTTAAAATTAATCAGAACCTTGAAATATTTTACCGAATCTACCCTCGAAGGATTTAACAACATACTATTGGATATCAAATCATCTATCAACCGGACCGCCCATTTCTGCGTAGAGTCAAGGGTTTTTTCAGGTATTTTGGGACTCCGGATCAGAGGTGGCTGCCAAATTCAACATTGGGGCGCACTTGCGATTTATTTCGATGGAGCCTCCGTACCTAAGCTGGTCACTTAGAATTACACTAAGCATATCAATGAACAAAACTAAAACCATTTCGATGGATCTTTTCAATACTGATTTATGGGTGGTTCTTCACCAAAGCGTATCTTATCTTGGCAACTGTTATTAAACATCGTTTATTTATTTGCGAATGCCTCCGTGATAGAGCGGTAAATTCTTTAGCCCTGGGCCCTGGGCGTAGAGGTAGCGGGTTCAGAATTTAATTTATTTTTTCAATTTTGAAGTTTTCGGATCTATCTGTTACCACTTAGCTTCGAAAAATTTCTTGAAAGGGATTTGCAGATGTCACTTCCCAATCTTTTTATTACCTAACTCCCTTCCCACTGTCTTTCTTCAGCCTCACTAATCTCCCAGAATTGGTACGCCGTAGTTCCACACTGGCTCTGGGTTGATGGAATTCTTGTGTGGTTTAAATTAAAAAATTTAACCCCTCAGGCGAATTTGTTCGATTTTAACCCACTCATGACGAACTATTTTTTTCTCGAATTTCGTGCTGAAATTTCACAGAAGGGTTGGTTTTGGAGGTAGAAAACGGACATTTTTTACAGAATTGAAAAAAATGGTTTCTTCACCCCCCAGGAAGCTAGAGAAGGGTGAGTTCCATATGGAACTTTCGGCAAATAACTAGTCGGAAATTTATTCCCTGAAGGCCCCAGGAGGGAAGAAAGCTTCATCTCTCCTCTCCACTCCTAAGTTCCCCGAAGACTCCACAACGGAGAGTTCTCCTCCCTTTGGTTCCTTAAAGGCCTTACAAGGGAAGAGTCCATTCCACCTTGGTTCCCCTAGGACCCCAGGAGGGAAGAGGACTTCATCTTCACCTCCGTGGTTCCCTAAAGGCCCCACGAGGGAAGAGCTCACAGAGGTGGCCTCATTTCTCCTCTTCACTCCTACGTGGTTTCCTGAAGGCCCCACATGGGATCTCTCCACTTCACTCCTCCTTGGCTCCCCGAAGGCCCCACGTTGGAAGAGTGCACTTCTCCTTGGTTCCCTGAAGGATCCACAAGAGGAGAGGTCATGGAATTGACCTCAGCTCTCCTCTCTACGGCTTCTCCTCCTAGTTTCTCCTGCAGGCCCCGTGAAATAAATCCAGAGAGGAGGCCTCAGCACTCCTAATTTTCCCGAAGGCCCCTAGTTTTTGAATGGTCCAATGAAATCTTTGAAAAATTACATTTTATGTATAGTGAGATCTGCCGAAAGATCCATATGGAACCAAAAATCAAAACCTTTAATTCACAGTACTCATTTTAATATAACAATGATTATTTTTTTAACAAAATGTTTGTAAATAGGCAGAGAATTTCATTCTCTACAAATCATATTCAGTTTTGGAGAAAAAAATCAAATCTAGTATATAAATTTAATGGATTACTTACTTCACTTGTTTTGAAATTTTGAAAAAATTGCACTCTTTTTCTAACTCAATAAAGACACGTCTGTCCACGTCGGCACACACAAAGGAACTGAACGCAACCAAGACAAACGTGTTCATACATGCCTGTAGACTATATTAAACTGTATTTGACACTGCTATTTCAACATATCGGCATGATGTGACTAAATGAATGCCAATACTTTTCGAGTTCCATATGGAACCTTCGTCATGAATGGGTGTAATAATAATTGTGTCTTCTCCATACAGGTGCTTGCGGGATATGCTGGATACAATTGCCCAGCACTTGCCTCCTCGTAGACTATCACCAACCTGTTCCATTGTCTTGTCAATAGTCATACTAACGCTTATTGTATCTTGATATCCCGCTAAGCACTTGCATACTGCTTACTAACAATGTATGCAGGGACACTGGAGGTCTAGATTCGTTCAAAATTATATGTAGAATCGTTCATTTAAAAAAAATCGAGTCCTTGCAACAATGTATGCAGGGACACTGAAGGTCTAGATTCGTTCAAAATTAAATGAAGATTCGTTCATTTAAAAAAAATCGAGTCCTTGCGAGAGCCTTGAAGGAGTAATTCATCTGTTGCTTATACCAACTGTACGAAGAAAAAAAAATGGGCCAACGGCACGCGGTGTTCCCAAGCGGTCACCCATCCAAGTACTGACCGCGCCCAATGTTGCTTAACTTCGGTGATCGGACGAGAACCGGTGTATTCAACATGGTATGGTCGTTGGCGAACGCCGTGTTTTAAATAGTGCTTGTAAATACCGGAAAACTGGATTACGCCATCTACCGGATGAATTAAAAAGATTTAGGAAAATTGATCACGAAGAAAGTTCCAGAAAATTCCGTAAGAGGGCAATTCCGATACGTGACGGAAAACATAGATTCTTATTTTGTAAGATTTAGTAGCTAAGTACCTATTAGTTCGGTATTTTTATGCTCAAAAATTGAACAACAATTTTTTTTATTTATTTTTAAATTAATCAGAACGTTGAAATATTTGACCAACTCTACCCTCGAAGGCATTTAACAACAACTACACTAACCATAGGATATAAAACTACATGTATTTTGGACGTTTTCATTATGTTTATTTGTTATCGTTTATCTCAACTGGAATGAGACACGGTGTCGAATTAAAATCAGAATAGGTTAGTTTTTCAGGAATAATATGATACGCTTTAACTTAAGCTCCGAGATTACTAAAGACCCCAAAATGTAAAAATTGCATTAAAAAAACGAAACGTAGGTACCTACTGGGTACTGAGACTAAAATTTCCAACCATTCGACTTCAGCAAATACGTGTAGGTACAACATATTCAACGCTCAAACCGCGAAAAATTGGGGGTTTATTATTTCACGATAAAATCTGAATGCCAGTTGTTTTACAGAAATTCAAATTTAACATCGTCTTCAAATGGTCATTCAGCCCAATTTTGTTTTTTGACAGTTGACAGGTGCGTCTTTTTTGTTCGTTTCAGCTTTCTATTACATTGTAATGAGCTGACAAGCTTAGCAACATGATAGTCGTCCTCTTCTACTCGATTTGTTTTCACAATTTATTCAAAAGCTTAAATGGACGAATCGGCATCGTCTTCTAGGGGTTTTAACGGGATCACTCAACTGTCAAAAAAATGTCACTGAATGGTCCAATGTTGACAATTTTACATTTCAATTTCTTTGCAGAACTGTTCAAATCCCAGGCGTATTATCCCAGATATTATACGGACTTACGTAATAGGTACTAAATCATGTAATAACTTCATTTAACATTCCTTATAACTTGTAAACTTATGTACTGTGTATGTCCTAATAAAAAAATAAACCCGTCCTGAAAAAAACCCTACGTATTTTTTGAAACAAATCAATTCTAATTAAATAAAAATTGTTTAGTATGATCGTCACTTCACTTATCGTGTTCGAATAATATCCTGTACGCCTGTACTGCATATAAAGATATAGGTATTACCGCGAACCGAGCTATGGATTACAGGCGTTTAACCCTCGACCCGTCGCGTGGGGTCTTTAAAAGCCCAGGTTTTACAGAAATGCTACTAATTAGGTATGTTCATTTTAAATGTTCCCACTGATTTCTTACTTTAGGTAGCTTCCTAAAAGGGACTACACTTGACGCAAGCGCCGAGAAAATTTAGTTTGCGCATGTGCGATATGAGATACAGACTTGTGTTTCGGCGTAAGGCTAAAAAAATCAACAAAATACCATGAAAAATCAAGTTTATATGTTTTTTTTATTGTATTTTGTTGATTTTTTTGTTGTAATAATAATAATAAGTCTATATCAACCTCAAATAGTTATGAGTTTGATGGAAATTGGTTAGATTTTTTTTAAAGTGTTCTATTAAAAAATATGATTCAAAATTTCAAAAAAATGTTCCTTGTTGATTTTTAAGCTCTTGCATTGAAAATAAATAACTAATTTTTAACATTTCTTTTTATTTCAAAGCAATCATTATCACCTGACTGTAATCAGTTAAAATAACATATAAAATGTATGCTACAACAACAATTTAATCATATTTATTTTTGGGGTCCTAAGCGACCCCACGCGACACCTCGCGTTACAAAAAAGGCGCGACGGGCGGAGGGTTAAGCTGCATTTCGCACCGTTTGTAGTTGCTTCGTTCCTCTCCCATACTTCGTGGCTCGGCTCGTGGTAATATCTACTTATTTATAAGAAATATGAGAGGCGTTAGATACTTGCCTAGTAGAAGAGATGTACCGAATATGGAATAGCTTAGGTAAAAAAATCTGATTAATTATAATTGAATCGTTTATTAAGTATTATTTATTAAAATCTTTGGAAATATAGTTACGAAACTTAAAATTTCAACGAAATATTAAAAGAAACACACAAACGTCTTCATTTTAAACGAAAGGTAAACCAATATTGAAAAAAGTGCTCCTATTATGGGATACATTGATTTTTTTAAATTTTGCATGCAATAATCACATTAAAATTCAATGTTATCGGCTCTCCCACACTAATAATGGTACCAGTGGCGGCAGGCTAATCATTGGGTCCACCCTTCGCCTCTGATATCCCACGGTCTTCGATTTTACAGCTTTCGTGACTTTTATCATATTTTTTCTTCCACTGTTTTTTCTACGACATTTTGAGGTACGTGGAGGTCAAAATTCAACCTGGAATAGCAAAAAGAAATTTAGTTCTACTTGGAAATACTCTTCCTAATATGAGATAGTATTCCATATTAGGGTCATCAATAAATCCCATATTAGGAACAAGATTAATACAAAGAAATATTTTCGTAGAATAAAATCTACTTGAATTTTAACTTCAAATCATTTTGAAAAAATAAAATTTAAATAATAATATTGTCTATCAGTGAAAGATTTGTGGAGAAAATTTTTGAGAAAAAATAAAGTGAAACTTATGTAAATATCAAATCGATGAGGCAAAACAACTTAATCACTCTCTCAGATGGTGGTGGTGTGGCCGGCGTCAGGACGAGTCCTGAATATTCAAGGTCGGTCGGTGGGGAATAGGGAATGATATAGCGGATTATATAGCGGGTTATAGAGGCTGTTCTCACTTACATTTTGAGAAACACCATCATCTCATATTAGGGACGTATGCCATATTCGGTACAACTCCTCTAACAGTGATTATTCTCTTAGAAGCCTGCTCCATTGGTCATTGATTCCTTCGGCACCGGTGCACATTCGGGAAGAGCACCTAACGAACTCTCATAATTTGAGTCGTTCAATTTCTATATCCGCTATATCAACTTTCACTGATTCGGAGAAAACCGCAAAAAACTGTCACATCTCTCTTTTTTTTTTTTTTTACATGGAATACCGCACAAGAATCTCAACTGCTTCCGTCTGGAGCCAGTTGAGAGTCTTGAGTTGAGAGACTATGGCATCCCCAATTGGGGTATGTTGTGAGGCTGAAGGTAGTGGGGAGGGGAAGGAGGTGGGGAGGAGGAAGGTTGGGAAGTACCTGGCTATTCAGATCTGGTCACCAAACACGGCTAAAGCCATTTTCAAGCAACGTTTCAATTCTGAATGGTGGTCTTACACCAGGGCGATACTAATAGTATCTTCCACTCTGGAACATGCCGCAAATATACTATATATTATTTTAAATGAATTAATTGTGAAATACACAAATTAATCAAATAAAATTTATTTGCGCATGCCGGGTTCGAACCCGCGACCTCCGGATTGTGAGTCAAGAGTCTTATCCACTGGACTACGGAGGTCGTCTCTAGCGTAAATAAAAAATATAATTTTTTATTTTTATATAATGAATTGGATAAGTAAGTATACATTCGAAAAGTATTCAGTTTTCAATGTATGTCTAGAAATATTTAAGTAGGTAATTTGGATAAATAAAATGGATATAGCGGATTTTGATACTCACTAGGTGATTTGTATGGAATATAGAGGCTTTTGAAACTCAACTGGTTTGAGGGGCGTGTTTCTACACCCGCCATCTTGGAAAAATAACTGCTCGTGATTGGTTGAATTCCGATATAGCGGGTTTTGATAGTAGCTTCGGATTTTGTTGCTCACTCGCAGTTTTAACATTGTTTTTGGCCGTGATAAGGGAGATTTTGAAACACGATTTTAGGTTAGTCTTGTTCCTCGCAAAAATGTGAACAAGATGTCATACTCAGATCATTTTGCCAAAAATCGGATATAGCGGGTTTTGAAATTATAGGACTCATTTGTACACAGTTGACATTTGTCACTTGAGAACGGGACATTTCCACATCTTGAATTCAACGGTTTCCTCCTTCCTACATCATCTTTGGGGATGACGCGTGTAGGGTCTTTTTATGGGAAAATGAAGGAGACGAAGTTCTAGAAAGATGTATGGGGGTGGATAGGAATCAGGAGTCAATGTGTCAAGGAGTGACTGACATATGAACCCCTACCCTTCCACTGCGGTACAAGGCGAGGGGTCGAGAGAATTCGGCTGGAGACTTGAAAAGGTCTCCATCAACCAATCTCTAATATTAAATTAACAACAAGTTTTTTTTTCTCAAATAATCGCCCACAAAGTTTCGCGGTATGAGAGTGAAACACACACAGCTTTATTAAACATTACTGGCGACATGCAACAACGCGGGCCGCTAGAGGCGCTAATGTAGCAAGTTGCCATTCCTCCCGGTCTAATGATTGCAAATAATTGACTGCAATAATTGATTGCAAATTATTTATTGATAATTGATTGATATTGTCTGTAATTGGCGGCAAATAATTGGATAATGAACAAGAATTATTATGTACAGAGAGTAGTTACCCATGTATGAAGGCGAATGAAACAAGAAGTATGTGCAAAGATAGAGTTATGTTTTGATGTATCTTCTCTACTTACCTCTGTTGAGAAACGGGGAAGTAATTGGTTAGTTTTTTTTTTAATTGTGTTTTTAACAAATCTACAGAACCACGCTGAAGTCTAAATAGGTTCTTTGTGTCTCTCTCGATCCAGCCCGCCCCGTAGCAGGTGAGTAAACGCAATGCCGCCAAGACCCGAACAAACCTCACCCCATGAACCCGGGCATCTATGCTAAACGTAGCGAAATACTTAGGGTGACCTATGGAAGAATTGTTGGTTTTCCAATAAATGATTCCCGGGGCGGCGGTACCCGTAACCTCCTCCAAAATTGAAAGCAATAAAATGTAAGTACTTCTTCTTCTGGTGCCCTGTCTGTTCAAGGGATGTTGGGTATCATGTTGTCTACGAATACTTTGTTTACTGCGGCCCGGAACAGCTCTACAGTAGACTGGCCAAACCACTATCTCAGGTTTTTCAGTCATGATGTTCTCCTTCTTCCAGGGCCCCGTCTTCCTTGCATTATGAGATGCAAGATATCGTACTTCTTTGGAAGTCTCATTCATCTGGATGTAAGTACTATGTATCTACTATATAATCAGTCAATAATGATTGAATGTACTGACCTTGTATTTTACATGACTTTATCGTATGGGTTTTAGATGTCAATGAATAGCTTAAGGATCTGCAACCGGGCTCGAAAAGAAGAAGATTGAGAAATACGAAATTACGAATGTTAAAGGAGAGCGCTAAAATTTACAGCGGCAAAATCGACGCGAAAATTGCGAAAATGTTTAATAAAACACGACTCGTTTGAAATAGAGCAAAAATATGGCGGGCATTGTCTTAAACAGCATTTAAAGAAACCCTGTGAATTTTTTCATGCATATAACTTGTAAAATAACTTAAACAAACGTGTTTATTATAATTTTTGCAGCATACTTTGCGATTTTTTTCTATCGAGGGAATTTTATATAATTTGCGTTTGGGCGCGGGCAATGTCTAGATATTATCTTCAAGAATAACATATATTTTTTTAAGAGCTTTAAAAATTACCGTGTTTATTTATTTATTACACGCCCTGATGGGCTTTTACATTATAATTTATAAGTTGAGTAACAAACAATGAAGAAAGTATAATACAATGAGAAAAGAAAATACACAAAACAGTGTAACAACAAAACAAATAATAAAATAAAAGTACATATTATGTAAAACTGATAAGAAGTCTCATATTCAATATAAACAAAAATTGAAGAAATTATGTAAATCTATTTGTGCCTAGAAGAATAAAAGTGATAGAATATACAACGTTTATTGGTTTTAAGATGAAATATATCACCTAGATTAGAATATTTATTTCCGAGACTGTGAAATCTCGGAAACGGAGAATTTTGATAAGCTAGTGTCCTGGTGTTATTGAAGTAGAAGGGCAGTATATGTCGACATGATTTTTGGGGAATATGGATATTGATAAATTGAAGTAATTCAGATCAGTCAATTTTGTAATGCAGTATTTTATGTAATAGTATTAAATCTGTGCTTATTCTTCTTCTGAAAGTTTCAATAGAGACGTTTTATCCAGGAGATAATTGTAATCAATGTTTAGTATAGGAATATGCAATTTATAGTTTATAAACCTTAGAAACTTCCGTTGAATCTTTTCAATGTTATCTGAATGAATGTTGTAAAACAACAATAATACGTCATCTTGTAAACAACCTCAAATAATTACTCTGACAAAATTTCTGAATTCTAAGTACTAAAAGTAACGGAAAACATTAAAAAAGTGTACAAACTAACACAGATCATTGTGCTACTACATAGTACTCTAATTTATACAAGTGATCTAACACATCTATAGTTTTAATACCTGATAAAAAAAACAGTGCTCTGACTAAACCTAATGAATTCTAAGTGTTAAAAGTAATCTGAAATCATTTGAAAAGTGCACAAACTAACAAAGAACATTGTGTTACTACTTTATACCAGTGATTTAATACATCAAAAGTTTAAATACCTGAAACAGTGAGTTGTGACTCCACATATAAACTTTGTAAATTAAAAACTACTCTAAAAATGAACTGCGAAGGCTGCCTCAACTTGATCTCGAATAATGACTTTGCACTCACCTGTGCCATTTGCAATACCGCATTTCATAATACCTGTGTCAACATCACCGATACAAATTTCAAAAAAATGGCGGTTAAAAATAAATTAACTTGGAACTGCCCGAAATGCAAAAGCCGATCGAGCTCACCGTCCTCGAAGTCCGGTTCAGAAACTGATGTCTTATTCGAACGAATCACCAAACATTTTGACAGCAAAATTACTGAAATGAAAAAAATGTTTGAAGATGAAATAAGAGACTTAAAGAAAAGCAGCGAATTCATCTGTAACCAGTATGAAGACCTTGTGTCGAGCTTCAAACAAATGCAGGATCTGCATAAAGAAACCAAGTTTTTACGTGAGGTGAACGATAAGAATAACATTAGAATCTCTAGCCTTGAGTGTAGACTTGCAGAACTCGAGCAAGAAAAGTTATCTGACAGCGTGGAGATGGCGGGAGTGGAGCTGCAGCCGGGCGAACAACCTACAGAAGCTGTACTACGGGTAGCCAGCTTGCTGGGCTTGCCCCTGCTACAACAGGACATTCGTATGGTGACCAGGACCCAAGACCGCAGACGTAACACCCCGGACAAACTGCATATCTCTTTTCACAACCCTAAAACTAGGGATTCGATTCTCTCAATAAAAAGTGCGGCCAAATCACTCAACTTGAGTTCGCCGATTTACATCAATGAAGTGCTGTCTCCTTACTTTAAGGAACTATTGTGGAAAACCAAACAAACTGCCAAAGAAACTCTTTTCCAATTCGTGTGGTTCAAAGCGAACAGACTGCTTGTACGTAAAGGACCCGGGGAAAAAACCATCCAAATTAAACACGAAAATGATCTTAAAAAAATGGGGACTCGTCAATAAATCACAAACTCATCAAATTTACATTTTCTAATTTAATTAATATTAACATGGCTGATCTACTGAAAATGAATCTTAATAACTTGCACCACCATTACACTACTGCGGATCAGAAATTATGTGATACAATCCTCACTAGCCCACCTTCACTAACTATACTAAATCAAAACATACGTTCTATCAACAAAAATTACGATGAACTCGACATCCTAACCAACACTTTTACTACAGATTTTAATATCATTATTCTTACAGAATGTTGGATTACAAACGCCTTCAACAATCAAACTAATTCTCCAAGTAGCATATGATACAGACTCTGAAAAAATTTACAAGATGCTCGATGTTCTGTCAATCAGACAACTCTACGCTAAAGCGTCTATTCTTCACCTCTTCAAATTCAAACTACATATCCCTTTACTTTCTCAGTCCTCAATAACAAGCCGGTCTTCAACAAACCTAACACTCAACATCCCGCTAAGGCACACGACCCACGGACAAAGATCCTTTAACTACTATTCCATCAAACTATATAACTGCATGCCACCTTCTTTGAAAAAACATGCTGATTATTCACCAACAAATAAACTAAAAACACAAATCACAGACTGGATAAAAACTAAAGGAACACTATTTTTCCAAAACCTATTTATTTCAAACCAAACATAAAAATTAAATTGGTATTTAAATTATACCACTAGACCGACAAAATAGATTAATATTGCATAGCTATTTTTAAAATATTGGCACTAATATCATCTACTTTTGTTTTTTTCTTTTCTCTTTTCGTCTCAACTGCTCTCTAAGTTCACTTCATGTATATTCTTTATAAAAACACTTATATCACACTTTGTAAAATATATTCTTTATTTTTTTTTCTTTTTACTATAATGTATTATCCTTTGCGACTTTAGTATATTATGATGCTCAACATACCTCAACTTACTACATTGTGTCTGTATAATATTATGATGACTATCTCAACACAGCTACCCACACCTACTATATGTACATTACTGCCACAATGGGTGGTACCACGGAGTCCTCCTTGAGAGTCTCAAGGGGGATACTGTGCTATCACTTATGATGGCATAATAATACATGCGTACACCTCAGCACGGGTTCTCCCAGTGAGGTGTTCTCAATCCATAACCACATTCATTTTAACCAATTACATACAGTTACCGATCATATTTCACTCTACTACCTACTATGTTTCATATTAAGAATATTTTTTTGTTTTACTAAACTTCCACCTTATGTAATTGTCATTGCATTTATTAACTCTATGTCATTGTATTTATACTGTATGTAAGAGCATAGAAATAAATAAATAAATAAAAGAAAAAAAGGGAGACCATAACGTAGAGTTATATTCAAGTTGGCATCTGACAAGGGTTTTATTTAACATAATAAATGTGTCTAAATCATTGAAATCTTTTGCAGCTCTCAAAACAAAACCAAGAGTCTTAGGGCTATGTTGATAATATTATTAATATGACATACAAAGGTGAGTTTACTGTCGAACGCATCCATGATTTCACTAACACAATTTAAATTTTCATCATTTAAAGAATACTGAAAAATAATAGGATTATTTATTTTGGAAAAATGAATGAACTGACATTTATTTATATTTAATGCTAGTTTGTTGATAGAGCACCATTCAAAAAGATATATCAAGTTAGTTAAGGGAGATATGTGCGAAATCGGTAGAAATTCGGGTTGCGGACTCTTAAGGGCTTTACATATAGTTTGTATATTTCATGTCCATATATAATGTACTAAATTAATCATAAATTTAAATTTGTATATTTAAAAAAACAACAACATGTTTACGTAATCAGGTATTGTGCACGAAAATGTTATTACAAAAGGTTTAGTGTACAAAGTTTTAATTTCAGAAAGAGCCATAAGGAACAGGGCATTTCTCCACGAATGTTTTGAGGGAGGCGCAGTCTTCAGTCTGTCTCCAGGAGGCTGCTGGACAGTTCTGAAAAACGGACAGGTACAATTTTCTATTACAATTTTATAGAACATTTTATATCAATTCATCAAGCAATTTATTTAATTTATCTTCTATCGAGTTTTAAACAAACAACACATTAATTTACTAGGCGTATTGGCGAAAAAGGTACTGTAGACCGTGGTGACCGGAAAACCCGGAATGAAACCAACTCAGAACCATCTCAGAAAAGCCATTTAGAGTGATGAAAAAAATATATTTAAAAAATGGTTAAATAGGTTACGTTAGGTAAGGCTAATTTAAAATTATTTTTTCATAGCTTTTAATGACTTTTCAAAAAGGTGTTGAGTTTACTTTATTCTCAGTTGGAATGGAACCGTCGACCATCACCACACGGGCATGTGCCTAGGACTCCAGATACTAATATCTACAGCCTGTGTGTCGGACGAATATCTACAGCTCATATATTGAACTAATATCTACGAACTTCAGAGTGTTGACTAACATCTACAGAGCTAAGGTCGGACGAATATCTATAACTGACCCAGTGTTGACTAATGTCTACAGAGCGTAGGTTGAACTAATATCTACAGAGCGTAGGTTGGACTAATCAACTAAATGTGTCCAATAGTCCGATATTAGGGATTTTTACATACATATTTACATAAATTAAGTTTTTTAAACTGCATACGCAATATTACGTTATTCCAATATGCTATTCATAATTGCAAATCCAACCTCTGCCAGTGTTGTAGATATTCGTCAACACTTTGGTTCTCAGATATTAGTCAGCAATCTGAGCTGTAGATATTCGTCAACACTTTGGTTCTCATAGACATTAGTCAACAGTTTGAGCGTAGATATTCGTCAACACTTTGGTTCTCATAGATATTAGTTAGATTTTTCAGTTTTTGGAATTCCTGTAGATATTAGTATACGTCTCCGTGCTTAGCATGGTGGTTGAAAAATTCTGCAAATCATGTAACAAACAATTCGATGAATAAAGAGAACTTAAAAAAAAAACTGTTTTAACTCGACCGTTGTATGTTTTAATGTTGAAAAAATATTATTTTTTAAATCTGAAATATGGTATTTTTGTACGTTCTTTTCGCATTTTTGAAGTAAAAAATTCTTTAGCACCGTTGTGATTTGAAACTCGATGAAACCGAAAAGCGACACTTAAAAGAGACAAACAAATACATCTATAGGATTTAACCTGCGAGAGAATGCGATAGAATCATCGATCGCCTCTTTGTGCGGTGCTTCGTAGCCTCCCCACTCTTGTCTAATTTAGTTTTCTGGAGGTTTCATTTCTACCGCGTGCGAACTGCACACAATTTTTTTTTTCAATATTGTGGACGTTTAAAAAAAGAATTCTCATCAAAATAGTGACGTTTCTTCAGACAAAATGTATAATCTGCCATAGGTAACCTCAAGTGGTTCACTACGTTTGGTGATTTAGCAGGGGTACCAAACCAAGACAAACCTCACCCCATGAAACCTCATGGGGTGAGGTTTGTCTAGGTCTAGGAGGCGGATGACCAGGACACACTGAACCCCAGATTCCTACCCACCCCTTAAACCCTTTTTATTCCCAGTAATCACCTCTCCTTCCTTTCCTTAAAAAAACCCTCCACACAGCATCCCCAAAGATGACATAGGCCATGATGGAAATTATTTTCCTCAGGGCCTCCTGTGTGGAGCTCATGTAAAAAACAAAAATTCCACATTTGAAAAATTGAAAAAAGTTATTACACTAAATATGATACGTGGATTATAATTGCGTAGGTAAGTTTTTAAATTCATTGTTTTTAGTAACCAAGTTTTGTGATTTAAGTGGAAATGTTGGTTTTGATTTTATAATAAAGGAAAATTACGTGAATTTGTGGATATCAAATTTCTGTTCTCATAAAAACTTGATAATACCTACCTAAACAAACAAAAAAACGGCAAACGGCTCCTGAATGTTACCGAGACCGTGACAAAAATACAGATTTTTTTTCAATGGCGAAAATTCGATTGCTATGCTTTTTGTTTGTTTGTCGGCTGAAACAATTAGGTTATCACCAAAAGTTGTATGATCACTAAGCACAAACAAATTAATAAATAAATTCCTAGACCTAGACCTAGGTATTTTGTTTTAAGACCATTTGCAGTCGATCTATTTCGGAAGAAATCTCAATAATTGCATTAATTTATTCGCTTATTTTTCATTATGATAACGGGTTGACCCGGGGTAAACTTCAGGAGGTGATTCTACATATCTTCGGGTAAATGCCAAAGTCGCGAATCCGCAAAAACGGATATATTGAGGTTTATTGGGGTGTGCAACCTCTTGAAATTGCGATACATCGGATATCTTGTATAGAAGTACCTAGGGGTTTTTTGTCGCCAGGACTGTAGGCGGCTTTTTTGGTTTTGCCGAATTGAGAAAAGGTCCGTTGGTGAAGTTTTCCTTTTAAACATCCAACACCAATGAGAATGTGTGCAGAAATGTATTTATCATTTGCAAATATTGTCCAATTGGCCAATTCCAACGTGCGATATATCGTTATTTAACAATTTGGACGATTCCAATCTGCAAAATTCCTACGTTTTTTTTTTATTTTTATGCCTCTCTGGAACATATCCATATTTGAATCCATCGAGATTTATTCTAGGTATGACTAACTACCATTCTCTAGAAACTCGTAGATGTTTTGCGTTGCTAAAATATTTCTTTCAATTAATCAATGGCCTCGTCTATAACGGTGAGATTCTGGCGCAAATCAATTTATTTGTACCAGAGTCTCACTCTCGGGCACGTCGCCATAACATATTATATTGCCGATTGAGTCGTACAAATCTGTACCCAAATTCGCCCGTGGGAAGAGCGATACGCTATTTAAATATATTAGATAAAAATTTCGACACATTCTTCGAAAAATTCAATGAGTTTGTAAGGTTTTTGGCGCTACATTCTCACTGTGAAAATGGTACTATTTCAATTAATTAGATAAAATATCTGTAATGTTGTAAATTTTTTGTACACAAATAAAATAAAAAAATACCGTCATTTGATAATTTGGACAGTTCCAATATGCAAAATATCGTCACTTGATAATTTAGACAATTCTAATGTGCAAAATATCGTCATTTGATAATTTGGACAATTCCAATAAGCAAAATATCGTCATTTAACAATTTGGACAATTCCAATGTGAAAAATTTCTTCAAAATTTTCAGTTGACAGGCGAAAATTTGTATCGAATCTGCCCCACACCTGACCCTATGAACCCGGGCACCTTTGCTGGGTCTCCAAACATAGCGAACCACTTGGGGTGACCTCTGGCAGAGGTGTTTATTACTAATAAATGATTCCCGGGGCGGCGGTCCCCATACCCGCTTCCCAAATTGTGGATGAAAAAAGTATTCCTATAACGATGTTTCTATTATTCTGTTTTCCATTGTTATCCAAATGTATTCATTAAAATCCAAGCATATTATTGGATTTTTAAACGACTTCGAAAAGGAGGAGGTTCTCAATTCGACTGTATTTTTTTTATTTATTTTTTTTATTTTTTTTATTTTTTTTTTTTTTTTTTAATGTTTGTTATCTCAGAACTTTCGACTGGGTGAACCGATTTTGATGATTTTTTTTTTTATTTGAAAGCTGGTGCTTTCCATGTGGTCCCATTTTAATTTGGTTTAGTTCTGACAATGGCATCCATGAGAAAACCATATAAGTCTTAAATTTGCATAAAGTATGTGCGCGACAAATGGACGAATAACTCAATATCACGCCAACCGATTTCAATGATTCTTTTTTTATTGGAAAGGATGTACTTCAAGGATAAATTGATGAGAGTTTGGTTAGGTTCTGATTATCGGATCCATGACAAAGTAACGGAACTCTTCAATTCTTAGGAGCAAATTAACGAAACTCGGCCGAATCTCTTAATTTGACCCTAATGTCGTTATGGTCAAATTATGTCTGTCTCATATGAGCAGCACGTTTAGTAGATCTACCCATATTCAGACAAATTAGTTTACTTCGGATTCACTAAAAATCAAAAAATAAACAAAAATTTTAACAAAACCAAAAAACGACTTCAAAAAATGCACTAAAAAGTAAAAAAATAATTTCGTATTCTTCTACAACTTTATAATCAACTTACCTTTTCTACTCATCAATATGTAGGTACGATTGTTATTTTTGGAGTCGATGTCGGCGGGAGAGGAGCTGTCAAGTGAACACGCCGGGCCGCGGGTACCTTGGTTGACACCGACTCCAAAAATAACAATCGTACCTACATATTGATGAGTAGAAAAGGTAAGTTGATTATAAAGTTGTAGAAGAATACGAAATTATTTTTTTACTTTTTAGTGCATTTTTTGAAGTCGTTTTTTGGTTTTGTTAAAATTTTTGTTTATATGGAATATTTTTGAAATAAGTAGATAGTGACCTAAGATGTTCGAAACACATAGTGACCGATATTTTTTGAATTTAATGAATGTTTATATTCGTATATTAATAAACTTTAACCAGGAATGCCTGGGTTTGTTTGGTTTTAAAAAAGTCGATACAATTTTACATTTTTTGACATTTTTTATCAATTATAAACAAAGAAAATATAAAAACATATTAATGAAATAATTAAAAACACTTTGTTTTAACCACGATAATCTTTATTTAAAAGTCAACATGTTTCAAGAACAATGTTCTCTTCATCAGGACATAATATATAACAGGACATCATTCTCTTCATCAGGACATTTTTTTATGCGAATAATAAATTGAAAAATTATATTTTAAATAACAAGGACAAAGACAAAAAAATTAAAAAATCCGGAGTTTACCAATTGAATTGTAATGACTGCAATCATTTTTACGTAGGTAAAACTTGCAGAAATTTTGAAACGAGGATTAAGGAACATTTGAGATGTCTAAATAGTAATAAGTATTCGGAATTTGCTAACCATCTAATTGAATTTAACCATTCATTTGATATAAATACTGGTTTTAAAATTTTACACACTAACGTTAGTGCTTTTCACTTAGATCTTTTAGAAATATTAGAAATTAGGAAAAATGTCAATAGAAATTTAAATATTATTAACAATCAAATTAATTTTGTGAATAACCCTATCTTAAACATATTTCCATTGTAATTTTTTGTCTTTGTTCTTCTAAGCACCCCCCTTTCCATCTCTTCCCCCCCTTCTCCCTTGTTGATCTTCTAAGCACCTCACCTTTCCACCTCTCTCCTCCCCCACTACTTCCATTTCTACCCACGCCTGTCTTTCTATGTCCGTTCATTTAGTTTTAGTACATTATATGTCCTGATGAAGAGAACATCGTTCTTGAAACATGTTGACTTTTAAATAAAGATTATCGTGGTAAAAACAACGTGTTTTTAATTATTTCATTAATAAAATGGTGCCACAAAGTGAATTTGCAAAATAAAAACATATTTTTTAAATACCTTCATCATAGCAAAAGTGATGCAGGGAAGGAAGGTCTGAGATTCGCACTTCGCAGTCGCACTTTCAGCGAAGCATTGATCCAAGGAGCCCTCGATAATACCGGCCCATTCTGCACTCATGGTATTCTGCACATAACTCTTGATGACTGCCTTGTCGATCTTCCCGTCCGCCCCTACGAAGTTGGATTTCTTCATAAAGCAAGTTGCAACGTCGCACTGAAAGAAATATCGTTATTGAATTTGGCGGCCACCTCTGGGCTGGGGTTCCAAAACACCATAAATAAACATTTTTATTTTAGATGCAGCACAAGACTATCAACTGCTCCCAACCGGCTGCAGCCAGTGAGACTATGGCATCCCCAATTTGGGTGTGATGTGAGGCTGAAGGTAATGGGGAGGGGAAGGAGATGGGGAAAAGAAAGGTGGAAGAGTTCGTGGCTTTTCAGATCTCTTCTTCAATTGTGAATGATGGTCTTAAATCATGGCGATACTGAAAGCATCTACCACTTTGGAACGTGCCGCAAATACAATACCCATTATTTTAAACACATAAATATTTGTCAAATAACATAAACCAATCAAATAAAATTTACTTCCGCACGTCAAGGTTTGAACCCGCGACCTTCGTGTTGCGAGACGAGAGCCTTACCCCTCGACCACGGAGATCAACAATTGATTTAATTTTTTATATGAAGATTTTGTAAAATAAAAATAAAACTTCATAGATAAAGTTTTTAGCTAAAATATCAATGTGGTATTTTTCAACTTTAGCAATAGGTACTGCACACTGAAAAAAGTCACGGACCGCTACTGTAGAAAGGATAGGTACTATATTTTAATGGGTTCCATGATAACTCACAATCACGCAAATTCAACACTCCTTTAAAGAGTACTTAATTAAAAGTTATGAAAAAAAAATAATTTAAGTAGCAAGGTTTTTAAAAATATCGATATATCGATATCGATATACATCGAATTAAGTCGATATTTCTTCTTTTTTCAAAAAGCTTACAGAAATCCAATGTATTTTTGGATGTATCAAACGTTTATCGATTATGTATGTTTATAATTTTTTATACTTACCTTTGCGAATAAACTCAAAATTTGGCTAGATATATAAAATATGTTTTTTTTTTTCATAAATTAAAAAAAAAATTATTCCAGTATTTTGTACCAGCTGTCGAGCTTAAAAATTGTAACTTTGATGGTCTGTTTCTATTTGAGTTATATTAGTCAACAGGCAGTGCAGCCAGTAATAGCATTTTACCCGATTTTGTAAGTATTTTAATTTGTGCGGGTTTTTCGATATATCGAGTTTTTTGATATTGATATATCATATTAATATCGATATTGTTAGGGGTCGATATATCGATATTTATCGGTTTTCCGATATAGTTGCATAATTATTGAAACAATTTTAACGACTTTTCAAAGGAGGTGTTAAAGTTGCATGATTTTAAGTTGTCCGGTCACTGTTTTAAATTTTTGTCAACTTACTGGCGACTGGTCCTCATTATTGTCACACTCTTCTATCATGGCGTTGGTCACGTATTCTGGCATCCCCACGCAACATTCATCTTGCTGACAAACAGAAAATACAATATAAACTTTAAAAGCATTATAATATGTTATATTATTATGTCACTGTAAACTTTTGACAAAAGCATGCAAATTGAAGTATCTGATTTGTTTAGAAAATAAAGAATTACAGGAACTCTTTAAAATACTTACAATCGGAGGAGGTGCTGTACAATCTTGTCCTAGAGATACCTGTAATGATTATTAAAATTATTATAAGACTAAACATGTTCGTCACAATAATTTCTTGTGTTTATTAAGTACATTTTTTTTTCTTTCTTTTACAATTTTTTAGAGAAAAATATGTACTTACTGGGGTAAATTGTACAAGTTTTCGTGTTTGTAATATAAGTAAATACCTATGTTAAAATTTATAATAACCATGTTAAATCTAATCCATGATAATATCCATGTTTAATCTAAAATAAAATACAATACAAGCATTAATCTTTTTTAGGTTGCAAAATTGTATCCATTTTCTTCCTTCCCATGTCCATAATCTATATCTTATGCTTCTTTTGAAGTCGGTTATTTTTTTAATGGTTTATATTGCATATTTCTTTGTTCAAAAGTCGTTTTAGTTGTAGGTTGGTGGAATGTATGTTGTTATGTGGATCTTGTGAATCGGCCCGAGTTCGTCTGTGTAAAGTTATCCTGGCTTTTTTAATGCGAACATTAGAATGTCTTTTTATTTATTTAAAATGTCAAGTCACAATGTGTTTGTTTCTTTTGAAAAAAAAAATAGAAATTTTTAAAAAATCGTACATTGAAAATTTATACATGTAAGAATAGACAAATAAGTATAGACCATACGGCGATTAGTTATTAGTAATGACCGGATTATATGCAAATGCATATGCTTTTGCATGTTTAGACCCTTTTCAGTGGTAGTTGCATATTTTAGCAAAAAATTGAGATCTTGCATATTTACGCTCGATCTCCTTCATCGTTCACATAGTGACACTATAAATGTCAGATGGCTAAATGCGCGGCTAGTGATCTTATCACCCCACGACTAGTGAAAACGTTTGGATTGGCGTTGAATGAATCTACTCAGGTTATGAAGAAAATTCGCCTTATGAATTCCTCGTTGCCAAAGCTATTCCCGCGTAAACTCAAAGAAAAATTTGAAACTTACTGAACAAGAACCCAGGATTTAAACCCTTGTGCCAAATTGATAGCTTCATCTACGGGGCAGGTGAAATTTTGCCCGGCAAAATAAGTCCAAAAATCGCACCCAAATTTAAATTCTGTCCAGTCACATCAATAGACGTAGAACGCTCCTTTTCCGCTTACAAAAATAATAATATGTAAAGCGATCGTAGACACAATTTGTCTACAGAACATTTAGAACAGTACTTAGTCATATACGTTTTTAAAGGTAAATTGTAAATTACATGGTTAAATACATTTTGTAATTGATATTTTCGAAAATACGATTGTTATCCTTGGGAACTAATAGCTTACTAAAATAAAAAATACTTAAAAATATGACTTCCTGTATTATTTCATGTTGCATATTTTGGCCCTTTTCATGGATTTTCGTGCATATTTTAGCAATATTTATTGCATATTTGCATGCATATTTTGGGCTGTTTTTGTTGCATATAATCCGGGCTTTAGTTATTAGTTATTATTATTATTAAAAACTTATTATGTGTAGTAAATAAAATTATTTTAAAATAATGATAGTGTTTCTGTAACAAATTCATTTATAAATGAATAATAAAATCAACAGAATAAGGGAGCAATGAAGATTTTTAAATAAATAAAAAAACTATTAATGTGGATATTGTTAGATAAAAAATAAAGTCAAAAGTTATGGTGTTTGAAAGGGAGAGTTTGAAAACAGTATGCAATATAGTTGCGAATGATGAATACTTGGAGCAGGTGGATGAGTTTGTGTATCTGGATAGTATGTTTACGAGAGATGGAAAGACTGATAGAGATATTGAAAGAAGGGCGAAAATTGACGCTAACAAAAATACTGTCAAAACAAGCGAAGCTAGCAGTCCACAATGGAGTCCTGGTACCTACCCTGATGGATGGCAGTGAGGCATGGAACTGGCAGAGGAAGGATGTAATTAAACTGAATGCTGTTGAAATGATATCCCTGAGACGTATGTGTGGTACAACCAATGTCTGATCGAGTGAGAAATGTGGATATTCGCAAAGAATGTAAGGCTAATGTAAGCATAATGAGTAAGATTAAGGAATGGACCCTCAGATGGTTTGGGCATGTAGAGCGAATGAACGAAGAAAGTGGTGTAGGAAGAATATACGACGTGAATATGAATGGTAGAAGAAGTCGGGGACGCCCGAGGAAGACATGGCACGATCAAGTGAATCAGATACTTGAGTCGGGCCATGTCAAAAGTCAAAATAATAGAAGAGAATGTATGAGACGATGTATGAATGTGAGTCAGGCAGTGTGTTAGTCTCGTAATTATTTTTCGTTTCATCGGAGTTTCAAACACAACGGCGCAAGAAGTTTTCACTTCAAAAAATACATTCGTTGCAAATAAATTTGGACCCCCGATTAGTTAAAAATAATACCACCCTTATCCTTGTTATTTAATTATTTTTTTTTATAATTAGCATAAAAAGCTGGTATTTGAGATGTTTTAAAATACTAAATTTTAAGATTATTGAAAAGTACTTTTTCTCCATTTTTTTACACTGTCAATTATTATGGGTGAATAAATATAAATTCTAATAAACTTTTTCTTATATTTTGTGTTTATGTGTTATTACTGTTATTAATTTCGAATCATAACCCTGATGATGGACACTGTAACGCTGTACGAAACGTTGGCTAAAGAAGGAGGTAGCGCAACACGGCAACACGGAGTGAAAATCGAAAATGATATCTTGCTTAATGATATTTAATTCTACGTTACAATTATTTAAAGTTTGCTATTTTCATTTAATTAAAATGTTGCCAGAAAGAATACTGATGAAGTTTTACATTTAAAAAATATTTTCTCACCGCTGCAATTGCAAACACCACACAGAAATGAGCCCACATGCTTATAGCTAGAAAATACGACAATTGTGATGTTGAGTGACAGATAAATCGGCGTTTTATATCAAGTGTACAATAAAACCAGATTTATTATTGTCTGGACACAAATGGGTAATTGTGTGTTCCAACCAACTTACCTCAAACTCCGGTGAATATTTGATTTTACAATGCACTAAATGTGGGTTTTACCACCGAAGCTGTGAAAATAATTAGATCATATTCCGGATCACTGATTTAGAATTAATATGGTTGTATAAATCGCAATTTAGTGGTATTTCAAATGCACCGTGGACCAATAAATGCAATGTATAAGTTTATAAGAATTTATGCTTATAGATTTAATACTCATTATACCTTTTGTACAATGCAATAGTGCGGTTTAAATCACAGCATAGGCCAATAAAATAATTTACACCACTTTTGAACTTTATCAGTTTATGAAAATACAGCAGAATGGATTTGCCTCTGATTATTGCTCTGTTAATAAAGCAAGCCAGTAATAATGCGAGATCATTTACTAATGGAATTGCAATACGAAGAACATATGAAGCACTTGTCCGCAGCATCCTGGAATACAGCTCCATTATTTGGGCACCCTCTGAACAAAACCATATCCTAGAAATAGAAAGAGTACAAAAAAGGTTTATGCGTTACCTGTATATGAGGGAATAAACGTACTACACATTCATGTATTCATCGTTGTTCTTAACAGGAATGCTCTATCTTAATAACTCAGAAGCCTGCCGAAAAATATTTTTGGGGAAACATTTTTTTAAGCTGATCTCCGGTACTGTACTAAATCCACCTATGTTAAAGGAGATTAACCTATATATCCCTAACGCGTATACCCGTGGGAGATCCCACGCACTTTTTATGCTCCGAAAGCGAGAACTCCTTCCTTTCAGAATGCCCCATTAAACAGAACAATTCAACTGCTTAAAACGATTCTGCATTGAGCATTGACATCTGCAATGTTACCTATAGAGAGTTCAGTAACTATCTTTTGACATACGTCAACATAGTGAAACTGCCCCCTTGGAATTTCTTTTTCTCTTATATTTTGTAATCTTCTCCGTAATAATTTGGTGTATAACTGTTTTATGGAGAACCTGAAAAAATAAATAAATAAAATAAATAATCTATTAATTAAGCAGGGACCCCTCCTGTTTCTTTAATTCATTAATGATAAAGGAAAGACCATTTACCACTCAAAATATCTCCTCTTCCCTGATCGAAACGAAGTATTCCATCACAACACAAATAACATTTTATTTGTAACCCTGAAATGGTTGCCTTTCTTCAAAAAAAAAAATATTAAAAACCGGCAGAGGTCGTGTCCACCTTATCGTGGAGCAAGGAACGTTCGAGGTAACTTGATAATATTGATAGGTGACAATGACCATCCTCCTGTAATTGATGGGACCTTTACAATGTAATAAAGTAATAACTAGCTGATACCGCCACGCTTTGCTGTGGCTAACGAAACACAACGCCATCTGTTAATTTAGATGCAAATCAAAACTACACTGCCCGCTAGCCAGCCCGCTCTCCTAGCACATACAGGCATTATCCTTTATATATTATATATTTCAATCAATTTACACAAAACCTTGACCAATTATATACCTAAACCTTCCTCATGAATCACTCTACCTACCTATGGGTAAAAACCGCATGAAAATCCGTTCAGTAGATTTTGAGTTATAGCGAACAGACAGACAGACGCGCCGGAGGACTTTAATTTATAATATGTAGAGATAATAACGTAGTATCAATAGGAGCCTACATCGATGATTTAGATTTATATTTTTTTGTGGGTATAAATTATAAATTTGTGGAATCGAAATAAATTTTAATTTAGTTAAATTTTATAAATAATAAACAAACAAAAAACTTTAAATAATAACCATTAATTACCCAAAATAGTAGATAGTGAAAAATAAACTGAAAATGACAGAATGTGAAAAAAATTAAAATACTATGAACTTGCTCACCCTTTACTTATCTATGGAATTATGGGTTGGGTAGGATCTATCAAAAACAATCTAAACTCGCAATAAGTAAAAGTTTTGCAAGGAATCATCACAAAAATAACACTTTTTAAAACGTTTACTTTTACCAAAAGTAGATGACATAAGCAAGATGCCTTTATAAAAATGTGTTAAAAAATATTAACAAGGAATATTAAGAATTTTACAAACTAATGAGAAATGGAAATCAATTTATTACGCATTTATTTACACATTTAGATTAAATAATAATATTATCGAATATTTTAAAAAAATTGAGTTCTATAAAATAAACTTGATGACAAAAAATAAACAACTACAATAATCTCTCTTCTGAATTGCGCTGTATTATCAGCCAATCAGAACAAATAAATGAAATAAACATTTTTTTTCTAAAAAAGCTTACATTAAAATATATTTTTTTAATAAAAAACATTTATAACTTATTACAACCTAAGAAAGAATCTTACCTTTCTTATCAGGTTTAAGAGCATCCCTCTTCCTCTCTCGCCTCGCACCGCAACGGGAGGGATGGATTCATACTTTCGTCACTACTGGATCCACTGACCCCCAGATTCCTACCCACCCCTACTACCCTTTTCCTACCCAGAACTTTCCCTCCTTCCTTTCCTAAAAAGACCCTCCACACAGCATCCCCAAAGATTACATAGGCCCTAAGGGGAATTATTTTCCTCGGGCCTCCTGTGTGGATCTAATGTAAAAAAAAAACAAAAAATAATAATAAAAAAAATAATAAAAATAAAAATAAAAACAAATACAATTAAAAAAATAAAAATGTCTAGAAATATAATTAGACTCTTAAAACGTCGGATCTTCTATCGGCGAGGCTATTAAAACCCAGCATCAGCCAAGACAGAAAGGCTGATGGATACAACCAGATATACCCACGTGGAATCACTTCCCGAAGATAGCGCATTTTACCACCGGACAACTTATAAAATTAATTACTTAATTAAATGAATTATTTCAATCAATTAAATATGTTTTATTGACTTTGTATCGTTACTTCCAGCACGTTACATAACGTAGTGGGTTTTTCAGGAACTGAAGGAATCGTTTCACGGTCCAATCAATTATTGACGTTTTTTCGCTGAAGCCAGCGGATCTGCTTACTTTTGGTTTATTGCAATTACTGATCCGTAAACCACGCCTGGCTGTCTTTTTGATTTTGTTGTTAAAAGGTATATCGTGACAGGATAGCGATGCTGCTACGCTAGCCACAAATAATATATTAAAGTTTTTTTAAATGTATTAACAGAAAGAAAACAAAACCATTTTCAAACTTGAGGTAGAAGTGTCTTCCTCAACCCTTAAAATCGATCTGCATTTTGTAATTAGATCGCAATATTGGGTAGGGTGGTCTAATTTAGAAATCATCGAGAAATTTATCGAGAAATCACTACTTTCGATTAATCTTTCGAGTAATCTTCCCAGAAGACCTTCCATTGATATGCTTGGTTTTTACACTAAATGACCAGCTCAAGCACGGAGCTCCATCGAAGCCAGAGTCAAGTTAGTCTCTCAGCAGCTGGGCGTACTGTACAGGGCTCACAGATACTTTAATAGTATACAACTGCTGACACTGAGCAAATCGCAAGTGCGCCCCACGGTTGAATTTGGCAGCCATCTCTGGTCAGGAGCCCCAAAATACCTGAAAAACTCCTCACTCTGGGCAGAAACGGATGCTCTGTTTGATATCTTGATTGGAATGCACGGGGATCTGGTGGAAATGCTGTCCTTGGTCTACCTACTATTTCAATGGTAGATACATTGAGGAACTAGCGTCATTGATTCAAACAGTTATTGTCGTTGATTGAACATTTATATACAATTGGCAATTGCATGAGAACGGGTCGTTTGGACGACTCGTTTTGAAAAAGAAAAACAATGGTTTACAAACATTAATAATGTGTACATCCCACACTTAAAATGGAGATTAATGCGAAATCGCTTTTTTAGATTAATCTTTACTAGGAATTTATACCTACATTTAGGTATAACTATTGACGGCTATATATAATGTGTACATCCCATTTCATGTAGCAGTCAACAGATAGTTACCCCTAAACATAGACATAAATTACCAGTAAAGATTAACCTAGAAAACCGATTTAGCATTAATCTCCGCATTTTTTTACATTAGCTCCACACACGAGGTCCTGAGAAAAATAATTTCCCTCGGGGCCTATGTCATCTCTAGTTTATAGTTTTTCTTTCTGTAATCTTTGATCTCACATGAAATAAATAATTCTAGTAAGCTCCTAAGTTTTGCAAAATTGTTATCTAATGCAGAAATATAGGTAAGACAAGTTTTATTAAGTTGATTAAAAATTACAAACTTAAGAGAAAACTGGGCGGCGTTTTACCATGTGTATTCCCCAATTTCCTCTCTGGATTTTGACACTACTGTAAACATTTTATTTGTCGTCATGTCAAGGGCGGATCCAGGGGGGTCATTTTATTTTTTATTTTATTTATTAGCGTTATAAACAGTCTGTACAAAATTCATAAATGACAGTGATAAAAATAAGTATGTCATAGACCAATAAAATAACGACCAAGTAATTTAAATTTAGAACCATAATGCAAAAATACACAATACCTACATTTAAATTTTGATGGATATCAATAATATGTTTCAGGAAGTGATTTTATTTGAATTCGAACTGCTAAAAGTAGGAGAGAAAATGTGGTGATACTAAGAATAAAAAGAGAAATACAGAAATCAATGAAATATTAAGTTATTAGTTAAACATGTGGCATTCAATAGTGTTATTTTTTATGCATGCTGTGAATTTATCAAGGTTTCTATTAAACACATCGATATTTGGGAATAATCTGTTAAATGTGCTACAGCTTCTTCTTACAAATACATTTTCAAGATAATTTGTCTTGCTCTTAGGGACATAAAAGGTGTCTGGAGATCGAGTAACTCTTAATGGACATCTGAAATGAATATTTTGTTAGTAAGTACGGGCTATCAATTAAGTTATGAATAATCTTATAGAGCATTAATCAAAATCAAAATCAAAAAATATTTATTGTAAAATAGGTCTCTGATATATGGGTCATGACCCCCCCCCCCCTCTGGGCTGGGTCCAGGACCTAGGCGGACCTACTTTTAACTTATATCTATTATTATAAAAATTAAATTATAACTTCTAGTGACTTGACTACGACTATGTAATCCCCCTCCTGGCGCTATGTGACCCCTCCCTCCTGACGCCAAAGCTGGATCCGCCCTTGCTCATGTAGATATCAACCACTGCGTGTTTGAACATTTGGCTTTTTTTGACAAATTACTTCTTATTGGAGTTGGGACCCTCTAAAAATCGTTAAAATTACCTGATTTTAACGCCATCAACAGAGTGTTCTGTACACAAACTAGAAAATGTATTCCTTAAAAAAGAAAAACGTACAAAGAGTATTTTTTTTACATGAGCTCCACACAGGAGGCTCTGAGGTCAATAATTTCCCTCAGGGCCTATGTCATCTTTGGGGATGCTGTGTAGAGGGTTTTTTAAGGAAAGGAAGGAGAGGGGAGTTCCGGGAAGGAAAAGGGTTTAAGGGGTAGGTAGGAATCTGGGCTTCAGTGTGTCCTGGTCATCGGCCTCCAAGACCTAGACAAACCTCACCCCATTATCACCAAACGTAGCGAACCACTTGGGGTGACCTATAGCAGAGTTATATTGGTTATCCAATAAAGGTTCCCGGGGCGGCGGTACCCATTCCCGCCTCCCAAATTGAAAATTGTTAACACGGTTATTAAAAAACATCTTTAAAAATTGGTCGAGCTTAGGAGGAGTAAAATGGGGAATAAAAAACCTCGATTTAGTTAATTTTATTTACGTATTATCAGCCGGTGGTGCAGTTGTCCCTTTCGCTCAGTATTCGGGGGAGTAAGGGTGACAGTGACAGAAACAGTTTGGTAAAATACCTATTGATAAAAATTTTTGGCGACCGGGTTTCTTCTTAAGTATTTGAAGTTTTTTGTTATATATAATTCTTAGTCGTACATAATAATTTTTGTAAGCACTTAAGTTTTTTTTTTAAATTGCTAGCTAATTAAATGGATGACTGTAGGTTTTTTAGTTAACAAACTTACCTGTTATCATTAACAGCTTTCATTACTAATGCTTCTAAGTTTACAACAACCAAAACGAGAGTGCCGTTCACACTCAGTATAAGTGAATCCTTCAGAAAACTAAAAAGAAGACCTATCTCATCCTCTCGCAGGCTAAATCCTATGGATGTATGTGTTTGTCTCTTTTTAGTGCCAATATTTTTCGTTTCATTGAGTTTCAAATCACAACGGTGCTAAAAATGTTTTCGCTTTAGAAATTTACACATATTTGTGGTTTTATTGAATTTATGTACACAAAGTAATGGATCAAATTATGACTGACTGAATTATCATATTTTTGACAATGTTATAGTTAAAAAAAAACATAGTAATCACGCTGATGAGAATTTGTAGCATTACTGGCGAAGGTAATATTAATATAAAATGTGTCACCATTGTTGTATCACCTTTAAACCAATGTCGCACATTATAAATTATATCCCACGTTAATCCAAAAAAAGCAAATAGAATTCTGAAAAAGTCCATCATGGTCGTTAGTACGATAATTGGTTTGTTTATATTTTTCACAATGAACATCCGATGATTAACAATTACGAGGTGTAAATAATTTTCTGTTCAAGCTGTTGGTCAATAAATTGCGAGGTAATTTTGCACAATACGTGAACATATTTGTGTTTAATTTGTCAAAATGACCCGAAATAAGGCTTGATTTTCACGGCTAAAATATTTAGTAATTTTGATAATTCTGTTGGCTAGCTACGATGAATTGATGAATATGTTATTACCTTCGTATCTAATGATTATAACAATGATAGTTATCTGCGTGGTGTAACTATGAGTTGTTAGTGGGAAGCCTTTTGCAGGCACAGGCAGTTTTCTGCTTATAAAAGGCAGTTGGTGGAATAAAATATCATCAGTTGTTTGTGCACACACATCAAGTAACAATGTTGTCTTTATCGTTTGTCGCCATCTCTGCGCTCCTGGTACGATGAATTTTTATTTATTTATTTGTTTTTACTTGCAAATAAGAATTACTAGGAAACCTGGCGGCACTTTGTTCATACAAACGTATTCCTCAATTGCCTCTCTGGATTTTGACGCTAATATCTACAAATATTTTTTAATGTGATATAGGTATCGACCACTAGTATATTGGTGGTTTGTTATTTTGATGTTAATTCTTATAGGAGTTAAGACCCTCCAAAAATCGTTAAAATTGTCTGATTTGAACCCCATCAAAAACTTTCAGTATACAGTATACTAGATTTCAATGTAATTTTAAAAAACCAAAACGTGCAGACGTGAAATATTTTTGTCTAACACAGTTGGAAACATATTTTTTAAAATCGGTAGAGTTTTGGAGGGTAAAAATGGGGCATGCAAAACGTCGATTTTAATGATTTTGTTTAGGTATTATCAGCCTGAAATAGTTGTAGTTGTCCTTTTTTTTTTAAATTTAAATTTTTAAATTTAAATTTCTAGAAAAACTGCAATCACCATATACAATTCAATTATTGCTCCACACTTCAACTACTGCTCAAGTATACTTTTCCTATGTAACGAAAGAGAACAAAATAAGTTACAAATTCTCCAAAACAGGGCTATGAGAATAATTCTCCGACGAAACAGATTTTCAAAAATAATTAAAATGTTAAAGGAACTAAATTGGTTGACCGTGAAACAGATGCTGACCTTGAACACGATGGTATTTATCCACAAAATATTGAACAACACGTTACCAAAATACTTCTCAAATAAAATTGTATACAATAAAGACATTCACAGATATAACACAAGGACGTGCAAGGAAATTAGGCTACAAAAAAAGGACAAAGCCAATACGCAGAACAGTCTACTGTACAAGGGAATGAAGTTGTATAACACACTACCAGAAACTTTAAAGTCCACACCAATTGGAAAGTTCAAGATGTATTGTAGGAGCTACATAAAACTTGAAAAAATATAGTGAATATGAAATATTTTAATCAATTAGAAATTTGTAAACTTCAATGTACAAATTACTAAAATAAAAATTATTATTATTATTATTATTTCGCTTAGTATTCGGGGGGGGGGGGGGTCACAGTGATGGTGACAGTGACAGCAACAGTTTGGTAAAATACCTGTTATTTAAGTACCGAGATTCCTCTTAAAGCAGCCACTACAAAATGATGTATTTAAAAAATTGTTGTACAAGTTAATTTTTTTAGAGTCAATTTTGAAATATTATTAAATAACATAAATATAAACTGTGTTCAGGTGTACATTATGTGCACTATTTTAGTAAATGAATATAATTGCACAATAATTCTCCTCCACGGTTTATATTATTATATCTGCTATAAAACCCAGCCAATATTGAGAATATTTATCTAACTTTTTCTCGTCTTTACGGTGCTAAATATTTATTAATTCATTGGGTATTTAATTTTATACCGTGGGTTATTATTATATATTACTTTTTGTACATTTTAACCCCTTTTCATATATTTCATAGTTTAAACATTTCACCTTTAGTTATTTTACTTATTACCTTTTACTTTTTACTTTACACTTCTACTGTTACATTTTATTTATGTTGTTGTACTTTTCATAATGAGATCCTTGAGGCGGATGTGTGGTAAAACCATGTATGATCGTGTGAGAAATGTGGATATCGGCAAATATTTTTTTTTAATTAATCTATTTTTTTAAAATTTAATGTAAGGCTGATTAAGCATAATGGGTAAGAGTAAGAAAGGGACCCTCAGATGGTTTGGGATTGTAGAGCGAATGAAAGAAGAAAATAGCGTGAAAAGAATATATGACGCAAATGTGAATGGAAGAAGAAGTCGGGAAAGCCCGAGGTAGACATGGCATGATCAAGTGAATCAGATACTTGAAACGGGTCATGTCAAAAGTCAGAATAATAGAAGAGTATGTATGTGACGATTTATGAATGTGAGTGAGGCAAAGAATGTGTGCCAAGACCGAATTCTTTGGCGGTCCGTCCTCTCTGCCTACTCCTGCGGGGAAACGGCGTGGTGGTTAGTTAGTTACTTTTCATATGTTAAACACATGTTGTACACGGAAATAAATAAATTATTATAAGCATGTACTGCTCAGTCATGGTAGTTGTTAAAATTCGCAAAACCAGGAAATCATTCACATTTTTTTTAAATTTTCTCTTTTGTAATTTTTCACGGGCTTATGCTAGTACCTATTAAAATTAAATATTCATCTAGACTTGTCGAAATTACTGATTATTTACTACTTTTCTGGTTACAGATTGCGGTCAGCGCCCAGGACTGTTCCGAGATGCCTCCTAGAATCGTAAGTATTTATTTTTAAACATTTATTATAGTTTTGTTATATTCATAAACACATACCTTTTCATAAAAAAATGTTAATAAAACAATGGCAGCAATTTCAATAAAATAATTACTGCTCACAACAATACCTACATGGAGGAAATCCCCGACGAACTCAATTCATTCGGAGTACTCGTATACGTATATTGATATTGTATAATAACCTTTACACATTTAATATCAATCATAAATATGGTGTTCCGATCTGAATGACTGAACATCTTATATACAGTGTTTTTTGGGTCGAAAGTTTATATTTATATGTGACAAATTTATTTTCCAACGCAAAACAGTCATTTATAAATCAAATTTAAGCCCATCAAAATGCTTTTTAATAATTAACAGTCAGACCCGGCAGCGTATTTACAAAACCTATACCGATTCAGTCGCGGTAGCGACAATTTACATTTTAAATATACCTATATATTGGTTATTTTTTATCACATTGCAAAAACAAAAATTGTTCTAAAATCTAGATAAAATAATCTTTCTGATGTGTATATTAGAAATTAATAATTTTATTTCTAAATATTTAAATTTTGATATTATTCCCGTATTTTGTAAATACACCTCTATGTTGATAATTTTTTATCATCTTGCAAAAACAAAAATTGTCCTAAAATCTAGATAAAATAATTTTTCCGATGTGTATACTAGAAATTAATTATTTTATTTCTATATATTTAAATATTGATATTGAAAACGTAAATTGTCGGTAGCGCGACTGAAACGCGGTAGAGATTGTAAATACGCGACCCGGCAAGTCATAGGTCCTACGTTCGAGTCTCAGATGTGACCGTATCTTTTTCTGATTTTTTTGTTTCATATTTTAATATTGTGTTCATTAACTAAAAATTACAATTTAAGGTTTTACTCGTTAAGTTTAAAATTAAAATTAAAATAAATCATTTCTTTGAATGTAACTAGCTATTCTGTGGTTATTATCTAACTATTAGCTAACTATTTATAATTTAAAGAAACATAATTTTGAAAAATATAAGTAAGTTATTACAAAAATAGGATCAGCTGGCACAATATGAAAATTTTGTGTCGGTGTTCAAGAAGTTATTAGCAGAATTGTTATTTTCTTTTTATTTTGTAAATAATTTTCCAAAAAATATCAAATGTTTGTCAAAGAAAACTGTCAAAGAAAATAATATAAACTTTATTTTAAAGCATTTTTTAAAAGCAGTTTTTTACATGCGTTCATCATAATTTTATAATTAAGAAATAAATACTCTTATGTCTTTTTATAACTTATTTACCTATTTGATTTAATTCTACATAAGCGAAGCTGTAGGAAAAACTTCAATTTATCCAAAGCATATTTTTTTTTTCATAATTTAAACTGATTCGTAGTAAAGATTAATCTAAAACATGATTTCACTAATACACTCTCTTATTTAGCACTCTCTCTCGCTTACACTTGCCTGACGCCGTAATTCGCCATCCCATTAGAATTTCGTAATGACGATGAAGCACACTTTTTATTGAAAATTTAAGGCTGATTTTTTAACTACTTGGGGTGACCTACGTCATCCAATAATTGTTCCCATCGGCAATACCCATACCAGCCTCCCAAGACTGAATTTATATTGTTAATTATTTCAGCACCCATCGGAGTGTTGCCCCGGCTCCTGTCCGAAGATCATGTCCGGCACCATGGCCGCGGAGTGCGGGCTCTCTGAGGACATGGAGCACGGCGGAGGGGGTCCCGGAGGTCCAGGGGGTCCGGGGGGCCCGGGGGGCCCAGGGGGCCCAGGGGGCAGAGGACCTCCAGTGAGTATACATTGCTTATTAACTGCTCAATAGTAAAACTAACTTAACTAAAACTAACCTAACCTAACCGAAAATTTTTAAACCCCATTTTTCCCCTTTAAGTTTTGTTTCTTTCTGGATATGGAGATTTATACCTTTAGCTGGCCATATTTTTAGCAGGCCGCATTGCTGGTAAACATGCTTGATTTTTACCGGGCACACAGCAGAGCCAACGAGCCAAATAACCCCTCGCCGAGCCAAAACTGTGTGTGGGGAAACTCAGATGGCTCGGCGTGACTCGGTAGGCTCCGCTTGATATTCGGTGAGTCCGAAATCCACCGAACAGAGCCAAAGAACCGAGGCTCGGCACAGCTGTATGCAGTGTTGGTATGTCTAGGGAAATTTCCCTAGATCTAGGGGAGAAAAATATTTTTTAGGGAAAAGGGAAATCAGCACAAAATCTAGGGAAATTTGGAACTCTGGCAAAATTTTTATTACATGTGACAATATTACTGGTATTATATATTTATGTATATTTTTTTGCAATGTTATTTTTAACACTGACAACTCAAAATGATATTATGTATCTAAATTGATATATATTATTATGCGATTGATTTTCATTTTGCAAAGTGTTTTTTATTTTATTTGGAATTACGTTTCTAATTCAGTGGTAAGTGTATACAAACTTAGAATTTATTATTTCACTTAGCAATAAGTGTTTTATTTGGAAAAGCACAGTATTATAAGTACATCTACCAAGTTCCTTCCAATTAGGTAATTAATCGTATTAATTAACATATAACAGGATTAGTGTTGCAGAATCAGGTGACTACGTAGGTAATTGCGTAAACGTGATTATTATGTATTTTGTTTTAAAAAGTTTTATTTTCTTCCTACATTTGTTACTCAAATTTTATTTAATTTTTTTACATTAAAAAGAGTTAAGCAACTAATTTACATAGAATATAAAAACTTTTTAAAACGTAATATCTAGAAATTTTTACAGTTAATGCCCAAGAAATACAAAAAAAGTTGAGTTCCACATTTGGACCATGTCCAAATGGACTCATCCAAATGGATTGTGTGTGTTCAGCTTTAGGTCTAGTGTAATAATAATAATAAATATATTATTCTCTTCCTTGTTTTCTAACAAATAGAGATAATGATATCGTAACTGGGATCTACCGTGCCGGGGATTTCATTTACGTATTAAGATTAAATAGTATGATGTAATTATGAACATATTATGTAGGAAACCTTCCTCTTCATCGTCTTCTACGCTTTTTCACTCTCTTCAGGCTCACAACGTAAATTTGTAGATATGTACGAGTATATGTAAGAGCATGTTTCACCAAAACAGCAGTATAAAAATTATTATAAGCAATAATTATTAGAATGAAACACTCATCTACATTGAACAAAATTCCCGAGAAATGATACATGCCGCCGACGGGACTCAAACCCGCGTCCTTCTGATATCCGGTCAACTGCTCTTAACCACTGAGCTATGTCGGCTTATCGCCTACCCGCCAAATAATTCAATATATGCTAGTGTTTCATTCAAAAATTACTGCTTATTACATTTTTCCACCTAATAATATTGCTTAAAGGATTACAAAGGATTTTTTAAATATTTATATTGAGGGATCGGTAGGATTTATAGGTTCAATTAGAAATGCCACAGAGCCGAACCCTCTGATATGAAAATATCTGGAGTCGGTGAATTATATTCCCAATAATGAAATAATTTTACTTTGTATATTTTTTTTTTTTTTTTTTTTTTTTTTTATTTAAGTTTTTATTCCAGCAGGACTGGGAGGGTAGTGCAATCCCAGTCTGCCATATTACATAAACAATTATAAAAGAAAAAAATTATTAGGTAAGTACCTAATTAAAATATACAATGAAAACAAAATTCATCACACAAATAACAAAAAATAAGTATAAAATTAAAATAAATAATAAGTAGACAGAATTAAAAATAAAAAGATAAAAAGATATTTTGGGATCGTCCATCATGGAGGTAGCCTCATCATCTGCATCCATCGCTCATTTATTGGGGAACTGAGCCAATCGGATGCAGCCACGACAATGGTATTGGTTGAAGTTCGTATCCTGCTCCAGAAGCTGGCTATGGTATAAACCACTTATTTGATGTGCAAATCCGACCGGTTTCGGAACAAACGTTCCTTCGTCAGGGAAAGCTTATAATAATTTGACAGTTTTGAAGCTATAATTATAAGCTTTATAAGCTTTATAAGCTCTAATTATAAGCTTTCCCTGACGAAGGAACGTTTGTTCCGAAACCGGTCGGATTTGCACATCAAATAAGTGGTTTATACAAAGTAAAATTATTTCATTATTCTATAATGGATAACCACAAAGTAATAGCTACATTCAAAAATATAATTATATTCCCATTTGGTCTCTAGTAGGTTGACATGTTGTTCTTGTATTTATAATACTTATATAGTGCAATTGCATTGCGTGGGTTGACTAGATGATCATTTGGGGAAGTGTGTGAAAGGGTTTAGTTTTTCCTTCTCTTTTTCCTTTATTTTTGGGGAAAATTTAACCCGGACATTTAAATCTGGTGCATAAATTGTTACCCTTTGTGCTATGCATAAAAATCTTGCCTTACATTAGTTGATCAATTAAAAAATAATAATTAACAGTATAAAACTTATTTTGTTCCAAAACACAGTGTGAAGCAATCCAGTGTCTTCTGAAGAAGAACAACCTTCTGACTGCTGACAATAAGCTGGACAAGGCGGCTTTGAAGACCTTCGCCGATCAGCAATACTCTGCAGAATGGAAGCCAGCCGTCACCAAGGCCATCGCAACTTGTGATACCAGTACAAACAATGACGAGTGCGAGGCACGAGGAGCCTTCCATTGCATCAAACACAATATATTTTTGGTAAGTTCCGATAAAGGTTCCCGGGGCGGCGGTACCCATTCCCGCCTCCCAAATTGAAGTGTGCATACTGACTGTGAAGACCGATGTCAACGTCCGATGGCAGAACTCAAGGGTTTTTTTATGCCACAGGACGATAGAATATGATGGGAAAAGCCCACCATTTAATGTAGTGATCTGCTGGTCCATCCACGAGTCACAATTATCCATGTTGGCACAATCACACCTTCAGTATCATAAAATTGATCTAAACGCGAGTTCGAGAAAGAATCAATAATTGCTATTACCACAATCGCGACAACATTTCAACTGACCATGTGGGTATTGTAAACATGATTGTACAATAATATTTCGAACCGGCCAAGTAGGTAAGATTGTATTCATCTTCTTTTTCTTCTCCCAAGTAGGGCTTTTAAGGAAGGATATGGACAATGGGAGATGAATAGATTAGTCCCAAAGCCGTTTCAACACTAAACACTGACCAATCAATCATACGTACAATTTTTGATAAAAACCCAATGCGTGGTGTTGGTACATTTTTCAACAATCCAGCTATTTACAAAAGTCCTAACTGTTCGGTCAGTGTGACTGCAGCACTGGGGGAATAGGCAGAAGTGTCCGCGAATGTTAACCATAAATTCAAATGAAGCTGTAACTGTAACATTTCAATGCAATGCCAAAAAAATAAAGAACTATAATAATCAATTAAACTTGCTGACCCGACCACGCGTTGCTGTGGCTAACGAAACACAACGCCATCTACTGGATGGTTACCCAACCTTTTAACTCACACCGCCATCTTTAAATCAAATTCACACCGCCCGCTTGTCAGCCCGCTCGTCCACCACATACATACATTCTCCTTTAATTATATATTTGAACCAATTTACACAAAACCTTGACAAATTATATACCTAAACCTTCCTCATGATTTACTCTATCTATTGGTGAAAACCGCACGAAAATCCTTTCAGTAGTTTTTGAGTTTATCACGAACAGACGGAGAGCCCGTCGGAGGACTTTAATTTATAATATGTAGAGATATTGTGGAACGTGAGTCCAATTAACTGCTTTCCAATTGCCGTTGAAGCAGTGAGGATCAAATGGCTACTCTAATTATTGGGGTGTGTTTGGAAGGAGATGAGAAAATGGAAGATTGAAAATAACTTATTTATGTAGATCTGGTAAAATTAACTCACTAAACTAAAACTAACTAAGAATAGCGAAAGACATTTCAAGCAACATTTCGATTCCGATAAAGGTATTTCAGCAAGGCGTATTAACAGCTTCTACCACTTTGGAATGTGGAGCAAATAATTGGATGGTAATTGTAAGAGCCAGATCTCTCTGATCCTTAAAAATACGCCATTATTAACTTGTACTTACATAATATTATCTTCTCTCAGAAATATTAGAAAAATAATAATTCTGGGAACAAATATCTGACGAGTTTGAAAAAAAAAACAAATTGCATTTTCGAAAATTTAACCCATTAGGCTAGCTTTGTTCGCTTTTCGGAACAACTCATATAGCCCTCACACAAATCGTTGTTTCTCCCTTACTATCTTAGTGAGAAATGTAATCTTAACCAGTGGTTCTCAAAGTGTCAGGGGATCCGTATTGCCGTTCCACGCTATCCCTTTTCGCCCCCTCCTTTGTGCTTTCCGCCCCGGGGTCCGTGAGCCAAAACAGTTTGGGAAAGAGTGGGCCAAAAGAGTTTGGGAACCACTGTTCTAAACTGTAATGAAAAGATAAAACACCACGCTGTATATTTTTAATTTAAAGTTACCCACAAAATAATTAAAATGTATACCTTTATGAAACAAAATTTTCTGACACAAATTTGAAAAAATAATTAGGAAACTTTGTGAATTTTTTATTAATTATTTTTACATGGACGACAAAAACGTGAGGGGATTATAAGTTTAAAATATTTTTTTCTAATAAAATATATGTGTGTTTTTATTTTGTTCCTTTACCAGTCATTTTAGTTAGAAAAAACATTGGGTGAGCCGTTTTTCAAACTTTTTAAAGTTTGTATTAAAAAATTTTATATTTAAAAAATTAAATGGTTATTTAAAATATTAATATTTGAAAGCGTATTTCATCACCTTTCAAAAACAGTTTTTAGTTTTCGGATATGTCCTGACCAACTGACAGAATATGGTCGAGGCCTGAGTGGCTTGGATGGCTGGGTGGTGTGGAGATGAACACTGTATCCTTAGCGCAGTAAACAGCAAGAGATTGACGTAGAGTCGAGGTGATGAATATGACTCTCAATTGATTGCAGCTTTTATTATAAAATACGCCCAAACTTGCTACTGATCACTTTTAATGTGTGTCTGTTTCACTGTTATTCCAGAACTGCCCTGCTTCCGTGTATGTCCAGTCCGCGGATTGCGCTGCGCTGAAGGCTCACATGGAGAAGTGCCCAATGCCCCCAATGCGAAAACAATGATTTCTACAATATTCTTGAATTATTTCACATTTTGAGTTGTTGCTCTAATAAACAATGTTATAAATAAATACATTTTGATGGCAATATTTATTTTTGTTTATTTCTCTTTTTATAAACTAATGCATTCAAAACAAACAAATATTTATCAAAGAAAAAAATAATTTCCAATCATGATTTTCAGAAATCTACTAGATGTACTCTAATGTTTGTACACATGACAGCTGTTTATCCTTCCAATGACCTTGTCAAACAGTTTGAGCACATTTATTTTGTCAGTTAAAATATTTATCAACAATAAAAATGGATTCTCCATAAATATAATAAAAAAAAAACTCTTTAGAATTTAATGCTAAATTAGTATGATTTAGTATTAATTGCACCCTTTAAGACGAAATCCTATTTGGATACTACTTTGATTAATCTTTACGACGAATCGGCTTACAGTATGAACATCAAAAAATATGCTACGGATAAATCGAAGCTTTTACTAGCTTTTCTATGTATTGGAATTACAATAAAATTATTATTTATGTAACAAAAAATATAAGCCTAAACCACAAAAAAAATGTTTTTTCATGTCTTAACTATGAAGTAATACAAGAAAAAAAATTAAAAATACCCCTTTATGGCTAAGACTATTTTTGAGGTTTTCTATGTTTTAACTTTTTTCGTTCTTATAAAATTATGCACAAAATAAATAAAAACCACTTTGTCGCTTACTAGACTCGAGCAAAAAGACGCTCGATTTTAAAATTTGGCAGGCATGAGATCCGAAATATTTCTAGCGTTTATATTCCTCTAAACAGCTTGTAAAATAGGTACAACTGAGAAAATGCTTGCTTAGTAAATATCATAATTTGGAAAAATCTGCAGACAGTACATATTGTTAAGAGAAAGCGGGCGGCGCTTTATTAATAATAATTAAAACAAAATTGAATTTGTTTGAAAAAATAATTATTACAGTTTATTCCAGAATGTACGCAGGCGTAGTGCAATGCAATACATTCTATATTTCGAAATAACAAAAGAAAGACAAATAACAATTTGAGTTAAAAAGTAAATAACAATATGTAAATTAAATAAAAAACGAATAAGCATGAGAAATGAAACTGAAAAAAATATTAAACATTAAAATGAATGCAAGCAGCCATTTATGGAAGGTATTTCACCGTCTCCCATCTCCAGAGAGACTCCACTCAGGCAATCATTGCTCGGCGGTGGAGAAGTGCTCGGAAGGTGTGCACTGGTCCCTTCAGGAATATTTCAGTAGCTCTGCAGTATCTCGGTAGGCGGAAAAGTTGGCGATAAGCGTTATTGTAGGCGACTTTTAGCTTATGCCATTGGAACACAGTAAGTCAACCCACAGTTCTGACGTGTACAGCGATGTGCAGAAAGTGTTGAACAGTATTCTTCTTATGTTTGGACTGCAGAAGTGAAAACCGTCATACGAACTGATTTGTCCAAACGAACGTATTCCTCAGTTTCCTCTCTGGATTTTCACAATACTGCAAATAAATTATATACTATAGATGTCGAACATTAGCGTGTCAGTGCATTTTGCTTTTTTTGATAAGTTACTTTTTGTAAGAGTTCCTGCAAAAATCGTTAAAATAGCCTGGTTTGAACTCCATCAACAGACGTTCCATGTGCAAACTTGAAAATGTATTTTTTTTTTAAATCAAACGTACAGACAAAATGTTTTCTTCCAACACAGTTGGTAAACAAAATCTTAAAAATCGGTCCAGTTTTGGAGAAGAAAAATGGGGAATACAAAACCACGATATTGGCGATTTTATTTAGGTTTTATCAGCCAGAGGCGCAATTGTCCCTTTCGTTCTGTGTTCGGGAGAGTAACATGTCCCTTTTATTCAAATTTATCGGCGACCGTGTTTCCTCTTAAGCCCTAAACAATTTCAGGATCATTAGTAACCAATTTATATAAGTATTTCATTTCGCATAATTTTCCTGGAACTAGCTTCCACAAATAATTATTATTTACAATGGAATACGTGCAAATAAAATTTTTATCTGATGGTCAATTATGCGACGATTTCGCCAAATAGGCACCAGTGGCGCACGTTTCGTATTAAAAGAATAGTTACTAATTAGTATGTTGACTAGTAGTTCTGTGAACTGTAAACGTGGCGTCCAAAAAGGTTTGTTTCTATTTTTATCTTATTTAATAAATCCACACCAAAATTTCCTTTGTAAGTATGTAGATACTTTTAAATATCTACTTGTTTAAATTTACGCCACATAATATTCGTTGTAACATTTTTGAAGTAAAACTTCTTTACGCACGCTTGACTTGGGGAGTAAGCTGGTGAATGCGTGACGAGAGCGTTACGAAAAGTGTGATCGGGCGAGGCGAACGGTCGGGCCTTTATGCACGCTTGACTTGAGGAGTAAGCTGGTGAATGCGTAACGAGAGCGTTATGGAAAGTGTGATCTGGCAAGGCGGACGGTCGGGCGAGGCGAACGGAAGTTGAGAGGGAGATATAAGTTAGTGATGTTTATTTATTTATTTCAACGCCATGAAATGGCTATTACAATCCGTTGATACATAGTGGTACATAGGAGGATAATTTCAATGATAATATATACATTAAACAAAGTACATATGTATGATAACAACTAGTATTTAGTTATAGGATACAAATATGTTTTACAACAAGAAAAAAATATTATGAGCTCGTACAAAATACACATTTTTATGCAGAATAAACATAAGTAAATTAAGGTGAATTCTTAGAAAAATTCTCAACATCAAGTATAATATACCTACTTTACTTTTATTTGTACATATTGTTTGATTCTAGGAATTGGCTAAAATGGAGTACATAACTTAGTAATGATATTATTGTTACCTTCAGTTGAAATTACTGAAGTTTGAAATGATTACAGGTACTGCTAATTAGTTCTGCTTATCAGGGCTGCCAGTTAGAGAATCAATAATAAATCTTTGGTTTAAAAATAATAATTTTGAAAAAAAGTTATACATTATTAGCTATCAGTGAGCTATCACTTAACTATCTGATAGTAAATATAAATAAAACAACCAGTTTGGAATCTATATTAATTTATGTTTAGTTAGATCACATTAAAATACACAATTCATGTATATAGTTTATATAATTCTTAAGTTTTAAATGAAAAGTCGTGATGAAAGGCAATTAAAGTAGAGTTTATCACTAAGATTTATGCTGAGTTAGTGGAAAAATGTTGTATACAAAAATTTCACACACAACGTTATTCCACAAAATGTTTTTTTTAAACTCTTCTTACCTTACAGATAGCAACCCGCTATTCTAACATAAATTTACAGATGTCATCGAAGTATTTGGGCTTAAAAAGCAAAAAAAAAACGATGCGAATACATTAAACAATTTATATTTTTATTTTTTATTTTAACTTTATGAGTAAAACCTCAAATTGTAATATTTAAATAAATGAAGACAATATAAGCGAAACTCAATCGAAAATCTGGAAAATATTCATTCTAGACTCGACGACTACGACTACTACTACTCTACGACCTCTGTAGTCCAGTGGGTAAGACTCTTGACTCACAATCCGGAGGTCGCGGGTTCGAACCCGGCATGCGCAAATAAATTTTATTTGATTAATTTGTGTTTTCACAATTAGTTAATTTAAAATAATATATAGTATATTTGCGGCATGTTCCAGAGTGGAAGATACTATCAGTATCGCCCTGGTGTAAGACCACCATTCAGAATTGAAACGGTGCTTGAAAATGGCTTTAGCCGTGTTTAGTGACCAGATCTGAATATCCCAACCTTCCTCTTCCCCACCTCCTTCCCCTCCCCACTACCTTCAGCCTCACAACATACCCCAATTGGGGATGCCATAGTCTCACTGGCTCCAGACGGGAGCAGTTGAGATTCTTGTGCGGTATTCACTGTAAAAAAAAAGAAAAAAAAAGTCGATAGATGTCGCATATTAAATAAAATGGATAATGATTTATCCAGACACTATCTAGAGATCATTTAGTTCGGGTTTGAATCTTGCAATCATACATAAAGATAGTTGCCAATAATATATGCGTTTAAGAAAATGAAGATAATGTAGGTGGTTCTTAGTTGAAGTATGGTACAGTTGAACATGGCCGAATTTCATATCGACACCGTGGCGCAGTGGTTAGCGTGTTTGCCCGGAAAGCAAGAGGTCCTGGGTTCGAGTCCCAGAGGTGTCAATATGTTTTTCTGATTTTTCTGGTTCCAGATTTTCGATTGAGTTTCGCTTATATTGTCTTCATTTATTTAAATAAACAATTTATATATTTGAGATATTGTCTTGAGATCATCTTACAACATTATTCCTTCAACGGCTGAAAAGCAGCCGTAATAATATTTTTTTCTGGATAAATAATACTTTCCTGCATTCTTCAGCTTCTTGGCTTTGAGGTCTTTCTAGTTGAAGCCAAAAGACGTTCGTTTTTTCCCTTTATTCCCGTGAATGAAACCATGCTCCGTGATTTCGAAAAACAGCATTATTTATTTATTTTATTCAGGTTCTCCATAAAACAGTTACAAAAAAAATACACTAAAAAGTTATTATGGAGAAGATTTCAATTTTTTTTTTAAGTGCATGGGGGGGCATTTTAACTATGTTGTGACGTATGTCAAGAGGTAGTTACTGAATTCTCTGTAGGTGACATTGAAGATGTCGATGCTTAATGCACAGTCGTTAAGAGCGTGTTATGGTACGCTCTAAACGACAGAATTCGAGCCCACGGGAGCTCCACCGCGGACAACAACACCCCGCTCCCCCCTGTTTCCTGCTTCCTACCTCCTCCCCTCTCTGCACTCCCGCGCACACCAACGCGTCCCACAGTCGAGAATTGCAAGCGGCCTCGGGAACACGTTACGCTCCCCCGGATCGAACACCGAGTTCGCGGCTAATTTCTGTCGACCAATTTGAAACGCAATTACATCTGCAATGTTAATTGAAGTACATACGGGTTTTAGCGCTGGTATTCTGCCATGCCTGTGTGAACTTCGGGTCCTGTCCTAGACTCGGAAGTGCCCCCTGCTGAACCCGAAAGGCGTGGATCCCCGAACATCATGTAAGCTGTACAAATATTCCCTCTTCTGTTTGTGTCCTTTAACGATAGACTGTAACCCTCGCGCAAAGCCATCACTCAGGGAGTTTCGATTCAGAGATCACGAGGTATAAACACGATAGCTAGGATTGTGTAATATGCATTTCTTGTATTGAATTGTACTGTAATAACCTATGAAACTGTGTTTTGAATTTGCAATACATGAATCTATTTAAACTCAATCCTGTTGTTATTCTGCCTCGGCAGGAGCATTTCCTAGAGTGTATTTCCCGGACGACCGTGGGGAGATGAGATTTCCGAAGCATTCGTGCGACCTGCCCCTGGAATAGAGGGTACTTTTGTCTCTGCTGTGAGCTGGCCTGGGACATGTTTAGGGCCCATCATAACAACGGGCGCGCAATGTGGCGCATAACAAGCGTTTAACCAGCCAGCGGACGAAAATCCACATTTCGTCGAAAGTTGTTCTTCCGATCATGCAGGGCGGTTACAATGAGAAAGATTAATTATTCTCCGTACCAGCTTTTTTAAATTATAACTCAATATCGAATTTATTTCAATCCAAATTAGCTTTAATTTATACCTTCATCCAAAAATGCTGAAAGGCGTGATGATAAAACTATTAAAATTGTGTACTTTTTGTGGTTATTTTTTTAATAAGTATTTATCATTTTTCAATAATGTCTAAATTTAATAAGAATATTAAAAAAATCTGAAATATATTAGTTTGTAAGTGCGCAAATAAATACACAAATGGACCAATTTTCGTCAAGAAACACATGTACGTACATATTTTTTAATGATTTTATTCAAACTAAAATTAAGATTCTAATACATAACTCAGCTAGATAATGTATTGATATTATATGATATTATTATTTTTTACTGCATGATTACATTATTTGAAATGGGTGTGGTATAATACAAAAACTTTTTTGAAAATTTAACAAATCTGCCAACGACCTATGGAATAACCTTATTATTCTAAAAATTAAAAAAAATTCTAAAAATTTATTACATACGAATGCTAGATAAAAGAACAATCTTTCAAAATCCATTTATAATTTTTTGTGGAAAAGAGTCAAGACGTCTAAAAACTTTTTTGAAAATGACGTATTTCCGGCTTTCTCTGGTAATGCCCTCTTAAGCAGTTGAGTCGCCCTGCTTAATGGTGCATTCTGAAAGGCAGAAGTTCTCGCTTTCGGAGTATAAAAAAGTGCGTGGGATCTCTCCACGAGTATAAGCATTAGGGACATATAAGTTGATCTCTTTCAATATTGGCGGATTTGGTATGGTACCGGAAATTAACTTAAAAAAATGATTGCCTGAAAATATTTTTCGGCGGGCTTCTAGGGTATTAAAATCGAGCATTCCCGTTAATGATGGATACAGGAATGGGTAGTATGTATATTCCCTCATATACAGGTAACGCATAAACCTTTTTTGCACTTTTTCCATTTCTAGGATATGGTTTTGTTCAGAAGGGGCCCAAATAATGGAGCTATATTCCAGGATGCTGCGGACAAGTGCTTCATATGTTCTCCGCAAAGATATTCTAATACAGAATAGATATGCTATGGTGTCCGCGCAACTGTCGCCGGACTACACGCTAATTAGCGTAGTTTTCATACAAAAAGAATTTGTTCATTTCGTTGATTTTTTGAAAATGTGCATTAATAATATTGGTTAACAATATATTTTGAATAAGGAAAGAATTCGTTCATTTAATTTAACGTTCGTTTGTTTTATTCGTTAATTATTTGTTCTTTTAGTTTATTTGTTAATAAATTGGTAAACAATATCGGCGACACCCAGAAGCGCAGACCCACATAGTAAAAACTGCAGATAGCACATCTACTTATATTCCAATATCTTTGGTTGTCCGTATTGCAATTCCATCATAAATGATCACTGCATTTCTGGATGCTGAAGGATAAGTTATTTAATTCCGACCATTTGATAAGAAAATCAAAATTCAGAAGTATGGAATCGATATAACTTTTAATAGCTCTGAAAAGTTTGATATCATCAGCGAAGGAGAGATATTTTGAGCTGTTAATGTATTGCCTATATCATTAATGAATAAGTTACAACGTACTTCCTTAAATCAACCTTTAAAATGCTACCACAGGCCTAAAAGCATTTTCATTACCACAATCCCTATCCTAAAAGACCCATATTAATATGACCAACATTATTCCATCAATAACTCAACATTGATACAATGTATTTCGTTTTGCTGGATACAACATTATTCCGAACTCAATTGTATAAAGGGAAACTACATAATTATAATATATTCTCGGAAACAAATTAAGATCATATATAGACAATATAGTATAACAAAAACAGTGAATTCATTTTTAAAAACGTATGAGTACAATTTGCCATTATAATTATGTGCAATGCAGGGAAATTATATGCTTAATAATAATTTAATGATGTAATACAGTATGTCGAGTAAATAGGTAATAGGTATTTAATGGTACCTACTTGTCGAGAACGGATTTGAACTCCGCTGGTTTCCGCATAATGTGTTCTGGTAGGTTCAACATAAATTGTTTGAAAAAACCCAAGAGCACTGCAAATTTTGGTTATTTGGGAAGGCTCAACAATAATAATTCATTGCAATTACTGCTCTGGCGTTTTGGTGTTACAAAAACAATTTTAAAACTTTTTCCACTGTCGCATAGGCCCGGTATTAATGGAAGCGTAATGATTAATGATTCTACACAGGATTGATATAAAAAGGTAGAGATTCGTATCAAATTGTACAGTTTGTCGCGTATTCACAACAAGTTGCAATGTTCTCCATTACATTCCTCGCCCTCTCTGCGCTCCTGGTAGGTTTAAAGAATTGATTATTTTGCTTTTGAAGAATACCCTGCTTCCTCATAGAAATGCCACAATTTAATAGCTTGGTCATAACACTAAGAATGAAAATCGACTTCCATTGAAAAATCTTAATGCAATCCCGGAGGGAAGACGTTCAGTGGACCGCCCAGGCTAATGTTGGGAGTGGCAACTTCATAGGCTGAGGAGAGGCTTGGTCAACTATTAACGGAAGCTGCCGATGTAGTGCAGAAAATGCATGTCTGGAGGCACCTTGACGAGGGAAAGAAGATCAAAAGTGACTTTTTAACTTTAGTACGCACTCGGGGTTAAGATTCCGTTACAAGCATTCAATAATAGAAGAATATTACTGAATAAGGATTTTGAGAGGGATAATATCTAAATACACATTATTGAGAATTATAGACCTTTGTGAAAGCTATGCGTTTTAAGTAAAATCATAGAAAAAATAGTTCATGTCCAACTCTATCATTTATATAAAAACACAATTAAAGTCGTCCCAGCGAGAGCTCGTATTACCGTCACCGACGTTCGTTCTCTTCCTTATCAGGGGTCTTGTTTGAAAACGATAAAGACAGAAGATACTAGAATGATGACGTCATGTATGATCTCTTGCAGGGACTAGTATGGGGTTGATATAATCCCTAAAACCGTGTTTTTTCAATGCAGATCTATGAAGTCGAACTTGGAGCAGTTCACCAATTTTTTTCTTAATTCTACGGACAAAAAGAAACAGGTCATACTGATTTTTGTAAGACTTTCGACAAGGTGACTCAAGGTTCAAGTCAAGCTGTTGCCCTAAAATGTTGCATGTCACATAAAATAACCATTCCCTCGGGGGTACCTCAAGGTTGCCAATTAGGGACCCTGCTCTTTACTTGGTATTTTAATTACATCAAACATGTCATCAGTCATCATCATCAAACTTGTCATCGATATAAACATATTCAAATTCATAAGCTCAGCAGACGATTGCAAAAATTTTACAAGAAGATATTAATAAAATTAAGAAGAATTAATAAAATAAATGGATATTATAAAGAAAATCAATTATTTGTAAATATGAAGTCACCCAATCATCCATACTTACCGTCTGAACCATGTCCAGTGTCTTTCGAAGTACTCATCTCAGTATGCTGTATCTCAATATCATATTATTTCATTTCATTGTTATTAAAATACTGAAAGTTATTAAAATAGTTTATCTACTTATGTTTTGCTAAATATGTGCAATATGCGTGTATTGTAAGCATCAGCCATTTTCTATATCCTGTAGCGGTTACTTAACCCGCTCTGCTAAAACCATCGCAGCGCCACTGGTTAACGATCACACCAAAAATAAATATCTAGGTGCGAGCCGCTGCCGGCACTGTAAGTACGTCTAACGTCTTGTAACAATTAACGCGGCAACCTACTAGAAAGTTCCCGACTGCACAATACTTTTCAACACAGCGACTCGACTGTTCTCGAACGTTCTCACCTTAGGCGCGGCGGTCGAATTTCACACACCGTTCTCGAAACTACTTGCCCTTGTAGATACCCGAAACCAAGCTTGCAGCGGAACCAAATCTAGTTCCAAAAACGTCAGCTCGCGAGCGCTGATGTGTTAGCGCTAGAGTCGGAATCGGAATTATGATTTGCTGGTTAGACATTCTTAAGGTTTGAAACATAACTATTTATCTAATTGGAAAGCTAATAATACATCTTATGAGATAGGGAAAAATTCACCCCGCTGATGGAAAAATCTCTTCGACAAAGACAGATCCTCTACCTCACATTTTACTCCTTTGCACTTTGTGACGGTTTCATTATGTACCAAAGATATTGAAATATAAGAGACTTACTATCGGCAATTTTTACTGGGTGGGATTGTGTTTCCAGGCGTCGCCGATATTGTCAACCAATACTACTGCAAACCTTCAAAAAATCTACTAAATGAACGAACTTTTTCCGTATTCAAATCATATTGTTAACCAATAGGTACTCCCGCACACCTTAAGGCCAAAAGTAATAATTTATTAATTTGAAATAATGATAATATTATTACGCAAATCGATAAACATAGGCTTAGCATTTATCAAAACCAAATCAGAAATTCGACCTTATTCTGACCGTTTTTCGTATGTTTTAAAAAATATGTTTAACTGCTGAATATCCTCAAAGTATACCTTTAGGGGTTTTCTTTAAAACCACGTAAAGAAATTTAAAGAAAATAAATAAATATGTTTTTAATTTAATTTTTTCATAAACACCAACTTTCGTGTATTTTTAAACGCCGATTACAAATCTTTGGATTCGTTTATTATTACGATAAATTGTTGGTATTATATTTTTCCATTTTTTAAAGACAATTTTATAATTTGAAAATTCAATTATTTAACAAAGAAAACCGGGTCCTTTAATTACTAGCAAAAGCCCTCTGTCGTGTGGCGCCAATTTAACTTTCTGTCTACGGTTAGATTTGAAACTAAAAGCTTTTCACAAAATATTTCAAAAGATGACAGTAATAAATCACGGTGAGAATCTAAGATATTATTATGTTCATTTTTGGAGACACAATTTCAAATATCTCCCTATACATGTAGGTAGGTACCTATTCGTTTAATACAATAACCTGGCACAGTTTAAATCGACGTAAAGCTAGTAGAATGCAGTCTTGCCAGATTTTAAACGAATATTATATTATCTTATTAAAATAACACCTAGGTAAATACAATAAAATAACACGAAAGTGAATAGTAGAAGTCTGTGATGCCCGGTGGGTATATAGGTACCTGGCTATTCAGATCCGGTCACCCAACACGGCTGAAGCCATTTTTTTTTAAATACATTTCTTTAAAAAATAGTTTGCTGACCGGCGTGGTTTTGATTATTTTTATATGTAAAATTGCAAAATATGTGAAGGTGAGGAAGTACCTAGCTGTTCAGATCTGATCACCAAACACGGCTAAAAGCCATTTCAAGCAACGTTTCAATTCTGAATGGTGGTCTTACATCAGGTCGATACTGAGAGTATCTTCCACTCTGGAACGTGCCGCAAATATACTATATATTATTTTAAATGAATTAATTTTGAAATAACACAAATTAATCAAATAAGATTTATTTGCCACGCCGGGATCCGATTCCGCGACCTTCGGGTTGCGAGTCAAGAGCCTTACCGCTAGACCACGCCGGCCGTCAAACGTCAAATGCCAAATGTGACGATGATGGACAGGGACGACGGGGGGGGGAGCGGCTGAATTCTGAAATGAGTCTAAGACTGCGTTTGTCAAAGAGAGCATACTCAGTGATGTTTGTTTGTGTTGTAAAAAAATGAATTTTTATGTATTTGTATGATATTATATTTACGGCACGTTCCAAAGTAGAAGATGCCAGTATCGCCCTGGTGTAAGACCACCGAACAGAATTGAAACGTTACTTGAAACGGCTTTAGCCGTGTTTGGTGACCAGAACTGCCCGACAGTTAATCCCTCCGACAGTTGATCCCCCGACAGTTGACCCCCCAACAGTTAATCCCTCCAAGAGTTGATCCCCTAAAAGATTATTTCTTCAAATAAGTATGCCATATGTCGCACCAAGTAATTCGCTACGTTTGTTGAATTAGCAGGGGTGCCCGAGTTTTTGGAATGAAGTTTGTCTAGGTGTTGGTGGTGAATGCGTTTCCTCACCTATATTTGCAAAATATAACAAATGACACAACCAACGATAATTAAAATACATTTTTATTAATAATTAAATTTAATACACAGCATAATACAATTTATTCTTAGGTAAATTTATTTTTAAATTTTAGACACTGTAAGTTTATCGGTATGATTATTCTGTGAACTTCTCCGGGAAGATAGACATTCACCCTGGCACTCATTTACAAGAAGCTGAAAATTTACATGAACGTTAGAGATACCATTATAATGAAATTGTGAAAAGTCCCAATCGATCCTATGTATGGAAAAAAAATATTCAAAAAGGTCGCAAAAATGGGTTTTCTGTATTCTTTAGAATCGCTTTTTCTCAGAAATAATGAATCTTGGGAGAAAAGGTGTTATAACAATTTTTGTAGATTATTGGATATTCTACAATTTTTGTCCAAACTATTTTTATCATAAAGCTAACCGTTTCGGTAAAAAATCCAAAAAAACCCGTTTTCGCGAACTTCGACCTTGAATTAATTTTTTTTCTATACATGGGATCGATTGGGACTTTTCAGAATTTCATTATAATGGTATCCCTAACGTTCATGCAATTTTTCATCTTCTTGGGAATTTATTCTAGGATACCCTATTTTTCGGGCTATCTTGACCGGACTACCGTCATTCGTATTTGTTTTATTTTAGGGAAATCAATTGTTACATTATACATTTAAAATGAAAAATATTCACAAAAAACAACAACATACACATATATTTCCTCATCAAAACCGTAATAACTGAAGGGTAATCAAGGGCGTAGCGAGGTACGGGCAGGGGGGGGGGCAGTTGCCCCCCCCTAGAAGGTGCAGGAATGCTCACAAACCGTAAAGTTTACGTCGGTGGCCTATTGTTTGTGAGAATCAATTTAATTTTTATTATTACCTTTTAAGTTTATTATGATTAATGAAGCATCAAGAAAACGTGCCAGTTACATTGCGCTGTTATTAAATCAGTTTTCATTATATGTGTTCAACTGATAGCCAAGTACTCGGGCATATTGGAACCTATTGCCAATGCTTTACAATCGGAAACTATCAATATGTACGCATGTATGAGTCATATTAAAGGTTTAATTTCTGTTATAAATGATCATCAAAGCAAAGTAGACATAGAGAGCCAAAATATTTTAGATATTTCAATTAGAACTGCAGCTGCCTTTGGAACTGATATACAAGTCCCACGTAATGCATCTTGCCAACAACATCGGTCCAATTACCTTGCTGACTCCAATCATTCCTTATTTAGATTCCCTAATATCTGCATTGGAGCAGCGTTTTGGCGACCAAAATTTGCCTGCTTTCGGATTAATGTCGCTACATCCCTGTACAATGCATTGTTGAATACGTAATTAATTGATTTTAAAGAAAAAGCATAATTTTTTTGCCTATACTACGATTTACTTAATTTTAATCAAGAAGACGAACAGTGGTATAAAAAATGGCAAAATAAGGGTATGACCAGAAAAGATCTCGAAAAACTAGATTTTACTGAAGTGCAGGAGCGAACATTTCCTTTGCACTACAAGTAACATAGAGAGGTCCTTTTCTACACTGCGTCGTGTTAAAACATGGCTGAGATCAACGATGACTGAAAACCGCTTGAACGCAGTAGCTTAGCGAGGGTAGGGGGAGGGGGCGGGGGGGGGGGGAGCACTACTACGGTCTTTTTATAGAAGAAAATAGCCTATTTCTGAAATTCTTCTCTAGCCACCCCCCCCCCCCCAGTAGGTATTATATTGTATTTTGTTGCAGCATTTACATTACCTAGGTTTGTCTACACCTGCCCCCCTCTTAACAAAATCCTAGCTACGCCCTTGAGGGTAATTATTACATATCTACGTTTTAATAAGTAGCAGATACATTTATTCCATTGTTCATTTTGATACCGTTGTTCTTCTATGGCTAAAATACCATTGATACCATTGTTCTTCTTTGGTTAAAATACTACCTACAGTGTTAATTTCTGCTCCCAGTATAAAAACAGAAAAAAAATAATAAAATTAAACTTTGTGTTATAAATGTTGTTGATTTAAGATACTTGATTACTCCCGAAGGTGTCAAAGTATCTATTCTGCTGAGAAACTTGTTTTGAAATTCGTAAACAGTGCAAACAAATAAGATCTGACAGTTTTGTCAGTCCATAGATAATGTTCGAAAAAAGATATACCTTATCAAAACATACATAAAGCAAAACCGGGGCAACCTGTATCCTCTTACTTTATTCCAACAATATGGCTAATACACGAGGAGGTATAAATACATCGGAAAATGAAGAAAAAACTATGGAAAAAATTATTCAATATATCGACAAAAAAATTGATAATATGAAAAGAGATATAATTGCTAATATTGAAAAACAGTCGGAGGAAACCAAAAAAAGCATTGAATTTATTAGTAACCAGTACGACGATATCATAAAAAAATTCGACCTGGCAAATGAATATAACCGAAAAATAACAAATGAATTTGAGATTATTAAAAAACAGCACACAGAACCAGGGCCGGATCTATGAAATCTGGCGCCCTGTGCAGTAGGTACCGATGGCGCCCCCCCCCCCTACATTTTTATTTTGATTAAAAATTCGTTCACCCCAATTCTTTATTTTTTTTTATTAATTTTTTTTTTTACACTAATTTATCAAATAAAATCTAGACATATAAAGGATGTAACTTTTCCAAGTGACCTGGCGGTAGCTCTCACACTCGTTTTTTTTAAAGAGAGAATCGCCAGGAGCCCTATACTCTCTGAATCTATTGGGTAAACATAAAATTATGGTGATTCTATTCATTGTAATCCACAGTACTTTTATAACCTCTAACAACTAATAGAAATTTAGTTACAAATTAAAAAATCTATTAAGAATATAACCACAACTTTTTAACTTGCATTTCCCCTGTGTTGAGCAAACAAACACCAAATTGAGCGAACAAACACCATACAAAAACTAAACACTGACGTATGATATTAACGGCTTACGAAAGACGCTTACACTGACACCGTAAAATAACAAATCTAATATAAATTAATTATACATTTAACGAACTTATGATATGTCAAATCAATTATGAAACTGTCAACACGTTGCAACCTGCAAATCCTGCAAACCGTGCGATGTTTTTGTTAATGTAATTTACTGAAGATTTCATAAGAAAATGGTCTTTAACTAACTTCTCCTAGGGACTTAAAATTTTGAAAGGCGAAAGTCGGTTTGTTTGATTCTCTAGAACAAAAATACGGCACTGTGACTGGTTATTGAATTTGGATCGCACCCATTCGTCGTAAAAGACGGTAAAAGATATATGGAAAAATAGATCTTACGTTTAAAATAAATATAAGGAATTTGTAAAAAAATTCTGTAACTGACTATAAATTCGTAAGCCGTCGATACCAACCTGATGCGTGCGCATTCTGTTTCTTTGGAAAGTGTTGCTAGAGCATAATAATTATTTCGTACTATGGGTAATTTTTAAACGATTCAGGGAATATTATAACAAAATTTTAATACAATATTTATTTTTTCACGGCGCCCCTTCGGAGTTGGCGCCAGGTTTTTGCACGTTTTTGAACGTATGGCAGATCCGGCGCTGCACAGAACAGAACATAACAATTAAAAAAATGGAAATCCGAGTCTCTGAACTGGAGTACAAATCTAGATCTAATGTCTTAGAGATAGCGGGTATCCCCCAGAAAAATGGAGAGCAACCCATCGAAATAGTAAGGAGAGTTGCTGCGGCAGCCGGTGTAAAAGTGCAGCACTCTGACGTCGCGTCGGTGAAGTAACCAAAATTACAGACCGGCGCAACCAGGCATCCCCCAGATTGCTTGTGAAGTTTTTAGACACAATAATAAGAGATGTACTTTTAGAAAAAAGAAAAGACATTAATTACAATTTAATTCAAGATCTGGCTACAGACTCGATATTTATTATATATATTATATTTATTATTAAGCCCGTACCATAAAGAAATAATATTTTTTTAAATTTTAAGGTGAAACAAATAGCCAAAGAAAAAAAATATCAGTACGTATGGATTAAAAGGGACAGATAATGCTACGCAGGGCCCAGAATGAAAAAAATTGTATACATAAAACACCTCTAAATGACCTGAAAAAAATTGTCTAATTAAAAGTATTCTCTATATACTACATCTCACTCACTTGAATAAGCCAAACTAAATTACTGAGAACATGGATAATGAAACAATAACTACAATCAAACCGGATGAACTGTCAACTCTTAAAAACAATTTTAATATATTAAATAAAAATATACGAAGTATCAACAAAAATTTCGATGAACTTCAAATACTAATTAAGAATCTAAAAATAAATCTGGATATAATTATCATCACTGAATGCTGGATAAAGGATAAATATTCACCCTTGCATATTAATAATTACACCTCATATGCAACCAATTTGAATTACACAAAAAATGATGGTGTGATAGCGTACAGTAAAGATGACATTAAAACTGAAGTCAATGAAATAAAATTCCCAAATGCAAACTGTTTTAAGATCAAAGTGGGTGATGAAACCACGATATTAGCTCTGTACCGATCACCAGCTACAACTAATATTAATCAGTTTCTTGAAACGCTTTCTAATGAACTCAATATTCTAAAAAACACAAAAAATGTCTTCCTTATCGGAGACATAAATATTGACATATTAGAAAATGGTCATCCCAATAGAACTGATTATCTACAAACACTGGCCTCCCAAGGACTCCAAAGTATGATAAATAAACCTACGCGTGTAACTAATGACAACAAATCTTGCATCGATCACATATTCAGTAAGACTATTAAATCAACCAAATCTATCATATTCACCTCTACTATAACCGACCACTATACAACAATTTTATCTATTACAAAAAAGAAAATACAAAGTTCGCAGCCCTACCCAATTATCGTGCAAACGACAGAAACCAAATGGAATGATGTAAAACAACAGTTACTCAATACAAACTGGATAAGCCTACTGGAGCTACTAACCTTGATGCAAATAATGCCTGGAGTAAATTCACTGAGTATATAACATACACCATAGTGTCAAATACCAAATCAATAGAAAAAAAGATTTCGCATAAAAACCAACATCTTAAGCCATGGATAACTCAAAGCGTTATAAATTGCATTAGAAAAAGAGATGAATTACATAGGAAATCTAAATTAAATCCTTATGATATTTTTATACAACGATACTACAAAAGGTACAGAAATATTTTACGAAAAGTATTATAAGAAGAAAATAGACGAATATGACAATGAGCCGCGCAAATTATGCTCTTTTTCAAAAATCTTGGAAACTGTATTGAAGAAGCAAATTGTTCAATTTCTTGAACAAAACAAATTATTATCACCATCCCAATATGGTTTTAGAGAAAATCTGAGCACCAATGATACCATAGAAAATCTAACAAGCATGGCCATAAAAAACATAGATGATGGGAAAAAATGTTTAGCTTTATTCATAGATCTTCAAAAAGCTTTTGACACAATAGACCATAAAATATTACTAACTAAACTAAAAAAAATAGGAATGGCCGAATCAACAATGAACTTATTGGAGCCATATATAACAGGGCGAGAACAACAAGTACAAATTGGCAAACAAAAGAGCAAACTTCTAACTTTAAACTATGACGTTCCTCAAGGAAGTGTACTGGGACCGATTCTGTTCATTATGATTTAACTAACAATAATTTAACTAACCTTACCATTAAAGGAAATATAGTCAGTTTTGCTGATTATCCAGTAACAGTATCCTGTTCCATTATTTCTGAATGAGGCTGAAAAAGGGCTTAGTGCACATCAAAATTGACTTAAAATCAACTCGCTTACCCTTAATATAAGCAAAACAAAATATATAACATTTTCAATGAACTCAAGGGGCCAACCAATAAAATCGCTAGAACTAAAATTACATGAATGCCATGGAAATAATATACAATGTTACTGCCCCGTCATCGAAAAAACACAAAACATAAAGTATCTCGGAGTAATAATTGACGAAAATCTTAGATGGGACTTACACATCAAAGGTATTACGGAAAAACTCACAAGCCTTATATATTTCTTTAAAAATCTAAGAAACGTGTTAAATAAAAAGGATATGAAAAAGGTCTACTACGCGTTATGTCATTCTCGAATTCAATATGGAATCATAGGATGGCGATCTGCTACATATACGTACCTACACAGCCTGGATACGATTCAAAAAGGAATCATAAAGACCATATTGAAAGTACCAATTAGAACGCCTTCAATTGAAGTTTTCAATAACTTTGACGTACCAAATGTACAGCAAATATATGCCAAAAATATATTATTGAAGCTCTTCAAAAATAATGAATCCTCTACTAGACCGTGTATGCATAACACTAGATCGAATAAAAATGATTAAAAAATATTCCAAGTTATAAAACCACATTTGGACAAAGAAACTATACATACTTTGCAACAAAACTCTATAACATCCTTCCCCAAGACATAAAACTTATAAAAAATCCAATGGAATACAAATCAAGAATAAAAATATGGCTTAAAGAGGTCAATGAGAAAACTCTAGCGATGACGCTAAAAACGACATAGAAGACAAATGAACTATATTTAAATAACTTTAATCCGCCTCGGCACAGGACCCCCTAGTGAGGAGGACTAATTTTATACTTAATTTCACCATTATATTTTGTACGTAAATTTTTTTATATAGTCGCTATAATAAAAATTTAAAAAAACCTATTTTGTGAAGTGACGTTATAATTTAAAATTATTATCTACACATGAAAATTTTAGATAAGAAAGGTAAGAGCAGCAACAGAAGTACTAATTATTCATGATCCGTTGTTAGTTTTTTACGGGTTTTTTGTAGATTTTAAAATATATAGATTGTAGAAAAAAAAGTTTTTTGTCGTCTGATTTTTTAAAGTTTCTTGATATGTTTGCTTTACCCACGATAAAAAGTTAAAAATGTACATTTTTATATTTTTATTTGTGGTTTTTTCAAATAGGTCCATAGTTAGAAACCTATTGTTCTAATACAATCCTTATGTGTATGTACTTACATCATGTTTAAAACATTTTTTTTTAATTTGAATCAATCACATATATTGGAAAATTAGAGTTAAATTTCTTTACGTTTTCTCCTAATTTTATTTGCTGTATATATATATATATATAAACTTATTAATTAACTAACTTGTCTATCCCTCATTATTTTCTAATCCATTTAACCGATTGTGATGAAACTTTGGGTAGTTATTGTGCGCTTGCATGCTAAAACTTCCATGTATAATGGTGAGCTCTGACATAATGAAATTTGCACACATATTCCCTTATTATTTTCTGTACCATTCATCCGATTCCGATGATACTTTCATGAGATGTTTTACGCATGCCCGCGAAGGTTTCAATATATAATGGTGAGTTCTGGTGTTATTAAATTTGCAATTAAGTGAGTTCTGGTGTTATTAAATTTTCCTTCATTATTTCCTAAACTATTCATCCGATTGCGATGAAACTTTGGTGAGGTATTGTGCGCACGCCTGCGAAAATAAATAAATGATGAGCTCTGGCGTTATGTAATTTTCATAAAAATAACCTTATTATTTTCTGCGCTTCCGGAGAAACTTTGGTGAGTTTTTGTAAGAACGGCAGCGAAGGTCTCTACATGTAATGGTCAGATCTGGGGTTATGAAATTTGCTTAAAATACCATTATTATTTCCTGTACTATTGAACCGATTGTAATGAAACTTTGGTGAGTCGTTGTGCTCATGCACATGAAGGTGCACATAAATTCCCTTATTATTTTCTATTCAATTCTTCAGATTCCGATGAAACTTTCGTGAGTTGTTGTACGCACGCCCGCTAAGGTTTCTACGAGTATATATAATGGTGAGTTCTGGCGTTGTGAAATCAATGCATTCCTCATTATTACCATTCATCCGATTGCGATGAAACTTTGGTGAGATATTGTGCGCACGCCTGCGAAAATTTCTATATATAATGGTGAGCTCTGGCGTTATGTAATTTGCATAAAAATTACCTTATTATTCTCTACGATTCCGGTGAAACTTTGGTGAGTTGTTGTACGCACGGCAGCGAAGGTCTCCATATGTAATGGTGAGCTCTGGCTTTATGAAATTAGCATTAAAATTATCTTATTATTTCCTACATAATTTAACCGATTGTGGTGAAACTTTGGTCAGTTGTTGTGCTAAAACCGCGAAGGTTTCTATGTATAATGGTGAGCTCTGACTTAATGATATTTCTTAAAAAAATACATTAGGCGGCTCGCGAGTTGTTTGAAAAATGTCTGTATTTTACAAAGTTAAGCGGTAGGGGGGAAGGGGGGGTGGGAAATCCGGGAGAGAGGAAGGAAGGAACGAAGCGGGGGAAGTCGCAGGAGTGAAACAAGGGAAAGTGGAAGCGGGAGGGTGGAGAGGGGGAGGGGGGGGGGGGGGGGGGGAGGGGTTGGAAGGTGAAAGGGGAACGCGGAAGGGACCGTGGAAGGGGAACGGGGCGGGAACGGGAACGCATGGGAATGGACGTGCAGCGATAATTATTTTTAAAAATACCAAAGCTTTACACATTAAAATTTGTTAAAAATTTATTGAAATGCGTTTTCGTGAGAAAAATAAAAACAATCTGAGAATAAGGCAGAGGGGACGCCTGAGGGGAACAGGGCGGGAACGGGAACGCTTTGAAAAGGTCATGCAAAGATAATTAAAAAAAAAAAAAAAATTATAATTGAAACACATTAAAATATTTTTTTAATTTATTGAATTTTTTTTGTGAGAAAAATAAAAACCATATGAGAATAATGAATTAAAATATTTTTATACCGATTTCAATAATCTTAATCTTGATAATCCAAAGAATTATATCATCCAAAATCCTTTTCATCTTAATATGAATGACGACTTGTTTTAAAAATAATGACAATGTTATAAACTACCCTACAACTAAAATTATTTTCAATAGTAACAATATAATAAAAAAATAATAACCCGGACTAGTTAACCAAATGCCTTATAAAACTAATCAATAAAAGAAACGAATTACACCTGAGAGTAAAAAAAAAACAACTAATCAACGCATTATTAAAAAACATTCCAGGTTTTGAATGGTTTGTTTGGCAAAGCAGGGTTTGTCTAGCGGGTTTGTGTAATTATTATAATATATTTCTTTCCATGTTCTACCGTTAAATACAGTTAAAAACTTGTCAATAATGCATTCACTTTGAAACTCGTCTTTGAAATGTCAAATAAAAACTGAAAAAATGAATTAATTTAAACAAAATTAATATGTTGAATGCATATTTTTTGCATGTTTTTTGTTTCCCCCAAAATAAATACTAACTTGTGTGATAATAAAGCTAAATCTAACTGTTTGAATAAGAAATATTGCGTATTACCAGACGGCCGGAGTATTGCAGCGGTAAGGCGCCTGACTAGCATTCCGAAGGTCGCGGGATCGAATCCCGGCGTGGCAAATAAATTTTATTTGATTAATTTGTGTATTTCACAATTTATTCATTTAAAATAATATATAATATATTTGCGGCACGTTCCAGAGTGGAAGATACTCTCAGTATCGCCCTGGTGTAAGACCACCATTCAGAATTGAAACGTTGCTTGAAATGGCTTCTGCCGTGTTTGGTGACCAGATCTGAATAGCCAGGTACTTCCCCACCTTCCTCTTCCCTATCTCCTTCCCCTCCTTACTACCTACAGCCTCACAACATACCCCAATTGGTGATGCCATAGTCCCACTGGCTCGAGACGAGAGCAGTTGGGACTCTTGTGCGGTATTCATGTAAAAAAAGCGGCGTAATTCATAAATAATAAAATATTTTTCACAGAGTCAATAGTTTTTGAGTTATAATAAAAATCCTGGAAAAACTCTTATTTTTCCATGTTCTTTATCTAAAACTCAAATCCCAACCATATTTTTGTTGGCGAAACTCGGATTCGTAATCAGCACCCCACAACACATAAACGAGAAAAAAAATCAGAACTGCACCAGAATTTATATCAACAAACTGCCTAATGACTGGACTAATTCTTAAATGTCAAACAAAGGCTTCATACAAATACGGATAAACTGACAATTTCGAATCGAACTTCTAACTTTAATATGAAATGACAGTCAACAAAACTGATTTCGACACTAAAAACTCTCGGAAAGGAGAATCTGAGTTAAAACCGAAAAATGAACACGCTGTATTACAAAGTTCCTTGCCATTTATAAAACAAAACTGAAACGTAATTGATAAAGATACTTAAAACTAATACTAACCGCTCTATTTCTGCACTGCTGCGTATGTATGATCTTTTGTCAATAGTTTTAGACATTTTGTTGTAATTTCGTTATTCAGAAACTCAATTGTAATACAACTAAATGCCTTTTGCTTCCACGTAACACACCACAATAACAAAAACAGTGTGAAGTAAACAAACAACATGGCGGCGCGGTATCGTGGATCGGCGTGCTGTGATTGGTCGATTGGTAGAATTTGACTAATCTAGCCCGCAAATTTTATTTCGCGGCAAATGAGATTGAAGTAAGAAGGAGTTTAACTAATTAAGATCTCACTTTTAGAATATTGTTGTGGACATTGACATTATTAAAAACTTGTAATTAATTGTATACGGCTCGTAAAACTATTTTTTATTTATCTAAAGGTGCGAAATTTTATCCTTAACATGATTGAATTTAAAACTCATTTTCGATAAAATGGTAGTTTGCACAATTAAGAACTCGGGCGACGAGCTATTAAAGCAAAAATGTAGAGTATTATACTGCCCTGATGAAGCTACGGTTGTAGCGAAACCCGGTCGGCATAAAGTATAAAATAAAAGTGGTGTTTACAAAGTTATTCTTTTAATAATGTCACATCACAAAGTATCCGCTTCATAAGAACGAATAAAAAATTATTTCAGACAAAGTTTGTAGAGAATTTTATGCTCTACAACTTTTATATGGAATGCGAATACGAATCGAGGCAAAAGAAGCGAGATATTTCCAAAAAACTGATTTTCGTGACCTTTGACCTTGAATATCCAAAGACGCTCAATCGTTTCCTTATGAGACTTTTGAGACAACATGCAGAATACGAAAATAAAGGATGACAGAAATTATCAGCTTATTCCGTTTCATTTAGCAGATATACCCTATTTTTAGCTTAAGTGACTGGACTATAAAAGTAGAATTTTTGCAAAAATTCATCGTTTTACCGGCGCTTTGAAACAATAATTGGGTCATGGATTAGAATCGTGGTCTGTACACGAATCAATCAAAAAATCGACAAATATATATTTTTTTAAATCATCGTTTTTAACACTTGGGTTCGGTCGATTAAGCACTTGGGGTCGGACGTTTAAACACTTGGGGTCGGTCATAACTTTTGCCTTATGGTTCCAAACCGTCTGAAATTTTGGATTCTCACTAAGAATCATGGCCTGGACACGTATCAATCAAAAAATCGGCTAAAAATAGATTTTTTTTTGTCGTTCATAACTTTGGCCCTGTGGTTCCGAACCGTGTGAATTTTGGATTCTTACTAAGAATCATGGTTTGTTTACGAATCAATCAAAAAATCAAATTAAAAAAAGTCGTGAATGTTTCAAAATTTCATCTTCCTCTTTTTTTTAAATTTGTTTTTTTTTTATCGTGGCAATGTCTGATTCAGAAGATGATGAAAGCTTTCAAAGAATAAGAATGGAGTTTCATAATTTAGCAGCTGGTAGTTGTGTACGATCATCCACCTCTGCGTCAGTTAATAAAAATGATAGATGATTGGTCCAAGATAATTCGTTAACAGTCTAATGAATCTGAGAGGATTATTGACACATTGACAGTAATGTATCAGTTGATATCTTCCAACAAATTATCAACCAAATGCTTTCGATTTCAAATGTCATTAATGGCAAGAACAAATAAAACAAGGATGACCGCTCCTCCATAAAAGGATCAATTGAGGAGATGAGGAGATGCCTTACCTCTTTGGCAACCACACATGCCGCGGCCATCTCAAAAGCAGAAATGCTTTCAAAAGTTCTGGATGTACAATAAAGCACTTCAGCAAAAAATAACATTCTTATCAACAAAATCGACAAAATTTCAACGACGCCTACTGAACCACTCAAGAGAAAGACCTTTGCGGGGGTTACATCAGGTGAAAATCAGTCGAAGAAACTGGTTGTCAATGGATTAGAATGACCCACTCCATCCCTGCAGCCTACTGTCCTATTTTATCCGACAATCCCGAAGGGTAAACATCAGACTACCTACAAAAAAGTTAACATCTGTTCTTAATCCTCGTGATGACGGTTTCCAAGTCGTTCGAACGAGGAAAATTGATGAACAATGATTTTTTAAAAAAAAATCTTCGTAGATTTTTTGATTGATTCGTGTACAGACCATGATTATTACTATGAATCCAAAATTTCACACGGTTCGGAACCATAGGGCCAAAGTTATGAACGACCACAATTATTGTTACAAAGCGCCCGTAAAAAGATGAATTTTTGCAAAAATTCAAATTTTCGCCGAATTTTTTATTGATACGTGTCCAGGCCACGATTCTTAGAAAGAATCCAAAATTTCAGACGGTTTGGAGCCAGAAAGTAAAAGTTATGACTGACCCCAAGAGTTCAAACGTCCAACCCCAAGTGCTTAAATGACCTTACCCAAGTGTTTAAACGATGATTTTAAAAAAAAATCTTTGTAGATTTTTTGATTGATTCGTGTACAGAACATAATTTATAGTAAGAATCCTATTCATAGTAAGGATTCGGTCATAACTTGAGCGTCATGGCTCTAAACCGTCTTATTCTTACTAAGAATCGTGGCCTGGACACGTATCAATAAAAAATGGGCTAAAAATAGAATTTTTGCAAAAATTCATCGTTTTAAGGGCGCTTTGTAACAATAATTGTGGTCGTACATAACTTTGGCCCAATGCCCACACGGTTTGCCGTGTGAAATTTTGGATTCTTACAAATAATAATGGTCTGTACACGAATCTATCAAAAAATCTTCAAGGATTTTTTTTTTAAATCATCGTTTTAATACTTGGGTTCGGTCGTTTAAGCACTTGGGGTAGGACGTTTGATCTCTTGGGATCGGTCATAAGTTTTGCCTAATGGCTCCGAACCACGTGAAATTTTGGATTCAACTACAAATACTTGGGAACAAATTTCTTTAATAAATTACCAGAAAATATAAGATCCCTTAAGGACAGTTTCAAAAATTTCAAAACACAATATACTGAAAACCTTAACTAAAAAAAAAATAAATAATAAATAAAAATTTAAAAAAATGTACACATATACACACATAAGTTTCTCTTATTCTTTATATAAACTAAATTTCAAAAAAATAAAATCAAAATAACCTAACAAATAATACTTCCTCCCGTATACACAAGCATCTGCTTATTATGGGAGAATATTTAAAAAAATATATGTATATTTGTATTTAATAATTGTATTAAGTTTTATTTTTTATATACTTTCATTATATTTATGTATCTATTGTATGTACTGTACCAAAAAATAAAAATTATTCAATAAAAAAAATAAAAAATAAAAAAATAAAAAATACTAAGAATTATGGTCTGTACACGAATCGTCAAAATTTTTTTAAAGAAAATTAAAAAAAAAAATCTGGGTTCGGTCGTTTTGGCACTTGGGGTCGGACGTTTGAACTCTTGCGGTCGGTCATTACTTGAGCTTTATGGCTCCGAACCGTCTGAAATTTTGGATACTTACTAAGAATTATGGTCTGAACACGAATCAATCAAAAAATCTTCAAAGAAAATTTAAAAAAAAATCACTGTTTTAGCACTTGGGGTTGGACGTTTGAACTCTTGGGGTCGGTCATAACTGAAGCGTTATGGCTTCGAACCGTCTGAAATTTGGATACTTACTAAGAATCATGGCCTCGACAGGTATCAATAAAAAATTCGGCTAAAAAAGAATTTTTGCAAAAATTTATTGTTTTACTGGCGCTTTGTGACAGTAATTGTGGTCGTTCATAACTTTGGCCCTATGGTTCCAAACCGTGTGAAATTTTGGAATCATGGTCTGTACACGAATCAAACAAAAGATCTACAAAGATTTTTTTTTTTTAAATCATCGTTTTAACACTTGGGTTCGGATGTTTAAGCACTTGGGGTTGGAGGTTTGAGCTCTTGGGGTTGGTCATATCTTTTGCCATGGCTCCGAACTATGTGAAATTTAAGATTCTTACTAAGAATTATGTTTTGTACACGAATAAATCAAAAAATCTGCAAAGAAAATTAAAAAAAAAACACAGTTTTAAAACTTGGGTTTGGTAATTTGAGCACTTGGGGTCGGACGTTTGAACTCTTGGGGTCAGTCATAACTTAAGCTTTATGGCTTCGAACCGTCTGAAATTTTGGATACTTACTAAGAATCATGGCCTCGACCCCTATCAATCAAAAAATTGGATAAAAATAGAATTTTTGCAAAAATTCATCGTTTTCCGTAATTGCGTTTTGTATTCTTAAATTGAAATTTTGGATTCTTCCTAATAATCATGGTCTGTACACGAATCAATCAAAAAATCTTCAACAATAATTGTGGTCGTTCATAACTTTGGCCCTATGGTTCCAAACCGTGTGAAATTTTGACTCTTATTAAACAGACCATGATTATTAGTAAGAGTAATTATTATTAATCTTCAAAGAAATAAATCAAAAAATCAACAAAAGAATTTTTTTTCTAAATCTTCGTTTTAACACTTGGGTTCGGTTGTTTAAGGACTTGGGGTTGGACGTTTAAACTCTTAGGGTTGGTTATAACTTTTGCCTACTTACTCCTGAACCATGTGAAATTTTGGATTCAAACTAAGAATTATGGTCCGTTCACGAATCAATTAAAAAATCTTCAAAGAAAATTTACAAAAAATCACTGTTTTAACACTTGGGTTCGGTCGTTTTAGCACTTGGGGTCGGACGTTTGAACTCTTGGGGTTGGTCATAACGTTTGCCTTTAATCTCTAAATCGTCTGAAATTTTGGATTCTTACTATGTATTATGTTCTGTACACGAATCAATCAAAAAATCTTCCAAGAAAATTTAAAAAAAAAACAGTTTTAAAACTTGGGTTCGGTCATTTTAGCACTTGGGGTCGGACTTTTGAACTCTTGGGTTCGGTCATAACTTGAGCGTCATGGCTCTAAACCGTCTGAAGTTATGGATTCTTACTAAGAATCGTGGCCTGGACACGTATCAATCAAAAAATCGGCTAAAAATAGAATTTTTGCAAAAATTCATCATTTTACGGGCGCTTTGTAACAATAATTGTGGTCGTTCATAACTTTGGCCCTATGGTTCCAAACGGTGTGAAATTTAAGATTCTTATTAATCATCATGGTCTGTACACGAATCAATCAAAACATTTACAAAGAATAATATTTTTTTAAACCATCTTTTTAACACTTGGGTTCGGTCGTTTTAGCACTTGGAGTGGGACGTTTGAACTCTTGGGGTCAGTCATAACTTAACTTTATGGCTTCGAACCGTCTGAAATTTTGGATACTTACTAAGAATCATGGCCTCGACCCGTATCAATCAAAAAATTGGACAAAAATAGAATTTTTGCAAAAATTCATCGTTTTACGGGCGCTTTGTATTCTTAAATTGAAATTTTGGATTCTTACTAATAATCATGGTCTGTACATGAATCTATCAAAAAATCTACAAGGAATTTTTTTTTTTAAATCATCGTTTTAATACTTGGGTTCTGTCGTTAAACCACTTGGGGTGGGACGTTTGATCTCTTGGGATCGGTCATAACTTTTGCCTTATTGCTCCGAACCAAGTGAAATTTTGGATTGTTACTAAGAATTGTGGTCTGTACACGAATCAATCAAAAAATATTCAAAGAAAATTTTTTAAAATAATCATCGTTTTAACGCTTGGGTTCGGTTGATTAAGCACTTGGGGTCGGAAGTTTAAACTCTTGGAGTCGGTCATAACTGAAGCGTTATGGCTCCGAACCGTCTGATTTTTTGGATACTTACTAATAATTATGGCCTCGACCCGTATCAATCAAAAATTCGGCTAAAAATTGAATTTTTGAAAAATTTATCGTTTTACGGGCGCATTGTAACAATAATTGTGGTCGTTCATAACTTTGGCCCTATGGTTCCGAACCGTGTGAAATTTTGACTCTTACTAATAATCATGGTCTGTACAAGAAATAAGTCAAAAAATCTACAAAAGTTTTTTTTTTCTAAATCATCGTTTTAACACTTGGGTTCGGTTGTTTAAGCACTTGGGGTTGGACGTTTTAACTCTTGGGGTCGGTCATAACTTTTGCCGACTTACTCCGAACAAGGTGAAATTTTGGATTCTAACTAAGAATTATGGTCCGTTCACGAATCAATTAAAAAATCTTCAAAGGAAATAAAAAAAATCACTGTTTTAACACTTGGGTTCGGTCATTTTAACACTTGGGGTCGGACGTTTGAACTCTTGGTTTCGGTCATAACTTGAGCGTCATGGCTCTAAACCGTCTGAAGTTTTGGATTCTTACCAAGAATGGTGGCCTGGACACGTATCAATAAAAAAATCGGCTAAAAATAGAATTTTTGCAAAAATTCATCGTTTTACGGGCGCTTTGGAACAATAATTGTGGTCGTTCATGACTTTGGCCCTATGGTTCCAAACCGTGTGAAATTTTGGATTCTTACGTATAATCATGGTCTGTACACGAATTAATCAAAAAATCAACAAAGATTTTTTTTTTAAATCATCGTTTTAACACTTGGGTTCGGATGTTTAAGCACTTGGGGTTGAAGGTTTGAGCTCTTGGGGTTGGTCATATATTTTGCCATGGCTCCGAAATATGTGAAATTTTAGATTCTTACTAAGTTCTACTGTACACGAAGCAATCAAAAAATCTTCAAAGAAAATTTAAAAAAAAAACATAGTTTTAAAACTTGGGTTTGGTAATTTTAGCACTTGGGGTCGGACGTTTGAACTCTTGGGTTCGGTCATAACTTGAGCGTCATGGCTCTAAGCTTTACTAAGAATGGTGGCCTGAACACGTATCAATCAAAAAATCGGCTAAAAATAGAATTTTTGCAAAAATTCATCGTTTTACGGGCGCTTTGTAACAATAATTGTGGTCGTTCATAACTTTGGCCCTATGGTTCCAAACGGTGTGAAATTTGAGATTCTTAATATTCTTATTATCATGGTCTGTACACGAATCAATCAAAACATTTACAAAGAATAATATTTTTTTAAATCATCTTTTTAACACTTGGGTTCGGTCGTTTTAGCACTTGGAGTGGGACGTTTGAACTCTTGGGGTCAGCCATAACTTAAGCTTTATGGCTTCGAACCGTCTGAAATTTTAGATACTTACTAAGAATCATGGCCTCGACCCCTATCAATCAAAAAATTGGATAAAAATAGAATTTTTGCAAAAATTCATCGTTTTACGGGCGCTTTGTATTCTTAAATTGAAATTTTGGATTCTTCTTAATAATCATGGTCTGTACACGAATCAATCAAAAAATCTTCAACAATAATTGTGGTCGTTCATAACTTTGGCCCTATGGTTCCAAACCGTGTGAAATTTTGACTCTTATTAAACAGACCATGATTATTAGTAAGAGTAATTATTATTAATCTTCAAAGAAATAAATCAAAAAATCAACAAAAGAATTTTTTTTCTAAATCTTCGTTTTAACACTTGGGTTTGGTTGTTTAAGAACTTGGGGTTGGACGTTTAAACTCTTAGGGTTGGTTATAACTTTTGCCAACTTACTCCTGAACCATGTGAAATTTTGGATTCAAACTAAGAATTATGGTCCGTTCACGAATCAATTAAAAAATCTTCAAAGAAAATTTACAAAAAATCACTGTTTTAACACTTGGGTTCGGTCGTTTTAGCACTTGGGGTCGGACGTTTGAACTCTTGGGGTTGGTCATAACGTTTGCCTTTAATCTCTAAATCGTCTGAAATTTTGGATTCTTACTATGTATTATGTTCTGTACACGAATCAATCAAAAAATCTTCCAAGAAAATTTAAAAAAAACACAGTTTTAAACTTGGGTTCGGTCATTTTAGCACTTGGGGTCGGACTTTTGAACTCTTGGGTTCGGTCATAACTTGAGCGTCATGGCTCTAAACCGTCTGAAGTTATGGATTCTTACTAAGAATCGTGGCCTGGACACGTATCAATCAAAAAATCGGCTAAAAATAGAATTTTTGCAAAAATTCATCGTTTTACGGGCGCTTTGTAACAATAATTGTGGTCGTTCATAACTTTGGCCCTATGGTTCCAAACGGTGTGAAATTTTAGATTCTTATATGGTCTGTACACGAATTAATCAAAAAATCAACAAAGACTTTTTTTTTTAAATCATCGTTTTAACACTTGGGTTCGGATGTTTAAGCACTTGGGGTTGAAGGTTTGAGCTCTTGGGGTTGGTCATATATTTTTCCATGGCTCCGAAATATGTGAAATTTTAGATTCTTACTAAGTTCTACTGTACACGAAGCAATCAAAAAATCTTCAAAGAAAATTTAAAAAAAAAACATAGTTTTAAAACTTGGGTTTGGTAATTTTAGCACTTGGGGTCGGACGTTTGAACTCTTGGGTTCGGTCATAACTTGAGCGTCATGGCTCTAAGCCGTCTGAAGTTTTGGATTCTTACTAAGAATGGTGGCCTGGACACGTATCAATCAAAAAATCGGCTAAAAATATAATTTTTGCAAAAATTCATCGTTTTACGGGCGCTTTGTAACAATAATTGTGGTCGTTCATGACTTTGGCCCTATGGTTCCAACCCGTGTGAAATTTTGGATTCTTACTTATAATCATGGTCTGTACACGAATTAATCAAAAAATCAACAAAGATTTTTTTTTTAAATCATCGTTTTAACACTTGGGTTCGGATGTTTAAGCACTTGGGGTTGAAGGTTTGAGCTCTTGGGGTTGGTCATATATTTTGCCATGGCTCCGAAATATGTGAAATTTTAGATTCTTACTAAGTTCTTACTGTACACGAAGCAATCAAAAAATCTTCAAAGAAAATTTAAAAAAAAAACATAGTTTTAAAACTTGGGTTTGGTAATTTTAGCACTTGGGGTCGGACGTTTGAACTCTTGGGTTCGGTCATAACTTGAGCGTCATGGCTCTAAGCTTTACTAAGAATGGTGGCCTGAACACGTATCAATCAAAAAATCGGCTAAAAATAGAATTTTTGCAAAAATTCATCGTTTTACGGGCGCTTTGTAACAATAATTGTGGTCGTTCATAACTTTGGCCCTATGGTTCCAAACCGTGTGAAATTTTAGATTCTTTTTAATAATCATGGTCTGTACGAGAAATAAGTCAAAAAATCTACAAAAGAATTTTTTTTCTAAATCATCGTTTTAACACTTGGGTTCGGTTATTTAAGCACTTGGGTTTGGACGTTTTAACTCTTGGGGTCGGTCATAACTTTGGCCCTATGGTTCCAAACCGTGTGAAATTTTGGAATCATGGTCTGTACACGAATCAAACAAAAGATATACAAAGATTTTTTTTTTAAATCATCGTTTTAACACTTGGGTTCGGATGTTTAAGCACTTGGGGTTGAAGGTTTGAGCTCTTGGGGTTGGTCATATCTTTTGCCATGGCTCCGAACTATGTGAAATTTTAGATTCTTACTAAGAATTATGTTTTGTACACGAATAAATCAAAAAATCTGCAAAGAAAATTTAAAAAAAAACACAGTTTTAAAACTTGGGTTCGGTCGTTTAAGCACTTGGGGTCGGACGTTTGAACTCTTGGGGTCGGTCATAACTTTTGCCTTATGGCTCCGAACCATGTGAAATTTTGGATTCTAACTAAGAATTATGGTCTGTACACGAATCAATCAAAAAATCTTTAAAGAAAAATTTAAAAAAATCACAGTTTTAAAACTTGGATTCGGTCGTTTTTGCACTTATGGTTGGACGTTTGAACTCTTGGGGTCGGTCATAACTTGAGCTATATGGCTCCGAACCGTCTTAAATTTTGGATACTTACTAATAATCATGGCCTCGACACGTATCAATCAAAAATTCGGCTTAAATAGAATTTTTGCAAAAATTCATCGTTTTACGGGCGCTTTGTAACAATAATTGTGGTCGTTCATAACTTTAGCCCTATGGTTCCAAACCGTGTGAAATTTTGATTCTTACTAATATTCATGGTCTGTACAAGAAATAAATCAAAAAATCTACAAAAGGTTTTTTTTTTTAAATCATCGTTTTAACACTTGGGTTCGGTTGTTTAAGCACTTGGGGTTGGACGTTTGAACTCTTGGGGTCGGTCATAACTTTTGCCTTATGGCTCCGAACCATGTGAAATTTTGGATTCTAACTAAGAATTATGGTCTGTACACGAATCAATCAAAAAATCAATAACTGAAGCGTTATGGCTTCGAACCGTCTGAAATTTTGATACTTACTAAGGATCATGGCCTCGACATGTATCGATAAAAAAATCGGCTAAAAATAGAATTTTTGAAAAATTTATCGTTTTACGGGCGCTTTGTAACAATAATTGTGATCGTTCATAACTTTGGCCCTATGGTTCCAAACCGTGTGAAATTTTGATTCTTTTTAATAATCATGGTCTGTACAAGAAATAAATCAAAAAATCTACAAAAGATTTTTTTTTCTAAATCATCGTTTTAACACTTGGGTTCGGTTGTTAAAGCACTTGGGGTTGGACGTTTTAACTCTTGGGGTTGGTCATAACTTTTGCCGACTTACTCCGAACAAGGTGAAATTTTGGATTCTAACTAAGAATTATCGTCCGTTCACGAATCAATTAAAAAATCTACAAAGGAAATTAAAAAAAATCACTGTTTTAACACTTGGGTTCGGTCATTTTAACACTTGGGGTCGGACGTTTGAACTCTTGGGTTCGGTCATAACTTGAGCGTCATGGCTCTAAGCCGTCTGAAGTTTTGGATTCTTACTAAGAATGGTGGCCTGGACACGTATCAATAAAAAAATCGGCTAAAAATATAATTTTTGCAAAAATTCATCGTTTTACGGGCGCTTTGTAACAATAATTGTGGTCGTTCATGACTTTGGCCCTATGGTTCCAACCCGTGTGAAATTTTGGATTCTTACTTATAATCATGGTCTGTACACGAATTAATCAAAAAATCAACAAAGATTTTTTTTTTAAATCATCGTTTTAACACTTGGGTTCGGATGTTTAAGCACTTGGGGTTGGACGTTTTAACTCTTGGGGTCGGTCATAACTTTTGCCTTATGGCTCGAAACCATGTGAAAATTTGGATTCTAACTAAGAATTATGGTCTGTACACGAATCAATCAAAAAATCTTTAAAGAAAATTTAAAAAGAATCACAGTTTCAATACTTGGATTCGGTCATTTTAGCTCTTGGGGTCGGACGTTTGAACTCTTGGTTTCTGTCATAACTTAAGCGTCATGGCTCTATACCGTCTGAAGTTTTGGATTCTAACGAAGAATCGTGGCATGGACATGTATCAATCAAAAAATCGGCTAAAAATAGAAATTTTGCAAAAATTGATTGTTTTACGGGCGATTTGTAACAATAATTGTGGTCGTTTGTAACTTAGGCCCTATGGTTCCAAACCATCTGAAATTTTGATTTTTACGAATAATCATGGTCTGTAAACGAATATATCATAAAATCTACAAGGATTTTTTTAAATTATCGTTTCAACACTTGGGTTCGCTTGTTTAAGCATTTGGGGTCGGACGTTGGAACTCTTGGGTTCTGTCATAACTTAAGCGTCATGGCTCTATACCGTCTGAAGTTTTGGATTGTAACAAAGAATCGTGGCATGGACATGTATTAATCAAAAATTTGGCTAAAAATTGAATTTTTGCAAAAGCGCTACTAATAAGAAGACAAGTAATGCGTTTGTAGTGTCGAATTCAGCGTATAAAAATTATGAACAATCGAAGTTTTTAATTGACTCTGGAGCGAGCGAGCACAGTATTTCGACCGCACATTATTTTCATCATTTTCAAGTGTTTCTCAAAAGTCCGTTATTGTTGGCAATGGAGCAATCATTAGTGTTTTGGGTTGCGGACAGATGGAGGTACAAGTCTATAACGGCAGTGAATGGATAAATACAACAATAAACAATGTTTTGTTTGTTCCGGATCTAAAGTCAAATTTATTCTCTGTAAACCGCGCAGCTGATCACGGGTACACTATTGTGACGAATGACAGTTCGTGTTTATTCTATAAAAATGACGTTGTTTGTGCGATAGCCAGTCGAGTTGACAGTTCATACTATTTGGATTTTCGCTTCAAATGCGAGGTCGCAAGTGTTGCTAAAACTATCAAAAATGACCTATACGAGTGGCACGAGAAATTAGCACATCAAAACTTTGATTATGTGAAGAAAGCATTGCAGAAAAATAACATTGAGGTAAAACAAACTGACGTACCCCAATGTGAGAGTTGCTTGAAAGGAAAGATACACCGTCTACCATTTAAGAGAAGTGAGCATGTCAGCACAAAAACATGTGAAATAATTCATGGCGATAAGTGCGGACCCATGGAAGAAAAATCAATTGGCGGGTCGAGATATTTTGTCATTCTAAAGGATGACTTTTCTAACTTTAGAAGTGTATATTTCGTTGAAGCAAAACACGAGATTAAGCGCTGTTTGGAGGATTTTATAAATAAAGCCGAAAATACTACTGGAAACAAAGTCAAGATATTTCGGAGTGACAATGGGCTGGAATTCATAAATAGAGAAGTAAAGGAAATATGTTCTAAGCATGGGATAACCCATCAGACTACTGTGCCCTATACTCCTGAACAAAATGGGAAAGCTGAGAGGGAAAATAGAACCCTAGTTGAAACTGCACGAACAATGCTACACGCGAAGAATTTACCTAAGAAATTGTGGGCAGAGGCGGTAAATACTGCTGCTTTTGTCTTGAATAGAACGGGGAAAGGAAAAGAAAGAAAATCTCCACACGAAATATGGACAAATAGGAGCTTTGATGTTCATCATCTGAAGGCTTTTGGTTCATCAGTGTATGCACATATCCCGAAAGAGAAAAGAAGGAAATGGGATAAGAAGGGTGAGAAGGGTTTGATGGTAGATTATGCTGAAAACGTCAAAGGCTATAGAATTTACTTCCCTAAGAAAAATAGCATAGATGTAAAGAGAGATGTCATTTTCTTAAGTCAAGAGGAAACAGAGGAAAATGAGGTGGTGTCGGATAATGTAAAGAGAGATGTCATTTTCTTAAGTCAAGAGGAATCAGAGGAAAATAAGGTTGTGTCGGACCTGAATACTCAAAGTTTGTTGGGGTCAGAAGAAACAGTGGAAGAACAAGAGGTTGCTGAATGTGAGGAAACTCAAGTTACCCAAAATGACAGTCGTACAAGTCTCAGTGAAAACAGTTCTTTATGCGAAAGTGAAAGCCAAACTGAATATGAGCCATGCAGTGATGAACTATCGGACTTAGATGAAACATTGTTACCTTAAAATTAAAGAAGCAAGCGAGTGAGGAAACCGACAACATTCTATCAATGTCAAAATGTTTTAAGTGAAGCAAATGAGCCAGTGACATACAAAGAAGCTATGAAAAGAAGCGATGCGAATAGGTGGAAAGAGGCAATAATTAGAGAATTACAAACTTTAGAAGAGAATAATACTTGGGATTTGTGTAATGCATCAGCACACGAAAAGGTTGTAAGTAGCAAGTGGGTTTTTAAGCTTAAAGGAAATGGTAATGAAAAGCAATATAAGGCTAGGCTAGTTGCAAGGGGGTTTGAGCAAAATAGTTATTTTGATTTAAGTGACATTTACGCTCCTGTGGCTAAATTATCAACATTTAGAATTTTTGTAGCAATAGCGACTAAATTAAATTTGCATATATATCAAATAGACGTAATAGGTGCGTTTTTGTATGGGGATATAGACAAAGAAGTCTATATTAGATTACCAGAAGGGGCTTATTCTGAGGGAAATAATATTGTAAAACTAAAAAAATCACTCTACGGTTTAAAGAGTTCCCCAAAGTGTTGGAACATAAAATTCAATTCTGTAGTAAATAGAGAGGGTTTTGTTAAGTCTAACTGTGACTCATGTTTATATTTAAGGTATTATGGAAATGAGAAAATGTTTATTTTACTTTATGTCGATGAAATTTTAATTTTTGGTACAAATGAGAAAGATATTTCTGAATTTAAGGGTACATTAGGTAAAGAGTTTAAAATGAAGGACTTGGGGCTAATATCAAATTTCCTAGGTGTAAATGTAAAACAAAATTTGAAAACGGGTATTACAGAACTAGATCAAAGAGAATATTTGGAAAATGTTTTAAAAAGATTCAACATGCAAAATTGTAAGCCTATGTCAACCCCTATGGACCCTAATTTTAACACTAAAATATTTTTAAAAGACAGTATTGATGTAGACAAAAGTATTCAGAATTTGTGCAGACAAATGATAGGATGTCTAATGTATGCTGCATCAGGTACCAGGCCTGATTTATGTTTTCCGGTGTTTATGTTAAGTAGGTATCAAACCTGTGCTAACAATGAGCTATTAAGTGCATTAAGCAGAGAGTTGATTGTAAAACATTTAAATAAGTGTGGTGTCATGAACTCAACTTTTGTCACATGTTAAAAAAAAAAGTATGGAATTAATTATTATTAGTTTTTACATTGAAAAGGGGTGATATAATATGGCAATGTAGATCGTGTAGGCTGGCTACAGCGCAGCTGTTAATATTGTCCAGTTGTCAATACGCAATGTACTCTCTTGTCTATTACTCTCTTGTGTACGTTTCCAATGATGAATAAAGAGTTAATATTATTACTGCATAAACTGGAGCTTTTTTTTTATAACAATCACTATTGTTTTACGGGCGCTTTGTAACAATAATTGTGGTCGTTTATAACTTTGGCCCTATGGTTCCAAACCGTCTGAAATTTATTTAATTACTAATAATCATGGTCTGTAAATGAATATATCAAAAAATCTACAAGGATTTTTTTTAAATCATCGTTTCAACACTTGGGTTCGCTTGATTAAGTACTCGGGGTCGGACGTTTGAACTCTTGGGGTCGGTCATAACTATTGCCTTATGGCTCCGAACCATGCGAAATTTTGGATTCTAACTAAGAATTATGGTCTGTACACGAATCAATCAAAAAATCTTCAAAGAAAATTTTTTAAAAATCACTGTTTGAGCACTTGGGGTTGGACGTTTGAACTCTTGGGGTCGGTCATAACTTTTACCTTATGGCTCCGAACCATGTGAAAATTTGGATTCTAACTAAGAATTATGGTCTGTACACGAATCAATCAAAAAATCTACAAAGAATTTTTTTTTTAAATCATCGTTTTAATACTTGGGTTTGGATGTTTAAACACTTGGGGTCGGACGTTTGAGCTCTTGGGGACGGTCAAAACTTTTGCCTAATGGCTCGAAACCATGTGAAAATTTGGATTCTAACTAAGAATTATGGTCTGTACACGAATCAATCAAAAAATCTTCAAAGAAAATTAAAAAAAAACACAGTTTTAAAACTTGGATTCGGTCATTTTAGCTCTTGGGGTCAGACGTTTGAACTCTTGGGTTCTGTCATAACTTAAGCGTCATGGCTCTATACCGTCTGAAGTTTTGGATTCTAACGAAGAATCGTGGCATGGACATGTATCAATCAAAAAATCGGCAAAAAATAGAATTTTTGCAAAAATTGATTGTTTTACGGGCGATTTGTAACAGTAATTGTGGTCGTTTATAACTTAGGCCCTATGGTTACAAACCGTCTGAAATTTTGATTCTTACTAAAAATCATGGTCTGTAAACGAATATATCATAAATTCTACAAGGATTTTTTTTTAATCATCGTTCGCTTGTTTAAGCACTTGGGGTCGGACGTTTGAACTCTTGGGGTCGGTCATAACTTTTGCCTTATGGCTCCGAACCATGTGAAAGTTTGGATTCTTACTTAGAATTATGGTCTGTACACGAATCAATCAAAAAATCTCCAATGAAAATTAAAAAAATAAATCACAGTTTTAAAACTTGGGTTCGGTAGTTTTAGCACTTGGGATCGGACGTTTTAACTCTTGGGGTCGGTCATAACTTGAGCTTTATGGCTTCGAACCGTCTGAAATTTTGGATACTTACTAAGAATCGTGGCCTCGACACTTATCAATAAAAATTCCGCTAAAAATTGAATTTTTGCAAAAATTTATTGTTTTACGGTAGCTTTGTAATAATATTTATGGTCGTTTATAACTTAGGTTCCAAACCGTGTGAAATTTTGGATTCTTACTAATAATCATTTTCTGTACACGAATCAATAAAAAAATCTACAAAGATTTTTTTTTTAAATCATCGTTTTAATACTTGGGTTAGGTCGTTTAAGCACTTGGGGTCGGACGTTTGAACTCTTGGGGTCGGTCATAACTTTTGCCTTATAGCTCCGAACCATGTGAAATTTTGGATTCTAACTAAGAATTATGGTCTGTACACGAATCAATCAAAAAATCTACAAAGAATTTTTTTTTTAAATCATCTTTTTAATACTTGGGTTCGGATGTTTAAGCACTTGGGGTCGGACGTTTGAGCTCTTGGGGACGGTCAAAACTTTTGCCTAATGGCTCGAAACCATGTGAAAATTTGGATTCTAACTAAGAATTATGGTCTGTACACGAATCAATCAAAAAATCTTCAAAGAAAATTAAAAAAAAACACAGTTTTAAAACTTGAATTCGGTCATTTTAGCTCTTGGGGTCGGACGTTTGAACTCTTGGGTTCTGTCATAATTTAAGCGTCATGGCTCTATACCGTCTGAAGTTATGTTATGGCTCGGAACCATGTGAAATTTCGGATTCTTCCTAAGAATTATGTTCTGTACACGAATCAATCAAAAAATCTTCAAAGAAAATTAAAAAAAAAAACACTTTTTTAAAACTTGGATTCGGTCATTTTAGCCCTTGGGGTCGGACTTTTGAACTCTTGGGTTCGGTCATAACTTGAGCTTTATGGCTTCGAACCGTCTGAAATTTTGGATACTTACTAAGAATCGTGGCCTCGACATGTATCAATCAAAAAATCGGCAAAAAATAGAATTTTTGCAAAAATTTATTGTTTTACGGTTGCTTTGTAATAATATTAATGGTCGTTTATAACTAAGGCCCTATGGTTCCAAACCGTGTGAAATTTTGGATTCTTACTAATAATCATTTTCTGTACACGAATCAATAAAAAAACTACAAAGATTTTTTTATAAAATCATCTTTTAAATACTTGGGTTAGGTCGTTTAAGCACTTGGGGTCGGACGTTTGAACTCTTGGGGTCGGTCATAACTTTTGCTAAGGCATAAGTGGCTCGGAACCATGTGAAATTTCGGATTCTTACTAAGAATTATGGTCCGTACACGAATCAATCAAAAAATCTTCAAAGAAAATTGAACTTACTAATAATCATGGTCTGTAAGAGTCGTGGCCTGGACATGTATCAATAAAAAAATCGGCTAAAAATAGAATTTTTGCAAAAATTGATTGTTTATCGGTCACTATGTAACAATAATTGTGGTCGTTTATAACTTAGGCCCTATGGTTCCAAACCATGTAAAATATTGATTCTTACCAATAATCATGGTCTGTAAACGAATAAATCAAAAAATCAACAAGGTTTTTTTTTTAAATCATCGTTTCAACACTTGGGTTTGCTTGTTTAAGCACTTGGGGTAGGACGTTTGAACTCTTGGGGTCGGTCATTACTTAAGCGGTATGGCTCCGAACAATCTGAAATTTTGGATTCTTACTAATAATCATGGTCTGTAAACGAATAAATCAAAAAATCAACAAGGTTTTTTTTTTTAAATCATCGTTTCAACACTTGGGTTCGCTTGTTTAAGCACTTGGGGTAGGACGTTTGAACTCTTGGGGTCGGTCATAACTTAAGCGTTATGGCTCCGAACAATCTAAAATTTTGGATACTTACTAAGAATCATGGACTCGACACGTATCAATTAATTGTGGTCGTTCATAACTTTGGCCCTATGGTTCCAAGCCGTGTGAAATAAATCAAAAAAAACCACAAAGATTTTTTTTTTAAATCATCGTTTTAACACTTGGATTCGGATGTTTAAGCACTTGGGGTGGGACGTTTGAGCTCTTGTGGTTGGTCATAACTTTTGCCTTATGACTCCGAACTATGTGAAATTTTAGATTCTTCCTAAGAATTATGTTCTGTACACGAATCAATCAAAAAATCTCCAAAGAAAATTTAAAAAAAAAATCACAGTTTTAATACTTGGATTCGGTCATTTTAGCCCTTGGGGTCGGACTTTTGAACTCTTGGGTTCGGTCATAACTTGGGGTCATGGCTCGAAACCGTCTGAAGTTTTGGATTCTTACGAAAGTTCGTGGCCTGGAAATGAATCAATCAAAAAATAGGCTTATAAGAGAATTTTTTGCAAAAATTCATCGTTTTTCGGGGGCTTTGTAATAATAATTGTGGTCGTTCATAACTTTGGCCCTATGGTTCCAAATCGTGTGAAATTTTGTTTCTTACTAAAATCATGGTCTGTACAAGAAATAAATAAAAAAAACTACAAAGAATTTCTTTTTTTAAATCATCGTTTTAACACTTGGGTTCGGATGTTGCACTTGGGGTCGGACGTTTGAGCTCTTGTGGTCGGTCATAACTTTTGCCTTATGACTCCGAACTATGTGAAATTTTAGATTCTTACTAAGAATTATGTTCTGTACACGAATCAATCAAAAAATCTCCAAAGAAAATTAAAAAAAAAACACAGTTTTAAAACTTGGGTTCGGTCGTTTTAGCACTTGGGGTCGGACGTTTGAACTCTTGGGGTCGGTCATAACTTGACCTTTATGGCTTCAAACCGTCTGAAATTTTGGATACTTACTAAGAATCATGGCCTCGACACGTATCAATCAAAAATTCGGCTAAAAATATAATTTTTGAAAAATTTATCGTTTTCCGGGCGCTTTGTAACAATAACTGTAGTCGTTCATAACTTTGGCCCTATGGTTCCAAACCGTGTGAAATTTTTATTCTTACTAATAATCATGGTCTGTACAAGAATAAAAAAAATCTACAGAGTATTTTATTTTTAAAAATCATCGTTTTAACACTTGGGTTCGGATGTTTAAGCACTTGGGGTTGGACTTTTGAACTCTTGGGGTCGGTCATACCTTTTGCCTTATGGCTCCGAACCATGTAAAAATTTGGATTCTAAGAATTATGGTTTGTACACGAATCAATCAAAAAATCTTCAAAGAAATTTTTTTGAAAATCACAGTCACTTGGGGTCAATCACTTGGGGTCGGAAGTTTCAACTCTTGGGGTCAGTCGTATAATAACGTAAGCTTTATGTCTCTAAACCATCTGAAATTTTGGATACTTACTAAGAATCATGGCCTCGACACGTATCAATCAAAAATTCGGCTAAAAATAGAATTTTTGAAAAATTTATCGCTTTACGGGCGCTTTATAACAATAATTGTGGTCGTTCATAACTTTCGCCCTATGGTTCCAAACCGTGTGAAATTTATATTCTTAATAATAATCATGGTCTGTACAAGAAATAAATCAAAAAACTACAAAGATTTTTTTTTTAATCATCGTTTTAACACTTGGATTCAGATGTTTAAGTACTTGGGGTCGAACGTATGAGTTCTTGTGGTCGGTCATAACTTTTGCCTTATGACTCCGAACTATGTGAAATTTTAGATTCTTCCTTAGAATTAAGTTCTGTACACGAATCAATCAAAAAATCTCCAAAGAAAATTAAAAAAAAAAATCGCAGTTTTAAAACTTGGATTCGGTCATTTTAGCCCTTGGGGTCGGACGAACTCTTGGGTTTGATCATAACTTAGGCGTCATGACTCGAAACGGTCTGAAGTTTTGGATTCTTACGAAGGATCGTGGCCTGGACATGAATCAATCAAAAAATCGGCTTAAAAGAGATTTTTTGCAAAAATTCATCGTTTTTCGGGGGCTTTGTAACAATAATTGTGGTCGTTCATAACTTTGGCCCTATGGTTCCAAATCGTGTGAAATTTTGATTCTTACTAATAATCATGGTCTGTACAAGAAATAAATAAAAAAAACTACAAAGAATTTCTTTTTTTAAATCATCGTTTTAACACTTGGGTTCGGATGTTGCACTTGGGGTCGGACGTTTGAGCTCTTGTGGTCGGTCATAACTTTTGCCTTATGACTCCGAACTATGTGAAATTTTAGATTCTTACTAAGAATTATGTTCTGTACACGAATCAATCAAAAAATCTCCAAAGAAAATTAAAAAAAAAACACAGTTTTAAAACTTGGGTTCGGTCGTTTTAGCACTTGGGGTCGGACGTTTGAACTCTTGGGGTCGGTCATAACTTGACCTTTATGGCTTCAAACCGTCTGAAATTTTGGATACTTACTAAGAATCATGGCCTCGACACGTATCAATCAAAAATTCGGCTAAAAATAGAATTTTTGAAAAATTTATCGCTTTACGGGCGCTTTATAACAATAATTGTGGTCGTTCATAACTTTCGCCCTATGGTTCCAAACCGTGTGAAATTTATATTCTTAATAATAATCATGGTCTGTACAAGAAATAAATCAAAAAACTACAAAGATTTTTTTTTTAATCATCGTTTTAACACTTGGATTCAGATGTTTAAGTACTTGGGGTCGAACGTATGAGTTCTTGTGGTCGGTCATAACTTTTGCCTTATGACTCCGAACTATGTGAAATTTTAGATTCTTCCTTAGAATTAAGTTCTGTACACGAATCAATCAAAAAATCTCCAAAGAAAATTAAAAAAAAAAATCGCAGTTTTAAAACTTGGATTCGGTCATTTTAGCCCTTGGGGTCGGACGAACTCTTGGGTTTGATCATAACTTAGGCGTCATGACTCGAAACGGTCTGAAGTTTTGGATTCTTACGAAGGATCGTGGCCTGGACATGAATCAATCAAAAAATCGGCTTAAAAGAGATTTTTTGCAAAAATTCATCGTTTTTCGGGGGCTTTGTAACAATAATTGTGGTCGTTCATAACTTTGGCCCTATGGTTCCAAATCGTGTGAAATTTTGATTCTTACTAATAATCATGGTCTGTACAAGAAATAAATCAAAAAAACTACAAAGAATTTTTTTTTAAATCATCGTTTTAACACTTGGGTTCGGTTGTTTAAGCACTTGGGGTTGGACGTTTGAACTCTTGGGGTCGGTCATATCTCTTGCCTTATGGCTCCGAACCATGTGAAAATTTGGATTCTAACTAAGAATTATGGTCTGTACACGAATCAATCAAAAAATCTGCAAAGAAAATTTAAAAAAATCACTGTTTTAGCGCTTGGGGTCGGAAGTTTGAACTCTTGTGGTCAGTCTTAACTTAAGCGTTATGGCTCTAAACCGTCTGAAATTTTGTATACTTACTAAGAATCATAGCCTCGACACGTATCACTCAAAAATTCGGCTAAAAACAGAATTTTTGCAAAAAATTATTGTTTTACAGGCGCTTTGTACCAATAATTGTGGTCGTTTATATCTTTGGCCCTATGGTTCCAAACCGTGAGAAATTTTGGATTCTTACTAATAATCATGGTCTGTACGCGATTCAATCAAAAAATCTACAAAGATTTTTTTTTTAAATCATTTTTAACACTTGGGTTCGGATGTTTAAGCACTTGGGGTCGGACGATTGAGCTCTTGAGGTCGGTCATAACTTTTGCGTTATGGCTCCGAACTATGTGTAATTTTGGATTCTTACTAAGAATTAGTCTGTACACGAATCAATCAAAAAATCTTCCAATATATTTTTTTAAAAATCACTGTTTAAACGACTTCAAAAAGGAGGAGGTTCTCAATTCGACTGTATTTTTTTTTTATGTTTGTTACCTCAGAACTTTTGACTGGGCAAACCGATATTGATGATTCTTTTTTTATTTGAAAGTTAGTGCTTCTCGTGTAGTGACATTTTAATTTGGTTGAGTTTCGACAATGCCATCCATGAGAAAACCATATAAGTCTTAAATTTGCATTAAGTATGTGCGCGACAAATCGACGAATAACTCAATATCACGCCAACCGGTTTCGATGATTCTTTTTTTATTGGAAAGGATGTACTTCAAGGGTAATTTGATGAGAGTTTGGTTAGGTTCTGATTATCGGATCCGTGACAAATTAACGAAACTCGGCCAAATCTCTTGATTTGACCCTAACGTCGTTATGGTCAAAGTATGTCTGTCTCATATGAGCAGCATGTTTAGTAGGTTTACCCATATTCAGACAAATTAGTTACTGTACTTCAGATTCCCTAAAAATCAAAAAATAAACAAAAATTTTAACAAAACAAAAAATCGACTTCAATAAATGCACTAAAAAAGAAAAAAAATAATTTCGTATTCTTCTACAACTTCATAATCAACTTACTTTTTCTAATCATCAATATATAGGTACGATAGTTATTTTTGGAGTCGGTGACAGCAAGTTGCTTGTGCGACACAAGCACATCTCACCTATAACTATGTACGTAGTTACAAACCTACCTTGACTGACACCGACTCTAAAAGTAACAATCGTACCTACATATTGATGATTAGAAAAAGTAAGTTGATTATGAAGTTGTAGAAGAATACGAAATTATTTTTTTACTTTTTAGTGCATTTTTTAAGTCGTTTTTTTGTTTTGTTAAAAATTTTGTTCATTTAGCACTTGGGGTCGGACGTTTGAACTCTTGGGGTCGGTCATAACTGAAGCGTTATGGCTCTGAACCGTCTGAAATTTTAGATACGTACTAAGAATCATGGCCTCGACACGTATCAATCAAAAATTCGGCTAAAAATAGAAATTTTGCAAAAATTTATTGTTTTACGGGCGCTTTGTAACAATAATTGTGGTCGTTTATAACTTAGGCCCTATGGTTCCAAACCGTGTGAAATTTTGGATTCTTACTAATAATCATGGTCTGTACACGAATCAATAAAAATATCTAGAAAGATTTTTTTTTTTAAATCATCGTTTTAATACTTGGATTCGGTCGTATAAGCATTTGGGGTCGAATGTTTGAACTTTTGGGGTCGGTCATAACTTTTGCCTTATGGCTCCGAACCATGTGAAATTTTGGATTCTTACTAAGAATTATGGTCTGTACACGAATCAATCAAAAATCTTCAAAGAAAATTTAAAAAAAATCACAGTTTTAAAACTTGGGTTCGGCCGTTTTAGCACTTGGGGTCGGACGTTTGAACTCTTGGGGTCGGTCATAACTTGAGCTTTATGGCTTCGAACCGTCTGAAATTTTAGATTCTTCTAAGACTCATGGCTTGGACACGTATCAATCAAAAAATCGCCTTAAAGTAGAATTTTTGTAAAAATTCATCGTTTTACGGGCGCTTTGTAACAATGATTTATGGTAGTTCATAACTTTAGCCCTATGGTTCCGAACCGTGTGAAATTTTGATTCTTACTAATAATCATGGTCTGTACACGAATCAATACAAAGATTTTATTTTTTTTAAATCATCGTTTTAATACTTGGGTTCGGTCGTTTAAGCCCTTGGAGTCGGACGTTTGAACTCTTTGGTTCGGTCATAACTTTTACCTTATGGCTCCGAACCATTTTGGATTCTAACTAAGAATTATGGTCTGTACACGAATCAATTAAAAAATCTACAAAGAATTTTTTTTTTTAATCATCGTTTTAATACTTGCGTTCGGTCGTTTAAGCCCTTGGGGTTGGAAGTTTGAACTCTTGGGGTCGGTCATAACTTTTGCCTAATGGCTCCGAACCATGTGAAATTTCGGATTCTTACTAAGAATTATGGTCTGTACACGAATCAATCAAAAAATCTTCAAAGAAAATTAAAAAAAAAAATCACATTTTTAACACTTTGGTTCGGTCGTTTAAGCCCTTGGGGTCCGACGTTTGAACCCTTGGGGTCGGTCATAACTTGAGCATTATGGCTCCTAACCCTCTGAAATTTTGGATACTTACAAAGAACCATAGCCGCGACACGGATCAATAAGAAATTTGACTAAAAACAGAATATTTGCCAAAATTCATCGTTTTTCGGGCGCATTGTAACAATAATAATTGTGGTCGTTCGTATCTTTAGCCCTATGGTTCCGAACCGTGTGAAATTTTGGATTATTGCTTATAATCATGGTCTGTACACGAATCAATCAAAAAATCTACAAAGAATATATATTTTTTAAAATCTTCGTTTTAACACTTGGGTTCGGTCTTTTAAGCACTTGGGGTCAGACGTTTGAACTCTTGGGGCGTGTCATAACTTTTGCCTTATGGCTCCGAGCCATATAAAATTTTGGATTCTTGCTAAGAATTATGGTCTGTACACGAATCAATCAAAAAATCTACAAAGAATATATATTTTTTAAAATCATCGTTTTAACACTTGGGTTCGGTCGTTTAAGCACTTGGGGTCAGACGTTTGAACTCTTGGTGCGTGTCATAACTTTTGCCTTATGGCTCCGAACCATATGAAATTTTGGATTCTTGCTAAGAATTATGGTCTGTACACGAATCAATCAAAAAATCTACAAAGAATATATATTTTTTTAAATCATCGTTTTAACACTTGGGTTCGGTCTTTTTAGCACTTGGGGTCGGACGTTTGAACTCTTGGGGTCGGTCATATCTTTTGGCTTTTGGCTCCGAACCATCTGAAATTTTGGATTTTTACTAAGAATCATGGCACGTATCAATAAAAAAAATCGGCTAAAAATAGAATTTCTGCAAAAATATGTAGCAACCAGCCTAGCTATACTACGCATTGGGATAGACGAGGTTACCCGAGGCCTGGATTTCTATTACGCCTACATAGACGACATCCTTATTGCCTCAACGTCAGAGGAAGAGCACCTGGCCCACCTCAAGATATTATTCCAGCGCCTTCAGGAATATGGTGTCGTCATAAACGCCGCCAAATGCCATTTCGGCTTGACTAAGGTCAAATTCCTAGGATACCTGGTGTCTGACGCAGGCACTTCACCCCTCCCAGATAAAGTGGAAGCCATCAACAATTACAGTCAACCAGCTTCCATCAAGGATCTCCGCCGTTTTCTGGGAGCTATAAATTTTTACAGAAGATTCATTCCCAACGCCGTGAGGACACAAGCTCCACTCAATGACCTCCTAAAAGGAAATCAAAAAGGCAAGCAACTCGTGCCTTGGACTGCCGAAACAGTAAAAGCCTTCAGCAAGTGCAAGGAAGCTCTTGCCCAGGCAACCCTGCTCGTTCACCCAAAGTGCGACGCCCCACTCTCTATTGTCAGCGACGCGTCTGATACTACAGCTGGTGCTGCACTCAATCAATTCGTTGCAGGTCATTGGGAGCCTCTAGCATTCTTCTCAAAGAAGTTTTCAGCAGCTGAAAAGAAATATGGCGCATACGACAGAGAACTCCTAGCCATCTATCTCGCTGTGAAATACTTTCGCCACATGGTGGAAGGCAGGTCGTTCACCATATTTACCGACCATAAGCCCATCACGTTCGCCTTTCAACAAAGAGCAGACAAATGCTCACCAAGGCAATTCCGCCATCTGGACTTTATCAGCCAGTTCACAACTGACATCCGACACGTCTCCGGAAAAGACAACATCGTCGCGGATGCTCTCTCCAGGGTCGAGACGATAGACACTTCTCTGGACTACGCGGTGCTAGCAGCTGACCAGATGTGCGACCCTGAACTGGAACAACACTTGCAGGGAAGTTCTAGCCTACAATTTAAGAAAATCAACATTCCGGGTACTAACGCGCATCTCTACTGTGACGTCTCAACTACCACAGCCAGACCCTTCGTCACGAAGAAGTTCAGACCTGCGGCATTCAATGCGGTTCATCAGCTGGCACACCCTGGAATCAAGGCCACGGTTAAGCTTATAACTCAACGTTATGTTTGGCCGACCATCAAAGCCGAGACTATTAAGCTCGCACGCAATTGCCTCCAATGCCAACGAAGCAAGGTGACACGGCACCTGTCAGCATCCCTGGGAGACTTTCCCAGGCCCTCCGCTAGATTCGAGCATGTCCACATCGACATAATCGTCATGCCCTCTTCAGAAGGATGCCAATACTGCCTGACGTGCGTGGACAGATTTACAAGATGGCCAGAGGCATTCCCGATCCCAGACCAAGAGGCTGAAACAGTGGCGCGCGCTTTCTACAAGGGCTGGATTACAAGATTCGGCACTCCGCTCCGCATTACTACGGACCAAGGGAGACAATTTGAGTCGAGGCTGTTCAGGCAGTTAAATTGCCTGGCAGGCACGACGCAAATCCATACAACTGCATACCACCCCGCAGCAAATGGCATGGTGGAAAGATTTCATCGCCAACTAAAGGCAGCGATCAAATGCCATCAGAATAACCGTTGGACGGAAACGCTTCCCACCGTACTCATGGGAATCAGAGCAGCTTGGAGAGATGATCTCGCTACAACCTCAGCCGAGCTAGTATACGGCGAGCCGCTCCGCTTACCCGGCGAATTCCTATGTCAACAACCTAATTTCAACGACGACACCGGAAGCTTCCTTAAGGAACTACGGAAACACTTCAACGAGCTGGGACCAGTTGAAGGTACCCGCCATGGTAATGGACATCATTTCGTCTTCCAAAATCTTCCCACAGCTTCTCACGTCTTTTTGAGGGATGACACAGTCAAGCTATACTACGCATTGGGATCGCCCCGAAAATTATCGGTGTTTCCAGAAACAGCGCCGGTGTTAAAATGTACGCAAGCGAACGTACGAGAGCATTCCCGCCTACCAGCTAGCACGGGTGACTTGCGACTGATTCATGAGTACCTAATACACCGAGTCAAAACTACCTACCTCTCACGCGTTCCAGAAAAGGTACGAACCATTGTACGCTTGAAATGCACAGGTTCTAGCGCCTTCGGGTGACTAGCCGAAGTGACGATTTACCACTAATACTACACTCGTCGGGCCATATAAAAGACGCCTAGTAACAGCGAAAATGCGGTATTCGTTCAACTTACCACGGAGCAGTTGCCTCGTCTATCCGCGATCAACCTTGACCCAGTGCGTAAATTCGTTTGTAGTATTTATCGCCGTTACGTGACCGTGTTACAATTGTGTATGTTTATTGCTATTATTGTATGGTACTCATTAAAGGTTTTTCATTACGCAACCTCTTTGTTCATCATTCCGCCATACCTACAGCGAGTACCTACAAATTCATCGTTTTACGGGCGCTTTGTAACAATAATTGTGGTCGTTCATAACTTTGGCCCTATGGTTCCGAACCGTGTGAAATTTTGGATTCTTACTAATAATCATAGTCTGTTCATAAATCAATCAAAAAATCTATAGAGATTTTTTTTTTTTTTTAAATCATCGTTTTAACATCGTTTTAAATAGAAGCCAAAGAGTGGATATTAACGGTACTCTTAGCGATCCTGCCAATATTGAATACGGTGTACCTCAAGGAAGTACTTCCCAACCTTCCTCTTCCCCACCTCCTTCCCCTCCCCGCTACCTTCAGCCTCACAACATACCCCAATTGGGGATGCCATAGTCTCACTGGCTCCAGACGGGAGCAGTTGAGATTCTTGTGCGGCATTCACTGTAAAAAAAAAAAAAAAAAGTACTCTAGGAACACTTTTATTTAATACTAGCTGACCCGGCGAACTCCGTACCGCCATATATTTATTTTCGTTATTTTATTAGAAATTCCCGAAAGACTTGTACTATTCATTCCCGCCTCGGCTTCACACGGGTGGTGTACATTCGCGGACTAAGGAAATGTAGCACTTCCGGTAAATTCAAATCAGTTGGATTATCAATAATTCCATGTATCGAAAGATTTACGTACTAAATCACGAAAAATAAGACAAAATCTTCCGTTTACAATACGACCATAAAATTAAATAAAATTACAATGAAATAATTCGATCATAACTATTGCAATGCCTTGTAATGTACAACATTTTTAGTTTTTCCTTCTAGAGAGAAAACAAATAGCGCCTATGGATTGCCGACTCGAAAACGCAACGTTCAACTAACTGCCCATGCGAAAAACACCGCAATTCAAGGTTTATTCCACACACTTCTAATGATTGGCCTTGGGATTTATTAATTGTCATTGCGAATGCAAGGCGCACTGAAAACTGGACACGTTTAAATTCAAAAGGAAAGTCAGTTGGCATTAGTGGTATTCTGGGAATAAGCACATTCTCGCCTTTAAATTTTCCTATGATTATTGGTTACGCACATACTAATACATACACATACCTACACAGCACATACATACTATCACTGCTTGGACTTGGTTTTAATTATTGTTGCAAGTCCTTTTGTCCTTATTCCCCCAATCGCTTACCCGCCAACCTTACCCAGTCTGCAATAAACTCCCGCTGCATATAGCCATCACTGTGCTCTGCTCACGAAAAATCCGCTATCAAAATAATTGCGCCATGTACCTACTATAAAATAACGAACATTTATGCCTATTGTGATTGTGCCTCTTGGATGGGAAAGGAATCATACAAGTGCTTTACCCTTTTCCGGTGAGTCCTCTCCTTTTCTTTGCAACATGTATTTTTACCATTTTTAGGCAGTGATTAGTAACACAAAATTCAAGGTCCTTCGCCAGTCATTTTACAAAAAACACATAATCCACTCTCACCACATAAATAATCATACATTTTTGATCCTAGCGAGCCGGATATATATTTTTGGACCACAATATTAATAAAAACCATAGAGCAGAGTGAGATTACGTTTTATAACATCGCACAAAACGCATTAACGGTTTGATATACCTACATGAGTAATTTGTTTTCTATACTTGTTTCATTAAGTTGGAAATAACATATTTACCCGCTGTTAGAATAAATAAATACGAGGCATCCTTTTAATATTTATTTCTGATAACTTATGTAGTTGTATTTTGCTGATAAAATCGCATTTACCTACCTTATAAATAATACGATTATTTCTTAATAATTGTATTATTGGATATCATTACAAAGTGGAATAATATTATGATCGCAATATTTATGATTTGTTAATGATAATAAACGCAATAAATAACTTTCTTTACCCGCTCTGTGCACGTATTCCGTTAACCTTTACACCGCGCAACAGTCAATTTAACCCTGTGAGCGGATTACAATGAATTAATTGAATATATTAATTAATTAATTCCGCATAAATAATACAGACTCATCATACCGCATACCTTATACTGCATATCGCATACCGCGTATCGCATACCGCATACCCTTTAATCTCATACCGCATACCCTTTAACCGCATTCTGCATACCGCATACCCTTTTAACCTCATACCACATTCCGCATACCGCATACCCTTTAACCTCATACCGCATTCCACATACCGCATACCCTTTAACCTCATACCGCATTCCACATACCGTATACCCTTTAACCGCATACCGCATACCCCTTACCTCAAACCGCATACATCATACCGCATACCCTTTAACCTCATACCGCATTCCACATACCGCATACCCTTTAACCGCATACCGCATACCCCTTACCTCAAACCGCATACATCATACCGCATACCCTTTAACCCCATACCGCATTCCACATACCTTATACCCTTTAAGCGCATACCGCATACCGCATACCCCTTACCTCAAACCGCATACATCATACCGCATACCCTTTAACCCCATACCGCATTCCACATACCTTATACCCTTTAAGCGCATACCGCATACCGCATACCCCTTACCTCAAACCGCATACATCATACCGCATACCCTTTAACCCCATACCGCATTCCGCATACCGCATACCCTTTAACCGCATTTTTAGTTGTTTTACGTTTCATATTTTGTAAATATAACTGGAATAAAGAAAATGGCTACGAGCGCGTCAATCGAGTCGTCTCGGGATGAAAGACGTCTCAAACGTTTAAATGCTAAACTAGCCGCTAGCTTTGCGAGCTTACAGTCGGTGTATGACAAGATAAGGAAAGCTTCGGAAAGCATTTACGATCGCCAATCTTTTTTATCAGGCGCAACTACTGTTGAAAAAATTCGTTCTGAATTTATAACAATCTTAGATGAAAAGGTGGATTGCGAACTGGAATTGAATCCGGAAGCAATCGCTGAATATACTCAATTAAATGCATTTGAAGAACTCTTCGGTGTTATTAAATATACAGAAGCAAATATGCTGTCGAATCCGGTTGCGAAACCTCGCCGTCAAATTAAGCTACCTGCATTGGAAATAGCGTGCTTTAGCGGGAATCTGGATAGTAGGTCTCTTTTTTATGAAACATATATTTCAGTTATACATTTGAATGATTCTCTGGATGATACGGAAAAAATGCAGTATCTGATGTCTAAATTAACCGGAAAAGCATTAAGTATTTGCAAAGCTATTACGCCTACGGGTACAAATTATCAAGTTATCTGGGACGCATTGTGTACTAAGTATAATGATCAACGCGTTCTTGCTGAATTATACTTTGACCGATTGCTGAAATTACCTCCAGTTAACTCGGCCACGCCCGCTTCTTTAGAGAATTTTGCAGATGCATACTCCGCGAACATCGCCGCGCTGAAGCAATTGAAAATAAAAGACCTCGCATAATTCATATTGTTGCAACTGGGTCTTAAACGTCTTGACATAGAGACTGTAAAGGCTTTTGAATCTTCTATTAAAAATAATGAAAATCTACCGTCCAGCGCGGAACTAATCGACTTCGTAAGAGTACAGCAACGAATTCTTAATCGCGCACAAATCACGCAACCGACATCGAGCCGTCTTGGCTCAAATAATAATTATACCGCTAAATCGCAAAAAACTAATTCCGCAAAGGCATTTATTAATGTCGAAAAAATCGATAATCACTCCATCGAAATTTGTTTTTGCTGTCAAAAGGGATCGCACCTTTTATACCAATGTTCTAAATTCACAAGTCTAGAACCACGCGAGCGATTTAACTGTATTAAGTCATCAAAGATTCGAGTTTGCGTGAACTGCCTCAGTACTAGGCACACCACGAAAGCTTGTAAATCGAAGACTACATGCAAAACATGCGCGCTCAACCATCATAGTTTGTTGCATTTCAAACAAACTGATGGGCCGAAGTCAAAAACGGACCCAATACCATCTCCCGCGTCACAAACGGATGCCGATAATGATAACTTAAATTCTTCGAATCCGGTTTCGTTATGTGTGACAAATTCATGCTCAAGTGCAAATACTACTGCACTATTAGGAACGGCTGTTTGCACTACCAGAGACGCTAAGGGCCCGGTACAGACGATACGGACTCTAATAGATAGCGGCTCCCAAAGGGACATAATTACGCGCAAATGCTGTTCACGCTTGAATCTTACGGTGCGGTCATCTCCAAGTACTTACGTCACGGGAATAGGTGACGTAAGAAATGTGACAAATGGCGTAACTTGCTTAAAATTACTCTCCCGCTATGACATCACTCAGTCGTATACGATTAAACCATATGTAGTAGAAACCATAACCAGTGAGTTGCCTACTGTTAACATTAACCGCTCCTCTTTGTTGTATCTTGACAATTTGCCTTTAGCAGACAACATTCTGTACGCCCGGTGAGATTGATATCATCTTGGGATGTGACATGTTTGCTCGCATTCTAAAGGCAAACAAAATATCAGGTTCTCTCGGCCAGCCATTTGCCATTGAAACTACTTTGGGATATCTCATCTTGGGTACTGCCCCAACGATGATTGAAAACCCAAGTATAAACACCACGCAATCATTTTGTACGTTCACACAAAATGATGAATTTTGCCTTTCGCGCTTCTTCGAATTGGAAGACATTCCAGATGAGAAGTTTTTAACGCCTCAGGAACAAGAGTGTGAGGATATGTTTAAACTCACTACTTCTCGTGACACGGCAGGTCGTTATATCGTCACGTTGCCGTTTCGAAACGGTCCCTCTGTTCTCGGTGAATCGTTACCCGCCGCCGAACGCAGGTTTCGATCTCTCGAACGCCACTTAATATCTCAACCCGCAATAAAGTTAGAATACGACAAAATATTGTGCGAATACCTTCAGAAAGGCTACATTTCCCCAGTTGACAATTCTGACTTACCGCATTACTTAATCCCGCATCATATCGTAGTTCGCGAAGATAAACTGATAACCAAAATCCGGATAGTGCTGGACGCAAGTATAAAATCCGATTCGGGTTACTTGCTTAATGACATCCTATATACCGGAAATAATTTACAAGGTGCTCTATTTCGCATTATCCTCAATTTACAACTATTCGCCGCGAGAGGATTCGATCTTGTAAAATTCTCTTCTAATTCTCCAAAGTTTTTATCCACGATTCCTACAGCTCGTCGTGTTAAGGAACATGTGGAATTTAATCCCGATGAAAACCTGAAAATACTAGGACTTCATTGGATACCCGCTTCTGATCATTTCGTATTTGTCGTACACACCGACGAAAGAACTTGTACCAAACGAAACATTCTCTCGACGATTGCTCGTCTTTGGGATTTGATGGGTTTCGCCGCACCAGTTGTATTATTAGCTAAGCTTATAATTAAATATCTATGGGAGTACAACCTGGATTGGGATGATCCTCCTCCTGACACCGTTGTCACGCTTTGGCGACAGTTTAAAAAGGAAATGCCATTATTGCAATTTATTAAAATTCTTCGCATTTTTGGTGTCGAATACCAATGTGTATTAACACTTATCGGGTTTTCTGACGTAAGCGAACGCGCATTTGGCATTATGTACTTACATTATTACTGTCCAAATAATAACAAAACTAAGGTTGCTCCTGCGAAGACGATTTCACTTGCGCGATTAGAACTATGTGGAGCGATGGTACTTGCCCGATTAATGCATACGGTCAGTAATACCTACACATCAAATTCGAAAGCTCATACGACTTTAGCTTTTTGCGACAGCACGGTTGCTCTAGCGTGGATAAATTCACCGCCCGCAAAATGGCAGACTTTCGTTGCCAACCGTGTCTCACAAATACAAAACCATCTGGGGGCTGAATGCTTCCATTATATAAAAGGACAAGACAATCCCGCCGACTGCTTGTCGTGGGGTCTTACGCCCGCTCAACTAATCGACCATCCATTATGGTTTAACGGTCCCGTCTTTACCCAATTACCTAAACGTAATTGGCCTTTACAACGTTTTAATACGAAATCTGTGACTGATCCTCCCGAACGGAAAACGAAAATTTTGATGTCCGTTCAAGACCGCCTCAAAACAATTGCTCCTCACTTTGGTGGGATCTGGGAAAGTAACATTAAATGCCTGAAAGGTTATTTAAATAAAATAGTAGGCACCTCTCTACTGACGTATGAAGAGATGCAAACAGTGCTTTCTCAGATTGAAGCAATTCTAAATTCACGCCCGCTATCTGTACTTAGCGTTAACGACGTTTCGGCTCCAATGCCGCTAACCCCCGCGCATTTTTTAACGCTCACTCCCTTAAAATCTTTACCCGCTGCTGATTTGTCAGACGAGCCAGTCAACTTGGTACAACGCAAACATCTTGTGGATCGTCTTGTTCAGACGTTCTGGAACCGATGGCGAATTGAGTATTTGAATACTTTGCAAGCTCGCCAAAAATGGAATACAAATGCGAATCCGGTAACGACAGGCACTGTAGTAATGATTAAGAGTGACAAGATCGCGCCACTTCAATGGCCTATTGTGGTAATAGTCAATGTCTACCCCGGGGCAGATGGGGTGATCCGCATTGCGGATGTTAAAACTAACTCCGGAATATACCGCAGGGCAGTCGTTAAACTCTCTCCCTTACCGTCACAATAGATTTAACAACATCTTAGAAGTTAGTTCATAATACTTTTATCCTTAAAATCAATTAGGTTAGTTTCACGGTTAAATAGGTACCAAACCTTACTTTTAGTTTTATCTACCGCATATTATCATATTAACATATCATATTTTTACGTTTCAATGTTTTATTTTTTTCTTGCTATATCGGTCAATTTGACCCTTTGGTAAAAGTATTTATATAACTACATAAATATTTTCATAACTTTACATAATTAATTGCATTCTACCGCGTGTTACAATTTGTTTGCGCATTGAAACGTATTGGCACTCTTTTGGTTTATGGAAGTGGATTCTTTCATCCCCTTCCAGGCGGGGGGCATGGTTACGCACATACTAATCCATACACATACCTACACAGCACATACATACTATCACTGCTTGGACTTGGTTTTAATTATTGTTGCAAGTCCTTTTGTCCTTATTCCCCCAATCGCTTACCCGCCAACCTTACCCAGTCTGCAATAAACTCCCGCTGCATATAGCCATCACTGTGCTCTGCTCACGAAAAATCCGCTATCAAAATAATTGCGCCGTGTACCTACTATAAAATAACGAACATTTACGCCTATTGTGATTGTGCCTCTTGGATGGGAAAGGAATCATACAAGTGCTTTACCCTTTTCCGGTGAGTCCTCTCCTTTTCTTTGCAACATGTATTTTTACCATTTTTAGGCAGTGATTAGTAACACAAAATTCAAGGTCCTTCGCCAGTCATTTTACAAAAAACACATAATCCACTCTCACCACATAAATATCGTAACTTCAATCAAATTTTTCATAATTTTATTAACTGCGAGTCTTGTTCCATTGCACAATTTTGGCTGATTTAGATAACGTAACATAATTATCACAGAGCCAACCTTGAGTTGTAAATTGTGTGGCGGTAATACTGGCAAATTCAATGAATTTAGGAATTCAGTAGTGGTTACGCCCATACACATACCTACACATACCCATACCTACATAGCACGCATACATACTGTCAATGCTTGGGATTGGTATTAATATTGTTGCAAAAAAAACGAAACTTAATGAAGTTTACTTAGAAATACTTAATAACAATTTTGATATTATTATTCTAACGGAAACATGGTTGAATGACTCTATTTCTGATGCTGAAATTTTTGGTTTGCGTTATAATGTTTTTAGAAGGGACCGTAGCAGTTCCTCTAACCACAAAAGTGATGGAGGGGGTGTATTGATAGCCGTTTTACAAGAATATCAAACTAACCGCTGTAAGCATTGGGAAAGTACCTTGGAAGATGTATGGGTGACCATCAAATTCAGCCAAAATAAACTAACGAGATGTCTCTACTATGTGCTGTTTATATACCTCCCCCGTTGCTTGTTGATAATTTTGATTATTTTTTTGAAAAAGTTGGCAAGGTTATGGATGCCGTTGGTGAATCAAATACATTAATTTTAGGAGATTTCAACCTGGGAAATATCGGTTGGACCCTCAACGAACCAAACCAGACTCATTCCCTATCTCCAGAAAATTATAATACTGACATCGGTAACCATCTTGTAAATTTTCTTGCCCTAAATAACCTCAATCAATTCAATGGCATTGCTAATAGTAACTGTAGAATCTTAGATCTCGTTCTATCCAATTCAAAAACAATACAAGTCAGGCAAAGTACCGAAATCCTAAGTCGCATTGATATACACCATCCACCTTTAGAGATTGAATATAGTCTTGATTTCAAATTAACAAAAATGCTAAAAAATAAAAACTTACTTAAATATGATTTTAATAAGAATGATTACGTTCAATTCAATCAGGAATTACAAGAACTGAATTGGGCACTTCTTTTACCTGATTTCATGTCGGTAGACGATATGGTTTCTTTATTTTACACTCATTTGTATCGTATAATTGAGAAATGCGTAACCAAATTTGTAAATCGTGTTATGCCGGCGCCAGACATGTGTTCAAAGATGTGTTCACACATTTGAAGACTTTGCGCACACCTTTGTTCACATATGTGTGTCTCTGCCAGATATGTGTTCAAAGATTTGATCACTCCTTTGAGCTCACAGTTTTCAAATAGACTTCACACAACATGGTCGACGATTTGGTCGACACAGTTTGCTTCTATTATTTATGTGCGTCTAATTATTTATATTATCTAATTAATTTATCTAATTATATTTATCTAAATATATTTATCTAAATATATTTATCTAAATATATTTATCTAAATATATTTATCTAAATATATCTATCTAATTATATATTTATCTAAATATATTTATCTAAATATATCTATCTAATTAATTCTTCGATAGAGCAAGGTATTGAAGAGTGGTGTTTAATTGAGTTCCAGGCGTCATTGATGTTATTTCGATTTTTATGCCCTTTACGTTTCGGATCCCATATATCTGGCTCTACTTGCATCAACTCTATAAACTCGAAAACGCTCTCATTATTCCACTCCATCGTTAGTTCGTTTGGCTGTCCACGCACGACTACTCTCCACGGCGACGCTCGCGCAACTGAGCTTCGCGCAGTGTGGCAGGCATGCAAACATTTCGACGCTGATCCCTTTGATGTGCGCTAAAGAAACTGACACGGAACGGCAAAGCGCACATATGTGCCCAAATAAGTGAACACAGTATCATTTGCCCGTGCCACACATGTGAACACATATTTGAACACATCTTTGAACACATGTCTGGCGCCGGCTTTAGAAATATGGCAATGTAAATAGTGAATCTTAGGTTGGCTACAACGTAGCTGTTAATATTGATAAGTTGTCAATACTGCAATGTACTCCCTTGTCTATTACTCTCTTGTGTACCTTTCCAATCGTTAATAAAGAGTTAATATTATTACTGTATAAACTGGAGGATTTCATTTATAACAATCACAGGTTATGGGCCCAGATCCCCAGATTCGCTAATCTGTTGATAAAGTTTAAGTACGCAAAGTGAAATCAAGCGGGAGTGAATATCAGCGAAAAGTGAGGTTAAGTTGCCGGAACGCGTGCAGAAAATTTTCGTTGAGAAGGATAAAAACCACTGATAAATCTGATCAGGCAGGGCAGGAAGCAAAATGGAAGGAAACGTGATGACTACCAATGCATTGAAGTTGGAAGGGGCAAGGAATTGGAATATTTGGAAGTTTCAAACGACAGTTTTATTGAGAGGACAAGGATGCCTGGACATTGTAGAGGGGCGCACTGTGAAACCTGAAGAGATTATTGCACGAACCACTTGGGAGACAAAAGATGCTAAAGCTCAGACGTTACTGATTACGAGAATGTCGGAAGACGTTATGCTACATATCATATCATGCACAACGTCGACTGCAATGTGGAGAAAGCTTCTAAGTGTATATGAACAAAAGTCAGAAACCAGCATCCATATTATCCAACAAAGATTTTTTCAGTATAAATATGATAAAAACATCGAAATTTCAGTATTTCTGTCTAAAATTCAAGAGATGCAAAGTCAGTTGAAACAAATGGGCGAGAATGTATCGGATAAATTTATAATAACCAAAGTATTAATGAGCTTGCCGGATGAATATAAACATTTTATATCGGCGTGGGAATCGGCGCCTGACGACAAACAAACGTTCGATAATTTAATAGCCAGATTATTAATTGAAGAAGAAAGAGTGAAAGAGAGAAGATATGAAATACAAGAAACTTCATCCTCGTCGGCGTTTGTAGCTAAAAGAAATCTGAAGTGTTACAAATGTGGAAAAGCCGGACATTTTCAAACTCAGTGCAGAAGTAATAGAGACAATGAGAAAAAGTTGAACGAGCAAAAATGCTTTTACTGTGGAAAATTCGGACATTTTAAGGCACAGTGTCGTTTTAAAAAGTCAAAGGAAAATAATCAAAGCGCTACTAATAAGAAGACAAGTAATGCGTTTGTAGTGTCAAATTCAGCGTATAAAAATTATGAACAATCGAAGTTTTTAATTGACTCTGGAGCGAGCGAGCACATGTGTTTCGACCGCACATTATTTTCATCATTTTCAAGTATTTATCAAAAGTCCGTAATTGTTGGCAATGGAGCAATCATTAGTGTTTTGGGTTGCGGACAGATGGAGGTACAAGTCTATTGTCACATCACTATTGTATGTTGCACATCACTAGTGAGGAACTACTTCTATAATGTTTGTCATCTGTGGTTTATCTATTGGGAACTAATGTCAATCAATGTCAATGGTGTAAACACCTCTTCAATAAAAAGTCTTTTATAAAATAATAACAGTGTTTTCCATATTAAATATATAACTAAACATGGTGTCAGATGTGGGGTGCTAATATTAATAATATAATATATTAAAAATTTGTGGTAAAAAAAAAAAAAAACAAGATGTCAAAGGATGCGCCAAAGTACGTACAACATGATTTTAATGCGTTGTCAAATCTGCACGTATCATCAAATAACATAAATAACGATGGAATATGGAAAAATTGGTGGCAAAATTATGAAATATATTTGGTGGCCTCAGGTTTGGAAGAAGCCCCAGAAAAACGAAAAATAGCAATTCTACTTCATTCCATTGGCTCCAAAGGTATGGAAATTTTCAAGTCATTCAACATGAATATGGAATCTATCACGCTAAAACAAGTCAAGGAAAAGTTTGACAATTATTTTGCACCACATAAAAACTTAACAATGTTAAGGAATTCATTTTTTACACGAAAACAAAATATTTCTGAAGACATCAACAATTTTCTACTGGACCTAGAAAACAAAAGTTTGGAATGTGAATTTGGAGAACTAAGAGAATCTCTGGTAAGAGATATATTTATTGCAAACATGAGTTCAAATTTGAACCACATTCGTCAACGCCTACTACAAGATTCTGCATTGTCATTGCAAAAAACGATAGAAATCGCAAAAACCATATTAATGTCACAAAACAACGCTGAAAAAATAAATCAACAAGTATTTGTGTGTATACACAGAAAACATTCTTCAAATAAATCACAAAAGTACATCAAGACAGTCAAGATCACCGTCACCATCATCACATCGTCATTTTCACTCAACGTCAAGTCAGTATGGATTTTCCAATCGTCATGGATCACCGTCATCATCACATCGTAATTCAACGTCAAGTCAGCATGGGTTTACCAATCGTCAAGGGTCACCGTCACCATCATCGTCAAGGTCAAGTGGTCACAACAATCCATGTGGAAGATGTGGACAACATCACCGCTTCAAATGCCCAGCTATAAACATCAAATGCAGGTCATGCAATTCTTTTGGTCATTTTTCAAAATTCTGTTTTAAAAATAATTGTTACAAGAAAATCGGAAATTTAAAGTCAGAAGATTCAATACCCAATGATGACAGTGCTAATTGCTCTGAGGGACATTTCATTGCAACAATAAGAAATATTAACAACAGTAAGTTTTCAAGTCAAGCATGGCATTTAGATATAATTATTAATAACATAATATTAGACTGTATTTTGGATACAGGAGCAGACATTAACGTAATTTCAATATCAGACTTTAAATTTATGCAATACTATTTTACAAAAAGTTTCTACCAAAGTGTCAGGTTTTGGTGGAAATAAAATACCCATTATTGGTCGTTGTGATCTTATGTGTGAAATACATGGAAATATAAATAACATAATATTTTTTGTAACAAGTTTAGATTAATAAGTAATTAAGTTTAGATTAACTGCATAATGAGAGAATATTTTCCATTAAAAAATATTGATGAAATTAGGTCAAAACTTATAGGTGCTGCATATTTTTCACATTTAGATGCTTATTCTGGATTCTGGTCACTAAAATTAGATGAAGAAAGTAGTGATTTATGCACTTTTCAAACTCCATTTGGAAGGTACAGGTATTTAAGATTACCATTTGGAATAAATGCAGCAACGGAAATTTTTTATAGGATTATGGTAGATTTGTTTGGGGATCTGGAAGGTATTTTAATTTTTGTCGATGATTTTCTGATTTATGGAGAAACTGAAGAAATTCATAACATTAGATTAAGAAAAGTCTTGGAAAGGGCTAGAGAAGTCAATTTAAAATTAAATAAGTCAAAATGTAAATTTTTAGTCAAGGAAGTATGTTTCCTAGGTTATATTTTTAGCAAGGAAGGTGTAAAAGTCGACAAAGAGAAAGTCAAAGCTATATTAGAATTACCGTCTCCAAGTCAAAGATTTGCAACGATTTTTGGGAATGGTAAATTATTTAGGTCCGTTTATTGAAAACTTGTCTGATAAATCACAAATTTTGAGAAATTTATTAAAAAATAATGTAGTATGGTCATGGGACGAGAATTGAAAATTTTGAAGGAAGCTATTTCAAATGCAACAGTTTTAATTCATTATGATCCAAAAATACCATTAACCTTGTCAGTCGATGCATCAAAATCAGCTGTAGGTGCAGTCATCATGCAAAATAACCGTCCAATTGCATATAGTTCAAAAACAATGACACAGTCGCAGGAAAATTATGCTCAAATTGAAAAAGAATTATTTGCCATACAATTTGGTTGTAATAAGTTTCATCAGTATGTTTATGGTAACAAAGTGACAGTACAGACTGATCATAAACCTCTTGTCTATTTATTTAAAAAACCTTTACATGATGTACCAGCTAGATTGCAACGTATGATGTTAGCTCTTCAGTCTTACGATTTAAATGTGGTACATGTCCCAGGTAAAGAAATGTATATATCGGATACTTTATCTAGAGCTGCTTTGAAAGATCATTATATACCCGATTATGAGTCTGATCTACATTGTCATGTAAATTCAATCTATATGAACTTAGCTATTAGTGAAGAATATCGTAAAAAATTGAGTAATGCTACTGCTTTCGATGAAACTATGCAAATATTAAAAAAATATTATTACGAAGGTTGGCCAAATAGTAAAGATAAAGTCCATTGCACTTTAAAATGTTATTATAATATTCAAGACGAGATTCATGTTATTAATGACTTCATATTTAAGGGTAATAAATTATTAGTACCTCAGTCTATGCGAAAAGAAATGTTGAATAAAATTCATGAAGGACATCAAGGAATAAACAAATGTCTAAGATTAGCAAGAGATTCTTTATTTTGGCCTAGTATTTCAGTAGATATAAAAAATTTTATTGAGCAATGTCAAATATGCAATAAATTTAAAGTTTCGAATCAGAAGGAACCACTGCTAACTTATGAAATGAATAAGTTTCCATGGCAACAAGTAGGTATTGATTTAATGTATTTTGATAATCAAACATACCTTATTGTAACAGATTATTATTCAAAGTATATAGAAACTGCTTTTCTCAATAATAATTCCACTGCAAAAAATGTAATAATTCACTTAAAGTCTGTTTTTGCACGTCATGGAATACCAATGTCTTTAGTGTCTGATGGAGGTCCTCCTTTTCAATCAATTGAATTTAAATCATTTTTATATGATTGGGACATAGAACATGTAGTTACTAGTCCATATCATTCACAGTCTAATGGTCAGGCAGAGAGTTCTGTTAAAATTATAAAAAAACATTCTTAAAAAATCTAAAGAAACAAATACAGATCCTTATATAGCATTATTACATTATAGAAACACACCCAAAGCTAATTTGCCGTCACTTGCTCAATTATTAATGTCCAGAACTTTGAGAATGAATATTCCCTTAGCTAAAATTAAATTAAAACCAAAGGTTGTAAGATTTTCCGATTACAGAAAGTGTATTGAAAAAAATAATGCAAGAAATTCCAAATATTATAATGTGAATGCAAAACCCATGTCTATATTACAAACAGGAGATAATGTATACTTTAAGAAAAATCCCAAAAGTACTTGGTTACCAGCTATGGTCAAAGAAAAATTAAAATGTAATAGGTCCTATATTATTCAAGATTATTATGGTAACACGTACAGACGAAATAGAATTCACTTAAAACTGAGATATAATGAAAACGTTAATAATGATCATCTGTCCATGCAATCTAATCCGGCACTTGAAGAGGCAAAAGCTGGAGATGAGAGACAGGTGGGAGAAAATAACATTAACAACCCTTACATTACCAGATATGGTAGAGTTGTCAAACCACCGGATAGGTATAATGTGTAATGTTAATTTAATTAAAATTTTATTGTATAAATAAAGAAAGGGGATGTCACATCACTATTGTATGTTGCACATCACTAGTGAGGAACTACTTCTATAGTGTTTGTCATCTGTGGTTTATCTATTGGGAACTAATGTCAATCAATGTCAATGGTGTAAACACCTCTTCAATAAAAAGTCTTTTATAAAATAATAACAGTGTTTTCCATATTAAATATATAACTAAATGTGAACTGTAACAGTGAATGGATAAATACAACCGGATCTAAAGACAAATTTATTCTCTGTAAACCGCGCAGCTGATCGCGGGGACACTGTTGTGACGAATGACAGTTCGTGTTTATTCTATAAAAATGGCGTTGTTTGTGCGATAGCCAGTCGAGTTGACAGTCCATACTATTTGGATTTTCGTTTCAAATGCGAGGTCGCAAGTGTTGCTAAAACTATGAAAAATGACCTATACGAGTGGCACGAGAAATTAGCACATCAAAACTTTGATATTTTGAGATTCTAAAGTATGACTTTTCTAACTTTAGAAGTGTGTATTTCGTTGAAGCAAAACTCGAGATTAAGCGCTGTTTGGAGGATTTTATAAATAAAGCCGAAAATACTACTGGAAACAAAGTCAAGATATTTCGGAGTGACAATGGGCTGGAATTCATAAATAGAGAAGTAAAGGAAATATGTTCTAAGCATGGGATAACCCATCAGACTACTGTGCCCTATACTCCTGAACAAAATGGGAAAGCTGAGAGGGAAAATAGAACCCTAGTCGGCAGGGCCGGATCTACGAAATCTGGCGCCCTGTGCAGTAGGTACCGATGGCGCCCCCCCTACATTCTCCTAGAGACTTAAATCGTACAAAATAAAACAATAACGAGCGTAAGCTAACTAAAATTGTCAGCATTTTAAAAGGCGAAAGTCGGTTTGTTTGATTCACTAGAACAAAAATACGGCGCTGTGATTGGTTATTGAATTTGGATCGCACCCATTCATCGTAAAAGACGGTAAAAGATATATGGAAAAATAGATCTTACGTTTAAACTAAATATATGGAATTTGTAAAAACATTCTGTAACTGACTATAAATTCGTAAGCCGTTGATACCAACCTGATGCGTGCGCATTCTGTTTCTTTGGAAAGTGTTGCTAGAGCGTAATAATTATTTCGTACTATGGGTAATTTTTAAACGATTCAGGGAATATTATAACAAAATTTTAATACAAATTTATTTTCTCACGGCGCCCCTTCGGAGTTGGCGCCAGGTTTTTTGCACGTTTTTGAACGTATGGCAGATCCGGCGCTGCTAGTCGGAGCGGCACGAACAATGCTACACGCGAAGAATTTACCTAAGAAATTGTGGGCAGAAGCGGTAAATACTGCTGCTTTTGTCTTGAATAGAACGGGGAAAGGAAAAGAAGGAAAATCTCCATACGAAATATGGACAAATAGGAGCTTTGATGTTCATCATCTGAAGGCGTTTGGTTCACCAGTGTATGCACATATCCCAAAAGAGAAAAGAAGGAAATGGGATAAGAAGGGAGAGAAGGGTTTGATGGTAGGTTATGCTGAAAACGTCAAAGGCTATAGAATTTACTTCCCTAAGAAAAATAGCGTAGATTTAAAGAGAGATGTCATTTTCTTAAATCAAGAGATAAAAGAGATTAATCAAGATTAAAATACATTATCTAGCAAACGCATGTTTTAGAATTTTAATTTTAGTTTCAATAAAATCATTAAAAAATATGTACGTACATGTGTTTCTTGACGAAAATTGGTCCATTTGTGTATTTATTTGCGCACTTACAAACTAATATATTTCAGATTTTTTTTAACATTCTTATTAAATTTAGACATTATTGAAAAACGATAAATACTTATAATCAAAACATAATTACAAAAAGTACGTTATTTTAATAGTTTTATCATTACGCCTTTCAGCATTTTTGGATGAAGGTATAAATTAAAGCTAATTTGGATTGAAATAAATTCGATATTGAGTTATAATTTTAAAAAGCTGGTTCGGAGAATAATTAATCTTTCTCATTGTAACCGCCCTGCACGATCGTAAGAAGAACTTTCGACGAAATGAGGATTTTCGTCCGCTGGCAGGTTAAACGCTCTTAACCCTCCCGTTGCTGAAAGGGGTTTCCATAATTTATAAATTTACTATTCTCCATGTAGAATTTTTAATAGAGACTTTACGATTTTGATATTTTTTGTATTCCTGCAAAACCGATAAACACATATTCGGCCATTCAAAAAAAATATAAAATTGTCCTAGATTAAAGCGTAAAAAAATATTTTGTTACTGTGTAGGTATCATTCCTTGCCTTGAATGATATTTCTTGTTCGCTCGAACCACATCTACGACAAAATAAATTATGAGAAATGCTCCATCTCTCTCCCGCATTAGTTAGCTTATGGCTATAGTTCCCTGTTCTACTCTCACCTCGCCAATTTACGGCATCTCTTTCCCACGCACTACATCGAACGCTGCATAAGGGTGTAACGACATAGTGTCCTTTACCTAAACCGTCGCCGGTCTGGCTGACCCAACCAGCTGTATTTATTGGGGTTTAGCTACAGTGCGTGTCGAAACACTAAAGCGGGCGGTAAAAAAATAATTTGAATTTTGAAAAGTTTGAAGTGCGGTTTTTGGGGTATATCGTTCCATTCTTGTGATATTGCCTTTCAATAACTGTGTTCATAATGACAAGAAGGGGGTCTAACTGATGAAGAATTATTGAATTATAGATAACGTTCGACCCACAAAATGTAGGCATTCAAGACAGAAATATCAACTAACTCCATATATATTCGAAATAGCCATCTCCTGTTTGCCCTTACACATGGATATTGTATCACCGGTGGTGTCAACTATCGGGAGGTGACAATTCCTCCCTTTGTTTTGTTGTAATGTAAGATAATATCGGGTATCTCCATAAAATAATTGTGTCATCTATGACAATAATGTAATTTTTTTCGTGAATCCAAATATTGTTGACAGTTCTTCCTTTTTTTATTACTACCTATGCACTTTTTCATCCATTTCTCTCAAATAATTTTATACTAAAAATAATTTAAAATATAACAATCTATGTATGTACCTTCACAGTTTAAAAAATCAATAAAAGTTGGGTTACTTTGTTTGAATTTTATAAGATATAATTTATCAACAAAATGCGAGAGGTTAGCGACAGGCAATTATTATGTTTATTATTAGAATTTCCCACCATAGTTGGAAGGGTATTCCGAGTAATTGATAATAATTAGTGGCAGAAGGGTATTTTTAAAATGGACCGTTAAAAATAACATCATGGCAATGCAAATAACATGAATATAATGACATTTGGGAAATAACTCATTAATAGTTTATTCTCTTGTACCTATAACAAGTATTATTATTTTCCAGATATTCATGGATTCCTAGGAGCATTACTTGCATATCATTGCTCTGGTACTGCCTTCTCAGAAATTTATAATGATTATTGCGGAACATGGAACTAACATTTTTCCCGTTTCATGTAAGCGGCACTTTAGGGGGTTATTTAAATTGTTTTATCTCAAAATGGGGTACACAATAATTATTTTTAGATTTTTACAGGCTCAATTGTTCGATTTATAAAACAGTTTAAAACCGTTCTTCAACTAGTTTCTAGTGTAGGTAATTTTATATAGCGTACGTTCACTTATAATAAATGATCTTTTATTTAAAGTGTTCTACTTCTTTCTTTTAAACCACTGTATAGTTATTGTAATTAACACTATTTGATTCTTTGCATTTCTTTTATGTGTTAGTTTGCCCTTCTTGGACCTTGCTAAATATCTGTTTTAGAAGATGATTCAAATAAATAATAAATATAATATTTTATTATTATATGCTGAATTTAAATAAATGATTAAATTGTTAAGTTTTTAAGTAATTGTTGTGATACCGACAAATTTGTATGTATATCTTGCGTAGTTTAATGTTTTATAATTTTTGATATCTGTTTTTTTGATATTTTCTTATGTATGTAAATCAAATACCATACCCCAAATAAAATTTAAATAAAAATCGATGTTTAGTTTTTAATTTTATTTTTGTTATTTTGGAACCACCCGGTTACAATTCGCTCCGTCACACTGGCCTGCCGGCAGGTACCAAGTACCGACTAGGAAGCTAGTCAAAGCCGTCATGGCCGGAGCGTTTGTTGAAGAATGATTTTATATAAAATTAACTAAATAGTTTTAATATTATGAAATTAACTGTATAATAATATTTTTTAACGGAAATACATTAAACATGTAGGCCATAAGAGTAATTTTCCATCAAACTTATGAATAACTGGGAAAAAAGGCATTGAAATGATAAAATCCCTGGGGTTGTAGCGTCACCCCTCATGGTACCCAACGTTTTGTTTTTCATGTTGGCATGCCGAAGGTTAAGGTACAGAATTAAACCATGCTCCGTGATTTCGATAAACGGCATTATACAACGTACTTCCAGAAACCAAACTTTAAAATGCTGCCACAAGCCTAAAAAAAATGTAATTACAATAATCCCTACCTTAAAAGATGCATATTAATATACCCAACATTATTCCACCAATATATCGACATCGATACAACCTTATTCTATTATGTTGGATACAATATTATTCTGGACAAGGTCTCAATTGTACAATGGTATTCGGGAAACTGCATAATTATAGTATATTCTCGGAAACAAATCAAGATAGTACATACATAGACAATATACCTAATATTACAAAATCAGTGGATTCATTTTTAAAAACGTATGTGGGCAATTTGCCACTAAAATTATGGGCAATGTAAGGAAATTAAATGCTTTATAAAAATTTAATGATATAAAACGGAATGCCGAGTAGATATGTATGTAATGGTACTTGTCGAGAACGGATTTGAACTCCGCTGGTTTCCGCATAACGCGTTCTGGTTAGAGATGGGTAAGTTTTGCATTTTTCCGGAGGCCTCCGAGACATGCTTTCTTTTAAAAGTACTCGAGTTCTAGGAGCAGGTCCCGGGTCCGAGTTCTTATGTGCGGACTGAGCACTGGGTGCTATGGCGGCGCACCGAGCCAGGACGCACGGTTCACGCACCAGGAGCCAGGATCTGCTCCTAGAACTCGAGTACTTTTAAAAGAAAGCATGACTCGGAGGATAAGAACCTGCACGCGGACTTAGGCCCGTCACCCGTCGCACCCAAGCACGAGTTGTGCGTAGTACATTTTGGTAAAACGAAATTCATTCGTGTCACAAGACACCATGATAACGTGGTCCAGCTGACTGAGCGACGATTATTCTCACAGAAATCTGTGTATTGATCATGCCGCGGTGCCAATTGATGTGTTTATTTATGCTTTTCGGTACACATTATTTTATAATCGTTTCTCGGGGCTTCGGTCACTGGAGATTGTTTACAACTTGTTATTATTTTTTTGTTTATAAACATTCAAAATTAATAGATATTGTCGTGTTTTTTTTGTGAATTTTAATATTTATGTCACCGTTTATGATCTCAATATTTTATCTTATTCGGGATAAGTAATACATTGTCTTTACAGGCAGAGTCCAGCCTGTAAAGACAACGTATTACTTAACCTGAATACTATCGGAAGTCTATCAGTCAAAAATTGTACATCAAATTTCCCATACGTGTTAAACACTAAACAGAGGTAACTATTTTAATAGAGGTGATTATCCTTATCTCCTCGCCGACTTGAACAAAGAAAATTATTTTTATATGACTGGTAAGGCCGAAAATACATTTTTATAGAAGTACTCACGTGTCAGGATGCGTGTTATGTTAGTGTCATGATATTACCGCATCATCTTCACAGTACACAGATGACAATGATTTTATCAAAAAATATTAATGACGTACTTCATCTCATATGGTAGGTATAATTCTCAATTATGATTATAAAATTATCAGTATAATTTCCAATTTAGGAGCCGAGTGTGGGTACCGCCGCCCCGGGAACCGTTTATTGGATAACCAACACCCCTGTCATAGGTCGCATCAAGCGGTTCGCTATGTTTAGTGACTTCGCAGGAGTGCCCGAGTTCATGGGATGAGGTTTTTTTCTTTCCCAGAATTTCCTTTCCTTCCTTTCTAAAAAGACCCTCCATACTCCATACATCTGTGTACTTTTATGTTTCTAATTACCTATCTGTGAACATTAATAATTGGTCTGTTTTTTGTTATCCTCTTATGTATATTATGTTATTAAGACTTTATGTTCCTTAAATAAATAAATAAATACAGCATCCCCAAGAATGACATAAGCCCTGGGATTTTTTTTCCTCGGGGCCTCCTGAGCTAATGTAAAAGCTATGTAAAAATAATATTAATAAAAATAAAATAATATTTCAATATTAGCGCTCTCCCTCCAAGATTCTTATTTGCGTATCTTCTCTATTTTGGGCGGGTTAACTGCACCGTAACCGGCACTTAAAAATACATATTTTTTAATATCACTCAAATAATGTATTGCTAGATTGAATTATTAGTGCGTGACAGCCGATATTATCATTTAACTAGTTAACTCATTGGTACGGAAAAGAAACCCAACGTAACCCAAAAACAACGTAAAGTTCGTAAACAAAATCAACTGCTAGAAAAGCAAAGGCTGCTCATTAGTACCAGGAGAACTCGCGACTCGCGAGTGGAGCGTAGCGCAAACACGGGGACGCCGGCCGGTGAAGGTATTCGTGTTCCTACTACCCACCACTCTCACCAGTACCAGGAGAACTCGCGACTCGCGACTCGAGTGGAGCGGAGCGCGAACACGGGGACGCCGGCCGGTGGAAGCATTCGGGTTCCCGGTCCGGCTCCGAGTTTCGGGTTTGGGACCGAGCCCGAGTTCTAGGACCGGGTTCTCTTGGAGTAGTCGATTTGAAAAAGGAGCAGGAGTAGGAACCGCTTCTCGCAAAGGAACCGCTTCTCGCAAAGGATCCGAGTACACGGGCCCATTCCAACTGAACCGACACGTCGCGCGTCGCTAGTTCTGGTAGGTTCAATATAAATTGTTTGAAAAAACAAGAGCACTACAAATTTTGGTGATTTGGGAAGGCTCGAAAATAATTCAACGCAATTACTGCTCTGGCATTTTGATAATATGAAAATAATTTTAAAACTTTTTCCACAATTGCATAGGCCGGTATTAATGGAAGCGTAATGATTCTACACAGGATTGATATAAAAAGGTAGAGATTCGTATCAAATTTTTCAGTTTTCCGCGTATTCACATCAAGTTGCAATGTTCTCCATTACATTAATCGCCCTCTCTGCGCTCCTGGTAGGTTTAAAAAATTGATTATTTTACTTTTGAAGAATACCGAGCTTCTTCGTAGAAATGCCGCAATTTAGGTATCTTGGTCAAATACTAAGAATGAAAACCGACTTCTATTGAAAATTCTTATTTTATTTATTATGGAAAATCAACAGATATTTTACACTTATAATAATAACATTAATAATACACATAATATCCAATAACAGATTTTACCATAATTAAAAAGTTTAAAAAAAGTAAGGGTCCTGTACCCGTAAGAAGTTAACAAAAATATAACCTTAAAAATTATTTTTAAAAAAAAGACGTAAAAACACAATATAAACTATAATAATCTGCTTACTAAATTTCAAAACATAAAGTAAGTAGTCAGAGTCAGAAATCTATTCTCACTCCACAACAGCAATAATAAAAATATGTACATACCTACAACTCAGAGTGAACACAAGAGTGATAAATGACACTCAGAGTGATAAATTCAAAAACTATTTTCAAGATTCAAAAAAAAACATGGGAGGAGTGTAATAAAATTTTAGGAACTAAATGTAAAAACGACTGTGATGAAAATGCTTCTAAATATCTGTTGAAAGATCGAACAAAAGAAGTTTTAATAAATGATTTTGTTGATTATTTCTCTGAAAGTGTTTACAATATGTTACATAAGTGCAATCACAAGACAACTGAATTTTAACCAGAGGCGATGCCTCAAAGCATGTACCTACCGAGGGCAAAAGCGGCGGATATAGAAAGTATTGTTAGACAAATGAAGATTTCTTCCCCAGGAATTGATAATATCAGGATGAAAGATATTAAAAAACATATTTTAATCCTTGGTCCAATTATAACCCATTTTATAAACAGAATCTTATTTCAAGCTAAAATCCCCGATGATTTAAAATGTAGTATTATAAGACCTATATATAAGGGAGGTGACCACACTGTATTGGGTAACTACAGACCAATTAGTATCTTGCCATCTCTAGAAAAAATTCTTGAAAAATATATTCAAATAAAATTAATAAAATATTTAGAAGATTTTTCTATAATAGATACTAATCAATACGGTTTCCAAAAAAAAAAGAGTACCGAATTGCTGCTTCAAAAATTTGCCAACATGATAAATAATGAATTAAACTGTAAAAAACATACATTAGTCTTATTTATAGATTATTCGAAAGCTTTTGATACCATTGATCATGGTAAATTACTTAAAATACTAGAAATTATAGGAATAAGAGGAAAACTACTAAAACTTTTTGAAAATTACTTAAACAACCGATGCATGAAATTAAAACTCTTAAAATCTTTAAGTAAAAAAAAGAAGTTTTTTGCCGGCGTTCCTCAAGGTTCCATATTAGGTCCAATCCTATATATTATATATGTATCTTTTATTAAATTCATTTTTAGACATGTAAAGTACTTTGTATACGCGGATGATACTGCTTTAGTTATTTCTAGCAGTGATTTGCAAACTTGTATAGATCTTTTACAAAAAGACTACATTGAACTCTCAAAATGGTCTCACGACTCTGGCTTAATTATAAATGCCAAAAAAACTAAATTGTTACACATAAGATCCCCTAATGTTAAGGTATGTTTTACACCTGAAATAAAGACACATACATCAGATTGCTTACACAATGGTATTCCAGCATCGTGTACATGTGAAAATATGGAACTAGTTAAAGAGTATGTTTATTTAGGTGTTATTATTGATTGCTTTTTCAAGTGAGATATACAAATAAACAAAGTTTGTGCACGATTAAGATCAATTGTAAACAGATTGTATAAACTAAAATTTTTTGTTCCTCTCTGCACACTTCGAATAATTTATTTATCTCTAGCTGAATCTGTTATAAGGTATGGAATAAGAGCTTGGGGATTTTCTTGTAAAACAAATATAGACCATGTTCAATCAGTGCAAAATTCATTGGTTAAATTATTAGCTGAAAAAAATTTATACAAAGAAAGGCATAATATTCCATACTTTTATCAAAGTCTCAAAATTCTTTCAGTGAGAGCAATTATGTGGTACAAAATTATATTTCAGCACATAAATAACCCTTTATATATAAACAGGCTGGAACACAACCATAATACTCGTTTTAACTTTAATGAAGGACTAATTGTACCTAAACATACAAATAAATATGGACAAAGAACGTTAAATTACATGATTCCCAGTTGTTTAAATATGCTTCCAGCTGAAATTAAAAACTGTACCCAAAACAAACAATTGGTGAACTTACTGAAGACTTGGCTTACGGAAAGAATTCATTTGTATTAGCTTACAATAACATATTACTTATTCTAAAGACTTTAAAATTGTTATTCATGTTTTCATATTTTTTTTTTTATGTAAGTAAAAAAATTAATTTTATCTTATATCTATAATTGTAAAAATGTATCTAAATATATTTCTGTAAAAAAAAAATTTATTTAATTTTATATCTTTAACTGTAAAAATGTAACTATTTAAATCACTATAATAAGATCTTTAATGTAAAGAACCCGTTAGACAAACTACTAAAAAGTAGTTTATCGGGACTTTTTGTCTTATATTTGTAAAATGTTTAAAATAAATAAATAAAAAATAAATAAAAAAATAGTAAGTCGAATGACAAGTACGTAACTGGAAAGGATTCACAGCAATAACATGATAACTTGCAATACGGTGAAAAAATTATTTAATGTTGGCTATGACATACTTTTTTAAGGTACTTAAATTACATGAGACTATGTCTATATTATTAAAATTCTTATCAAATACATTGCATGCTCTGAATATAAAAGCATTTCGTCTGAGATTAGTAGAACATTTTTGAAGATGAAAAAGTGATTTTTCTCTGGTTCTAACGCCTGGGACTCTAAAATTAATCTCAGCCAAAATGGGCGAACAATCAATAAAACCATTGATCATTTTATGAAGGTACATTATATCTGCGGATTCTCTTCTAATTTTTAATGATTTAAGTCCATAAAGATCCAGCGAGCTGTTTATGTCATGACAACCATTATTAAACTTGAAATTTAAATGCTGGACAAATTTTCTTTGGATGGCTGCAATGCGTTTAATATAAATATTATATTGAGAATTCCATATTTGAGAAGCAAATTCAAGATGACTGCGAACATATGAAAAATAAAATATTTTAAGTGTTTGAATGTTCTGGAATTCTTTTCCAATACGGAATAAGAATCCTAACATTCTAAGGGCTTTCTTCGCAATCATATTAATATGTGCCTCAAGTAGAACACCTAGATCACGAATTTGAGTAACCCTAAGTAATCCTGTATTAATGCAATCCCAGAGGGAAGACGTTCAGTGGACTGCCCAGGTAAATGTTGGAAGTAGCAACTTCATAGGCTGTGCGAGGAGAGGCTGGGTCCATTATGAACAGAAGCCGCCGACGTAGCGCAGGAAAGGGATGCCTGGAGGCACTTTGACGAGAGGAAGAAGATGAGTTGAGACTTTTTAACTTTCGCACGCACTTGGGGTTAAGGCTTGTGTAATGTCCTCTCTATGCAAAGTAAGGTAGAATACCAATTAACCCTAGATGAATTCTGGAATACAGAAATCAAAAACCTGTAAACCACAACTACCCTACATCAGATTTGTAAGATAAAATATTGTAAAATTAAAAACTGAATAAACATACAAAAAAAAATGTTATAAAAGTAACTCGAAAAAGAATGTTACACAAACTATGTAAATAATGCCGAGAAAATCGTTAAGAATAATGTGAAATTTTCGAGAATCGAAACAAACCTCCTCTGGTATATTGGTGTGTTCCACGGACAATTTTCTTCGAGTAATGGACAACTAATTTGCAATCTTTTAACGATTATTTTCGATCTGTTTTGGTCCCCTTTCAAACTAAAAACATTTCCATTAATTCTGTAGAAAAAAATTACATCCAACTTTTATTTTTAATTGTGCTGAACAACTTGTAACATTTGTGGAATTACTGTACACACCTTCTAACCAAAAAGGCGTATTTTCTACTGTTTGGAAAAAAGCTTTTGTAATGTCTGTTTTTTTTTAAAAGAGGGATAAACACAATGTTGAGAATTACAGGCCTATATCAAAGCTACGCGTTTTAAGTAAAATCATAGAAAAGGTCGTTTACGACCAACTCTTTAATTTATATAAAAACACAATTAAACTAATCCCAGCGAGAGCCCGTATTGACATCATCGAGGTTCGTTCTCTTCCTTTTCACGATTTTTTTTTAAAACTAAAAAAATAGAAGATGGTATACTAGAATGATGATAACGTGTACGATCTCTCGCAGGGAATAGTATATTAACCCCTACAACGCCGTTTTTTTCAAGGCCGATCTGTTGAGTCGAACTTGGGGCAGTTCCCAGATTTTGTTCTTAATTCTACGGGACAAAAAGAATCAGGTTGACTATCTATACTAATTTTCATAAGGCTTTCACTTTCTTCAGGTAAATCACACGCTCTTAAATAAACTCCAAAAAGTAAGTGGATGGATGGTTCTCATCTTACATTAAAATAGAAGATAATTAAAAAAATCATCAAAAAAAAACTATGTGTAAAAATCTTCTGGACATATTTAATAAATGTAAATGCATTAATATATATGTGCAATGTGCACGTATTATCGGCATCAGCCATTTTCTTTATTCTATATTTATTAGTAGTACCTATAGTAGTCTAATATATGAGACGAAAAGTAAAATATACAAATTGTGGCAGGAAAACAGACACAAATAAATCTATTTATAACGAAGCGAACTTAAAATAATGAAAACTGAGATAATTCCACTTAGTCCAGTCAGCGGGGGATAAAAAAGGCCTTTACCTTGCAAAAGGTCATGTAGTAGCGATTTATGTTTGTTGTTTAGATTGGGAGAAAAAAAAAGTTTTCGACCTTAGGGGGTCGAGCTCGAGCCGCCATCTTGGATTGAAGGTGTAAAAATTGTTTTATTCAAAATAATTCCTCAACAATTGACTTTACAAAAAAATGTCAATAGTAAATTTGAAGAAGACTAAATCTGATACATTTTTTGATTGAAGTTTTTTTTATAAATCTAATATATAATGACTTACAGCAGTAGAAAGAAGAAAATTTTGACAAAAAATCGTTAAACTCAAGTTTCAAGAGCATATTACACAATATCATTTTAACGTATTTCCACAACACAATATAAATCGACTTTAAATTACAGTAATTTTTCGTGTTACATAGAGGGAAAGAAACGGCAACATACCACGTGCCTGCAGTCCTGACTGCAGCGTTGTCAGCTCAGCTCCTATATTGCTACAGGCTAGGATCCCACTATGACAAACCCTACGTCATCGAGTGCACGGATGAAACTACTTTGTAACGTTAATGAGTGGGTGGATGATTAATGAACAACACGATGCAAAACCACAAGACATAGCAGATGCGCTCAGGAACACGCTTTCTTGTTGCTTTGAACGGGGGTTACATGGATGAAGAAACCTTGGAAGAAGTCCGCTATCAACGTTTCGCAAAGTCGACAACAAAAGCAAATTCAATCTTGCCCCTTTACCACCAACGAATGGCGCTGCACGGTACCATGCATTTAGGACATACCATCATGTCCAAAAATGGTATGGAATCCAAAAAAATCCAGAAAATTGGAGCTGGAAACTTGGCTGATGCCATTGATATGGGCTTATTTCAGTAAGAATGACAAAGAAACCGAGACTTTATTAAAATTTATTTCATGCAATTGAATATGAACAGATTTTGTCAATGGAAGCCCATATTCTCAGTACCACAGGCAATGAGTTAGATCAGGGGTCTCCATACTACGGCCCGCAAGCAAAGTCGGGTCGGTAGTGTCATCAATCCGGCCTGCGACAGATAATGACCAGTGTTATCAATCAGGCCCGCGACATCTAATGGATTATTGTTATGATAAGTTGAATAAAAAACACAGAATGATAATCGGGTTTTTTACTTGCGAGGTAAAGCTTAATGACAAGTACTTATAATATTGAACCAACGAGATTATTTGCGAAAAAGTACTACTAGCACTATCTGTTAGCGATGGATAGAGGGTTCTGTCACTACCTATTTCCTCCTGTAACCACCAGATGTCGTCAAGAGTCATAGTTGTATACAGTACAACACAATAGTAATTGAACTAGCGAATTTTGCAACCGTAGTTTTTTTTTCATTATCTCCACACAGGAGGCTCTGAGGAAAATATTTTTATTTGTGTCGAATTTTTGAATTTTAAACCGAAAAAACCGAGCAGCTTTGTGTGAAATTCCACGTACAATTTCCAATTGTTATTTGTGGCGTGGCGCGTGTGGGTGGCGTCCGAGATGCACTCGTAGCTGGGTTCTGAAATTCAAACACGCAGACGCAAGCCTATTAATACTGTTTGATTTCTTTACCTGATACTCAAGTTGATAACATTCGTTTTAAATTAACGCATTTTTGTTGCAGCTTTCAGTCAGTGCCCAGGACTGTTCTAGGATGCCTCTTACAGTAGTAAGTATTTTTTGGTGTTTTATTCACATCCACAGTCTTAAGCATTTGTAAAAGTATGAGAGGGTGGGTATCTGCCTAAATTTAACAAACGACATAGTTGCCCAATGGATTACGTGATGAATAGGTAGGTACTAATTCTTAAAAAAATACTTTGATAGTTTTCTTTTGGTTTTCATGCAAATAGCAGGTAGGTACCTATTTATGCGGCTGCGGCCATCGACCAAGTATATACTGGTCGAAGGCTGCCACTTCACCTATTATGTCAACACGGTTTAATCTCACTGAAAAATATGGTGAAAAAAATTTTTTTTGACACAGCAGGGGTGGTTCTAGACTTTAGCGAGCTGAAGTGCTAAGATTGAAAAATACTAAATTGTTGCTGAAAAAAAATGTATGAAGATTTTTCAGTTTGGGGAGGCACAGCCTCCTAAAAACAAAAACACAAATATTAGAAAAAAATTGAAATTTAAAAAAAAATAAAACGCTTTCATCTACTAGTCTACTACACCATCAATAATGTCGTATTTTTTTTATCTTACCACTCATTTAATAAATATTTCAGAGCTTCTAAACCTGTGATTTATTTATTTATTTGTTTTATTATACGCCTAGAGGCCTTTTACATTTTTTTTAAAGAAAGACAAACATTCCCGGGTTACGAATAACCCAACAATGTTTGAAAATCTCCTATTACCTCCACAGAAAGCCGAAAATGTTGCTTGTGTTGTGATGGAGGACTTAGCCAGTCAAGGAATCGAACACGCGATGCTCGGGTGGGACCCAAGCGCTATGCCCACTCAACCAATGACCGGTCGAAAATAAATAAAGGCAGTAAATAAATAAATAAAGGCATATAAATAAAGGCATATAAATAAAGGCATATAAATAAAGGCAGTAAATCTTTAACTTGAGGAGGAAATAATATAAATAAAATTACAATAGAAATAAAAAAGTACATATAAATTAAATAAAAATATAAGCAACAAAAATTTTAAGTACATTGACATATAATAACGATAAGTTACGGTAAAAAATAAATACATGATATAAAAATACAAACAGCAAAAATTTTAAAGTAAGGTGATCAGAGGTTTACAAAATTGAAACATTAACCACGTCTAATAAAACCTAAGTATTAGTTTCGCAAAGTGGCAAACCGCTACATCAATGGTACCTCCAGTACCTCTGCAAGATGCAGGAGTTCGGAACTGTCCAATTTGGATTTTAATATTTTAGATAAGAAGTATTTTTTTTTAATAACTAAATAATTCTACAAGTTATGACGGTTTATAATATTTCAATTAATTTACTATGACATTACATTTAATTACATTAATGAGATAGGTAGAGATGGTTTAGTAAATTTATCGATGTACGAGTACGAGTAGTTTAATAAATTTACCAAAGAATTTCCTTAGTGAGTACTTGTATCATGGATAAATGATTTAATTATTTCAAATTTAAATTGTGTTAGCGACATATTCCATACATCTATGTATGTGCGAATACATATTGCCCACGTGTTGAATTCTGTGTAGCGGTATATTGAATTGTGCCCTGGTCGTAGTATTACCACAGTAAAATGGTAGTAAATAATTTGCATAACAACAATGACAAAACACATGATAAGTGATTATGGTTTTGCAAATCTGGCCTAAACTAATTCAATATATAGCTCGTTACCACGCGTTTAAAACAAACAATTAAAATTATCAATAGACCAAATGCTAAAAAAGAAAACAAATTGTAGATCTCACGCTAAAGTGGGACTGGCATTAGTTTTTTTTATTTTCTTTTCTCACTTTTCCTCATTTTTTGTTATTGAATGTTTGATAACCCCTGCAATCACACCATTAAATGTTCCAGCACCCGTCAGAGTGCTGTCCTGACTCCTGCCCCAAGTTCATGACCCACGCCCTGGCTGAGGAGTGTGGTCTGAAGGATGACATAACCATGCACTGCAACTGGGGTCTCGCGGGGTCGGTGGACCCAGGGGCGCTCAAAGGATCCCCTCCACCAGTAAGTGACTCACATAAATAGCAACTACACCCGCCCCCCCTCCTTCCGGTTGAATTTGGCTGCCACCTCAGTTCTGAAGCCCCTACGTAGGTACCTGTTAAAACTCGTAACTCTGTGCAGACACGGGTGGTCTGTTTGATAGATTCCGGGTAGGAATCTGGGGGTCACTGTGTGCAGGAGTGACAGACGTATAAATCAATCCCCCCCACTGCGGGTAAAGCGATGGTCTGACAGTCCGAGAGGTCTATAGGTCTTCCTCAACCAGTCTCTTCCGATCCGGCGTAGTTGGTGGGCAGACGCGTCCTCCGCCAAGATCCGGACAAACCTCACCTCATGAACCCGGCCACCTCTGTTTAGTCACCAAACGTAGCGAACCACTTGGGGTGACCTATAGTAGAGGCTTAGCGTGGAGGGGGGGGGCGGGGGGACCGCCCCGGGTGCCACCCGAAGGGGGATGTCACACCCGACCAAGATATTGCATACACGTCACCAAGATATCGCGTACACATGAACATGGTCTGTTATTTATATTTTCGTAACTCTGTGGCTCCCCGTAGAGTGCCCCGAATTTTGTGTCGGTCGGTCTTTTATAGGCGGAATAGGGGTGACACCACTCCATGGGGTGCCACCTATGCTAGATATGCCACTGGGTGTTGGTAATCCAATAAATGGTTCCCGGGGCGGCGGTATCCATACATTGTGTACCTATATTATGTTACTTAAGACTCCTTTATGTTCCTTAAATAAATAAATAAGATAACGGGTCGCTTCTACAACACATTATTGATGGCCTGTGGATCTGTGTTTCCTTCCTTGTATAACATGGGTCTCTCCAAGATCAAAGTTCACTTCTAGCGTCTCTTAAAAAGATAAAACAGTAGGCTGAGAAGGAAATTATTTATGCCTTCTATGTGGAGTTAACGTACTTTTTTGTTTAATTGTTAAACAGCCTTGTCACACATGCATGCCCTCGGCATATATCACAAGGCTGCCGCTAGAACCAGTCCCAACAACAATTTTTGTATATTAAATGAAATAAACAAAAAAATTATCAAAACAAAAAACGACTTTAAAAAAATGCACTAAAAAGTAAAAAAATAATTTCGTATTCTTCTACAACTTAATAATCAACTTACTTTTACTACTCATCAATATACATATAGGTACGATTGTTATTTTTGGAGTCGGTGTCAGCCAAGGTAGGTTTGTAACTACATACATACGTGAGATGTGCTTGTGTCGCACGCGCGACTTGATGAGACGAGAGGCGTGAGGCGAGAGCGGGGCCGCGGTGGGAGGGGAGCTGTTAAGTGAACACGCCGACGCCGGGCCGTGTACCTTGGCTGACACCGACTCCAAAAATAAAAATCGTACCTAAATATTGATGAGTAGAAAAAGTAAGTTGATTATTAAGTTGCAGAAGATTTCTTAAGTAGTTTTGTTCAAATTTGAATTTATTTTTTGATTTTTAGTGAATCTGAAGTACACTAACTATTTTGTCTGAATATGGATAGACCTACTAACGTGCTGCTCATATGAGACAGACATTACTTGACCATAACAACGCTACGGTAGGTGACTTAAAGATCCGGATAGCCTATAAAAGATTCGGCCGAGTATCATTAATTTGCTCCTAAGAATTGAAGAGTTCCGTTACTTTGCCGTGGATCTCATTGTCAGAACTGAACCAAATTGAAATGGGACCACACGGAAAGCACCAGCTTTCAAATAAAATAAAATAATCATCAATATCGGTTCACTCAGTCAAAAGTTCTGAGGTAACAAACATAAAAAAATTATGATAATAAAAAAAATAAAAAAATACAGTCGAATTGAGAACCTCCTCCATTTTGAAGTTGTTTAAAAATACAATTTGTAAAGCAGGGTACTCACCTAACCGTGTAACCTGTAGCGTATCTGATACTGTATCAAGTTGAGTACGTAGGCACGAGTCTACTGCGAGCCGCTCGCGCGTGGAGCGCAGTGTGCTCGCAGTGACCCGCCGACGGCGGTTTCACTGCGAGCACGAAGGCGGATACGCGGTTACCGTGGACGAGCCGTACCCACTTGCAGATTGATGCAGTATCAGATACGTTACATGCTACACTCTAGGTGAGTACCCTGCTTAATACACCACTTTTTTCGTATTAACCAGCGATTTCCCGGCATGGGTTGCAATGCTTCTTAATAAAGAAAATGTTTCACCCTATGTGTCCATTCCCATTCGTCCCGTTCCCCTTCCGCCGCCCCTTCCCCTCCCTTGTCCCCTTCCCCTCACACGTTCACTCCTCCACCTTCCCCGCCTTTTCTCTCCCCTGTCCCACCAACCCGCCTCCTGTGTTCCATATATTCAGTCCCAGTACATTCGGTTTTCAAACAGCTCGCGTGCCACCCATTACAATTTTTTTTTCAAATTTTTATTTTTCATACATTACAAACATTCATTTTTGTGTATTATAAGAACAATCAATCAAATTTGGTACCTAACACAGGTACCTATTTAACTAACTAACCATCACGCCGTTTCCCTGCAGGGGTAGGCAGAGAGGATGGACCGCCAAACAACTCGGTCTGGTAACACACTCTTTGCCTCACTCACATTCATACGTCGTCTCATACATACTCTTCTATTATTCTTAAAATACCTATATTTCATACTTCAAATAAATTCATTAAGTAATTTAAAGAGTTTTTTCGAAAATTGAATTTTGATTTAACGATCGATGGTTTGCAAAATGTCATTTATTTATTTGCTAGCTGACCCGGCCGCGTATTTCCAATCCCTAACGCGGTTGAGTCACTCTAGCGACTGAGCCGCGTTAGGGATTGGAAGGCGTAAATCGCCTTACAAACACTACCGCATTTCAGTCGCGCTAGTGACTGAACCGCGTTAGGGATTGTTATGCATAAATCACCTTACAAAAGCTATACCGATTCAGTCACCTACACGCTTCGTTGCTCTATCAGTTTCTGTGAGGGCGACGACCGTAATTATAGAGAGGTTAGCAGAGAGGATGGACAGCGTTTTTCTAGTTAGCATTTTTTTTACATTGAAAATTTATTTTAAGTTAAAAAAAACGCGGGTTTTTTTTAACTGAGGGTGACGACCGTAATTATAGAAGGGTAAGCAGAGAGGATGGACTGCGTTTTTTTTTACTTAATTTTTTTTTTACATAGAAAATTTACGTAAAAAAAAAAAAATTAAGTAAAAAATTAACGCGGTCCATCCTCTCTGCTTACCCTTCTATAATTACTGACTGACTTTAATTTATAATATGTAGAGATGTAGAGGTATTTATTTATATAGAAACAAACAGTACCTACATTGATTACAGTGGTGAGAAAATTTACAGATATTAAATAATATTTCATGGTGGGTACCTATGATATGTTTGTTTGTAGTGTCTTATTTATGTTATGTATATTTAGTAATAATCGGGTGATGTGCGTAGTGGGTAGGTGTGTGTGTGTGTGTTTGTAAGTATGTTTGTAGATGTATGTATTTTTGTAGAAGGGATATGGATGCGCATTGAACTGTTTATATTATTGACATGATGCTCTTTTTAAATTTGGGCATTCATTCTCAAACTGTGACATTTTTGACAGTTTCGGAGTTTTTTTAACGATTCCAAAACTTTTCGATACATTGTCATGTGGTTGTAATAAATGAGAAACCTTCACGGGGATGGAAAGAAGGTATTTTGTAAGTTTCATACATTTCCTAAGCTTAATAAAATACATAAACAACTTACATAAACATACGAGTATACGTATAAGCAAACATATTTTGATTTTTGTATATATTTATACCCTCACGTACTTTGTTGATCTTAATTTATTAATATTCAAATAACGGATATCGATACTTTGAAATTGATGAATCCTTAAAATTTGTATTGAACTCTCTCAAGTAGTGGATGTGTACTCAATAGGCCACTTGCATCATATTTTTTAAAAAAAATTTCCGGTTGAGGAAAATATTCTAAGACATTCTGCATTATTATTTTTTTTTAATCGTATTTTTGAAACCCTGGGGATTTTTTGAAAATTTCAATCTGAAAAATCAGACCAATTTTTATAAACCGGAAAGACGGGACATAATTGTATAGGTGAGAAAAAACAATAATTACATAGCCGAAAATCATTTAAAAAAAAAATAACGTTTTCCACACGAATGGCACAGGGGAATAACGAGGCATACCAAAAATATTACATCTCATAAATATATTTTTCCTTGATCCATCTTATTGATCATAAATCATTATAATGTACAACGTCTATATTAATAAATCCAATGTAATATACTTGTACTTGTAAATTATAATAATAATAAGAATATTATAAAATTTTATTTTGTTAAAATCAGCGCCATAATCATTATAACTCTAAAACACGCACCGACATCTAAATTGTACAGGGTTCTCTTCACAACATCTGTCAAAAATTCAAACCAAATGATAAGTTCGCAGAGAACAAACAATAAATCTAGTGAACGAATTCAAAAATTCACCTGAAATCAAAGTGATGCCAAATAAAAAAAATATCAGTGTGGAATTTTACAAAATTAATAGGAACATTTTCGGAGACGGGACATTTTCATGTAGTGACGTCACGAGCCCAAATAATGGATTTATTTATTTAAAAATAAATAAAAAAAACTGTACATTTCAACAAAATTTTACTAACATTTTCGTAATCTTAGTAAAAAGATCTATCCACACGATTTTTTCCAAGTCGTTATGAAATCCATGCAAGTGGCCTATTGTGTCCGTTTACCAATTTATTTTTTACCTTCCAACGCAGTGTGCGGCATTCCAATGCGTCTTGAAGAAGAACAATCTCCTCACCGCCGATAACAAGCTGGATAAGACCGCCTATAAGAAGTTTGCCGGACAGCAGTTCACCGCAGAATGGAACCCGACCATCGCCAACGCTTTTTCCACCTGTGACGCAGAAGCCGATAAACCTGACGACTGTGATGGCAGGAGATACATCACGTGTATCAAACGCAATATGTTTATGGTAAGTGTAAATTATTTGTTGTTACGTTTCCACAAAACTTGAATAGTGAAATAGATTTAAAATTTCTTACATAACTAGTACCTACTTCTGTGAAGAGTAGACTTTGCGTAGTGTTGATTAATCCGACTTGACAGCTTGCAATAGTCGAAACACTCGTGCATTCTGGCGGAATAAAAAGGTGCTATCAAACATGACTACCATCTCGACAGGATTGCCAAACGCTGAACATACAAACAAATTTACAGGCAGACGAAATGCAAAGTGGTCGAGTCAAATAGGACTTCGATACGCTCAAGTCAAAAACAAATAATCCTTCGTCAAATTATATATCTATAATAATAATCGGACAATTTGCTTAGGGCCATTTTTGAGCAAAATCAACTTAAGGGCGCTGTAAATTCTGTACGAAATACGTTTGTAGTGATGAACTTAAAAAAAATATTAACCTTAATCGTAATTCGCAAGTACACTATGAGTGCGATAAGATAGTATCAGGTTTGGATATTTCAAGGCATCACATTATCGTGTAACTCCGTGGTACAGGCAAAATACTTACGAAAAGGGTCAAGAACAGCAAAATCACAAATTAAGTCCTTCAACCCTAAAAGTTTCTTTGAATTGGTGGCATTTACTGAATATGTACAATTTATTATTATTATTTGTACGCTTTAAATACATGTCTCTTTCTCTGTTATTCTAGAACTGTCCAGCTTCCATTGCTGTCCAGTCCCCTGATTGCTCTTCCCTGAGGGCTTACATGAATAAGTGCCGCGTACCATACTCATTCTTTAGACAATTGTTGAAAATCTAATAAACTATATTTCAAATGTGCATCATGACCGTCACATCTTGTTTTTATCCATACGTTACTTTTAATTACAAAACTATGTGCATTAATAACATTGTAGATTAGTCGTCCTATAAACAGTGGACTTCGCGAATTGTTATTACTCAGACATGAGAGCTTGCAACATAAATAAACACTCAATTCTGGCGGAATAAAAAAAGTACTGTCACTCACGGCTACTAAAAAGAGTGCTATGTGAGGCTACCATCTTAATGGTACGACCAACTTCCAACTTTATACGTTCGAACGATTGTGTAGAGGGGTAATTCGTGCATTTGAAGTTCGAGTTGGAAGGTTAAAGTTCGAGTTGGCCAGGGATCGCCACCGAGGCGATCGGCGATGGCTGGTTCGTGCGAGTTGACCTATTACATCGGTCTGCACAATATTATTATGGTAGAGTGGTATAAAAATTGTTCGAATTTATTATTTTTTTAGCTTTAAGAATCGAAATCAATTAAAACCGAAGCATCCCCTGCACGATTGTAGGCAACTGATAAGATACAGCGCCGAATCAGCTGTTCGGCGTCCGTCATTTTTGAGTTCTGAGTTGGAGGGTTGGCCGCATCTACTGGCGCGTTCAGACGTTTCAATTTTTGTTGATCCACTTTTATTTAACGTAAAAAGTTGAACGAGATTATGTTCACACGTTTCAATTTAAGTAGAATTTGACATTCAAGATGGCGTCAACTGAAATTGTCAGTGCGTGCGTCTCTCTAACTTCTGATGTTTTGCGAGATGAGCTCGAGATTATGAAAAGCATAAAAAACGTCGTATTTGGGCGAGAAAATGGATCATGAATTAGGCGTATCCAACACAATTTTGAAAGAGATGGAACTAGAAGACTCCGAAGGATATGGATGACAGAAAAACAATTTGATGAGCTGCTTTCCAAAATTGGCGATAAAATTTTTCAGAGATGTTTAAATTAATAATAATTACTACTAACTACAATAACCGGAGAAGCAAGGAAATAATCCATATTTCGTTAAAATTAGCTTTACCATAACCTAAAAACAACAACGCCAAACGTCATACTTTGACATAGGTAGTTATTGTTATTAGATTTGTACAAAGATTTTTTCTTTTAATTTATGCGTATTAATGGTGACGCAAGCTCTGAATATTTACCGTTATTTTTTTTGTCATTATCATAATATATTGGGTAGGTAGTGTAAATGAAACACATATTATTTATTGCAGTATCACGGGCATTTCTATTTGTGTACACTTCTTGCTTTTGATCCCAAAGACAGGGATGCATAAATCTGAACATCAAATCATCCGACCATTTCAAATATTTTTTCGTTGAAACGGATTCCATGACGGTAGAACTAGGAATGTCTAACGCATAAATATACAAACCACCCACGTCTAACGAATATGGACATAAATTTTTGACGTCTAGTTGTGCACGCGAGTAACTATGGTAACCAAGATGGCGCGATCATACTTGAACGTCAAAAGTAGACGGGCTATCAACGGGCATATGGCGGGTTCAGACGTTTCAATTTTTGTTGATCCACTTTTATTTAACGTAAAAAGTTGAATGATTTTTTTGTATTTTGTTTGACGGGCTTATGGAGCACCGGGCCAATTTAGGCCCCTTTCTCCTTCATCTGAGTTTGTAAGGTTGTAGAATTTAGAGTTTAGTGTTGTTTGTTAATTTTAGTTGCAAGGGACGTGGCTGCAATATGGGGGAGGATTATTATGGAGGAGGTGGTTGGTGTTTTAATTTTTTTTTTCACTGCCGGGCGAGGGAAGAACTGGGTGGATACCACTATTTGAGAAACGGGGGGAAGGGTAAGGGGACTTTGGGAGATGGGGAAATTTAGTGGGGTAGTGGCAGATCGGGGGGTGGCACGTTGCGGGGTGAAGATTGCGTTGTCCTGGGCGAGGGTGGTGGGAAGAGATAGTGGGAAGAGTAGTTTGGGTAGTAGAGAAGAGATTTGGATTAAGCGGTTGGTTTGGGGGGTGGTTGGCGGGTGAGAGGTAAGGGGGTACATCGTTTGGGAAGCTATGGGGGGGCGGACGGGTTGAAGAGCGATGGGGGCGCGTTCGGTTTGGGGGGCGATGGGGGCGCTGTCGGAATGGGGGACGATGGGGGCGCTGACGATTTGGGGGGCGAAGATATGGTGGGCGGTGTTGGGAGGGTGGTCAGTATTGGGGTCGGTGAGGGCCAGGTCGGATTGGGCGGCAGGGAGAGGGCGGTCGGTTTGGGGGGCGGCAGGGGAAAGATTGGTTTGGGGGACGATAGTGGGGTGGACTGCTAGGGGGGTGGTAAGGGGGGGGCTGGTTGGGGTGATGATACTTGAATCGGGCTGGGGGGAGCTGGGGGGGGAGATGGGGGGGGAGATGGGGGGGGGGGTTGGGGGCAGTAGGGGTACGCACTTGGTGTCTGCGTACGGCCAATTCGCAGACGTGTAGCTGATCTTCTTGGGACATATTGTTAGGGTCAGGGTGGTCATTGAAGAAGTTGAATATTTCACGGGAGAGGCGTTCGTATTCTTCTGGGTTTGGACTGGGTGAGGGGGGGAGAGGGGAAGCCATGGTTGTTTATATCGGGAACACGGGAACACGGGGAAAAAACACAAGAGTTTAAATCACTGATAGTCTGTTTTGGCGGGAGAAAGCACTGAATGTTGGTATGATGTGGCGCGAACGAGCACGGTTTAAAGGCACTTTTGATTCACTGTGGTGTGGTTTTCACGAACTGTGGCAGTATAAGCGACTGCGTTGGCGGTGGAGTATGGCATATATTAGCCAAGCCAGAGGAGCGACCGTCGCGGTCGGCGGTCAGACTGGAACTGTAGTTGAATGAGATTATGTTCACACGTTTCAATTTAAGTAGAACCGAATTTGACATTCAAGATGGCGTCAACTGAAATTGTCAGTGCGTGCGTCTCTCTAACTTCTGATGTTTTGCGAGATGAGCTCGAGATTATGAAAAAGCATAAAAAAAACGTCGTATTTGGGCGAGAAAATGGATCATGAATTAGGCACATCCAACACAATTTTGAAAGAGATGGAACTAGAAGACTCCGAAGGATATGGATGACAGAAAAACAATTTGATGAGCTGCTTTCCAAAATTGGCGATAAAATTTTTCAGAGATGTTTAAATTAATAATAATTACTACTAACTACAATAACCGGAGAAGCAAGGAAATAATCCATATTTCGTTAAAATTAGCTTTACCATAACCTAAAAACAACAACGCCAAACGTCATAGTTTGACATAGGTAGTTATTGTTATTAGATTTGTACAAAGTTTTTTTTTCTTTTAATTTATGCGTATTAATGGTGACGCATGCTCTGAATATTTACCGTTATTTTTTGTCATTATCATAATATATTGGGTAGGTAGTGTAAATGAAACACATATTATTTATTGCAGTATCACGGGCATTTCTATTTGTGTACACTTCTTGCTTTTGATCCCAAAGACAAGGATGCATAAATCTGAACATCAAATCATCCGACCATTTCAAATATTTTTTCGTTGAAACGGATTCCATGTCGGTAGAACTAGGAATGTCTAACGAATATGGACATAAATGTTTGACGTCTAGTTGTACACGCGAGTAACTATGGTAACCAAGATGGCGCGATCATACTTAACGTCGAAAGTAGACGGGCTATCAACTTTAGCTAGTCAACAAAAAACTTGTTCAACTTTGTTGAAAGAAGGTTCACACCTGTCAATATGCTTTCAAGTGTCGAGTTGATCAACTAAAGTTGAACCGTGTGAACCGGCTATTAGCTAGTCAACAAAAAACTTGTTCAACTTTGTTGAAAGAAGGTTCACACCTGTCAATATGCTTTCAAGGGTCGAGTTGATCAACTAAAGTTGAACCGTGTGAACCGGCTATACCACACGAGGGGTGGCAGTAACATTACAGGATTGATCAGATACTGAACATTCAAACATATGAAATGCAAAATGATCGAATCGAAAAAGGATTTCGATACGCTCAATCAAAAAACAAAGCAATTTTTTTTTTGGAAAAAGATAATTATTGGAAAATAAATCACATACAATTTTAACACATCTGATCGCAAATCGTAGCGATCAGGAAAAATAGGTAACACAAACATCCTTCGAAAAATAGGGAGGTTTTGGGCCCTAAAAGTCCAACCCAGCTTTGCCCTATAAATAAAGACGACCAATTGGTCACAAGTCAGTTAAAAACTACCATCCAATAAGAAACAGTCACCAAGAAACCAAAGTCTCCAAGTTCTAACTTATTTTAAAAGTGTTTTAATAGGTCTTAAATTCAATTTACCATATAGTCTCCTGAACCCCAAAAACCCCAATCTCCAAGAGTCTCTAAAGGGCAAAATATATTTTAATTCAGTTCTAAATTTAGTTTTGGCCATTTTACCTGGAATCATTTGTCAAAAGACCATTGGCGTACCAAATTCCATTGGCGTACCATTGTGTCCAGCTCCCCATTTTGTTTATACAGTTTATGTACAAACGTCTCGTACACACAGCTTTGCATTACCACCATGAGTTATATTTTTAGTGTTACCATTTGAACAACAGTGGCGTCCTCCTATGTTTTCTACTTTTATTTGATAAACTGTAAATCGGAATTCAAATTAAAGCCAATTATCTTAATATTCAAACTCCAATACAAAATAAAATCAATTCAAATAAAATTCAATATTGTTTAGTTCTGAAACAGCTTAAAAACTGAAACCTATTTTCCTAAGTCCTTGCATTGTTATTTTCTCCCTTTGTCCCTCTCCTTCCTTGAAAGGCCCTACTTACTTACACAAGAAGAGGAAGGTGATGCACACCTACTTGGTACACATAAACAATGTCGCACAAAAATCGAAAATTACCCACATTTATCCAGTTGAAAAATCGCATTAATTACAAAAATTACACCTCGCTCTTTTAATCTCGTTTGAAAGTTCATAAAATACTAATTAATACATGCAAAGTGACGGTAAACAGTAATCACTCTTTGTGCTATCATCGTGGAAGAGCAGCCACCACCAAGATTGGACCATCACAGCATATGAACCCAGCAAAGGTAGGGGCTTTCTCCTTTCCAATTGCCATTTCCTATATTCAACGACTTTAAGAAACGCGGTCAACCAGTGGCGGACTAAGCCCGTCAGAGGCCCGGGGCGGCAAAGCTGGATGAGCCCCCCCCCCCCCCCCCCCCCCCCATAGTAAAAGTTGATTTAATTTTACAAGATTTTTATTCAGATCACACGGGCCTCTGGTCCTGGGGGCCTCCAAGCACCTCCGTGTTCCCTTTATCAAAACCTAAACAAGGCTTTGAGGCACCAGGGCTCTGTAAAATTTGTTTCCTTTTATTTTTTATTTCCTTTTTTAAAAGATGCATTTGTTAATAATGCTATCATAAAATTCTTTAAGAAAATTCTAAAAATTCACGGAGATAAACCGTTTTATATTAAAGCGTTTTAAACATTGTGTATGTTGAATTATCCTTCAGCAAAAATTTTAACGCGTTTTTCTCAAAACTACATTTTTAACGTATTAGAAAAACGATAACATATTAGAAATAATGATTAGATAATATATTAGAAAAACTATACATCCGATTTGCATGCACCAAGTCTTAAACTAATCCAGTCACTATGGCACCACATAAGGATTTTTTAAAGGCCCCCTTAAATAGGTACAATGCACATTTTAAAGGCACCACGACACAAAAAAATAGTCGCTTTTTTTAATTCATTTTCTAAAAGATGCATTTGTTAATAATCTTTCACCATATACAGAAGGAAATTCGTAAAATTGACGGAGATACATCATCTTATATGAAACCGGTTTAAGCAGTTTGTGTGTTGAATTATCTTGGTTTTTGTGTCTTTTGTTTTTCAACTTGGTTGACAACATATTAGAAAAACCCCGCATTGGGTAGGGTCCCCTAGGGTAAAGGGGCCCCGAGACGAGCATTGTCTAAGTGCCCCGACATGTAAAGGCCCGCCCTGGCAGGGCCATATTGTGCACAAAGCAGTGTAAGCCACTGCCTAGGGGCCACGCATCGTCTAGCGGCCCCTATAGTAAAGGGGCCCTGAGAAGTGCATTGCCTAGGGGCCCCGACATGTTTAAGACGGCCCTGCCAGGCAGTGTAGGTCACTGCCTTTGAAAATGCAGTCACTGTAGCCAGGGCCGTATTATCCATACGATGTGTAGTCAACTGCCTAGGTGCCCCGCATCGGATAAGGGCCCTTAGGGTAAAGGGGTCCCAACATGTTTAAGCTGGTCCCAGCAGGGCCGTATTGTCCATAAGGCAATATAGGGCACTGCCTTTGAAAATCCAGTAACTATAGCCAGGGCCGTATTATCCATAAAAAGTGTAGGCAACTGCCTAGGGGCCCCGCATCGGGTAGGGGGCCCTAGAGCAAAGGGGCCCCGAGACGTGCATTGCCTAGGGGCCCCGACATGTTTAAGCTAGCCCTGGCAGGACCGTATTGTCCACACAGCAGTGTAGGCCACTATCTAGGGGCCACGCATCGGCTAGAGGCCCCTGTGGTAAAGGGGCCCCGAGACGTGCATTGCCTAGGGGCCCCAACATATTTAATCCGGCCCTGACTATGACACCACGTAGGGATTGTTTTATAAAGGGCCCCCTTCCAATTTATTTTTATTTTTATAAACGATGAAAATTTTCTATAAAAAATTGAAAATAAAATTCGCCGGCCGCCTTTTTTATCTTTTTTTTAGATATCGAAATTCCCTTACATTGAATACAAATCGGATGTATAGTTTGTTTAATATGTTATCAACCAGGTTGAAAAATTTCGATTAAAAGGCATTCAAAGTTTTGCTGAAGGATAATTCAAAACTGTTTCAAACGGTTTCACATAAAATGTTGTATCTCCATCAATTTACCGAATTTCTTTTAAAAAAACTTGGTGAGAGCATTCTTAACAAGTGCATCTTTCAAAAAATGAAAAAAAAAATTACAGTGTCCGGTGCCTTAAAGGCATGTTTAGGATTTGATCAAGGAAACATGGAGGAGTTTGGGGGCCCCCCCCCCTTAGTCCGCCACTGCGGGTCAACTGCCTTACATCACATAAATATACATAGATTACAGTTGACCCCCTTCTCGTGTCACGATATTGTTCGTTGACAAATTTAATAAATTCAAATTCAAAATAAAATCAAGTCGAGTATAAAATATGATCAAAGTAAATAATGTAAAAAATTATATCAATTGAAATAAAATAAAATATATAGATTTATATTACTTATTAACAAAGTTATTAAATAAAGAGACATTATTGTGAATCCGCGCTGAAGTTCAGGAACTACATTCCTGATTTCAGGATTTCCCCACAAATAACATGCCTTGTTCGACGTGGTTTTCTTTTTCAAAAGATTATGACTTTTTTCAAAAAACCATGGGGGTATAAATGACGCAAAAACCGTGAAAACGTGGTAAAAAGCACAGTTTATGGTGGATGTCGGTGTACAAAGATAATATTTCAGTTTTGATAATAATTTTCCAGATGCTTGGATAACCCTAATATCACCACTGATATGTTTCGCATCGTCTGCGTTTAATTAAAGCTCTATGTATATTTCAAGAACTACATCCCCGAATTCGGGATTTCTCGTACGCGGCCCTAGCTAACAAAAAAAATTATTTACATATTTTTGGTGACAGGAAATAACTATGCACGCATAACGCAGCTTGAAGTAAAACACTACCACTTGTATTGCAGTTCTCAAATAGCAAATCTCCCAGTGTACCAGTGGAATATGGACTTCGAGCTACGTCACGAATTTTTAGCCAATCACCGCTCTACCCCCTCGATGAGCTAAGGGAACGTACCCATACTAAGTGACACGTTTAGGGGGGGGGGGGTCTTCAAAATGTCACGCTCCATACAAATGAGCGGCGGGTTGCTTAGGATTTTGGTCACCGGGGGAAGGGGGGGGGGGTTAAAAATTGCAAAAAGTTGGTCACGTAGTATGGGTACGTTCCCTAACCTTGTTAAATGCATTTTCTACGAACCTTGGTAACAACAGTCTGTGTTGTGACGACAATTATGGACTACAAATGTACGTGCTTGACGTCAAGCCGCTTGATAGCATGATAGTCTCCGAAGCCCTTAAAAGATCAAGCACGTAGTTTTTCGCTCGAGCCAAGCATTTTGATAGTTAAACAATGTTTTCTTGATGCTTAGCCAAGTATCTACAAGTATCTACATACCTGCCCCACGCTTGTTGCAATTTTATATATTTTTAAGAAACAAACAAGTATTATAGACAAATGACATTAAAATGAATATTGATTAATTAGTTATCAAGTATCTTAAAAAAACAATTTTTTGAAATAAATAAGATTATTTTAAAATGGGTAATTATTGCATTTTTGCGTACAAGGGTTAAGGGACGTACTTGACTTTCTTTAACCAATGATTCCTGACATTAGGAGTAAAAAACGCAAATAAAATTTTGGTATGAAGTGAATTTTTTTATGTTGTTTTTTTCAAATAAAAACATTAAAAAATCAGTATCTAGGTATTGGAAAGTTAGGGCCGGGGTGATGGGTTGTTGGGTTACTCGGCAGAGTGTCCAGTGATGACAAGTTTTTTTTTTAAGAAAAAAAATCGAAAAAAAATAAATCTTATAAAGTCACCGGAAACAAAAATTTCATTAACATTTTTTACTCCAAATAATGTCAGAAATCACTGCTTTAATGTCAAGTACGTTCCTTAACACTCGTTGTATTAAAAGCTTTTATAAATTAATACGAAATAATTAAAGCTTAACCAAGATGTCTAAATACTTTATAAATTATGGTCAATATAGATATGAATGTCAAATTAAATTTAAGAGATGGCTCCTTAAAAAATGGTTAAGTATTAGTTATTGGTAATATTTTACTATTAGCTTTTTCTTAAATGTATGTGTACGTCTATGAAAATGTGCGTTATCAAGTTATCTATACATATTAATTTAAACATAGAGTCTGTCAAATAAGAGTAGAAAATATAAAAAATTGAACAAAAAAATTGTAGGCTGGTATTTTGTAGTTTGTATTTATTTGTTGTTATACTTACATTAAACTAAATATGTAGTACCTATATTAAGTTTTCAAAGTTAGAGGCACCAATTGACAAATTACTAAAAAAAAATTATTTGGACTTTTCTTTTTTGTTTAATTTTTTTCTTTCTTTAGCTCTGAATTTAACCAGCTGCACCGGCGCAAGTAAATGCTTCATTCTTACTTGACGCGTGCATCAAGCGGCTAGACGTGTTCACTGTTCATCAAGCGATCAAGCTGCTAGAGCATAGATGACAAAATTATAGTTTGGCAAATAAGTGTAGAAATTAAATCAATTGGAACTAAACGTGTTCATTACTATGGCAACACCGAATTATATGACGTTTCCTATGGCTGTCATGTTAACGCTTGTTACGGTTAATTTATTGTCTTAAATCTGAGTAGAAGATCGCTGATTTGATAATATTTTTATTCATTGTTTGCCTGAATTAAATTAAAATGAATATATTATTACATAGTGATACAAGAGGGGTTATATTCTGCGTTTTTCAACGCTGCCTAGCCGAGTGTCACGCGAAGAAGCTTCTGTCTGATTTAGAAGATGTTTGCAAACGAACTGCAGAAATGAATGGTACGTAGTATAGTTTGTTTAATAAATTTCATTAGTATTACAAGATTTATGCCAATTTTCGAGCCATAATAACCATTACAATCTGATTTGAGGTTATGTTAAAAAATTCGAATTTGACATTTCGATTTGACAGTTAATATGCGGCCACAGGAAAAAGGGAATTACTCAATAAAAAAAAATAATATGCAACTTCTTTAAACTCGTAGAAAAGTTACTTTTTTCTCGTTTTCTCTTTTTTTCTTTCTAAGTGAATATTATCTAGTGTGTGTTTTTAAAACTACCTTCTATAATAATAATTTTAATGATGTTTTCACACACAGGTAAATCTGAAACAACGGTAAGACGAATCGTCAAGGAAGGGGAAAAGGCAGATGGAAAATTTGAAACACCGAGAAAATGGAAAATGGGCATAATAATAATAATATGTAATAGCATAAGTGCTGATGATTGGAAAAATTGTTGCAAACACGTGATGAAAATTGAGGCAGAATATTATGCACGAGGCAGTACTATATATATGATGATATCGATGAACTGCGTTTAGATGAAGATGAAGATACGGAAGAAGAAGAATCACACGAGGACAAAGACAATAATTACATGTCGGGTGTTGAATTAATGGACTTAAATTTTTAAGTACCTACGTTTTTATATCGAAATAAACGCCCACTTAAAACTTGTTTTGTTTTATTTTGCTTCTATTAAATTACAGTTTTTTGTGCAAATTTTTTGAAAATACAAATACGCTATGAAATATGCATTTTGCCAGAAATGTTTTTTAAAATATAAGTTCTTTGTCTTATGAGCCATCTTGGTGTTGCCATTTAAAACTAGAAAACGATCGCAGCGCCGTCATTTATTTTCTACACTTTCTTGCCAAACTGTACGCTTGATCGTGTGGGAAGTCCTTAACCGGCCGGTAGAAAAAGCGTAAAACCATGTAAAAACTACAAAAATAGTAAAATGGGGTATCAAATTAGTATTCCTCCAAGGAACAAAATAATAATGGAATAAAAAAACATGGAATAGGGTCTTTCATAAATAAACCAAACCACACACGTCTTTAATCTATGGTAAAAACATTATCACATCTGCATCTGGCAACACAGTTCTCCACCAACAGAAATAGCGTCACTCCTTTGTATTCAACCCATTTCAACTTTTCAACCTATCGACATAAATGTGAACTGACAATACTCTCATCTAAAAAAGCTGCAAATCGGGTGGTTTCATTGTGTTTCATTTTTCCTCCATCGTACCTACTTCACGAGACATGTAAATACTGGCAACCATAAGGCTTGCCGCACAAGCACGTTTTCCTTAGGCTGGGCGCAAATGGACGTTTTCCTTATTCGATTTCCTGATGCGGAATTCCGATTCGGAATTCCGTGAGACTAGCGCAAACGTTCGTTTTTCTTCATTCGGAATGTATACACGTCAGTACAGATAGTGATAGCGTGGTGAACGCACGACGATGGAGGTCGATGATTTATTAGCAATTGCATTTCTGTTAATAATGAAGAAGAAAAAAATAATGGAATGATGAAAAATAATGAATTAATAATGAAAGTTTCTGCCTCACACATTATCGTGTTGCGATTCTATGCGTAACAAATACAAAGAATACGTCCGATGCACGCGGTGCCGATGCGATACTGAATAGAAATTTCCGAACGTATGCGCCGGCCCAAACAAAATGTATGGAAGCGCTGCGTTCCGCATGACGTCATTAGGTTTTTTCCGTTCGGTTTCTCCGAACGCGCCGGCTTGCATTCGGAACGAACGTACGGAATTTTTCCGTTCGGAAAAAAACCGAACGTGTGCGTCAGTTAATGTATTTTCTACTGATTCCATGCATTCCGGTCTCCGAATACGGAAAACGAATTCGGAAATCGAATAAGGAAAACGTGCTTGTGCGGCAAGCCTTATTCGATTTCCGAATTCGTTTTCCGTATTCGGAGACCGGAATGCATGGAATCAGTAGAAAATACATTAACTGACGCACACGTTCGATTTTTTTCCGAACGGAAAAAATTCCGTACGTACGTTCCGAATGCAAGCCGGCGCGTTCGGAGAAACCAAACGGAAAAAACCTAATGACGTCATGCGGAACGCAGCGCTTCCATACATTTTGTTTGGGCCGGCGCATACGTTCGGAAATTTCTATTCAGTATCGCATCGGCACCGCGTGCATCGGACGTATTCTTTGTATTTGTTACGCATAGAATCGCAACACGATAATGTGTGAGGCAGAAACTTTCATTATTAATTCATTATTTTCCATCATTCCATTATTTTTTTCTTCTTCATTATTAACAGAAATGCAATTGCTAATAAATCTTCGTCCTCCATCATCGTGCGTTCACCACGCTATCACTATCTGTACTGACGTGTATACATTCCGAATGAAGAAAAACGAACGTTTGCGCTAGTCTCACGGAATTCCGAATCGGAATTCCGTATCAGGAAATCGAACACGGAAAACGTGCTTTTGCGCCCAGCCTTAGGCTGGGCGCAAATGGACGTTTTATCGAATAAGGAAAACGTGCTTGTGCGGCAAGCCTAAGGCTGGGCGCAAAAGCACGTTTTCCGTGTTCGATTTCCTGATACGGAATTCCGATTCGGAATTCCGTGAGACTAGCGCAAACGTTCGTTTTTCTTCATTCGGAATGTATACACGTCAGTACAGATAGTGATAGCGTGGTGAACGCACGATGATGGAGGATGAAGATTTATTAGCAATTGCATTTCTGTTAATAATGAAGAAGAAAAAAATAATGGAATGATGGAAAATAATGAATTAATAATGAAAGTTTGTGCCTCACACATTATCGTGTTGCAATTCTATGCGTAACAAATACAAAGAATACGTCCGACGCACGCGGTGCCGATGCGATACTGAATAGAAATTCCCGAACGTGTGCGCCGGCACAAATAAAATGTATGCAAGCGCTGCGTTCCGCATGACGTCATTAGGTTTTTTCCGTTCGGTTTCTCCGAACGCGCCGGCTTGCATTCGGAACGTACGTACGGAATTTTTTCCGTTCGGAAAAAAAGCGAACGTGTGCGTCAGTTAATGTATTTTCTACTGATTCCATGCATTCCGGTCTCCGAATACGGAAAACGAATTCGGAAATCGAATAAGGAAAACGTGCTTGTGCGCCCAGCCTAAAGCAAGGATCATACTGAGCAGACGCAACGCCACGCAACGTTCCTGTTCCGTTCACACTGGCCGACGTACGTACGCGTCGCTGTGACCACGTGACAAGCAGGGCCGGATCTACGAAATCTGGCGCCCTGTGCAGTAGGTACCGATTGCGCCCCCCCCCATATTTTTATTTTGATTAAAAATTCGTTCACCCCAATTTTTTATTTAATTTTTTTTTTTTTACCCTAATTTATCAAATAAAATCAAGACATATAAAGGATGTAACTTTTCCAAGTGACCTGGCGGTAGCTCTCACACTCGTTTTTTTTGTTTAAAGAGAGAATCGCCAGGAGTCCTATACTCTCTGAATCTATTCGGTAAACATAAAATTATGAACATAAATCTATCCAAGTGCTGAAGTGATTTTTCATGTGAATTTAAATTTTGCGTTAAATGATTCCAATCACATAATCCTGAACTAGTTAACGCGCCATTCCTAGATACAGAAAATAATTTGCAACAAAAACAAAAAACCTTATCTGAAGTTTTCGAATAAATAAGCCGCGATCTATGTAATTCTTCTCCATTAGGCAGTTTCTTGTATTAATACTTAGTATTAAATTTACGCTTGTTCGTAATAGGAAAATCAAAATCTTTCAATTGTACAGGATACTAATAAGAATATAACCTCAAATTTGTACCTTTCATTTCCCCTGTGTTGAGCGAACAAACACCAAATTGAGCGAAAAAACACCATACAAACACGCTTACACTGACACCGTAAAATAACAAATCCAACAAATCTAATAGATATTAATTATTAACGAACTTCAAAAAATAATATGTCAAACCAATGACGAAACTGTCAACAAGTTGCAACTTGATGCTTGAACAAAGATGCTTTTGTTAATGGAATTTACTGAAGATTTCATAAGAAAATGGTCTTTAACTACCTTCTCCTGGAGACTTAAATCGTACAAAATAAAACAATAGGAGCGTACTTTGAAAGGCGCAAGTCGGTTTGTTTGATACACTAGAAGAAAAATACCGCGCTGTGATTGGTTATTGAATTTGGATCGCACCCATTCGTCGTAAAAGACGGTAAAAGATTTGTGGAAAAATAGATCTTACGATTAAACTAAATATATGGAATTTGTAAAAATATTCTGTAACTGACTATAAATTCGTAAGCCGTTCATACTAACCTGGTGCGTGCGCATTCTGTTTCTTTGGAAAGTGTTGCTAGAGCGTAATAATTATTTCGTACTATGGGTAATTTTTAAACGATTCAGGGAATATTATAACTAAATTTTAATACAATATTTATTTTCTCACGGCGCCCCTTCGGAGTTGGCGCCAGGTTTTTTGCACGTTTTTGAACGTATGGCAGATCCGGCGCTGGTGACAAGGGGTCTCTGGTTGTGCGCAGGCGCGTTTGATTTGACACATTTGACATTTATTTCTTAGGTTATGTTTGTGATTCTCTTCTCAGCAGATGACAGCTTTGCCATAATATCTTGAAAGTGAATTTGAAGATGATTTGCTACGATTATTAGGGTGAAATGCAGATCCCGCCAAATGTTGAGGATTTTAATAAAAATGCACTTTCTAGACGGGAAAAGTGTGGAAAAGTTGAATAAAAAAGAAATTTAAATCAATATTCTCGTAAAAAGAAAAAAGTGAGAAGTATTTGGGTCCACAACATTAACAAACAAAGACAAACGTTTGGAGAGTTCCATACGATACTTTAGTAAAGGAACTAGAATCTGATGACGGACGATTCTTCGTGTACTTCCGTATGAGTAAAGTGGTATTTGAAGAGCTTCACAGCATAATTGAATATGATATAAAAAAAGAAAACACACGTCTTCGAAAGTCAATTGGGATCAGAGAAAGACTGGCAGTGTGTCTAAAGTTTGATTGACATTCATTATAGGGGTATAATATTGAAAATCATGCCATGAATGGCTGAAATTTCTTCCTAAGTTGCACTGCGTATGCAGAATCTCTATAATCCTGTAATTTGATTTTATAAATAACTTCGTGCCGTCTAAAAGCTTCAATAAACTGTTCGTCATCCATTTTTGAATAATATCTGTCAAAAAAAATAACCATAGATATAGCGAAACAACGTTAGATGCTCAGAATGCTCAGATAACACCAAAAAGATGTAAAATCATCTCGTAGTAGGCGTGACCATACCCCCTCCACCTTCCACATGGCCCACGCCGATCTGGCTGTGGCAGATCAACGTCGCGTAGGGGGCGTCGGTTTGCGTTGCGTGGAGCTAGTCTGATTCTAAAGCACCCGTTTCCATAGAAAATGTGTGGATGGTAAGCAGTCCAGATATGGAAATGGTGACGTCTACCCACGTGGCGTGGCGTTGCGTGGGCTTAGTGTGGTTTTACCTTAAATATACCAATCTGGCATGGCAACTGGCATGCATATACAACTGGGTTGGGTTTTACGGATTGGTACTAGTGTAGCCAGATGCATAGTTTTTAAACATGTTTTCATGGGTTTTTGGCAGCGCCGGATCTGCCATACGTTCAAAAACGTGCAAAAAACCTGGCGCCAACTAAAAAGGGGCGCCGTGAGAAAATAAATATTGTATTAAAATTTAGTTATAATATTCCCTGAATCGTTTAAAAATTAACCATAGTACGAAATAATTATTACGCTCTAGCAACACTTTCCAAAGAAACAGAATTCGCAGAATTCGCACGCATCAGGTTGGTATGAACGGCTTATGAATTTATAGTCAGTTACAGAATTTTTTACAAATTCCATATATTTAGTTTAAACGTAAGATCTATTTTTCCACAAATCGTTTACCGTATTTTACGACGAATGAGTACGATCCAAATTCAATAACCAATCACAGCGCGGTATTTTTCTTCTAGTGTATCAAACAAACCGACTTGCGCCTTTCAAAGTACGCTCCTATTGTTTTATTTTGTACGATTTAAGTCTCCAGGAGAAGGTAGTTAAAGACCATTTTCTTATGAAATCTTCAGTAAATTCCATTAACAAAAGCATCTTTGTTCAAGCATCACGTTGCAACTTGTTGACAGTTTCGTCATTGGTTTGACATATTATTTTTTGAAGTTCGTTAATAATTAATATCTATTAGATTTGTTGGATTTGTTATTTTACGGTGTCAGTGTAAGCGTGTTTGTATGGTGTTTGTTCGCTCAATTTGGTGTTTGTTCGCTCAACACAAGGGAAATGCAAGGTACAAATTTGAGGTTATATTCTTATTAGTATCCTGTACAATTGAAAGATTTTGATTTTCCTATTACGAACAAGCGTAAATTTAATACTAAGTATTAATACAAGAAACTGCCTAATGGAGAAGAATTACATAGATCGCGGCTTATTTATTCGAAAACTTCAGAGAGGGTTTTTTGTTTTTGTTGCAAATTATTTTCTGTATCTAGGAATGGCGCGTTAATTAGTTCAGGATTATGTGATTGGAATCATTTAACGCAAAATTTAAATTCACATGAAAAATCACTTCAGCATTTGGATAGATTTATGTTCATAATTTTATGTTTACCCAATAGATTCAGAGAGTATAGGACTCCTGGCGATTCTCTCTTTTAAAAAAAACGAGTGTGAGAGCTACCGCCAGGTCACTTGGAAAAGTTACACCCTTTATATGTCTTGATTTTATTTGATAAATTAGTGTAATAAAAAATAATTAAATAAAAAAATTGGGGTGAACGAATTTTTAATCAAAATAAAAATAAAGGGGGGGGGGGGCGCCATCGGTACCTACTGCACAGGGCGCCAGATTTCGTAGATCCGGCCCTGGTTTTTGGGTAATTTATACCGCCATGGTCTTTTATCGGTCACCAAAATTAGGTAACTTCTTTGAGTGAAATACGATTTTTTAGCATGGGTCGCATTGGGGAAATCCCAGATTCAGAAATGTATTTCAATACCAGTTCACGATGTCGTCTAATTATTATCTTTCAGTAAATAATATGAAAACATTAGTAAAATGATATGACTATATTACGTAACTTTAATTAGGTAACCTACGTTAACTACTGTAAAATGTGGAAAAATCGAGTTGAAACGCGGTTGAAGTGAAACCTTCGTCCACACTTTCTCAACCAATATAATTAACTAACTAACCATCACGCCGTTTCCCCGCAGGGGTAAGCAGAGAGGACGGACCGCCAAACAACTTGGTCTTGGCACACACTCTTTGCCTCACTCACATTCATACATCGTCTCATACATACTCTTCTATTATTCTGACTTTTGACATGGCCCGTCTCAAGTATCTGATTTACTTGATCGTGCCATGTCTTCCTCGGGCGTCCCCGACTTCTTCTACCATTCACATTTGCATCATATATTCTTTTAACACTACTTTCTTGAAAAGTGAGGTCATAATCAAAGTGGCCAATGAGCGCAGTTTGACGTTTGGTAGGTACTGTAACGCGTCATTTCCGTTTCATATCTCAACCAATAGGAGCCTTAAAAAGTGAGGTCATAATCAAAGCAGTTTGACGCTTCGTAGGTTCTGTAATGCGCCATTTCCGTTTCATCCTAGTTTCAAATCACAACGGGGCTAAAGAAGTTTCACAAAAAAAAATTGGATTTCGGGGAGAATTTCTTCTCTCTCATCTCATCAATCTGAAAGGTTTTTCTCGTATTATGTTTCATTCCGACATGTTGTGTTTTTTGTTGCTCTGCAGGATTATTTTTATATCACGGGATCCTTCAACGCAATCTCTTTGAAAATGTGTCAAAATACGTGGTTTAGTTATAGCTTTATAATTTTATTACACCATTTGGTTTTGCATAGTGCAACAGTGGTAAAAATGACAAAGTTTGCAAGTGAATTCGAGTAAAGTCAAAGGATTTTTATGGCTGACATCACAACTCAAGATAAGACCCAGTTCACATTCATTTGTTTATAAATATTAGTTGATGGCATAGATGTTTATATATTACCATAATATTCCAGAGCAATCTCATAACATAAACAATACCTCTTAGAGAGCACGTTTTTGAAATGTATTTCTTAATTGTTTGTTTTGTTTTTTTTGGGATTGGTTTATTTATGACTCTGCTCAAATGCCGTTTTGATTAAGAGCTCGTTCACATTGAGCATATAAATATAAAAGATCATAGCACGCCACATATCGCTCTCCATACAATCCCTTCAGACCGTTCACACCTGGGACCCAATTTTCATTTCAGTAGATAATTGTTCGCATGCGAGGATCGCGCACGATAAATTATCTACTATTTCGATAAATGCGTATTTTCGACCGTCGTAGATAATGTAAAACAACCGATATTAATACCAACATAAAAATGTACCAATTTTATTTTTTTATATGGTAACCCGTGTCTTTGACTCCATAGATTTGATACATTTTTCTGTTTACGGCTGTCAATCTGTCAATTCACTTTGTTGTTCGTTGAAGAAGTAGTTGATGAGTAGTTGTTTCCTCTTGCGTGTTTTTCAAAATATTATCGACTTTTGCTTTACCTTTGGACTTTCTGTTACTATTTGATCATTAGCTGTGTTGAATTAAGAGTTGAATGAAACTGTATTAATAAAATAACATTTGTTTAATGTATTTTAATCGTTTGCATACTGGGAACTAATAAAAATGCATAATGTGTAGGTTCTTATAAAAATAAATACATACTATGACAAATACAATAAAATAGAATTGCATTCTATAACGCTACTCTGGGACAGGCATAGCTTAGTAGAATAGCATAATTTACAAATTAAACAAAAATACAATAAAATAGTATACTGATTACTCAACTTTTAAACTTATTATTGTATAGTTTTATATTTTATTGTCAAAAATTGTAATACATTGTAAAAAGGATTTTGTAATAAATAAATATTTCTTTTAATTATTACCAAATTTCCTGAGTTATTTGATATCAAATATTGCATTGTAACACACACACATGCTTACTAAAATGCATCGTACCACTGTGTTGGAATGGAAGTAAAGTAAGGTGAAACCCATAAATATACAAACCACCCACGTGAAACCGTACAAGTGACACTTTTTGACAGTTGAACTACTGCTAAAACCAATAGTCTAATTATCTACTGCTTTGTAATAGATAATTATCTATTAGAAATTCCAAAATAAGCTTTACATCGAAAATTAGTAGATAATTACTAGATGATAGAAAAACCATAGACAAAGTACATAATTATCGCATGCGAGCAATTATCTACTGAAATGAAAATTGGGTCCCTGAGCGGTGCGCACATCAACCATAGACAATGCACATCTTACACCGTAACCGCTCCTGAGGCGATATGCCAACAGTTAAGCGCCCCCCACTCCGACGAAAACAGGAGAGGGGGTCATTTTAATTACGGAGCTGCCAAGATCGGTGGGTGACAGCTGTCAAATTCATAGATTCAGTACAAAAAATGCGCACTCCGTGGCCGATCGCTAATTCAACTGACCCCCTCTCCTACCATAGGAAGAAATATTTTATCTGCGCCGTGTGAACGGCACAAAACATAAGCGCTCGCGGTTATATTAGATGTCTGAACGTAACTTAATAAATTGTTTATATTATTTATCGCTCGTTGAGGTCCAATCTCAAGTGGACTTTTAGTCATTACATTTCAGAAGGTGTCCTTTGTATTGTACAGATCCTAAGAAAAGAACAAGAACAGCCAAGAAGAGGCAAGAACAGCCAAGGAGGGGCGAGAGGATCTGGGAAGAGCCAAGAAGAGCCGAAAAGAGAAGATAAGATCCTAGTAGAGACAAGAAGAAATATGAAGATACAAGAAAAGTCATGAATAGCCATGAAGAGCTGAGAAGAGCCGAGAAGAGAAGGGAAGAACCAAGGAGAGGCGAGAAGATCCAAGAAGATCCATGAAGAGTCAAGAAGAGGCAAGAAGAAGGAAGACAAAAACAAACACGAAATTATAACGCTCAATCCATTCCTTTATTCCTGCCCATCCTAATTTCCAATATTGGCTTATTAGGTTGCCATGTATACCGGTCGATTAAACTCCAACCTCCTTCTATCCTCAGAGCATGTGTTCCAAGTCCTAACAAATCAGTGCCCCCTGGTGTACCGGTCTCACCGGGACAGGAGTACTCCTGGCTGGGGTGGTACAATCGTATCGTATCTCATCTCATCAATTTGAAAAACTTATTTTATATTATCTCATCGATCTGAAAAAGTTATTTACATTTTCATAATATTATTTAATTTAAAATAAAGTTCTTCAAATTAACTGTTTAACAAAAAAAAAATTCATGTTATAGTTTTTTTTTTCCAAAAACATTATTTTTTCGTATTATCAAAGGAAAATTATAAAATTATCGTTTTTAATAGAGCATTCTAGAATCTACTTTGGTACCGCTGTTTTCTAATTTAATTTATCAAATAAAAAGCTTACGAAAAACGGCCGTTATTACATTTATTCCTGAAACATGGTTTTATATTTATTTTTGGGATATGGCATCACTGATAGGTACACACGAAACAAAAGCATAGAGAATGCATAGAATTTTTTTTTGTTTCCGAGGGAAAACAAAATTTTGAATTTTGCTCAATGTTGACATTTTGACTCGTTCGTTTCGACGTTTTGAATTTCGTTAATAATTAGTGTAATTGATAGATAATTTCAATTCATTTCAGCACAATGGATATAATAACATTTTTACGTGGAATAGAAAGCCTTAGAGACTTTCAAAGGATTTCGGAACTGCCGTGCTTTTCTTCAAATGTACATTTTGACGAAAGCATTCCGATCTTGATGCGAAATATTTTCTGTTTTGATTTCAAAGTAAGTGTGCTCAATCATTTAAGTATTACAGTTCTCAATAAATATGTATCTAGTTGACGGCTTTCACGTTATTCACAGTAACTGTTTTTTTTTTGTCAAAATTCTGATGGATCCTCCACTATTCATATAATAATGCACCGCAAAATCCTGAAATCGAAAATGGCGCTTATGAAAATATTATACGTCTTATAATTGATCGAAGCCTCTTGTTCAAAATGTACCTATTTACTAAGTAAAATTTGTTTATTTCAGGACAGTGTGTTGTCTAAGAAGATACCGCAGATGTCTATAGAATTGTTCAAGATAATACTCGCAAACATAAAAGATTTTGAAATTGAGCAGAATAACATGGAAATGCTGCAACTGTTTAAATATATCTTGAAGCAAGCGGATAATTTTAATATTCTTCCAAACCCAAACGTTGCTCGAAGGTTGTTGTGGGGTGTATTGGAGGAGATTATTCCAATAATTTCGGTAACTAAATGGTTTTTATTTATTGTGACTTTAGTAATTTGAAATACAAACTTCTGAGCATTTAATTTTGAATGAAATAATCCAATTATTACGAATATTGCTGCAATATAATATAATTTAAATATTTCTTGGATGCATGTTAGGGGGCGTTAAAGTATTACGTAACGCAATTTTTGAAGATTTTTGACCCCCTTCCCCCCCATGTAATGCGCCGTAACGTTTTTCCATACCACCTCCCCCCCCTAAACGTTACGTAACGCCCAAGTGTCAATTTTTACCTTAAAGTCACAATTAAGTTGCACGTTAGTAATGGAAAGTCGCTTAAATACTTTTTTCTTGTTTTAATCGCGTTTGCGGTAATAAATAAAACAAGAGATTTCGAGAACGAAAAGGATTGCCAACTTGGAAGATTTTAATTCCCTAGTTTTTTTTATCTAAATAAAGAAAAACATGTTACGTAACGCGTTGTTCGAACCCCTTACCCCCCCCTCATAACGCACAGTAACGTTTCACAAGACCCCCCCCCCAAGTGCGTTACGTAATACTTGAACAGCCCCTTAGTTGCACATATCCCAAGACCGAACCATTATTATATGCAACATTGTAAAACAGCACATTGTAGCGCATTTTCAAATGTTTTGCACAATATTTTTAGTACATACCTCACATCAGTATGATATTTAATGTGCGGTTATATAAAATCTGTTTTACAATAAATTGAGTTATTTTCAATTTTAAAATAAGTAGTCCTTTCTTCTCTCCAAATATGAATCCGGTAGAGCTTTAAAATGGTTTATATTACAGTGAAACTCTATTAAGAAGTTTTCCAAGGGACCGGAAAAAACTTATTAAGTGGGATTATATCCCACAATTGGACCATTCATTCTTCAAGGGACTGAAAAAACCATCTTCTTAAGCATAAAAACTTCTAAAGAGGGTTTCACTGTATGTTGTGGAAGTTTATTCCGTGCATTCACTATTCTATTTGCAATTGAATTAATAGTACTTCCTGCATACTACAGGAAACTGTATCTAGAAGCCCCTCTCTGCGTCAGGGGGTAATCCATCATCTCCGAGATAGGTTTCTCGGCATGATCCTGTCCTCACCCCCATTCTCCGTGGCTCAGATTTCCTTCCTCGTAAACCATCTCAATGCCTGCCTCCAGTTCCTACCCTCTCCACCCAAGATAGAACCCTACCAAAGGTACCTACTCTTGATTCCTCAAACAATCTTTATTGACATTCATAATTTCTTTTGTTTTATCTAGTTTGGGATTGATTGAGAAACTCGACGTTTGGCATCGAACATTATTAATATCTCAGCGTCTGCGTGGTTGAATTTCAGAACCCAGTTTCAAGTGCATGTTGACGCTACACCGTACGCGTTGCGCCACAAATAACATCTGTGTATGTGGAATTTCAAAGAAAACTACCGCTGTAATTCTGGTTTTAATTCAAGAATTCGTAACAAGATGCCGCCACTTACATCAGCAGCTCGCTTGTGGATGTTTCTTCCCTAGGTATAATACTACGGATATATAGAATTTAAGTACCTTTCCGGATATGGAGAGATAACATACAGCGTCATAGTGACTCCAGATACTAATATCTACAGCCTGTATGTCGGACGGATATCTACAGCTCATATGTTGAACTAATATCTACGAACTTCAGAGTGCTGACTAATATCTACAGAGCTAAGGTCGGACGAATATCTATGACGGTCCCAGTGTTGACTAATATCTACAGAGCGTAGGTTGAACTAATATCTACAGAGCGTAGGTTGGACTAATCAGCTAAATGTGTCCAATAGTCCGATATTAGGGATTTTTACATACATACTTATATAAATTAAGTTTTTTTAACTGCATACGCAATATTACGTTATTCCAATATGCTATACATAATTGCAAATCCAACCTCTGCCAGTGCTGTAGATATTCGTCAACACTTTGGTTCTCATAGATATTAGTCAGCAGTTTGAGCTGTAGATATTCGTCAACACTTTGGTTCTCATAGATATTAGTTTGATTTTTTCAGTTTTTGGAATTCCTGTAGATATTAGTGGACGCCTCCCGTCATAGCCTGTCACGGTTAGTTTAACTCAGTGACTAGCTGTCAGCTCAGTCAGCTGTCACTGGATCAAGTGGATCCGAGGAACTGGCTATTTTTGGAACCAGTTCTTATCGGACTTATAAAATGGTTACCTACACTCAAACTGGGCGAAGCCTACATAAAAGCTGCCCGCAGGGCCTAGCAGCAAAAACCTGCGGAGTGGGTTTTTAACTGCTAGTCGAATATTAATTTAACAATATGCCGGCTTCTGTATTTCCTTCTTCCTACATTTTCACTCCTTTCTCTCATCAAAAAGACCCTCCACCCAGCACCTCCAAAGATGACATAAACCCTGAGGGAAATTATTTTATTGAGGGGTGTAGGGGTGCATGTCCCCGAAGGATTTTAACCAGTGATTCCTGAGCATATTAGGAATAATTTAAAAAATTATATATTTTTCAATCACACATCTCTACTGGCCCTCTACCCCATGTTATGTAAAAGAAACAAAACACTTTCAACTAAAAATAAACTTCTCATATATACAAATCAACAATGAGGCCCAAATTAACTTATGCAAGCCCCATCTGGGCAAATGCTTCAGAATGTCACTTCAAAAACTCCAAACAATTCAAAATAAAGTCATACGTACAGCCCTGGGCGCCCCCAGTTGGATGAGGGTAGCCCAACTTCATAAAGACTCCGATCTCCCCATATTAAAAACCCACATTTTAAGTCTCTCGGAAACTTTCTATGCGGGAATTCCCACCCACAATAATGTGTCAATCAACTGCCTCACCCGTTATGACTTAAATGAACGTACCACTCATAAAAAGCCCAAACAAATCCTCCGAAAAGATACCCCCCCTCCGTATTGCAGCCAAGTCCCTCCCTTGCAAATAATTTTTAAAAAACCACAAAATTATTTTTTTTCATCAAACATAATTTAATTATAAACTCATGATGAAATAGAAAGGGGTCATTTTTAACCCAGAGCTCTGTATGCCAATATATCAAAAGTCACATTGTTACTGATCCGATACGCATGCTGTTTCGTGTGTTACCGTGCTGCTAGAACGAGACGCAACGCTTATCGAGTGACCCTATGGGCTATAAACACGCTACACTCCTGCCCACGCAGTTGCAGCATGTGTTGGAATAATATTTTTAATCTTTTTAATTGAAAAAAAATGACATCAGACAGCAAAATGAGATCAACTTTTTCACTTCAAATATGCTCGGGGATCACTGGTTAAAAATGCAGGAACTCACAATGCCGAAAAAATGACTTCCGTCCAAAGTACTGGCGGCATTTCCAGAGGGAAGATGTCCAGTTTTCCACCCCAGACAAAGCTGGGGGAAGTAGCTCCAGAGAGCTGTGCAAGGAGAGGTGCCATTCAATGGACTGAGGAATTCCTCACTCCTTCGATGCAACTGGATGGAGTAGCATTAGCCAAATGTGACTCATTTAAGTATCTGGGCTCACACACCCACAGAGACAGAGGATGCGCAGCGGATGTCATCCATAGAATAGGTGTGGGATGGATTAAATTCAGATCCGTAACAGGAATATTGTACTCCAAAATGCCTATAAAACTTAAAGGAAAGATATACCAGACTATTGTTGACCCGCGATAATGTATGGCTCCGAAAGCTGGACTATGTACAGCTCCTACTCTAGACAACTCGAAACAGCAGAATTGCGAATGCTTAGATGGTCGGCAGGAGTATCACTAAAAGATAAGATTAAAAGTTCACGCATTCGTGGTAGCCTGGGTGTCACCGACATAAACAGTAAGCTGGAGGAACGACAGTTGAGATGGTATGGTACACATAAGACGGAGACCATCAGACCACACAGTGAAGCAGGCAATGTCTATGGAGCTTCATCGACAGACATCCAGAGGAAGACCAAACAACTCCTGGATGACTCAATGCTCCAAAATACTTAAGATAAACGTCCTGGATGAAGGCGATTCTGAGAGCAGAAGAAGCTATAACCTGAGAATGAGAAGAGCTGACCCCAACAGCCTACCTAGGCAATGGACAGCACAACGAAGAAGAACAATAAACGACAATCATAATATTAAATTTTCTATAACCAGTCAGAATAGATGAGTACCGTGCCCCCTAGTCCTCTAGCTCTTGATTCCAATGCAATTTTGACACCATTTGTATTACAACTAGGAAAATAGTTTCCCTCAGGGCCTACGTCATCTTTGAAGATGCTGTGTGGACGGTCTTTTTGAAGAGAGAAAGGAGTGAACATAGGCCTTGAAGAGACCCTTGTTGTAGGAGGGCGAAAATACAGAGGCCAGAAAATCATTGAATAAAATAGAAACAACCCCTTCTCATGTGACAAAATTTCATCCGTGTACATATGTTGGGCGTACGTTTGGTGTGTTTCCCAACCATGCACTGGTGTTGAGGGGATCAACGACGCTGGTTCCTCGGAGCATCTTCCATCAAAATACCGGCAGAACAATGACAACATTCCCACCCGACGCCTGTGCTCTAAAGATTGCAATCCATTTGTTAAGTTAGGAGAATATATCAAACAGACCGCCCGTTTCTGCACAGAGTCGAGGGTTTATTCAGGTATTTTGGGGTTCCAGACCAGATGTGGCTGCCAAATTCAACTGTGGGGCGCACTCACGATTTGTACAGGGTTAGCAAGTGTGTAATATTAAAGTATCTGCGAGCCTTGTACAGTACGCCCGGTTATTGAGAGGCTAATTGATAGGTATATTGCGTTATGTAGATACTAAACAGAAGGTATCGGATAGAACTATTGTCCCAATTGAATGAATGACAATTAATTTTGATATCCCGGCAGCTCCAAATTGGGGGCCCTGATGTGCTCGTGCGGAGACTATCCCCTCCAGCTGAGATTGATGGAGCTCCATGCCTTCCTGAAGCTGAGGCCCATCTTGCCTCCGGGGCGTGTTTACAGCCACGTACAATCCAACATCACGGAGGACAACTTTGATGAAGTAAGTTCACAAAAACTCTGATAAAAATAATAATCTTACAGCACCGTTTGGTAACAATGAACACTGTAGAGTTTCAGCTTCTGATATTCTCCACATCATACTCTAGCAGCGGGTTACATATTTTAAAAAAAAAATTAAATTTTTTTATTTTCATGTCTTCCTCGTCCCTGACTTATCATTAGCTTCCGATATATAATATTATTTTCCTTACACTCTCCTTTCTTAGTTAAACATTAACCTAAAAGGTCCTTGACAAAGCATTAGTGCGATTTTGCATAAATGACACTGAAGCCAAATCTAGGGTGCAGGGAAATTGTCTGACAGCCACCTCAAATGACAAACTTTTGAAATGATTTATTTGTAGAGATGTGCCGATTATGACTTTCGCCGACTAGCCGACTAGCCGATTAGTCGGTTGTAATAAGACCGACTAGTCGGCCGACTAGTCGGCTCAGCCGATTACGGTTTCGGAGATTTCCGTAACGCTTCGTTTACGGCTGATTCGCGCGCAATCGCATACGCCGTGTCGGAACATGTTTTGTTTTTTGTTTACTTCGCATTGTTCCTTCATTTTTGCTTTTGTAATGGTCGAGAGCGGTGTTTTAGTGTAAAAAAATATTTTTTTTGTGCATAATTAAAGATAATAGTGTTATTATTTATTGAAGTGAACAAGCAGAATTAAAATTTGATCATGTCAAAAAGAAAATCTCGTGTATGGATGTTTTTTGAACAATTGGCCAATGATTCCCGTAAAGTTAAGTGTAACCAATGCCAAGTGATAATTTCTCGTGGTGGGCAAGGAAAAACAGCTAACACTACAAGCATGAACAACCATATTAAATACAAACATCCAACCCTGATACCTCAGTTAGGTTCTGCTATCAAATGTTCAAGCACAGACGATTCCACCGAGTCTCAAATCTCAGCAGAAGAATTACCTAAAGCAGTGCCTACTCCGTCAACTTCAGTGTCATCAGAGGTCAGTTTAAGTCAGAAAAGCCAACAAAATATTGAAGACAGTTTAACTATACACTGGTCATGTGAAGACTCAAGATCAAGAGAAATCAATATTGCGATAGGTGAAATGATTGCACTTGACAACCAGCCGTTGTCAATTGTTGAAAATACAGGCTTTAGAAACCTGATGAGGAAAGTAAAACCTAAATATAACATACCGGGCAGAAAGTATTTCACAGAAAACATCATTCCTCAACATTACGAAGAGACTAAATCATCAAACAGTTCATGTTAATAACTGAGTTTGTTAATTTAAAAAATCTACTTTTTATTTTAATAATAAGAAATACTTATAAATGTTCATTGAAGATAAGAAGATATTAGATTATGATATTTTTGGTTGTCACAATTGACTTTGATTTGATTAGATTATGTAGGTATGGTTATAAGAAATATGTTTTTTCATTTTTTTTTTGTTTTTATCAAACAGTTCATGTTAATAATTAATAACTGAGTTTGTTAATTTAAAAAATCTACTTTTTATTTTAATAATAAGAAATACTTATAAATGTTCATTGAAGATAAGAAGATATTATGTTGTTTTTTTATGTTAATTAGGATAGGTACTAATTTTGTTCAATAAATGTCATAATTAATAATTATGTTTTCTTTACAAGCAAGTAATTTTAAAAACTGATTCTGATTACCAAAGGAAAGATTGCTTTACATTTTTTAATGTATAAGACTGATTATAAAATAAATAAAAAATAATATATAATCAAGGTTTTTATGTTTTTATTTCATGTAGTTCCCCCGCATTCATATTATTGAGAAATACATACAAAGTAAGAAGCCGGATAGTCGGCGCTCTTTGCCGATTAGTCGCCGACTAATCGACGACTACAATAGTGGCCGGATAGTCGGCTTTACCGACTAGTCTTTAGATAAAAAGTAGATTTTTTAAATTAACAAACTCAGTTATTAATTATTAACATGAACTGTTTGATAAAAACAAAAAAAAAATGAAAAAACATATTTCTTATAACCATACCTACATAATCTAATCAAATCAAAGTCAATTGTGACAACCAAAAATATCATAATCTAATATCTTCTTATCTTCAATGAACATTTATAAGTATTTCTTATTATTAAAATAAAAAGTAGATTTTTTAAATTAACAAACTCAGTTATTAACATGAACTGTTTGATGATTTAGTCTCTTCGTAATGTTGAGGAATGATGTTTTCTGTGAAATACTTTCTGCCCGGTATGTTATATTTAGGTTTTACTTTCCTCATCAGGTTTCTAAAGCCTGTATTTTCAACAATTGACAACGGCTGGTTGTCAAGTGCAATCATTTCACCTATCGCAATATTGATTTCTCTTGATCTTGAGTCTTCACATGACCAGTGTATAGTTAAACTGTCTTCAATATTTTGTTGGCTTTTCTGACTTAAACTGACCTCTGATGACACTGAAGTTGACGGAGTAGGCACTGCTTTAGGTAATTCTTCTGCTGAGATTTGAGACTCGGTGGAATCGTCTGTGCTTGAACATTTGATAGCAGAACCTAACTGAGGTATCAGGGTTGGATGTTTGTATTTAATATGGTTGTTCATGCTTGTAGTGTTAGCTGTTTTTCCTTGCCCACCACGAGAAATTATCACTTGGCATTGGTTACACTTAACTTTACGGGAATCATTGTCCAATTGTTCAAAAAACATCCATACACGAGATTTTCTTTTTGACATGATCAAATTTTAATTCTGCTTGTTCACTTCAATAAATAATAACACTATTATCTTTAATTATGCACAAAAAATATATTTTTTTACACTAAAACACCGCTCTCGACCATTACAAAAGCAAAAATGAAGGAACAATGCGAAGTAAACAAAAAACAAAACATGTTCCGACACGGCGTATGCGATTGCGCGCGAATCAGCCGTAAACGAAGCGTTACGGAAATCTCCGAAACCGTAATCGGCTGAGCCGACTAGTCGGCCGACTAGTCGGTCTTATTACAACCGACTAATCGGCTAGTCGGCTAGTCGGCGAAAGTCATAATCGGCACATCTCTACAAATTACCAATGTGAACGAATTTATAGCAAGTTACAGAAGTTGTTCTTACGTAAGTTTATTGACAGGTCTAATCGCGTCCATGCGAATTTCCAGCCTTCTTACAGCTTATCAAATCAGTTTGATAAGTTGAGACGCTTACCGTAAGAAATCAGTTAAAATTCAAGAAAATTAAAGAACTCCATTGCGAGTGGAGAATTGCTTATTACAAGCCAATTTCTATTTTATCACTTTATTTGGGCCTTTTCATCTTTTTGATAAAATCGCATCAATTTGACAGCAGCAAATCAAGTTGTTGACAGGAAGCTATATTGCAGATGATAATAATACGCAAACAAATTTACAGATGTAAACGGTTACTATCGTCGCTATGAGCACTTACATAAGTTGAACTTCCGAACAACTTCTGTGAACATTAATTACTGTAAGTCGGATGCAGATGTAAATGCTCCTGTGAGCAACTTGTCAAAAACATATGTTAGTCGTAAATTTTACTTATGAGTGAAAAGCTGGTCATAGGCTGGATGTAATAAAAATGTACGGATTACGTAAGATTTTGACAGGTTTCTCACAGGAGCGTTTACATATGCATCCGACTTGTGGTAATTAATGATCACGGAAGTTGTTCGGAAGTTCGACCTGTGTAAATGCTCATGCTACCATTTACATCTGTAGATTTATTTGCGGTAAGATGACTTCCTGTCAACAACGGCCTGCTACTGTCAAATTTACGCGATTTTGTCAATAAAGACGAAAAGGCCCAAATAAAGTATTGAAATAGATTCTGGCTTTAATTAAACAATTCTCTACGCACTTTTGTGCCGTCAAAGGCGACAATTAATTTCGTTTCATCCGAATGATAGCTACCTGACATCTGCTGACAGCAACCGACTTCGAATTCAAAATTTCAAACACGTAAATGTTAAAAACAGAAACATTAAGATTGGAAGGGATTGGACCGATAATTGAATAGAAGGATGCTTATTTTCCAGAAAACTTAAATAAGTGGAAATAAATACTAGTTTTGTAGGAAAAAAATCCTACGAAAACAATTGTCTTTTAATTTTTGACATTCGCAACGGCGGCAACGGCGCATTTCGGAACTATTTCTTGCGGCAAGTCTCTTATCTTATCAAACTGATTTTATAAGCTGTAAGAAGGCTAGAAATTTGCGCGGGCGCGATTAGACCTGTCAAAAAACTTCCGAAAGAATAAGTTCTGTAACTTGCTATAAATTACGTTAAGTAACTTTTGGTGTCGTTTACATTGGTAATTTGGCAATAAATCGCTTACAAGAGCAATTTACAGGAAAAAATTTACAAGTCTAATCCCAACCTAAGAAGGCTGGATTAGACCTGTCAAAAACTTCCGAAAGAATAAGTTCTGTAACTTGCTATAAATTATGTTAAGTGACTATTGGTGTTGTTTACATTGGTAATTTGGCCATAAATCGCTTACAAGAGCGATTTACAGGAAAAACTTACGAGTCTAAATCCAGCCATATAACGGCTTTTGAATATTTTTTTTGGGTATTTGATGAGACTGCAAATGAATCATGTCATGGTAAAATTAATTTTTCTGCTCATCTGAGTCCCTTTCTTAATCTTAACATTATGTTTACACCAGCCTTGGGTTTTTTCCGGACTCCCCCATTTTTAATAGTACACATGTGCCTGAGAGATCTCATTTCCACAAAATTATGAAAGGAAACTCAATTTTTGAAAACTTTTAGGATTGCAGGCGCTTTCTAAATGACATCAACAGTCTAGAACTGCGGGTTATATCTTTTCAATGCTCGGAGCTGGCCCTCGGACGCATTGTGATCAGCGGGCCTCTGTGGGTGGACTGGAACCTCGGCTCCTTCACGGTGTCATGGGCATGCGAAGCGGCAGCTCTGGGGCTCTTCTCCAGCTATCTGGAGCCCTTGTCTCTGAGGCTGGAGGAGGTGCGCCATATTAACTATCGCAAGTGAGTTAATTTTAATTTTTTTCTTGGAAAAGTAAAAATTATCCACGTTCAATGACAAGATGGTTCCATGACAAAAAAGAACACATTTATATATTTTCTCCTGTGTATTAATTACTCTTATTTTTAGAAAAAATAAAATTCTGCATTCTAACTAATATGATTTTAGACCTAATTTAGGAACTCATGATGCCATTGTAAGATTGACTTCTCTAGTTATGGGTAATTTGGACAGATGTCGGAAGTGCCTATGAATATTTGTAGGTCAAAAAAGCGTGTCACATTCTAGGTTGGTTGCTAAACTGGAAGACAATGTTTTAACTTGGTTCCAGAGTACTTAGAAAATAGCGATCAGTTAAACTATGTGTGTAATACATTATTTTTATTTTTTATTATTTCATAAATGATTAAATGTTACATTTTTGGCCATTTTTGACTACCATACTAGGCTATTGCCCTATTGAGTGAACCTATTGATGAATGTATGTAATACATTGAGCCAAAATGGCCAAATAGCAAAAATGCTCTATTTGTTATATTATACAACAGATGAAGCCTCGAATAACACCATTTCTTATATGTTCCACATACCAAAATCTACCTTCCACCATTATTCCAAGATTGCGCTCAACATTAAAAATGGGAATAATGGTTTCAAGGGTTTTTACAACATGTCCTCCATTCCTTGCATGTTATAGTTTTTTCCTTAGTTCCCATTAATAATGCAAGAGTTTTTTTGGAGATTGAGAAGTAATGCGTGCTCTTGTGCCCAAGTTCAAACTTTCCAAGGTCACCATTTACCATATCCCCTGCTCTAGCTACCCTTCAAACGATACATGTACATAATTATATGTCATCAGCATACATGTGCAAATGACAGTGCTATAGATTGCACCATGTCAGCAAAAAGCAACTGCCCAAGTTTTGATCGCGTTATCTTAACAGATGAATATTTTAGAGCTTCATTGATAAGCCTCTCCTTGCCAGTGGTCGAAAAAAACATTTCGTCGAAAGATGTTCTTATGATCGTACAGGGTGGTTCCAATGAGAAAGATTAATTATTTTCCGTACCAGCTTTTTAAAATTATAACTCAATGTCGATTTTATTTCATTCCAAATTTGCTTTAATTTATACCTTCATCCAATAATGCTGAAAGGCGTGATGATAAAACTATTAAAATTATGTCCTTTTTGTAATTATTTTGTTGATCATAAATATTTATCATTTTTCAATAATGTCTAAGCAAAATAAGAATGAAAAAAAAAAAATAAATATATTAATTTGTAAGACCATAAATAGATAGACAAAATAGAGAAATTTTCACCATAAATAAGTGTTCGGATATTTTTTGAACTAAAATTAAAATTTTGAAACAAGCGTTTACTAGATAACGTATTGATTTACAATAATGTATGATAAGATGGTATGAAATATATCTTGTAAAATAAGATTTTTCATTTGAAAATTTAACAAATCTGCTAACGACCTATGTTATAACCTTATAATACTAAAAATAAACATTTTTTCTCAAAATTTAAAACATGTGTTTACTAGATAAAAGAACGATTTTTCGTATACGTAATACGTCTAAAATTTGATTTAAAAATGACATGTTATACCCTCTTAATTTAACTCTGAAACCATTTTATTGCTTCATCGTTAAAACCAGATTAAGGCAATTTTTATATCTGCGTTTGTTTCTATTATCTACGGATAATAATATTTGGCATTTTTCTCCCAGGCTACGAATGACTCTAGATGGTGCCCCCGTCTCTGCCAGCAGCCCTGAGGCCAGCGCCCTCCTTGAGACCATGCCCCCACGCGTGGTGCTGACTTTTCTGGAGAAGAGAGGTCCCCGCTTGTTGAAAATCTTGAAATTGCTCCGCGATGGAATGCCACCACAAGTAAAACTTAACCAGGTCAGTTTCGTAATGTTGATTTGTGCGATTTTGTTACGTTCTCGACATGGCGTGCCCTGAGCCAAACTGCGCCTGGCGCCAGTGAAAACCTCAAGGGCGCTGTATTAGGTGTTATGTTATTATTGGCGCCTTGGTTTCTTGGCTCCTTGGCGCCCTGGCAAGTTGGCGCCCGGAGCGGACTGCTCCAATTGCGCCTGCACTATGTCTAAATGAGATCCCTGAAGAGTACCTACCTATGTGGAGCATGCGGAGATCCGAAAGAGTAATGAGCAAGGTTGAAAGAAAGGGATGCTTAGACGGTTTGATATGGAGCGGACGAAGGGAGAAAGGAGTGTAAAGAGAACATATGGCGAAAGTGATTGGGGTTTGTTTTTGTTTGGTTCGTGAGCCTTAGGAAGAGTGGGGAGGGGAAATACACTGTAGGTCACACAAATGCTGATGACACACAATTATATTTTTCGTTTGAATTAAGTAACGCTCATCTAGCAGTAGATACGGTGAATAGAGTAGAGTTTGTACTTTGAGCACAAGGGCATACGTTACTTCTCAATCCCCAAAAAACTGTTGCTTTATTAATGGGAACTAAGCAAAAAATATCACATTTGAGGAATGCCAGAGCAACAAATATCATCGTTATTTGTTTTTGGGGTGTTATGCCGTGTTGCGCTTCCTCCTTCTTTTGGCTAAAGAAGGAGGTAACGCAACACGGCATAACACCCCAAAAACAAATAATGAAAATACTTTTGGCCGTGAAAATCTTAAAACGTATCTAACAAATAATATCATGTTCTAAAAATTCATGAAACCACTGTTCCCTTTGTTGATGCTGCACGCATCATTGGAATAATATTGGACGGTAAATTGAGGAATGAGGTACACATTAAAAATAACCATTGGAGACTTCGTATGTTGTATAATATAAAAGATTGTATACATATATATTGGTGAGATTACATAAGATTATCACCGGTAGTCTTGTTATCTCAATTGTATTGGACTGTGTAGGCAGTATATTGTCTCTCTTTATTAAAAAAAAACCCAAAATAAGTGCAACATAATGATGTTTTTTCTATAAGGTCCCGAGAGCATTATTTCGCCTAACCTCTGTCGGCACAGGATATGTCAAACACAAGAAAGTTACGATATATGAGGAGTGAAAGCAAAAACGCCACTTTCCTTAACACTTGTGGAGAGTGGCATTTTTGCTTTTATACGCCTCATTGTACAATTTGATGAATTGGAAGTTTCCTGCCGATCGTTTAACAGACTGCAGTGGTCCCGTGAGTCATGCACATAGTACACGCCAAAGAGACTATTAACTTGTTCTCTCCAGACGTAAAACTGCTGTAAACTGCTAGGGTAGTTACAGCTATTCCTCATCAGAACTTTGGAGTCTACATATTCAAATATCAACATCTTTGCAGTGCTTCAAGAAGCGGATGGTTGCTAACTACAGTCAGCTGCTCAAAAATATTATTGATGGATAGATTAATTTATTTATACATATAGTTTGGCAAATAAGTGTAGAAATTAAATCATTTGGAACTAAACGTTTTCATTACCATGGCAGCACCGAATTATTCGCTTTGCTATGACGTTTCCAATAGCTGTCGTGTTATCGCATGTTACGGTTGATTTATTGTCTTAAATCTGAGTAGAAGATCGCTGATTTGATAATATTTTTATTCATTGTTTGCCTGAATTTAATTAAAATGAATAAACCATTACATAGTGATCAAAGAGGGGTTATATTCTGCGTTTTTCAACGCTGCCTAGCCGAGGATCACGCGAAGAAGCTTTTGTCTAATGTAGAAGATGTTTACAAACGAACTGCAGAAATGACTGGTATGTAGTATAGTTTGTTTAATAAATTTCATTAGTATTACAAGATTTATGCCAATTTTCGAGCGCTTATAGTCATAACAATCTGATTTGAGGTTATGTTTAGAAATCAGAATTTGGCACTTTCATTTGACAGTTCATGTGAAGCCACAAGAAAAAGGGAATAACTCAATTAAAAAAATTAAAATAATATGCAACTTCTTTAAATTCATAGAAAAGTAACTTTTTCTTAATTTTCTATTTCTTTCTTAATGAATATTATCTACTGTGTTTTTTTTTAAATACCTTCTATAATAATAATTTTTATGATGTTTTTCACACCCAGGTAAATCTCAATCAACGGTAAGGCGAATCGTCAAGGAAGGGGAAAAAGCAGATGGAAAATTTGAAATACCGGGAAAACGGAAAATGGGGCGCCCTAAAAATGAATTTGATTTTGATATTTGTGCCATTCGTCAGAAAATTCTTTTTTTTTACATAGTTTGTAAAGAAGTCCCAACTTTAAAAACTTTATTAAGTGTACTCAAAGACATTAGATTTGAAGGTAGCCGGGAATATTTACGAAAAATTATGTATTCCATCGGCTTTGTTTATAAACTTTGCAACTTTATTTTGAATATTATCTTTATAACTTTGTAATGTTGCATGATAAAAGTATAATTCACTTAATTTTCTGACCTTAAATTGTTTGAATAAAAGTTCTGACGAATATGAGTAGGGTTTTTTAAAATTGTTTTTATTATTAGTTTTTGTGATATTTAAATTGTTTGTGTTTTATTTGTATATGTATAATATTATTATTATTATTTCCTAACGAAATAAACGCCCACTTAAAATTTGTTTTGTTTTATTTTACTTATATTAAATTGCAATTTTACTTCTATTATTTACTTCTATTAAATTATAGTTTTTTGTGCAAAATTTTTGAAAATACAAATACGTTATGAAATATGCATTTTGACCGAAGTGTTTTTTTTAAACATACGTTCATTGTCTTATGAGCCATTTTGGTGTTGTCATTTAAAACCTAAAAAACAATCGCAGCGCCATCATTTATTTTCTACACTTAATTGCCAAACAGTAAATGCCTATTGAAAGGGATACCTACCTATTTGTGTTAGTGATTTTGTGATAATGTTGAATTTGAATTTTATTTGATTTAAATTATTTAATATGCATTGTAGGCAGTGCTGAAAACCAGCTCCATCCCAGGTCCAGAATTTACAGCTGAAGTGACCTTTTTATCAATATTTTTAAGTCAAATATTACAACAAACTATCTATGACGAATAATTGTTTTATTATTATTAAACGCGATGGTTAAGAAGAACCCTGTTATTCAGATTGGGTCACCGAATACAATTGCTAATGCCATTTCCAAGATGGTTTCATTTTGAATGGTGGTCTTTCACCGGGTCGATACTGAGTTTATCTACTACTTGAAAGCTTGTTACTCTGTTACTCGCTCCCCTGATGTACCAAGTCGAATTCATTCTTCCTGCCAATTCGTAAAGTAAATAGTGTTAGTTGAACCTCTTCTGAACTAAATCTATTTTCTTTTAAGGATCAGATTCGCGAATCTTCTCAGTCCAATTTCCAGCTTCCAGCAACGGGTAAGAATTTTCTTTTCTGTTTTATCATTTTATCTTAATAAACGCCCGGGTTGCCGGAAATTAAAATATAATCATTATCATTGTAATCATAATATAATATGAAAAACATTAGAAACATTATTGTGAAAAATCACATCAAGGGTTTTTACAATTCATTATGAGTTTATTTATTTATTTATTTATTATTAATTTCAATAACAAGGTTTGTACATGTATGTATGATATATATATAGTTATTTATCATCATGACCATCCTCATCATAATCATCATCATCATCACAATCATAGTCATCAAAAGCGTCTCTACATATTAACTAACTAACCATCGCGCTGTTTCACTGCAGCGGTAGGCAGAGAGGCCGGACCGCTAAACAACTCGATCTTAGCGCACACTCCTTACCTCGTTTACATTCATGCATCATACATGCTCTTCTCTTATTCTGACTCTTGAAATGGCCCGACTCGAGTATCTGATTCACTTGGTCACGCTATATCTTTCTTGGGCATTCTCGACTTCTACCATTCTCATTTGCTTCATATATTCTGCTTACACTCCTTTCCTCGTCCATTCGCTCTACATGCCCAAACCATCGGAGCGTCCCTTTTTTAATCTTACTCATTACGCTTACGTCAGCCTTGCATTCTTTGCCGATCTCCACTTTTCTCACATGATGGTACATGGTTTTACCACACATTCGCCTCAGGGGTCTCATTTCTACAGGGATCTCATTTCTATACTCATCTCTACTTTCATCCTTCCTCTGTTAGTTCCATGCCTCACTGCCATACATCAGGGTAGGTACCAATACTCCATTATGGACGGCTAGCTTCGCTTCTTTGGACAGTTTTTTTGTTGGCGCCAACGGCGTTCTGCCCTCCTTTAATGGAGTTACTTGCATTTACCCTTCTTTTAATATCCCTACCAGCCTTAACCGGTCAGCAACGTAAGCAGATATATGCTTTAGAAATATGACAGCAGTCAAGTACAATAAGCGTGTTTATACGTCAACGTGTGTATCTCCATAGAAACCGTTCTAACTCCGTTATTCTTTTAGTGACATCCCTAAAACAAAAAGTAAAAGGTCGATAGTGGAACAAGCTGTACATCCCTATTCAAGTTGTCCATAGAAATACATAACAAGAATATTCTGTCACTCGCGCAATCTGACACATAATTTTACCCGCCAAATTTCCTAAGGGCGGCTTGATCGCGCTCGACATTGTTCATTTTTATTAAATATTTTTATATGAAATGATAAAAAAGTGAGGTGACAAAAGTGTTTATTATACATTTATACAATAGAATAAGTATTGTTGTTTACATAATCTGTGATTTTAGTACCATTTTCACATAAAAACATTATGCGAGTCATTTTTACGTTTTTTTAATGTTTTCATTCTAAACTTTAATATTTACAAATGTTAATATTTATTTGTAATATAATAATTCGAAAGATTATTTCGTAACCTGTCTAAAACAGTTTTTACTATTCGGCTACGTTCAGAAATGTTTCATTTATATAGCTTTAATTGTGAAGCGGTAATAACACAAAGTTTTCGTAAAATGTCATTTCGGTAGAGACAACAAAGGCGAATATACTATGTAGAGTGCCATTATTGTGAAAAATCGCCTCAAGGGTGCTATGCAATTTATTATGAGTTATTTATCATATCCATCAACATCATAATCATCATCATCATCATAGTAATCATCATAATCATCATAATCATCATCATCATCACAATCATCATCATCATCATCATCATCGTAATCATCATAATCATCATAATCATCATCATCATCATCGTAATCATCATCGTAATCATCATCGTCATCATCATCATCATCGTAATCATCATCGTAATTGTGATGTCCTGTACTGCAGGTAATACTGGGCCCTTTATCTCCAGTATCGCTCTTGGATGTTTTCAAGGTTATTTATTAAAACACGTAGTATCTTTGATACACGGAGACTGTTTATTGGAATATAATATTTACAGTGTTGGCTGTAAGCCGCCTAACGAGAAAGACGCCGCACGAGCTCTGAGCTCGCTATTATATTGTGCCGATGTTCGGTCGCTTCGGCTAGGTTCGGTATTCCCGAACCTACCCGACAGATACACATATTACCAACACTACATCTCTCCCTCCTTCAACTCTGAAGCTACTTACTTAAATAACTTAAATAACAATTAACATAAATTGTAATACTTCATACACAATAATTTTTTTAAGATACACATAATTTAACCGCGGTGACTGGGTCAAGTTGTCCCGTCTCCTCTGGAAGTTGTAGGTGCCTTGTGACTTGAACGCAGTCTTCCCGACCATGGTCTCTGTTGCCGTGTCTGCTCCGACACCACCTCCTCCCCCACCAACCTGGAATCAGGAGAACAACCAGTCAATCCACGCAACAAGGTCGCAGTCTCTAACTCATGAGGCTCGTTCCTCAAAATTTCAGACGCGGGATGCTGCGCAATTTTGCCATCTTCCTTCCAGCTCACTGACATTTCCCTCATCTGGTCCACATGTCTCTTCCATGTCACATCAGTGTTTCCTATTTTAATAATATAAACTTTTTTACCTAGCTTTCTAGAAACTACACCCTTAGCCCAAACGACTTTATTATCATGACGATAATCTTTTGTCAAACATTTTTGTCCAACTTTAAAAACCCTGGTTTTTACCCCTCTGTACAACCTAACTTGATCAGATTGAGCTTTAGAAATGTTAACGTTAGCTTCCTTGACTTTTTCCGAAAAGTCTTCTCCATTTTTCACTGGCAACAAACTGTCGAACGTAGAACGCAGCCTTCTTCCTACTAACAGAACCGCTGGTTCAATACCTTTCGAACAATGGAAAGAATTCCTATAGTCCACTAAAAAATTCAACAGCTTGACATTGTAATCTAGTGGGAATTTACCGTTTATTAACAGTTTCTTGAGGAACATTTTCGAAATTTTTACTGCATTTACTGCCAGCCCGTTTGACTGGGGGTGTTTCACCGGAGAAGTCATAAGCTTAATATTGTTCTCCTTTAAGAAAACTCTAAATTCCTCACGTGTAAAAACTGAGCCATTGTCAGATACAATTAACTCAGGGTTGCCAAAATTAGAAAAAATTTTCCTCAATTCCATAATCGTGTGAGTTGAATCTGCCTTCTGCACCTCGATACAGTCTAACCACTTCGAGAATGAGTCACAAACCACGAGAAACATCTTCCCCGCTAGGGGTCCACAATAATCTAGATGTACCCTACTCCAAGCTTTACCAGGATTTGGCCAAACCGTCAATTGACTTTTGGGTGGTGACTGTTTTGACAACGAACAATCTGAACAAGATTGAACGACTTCCTCCAAATCTTTGTTCAGAGAAGTCCACCAAAAATATGTTTTAGAAATTCCCCTCATTTTTACAATACCTAGATGTGACCTGTGTAATAAATCTAAAACTTGCCTTTGGAGAGAAACAGGTATAACTATTCTATGTTGCCAAAACAAACAATCTTCTACGATAGAAAGTTCATTCCTTTTCAACCAATATTTCCATATACTGCGGTCACGATTTACTCGTTTGGGCCAGCCCTGCCGCAAATACCTAAACACTAGCTGTAATTCGCTATCTGCTGCGGTGGCTAACACAACTGCTTGAAAATTAACATGGTCACAATTCTCAATAAAACAAACAAAGTCAGTCCCGCAATCATCCTTAAAACCCTCAACTGTGTCCTTCAACGGTAAGCGAGAAAGAAAATCTGCTTGGTTATTACAAGATTTCACAAATTCCGTTTTGTACGAAAACCCTGCCAGAATGATGCCATATCTCTGCAAACGGTTTGCTGCGAGAACCGGAATATTTTTGTGTTCCCCTAGAATTCTTAGTAACGGCATATTGTCAACGCATAATGTGAACTCCCTTCCAAAAAGGTACTGAAAAAATTTATTTAACCCGAACACAATTGCCAGAGCTTCGAGATCCAAAATACTATATTTCTTTTCGGCGGTTGTTAAACTACGAGAAGCGAACTCAATTGGACGCATTGTGCCGTCCTTAAACACGTGCATTAACGCAGCCCCGAGTCCGCATGTACTAGCGTCCGTATACAGTTTTACCGGTAAGTCCGGAAAATAATTTGTAAGAATCGTGTTGTTGCCCATTAATTCTTTAATGGTATCGACTGCTACTTTACAGTCTTCTGAGAAATTCCACTCTACCCCTTTTTTCAAAAGGTTATGCAGGGGTTCCAGTATCGATGACATCCTAGGAATGAAATTCTGATAAAAATTTAGAAAACCTAATAAACTTTTCAATTTATGAACGTCCGTAGGATACGGAGCGTTTTTTATAGCTTCCAGTTTGTTTGGCTGAGGTTGGATTCCGCTCCCCGAAATTACATACCCCAAAAATTCAACCGATTCTACAAAAAATTCGCATTTATCCGTGTTGACCCTCAACCCGCACTCTCGTAAACGCGCGCACACTGCCTGTATGTTATACACTAAATCCAGTTCGTTGACCCCCGAAATGATGATATCGTCTAAATAGAATGCCACCCCCTTCAACCCCTGAAGACAGCTTGCTATAGTCCTAGCGAAGATCGCTGGCGCTGACTTAAAACCAAAGACTAGTCTGTTATATTGAAATAACCCTAAATGCGTATTTATTGTAGTATACTTTTTGCAAAAGTCAGCTAATTCTAATTGTGAGTAAGCCTGTCTTAAATCTAGTTTAGCGAACACTTTACCCGAACTTACTTTGTGAACAACTTCATTTATGGAGGGAAGCGGGTACCTTTCCAAGTCCGTCATGAGATTTAAAGATCTCTTGTAGTCCACGCAAATCCTAACATTCCCGTTCTTTTTAATTACCGGTACAATTGAAGACGCGTATTCACTGCTGGTTACTGGAGAAATGATACCATCAGCTACCATAGCTTCTAATTCTCTCTCAATTTTTTCCTTAATAGCGAACGGAACCGGCCTCGCATTAAAAAAAACAGGACGAGCTTCCTTGTTTACTTTGAAACTCACTTTATGTTTACTGAATTTACCCAGCCCCGGCGAAAACACTTCTGGAAACTCGTTGTAAATCATTTCAATTTTGTCTTTGATTGTTGAAACCGAATTATCCATCACTGGAACTATCTTCAGATTAAAAGCCTCCATGAAGTCCCGACCTACTATCAATTCCGAGCCATTAATCACAACAGTAAATAATAACTTGTTTTTAATATTATTGTATTCCACGGTAAAACAAGCACTACCTACCAGATTAAGTGGTTTACCATCGTATCCAGATAAAGTACGCTTATCAGGTGACAATGTTACATCCCTAAAATATCGGTTGAAAATAAAATCCGGCATGACCGACATACTGGCGCCTGAATCAATCATAGCGGCACATTTTAATTTATTAATTATTATATTAGCCCTAAACGGATTAATGTAAGAAATCCTATTAATAACCTTCTCCCGGGATTGTTCAAAAATCGGATAAACATTGTGATTCTTACAGAATTTCTTCAAATGCCCTATTTTGTGACAATTAAAACATAATTAATTTTAATACATAATTAATTTTGCATTCTTAAATTTACAATATTTTTCTAAATGTGATTCACCGCAAATGGTACATTTTTTAATATTCGAGAATCCTCTCGGCTCGGGACTTTTCGACCGCGAAGATGACCTTCGGAAACCTTGAGTTTTATCCGGATGTGAATCTCTCCCCGGCGAATACGAGCGTTTAATTGAATTCACGCCGCTCGACGTCCCTACGGAAACTTCTGATTTAATTTCCGGAACCAGATTATCTAAAACTGAAACCGTTATTGCTAATTCTTCCATTTTGTTAAACGTTAATTTAGTCCCCTCGAGAAAAATTTTTTCCTTGGCTCGGCCCGGCAAAATGCCGATTGCAAAAACATCAGCTAAACATTCCGGTAAACGCGTTCCGAACTCGCAAAACGAAGATAATCCTCGTAAACGCACTGCAAAATCCCTGACTGATTCACCAAGCGATTGCTTGGCCTGATAAAAATTTTCTCGTTCCTTGAACACCGATCGCGGTCTGGAACAATGTTTCTCAATTAATTGTATTAACTGATCGAATGCCACGTCTGTAACTTTAGAAGGAAAACATAAGTTGATCAAAAGAGTTAATGTCTCCGCTTCTAGAAGATTTAGCAAATATGCGCGTTTCTGTGAAGCATCTAACTTAGTCGTTTTTATGTCATCACGAATTAGAAGGAACTGTTCTAACCTCAGGCGAAACAAACTCCAATCCCCATTAACGTGAGAGAACCTGGAAATTCCGCCCGATTCCATGATCGCCCACACCAAAAAAAAACACACCCGGCAACAATAACACCTTCCAGAAAAAAGAAACAAAACAACCTGACACCAGGAACCGGCGCCTTTGCAGTCCAGGCGCCCAGCCGCTTCCAGGATTATCAATACCGGGCTGGCCTTAGTTACCCAGGGTCCCGTAATTTCCTCTTCTCCACTGTATTACCGGGCTGGACTTAGTTACCCAGGGTCCCGTAAGTAATTTTCCTCTTCTCCACTGTATTACCGGGCTGGACTTAGTTACCCAGGGTCCCGTGATTTTCCTCTTCTTTCCTCCTTCTCCACTGTCTCCTATTATGCCCTGAAAATCTCCTGATGGATGGCACTTCAGCGATGCCCCAAGTGATTTATTGTCACCTTCGGGAGATTTTTGCAAGTCACGATCCCTGCACCGAATCGACTGCCGCAATCTGATAAACAGTCTGGCGTGTAATCCTTTTTAGCTGCGCCACTTGTGATGTCCTGTACTGCAGGTAATATTGGGCCCTTTATCTCCAGTATCGCTCTTGGATGTTTTCAAGGTTATTTATTAAAACACGTAGTATCTTTGATACACGGAGACTGTTTATTGGAATATAATATTTACAGTGTTGGCTGTAAGCCGCCTATCGAGAAAGACGCCGCACGAGCTCTGAGCTCGCTATTATATTGTGCCGATGTCCGGTCGCTTCGGCTAGGTTCGGTATTCTCGAACCTACCCGACAGATACACATATTACCAACACTACAGTAATCATCATCATAATCATCATCATCATCATCGTAATCATCATCAGCCTACTTAAGTCCCCTCTACAACATTTTAGATTTTCAGTTGGCAAGTTGGTCTTCAATTCAAAATGTGCTTTTTTATTTCAGCTGAGGCAGAAGACCTTTCATTCTCAGCTAATAGATCATCATCACAAGGCCTGCATTCGCCTCCCCCTGTAATGTCGAAGGTAAATCACATTGTTGTTTGTAATTTATTGATAACTAGCTGGTCCCCGGCATGCGTTGCAATGCCATTCAAAGAAATAAATTGATTCTCCCTGCACATCCTTTCCTGTTTCTCCCCGTTCCCTTCCACCTTCCCCGCCTTCCCTCTCCCTCATCTTTTCCCTCTCCGCGAACCCCACCTCCCCCGTTCCCCCTCCCCCTGCCTTTTCTCCCTGCCGCTAAAATATATGAAATACATACATTTTCCTTTATACAAATTTCATAATGCCAGAGCTTACCATATATAGCCTATATTTTATTCTGATGTATATTATTGAGCTACATTATTGTAAAGTTTCATTAAAATCCATTCAGTAGTTTTTGCGTGAAAGAGTAACAAACTCACATATATCCATACAAACTTTCGCGTTCATAATATTAGTAAGAAGTTAGATAGTATTAACGTTATTACAGTTTGTCAAATAAAAGTAGAAAATTTATGAGGGCGCCACTGTTGTTCAAATGGCAATACTAAACACATAACTCATGGTGTTAAAGTAAAGCTGAGTAACCTACATTTTTATAAAAAATTAAAAAGGCATAATAGTGGAAAAAATATTTTTTCATTGCAGTATAGATACCCACTGATCTCAAAATTAGAATTGCGTATAGGAATATTATTATTATACCTTTGCAATTTTGTGTCGAGGACGCGTCTGGTTTGCTCCTGACTCCCTTTTCAAATAACTTCTGTTCTGTTAAAGTTACAAATCCGAATTTTGTCATATACACGCGTAACAATCTACATAATTTGCCACATTTCGCGAAATTAATTTATCTATCTTATAAAAGAAGTTACGATCGATTGAAAGTTTGTGTTTTATAAAACTATCCAATCCCTTTGTTTGAATTATTCAAAAATGGTCTGTGCCTAAACCATTAGTGTATTTAGAATGAAGCGAGGGACAACGACAATTATGGTGTGAAGTGATTAGTGACAGACTAAACAAGATTGGAGCAGCGTAACGCCAGACGCCACTTGAAGCTGAAGATAAGATATATTTATTTTTCAATAACCCCATTTTTTGTCAAACAAATTTATTGCTTTCAGGTTTAGTGAATTTTGTTTATTTACGAAGGTGACATCACAAGCTCTTTCCCTTTTGAATTCTTTCAATATTATTTCGTGAATGTACCTACGCCGCAGTCAAAAACATACATGAAGCAGTTATTAATTTTGGCTCACAAATTCTTTTTTAATTTAAAAAAAAAATTAAATGAAGACAATACCTATAAGCGAGACTCAATCGAGGGTCTGGAGACAGAGGAATCAGAGTGAGAGATTGATTTTGGAACCTATGGGATTCTCCTTTATTTTATTATTTTTTTTGTGGAATGCCGCACGGGGTCCCAACTGCTCCCGCCTGAGGCCGGTGTGTGGTGTGTTGTGGGGCTGGGGGTAAGAGACGGGAGGGAGGAGATCTGGTCGCCGGAAGCGGCTGGGGCCATTTCGTTCAACGATTTTTTTTTTTTATTTGAATTTTATTTTAGTAATTTGTACATTTAAGTTTACAAATTTCTAATTGATTATAATATTTCATATTGCAGTTTTTTTTTTTTTTTTTTTTTAATTATAATATTTTAAATTCACAAAATTTTTGAAATCACAAAATTTTTTGTTTTTGTTTTATGTAGCTCCTACAATCCATCTTGAACTTTTCAATTGGTGAGGACTTAAGAGTTTCTGGTAGTGTGTTATATAACTTAATTCCTTTGTACAGCAGACTGTTTTGCGTATTCGTTTTGTCCTTTTTGTTTAATCTTATTTCCTTGCAAGTCCTTGTGTAATGTCTGTGAATGTCCTTATTGTATACGATTTTATTTGTGAAGTATTTTGGTAACATGTTGTTTAATATTTTGTGAATAAATATCAACGTGTTCAAGGTCAGTATTTGTTTCACTGTTAACCAATTAAGTTCCTTTAACATTTTAATTATTTTTGAAAATCTATTTCTTCGGAGTATTATTCGCATTGCTCTGTTTTGGAGAATTTTAAATTTATTCTGTTCTCTTTCATTACAAAGGAAAAGGATACTTGAACAGTAGTTGAAGTGTGGAGCAATAATTGAATTGTAAATGGTGATGGCGGTTTTTCTGGAAATTTTCGGCCGAATTCTTCCCAAAAAAGATATCTTTTTGCCAATTTTCTTGTGGGTATATTCGGCATGTCTATTGAAGTTTAGTTTGGAATCTAATATGACTCCTAAGTATTTCATTTCAGAAACATTTTCAATAATTTCACCATCAATTTTAATTTTGCTTTCACTGGATGTCTTCTTATATCCAATCACCATACATTTTGTTTTTTTTGTATTTAATTTAAGCTTATTTATTTTTAGCCATCTTGATACATCATCTAGTTCATTATTTAAAATATTTATTAGTTCTTCATAGTTATCTCCAATTAAGTATATAAGTGTATCATCGGCAAAAAGTCGTACTTTGCATTTTGAAAATATTTTCACCATGTCATTAATATAGAGTATGAACAATAGGGGTCCAAGGACCGATCCCTGCGGTACTCCTAATTTATTTTCCATTGGTTTTGAGAATTGATTATTTATTTTTGTTACCTGTTTTCTGTCTTTCAAATACTCTTCTATTAATTTAATGGCTATAGATGAGAAACCAATTTCTTTAAGTTTTCTTATTAAGATTTCTCGATCTATAGTTTCGAATGCCCTTTGAAAGTCTAAAAATATTGCTAAGATAAATTTATTACTATTCATTCCTTCCTTCCATTCTTCGACAATTACGTTTAATGCTGTTTCACACGAGTTATTAGATCTGAATCCTGATTGCTCTTGGCATAGAATATTGTGTTTATCTAGGTATTGTAAAATTTGTTCTTTTATTATCACTTCAAGAATCTGCTCATATTTTGGTAAGGTGTTGATTGGTCGAAATTCTTCACATTTTCTGGTATTTTTAACCTTCGGAACCGGTATAATGGTAGATTGTTTCCATGACTGTGGAAATTTTCCTTCTTCAATCGTCTCATTAATAATATTTAATAGTGTAGATCTAATTACTGGAAAAGCATCCCTTATTATACTAATAGTTAATCCATCTGAACTATTCTTTGATTTAATTTCATTTAAGACTTTAAATAAATATTCTGCATTTATTCTTCTGAAGACCAATAATTCTTTGTTTGAGTCGTTATTTTCATTTATGGGGTTAGCAACAATGTTGGGTATTAATTTGTTGATTTGAGTGATGCTTTCAATAAAATATTTATTAAAGCTATTAGCCATGTTTTCTTCGTTTATCTCTTTTGGGAAGTTTACAATTTTTATGTCGTCTTTGTTTTCGCCATGTACTAATTCTTTTATGCTTTTCCAAATTTTTTTGGGATCCCCTTCTTCTGAGTTAATTTTATTTTTTATGTACTCATTATGCGTTCTTTTTATGTCTTTGGAGTATTCGTTTCTCGCTTTTTTGTAGTTATCCCAATCCATAGTATTATTAGTAAGGCGTGCTCTTTTGTAAAATGTATCTCTATCGTGCTGCATTTTGCGTAGTTCTTTTGTGTACCACTTATTATTATTTATTTTATGTATCTTCTGTTCTGGGACTACTTCATCAATAGATTTTTTTAAGTTTAATATCATCTGGTCCGCTTTTTTGTTATATTCCATTTGATTTATTTCATTCCAATTAATAGCCTCCAAGGTCTGAATGAAAATCTCTTTATCATATTTTTTGTAATTTTTAAAAGTTATTACTTTTGTTTCTTTGCTGGAGTTGTATTTTTCTCTGTCATTTAATAGAATCTGAATGATGTTATGGTCGGTAATTTTAGGATTATCTAGTATATTAATATTTAAGTTGAATTTATTTGAGATTACAAGATCAATCACTGTTTTCGAGGTTTTGGTAATTCGTGTAAAATCTTTAACCAGTTGTTTCATCCCTGCAGCTTGAATAATATATTTCAATTTTTTTGTGTATATGTCTGCCTTTGCTTTGACATTTATATTAAAATCTCCAGCTATAATGTTTACATTTTCGTCTTGTAAATTTTCCATACACCATTTTTGAAAATATGTTAAAAAGTCGCACTTACTTGTATTTGGCGATCTATAAATAACAGTATATGTACCTTTCTTGTTTCCTGTTTTAATGGTGATGGCTAAGATCCAACAAAGTTTTTCAACTTGCTGATTTGATATTACTTCATACGGGTATTTCTTACTTAAGAGAATCATCACTCCTCCTGTGTGTCGACTATGTGAGTTACAACGGATGGTATTATAATTTTCAAATTTTATTTCATTATCTTGAATATCTTCTGTCACATGTGTTTCGCTCATCATTAGCATAAATGGTTTCTTCTCTTCTAAAAGTATTTGGACCTCTTCGTAATGTGCAATGATGCTTTGTACATTTAGGTATATTATTTCATTTTTCTCATAAACTTTTTTTATAAAAAAGAGATCCTGCTCATTTTCGCTTCCAATTTTCGTTTATAAATCGGGCATTCTCTGCTCATGGCTGAGTGACTACTATTTATTTTTAAACCTAATCTGTTATTTGTCATAATACAATTTACACACTGAATATTTTCATCGGTGCACTCTTTTAAATCGTGATGTTTGGCGCATTTTGGGCAAGATTTTAGGTTTCTGCAATCTACAGCCTTATGATTAAAACCATTACATTTAAAACATCTCATGATATTTAAATTGTCAAAGACCCTGCATCGGTCCCATCCGATATTTATTTTTTGTTCCTTTAACATCTTGTTGTATGTCTTTCCATCAACATCAGCATATACGGTATAGCTGGTTTGATTTCTTATATTTTTTGTTTCTTTTACAAATGTTACTTTTATTTTGGCGTTTTCTTCAAAAATAAATTCATTTTGTCGTTTTATTTTTATTTCTATCTCTTCAAAAGAATATTTTTCAGTTAAGCCAATAATTTTAACAGATGGTTTTTTTTCTTGTGGGATTTTCACATCATATTTGTCTCCTATCAGTCCAGTCACCTCATCCTGAATTTTTTTTATATCGGTGGAATTTTTGAATTCCATTATTACCCCTCCATCCTTAAAATTTCTCATTCCAGTTACTCCAAAGTTTACTGGATCAATATTTCCTTTAATTTCGTTTTTTGTTTCAATATTTTCTTGATTTTTCTTTTTTGGTTTTATGATTACAATCGGCTCATGTTTTTTTACCTTTTCCGCATAAGTTTCAGGTACTATTATTTTTCTTATGTCTTTTTTAATTTCTTCATTTTTTGTGTTCATATTATTGAAAAGCGATTTATTTTCCTGCATTATTTTTTTCATTTCATTAAAATTATGGGTAACTATTTTTGTGAGTGGTCGGAGAATTTTTAATTCGCCCTTCATTTCATTATTTTCTGCCACTAAATGAGCTATAATGTTAAATAAATTATCCATTCCTTCATTAATTTTTTCTTTTTGGCCCATGGAAATTTTTCCTTTACTTTCTGAGAGGGTTGTCTTCATGGAATTAATTATGATTCTCGAGTTAGTAAGTGCGTTACTCACTTGATTTGTCTCTATCAATATAGACTTTTCTTCGTCATCATTTATATTATTTTCCGAATCAGACGATAAATTATCGTCCTCTTGTTCAGTTGGGGATCTTGGGGTCATAAAAGATTTCGTGAACGGGTCCGAATTTTTTACTCTGGGTGTTTTATTTCCCTTTTCCATTTTTCAAATTCAAATAACTTTAATAAATAAATAATTTTATATATCCACTGCCATCTGTTAATGAATATCGGTAGGTAGTATTTCTTTAAATTGGTGTATTTACCGCCATCTATTGTCGACTAGAGTAAAGTATTAATTTATTTTTGATTAACTTTTTGTCTATGGCTTCAAATGACACTTGTCTTCAGACTTCGAATTCAAATTCAAATTCAAATTTAAATGGTTTCAAATTCAAATATTCAAATTCAAAAATTCAAATATTACTCACTTGTCATGCTAATTTCAGGATTTTGTTTTTAAACTCACTGTTATAGTATATCTGTTCTCACTGTGATTATTTTAAAATTGGAAAACGATCCACTTTTTTAATGTGATACACTTAGTTTTTGTGTGAAAAACACAATCTAGATATTGATTTTTGAAACTTTTTGTAGAACAAAATATTTGGTTACTTTGAGTTGCAAGCAGATTTGAGCAATGCACCGAGGCGATGCTGGGATGTGCACACGAAAACCAATTTTTTCTTCTTTGACAACATGTTTTTGGGTCCAGGTTCTTGGGTTTTCGGTTTTTAGGTTTATGGTTTTAGGATTTTACAGAATTTTTATTTCAGTCAAAAACCTGAGAGATGTTCTTCTCAAGTACACCTTTTATCATTAATTAATTCACTCGTTTATACACTTCGGGGAGTGTCATCTATTCTCTTTTGGATTATCTGTTTCGAGTATTCAAGAAAATGATAGAAGATGCAAGAAGAAACACGAAGGGCCAAGAAAGGTCAAGAAGAACTAAGACGCAGCAAAAATAGACACAAAGAGTAAGAAAAACCAAGAAATCAGGAAGAGGCTAAAAGAAGCAAGAAGAGGCAAGAACAGAGTAGAAGAAACACAAAGATACAAGGAAATGGAGGCAAAACTGAGACGAGCCGACAATAGGTGAGAATTTGAAAGAAAGTGCAGTAAAAACAAAAATGAGTGAAGAAAACCTAAGAAGAAGCAAATATTAGACGAAAAGAGACAAGAAATAGCAAGCAGTACCGAAAATATCCAAGAGACAAGAGAAAAGAGCCGAGAAGATCCAAGAAGAAGCAAGAAGAGCCAAAAAGAGGCAAAGAGAGCCATGAACATCCAAGAAGGAGCAAGAAAATGCGAGAACATTCAATAAGAGATAAGTAGAGACAAGATTAAGACAAGCAGAGGCCAGAAGAGACAAGAAGAGATGATAAGAGACAAGAAGAAGCAAGAAGAGACAAGAAGAAGACTATTAGAGGCAAGACGAGCCGAGAAGAGACGAGTAGATTCCAAAAGAGACAAGAAGAAACAAGAAAAGCGAGAAGAGCCAAGCAGAGCCAAGAAGAGTCGAGAAGACCCAAGAAGATAGCAGAGGCAAGAAGAGACGCGAATTTGAAGAAGAAGCAAGAAGAAACAATCCGAGAAGAGACGAGGAAATCCCAAAAGAGACCAGAAGAAATAAGAAAAAGTAAGAAGAGACAAGGAAAGCTAAAAAGAGGCAAGCAGGGCCAAAAACAGTCAATAAGATCCAAGAAGATGCAAGAAGAAACAAGAAGATCTAAGAGCCGAGAAGAGGCAAGAAAAATATATATAACGCTCAATCCATTCCTTTATTCCTGCCCTTCCTAAATTCCAATATTGGCTTATTAGGTTGCCATGTATACCGGTCGATTAAACTCCAACCTCCTTCCTATCCTCAGAGCACGTGTTCCAAGTCCTAACAAACTAGTGCCCACTGGTGTACCGGTCTCACCGGGACAGGAGTGCTCCTGGCTGGGGTGGTACAATCGTATCGTATTGTATTTCACGGAAACTGGAAGATTCAGGAGGAAGAAATCGGATTATTTCAGAAGCCATTACCACTGGGTAAAAGTAATGAGAAAGTGAATGGGTGGGAGTGGGGTGGGGTTGCGTGGCGGAACAAAGTGGCTAGTTCCAATCCAAAGAGTACAGAAGAGCCAAGAATGGGCGGTAAGAAGTAAGAAGACTCAAAAAGAGTCAAGAAGAACCAAGAGGAGAAAAGGCGAGTAAAGAAGAGCCAATGGAGACAAGGCGTGAGGAAGAGGTCCCAGGAGGGGGGGGGGAGATGTAAGAAGAGTCACGAGTCACTAGAAGAGACAAGTAGAGATAAGAAGAGACAAGAAGAACCAAGAAGAGACGAGAATATCTCGGAAGAGACAAGAAGACACAAGAAGAAGCATGAAGTGAATAGAAGAGCCGAGAAAAGAGGAGAAGAGACGAGACGATTCAAGAAGAGGCAAGAAGAGACTAAATTCCAAAAGAGCCAAGAAGAGGCGAGAAGATCGAAAAAGAAACCTAGAAGAGATAAGAAGATCTCCGGAGAGACAAGATGACTCAAGAAGAAGCAAGAAGTGACAAGAAAAGCCAAGAAGAGCCGAGAAGAGCCGAGAAGATTCAAGAAGCGGCAAGAAGCGGCAAGAAGAGACAGAATACCAGAAGAGCCAAGAAGAAGCAAGAAGATCCAAGAAGCGAGAAGAGACTAGAAGATCCCAGAAGTCACAAGAGAGACAACAAAAGCCAAAGCGGCAAGAAGAGCCAAGAAAGGCAAGAAGAGACAAGAAGAAGCAAGAAAAAAAAAGAGAAGATCCATGAAGATGCAAGTGACAAGAAGAGTCAAGAAGATTCAAAAGAGCCGAGAAGAGGCAAGAAGAAGGAAGATACATAGAAAGGGGGGAAAAAACAACGCTCAATCCGTTCCTTTATTCCTGCCCATCCTTAATTCCAATATTGGCTTATTAGGTTGCCATGTATACCGGTCGATTAAACTCCAACCTCCTTCCCATCCTCAGAGCATGTGTTCCAGTCCTAACAAATCAGTGCCCCCTGGTGTACCGGTCTCACCGGGACAGGAGTACTCCTGGCTGGGGTGGTACAATCGTATCGTATTGTATCGTAACATAATGAAGAATAACTATAATGTAATAAAATATAAAGCACAGTTTAGAAATTGCTCACATTTATTTAATACTAGATAAAGTACCTAGCGTTGCCTGGGCTTTAGATTATGTCTCTAATTTTAGATCTGAATATATTTAATTCATTCAGATCTAGAAGTAGTGTTACTAAACTCACCATTAGTGATTCTTCCTTTCTTTCTATTGTTAAATTCAAATTTATGTCAAATTAAATTAAAGCAAATCGATTTATAAATCACCTTTTAATCAATTTTATGTCATGAAGAAAAAATGTTTTTTAAAATGTGGTTTACTGTGTTCTATACATTCAGTGTCATTGCACTTCAAAAAAATATTTGACAGTTAAATTGGTGTTGCCAGTCTACAAATTTAGTAGTTCAAGTTTTTATATTTTCTACTCTTTTTTGACAGACTATACTTTAAACTTTTGAAGTACCAGCATGACAACAAAACTTGTCCAAGCAATCCCAAAGGTTATGTATTTTATATTTATTTATTAAATTAGATATACAGATAAACAACAGATTAGATATACAATAAACAACCTAGTAATAATATTTCAAAATAACTGTAAATTAACGGCAAGAGAGGTGGGTTTGCAAATGAATGAAAATAAAACAAAAATCATGATGCAAACCAGAACCCCTCACCGCAGAATAAAAGATAAAGTGAAATTTAAAGACAATTATAATTTCGAAGTGGTCGAAGTGTTTACCTACCTGGGCTGATGGGCTCCATCATAAGTGTACGAACAAAAACAATGCAGGTTTCGGTTTTCTGATTAGTCGGCGCATGGGCGGCCGACTGGCGCAGGCATGACGACAAGAATGTTTGTATGTCAACGTATCAGACCCAACACAGTGAAAGCAGGTTCAGATTTGTGTCCGCGCGAGGCGGCGCCGATAAGCTTTACCGGAATGAATTCTTAATTCCTGCTCGCCGGTGACGCCGGTCAGCGAAACTCAATGTCGCCATGTGCTTGGTTTTTGCCAAGTTTACATGGATTTTGGATTATATCATGTTTTGGTGTCCTCTATGGTTATTTCAAAAAACCATGTTGAATATGTCATTAATTAACAAAAGTATGTACTTTTGAGTGGGACACGATTTTTAGCATGGGTCACACGGGTAAATCCTGAAATCAGAATTCAAACTTCAGTTTAGAATTCTTTTTATCCTTGAAAAATTTTAATTTTTGGGACATGGCAATACTGGTGAAGCTTGTTTTGAAGGAATCTGATATCAAAATGAGCGAACTATTAATTGCCGCTGTTTTCAGCAAATCGCTAATTTGGGTTAAAAGAAATACATTACATAGCAACAGAAATGTTGTTGACAAGTGCTGGAAAGAAATCAACAGGATAACAATTTGAAATAACCTCAAATATCACAAAAGAATTCCTTTCAGGCACGAACATAACATATTATTATCATGTTCTCTTGAGGTTTTTTTCGTATTTAAAGATACCAATTACCAAATACCAATTGTTTTATTCCTTAATTTCACGAAAGGATTCTCCAAGAGTTAATAATCATCATCTGACGATCTCGACATTTCGTAAACACTGACAGCTGCTGTCAGGCTACTGCGCAGGTAGCGCAGGTTTTATCCGCGTTCTGTTTGTCCACATCTCGGCGTTAATTACTGTCGGGGGAACCGGGCACTGAGCGCCGTTAATCTGAAAACTGAAACCCGCTTTGTTTTTGTTCGTACCCTAACGCAGGATAATGAAGACCCAGTAGAAGTAAGAAAGCGCATTACAGCCGCTAACAAAACTTACTTCGCGTTGCTGCCAATGTTCAAATCCCGAAACGTTCTTAGGAAAACCAAAATATCCTTATATAAAACAATTATCAGAACGGTCTTGGCCTATGGATGTGAGGCGGGAACACTGACAGCAAAGTCAGCGGAACAGCTGGACATCTTCGAAAGAAAGGTACTTCGAAGAATCTTAGGAGCGGTGCGAGAGGGAGAGGCATGGAGAATCCGCCACAATAATGAGCTCTATGATATTTACCAAGCTCCCAGACTCTCCACCCATTTAAGACTCCAAAGATTAAGATGGGCCGGGCATGTGCACCGAACGCCAACGCCAAGCACACGAGTACCGAAGAAGGTTCTAATGGGACACCCGGGAGGTAAACGAAAGGCGGGCAGACCTAGACTGAGATGGGAGGATGATGTCAGGAAAGATGCAAGAGGATTACTCCATGTTTGCAGATAGGAAGACGACGGCCGAGGACAGTGGGCGGTGGAGGATTATTTTGAAGGAGGCCAAGGCTCGAAATGGGCTGTAGCATCATTGAAGAAGAAGAACTGTAAATTTAATATTAAAAATGTGTATAAGTGTTATTATGTCTTGTAGGTCTATATTAGTTCCTAGCTAGGCAGATTCTAAAGAATCAATTCTGGTGAAAAAGAAATGTATTCTGTAAAAAAAAAATTGCTTTTTAAAAAATGAAATATATACTAATTGTGCCATTAATGGGTGGGTAACCATGTAAAATTTTAACCCATTCATGACGAAGGTTCCACATGGAACTCGAAAAAGTATTGGCATTCATTTAGTCACATCATGCCGATATGTTAAAATAGTGGTGCCAAATACAGTTTGACATAGTCTACAGGCATGTGTGAAAACGTTTGTCTTGGTTGCGTTCTGTTCGTTTGTGTGTGCAGACGTGGACAGACGTGTCTTTATTGAGTTAGAAAAAAAGTGCAATTTTTTCAAAATGTCAACGAGTGAAGTAAGTAATCTATTAAATTTATATAGTAGATTTGATTTTTTTCTCCAAAACTGAATATGATTTGTAGAAAATGAAATTCTCTGCCTATTTACAAACATTTTGTTAGAAAAATAATCATTATTATATTAAAACGAGTACTGTGAATTAAAGGTTTTGATTTTTGGTTCCATATGGATCTTTCGGCAGATCTCACTATACATAAAATGTAATTTTTCAAAGATTTCATTGTTTTTTCGTGTGTTTTAGGGGTTTGACTGTTGAAGACGTGATGTTGCTGCTTGAAGAACAATTGGATACGAATTTGGATGATGATGAAGTAGTGGATGTGTTTGTGGAGCCGCCAATTGAGAGTGACTTGTCCGGAGCAGATTCAGCTGATGAAGATGACCAATATCTCTCCAGCACAATTATTTTCTAATTGCCAAATTGTTAGGCGTCGTCGACACAAAACGGGAAAAGGTACGTCCGATTTTGATCCAGAGAACTATGATCTAGAGCATTTAGAAGATGTGCCCTTGGACTCAGCTTGCGGTGACCTCGACTTATGAGCATAGGGAGTGTGATGAACCCATCGCTCAGGGAGTGGAAACACAAACCTGCAATAGATCCCAAGCCAAGGTGTGTGCTACCATGCTCAGGCTGAATGTCATGTCACGGTGTCACGAACGGTGCCTCCGAGAAACAGGGTCGCATTTCGGAGTATTTTGACCTTACTCCAGCACTTCGGGCTCTGCTGGTGTGGACCTTCTATTTCCCTGGTCACTCGTGGGCAAAAAATTGAACCATTCAAAACTAGGAGCCTTAGGGAAAAGTAGGAGTGCTGAGCCCACTTCTCTGGACTTTCTTCAGGGGGCCTGCAGGAGAAACTAGGAGGAGAAGCCGTAGAGAGGAGAGCTGAGGTCAATTCCACGACCTCTCCTCTTGTGGGTCCTTCAGGGAACCAAGAGGAAGTGCACTCTGCCGGCGTGAGGCCTTCAGGAAACCAAGGAGGAGTGAAGCGGAGAGATGATATCCTCTTCCCATGTGGGGCCTTCAGGAAACCGCGTAGGAGTGAAGAGGAGAAATGAGGCTACCTATGTGAGCTCTTCCCTGGTGGGGCCTTTAGGGAACCACGGAGGAGTGAAGTGAAGTCCTCTTTCCTCCTGGGGTCCTCGGGTAACCAAGGTGGAGTGGACTCTTCCCTTGTAAGGCCTTCAAGGAACCAAAGGGAGGAGAACTCTCCGTTGTGGAGCCTACGGGGAACTGAGGAGTGGAGAGGAGAGATGAAGCTTTCTTCCCTCGTGGGGCCTTCAGGGAACCAAGAAACCTCCTTTTGGGCGGAACTGATAGAATGGACCACGTTGTATGGTTGGACTATGCGTGAAATGCTTCGAGGGTTACCTCAATAAATAAGTTTGTTCAAAATTTTGCTTTATGTAGAATAAAGTTGAAAAAAATAAATTTCCGACTAGTTATTTGCCGAAAGTGCCATATGGAACTCACCCTTCTCTAGCTTCCTGGGGGGTGAAGAAACCATTTTTTTAAATTCTGAGAAAAATGTCCATTTTCTACCTCCAAAACCAACCCCCCTGTGAAATTTTAGCACGAAATTCGAGAAAAAAATAGTTCGTCATGAATGGGTTAAGTGACATTTTTTAATAGTTTTTCAGACTCCACCCTACCCAAGCCAATCAACCATTTAGATATTATTGAACCGATGCCGGAAATTTTGCATGTTTTAATATTACGTATACAGCATTTATAGAAATCAACGTGGGGGTGGGATGGGATGCGTACAGAATGAACGCAAATAAATAACAACCATGCGTTTAGCTCAAAATGATGAACAGGATTAAAAATACACCAATGACCAAAATGCATTATGTGGTTCCATGACAACTCAGAATCAACTCAACTCAACACCTTTTTGAAAAGTCATTAAAAACTATGAAAAAAAAAATTGAAAAATAATATAACCTATTTAACCAATTTCTTATATATTTTTTCATCACTTTTAATTTTTCGAAAGGAGGTGTTGAGCTGAGTGGCGTTCATCTGAGTTGTCCGGGCACTGTATTATGCGAAACTTGTAGTGCGAGCTCCATTCCTTCCTTTCTAAAAAGACTCTCTACACAGCATCCCCAAGGATTACATAGTTCCTGAGGGATCATTTTTTCCTCAGGGCCTCCTGTTTAGAGCTAATGAAAAAAATGGTGAATCTGTATTACATTTGGACATGATTTTGAGGCATACCTTTTTTTTATATTTACTTATGTTTCTGAAGTTTTTTTTAACCCCAGGCGCTATATAAATTAGCCAAATATTATTATTATTACTATAAAGCGTGGTATTTTCTCTTTCTAACACCGTTTAAATCATATTTCTCACTATGATAGTAAGGGAGACAGCGATTTCTATGAGATGTATGTGAGTTTTAGGATTAATGATTTTTTTTGTTCATTATTTGAATCAAATTATATTTCGTTACAGTTCAATGTTTATGTGCATTCACAATTATTTCTTCATACATACATTTTCGACTGAACAAATATTGTGCTTATAAATTAATAAAATTCTTTTTCTAACTCGGGTTTTTATTTCGATTCCATAAATTTATGATTGTATGCAAACAAACAAAATATTATTCATCTGAATCATCAATATAGGTAATTATTTATACTACTATACCGCACGGGCCGTCGTAGGTATACAGACTGCAATAAGGGGGTTGGTAAAAACATGACAAATATTAAAACGCAGAAATCGGCAGTAGAGAGGCGGCTAGCAGGCGGCAGGCAGACCCGGGCAGGATCCGTCGCCTAGGCAGATCCGATGAGAAAGAGGGCTTGGACGGTGAAAGCTTGCCTTTTTGTTAATTTAGGCACTTGACCGTGGGATGTACCGTTAGCGGCCAAGGGATGTACCCTAGCCCGAGCCCCTGATTGGTCAAGCCGCTTTCACCGTCGGTACGTACGGATATGCCCGGGTAAGTTCCTACTATCTGCTAGTGCCCATTTTTTTTATTTTAAAAGGTTTACATTCAATTGGGTACAGAATACAAAACATAGGCATTATAGAAATACAAATAATTTTAAAATGTAATTCAGAATGGCACGTCCGATGTAACTACGTTATTAATATAAATATATTATATTGTAAGGGTTTACCAATTATACAATAATAGGCATTTTCACCTATCAATATTGTAAGTAGAAAGTTTACCACACATTTTCCTTTCGAATGCTCCATTATGACGTGGATACGACCTCAGCCTGGTTTTACTTTACATCCTTTTCTGTTTTTCTTACTGTTGTACTGGCCCGCCTCTAGTATCCTAGCCTCAGTATTTTGTGCGCATGATAATGAATTATCTTCCCCGATTTTTTCTATTATTTTCAAATCTACCAATAAGAATAACAATAGTAGGCCTTGGAAATGTCCAATGCGACCGTTTGGGTCTCACTGAAATGTTTCAGCCACCGCCCCCAAACATGCATCACATACGCGAGAAGATCACCGCAGGAGCGGTTCCGCCTGAATTCGTATTGATGGTCGTTAATAATTTTATTCTTCTCGAGGTTGTGAGCAGTTTGTCGATGATCATACGTTCCATTACTTTGGATAGAATAGATGTGATCGCTATGGGGCGGTAGTTGGCCGGGTTGGAACGGTCACCCATCTTTGGAACTTACTTTACTATTGCTTCTTTCTCACAGCTGATGAAGGATCTGCACATTCTCAAGAGTGACGTTAAGTATCGTCCGGGAGTTTCAGCCATCCACGAGACCTCCAACACAGAGACAGACCTGAGTGTGGAGAACCTTATCCGAGACTTGGACGTTATTCCGGCCACTCCGCCGGCTCCAGGTTTTCAACGGCGCAGGGTATTTATATGATTTTAATATTCATCGACCCTCGCTATAACTCCCAAACTTTATTTTCTTGTAGACCACTTTCAAAATTTTACTGGTTTCGGTGGACCCCCTGCTGCTACATTTTTTCAAGCCCGTGGACCAAAAAAAAGCAAAAAATTTGCAAAATTATTTTTTCACGCTATCTGTTAGGATTGCATGAGAACCGTAGCTCCTTAAAATTTTTTGCCAAAAATCTGAAAATTAGAATCTTCACCACTGGAGCGACCACGCGAAATAAATAAATTTGTCTCGATTGTTCGAGATTTCCAGAATATCATTTTTAAATTTTTCGCCAACATTAAAAAAAAGCATACCTTTGAATTTTAACATGGAGACCTAAAAATAATTATAGTGCTATGTAGCCAATGAATTAAACTGTATTTTACCGTTTATCTCATATTTGTAGGATTTATAAAAAAATATTAAAAAATTGTAAAGTTTATAACCACACAATCCTGCTTTTTTTTTTTTTTTAAACTGCCTTGAGAGGTACTTATTCGAGTCATCGTAAAATATTTTCGATTTCTGTATGTTGTCTACGTATAGTATACTTGATAATGAAAGGTGCATATCTATGCAAAAAAGACCTTATTTTAACCATAAACAGCTAATCAAAAATCCGGTGTGAAAATAATATTTAAAAAAATTATTTTTAACATCGTTCTAAAATAGTCTACGAAGTTCGGATTTGCGACATCTATGGTCATAATAGATGAAGCAATTCAATAGCTTCATTTTAAATCGAAAATAACAAACGTGGGAGTTACAAATATTAAAAAAAAAAATTTTTACTGAATCAAGAGATGATAGGCTTTTTTTACCAAAAAGCAATCGGAGACATTTAAAATGGTGCCAATACATGGCAAAAATCGCTCCAGTGGTTAAAGCTTCAAAATGCTTATTTTTAAGTCTCAATACAACCATTTTTAACCGAAATACAGGCTTTCAAAAATCACCGAAAAATTTGGAATTTTTTTTTGCTCCCTTAATTTTTTTGAGTATTGTATTATCTGCCTACATTGATAGGTAAAGCCAAGCCAACATTTTTGTTTATTACTATCGAAGCCAGATAAATTTTTGTGGACCCCCACTTACAACTTGTGAACCCCCATTTTTTTTATCACTCTAATGTAGCCCCCATTGTGTCTCCCGTGGACCCCTGGGGGTCCACCTGGCCCACTTTGGGATTCACTGTTCTAAACCAATACGACACAATTGTTCTTCTTCTTCTTCTTGTGCCCTGTCCGTTCAACGGACGTTGGCTATTATGTTGGCTATGCGGACTTTGTTTACTGCGGCCCGGAACAGCTCCACGGTAGACTGGTCAAATCACTGTCTCAGGTTTTTCAGCCATGAGGTTCTCCTTCTTCCAGGGCCCCGTCTTCCGGCAATTGTTGATATTTTTCTAATTATTCAAACTCTTTGTTAGGTAACAGAAACTGGTCGATTGGAAATATCAACGGTACAAAGGAAAGTATCAGTTGTCAACATGAAGATTCGCGCTACTCCAGGAGCCCATGTGGCCGATTCTGATGAATATAACGCTGTAACTTCCCGAATACCAATATTGAAGAAAAGAAGATATCTTCCAACAAATACCAAACCAGTTGATTCTACCCCTTCAATGATTGGGATGAAAGATTTTGCCCAAACTGACTTGCTGAAAGATTTGAATAATATGGACAAAATTCAAAATCTCCATTTCCAGGATGTCAGTGGAGAACTGAAGAAAATTGATATTAAAGAGAATGAGGAAAGCTCAATCAGAAATAAATTGCCCTCAATCAAGAAAACATCGAACTTGCCAATTAAGTTCAGTCATACAACCACACTTGATGTTAAAGCTAGGATTCCAGAGTCAACTTCTCTGGTCAAACAAATGGCTGTAGAAATAGACAAATCTCTGGATGATTCGTCTCAGAAAGAGAAAGATGTGCAGCCTATTCCTATTCCTTTAAAGAATTTAGAAAAAGGAAATAATCAGTCTACTTGTATAGATGTATGTGGAACAGATCCTGCGCCAATTCATCCTAAAAGTACGCAGAAAGTTAAAGGTACTAAGAAACCCATTAATATTACCAAGGTACTGAGTGTCAAGGGCAGTGCCAATATGGAACAGATAGTTCACTCTAGTTTATCTCAAGAATCCTCTACAACGAATAATTTAGAAAGTCATCCGGTGGATATTGAAAAGAAAGTTCACACTGCTGAAAGTTCATCTCAAGAATCTTCCAAGAGGAAGAAGTTGGACAATCAGTCTAGCTCATCACAACGTACAACTCGGTCAACAAAAAATAAGAAGAAAATTAATCTTCATCTGAAGACAAAGTTGAAATCAAAAGTTGAAGTCGAACCCAAACTTTTAAAAATCAATCCAGTAATTGGTAAAGATAGAGTAGCCATTGAGAATGATCTTGCTGACAGTGATAGTCCCAAACTAGAGAAAGACAGAGCGGCCCAAGAGCTTTGCATAGCATTGAGTCTGGCTGGCAGAGCCATCAGTTGTAGCCCCACGCCAAGACAGACTATACTTGATAAATCTTTCCCACAAGACATTCTAATGGAAGACGATCCAAAGAATGTTAATGAAGTTGAATTTAAGGTACCACAGACTCATCCCAAAACAATTAAATCAAATTTATTAAATGTAAGCTGTGGCATTTTAGATGCCGAAACTATACGTCGAATGAACAGCTCTGGTTCAGAGTCCGATACCTATATTCCTGCTAGCCCCAGGAAAACACCCCCATCTGCTGAGATGGCCGTAACTCCCGCTGCATCAAGAAATAAGATAGATGATTTGAGTGTTAAGAAGGTGCCTGAATCTAATGAAGGTGCAACCAATCCTAGGAAGAGAAACATTAAACAGGTTAAGACATTAAAACAAAATCAAAATGGTATCGCAAAGAAGGCTTCGAGAAAATTTAAGAACAGGTCTCCAAATCAGAAACTGGATTATTCAGTGGACGACAATTTGATAAAAGATTCCCATATTAAATCTCCAGAGAGAGTTTTACTTCCCAATGATGCTAATGTCACTAAAAGACGGAAGCTGTATTCGGCCAAATACGATGACCCTGATCTATCGATGTACCAATGTCCATCTGAGGAGGAGACTCCTCCACCTCATTTGCAAGGGGTTAAAACTAAAGGGGTCGCTGTCTCACCAGTGGTACAAACACACTCTGCTGCCAACTTCTCTTATCGTCGCAGCAAGGACCAACCTACCCCGAGCGAGATCAGAATATCGGAAACATTTGACAGTTTGAAAGCAATGGGTCCAACTTACCCCCGTGAAGCGGAGTCTCTACATGATCAATATACATTTCCTGATTTTGATTCAGACACATCTGTCAAACCTAGTATACTTCCAAAAACTAAATGCACAGCTGCATCACAGAAACAGAAAAAGCCTATTGCAAAGGCAAAAGTCGATTCTAAAAAAAATATTAAACTCCCTATAACAAGAAAATCAAAGAGGAAACTGACAAATGAAGTAACCAGCGAAATTTCGGACAAAACTCTAAAAAATATTGTTGGAAATAATACATCATTTACTGATGAAGTAGTTGCATGTAATCCCCGTAATAATGCTAACATTGAGAAGGATAACGTTCCGTATCTTTTTATTGATTTGACTGAAGATGATGAGCCTTCAGGCAAAAAACCTATCGCTAAGGCAAAAGTAGATTCTAAAAAAATTATGAAACTCCCTGTTATAAAAGGACCCAAATCAAAAGTAGATTCTAAAAAAATTATGAAACTCCCCGTGTCAGGAAAACCAAAGAGGGAACTAATAAATGAAATTATAGACGAAATTTCCAGCATCACTAATAGGGTTAGAAATAATACTTCATTGGCTGATGAAGTAGTTAGATGTAATCCCCATAATAATTCTAATCTTATGAAGGATGATGTTCCATGTAAAGATATTTTCATAGATTTGAGTGAAGACGATGTGCCTTTGGCGAAGCTACCACAATTTGAAATGGTGCACCCTGATTGCCCTGCCGATATTTCAAAAGTAAAAAAGAACTTAACAAAACAGACCAATTCCAGCCTGATAAACGTCGCAAAAGAGAAAAATAAAAAAAATGCTAAATCAAACAAAAAGATTACTGATAATAAAAGTTCTCCAACTTTAGATACATCTCTGCCTAGTCTTATGGTGGAAAACCTCCCGATCTTGCAATACAACGATTCATTTGAAGGGACTAATATCATGGATAGGATAATCAACAATTATCCCTTACTGGACATCAGTAATAATACTCTTCCTTTGGAGTTTGATAAGGAAGAAGCAGAAAAAAGCCCACAACTTTCACATTGCTCTGTATTGCTGGTTGATTTGGCTTTGGAGAATAAACCTGAAATGGACGGACAAAAGCACATCTCTGATGGCCCTGCTGACAGCAACAGCATGGTGCTAAAATATACTCCAACAATACATAATGACATACAACTATCAGAGAATGAGTTGTCAGACGATGATGTTTCACAAAAACAGATGTACGAATGCACAGTCGATATGATGAAAAACAACATGTGTATGACGAAGTTGAGACCACAGAATTCATGTTTCGAGTTACCATTGATGCATTCTAGCCAGAGCACCAGCAGTTGCCAAACAGATTCAACGTTGCATTCTGAAGATATTGTGATGATGACCGTTGACGAAGAACCAATTTTACACCAAATAGAAAAGGAGTCTAAAAAAATTCCCCAAAAGCTGCCTATATTTGATTTTGACCCCAGGATGTATATGAGTGAAGTTTCTCAAGCCAGTTCACCCAACCTGATTTATCATGGTTCAGAAATAGATTTGTTGCAATATAAACCCAAGAAGTCGCAAGGGGTGTCTAAAGGAATCAATAGTGAGGCCTTCAAACAATACCAGATGTCTTCTTTAGAATCTATTGGGACTTGTTCAAAGTCCGCCATGATGATCCTCGTGTCATCTAAAAGTGAGTAACTCGTATATATTTTATCTTTAATCTCTAATGTTGATTAAATTTTTTAACCAACTCCATGATGAAATTACATTCATACTAGCAAATGCTGTTGTGGAACTAGGCGCATTATAAATGTCATAATATATTGTATGCCAGTTAGGTAACATTGTAAGACGGATTGGGGTGGGAGCGGGGATCGGATAGGGGTGGGGTCAGCGCCGGATCTGCCATACGTTCAAAAACGTGCAAAAAACCTGGCGCCAACTCCGAAGGGGCGCCGTGAGAAAATAAATATTGTATTAAAAATTTGTTATAATATTCCCTGAATCGTTTAAAAAATTACCCATAGTACGAAATAATTATTGCGCTCTAGCAACACTTTCCAAAGATACAGACTGCGCACGCATCTGGTTTGAATTCGACGAAATTCAACGATTTACGAATTTATAGTCAGTTACAGAATTTTTTTACAAATTCCATATATTTAGTTTAAACGTAAGATCTTTTTTTCCATATATCTTTTACCGTCTTTTACGACGAATGAGTGCGATCCAAATTCAATAACCAATCACAGCGCCGGCTGAGCGCCGTACTTTTATTCAAAAGAACAAACAAACCGGCGGCGCCTTTCAAAATGCTTTTGTACGATTTAAATCTTTAGGAGAAGGGTAGTTAAAGACCATTTTCTTATGAAATCTTCAGTAAATTCAAAATTCCATTAGCATAAACATCGCACGGTTTGCAAGGTTGCAACTTGTTAACAGTTTCATCATTGTTTTGACAGTTGAAGTTCGTAAAATGTACCTATAATTAATTTCTATTAAATATGTTATTTTACTGTTATGGTCATACGGTGTCAATGCATCGTGGGTGGTTTGGTATATTTATGAGTGCGTCTTTCGTAAAAGCCGTTGATACCATACGTCATACGTTAGTTTAGTGTTTCAAGTTATGGTGTTTGTTCAGTCAACACAGAACCTAGTGGAAATGGAAATACAAGGTACAAATTTAAGGTTATATTATTAGATTTTTAAATTTATAACTTAAAAGTACTGTGGTAGTGCCTTCCGTCTCACTGCTCACTATCTCTCGTCGGGACTGCCTGTTGCTAGTCAGAAGCTGTAGATGCTATTCTTGTGTTGTACGTTGCCATGAGAACGTATTTGTATTTGCTTTTTCTATTAATATTCGCGTTGGGTATATACATAAACGTAGTAAATCTCAAGAATGTCTAATGGACCTAGTTCAGCGAAACCACCCGCATTGTCTCGTAACCTATATTTTAAATCATGGTACGGGCACAAACAAACAATTCGTTGTATTATTTTAAAGCATAACTTGCAAAAAGAGTTTTTCCTAAAATAATTAAAATAGCACCATAATTTTATGTTTACCCAATAGATTCAGAGAGCATAGAGCTCCTGGCGATTCTCTCTTTAAAAAAAAAACGAGTGTGAGAGCTACCGCCAGGTCACTTGGAAAAGTTACACCCTTTATATGTCTTGATTTTATTAGATAAATTAGTGAGATAAATTAGTGTAAAAAAAAATATATATAAAAAAAAAATAAAAAAATTAGGGTGAACGAATTTTTAATCAAAATAAAAATGTAGGGGGGGGGGCGCCATCAGTACCTACTGCACAGGGCGCCAGATTTCGTAGATCCGGCCCTGGGTGGGGTAGGGGTTGAAGGAAGCCATTTTACAAAATAACTAGTCGGGAGAAACAATGCTCTTAAATCCACTGACCGATTCCCATTCTGGTACCTTACACCTACACCTTCAGGGGCTTGTTACATCTCGCTATGTTTAAGAAATGGATTGACAAATCACGCCCTTTTGTGAAGAGCTGAGAATCTTTCACATTTCCAAGCTTCAGTCAAGACGTGGTTTCTCCTTATCTCTATAAACTGATGCTAACTTCATGAAATTTATTTTATTTTGGTTCCTCTAAAATTATTATTTTAGGCATCATTCTCTACTATGATTGGAAGCACTAACGATGAGCTTGTCTCCTACAATGAAATTTCATGTTTTTTTTACAAATGTATCATATATTATTATTTATTAGAACATAACTTTTTGAATTTTTGGAAAATACCGAATATTACCGAAGATATAAGCTGTCAAAATGTTGATATCTGCTGCCGGCCGAAAAGCTTGTGACATCACAGTACTGCAGCACTACCATTCGTATTATGAATTGTACTGAATCATGTTTTTAATGTGTGATATCACGAGACACCATTGCATATTATGTTTTACCCAAGTTCACTTTGAAAGCTCATAACTTTGTTGTATTTGGAGATATCACAAAAGTAATTTTACAGTTGTCAATAACTCTTTAAATATAATAACATTTTCCACTGTGATTGCAATTTACAGTCTGTCAAATAAGAGCAGAAAACATAGGAGGATCAAATGGCAATACTAAAAATATAACAGATGGTGGCAATCTAAAGCTGTGTAACCTAAATTTTTTGTAAAAAATCAAAAACACATAAAAGTTGGAAAAATATTTTTTTATTGCAATTTCGATACCTGCTCTCAAAATTAGAATTGCATATAGGTATATTATAACTTTGCAATTTTTGTTAATACAATAAAGAATAACAATATTATAGTAAAACTAGCTGATCCGGCGAACTTCGTACCGCCTCAGAATCAAAAACTGTTGTCAACTTATTAGCTGAATTGATCTAAATTGTTTCTCCCTGCGTATACCATACCTTGATCTAAATTGTTTCTCCCTGCGTATCCTTTCCCCTCTCGCGTTCCCTCTCCCCACTCCACTTCTCCCCTTCCCCCGTCCCGCTAACCCCCCTTCCTGAGTTCCTTTCCCCCCTCCCCCCTCCCCCTTCCCCCAGTTCACAGTTTAATATTATACCCCTTACAATATTGCTGCAGTTCTTTCAAAATAGGAGAATTCGTTCCATACAAAATGTATGGGGAAAATAATTTTCTTTGGAGTGGAACACCCTTTACTTTTATGGGTATGAAAAATAGATGTTGGTCGATTCTCAGACCTACCAGATAAGCACACAAAATTTCATCAAAATTGGTCCAGACGTTTCGGAGGAGTATGGTAACAAACACCGTGACACGAGAATTTTATATATTAGATAAAAAGCGCCGTTAGAAATTGCTCACATTTGTTTGTTACTAGCTTAAGTACCCAGCGTTGCCCGGGTTTTAGATCATGTCTCTAATTTTCGATCTGAATATATTTAACTCATTCAGACCTGAAAGTAGTGTCACTAAACTCACCATTTTAGTGATTCTTCCTTTTTGCCTACTGTTAAATTCAAATTTATGTTATATTAAACGAAAGCAAATCACTTTATAAAACACCATTTAATCAAATTTATGAGGTACCTTAACAACAGTGCTTCTTTGAATTACATTTTTTCTTAAACAAAAAAGTGTTTTTTTAAATGTTACTTATAGTCAGGGGCGGCCCTAGGGCGGTGCGACCGCACAGGGCGCCGTCGTAAGGGGGGCGCCGAAACACCCGACCACTGATCGACCATCTATCGATCGTGCTCTTAAATCGTGTGGTCGGTGCGGGGAGCAAGCATTGTTGCCAACGAAGGTGATTTTTCGCCGTTTAGGCTACTCAGGACGATAATCAGCGACGAAAAAATCTAAAAGATACAAGATAGAAACAATTGAAAATGCATTGGTCACTCGGTTTGGACAATTATCTAAATTCAATGATACATGGTCTTTTTTGTATAACATCAAAGTCTTCATTAGAAAAAGCCTGTGCAGATTTGCAAATCATTTTAACCGATGGGGGAAAATGTGATGTCTCTAGTTGCGAATTGGTTGAAGAAATTTTGAGCCTAAACCCATTACTAAAATATTTTTCAACTTATAAAAACAAATGATTGGTGGGATATACAGGGTATTAAGGGACATACTTGACTTACTTTAACCAGTGATTCCTGACATTATTTGGAGTAAAAAATGTAAAATGAAATTTTGGTCTCCGGTGACTTTTTTTTAGGACTTTTTTTTTCAAAAATTTTTTCTTCAAAATCAAACAAAAAAAAAATTCTTCCGCATGTCGTCACTGGTCACTCAGCCGGCTGTCCGACGAACTCCTTACCCCGCCTCCAGCTGTTCAACAACTACCATTTTTTATGTTTTTGTAGAAAAAAAAAAAACATCAAAAATGTCACCGGAGACCAAAATTTCATTTACATTTATTACTCCAAATAATGTCAGGAATCACTGGTTAAAGTCAGTCAAGTACGTCCCTTAACACCCTGTATTCCCAAATGTGTGGACAGCGCTTCGGATTTTGTTGACCATCCCTGTAACTGTCGCCAAATGAGAACGAAACTTTAGTAAATTAAAACGTACTTACAGTCTGTCAAATAAGAGTAGAAAACATAGGAGTCCCAACTGCTCCCGTCTGGAGCCAGTGGGACTATGGCATCCCCAATTGGGATATGTTGTGTGGCTGAAGGTAGTGGGGAGGGGAAGGAGATAGGGAAGAGGAAGGTGGGGAAGTAACTGGCTATTCAGATCTGGTCACCAAACACGGCTTAAGCCATTTCAAGCAACGTTTCAATTCTGAATGGTGGTCTTACACCAGGGCGATACTGAGAGTAATATAATAGATATAATAATAATATAATATAATTAGATATAATCTCCCACTCTGGAACGTGCTGCAAATATACTGCATATTATTTTAAATGAATAAATTGCGAAATAACGCAAATTAATCAAATAAAATTTATATGCCACGCCGGGATTCGATCCCGCGACCTTCGGAATGCTAGTCAAGAGCCTTACTACTGGACTATGCCGGCCGTCATAGTCCAGTGGTAAGGCTCTTGGTGTTGCCAGCCTACAAATTTTGTAGTTCAATTTTATATATTTTCCACTCTTATTTGACAGACTCTTCGTACGGCTGTGTCAAGAAAGACTATCTGAATTTTATCAATTGAGAATGATATTGTCCAAGGGTTAAATTATTATAATTTAATAAAAAAATTCGCAATGGCAAAAGCAAGAAAAGTTGTAATAAATAAAAAGAAAATACTTTGTTTTACGTCGCTTTATCGTTATTTTTTCCGTCTACCGGTTTCGGTAGACGGAAAATAAATAAAATAACTCCGTACCATCATCAGGACTGATGATGGCACGGAGGTACCGAAACCGGTAGACGGAAAAAATAACATTAAAGTGACGTAAAACAAAGTATTTTCTTTTAATTTATTAGAATTTGAAATTAAAACACTTTTGTACTTTCTTCCACTAATTTGCATTTCACCAGGACCGGTTTCATCGTATTACGGACATTTTCAGACTGCATTTTCAGAGCAGTCTGAAAATGTCCGTAATAGGATGAAACCGGTCCAGGTGAAATATAAATTAGTGGAAGAAAGTACAAAAGTGTTTTAATTTCAAATTCTAATACAATGGAATTCCACCACGAATTATCAGTCAAAAACTAGACTCATTAAAATGTCAAGTCACAATGTGTTGGCAAATGTAATCAAACATATACTTTTTAAACGACTTCAAAAAGGAGGAGGTTCTCAATTCAACTATATTTTTTTTTTTGTTTGTTAGCTCTAAACTTTCTACTGGGTGAACCGATATTAATGATTCTTTTTTGATTTGAAAGCTAGTGCTTTCCGTGTAATCCCATTTCAATTTGGTTCAGTTCTGACAATGGCATCCATAGGAAAACCATGTAAGTCTAAAATTTGCATGAACTATTTGACAAATGGACGAATAACTCAATATCACCCCAACCGATTTTTATGATTATTTTTTTATTAGAAAGGATGTACTTCAAGCAGGGCCGTTTTACACTTTTATTTAGTATAGGCCACTTCATTTGCGCCGCCCCTTCCTCCTTCTTAGAAGTGGCCATCTATCATGATCACTCACTTGTAGGCCTTTATTAGGTGACGCACAATTTTAAAAATAAATATTCAAATATAGGTTAAGTATGTAGGTATTAAAAAATGAAATAAAGAGTGAATTATTCGTAAAATAAAAGTGTAACATGAAACAAGATTTTTTTATTTGACAAAATCATTTGTAATAGCTTCATAGTTGCTTCTATGCATAGAACATCCAAAGAGTAAAGTGTTTCTTGCGATAATGAAGACCTTTGGTATTTCTTCACTCGCTTTAAATAGGAAAACTCCTTTCTTCAGAACAATTTGTGGCCGGAGCGCAAAGTGCAACGCGGAGAGCTATATCCAAGTTTGGGTACACGTTGCACAGAGATGGTTTCCTCAAAAACTTTCCTTAAAAATATTCAGTAATGATGTAGATTCAGGTTTCTCTGCCGTCTTATTAGAGGAAATGTGGCCTTAAAAGTGTACCCATTCCTGAACTAAATCGTCTTCTAAATCATTGCACAAGAGACTGAGCTTTTTCTGAGACTCTTTGTGTTGAAAGTTTACCCATTTCTTTTAAAATATTTTTTTTTCTTTGAAGTATTACGCCTTCATAATATGCATTATGTCTTCACATATGCCTTCCCTCTAATTCAGATCTCAGTCAGGAAGTTGTTTCAATATCCTCATTTCATATTTCGTCTATAAAGTTTTTCTCTTAGGGTCATCTTACTCTGAATGTCGCCCTGATATTGCCAAAGTGCGCTCATTTCAATTGCACTTTCTTCGAAATAATCAAGTTTTGTTGCTCTGGTATAACAAACTCGAGAAGAGATCCATAAAAATCAGATACCGTCAGTACATCAACAGATGAGCTCTGAATCTGAGCACTCATTTTATTTAGTCTTTCCAAAATAGCATTCCAAAATACGATTAGTAATCAAATAAAGGTAGCCCACTTCCCAAGCATTTTTTGTGAAATATTCGCACCATAATTGCACGATGCAATCCGCGGTCCCGTACGGGATCACTAAGCGTCTGAAGGTTCTTTTAAGAGGGAAATAGGCGTAGAGGCTTAAATTTTTTTTAAAAAAAAATCGATGGTAGAACTATTCAAACATATATGTTTTGAAAATTTCAAACCAAAATTCCACGCCATTTAAAAGTTATATGCTTTCGAGTGAGCGTCCTTCGGTCGAACTACCACTATTTTACCGCCACTCTTATTTTCAAACGCATTTTTCTCGAAACTACTTTTTTCGAATTTGTGTAACACCTAGCTCCTACAGTTTTTGATCAATCGTTATCAAACTCAGCACATAGTTTCTCTATATAAATGCGCTCTGTTTGAAACCCAATCCTAAACAATATCTTGGTTTTAACTTTTTTTTTGGCAAAAAAACGTTCAAAAGAATTGTAAAAAATCAAAAGTACAAAATTTTTACATTTCTCAAAAAAATATTAATTTTCGATTTTTTTGTAAGAAGTGATGTTCAAATAGAAGAAACACTTATAATTTATTTTTTTAATTGATTTCGGATAAAAATTGTGACCTCCAGGAGTTACACAAATTGTCCAGCCGGATGGCGACTTACAATGCGCGGCAGTTGATATCTCCGTTATTTTCTGAGGAAAATATTTGAATATTTTAGAATATAGTCTTGAATATATACATGACGTGTAAAATGACCGCAAGGTATAAATAAAATATATGTATTCCTTATGTGTTAAAAAAATCATGATAATCACTAAAAATACGAGGTCTTACACCTATTTTTCCCCTTAAACGCTCGTGCAATAAAGGCAGCACACTTGAAATATTTGCACTACAATCACCGGACCCGTATTGGACCGTTGGGCATTGAACGACACAAATCCGCGCTCCCATACGGGACCACTGGGCGTCTAAAGGTTAACAGATAGGAAACTCTATCTATCCACAGTGACTTTTTTTATTGTTGTTTATTTTCGTACACAAAATTTACGGCTTACCAAAGCGAGCGAATGCCGCCCCCTAAACTCTGCTGCCCCTAGGCCGCGGCCTATAAGGCCTATTGACAAATCCAGGACTGACTTCAAGGGTAGTTTGATGAGAGTTTGATTAGGTTCTGATTATGGGATCCATGACAAAGTATTGGAACTCTTCAATTCTCAGGAGTAAATTAAAGATACTCGGCCGAATCTTTTATAGGCTATCCGGATCTTTGAGTCACCTACCGTAACGTCGTTATGGTTAAGTAATGTCCGTCTCATATGAGTAGCATGATTAGTAGGTCTACCCATATTCAGACATATTAGTTAAAGTACTTCAGATTCACTAAAAATTAAAAAATTAACAAAAATTTTAACGAAACAAAAAAACGACTTTAAAAAATGCACTAAAAAGTAAAACAATAATTTCGTTTTCTTCTAGAACTTAATAATCCACTTACTTTTTCTACTCATCAATACGTAGGTACAATTGTTATTTTTGGAGTCGGTAGTCAGCCAAGGTACCCGGCCCGGTGTGTTCACTTGACAGCTCCCCTCCCGCCGTGGCCCCGCTCTCGCCTCTCGCCTCGTCAAGTCGCGCGTGCGACACAAGCACATCTCACCTATAACTATGTACGTAGTTACAAACCTACCTTGGCTGACACCGACTTCAAAAATAACAATCGTACCGACATATTGATGAGTAGAAAAAGTAAGTTGATTATTAAGTTGTAGAAGAATACGAAATTATTCTTTTACTTTTTAGTGCATTTTTAGTAGTTTTTTGTTTTGTTCAAAGTATTGTTTTTTCTGATATTATTTCTCATCTGTCCTACTAGGTACTTTAATTAAAGTTGCATAACTGCATAGAAAGAGCTCTATTTTTTGTTAGGAGGGGGGGGCGCCACCAAGAGATTTCGCACCACTTAAAAATTTAGCTAGCCGCCCCTGCTTATAGTGTTATACATTCAGTGTCATTGCGATTTGAAAGAATGTTTGACAGAATTTTTGGTAGAATTTAGAAGAATTTTGGAAGAATATTTGGTTTTGCCAGCCTACAAATTTAGTAGTTCCATTTTTATTTTTTTTCTTACACTTAATTGACAGACTCTATTTGTTTATTTATTGGCTCTACAACAGAATACATCACATAATTATTACAGTAATTAACATTTTCAGTACGGTTATAGCGATGATTCCAATTATAGGTGAGCACACCAGTCATCACGACATTAACTGCAACAATAAATTACAATAAGTAATAGTTAAATTAAATTAAAGTACATAAAACAAAGAGGACCATAATCAAATATTGGTGTGTACACTGTACTGTACACATATATTGTCGCTCGCATTATAACACAGTGTATCTCATTTTACACAGGTTTTCAGGAGGAACAAAAAACTGTGTAGTTCTTTAAATAAAAATAGCACATCTTTGACTAGTATTTAGGGATCTGTTATTTGAAGAAGTATTTTTTTTTTTTCAAAAAAAATATTGAATTGATGTATAATTAATTATTATATTATATCATATTGTTAGGTAATTTAAATGACATTCGCGATGTAATACACAAAAAGCTGAGAAATAATGAGATAAGTACGCTTGGTTCTTATGTGAGAAATATATAGTATTATATTCAACTTTCTTCAAATAATAAAACAAAAATAATTATAAGAGCATTAAAAAATTTAAATAATTATACCAAATAAACCTTTTGTATAAACATTTACTGCTAATCATAGATAAGTTTGATTTGATTGATAAGTTGATTATTTTGTTATTAAACTTTGTTTAAAAGTGTTTGGTTATTAAACTTTGGGTAAAAGTGTTTGGTTATTAAACTTTGGGTAAAAGTGTTTGGTTATTAAACTTTGGGTAAAAGTGTTTGGTCAAAACATTTGTTTGTCGATTCGAATCATGCGTAGTTTAAAAAAAAATCGAAAAAGAAAAAAAAAATGTATAAAATTTTATGTACAGAAACATGCTCACACATTTACATATGAAATTATGTCCTTACATATGAAATTGACATTTTGTACGGGAGGAACATAAAGTCGTTTTTTTTTTAATATAATATATTTATTTAATCAAAGTATGTACCATTGCTGTCTATGCACTTTTGCCATCTCGTAGGTAGTTCATCGATCCCTTTACTAAAAAAACCATTCGGACGGGAATCAATAAAATCTTTGAAGGCGGTTTGGACTGCCCCATCGGAGTTGAATTTTTTCCCTTGCAAGAAGTTATCCAAATTTCGAAAAAAATGGTAATCTGTTGGGGCAAGGTCCGGAGAGGACGGTGGATGTCTTAGACATTCCAATTGAAGCTCCTCTAATTTGGTAGCCGTCTGTTGTGCAGTGTGTGGTCTAGCGTTCTAACGCGCGTTTGTTGATTTGCTTCACTCAATTCGTGAGGTACCCACCTTTCAAGCTTTTTCACCTTCCCAATTTGCTTCAAGTGAATTAAAACAGTTTTATCACTAACACCGCAGCCTACAGCTAACTCGGACGTGATTTGCGATGGATCCGCTTCCACAATAGCCTTCAATTCTTCATTATCAACTTTGGTCTCCGGCCGTCCACGGGGCTTGTTCTGCAGGTTGAAATTTCCAGAACGAAAACCTTGGAACCAAAAACGCACTGTGTTTTCTTTTGCGGCACCGTCGCCATACACATCATTAATCCTTCCAGCCGTTTCTGCAGCACTTGTGCCACGGTGGAACTCGTACTCGTAAATAACACGATATTTCAAGTTTTCCATTTTGTAAACTAAGTGACGCAAAGAAAAAACAATTAAGGCAAAAACAAATGAATTATAATTTTCGAAACACAAATACATGAGTAAATAGCTATATAAATTTGAATTTGGAATTCCTAACCAAAGAGAAGATATTTGAGATCAGAGTTGCCAGTACGGCGAAACGCCAATTTCATATGTAAGGACCCAATATTATAAGGTCAATGCATAAGTAGGTAACAAGATAGGATGATTGATAAGATAACTTTCAGTAACTTCTCATTGTTCTCTAGCATGACTGCAGATCACCAACAAATAAGTAACAGTTCACAATGTCTAAGTTTTCTTAATATATTCAACGTCAACTGTTGTTTGTACGTTGGTGATCTGCAGTTGTCCTAGGGAACGATGAAAAGTTACCAAAGTTATCCTATCTATTCTTATCGATTGACCGTGCTAGGGAGCCAGGTTTATGCAAGTATAAGTTCCTTTTGGAGGTAGTCATTGAATTCAAATATGTATCCAAGTATTCACGATCACAGAATTTATTATATATGTAATCATGTCATTCTTGATGTTGGTTTGAAAAACTTGTATTACTACAATATCTTCCTTCGTCCTTTTGGCGGGACATTATTAAATCAATTACAATCACAATTTTTGATTGCAGGAATGGAGGACAGGAAAACGACCAAAGAAATGGCTGCATCACTATTACAAATGAAGAAAGATTTAACACTTTTACATTTAAGACAAATGAAAATAGTGGAACAACAGTACGAAATGATCATTCAATTTTTGAAAGAATTGGAATCAAAAGCATAAGTCTTAATTTTTTTTTTTCAATTTCCCGGCCTGAGAAAAAAAACTACCGTTCAGTCACAATCAGGCATACGGGGTACTCCTTGTTCAAATTTTAAATGACCGCTTTGTAGATAGGATAGTCGATAAGGAATCATTTTTAAAAAGAGTTTATGCATTCTTAGAATAAAGAATAGCACAACTTAAATTAAACAATCGAGGCTTAAATTTCCATCACAAAACTGTGTTTACAAAATTCAAATGGGATGGAGATCTACGATATCAGGCGAATGTAAGTGACACAGAGCACTGTAATATTAGGCTGAATAGAACATTTACTCAAGTTCAATTCCAACAGTTTCCGTTAAAATTTGTATGGAAGGCACTTCTAGTTTTGTTCTTTATTCTTTGGATGCATCTAATTATCTAATGCAATGTTTTATGTACATGGTTGTCTATGTAGACTATCAATAAAAGAACTAACCAGTGATTGGATATGATTTGAGATTTTCACAGCCAAAAGTATTATCGTAACTTATTTTTGAGGTATTATGCCGTGTTGCGACTTCTTTAGTCAACATTTCAGACAGCATGCTGATGAACTGTAACTATAATGCTGTCGGAAAAGTAGGCTAAAAATCAGGTAACGCCACACAGCTAGATTTTTTTAATCTACAATATCAACAACCAGTAGCGTAGCGAGGGGGGGGCGGACCGCCCCGGGTGCCACCCGAAGGGGGGCGCCACTCGACCAAGATATTGCATATACGTAAACAAGATATTGCATACACATGAACACGTTCTGTTATTTATATTTTTGTAACTCTATGGCTCCCCGTGGAGTTTTGTGTTTTGTTTCTTGGAGCCCCGAATTTTGTGTCGGTCGGGGGGTGACATCCGCCCCGGGTGCCACCCATGCTAGCTACGCCACTGCCAACAACACCCTCAACTTCATAAATAATTTTTCAGCGGTGACCTCTTGGGATGAGCATGAAAATGAACCAAGGATAAAAAATTTGCTTATCGTGCCCAAAAACGGGGTGTGCCAGTTTTCACCAAAAATTTAAAAATATCGAGCTACATATCTGGCCCAATCTCAGCTATGTGCATAACTTTAACTGTTATCACACAAAACGCATTCAAACCTAGTTTGTTTGTTGACACACCTGAATACAAAATTGGAAAGTTTTTTGTTTCATCTGTAAAATCTGGTAAAACTCACCTTGCAAGCGCAACCATGTTATGCATATTTTGTTTATTTTTATTTGATAGTCCATAGACTTACTATGTTTATCACAACTCATATGTACAAGGTTATAAATAACCTTCAGTTTTAAGATTTTGTTTGTATATAATTAATTTTTAAAAAAAGATTTTAGTTTTGATTTATCGATGCACATTTAGATTGTTCACAATATTGGTAAGTAATAGTTCAAGGATTTTTTAATTATAGACCTCAATGACACTCACTGCGTAATTAATAAAAGTCAAAGAAATATCTCTGTTTTGTGACTTTTTATGATATTTATTACTAGGGTTGCCCAAGAATTAAAGACCATTCATTTTCGGCGATGTGGACATTATTTTTCAAAACGTGGCAGGACTAGCGTGTAGCTCAGACTTTCCCCTAAAAAACGAGCACTGATCCGGCTTGGTAGCTGCTTCAGTGGGATCTTTGCATCCGTTTGTGATCAACGCTCTGCTGTTGAATCCCACTGCTGCAAGGTGCGCACAATCATTCGCTTTCGCAATTAAGAGGTAGGTCCACCCTGTTGAAGTTCGTAAGATCACAATTTTGATCCCAGACGTCAATAAGTCTATGATGGAAAAATGGCGTAAGCAAAATGCTGAAGAGCAAAATCTTATGGAAAGCGCTCGGGTCTCTTTTTTTTTCTGTTTTTCCAACCAAGTTAAAAATTTTTGGGTTGAATCATGGGTTCAGCACCTAATCCCGGAATCAAAAATGCAATCAATGACATGAATTGCATCTTTTTCTTCACCTGAAGCAACATTTGGCCGGAAAATCTTTGGAGACCGACTAGGATATAGAGGGAGAGGTGATAGCATATTTGGCGGTGGAGTTCTGCCATAAGGGAGTCAAGGACCTAATGCCACGGCTCACCAAGTGCACCAATCATAATGGGGACTACGTCGAAAAGTAGTGGGGATATGAACCTAAAATGTCATGATTTTTTTGTAAATATAAATTTTTCCTGATTTTTAAAATTAGAACGGTTTTTAATTTTTGGACAACCCTTGTAGTGTATGTTTGAAGAGGGGGGAAGCAAAAGCACATTACGAAATTTTATAACACTAAATTTAAGTTTAAATAAGTCATGTTAAGTATGTCTTATTTTTCCATTTTTGTCATTGTCATTATTTTAAATTGCATCATTGCTGATCAAAAACATATCAGTTTTTGCCTTCTTTCTTTTCATTCAATTTTATACTAATGTTATTTAAATTATTTATAGTTGTAATACCTACGCAGCCAATAATAAAATATTATCTAAAAAAATTATGTCTTTTACTTAAATTAGTTCATTAGCAAAAAATATTTATAGGAGTTTTGAAAGCTAGACAAAATTAAAAGGGAACCGGGCAGCGTTTCACCCAAATAACGAATTCACCAATTTCTCCTCTGGATTTTGACACTGCTGCAAAACTGAAACTTTCAGCCCTTATATTTTCAAAAGCACTCCCTTCAGGTAAAAACGGGAACCTTCTTCATGGATGGGGGATAGAGGGCCACCACACCATATAACTCACTTAATCATACCGGGACTCCTTTCTGAGATTTAGCAGAATGTACACTTTTATAATATACTAGCTGACCCGGCTAATGTTCTGCCATATAAATTATTTGCAATGAATATTTTCATTGTTAAATAAAAATAATTGTTAGTGTGTGGAGACGGGATCTATGACCGAAAGAGGAATGAAGCGCTGTAGATGATGACAGCTGATAAAAACAAAAAAAACACCAACCCTTCATTTTCTCAATTCAATGTATTTCATTAAAGTAACAGATGTATTCATTGTTTGACCTCTTAAAAGTTAAATGTAAAATGAAAAAAAAAAGTAATATATTTTTTATCCTAAACTAGGAAAATGAAATAAAGAGAATCAATTTCAATTGCGAAGAGCAATTGAGTGTATGATATTTTTTGTCAGTCATAGTCATAGAAGTAAGTAGCGCCATCTGTCATTCAACAACATAAATAATTTCGTTCTGTTTGAAATACGAATGACGGTAAAATTTGTTCATACACATATACTAAAATCACAATAAAAAAATGGGAGGGTGAAAATTTGGGGTTATAGGTATTTTTTGATGCCAAAAAAATAGAAAAAAAAATCTGGATCGGGACACCCTACTCACCTAGCGGTATGAAAAATACTTTACGACCTATTCTCATACCTACCAAATTTAAATAACAAAATTTCATAAAAATCGGTCAAGCCGTTTCGGAGGAGTGGATTCGGATTTTTATGTATATAAGAAGATACTAGCTGACCCAACAAACGTTGTTCTGCCATACAAATTATTTCTATTGAATATTTTGGTTGTTAAATAGAAAATAACCAATGTATTGTAAGTGTGTGGGGATGGGATCTATGACAAAAAGAGGAATGGAGCGCTGTAGACGATGACCGCCGGTAAAAACAAAAAAAACACCAACTAAAGTAGGAAAATGAAATAAAGAAAATCAATATGAATTTCGAAGAGCAATTGAGTGTACGATATTTTTTGTCAGTCCGTCTTTAGCCAACACAAATAAGCTCGATGGTTTGCCCACGCGAGAACATGATGCCGAATGAAATATCAAAATGACGCGACGCTCCTCGTGAATGTCTTGCGCATGTGTGGATGAAAGTTCGATGAGGCGGACGTAGCGCCATCTGTCATTGAACAACATAAATAATTTCGTTCTGTTTGAAATACGAAAGACGGTTAAATTTGTTCATACAAAAATACTAAAATCGCGATTAAAAAATGGGAAGGTGGGGGTAGGAGGGTTAAAATTTGGGGTTGTAGGTATTTTTTGAAGCCAAATAAAAAAAATGTTTTTTTTTTCTGGATAGGGACACCCTAATCACCTAGCGGTATGATATATACTTTAAAACCTATTCTCTTACCTACCAAATATACATAAAAAATTTCATAAAAATCGGTCAAGCCTTTTCGGAGGAGTGCAACCACAAACACGGAGGCACGAGATTTTTATATAATATATAGCCGGTTCACACGATTCAATTTTAGTTGATCAACTCGACACTTGAAAGCATATTGACAGGTGTGAACCTTCTTTCAACAAAGTTGAACAAGTTTTTTGTTGACCAACTAAAGTTGATAGCCCGTCTACTTTTGACGTTCGAGTATGACCGCGCCATCTTGGTTACCATAGTTACTCGCGGGCACAAGTAGACGTCAAACATTTATGTCAATATTCTTATACATTCCTAGTTTCCACCGTCATGGAATCCGTTTCAACGAAAAAATATCTGAAATGGTCGGATGATTTGATGTTCGGATTTATGCATCCCTATCTTTGGGATCAAAAGCAAGAAGTGTACAAAAATAGAAATGCCCGTGATACTGCAATAAATAATATGTGTTTCATTTACACTACCTACCCAATATATTATGATAATGACCGAAAATAGCTGTAAATATTTTGAGACATGCGTCACCATTAATACGCATAAATTAAAAGAAAAAACAATTTGTACAAATCTAATAACTACCTATGTCAAACTTTGACGTTTGGCGTTGTCGTTTTTAGGTTATGGTAAAGCTAACTTTAACGAAATATGCATTATTTCCTTGCTTCTCCGGTTACTGTAGTTAGTAGTAATTATTATTAATTTAAACATCTCTGAAAAATTTTATCGCCAATTTTGGAAAGCAGCTCATCAAATTGTTTTTCTGTCATCCTCAAGTGATTTCTATATCCTCCGGAGTTTTCTAGGGCCATCTCTTTCAAAATTGTGTTGAATGCTCCTAATTCACTCCTTCTCATGATCCATTTTCTCGCCCAAATACGACGTTTTTCATGCTTTTCCATAATCTCGAGCTCGTCTCGCAGAACATCAGAAGTTAGAGAGACGCACGCACTGACAATTTCAGTTGACGCCATCTTGAATGTCAAATTCGGTTCTACTTAAATTGAAACGTGTGAACATAATCTTGTTCAACTTTTTACGTTAAATAAAAGTAAATCGACAAAAATCGAAACGTCTGAACGCGCCCTAAGATTGATATTGATTATCAGCCTGAGGTGCAGTTGTCCCTTTCGCTCAGTATTCGGGGGAGTAGGGGAAGGTGGGGCGTGTTGTGATTAAATTACAAAACTGCGTATAGTAGAAAAATCTTTAATGAAATCAAAGGTTTGAAATTTTAATGGAAACAAATAACTCTTTGGCTACATTATTTTGGTATTATAACCTTGTTACCATACGAATAGAGCGACAAAATATGGGAATTGTCACAACGTGCCCCACCCGTGGGGTGAGTTGTGACAGGGGTGGGGCAGGTTGTGATGAACAAATAATTAAGTAAGAGAAGGGTAATTGCATTGAGGGTCCAACAATTTTTCTTCAATGTCTGCATTCGTTATATCTTGCAATGGTGTCCTTGTGAGAACAGCAGCAGAGGTGTTTCCCTCCTCTTCTTTTTTTATAATTTCGGATCAATTTACAAGCCTGAAAAAATAAGTTTGAATCACAAATAGATACACAAAGGAAATGAATATAGGTAATACATGTGTAAGCATTCATAATATGTTAAAAATATGCCTTTTTTCGTAATACACATTGGTTTTATATAAACGTAAATAAAAACTAAATTCTGGGGGCGGGTTGTGAGCGTCACAATACGCCCCCGCCTAGATGTCCCCACGCCCCACCCGACGATTTTACATAAAAATGGCCACGCAAGTAAACGTACTTGACGTACGCATTTCATTTATAGCTAATTTTTTTTTTTTTTAATTATTTATTTGGCTTTCACCCATTAAGGGTGATCTTGGCCATTTATTAAAGTACGTTACATATTTTTAAAATTATTTACATATCCAGTTTTTTTTTTTTTTTAAATACTTAGTTACATTATCAATTTTTTAAAAATTATTTACATTTTCAGTAATTTTTAAATTAGTTACATTATCAGTTTTTTAAATTAGTTACATTTTCAGAATTTTTATAATTAGTTACATTTTCAGTTTTTTACATGGAATAGATAAATTATGTTAGCAAATATAGACAATGGGCCAATATGAATAATGAGACAATGATTATACTAGTTGTACTAACATACAGAGTTGGTAATAATAGGAATTACATTGTAGAGTAGGAAGATGTACAGGTTCCCAAAAATAGGAAAGTGTACAACTGTACATACAGAGTTAACACACAGAGTTGGTATTAGTAGAAATTACAAAATTGAAGAGTAGGAAGATGTACAGGTTCCCAAAAATAGGAACCTGTAGATCTTCCATACTTCCATCTTCAAACAGAGTAACATACAGAGTAACACACAGAGTTGGTATTAATAGTCATTACAAAAATGTAGAGTAGGAAGATGTGCAGGTTCCCAAAAAAAGGAACCTGTACAACTGTACATAATAACACTGCAAGAAACAATTGTATACATATGGAAGAGAAAGAAATGTGATTGATGCTTAAATGTTGAGGCCATTTTTGTAAATAAATTTTGCTAACAAACAGTGAATTTCAGGAGAGTTGAGACTAAGAAGGCAGGGTACACTTGTAGGGAATTCAATTTTAAGTTTTAACAATTCAGGTATAAAGTTTGGAAATTGGTCATTGATAGGACACTCAAAAAAATTATGGTCTAAAGTATCCTCTGAACCACAATCACAATAAGGCGAATTGACTATGTGGAATCTGGCGAGATGGCTAAGACAACAAGTATGACCTAAACGCATTCGAATAATAGAAGAGATGTATTTTTTAGGCATGGAAGTGTATTTGTGAAACCAGGGCTTGACAGGAATAGAAGGTTGAATTAAAGAGTACTGGTGACCTTTTAACAGAGAGGATGCTTTCCATTCAGTGGACCATTGGCGTTGTAACTTATTTTTTAAAATAGGAAAATAGTCTCTAACGGGAATAGGAATATTACTTAATGGACCATGAACAATGGATTCCTTAGCAATAGAATCAGCCCTTTCATTTCCAACAATACCAAGGTGTCCTGGGATCCAGGCCAAGACCACTGACACGTGAGCCAGCGATAAGGAATGCAGGAGGTCTCTGATAGAGCAGGTAAGAGAGTCGCTGTTAGAATTGAGAGGGGATGCGCTTATTTTTTGTAATGAGCTAAGTGAGTCTGAAAGGATGAGGGCATTTCTAATGTTGAGAGATTTGACGAGACGTAAAGCTTCTATGATTGCTATGCATTCAGCAGAGAAAATGGAACACTCTTTGGGAAGTCTGTGTGGGAAACACAATTTCCTGTGAGGTGCATAGACACTGGCCCCACAATGGGAGTCCGAACTGAGTTTGGAACCATCTGTGAAAATTTTTATATAATTTGGCCAGTTATTTTCAATAATTCTGTTGAATTCTGCATTATTGGATTGAACTGAGTTTTTAATATTTTTTTTACATATTCCTATAAATTGGTGCACCTTTGGATAGAAAGTAAGACTTTCATAGGGATAAGAGTATAAGGGGAGAGATTCATTGCGATAGGAGTTTATGGAAACATCCAGGAAAGTGTTGAAGCAATCATAGAGAAGGGGAGGAGAATGTTTTTTCCAAAATGGATTCAAATTAACCTCATACTTTAATGATTGAAGTTTAGGAATCAAGGGATGAGAAGTTATAGAGCATGTTTTGAAAATATATTTTTCTGCTAGGCATCGCCTTCTTATATTTAAGGGAGGTTCGCAGCATTCAACTTGCATTGCGTTGATTGGGGAAGATTTCATGGCTCCTAAGATAAGGCGAAGAGATTTTGACTGAATTTTATCTAATTTATGCGAATTTGAAGTGGACATTAGATCAAAAAGACAAGATCCGTAATCAAGATGGCTTCGGATGAGAGCATTGTACAGAAGTTTTAAAGATGATGGGTGAGATCCCCACCACACTCCGGACAGAAATCTAAGGGGATTGATGTTGCTTTCGCATTTCATGATGACATGATTTATGTGAGAATTCCAAGTAAGCTTTGAGTCTAAAAACATTCCCAGGAACTTAACTTCTTTAGAGATACAGCGCCGGATCTGCCATACGTTCAAAAACGTGCTAAAACCTGGCGCCAACTCCGAAGGGGCGCCGTGAGAAAATAAATATTGTATTAAAATTTAGTTATAATATTCCCTGCATCGTTTAAAAATTACCTATAGTACGAAATAAGTATTACGCTCTAGCAACACTTTCCAAAGAAACAGAATGTGCACGCATCAGGTTGGTATCAACGTCTTACGAATTTATAGTCAGTTACAGAATTTTTTTACTAATTCCATATATTTAGTTTAAACGTAAGATCTATTTTTCCATATATCTTTTACCGTCTTTTACGACGAATCCAAATTCAATAACCAATCACAACGCGGTATTTTTGTTCGTAAGCCGTTGATACCATACGTCAGTGTTTAGTGTTTGTTCGCTCAATACAGGGGAAATGCAAGATACAAATTTGAGGTTATATTCTTATTATCACGGCTCTCTGTCTCTCGTCGGGACTGCCTGTTGCTAGTCAGAAGCTGTAGATGCTATTCTTGTTTTGTACGTTGCCATGAGAACGAGTGTGAGAGCTACCGCCAGGTCACTTGGAAAAGTTACACCCTTTATATGTCTTGATTTTATTTGATAAATTAGTGTAAAAAAAAAAAAAAAAAATTGGGGTGAACGAATTTTTAATCAAAATAAAAATGTAGGGGGGGGGGGGGGGGGGCGCCATCGGTACCTACTGCACAGGGCGCCAGATTTCGTAGATCCGGCCCTGTAGAGATAGGGATGATTTCATCGCCAAATTTCACCAGAATTTCTGGGAGCTTTCGACGACGAGTGAAGATGACTACTTTGCTTTTGGAGGGGGAAAGTTCTAGGCCGTTAATATTTAACCACGCCAAGAGTTTTCTAAGAGCATTGTTGATTGCTGATGCTGCGATAAAAATATTACGGGATATTTTGTAGAAAGTCAAGTCATCGGCATATTGGAGTATGTTGCACAAGAATTGAATAGATTTTTCTAAATCATATGTATAAATATTGTACAGGAGAGGGCTTAAGACTGACCCTTGCGGGAGACCTTTGAATATGTGTCTAATGTGGGGAGGGGATTCAGACCCATCTACAAAAATAGATCTCTGGGAGAGCAAATTGACAATGAATTTTACCAATTTGGGCGGAATACCTATTGCCAGTAACTTTTCTTTCAGGATGGGGATATGAACATTGTCATATGCTCCACAGATGTCTAAAAACACTGCAATGCAATATTCATTTTTAGATAATGCTAATTTGATATCTGTAACAAGAGAGGAAAGGTTGTCAAGGGTACTTTTACCCTTTCTAAATCCAAACTGGGAAGGGGAAAGAATTTGATTTTTTTCTACGAACCAGTCCAATCTATTCTTAATCATTCTTTCAGATACTTTGCAAAGAGTAGAAGAGAGGGCGATAGGTCTGTAGCTCGAACCTATACTGGGATCTTTGCCACTTTTGCAAATGGGAATTATATTTTGAATTTTCCAGTCTGGGGGGATAATACCAGAATCCAAAAAGACATTGATGAGAGAGAGAAAGTAGGAAAGAGAATTGTCATCAGAATGACGGATGAACATATTCAGGATTTCATCCTTGCCCGGAGCTGAGTCATTGAGGTTTTCGGTGGCTCTTTTTAACTCATCAAAGGAAAACGGAGCATCTAACCATGAAGAAGATTTTAAAGTGAAAGCCAAAGAAGGAAGTTCATCAAAATTAGGGACATAAGGGGGAGCTATTTTATTAATAAAGTCATCAATCCAAATAGCAGAATTACGAGATGGCTTTGGCAGGGAAAAGGAAGATCTAAACCTGCGAATCATGGACCAAACCTCCCCCGCTGGAGTAGCAGGGGATATATTGGAGCAGAAATTAAGCCAGCTGTTTTTTTTTTTGAAACGGAATGTGCGTTTAGCAACAGTTTGGGCATTCTTGGCTGAGATGTAATTATCCATAGTCATCTGTTGGCAGTATGTCTTATTGGCTGCTTTCCTCTCCTTCAGCACTCTAAGGCATTCCTCATCCCACCAAGGGGGAGGGCGAGCCTTCGAGCCTACAGGGGAAGATTTGGGGATAGACTTGTCAGCCGATTTTAGAATGGAATCAGTCCAAGATTTATAAGAGGAGGTGCAATTATCAGAAGAAGGGGAAGGCAGGGAGAGGGAAAGATCCTGGAGAGAGTCTCTGAAACGGGACCAATCGGCTTTTTTTGTGATAAATTTGGGCTTACTTTTAAAGTGATCCAACCGTTGAGCCAAATTCAAAATAATGGGAAAGTGGTCACTGCCGCAGGGGTCTGAAGTAATTCGCCAGGAGATTAGTGGATAGATACTCGGGGAACAGAGGGATATGTCCACCGCACTAGGATTCTGTCCAGGGAGACTAAACCTTGTTGAGGATCCGTCATTTAGGAGACAGATATTCAAGGAGTCCAAAAGGTCAATTAATTTGATACCTGAGGGATCCGAGGAAGAAGAACCCCAGAGTGGGGAGTGGGCATTAAAATCACCCAAAATGACCAAGGGAGAAGAAATTTTGCTAAGCATGTGAACCCACAGTGGAAGGTCAAATGGGGTAGAAGGAGGAATATAGAGAGATACAAATGTAATATTAGAGACAGTGGCTGCCACTAATTGGAAGGATGAATTTGGGGGTTTAATGGAAATAGGGGAGAAGGGGAGAGAGTTTTTGATGAAAAGGGCTGCACCACCCTTCCCATCAATGCGGTCGTCCCGCAGACATTGATAGCCACTCACCTTGAAAAGTTGAGATGGCTTGAACCAAGTCTCAGAGACGGCAGCAATCGATATGGAGTGTAAATGTAGAAGTCGGATGAGGTCATCCTTATTGGAGGTGGCGCTTCTACAATTCCACTGCAGAATTGCTGCTGTTGGGGAAGCCATTGGGAAGAAGAGAATACAAAGAGGAGAGTAACGAGGCAGCGTTGGACGGTAGAGAATTATTATTGTTAATAACTGAGATAAGTAGCATGAGAAGAGTTTGAATGAAAGAAGAATTGTCATTGGAAGTATTGTTGTTTATGGAATTTGCATTTAGATCAGGATTGAAAGCACTGCTGTTAGTTGAATTGGAGTTAGAAAAGACGGAGTTTTGAGGAAATAGAGAGCTGTTGTTACCATTTGGGAACAAGAGCTGGGAGTTATGACCAAATTGATCATATCCAGGAATTTTTTTTGTCATTACAGTCTTCTTGTAAGACAAGTTTGAAGGAGCACTAATTTGGGGTTGAGAGGCAACTTCAGCAAAAGATTTTTTAGAAGGAGCTATTAATTTGGAGGCATAGAAGTAAGAAACGCTATTGGAGGCCATATAACTTTTTATGTTTTTTTGGCGAGAAAGTTCGGGGCAGGATGGATGAGTGGCTGTGTGCGAGCCTGAACAATTGACGCAAGTGGGGGAATTGGAAGGGGAGGAGCATTGGTCTGCTACATGATTTTCTGCGCATTTAAAGCAGCGGGGAGAGGAGCGACACGATTGTTTTGAATGGCCAAACCGACAACAATTGAAACATTGGATTGTCGGGTATGAATAAATTTCCACCGGGAGAGAGTTGTGGAATAAATAAACGTGAGAGGGAAGGGACTGTCCTTCAAATGTCAGAACTACAGTTTGAGAGGGTTTCCAAACTACAGACTCAGACGATCTATCCTTGAAATTAAGACGCCTAGTCTTAATAACTTTTCCTGAAGATGCTGGAATAATGAGTTCCGAGATAAGCTCTTCTTCAGATAGGTCTACAGGAATACCTCTAACGAGACCCAAGCGAGAGATATTGAAAGAAGGGATATAGGCTTTAAATTTTTTTGCAGAGAGGGAGTCGATGGAATTTATGAATTTATTGGCATTCAACGCGGATGTGAACTCAACACAAATGCGAAATCTGCCCTCTGATCGGATACCGCCTGGGGAAATGCCAAGTGGTTTTTTTCCAATGAATTTACCAAATTCAAGGGGATGTAAAGAGTGGCCAGGAGAGTTGTTTTGAACATAAACTACGAAGGGAGCTTTTGCTGAAGTCGGATACAAAGAGAGAGGAGAAGCTACAGGAACTGAGACCTGAGACGAATCAGTTTTTGGAAGGTCGCAAACTTTCCTCTTTTTTGGAGTAGAAGATGGAACTTGAAGATCTGCTATCTCTACCTCACTACCAATGTCAAAAGTTGAAGGATCAGGGGGGGCGGGATCAGGGGGTTTCTTCCCCATGGCAAAGGCCATTGGGGCAAAAGGATATACTTAAAACAAAAATAAAATAACACTTACTGGACTTGGTCAGCAATAAACGAACTCAAAGAGGACAAAAAAACTAAAAATATAGCTGACTAAATGCCAAAAATTCGATTTTTCGTATTAAAACGAAAAAAACGCAACAGTGTTTTTCAACTGTCAAAATTCGAATCCATTTATAGCTAATAAAATAGTCAAAAGACACACTGTTTGGAGAAAAAAACATATACTTTTTTTTTTTTTTTTAAAGAAAGACAAACATTCCCGGGCTGCGAATAACCCAACAATGTTTGAAAATCTCCTACTATCACCACAGAAAGCCGAAAATGTTGCTTGTGTTGTGATGGAGGACTTAGCCAGTCGAGGAATCGAACACGCGACGCTCGGGTGGGATCCAAGCCCTATGCCCATTCAATCACTGACCGGTCTTATCTTATCATACACATACTTATCGACTTACCGAATGTTAGGAGGTTAGCAGATGACTTCGAAAATTTGCAGGAAACCCTCGTTTTGCACTGAAAAATCACATTTTATCGTATTTAATTATATCAACCTCACGGCATCACTGTTTTAACAGAAACTGGCGGTACGGAGTTCACACGATATCGCGCGATGCGTGCCCTGCTAAGTCAACCAGCGGGAATTTTAAACGCGATGTCACAACCTGCCCCCGTCACAACACGCCCCACCCTCCCCTAAAGAGTGATAGTGACAGCAACAGTTTGATAAAATACCTATTGTTCAAATGTCTTGGCAACCGGGTTTCCTTTTAACGTTCGAATACCTAATTTTTTTTTTTGAAAAAGCCAAAATTTTCATGAAGGGCGCAAGGGAGTCGCCTGTGGAGACATCTCTAGCATGAAAGGCGAAAAAATACTCGTAAAATTATATAATTTCTCTGCTTGAAATAATTTTAGTAAGGAGATGAAAAAAAAATCTTTCTACACAATTTACCATTACAAAATACAAAATTTGCTGCAATGTGAAATGTGCCCATCATTCAAAGTTCATTATACTCATCTGCTGATTATAATGCAATTATTAATCTAGAATCTAGCGTATTTTTTATACAGAATTTTTTTCATTTTAGAAAGGTACCAAGCGTGATTGATAACGAGCTGATCCCATTTTTTAATGTAAGTACGATGCAATGTTGAATTATGCAACCTAGATAATGTAATAATTATTGGTGTATGCGGTGTACCTATGTAAATTTTGAGCAATGATCGTCAATTCGTCACAAGGTAAGCAGTAAGGTAAGTACGTACTTGAACCGTAGCTTCTTATTTATCGTTATCTATAGGTATATCTAAAAATATTTGTGTTGTAGTATGTATGTATGTCCGCTATGCGTTGCTATATAAAGTATATGAAATGTTTGAAACTTTCAAAATACCTTCTTTAAACCCCCGCAAAGGTTTCTGGATTTATTACAACCACATGACAATACAACTGAAAAGTTTTTTAATCATCACAGAAACCTTTGCAAAACTGTCAAAAATGTCAAAACTTGAGAATGACATTTTGCAATACAATGATTGTTATCAAAATTCTATTTTCAAACATCTTTAAATTAGCGGATTTATTTGAAGTACATATATGATATTCGGCAAGTTTAAAATCCACCGAGACAAGCCAAAAAGCTGTGGCTCGGCTCGGCCGTAAGTGGCAATTCAAACTCTATTGAGCGTATGTAATCCCCATCAATCCCAATCATCTAATGGGACAAGATGGCTCACGGAGGAAAGGTTCCTCCTTCGTATTCAGGCGGACTTTGTTCTGGAGGTTATAGAAAAATTATAGCCACTATTTCCTGTATTATTTCTTTTAAAGAAACACAATTATTGTGAAAAAAACTATTTAATTTACATATATATATTTTTTAATACTCACTTTTAAATGAACATTCTTTGTTGAATATTTGTAAAAAAAATAATATCCTACTTACCTACATATATTATTTTTAACATCTAACTAACTAATATTATAAACGCGAAAGTTTGTATGGATGTATGTGTGTTTATTACTCTTTCACGCAAAAACTACTAAATGGATTTTAATGAAACTTTATAATAATTATAGCTCATACATCAGAATAACATATAGGCTATAATTTATAAAGCTAGTTAGGAAGGGGACGCGGGAGGGGAACGGGGACGCACGGGAAAGGTGATTCAGGGAGAGACAATGTATTTATTTGATTATGGCGTTGCAACGCATGCCGGGAACCAGCTAGTAATAATATAATAAAACCAATATTAAACTTATTTCCACTTTAATTTATTTGACCGTAACCGGTTTCAGCTTGTTAAAGCCACCTTCAGACTGGTCTGTAAATAAATTAAAGAGGACATAAGTTTAGTATTTGTTTTACCATATTATATTATAATACCATAATGAATTTGATACCAATACAGTTTGGAGCAATTAAAACCATAAAAGAAATGATTATATTTGATGCAAGCACAATATTGCGCAACCAAGCCCTGTCTTACAAAATCTTCAAGTTGGAATCATTACGCCATTTAACCTACATATAGTACTCGTACTTGCTTCACCTTACAACCAGTTGATCTTAACACTGTTAGATTGCATATTCTTACCTTTAAGGCGACCTGTTTGACATTGGTAAGTTCAAAGGTAAATAATTGCTATACATTTTTTGCTCCCCGACTCTACTTTTTATGAAACATTTACTATTACTTACGATTTTAGATTTTCACGGCCAAAAATATTTTTGTTATTAGTTTTTGGGGTATTATTCCGTGTTGCGCTACCTCCTTCTTTAGCCAACGTTTCGGACAGCGTTGCAGTGTTGGATCACACATCTGCCCTGATGATGGACACTGCAACGCCGTCCGAAACGTTGGCTAAAGAAGGAGGTAGCGCAACACGGAATAATACCCCAAAAACTAATAACAAAAAAAAATCGATTACGTTTATTTTTTTTGTTGCTGTTTAAAAATGAATAACTTTTATTTTGATAAAAAAAACGTGCATCGCTGCACCATTTAAACATGGCAAATTATAAAGGAATTGTTTTGGATTGCGGATTCTATTTTTATTTTGTTGAGAATTTTATATTCGGCGTGTGCAGGTTTTATCTACACTTAATTTGACATTGAAATTGCTTTAAAAACTACTATGTATGCCTTACCAAGAATAACCGCATTTTCTTGTGGCTTATTAGAAATTATTAAACTATTAAGTCATGACTTTGTAGAAGAAAACAAATTAGCCTTTGTGTTTAGTGTTTCGAAACAATGTTTTAATTATTTATATTAAAACCCCGATGCGAAGATGCATTTTAATTTTATGGCAATTTTCCGCCACAAATATATTGCGTTGTATTTTCACGTTTATTTGATTGTGAATGGAAAATATTTTCACTTTACCTAAAGAGCATTATAGCTATAAAATAAATTTCTAGTGGGTCTATTTCGTCACTTGGTTGGACAAAACTTTCTAGTGGGTCTATTTCGTCACTTTGGTTGGACCAAAATGTCTAGTTGGTCTATTTCATCACTTGGTTGGACGAAAATTTCTAATTGGTCTATTTCGTCACTTGGTTGGACAAAACTTTCTAGTGGTTCTATTTTGTCACTTTGGTTGGACAAAAATGCCTAGTTGGTCTATATAGTCACTTTGGTTGGACAAAATTTTCTAGTGGGTCTATTTCGTCACTTGGTTGGACGAAAATTTCTAGTTGATCTATTTCGTCACTTGGTTGGACAAAACTTTCTTTTGGGTCTATTTCGTCACTTTGGTTGGACAAAAATGTCTAGTTGGTCTATTTAGTCACTTTGGTTGGACAAAATTTTCTAGTGGGTCTATTTCGTCACTTGGTTGGACGAAAATTTCTAGTTGGTCTATTTTGTCACTTTGGTTGGAAGAAAATTTCTAGTTGGTTCATTTAGTCACTTTGGGTAGACAAAAATTTCTAGTGGGTCTATTTCGTCACTTGGTTGGACAAAACTTTCTAGTAGGTCTATTTCGTCACTTTGGTTGGACAAAAATGTCTAGTTGGTCTATTTCGTCATTTTGGTTGGACAAAATTTTCTAGTCGGTCTATTTCGTCACTTGGTTGGTTCTGACTTCACTTTACCATGTTCTGAGATATGAGGTGTCAACGTTTGCAGAGACGATTTCTCATAATATATTTATCGATTTATAATTTTGAGGGTGAATTTTGTGTACAGTATTTTAGTTTAACATATTTTAAAGGAAAATATTTATATAGGACGCATGATTACCATTTTTGAACATAACTAAACGTGCAGATGGAACCATACGAAACAAGCGAGGGTATAATAATTCGGTTCCATGACAGTTGATTCGCCGACAATTGGCCCCCCCGGTATACTTATATATATATGTATAATATGTAGTGTTAGGTAAAATACGATATACCTAATTACACAAAATATAACTAAGTGATCCCGAAGGGATGTGCAAAGAGGATATACCGCCGAATAACAAAGTATAATACATATTTTTATTCAAATGCATCATGGAAAATCTACTTGTCTATATACTGTGCATACCAGCGCAAAAGAACAAAAAATCAACAGTACTGTATATTAATTCGTTCGATATTCATACCAGTTTATTACTAAGGGTATTTTTGAAGTCGATTTTACGTTTGAAATTTGGTAAATAATGTACAAAAAAATATAATTTTATAGTAAATATCATTTCGGGGGACAATTATCGGCGGATGAAATGTCGGGTCACCAATAATTCTAAGGTTATAACTTCGCTTCCCCAATGCCATTCCAAGATAATTTTAGTTAAATATTGTCCTTCAAAATATGTGAATTTAAAATACTTTAAAAAATATTGAACCTCAAAATCCGAAATTGTTAAACAGATTATTCATTAGGTACAGTATAGCCTGTGCAAACTTTGACATATCGGAAAATTATAAGGCGAAATTAGAATACAATCCAAATAAAATGACGATCAATTTTTCGTACAAACGATCAACTGTCAGTTACAAACATTCTGCCTTTGCTGTGTGAAGGTTTTTTTAAGGAAAGGAAGGAGAGGAAGTTCTGTGAGGGTACGAGGGGTGGGTAGAAATCTGGGGGTCAGTATGTCCAGGAGTGACAGACGTATGAATCCATCCCACCAACTGCGGTGCAAGGCGATAGATCGAGGGATTCTGGCTGGAGAGGTGAAAATACTTTCCCCAACCATTCTTTCTCGATCCGGCCCGCCACGCAGCAGGTTGTCAGATGCATCGGCCGCCAAGATTTGGACAAACCTCACCTCATGAACCCATAAAATGACAAAAGCATTCAAAGATCATTTTGGAAAAATGTCAGTTAAAAGCATCTACAACTAAGGTAATGTAATAACAAATAACGATTTACGAAATGTACGAAAATTAAATTGTATACGACAATTATTCGGTGATCATTTATGAAAAATGTCAGTTAAAAACTTGTCTAAGGTAACGATTTACGAAATATATATATATATTTTTTTTTTTAAAGAAAGACAAACATTCCCGGGTTACGAATAACCCAACAATGTTTGAAAATCTCCTACTACCACCACAGAGAGCCGAAAATGTTGCTAGTGTTGCGATGGAGGACTTAGCCAGCCGAGGAATTGAACACGCGACGCCCGGATGGGATCCAAGCGCTATGCCCACTCAACCACCGACCAGTCAAATATATACGAAAATTAAATTATATACGACAATTATTCGGTGATCATTTATGAAAAATGTCAGTTAAAAGCATGTATAGCTAAGGTAACGATTTACGAAATATACGAAAATTAAATTACATACTACAATTATTCGGTAAATATATGTTATGTGTGCAATAGAATGTAAGAATATTAGAAAAAATGATTGCTACCGAAATGTTACCAACGTAAAAAATATAAGACAGAAGTTTGAAATTTTCATAAAAACGTTAGTAGAAGTTAGGTAGGTAGTAGGTAGGTACTATACACTAAGATTTGATTATAAATAACAACAAAAAACAGCGATTATATTAACTGAACGACCATTTTTTAAAGATATTCAAATATGGCGATACCCACACGATAGAAAAATAGATAGAGCCAAAGATTTTGCGATACCCACACGAAAAAAAAATCCACCAAAAGTGATTTTATTCCTGTTATTATGTAAATGTAACCCGTACAAAGGATCAATTTAGTATTATGATATATTTTCGTTTTTATAAATTTTATAAAAAGCTGTAATCAATGACATAGTATTCCAATATCAAGGATATCTTGTCGGGACGTTCAAATCCACGGTTAAAATTTTAATAATCGCTGTGAATGTAAAATACATTTTCTCTTAAACGTTTCAGACCGTCGAACTTGAATTCATTCGAATATTTTAAAACAGATATAAGACAATGTGTATTGAAAATATATACCAGTTTGGTTTGAGAAGGCATCTTGGACGGTCGCAATTTTGTTGATTTAATAAATTGGTTTATTTTATTGATAAAGAAAGATCGCTTAAATAATATCCAAGATGCTTTTCTACACATTTTTGTTCGTTGTGTGTTTATCGTTAGTTCAGTTCGAAGACAGTTATGCAGCATTACGTGAGTATTTTATTAATTCTAATGAATTATGAAAAAAATTATAAATGCTCACTAAAGAATGTTAATAAACAGATGCAAATGTTGAGATGATTTTGAATCGTAATGTTCATTTGTCAATTATTATTATTATTATATTAAGCAATGAAGATATTTAACTGCAATTGAAAAAAGCAAAACCTTTTTCAAGTTTTGATTTACTTGTTGTGTTTTTAGGTTATTAATATTATTATTAATTTATTTTATTATTATTATTATTAATTTTAGGTTATTTTAATTTTAGGTATAAAATGATGTGCCATGGTTTTATTTGTGGGTAAAATTTGTTCTGCCCTTCGTAGCCTATTGACATTGAACTTAAATTTTAACTTTTTTAAATAATAGGAGGTATGTAGGTATTATACATTTGATAAGATTTGAGATTTTTATGGCCTAAAATATTATCGTAATTTGTTTTTGGGTTATTATTCCGCGTTGGGCTACCTCCTTCTTTAGCCAACGTTTCGGACAGCATTACAGTGTCCATCATATTATCATTACACATTTTTTTACATGAATACCGCACAAGAGTCCCAACTGTTCCCGTCTGAAGCCAGTGAGACTATGGCATCCCAAATTGGGATATGTTGTGAGGCTGAAAGTATTGGGGAGGGGAAGGACAAGGGGAAGAGGAAGGTGGGGAAGTACCTGGCCATTCAGATCTGGCCACTAAACACGGTTAAAGCCATTTTAAGCAACGTTTCAATTCTGAATGGTGGTCTTACACCAGGGCGATACTGAGAGTATCTTCCACTCGGGAACGTGCCGCAAATATACTATATATTATTTTAAATGAATAAATTGTGAAATAACACAAATTAAACAAATAAAATTTATTTGCCACGCCGCAATTCGATCCCGCAACCTTCGATCTGCCCTGGACACTGCAATCTGCAATGCTCTCCGAAACGTTGGCTAAAGAAGAAGGTAGCGCAACACGGCAAAATAAACCAAAAATAAATCACGTTGAAAGAAATACAACATTTTTATATCGTTGAATTGCACCAGAAAAAATAATTTTAAACAAATTTTATTAAACACACTCAAGAAATTTGAAAGTGCAACAATAATATTCCATACAGACAATAACCCGATACAGGCGAACCCTAGTGGGGTTAATAATTACATGCTAAAAATATATGTACATAAATTGTGAAGAAGCAATAAATAAAAAAATAAATTTAAAAAAATATGTGTGTCTAAGATAGTAAACACATCATGGTGGTAGAAGGAAAACCAAAATAAGTGAAGGAACTGCTTTTAAAATAATGTAAATATTGGGGCTGATGCGACAGTCAACTGGGAGATTTGAGGTTTTTAAATTATTAAAACTGTTTTTTTTTCTTCTTCGCTTGTTAATCTGCAATAAGAAAAATAAAATAGAAAACTATTTAAAAAAACATAGTTTGGAAAATAATTCACTTAAATACCAGGAAAACTCGTACTATTTTTTTTTCAATATTTAAAAGATTTATTTTCTCTGCCTTTATCTCTTTCATATTTTAATTGAGGGTTTTTGATTTTATTTTTTTCATTGTCTTCATTGATTTAAGAGGAAATTACCAGACAAAACCGAAAATATGTCATTTTTAAACCAAATTTTATTGACACTTCCACAAAAAATTATAAATTGATTTCGAAAGACTATTCTTTTATCTGGTAAAGCTATGTTTTAAATTTTGAGAAAATATGTTTATTTTTAGTACAATAAGGTTTTACCATAGGTCGTTGGTAGATTTGTTAAATTTTCAAACAAAATTTTGTATTATACAACATACATTTCAAATAATATAATTATGCAGTAAAATAAATCAATAAATTATCTGGGAAAGCTACTTTTTAGAATTTTGTGACGAAAATACTTCAGTTTGTCTATTTATTTACGGTCTTACAAAGTATTATATTTAAGATTTTTTTTAATCTTATTTTGCTTAAACATTATTGAAAAATTATAAAAAGTTATGATAAAAAATTATTTATTTATTTATTTATTTCAACGCCATAAAATGGCTATTACAATCCGGTGATACATGATTCATGATACACAGTGGTACACAAGGGGGTAATTACAATGATAATAATGTACATTAAACAATGTGTATATGTATGATACAATTACAGTACAATTACAAAAATTACATAATTTTAAAAGTTTTATCATCACGCCTTTCAGCATTTTTAAATGAAGGTATAAATTAAAGCAAATTTTGAATGAGGTATAAATTAAAGCAAATTGTACGGAGAATAATTAATCTTTCTCATTGGAACCGCCCTGTACGATCGTAAGAACTTTTGCTGGCTGGTTAATGGCCCTTAAATTAATATTCATTCTACACTACTTATTGAAATTGGTAGGCGGGTATGGGTACCGCCGCCCTGGGAACCATTTATTGGATGACCAACACCTCTGCCACAGGTCACCCCAAGTGGTTCGCTACGTTTGGTGACTTAGCAGTGGTGCCCGGGTTCTTGGGGTAATGTTTGTCTAGGCCTTGATGGCGGGTGCGTCGGCCCACCTTCTGCGTGGCGGGCCGGATCGGGAGATGCTGGTTGAGGGAGACCCTTTACAACCGGTTACCGCTGTCCGGGTCGCTCGGTAGTACAGGGGCCCGACCCTCAGGCTCACGACTGAGGGTGGGCTGCCCCATCAACGAGTGTAAAAACCCCGCCGCTGCTGTTGTGCCGGTTCGTGACCGGAGGGGACCCAGCAGTAGCGTTTGGGGCGCATTGGGCGACCTCTCCAGCCGGACTCTCCCTGCCCATCGCCTTGCACCGCAGTGGGTGGGTTGGATACATACGTCCGTCACTCCTGGAAACTCTGAATCCCAGCATCCTACCCACCCCTTTACCTTTTCCCTCCCTGACCTTCCTTCCCCTCATATCACACTTAAATAACCCTACAAATAAAATCATGAATATACAACCATCAACAAATAACGTCATTACAGCGGCGAGGAGTAGGCGTCCCCGGTGCGGGCCAAAACTGTTGGTGAATTACACCAACATTCGCGGCCTGCACACCAATTTAAATTCTGTCCACCACCACCTTTTTTCCCAACGCCCAAACCTACTTTTCCTGTCTGAAACCCAGATAGCTGAGCCTGTAGACACCTCCTATCTGAACTGCCCGGGCTTCACCCTCGCAGGCAAGTTCAGACCTAAAGGAGGTGTCTGTCTCTATAGTCGAGCTGACGTCAACTGTGTGCGACTGTTGAATCTGGAAAACTCCAGATTCGACGTAATGTGGGTACGCGTCAATCTTGCCAGTACAGTAAGATTCTACGCGTGTTTATACCGCTCACCGAACCTTAGCGAATCAGACACGTCCGAGCTCTTCAAACACTTAAGCGATACTATTGATGACCTCTTGCTCCGCTACCCTACGGCAGAGTTTGTGGTCCTGGGGGACTTCAATGTTCATAACGAACCTTGGTTGAAGTTCTCAGGATCAACAGACTCGGCTGGACGCCAAGCGGAATCCTTTGCCCTTTGCTACGGATTGGAACAAATGGTTCAGGAGCCTACAAGGGTTCCTGATGTCCAGACTCACCGTTCCAATCTGTTAGATCTATTTTTAACTACTGTGCCACACGGTTACAGGATTGAAGTCACAGCGCCTTTAGGATCGTCCGACCACTGCCTGGTGACGACATCAATCCCTGTAAACTTCAGACCACCAAACGAGAGGCTGAAGAGAAAAGTGTGGCACTATAGGTCAGCAGATTGGTTCGGTCTGCGGGCACATTTTAATGCTTTTCCGTGGTCAGCTGTCTGTTTTCGGACTTCGGATCCCTCAAGATGTGCCCAGGAAATTGGTGAAGTCATCACATCCGCGATGGATGGCTTCATCCATTCTACTGTTAAGGAAACTGGTGTGGGCTCAAAGCCGTGGTTCAGTCGACAATGCGCTGAAGCAGTGCGACGAAAAAACGCGGCTTACCGAGCCTACAACACATCTAGAACATCCGAAGACAGAACAGCTTACAACAAAATGGCAAAGGAAACCAAGAGAATCATAAATAGGTCGAAATTGGAGCACGACCTGCAGATCAGCAGAAAGCTGGCTGCATGCCCGCATGGCAGCAGGCAATTCTGGTCGCTTGCGAGCTCAATAGGTCGCAATTTCTGCAAATCCAGTTTGCCACCTCTCACCAGACCTGACGGCTCACTAGCAAACACCGCCACCGAAAAGGCAAACTTATTAGGTAAAATGTTTGCGGATAACTCAACCCTCGATGACCAAGGTGCTGTCCCGACGTCGGTTCCTCACTGCGGTTTTCGTATGAAAAAGCTGAGGATTCGGCATCGGGAAGTACTCCATGTTTTACGAGGGCTTGATGTTAATAAAGCTAGTGGGCCTGACGGAATACCTGCCCTGGTACTGCAGAGGTGCGCTGCAGAAATAGCTCCAATTTTGACGAAGCTCTTTAAATTGTCCCTGAAGACTGGCTCTGTGCCCTCTGGTTGGAAAAAAGCGGTTATCCATCCTATTCCAAAGAAGGGTGACCGCTCCAACCCGGCCAACTACCGCCCCATAGCGATCACATCAGTTCTGTCTAAGGTGATGGAACGTGTGATCAACGACAAACTGCTCACATACCTCGAGAAGAACAAAATTATTAACGACCGTCAATACGGATTCCGGCGGAACCGCTCGTGCGGTGATCTTCTCGCGTATGTGACGCATGTTTGGGGGCGATGCCTGGAACGTTTCGGTGAGACCCAAACGGTTGCACTGGACATCTCCAAGGCCTTTGACCGGGTTTGGCACCGAGGACTTGTCAACAAACTGCATTCTTACGGACTTCCCGCATCCTTGTGTATGTGGATTGCCGACTTCTTGAGGGAGAGGTCGATTCAGACGGTAGTCGATGGTTTCACTTCTTCCTCACACTCGATAAATGCTGGCGTCCCGCAGGGATCGGTTCTGTCTCCGACTTTGTTTTTGTTGCACATCAACGACCTTTTGTCATGTGCACCAATTCACTGTTACGCGGATGACAGTACAGTTCATGATAGCTTTTTGTTTGACAAGCCCCCAAAGGGCTCACAAACTCCAACAGCTCGTAGGGCTTTGAAGCAAAGAATGGACGGTTACCTCGAGAGTGTTTTCTCTTGGGGTAAAAATAATCTCGTTGAATTTAATGTTTCAAAGACCCAATCTTGTCTGATTACGTCTAAAAGGGATCGAAATGAAAATCTAGTCTCTTTCAACGGAAGCAATCTTCCGAACAGGCCCTCCATTGATATGCTTGGTGTAACCCTAAGTGACCAGCTCAGGTATGGGGGCTCCATCGAAGCCAGAGTAAAGTTAGCCTCCCAAAAACTGGGCGTACTGTACAGGGCCCGCAGATACTTTAATAGTACACAACTGCTAACCTTGTACAAATCACAAGTACGCCCCACGGTTGAATTTGGCAGCCATCTCTGGTCTGGAGCTCCAAAATACCTGAAAAATACCCTCGACTCTGTGCAGAAACGGGCGGTCCGTTTGATAGATTCTCCCATCTTAACAGACGGATTGCAATCTTTAGAGCACAGGCGTCGGGTGGGAATGCTATCCTTGTTCTACCGGTATTACAATGGAAGATGCTCTGAAGAACTAGCATCATTGATCCCTTCGGCACCGGTGCATAGTCGGGAAACACGCCAAACGCGTGCCCAACATTTGTACACGGTTGACATTTGTCACATGAGAACGGGTCGTTTCTTCGACTCGTTCTTGTGTTCAACAGCTCGGCTGTGGAATGATTTGCCGGCCTCTGTGTTTCCTCCTTCCTACAACATGGGTCTCTTCAAGACCAATGTTCATTCCTTCCTCTCCTCAAAAAGACTCTCCACACAGCATCCCAGATGACATAGGCCCTGAGGGAAATTATTTTCCTCAGGGCCTCCTGTGTGGAGTTAATGTAAAAAAAAAAAAAAAAAAAAAAATATGATTGAAACCCCAATGCAAATACACATTTTAATGTTAAGGCCAGTTTCGGCCACAAACACATTGCGTTGTATTTTCACTTTTATTTTATTTGTTTGTTAGAGGAAAATATGTCCACTTAACCTAAAGAGAACGACAGCAAGAAAATAAATTTCCGGTGAATTTATTAATTTGTGTGGGAAAATTATTCGGTGGACCTATTGATGTATACAACAGAATCTAAGAAACTTAAAAATATTGCTACCGAAATGTTACCATTGTAAAAAATAAAAGACAGGAGTTTGAAATTTTCACAAAAAGGTTAATAGGAATTAGGTAGGTACTATATATTTTAAGACAAGATTCTAAATAACGATAAAAAACAGCGATTATCCTTAAGTGCCTATTTTTAAAGATAATATTCTAGTATCACGTATATATTGCGATACCGTCATGAAAAAAACTAATGAATTTGTTCCACCACAAGTGTTTTTATACCTGTTATTATGTAAATATAACCCTTAGTTACACACGATAAATCTAGTGTTACGATATACTACCTACAAATTATTTTGTTTTCATGAATTAAATTTAAAAAAAAACTGAAATGGTAGAATGCTTCAATATCAAGGTTATCTGATCAGGAGGTTCAAATTCACTGTTAAACCTTTAATAATTGTTGTGAATGTAAAATAGATTTTCTCTTAAACGTTTTAGACTCTCAAACTTGATTTCTTCCGAATATTTTATATTGATAAGTCAAAATACGTTGTACGCAATATAAAAATAAAATTGGATAGGTTTATTTAAGTCACCAACCATCCAGATTGTACAAATATTCGGCTACAACTTTGCAATTACACCAAAAAATGGGGAATTATTGAGAATAATTTAAGTAATTCAATAGTGAAAGTAATAGATTACGACGGAATGTAATTGTCCTATTAATAATGTAATCTAGGCGGCACTAGTTCGATTGGTAGAATTGGTAAGACAATAGGCGGCATTAGTTCAAATGGTAGAATTGGTAAGACAGTAGGTGGCACTAGTTCAATTGGTAGAATTGGCAAGACAATAGGCGGCACTAGTTCAATTGGTAGAATTGGTAAGATAATAGGCGGCACTAGTTCAATTGGTAGAATTGGTAAGACAATAGGCGGCACTAGTTCAATTGGTAGAATTGGTAAGACAAAAGGATCTGGGTTCGAGTCCCATTTGTGAACGTTACCTTTTTATTTTCTGTGTCTGTATCTCGTGCAATTTGGGAGGCGGGTATGGTATGGGTACCGCCGACCCGGTAACCATTTATTGGATGATAAACACCTCTGCCACCTCTGCGCAGCTAACCAAGTGGTTAGCTGCGTTTGGTGACTTAGCAGGGGTGCCCTGCCGGCGTGGTCGAAGAGTAAGGCTCTTGACTCGCAATCCTAAGGTCGCGGAATCGTTTTAACGGTGTGGGCAAATAAATTTTATTTGATTAATTTGTGTTATTTTACACTAATTAATTTTAAGTAATATATAGTATATTTGCGGCACGTTCCAGAGTGGAAGATACTCTCAGTATCACCCTGGTGTAAGATCACCATTCAGAATTGAGACGTTGCTTGAAATTGCTTTAGCCGTGTTTGGTGACCAGATCTGAAAAGCCAGGTACTTCCCCATCTTCCTCTTCCCCATCTCCTTCCCCTCCTCACTATCTACAGCCTTACAACATATCTACCCCAATTGGGGATGCCATGGTCCCACTGGCTCCAGACGGGAGCAGTTGGAACTCTTGTGCGGTGTTCATACATAAAAAAGTGCCCGGGTTCACGAGGTGAGGTTTTTCTAGGTCTTGGACTGGGAGGGACTGGTTTTGACCATTTGGCTCTCCTTCAGGATTCTTTTGACCCATCGCCTTGCAACACGGTGGGAGGGATGGATTCATATGTCCGTCACTCCTGGACCCCCAGATTTCTACCCAAACCTCGTACCTTTTTCTTTCTCAGAACATCATCTCCTTTATTTCTTTTAAAAGACTCTCCACACAGCATCCCCAAAGATGACATAGCTCCTGATGGGAATTATTTTCCTCAGTGGAGTTTTTATTTAGGAATTATTTTCCTGTATGGAGCTATCGTAAAAAACTTTTTCACGAGTTGTTGATATATAATATTATCTTCTTCAATGATAAAATCCCCAAAAGAACCTACTTTTTGCAGGAAACCAGTATATTAATCGTCCCAAATAATCTATTGTAAAATAAATTAGGTACTCTAATTAATCATACTCATGTATGGTGAGAAATTATAAATAAATCAGTTTTTTGTTTATATAAAAGTTTTTACATGACTATTTTTTCAATAATTCATATCATCTATTTCCTGTATTCCAGCTTCCTACATGAAAGCCTGCCGAAGGTTTGACCCCAAACTGAACGAGTGCGTTCTGAAGGTGGGGAAGGCCTCGGCGAAGTTGTTTTCCAAGGGTGACCCGGCCACAAACATACCCACCCTGGACCCCCTCAAGGTCGACCAGATCAAGACCGCAGCCTTCGGGAACGGGAAGGATAATGGGATCAAAATCCTGTTCACAGATGTGGCGATTAGCGGACTGAAGGATTTGGATATCAAAAAAATGACGTGAGTTTTAATTCAGATATTCTTTAGGAGCATACTTTTTCTGTATCCATGTGTTGATTGGTCCTAATTTTTTCAAAGACTAGCGAGTACCCGGCATGCGTTGCGATACCACCCAAAGAAAGAATGTGTCTGTGTTTCAATTATTTATTGAAGTGCAATTTTTTTTTGGTTTTTCCTTCTGGTGCGTACCTACATGAATAAATCGGAAGGTTTTTCGACATGTGAGCAGGCCACATACACCTGTCCGTGTGGTAAGCGTGTGTTTTCCAAATTTACCCCTGCTATCTCCTACCACTTCTACGTCTCCTTTGCAATCCCTCCCCTTGCCTCCTCCATTATCGCGTCACCCTCCGCCTCTCCCGCGTTTCTCTTTCTCCTGCCCTATTTTCCCGTATCGCTAAACTATATGAAATACACTCATTTTTCAAACAACTCGCGCCCCACCCATTATATTTTTATACAAATTTCATAACGCCAGACCTCACTTTTATACATATAAATCTTACCGGGCGCGCACACAACAACTCACCAGAATTTCATCGCAATCGAATGAATGGTAAATGAAACAATTTCATAAATCCAGAAAATTTTTTAAATGTGTATAAAAACCTTGGCGGGCGTGCGTACAACAAATTACCAAGGTTTCATCGCAATCGGGTGAATGATTTAGAATTTAATGGCGTAAGCATGGGTCGGCAACCTTTTGTTGTAAAAGGGCCAAATATTTTATGTGGAGATTAGTGCGGGCCGCACATATACCTGATATTTCGTGACTTAGTGGGGGTGCCCGGGTTCATGGTTCATAGGGTGAGGTATGTCAAGGTCCTGGCGGCTGACGAGCCTGCCTATCTACTGCGTGGCATACCGGTTCGAGAGACTGGTTGAGGGAGACCTTACGACCTTTCCAGCCGATCTCTCATCGCCTTGCACTGCAGTTGGAAAGATTGATTCATACGTCCATCACTCCTGGACACACTAAAACCAAGATTTCTACCCACCCTTCATACATTTTTCCTTCCCAGAACTTCCTATCCTTCCCTTCCTTAAAAAGGCCTCCACACGGCACCCCCTAAGATGACATAGGCCTTGAGGGAAATTATTTTCCTGTGTGGAGCTATTGTAAAAAAAAAAATAAAGAAACTACAATATTTGTGTATATACATATATTTTAGTTTTAAAAATAAATTGCTTATTGTGTATTTTTATGACATTTATTGTAGATAATAAAATCAAAGAGATTTTTGTGGTTGTATTTGACTTGCAAGTTTTCCATTTTAAGCCATATTAAGTGTGGTATCACTACGCAAATTTATCGCGTTGATTTGCAAATCGCTCCCTCTTCGATATCCCGTCGCTCGCTTTCTCGCTCCCTTTCACTCCGTTGTGTATGATATCGTCCGTCGCATGCGTTGCGGCGAGAATCTTGCAGGCCGCAATAAGACGCTTCGCGGGCTGCAGGTTGCCGACCCATGACGTAAGGGACAGACAAATAAACATCCATTTTTATATATTAAGATGAACATAAGTAAGTAGTTCGATTAAAAGCATTCGTCTCGTCGAAAGAAGGTATTTAGTAATGGTATTATGGGCAATCGGGTCACCAGTTTGGTGAATATATTGTTTATATGTTTTATCCAGATCTGGCAGCTTACAGAACTTGCCCACGTCTGAAAACTGGATGCGTGTTTAAATATGTGCGGAGGTGTTTAAATAATAACCCTTGATATTAACGCGAGTCACAATGTATTTACAATAGAAACTTTACGTTACAATAATTTGTACAAGTTTAATATTATTCTTGCTTTAAGGTAATGCATTCAGAGAGGGCGAACACTAGAACCGGAATGGTTTTTCAAAACAAAATGCTTTGTCTAGCTGGCGAGGGAGGCATAATCTACCTACAGGAATTCCAAAAACTGAAAAAATCGAACTTATATCTATGAGAACCAAAGTGTCGACGAATATCTACAGCTCAAACTGTTGACTATTATCTATGAGAACCAAAGTGTTGACGAATATCTACAGCTCAAACTGTTGACTATTATCTATGAGAACCAAAGTGTTGACGAATATCTACAGCTCAAACTGCTGACTAATATCTATGAGAACCAAAGTGTTGACGAATATCTACAGCACTGGCAGAGGTTGGATTTACAATTATGTATAGCATATTGGAATAACGTAATATTGCGTATCCAGTTTAAAAAACTCAATTTATTTAAGTATGTATGTAAAAATCCCTAATATTGGACTATCGGACACATTTAGCTGATTAGTCCAACATACGCTCTGTAGATATTAGTTCAACCTACACTAGAGATATTAGTCAACACTGGGACCGTCATAGATATTCGTCCGACCTTAGCTCTGTAGATATTAGTCAACACACTGGAGTTCGTAGATATTAGTTTAACATATGAGCTGTAGATATTCGTCCGACATACAGGCTGTAGATATTAGTATCTGGAGTCCTGGCGAGTGGTGACCAGTGATGCCACCGTGCAAAATCTAACAAAAATTATATTTTATGGCTGTTCTCTGCCTCGCTACCATTATTACTACTATTATTACCAAAAAGGTACCTTGTATCTTTGTAGGGTTGTTAAATATTAAAAAGCTTTCACTAAAACAATTGCCTGTAAAACGGGAACTACCAAAACTATATGAAAGTTTAAATTTTTCAATCATAAAAGTCGGATGCTAAAAATGTATGTATTCTTAGTGTGCCTTATTTCGCCACGAAAATGGGTAAAGCGCCTAAAAATCGCTTAGCAAACAGAGGCAAAAGTAGTTTTTATTTTTATTTTTTTTTTTTTTTTTACAGTGAATACCACACAAGAATCTCAACTGCTCCCGTCTGGAGCCAGTGAGACTATGGCATCCCCAATTGGGGTATGTTGTGAGGCTGAAAGTAGTGGGGAGGGGAAGGAGGTGGGGAGGAGGAAGGTTGGGAAGTACCTGGCTATTCAGATCTGGTCACCAAACACGGCTAAAGCCATTTTCAAGCAACGTTTAAATTCTGAACGGTGGTCTTACACCAGGGCGATACTAATAGTATCTTCCACTCATATTTATTTTGTAAATAATTTTATAAGAAAGAAAAAAATATGTTGGAAACATTCAACTCTAAAACGTATTTAGGATTTTAACTCTGTCCCTTGCATGTTTCGTTTGTATTGGTACCTAACGAAAATGTTTACTTTAACGTGCTTACTTACTTAATGTTTACTTTTTAAAAATCCTTGATTATGTACTGTTACTTATTTTTTATTTATTTCTCCACTTTTCGATGGGTCAATGGATTGCTCCTTTGCAATTTCGAAGAGATTAATGCCCTTTTTTATTTTACTTATACCAACATGGATTATTTGTTGCCACTATGTAAACGTTCCCAACAAACAATATCTAAATAAATACATTAAAATATTTTATTTATTTAAATACTAAAATACTGAAAAAATGTTACGTTTGAAAGTTGGATTTGGGTCATTTGGATGTAAAAACTGACTGCTTTCAACATATTGTTAATTTAAAAATATATGTTTATTGCTTACGTCTGTCCATAAATGGTCCGTATTTCAAAATAAAACTTCAAACGGTTATTTAAGAATCGATTAAGAAAATATATCAAAAAAAGGAAAGGTATTTAACGTTTAACGTCAGATGTGGCATCACACAATATTTATAAATACGTAACACGCGGGTACTTTAACTAATAGGTCTGGAAAGCATCTCTATTAATTCAAATGTCAAACGTTCACGAAATTCGCAACCATAGTAATAATAGTATTGTTATATATAAAGCCGTCACAGCAAATCGTTTTATTAGTTATTAATTCCTTATTTTTTTCACAAAACACGGAAAATATAATATAATCTACAAAATATGTTAATACGCATGTGCTAATTTTATTGGCTATAAGCGTCATATAACGTCATGGCAAATAGAAGTATTTAAAGTAAAAGTTATGTAATTGCTTTATTATCATGTCTTTTCTTTCTTTCTTTCTTCTCTTTTTTTTGATTTGTATATATTACTATGGTTTATATTTTATTCTGCTTATTATTTTTTCTGTTATTTCACTGGTAGCATCTCCACCTGGTAACAACTAGGGATGCAAGGTTTTTAAAAATATCGATATATCGATATATATATATATCGAATTAAGTCGATATCGACATTTTTTATTTTTTTTAAGTTTATAGAAATCCAATGTAGTTATAGTTATATCAAACGTTTATCTATTATTTATGTATGTAATTTTTTATACTTAGGTACCTATGTGAACAATCTCAAAATTTGGTTAGGTATATAAAATGTTTTTTTTTTCATAAATTTAAAAAAAATATTAATTTCAGTATTTTATACCAGCTATCGAACTTAAAATAGTAACTTTGTCTGCTTAACCACTGGAGCGATCAGGCGAAATATATAAATTTGCTTCGATTGCTTGAGATTTCCCAGATGGTCATTTTTTTAATTTTTCGTCAACATTAAAAAATTATACCTTCGAATTTTGACATGGAGACATAAAAACTTATTATAGTGCTATATAGCCAATGAAATAACCTGTATTTTACCGTTTATTTCATATCGAAACTGCCGTGAGGGATACTTAATCGGGTCAACATGGAATATTTTCGGTTTCTGTATGTTGTTTGTGGTATACTTGATAAGTAAAGGTGCATATCTATGGAAAAAGTACTTAATTTTATTCGTTAACAGCTGTTCAAAATTTCGGCGGGAAAAAAATATTTAAAAATTTATTTTTTAATTTAGTTCTAAAATAGTCTACGAAGTTCGGATTTGCGACATCTATGGTCATAATAGATAAAGCATTTCAAGTGTTAAAATAAACGGCAGGCCAAGGAAATGTTATAAATAAATACAATAAATGTTTTACGAATGGTAGGAAAATGTGGTCCATTTTGGACCGAAATACTCTAGTGGTTAACAGTCTACTTCTGTTTCTGCTTTGAGTGATAGTGGCTGTTGCCTTTGAAAAAATATGTTCAGAAGGAAAACTTGTTGCCACAATTGGTAGATGACTCATTGCCACTTTAAAAAGATTGGGATATACACCTTACATCTCTTGCCATGTTTCAAGAATGTTTACTTTTAGAGTATTTACAGGAGCAGAAAGATATAACGTAAGCTCGTCGTCACCGTCAATTTTTTTTTTTTTTTTTTTCGTGTGAGCCAAAGATTTATGGTGCTTCCAAAAATCAAATTCACCTTTATCTTCATCCGATATTTCGATACGATATATTGAGATTTTTGATATTGATATATCGATATCGGCGTATCGTCAATATCGATAAATATCGATAATATAGGGATCGATATATCGATATTTATGGTTTTCCGATATATCGTTGCATCCCTAGTAACAACTAAACCTTGATTCACGCATGTTGTGAACATTTTTATTTGTAGTGCATATCCCAATATCAATTTCGTTGATGTAATAATTGTTAACACTCATAAGTAAATAAATTGTGATTATTATGAACATTTAGAACCACTTATTACGAGATAGTTCATATGTACCTACATTAAATTTTCGTTCGTAGGTATGTACCTACTATTTTAAACTACACTACCTATATCTAATAAATGGACTAAAACAGATATGAGTAACACGGCGGCCTACAAGCCCTTTCGGAGGGCTCACTTGACTAAAATAAAATATTTAAAAAATTGCGATAAAATTATTCAATGTTTTCTGTTCTGTTTTGTAAATGGGTTTAGCGCAAAACTTTAGTTCTTCAAACTTTGCAAATACACTTTGTGGCGTCATTTTTAATTAATGAAAACAAATAACTTTGTAAAAACACCAAATGTTTTTGATATCAATTATTATTTATACATGTCTGTGTTTTACATATTATTAAATATACCGTAAAATACGACTGGGAAACCTTACAGTACATTACACATTGAAATATCCTACTAATGACCCAGAAAATCAATATTTTATATCATCCACTTCAAGTTTATCTGCTTCATAATTGATTTTTTATTTTTATTTTTTTTATTTAGTAACTATATATATAATATTTTTTACATTTTTATATGAAAAATGTTAGTTAGATGTATATATAAAATAGAAAATATATTCTTAGTCCTCCTCACTAGGAGATCCTGTGCTGAGGGGGACTATGCTTTGGATAAGTTTTTCAGCGACTTCTATGGTTTAACTTCAATGTTTGGATAAGGTTTTCCAGAAACTTCTATGACGATGTTTTAAGTATAGTAGTAAGTTCATTTTCCGATAGTTCCTTCAGCCAACATTTAATGTCCTTAGTGTAGCTATTTTTTGTTTTAATTTTTTTGAAACTAAGTGGAAGTTTGTTATATAACTTTACTGCTAAAAATTCAGAACTTCTTTGACCAAATGAAGAGTTACACTTTGGTATATTAAGTATGTCTGTTTGTTTGGCTCTGGTTTTATGAGCATGTGAGCTGTCTGCCTCTGAATCATTTTTGTGGTGATGTACTAGAATGTTTTTGACATAGATTTTATGTATGCTTGGAACATCAAAAATTTCTGTTGTTGACGTCCTTATGGGGACCTTTAGTATGGTCTTTATGATGCAATTCTGAGTTATCTTAAGTTGTTTTAAGTGATTAGATGTTGCTGAGCCCCATCCTTTTACTCCATATTCCAATCGAGAGTGGCATAAAGCATAATATACTCTCTTTAAATCCCTCATCGACAAGATGTTTCTTAATTTTTTGAAGAAGTAGATGAGTTTTGTTAGCTTTTTTGAGGTAATCCCAAGATATTTAATACTTTTTGTTTGGGTTATAGACGGGCAGGAACATTGTGGAAAAGTATTTTGACATTCATGTAATTTGATGGTATGCACATTTATTGGTTGTCCTCTTTTGTTTCTGGAGAAAGTTAGATATTTAGTTTTATTAACATTTAATGTAAGGGAGTTTACTTTTAGCCAGTTTTGAAGTACAGCTAGGCCATGTTTCGCCTCCTTGTAGGTTTTTGTCCAATCTTGTTAATGGAATATAATAACAGTGTCATCTGCAAAGCTCATTATGTTTCCATTTATGGGAAGATTCATAAGGTCATTTATATAAATCAGAAATAGTATAGGACCTAATACGCTTCCCTGGGAGACTCCGAATTTAATTGGAAGAGATTTGCTCTTACTTTTACCAATTTGTACAATTTGTTCTCTTCCAGTTAAATAACTTCTAAGTAGGTTTAGAGTTGTTTCGGTTATTCCATTTTTTTAGTTTTAAGTACAGTATTTCATGATCAATTGTATCGAAAGCTCATATTTGGTTGTGCTTATGAGCAATTTGAGTATTGTACCAGATAGGCAGTGATTCTCAACCGGTGATCTGTGGACCACAGATGGTCCGCGAGATCTAAAATGTGGTCAGCGAAACTGACCATTTTACTACAAAACCGAATCGAAAGGTATCCAAAAACTGATTCGTAATCCTTTTGTTATTAATGTTGTAGAGGTAGTTGAAGAAGTCCAATAAGAGCTCATTTTTCTACCTTATGGTCCCTGTGAGAACAAATAAATGTTATGGTGGTCCCTGGCCACAGAAGGTCGGGAACCACTGAGGTAGAGGGTACACTTTTACATATAACTGTATCTCAACTTCAATGTCTGGCCAATCGACTGGACGTTCGATATGTTCTATTATTATGAAAATGATTTGATAGGACACTATTTTGGTTACAGAATCGACGTAGCCAAGCAGAGGTTCAGCGCGAAGGCCATTGTGAACATGAATATGGTGGGTGACTACGACCTCAGTGGACGTCTGCTGATCTTCCCTCTTGTCGGCAAAGGAAAATCTCGAGTTACCCTGAGTGAGTAATCAACTTATTTTAACTGCTTGTCGTGGTCTAAATCACTGGGAGCTCAACATTAAAACGATTAAAAAATGAAATAAATTGTATTTTCTGTGAGCAACTTTTTTCGAATATAAAATATATTATTATATATTTCACGTCACTGTAAAAGTTGTTTTGGAAATAGAGGAAAGTATTCGAAATAAAAATTAAATTAAACATCATTTTGTAACAGCCGCAAGTATTTATTTTTTTATTTATTTAACGCCCAGAGGGCTTTTACATGTTTGGTAGTACAATTTAATTCATGACAGATGATTTTTAAACAGATAAAGACATAATTAAAATAAAATTAGATAAACAATGCACACAAGTCGTAAAAATACAGCGATTTGATAGGTTAACAAAAATACAGATATGTTTAGGAATAGTTTTGGAATAAGTTTTTTTACAAGATCCGCAAAAATCGCCAAGTTGATTTTAAATATGTCAACATCACCTAAGTACTGATTTCCTATGACGTGAAATCGTTGTATCGGAGAGTGGGCAATGTAATTCCGCTTATGAATGCTGCAGTAGAATAGGGTATTTTATCGAGTGTTAACTGTAGGTAATCGTACGTTTATGAGTTGCAGGAGTTAGCAACAGTCGAATTTTAATACATAAAAATGTGAAGTCGTTTATTTTACATCTGTCTTCTAGTGTGTGTATTTTTAGAATATTTAGTAATAAATCATATTTCAAGTCTTCTAGCGGGATATTTAATTTAAAATTTATAGCGGGATATTTAATTTATAGATCTGAATAGCCAGGTACTTCCCAACCTTCCTCTTCCCCACCTCCTTCCCCTCCCCACTACCTTCAGCCTCACAACATACCCCAATTGGGGATGCCATAGTCTCACTGGCTCCAGACGGGAGCAGTTGAGATTATTGTGCGGTATTCACTGTAAAAAAAAAATAAAATAAAATAAAACGCAGAAATTTTTTAGGTAAAACATGAAAATGCATAAGTTCATATTTATGTCAGAAAAAAATGTGTAAAATTTTATTATTTAAAAAACTAATGTCTTCATTTTAAACGTTGGTCCAGTATAAGTGAGTAAAAAACATTTAGGACATTGGTTTCACAGAATTTTAAAAATTCGTCAATTTCAATTTTCAAGTTTTATAAAAGTTCTATTCATGCTCTATTATTAGTACTGGCCCGTTCTTTCATATTTCAAATAATAAAAGAACATGAATAGAAATTTCACAGAACTAGAACATTATTTTTGAAATTTGATGCATTATTCAAATTCTGTCAAACTAAGTATAAAAAATAATTAAACCAGTTAAACAGCCCGGTTGTAGTGATATGTGGCAGGGAGTGCGTGACGTCGCATGTATCAAAAACAATGATATTCTCACTAAACAAGCTAGTGGCGCAGGTTCCGATGACGTTATAACTCTTCCCAAGTTTTTAGATATTTTGTAATCATTTTTCTAAATCTAGAACAACCTATAAATTATTCCTCCAGCTCCTACAAACATATAATATCGGTATTCGTTTGTTGACGTTTATTTCTATATGAAATACTAGATCAATGTGAATACCTACCTTTGAAGTCATAATATTTGTATTTGTGGAGAATTTGTTTAGAAGAGGACAACAATATTATTCAATTAAATTATTTTTTTGTACTGTTAACGTAAACAAGAAATTCCTAAAGCCTAGAAATCAATCAATAACAACTGGTTTTCATAACAGCTTTGAGTGTTCAAAATAAAGTTTGTACCTACTTGCTAAAAATAACTTTTTCATAAATATCCGCGGGTTCAATTACGCACAACATACATCAAGTGAACCCTTTGACACCCGCATTGATGTTTTGATTGTAGAGTATATTTTATTAATGTTAACACTTTTTTTTAAAGCAATTAACAATTTTAAACACATTTTTTATGTAAGTTGGTATTTAGGTACCCCATAATAAATATACATATTTTCTACTTGATGGTTAAGAAGTTTTTTTACATTGATTTTAATTGTTTTTTAGGCCACTCAATATATTACAAACTAACCTTTAACAAACATGCTAAGGTACACAAAGAAACAATTTGAAAAAAAAACGATATCTTTATTGGAACGAATTAGCCAAAAAAAAAATCCAGAAAAATCACAATCACCATATTTAGAACTCCATTATTGTTACACATTTTAACTACTGACCGACGATTCTTTTGTTTCGGAAAACACCTTGTGTTTCGGAAAACAAAATAAATTGCAAGTTCTCCAAAATAGGGCAATGAGAATAATACTTAGGTGAAATAGGTTTTTAAAAGTAATTAAAATGTAAAAGGAACTCAATTTTCCTATTTTTTTAAATAACAATTATTTTTAAAATAGGTACTTAGTTAAAAATTTTCTGTGTTTCTGGAAAAAAGATTGAAATCTAACAACGTCAAACATCATAGAGAAAATACCTAACTCTCAGAAAAAATCTTTATTAATTAGTTTGAATTACCCCGGGGCTCAAAGTGTTGATCCTTGTCAAACCAGTTGGATTCCGTATGATCCAGTTCAAAAGAACTCGGTAGTACTTTTCTCAGTACGCGAGTTGTTTATGTTGGCACTGTATACACATTATTGCGTTTTTTTTTTAAATAAAAACTCAAGGATATACACTAGAGTTCATGTCCCTTATTACTTGATTAAATCAGGGATAAAAAAATCATAATAATATTGTTCTATTTCCTGAAGTCTAGGCAAGAGTTGTTATTTGTTATTGACGGTAGCTTTTTTAAGCTTACGTTTTATTTAGGTAATAAATGGTAAATATTTGTAAAAGAGTTTGTAAGCAAATAACAAATAATCTTTTTCTATGGTCCGGTGTATCAGCTAGTCCGTATATTCGTCCAAATTTGTAAATTGGGCAGTTGACGTAAATTTCGGTGATGCAAAAAAGTCAACATTGTAGATGTCAGATTTGACAAATGACTGCTAGCGCCTCGGCGCGGCGGCGTCTAAAAAATGAACTATTCTACGGCTTATCAAGGTTTGAGCGGCAGTTTTAGCCCTCTTAAATTTGAGCAAGGAATATTATACTTACGTAGGTTCGGTATAGTGGATAGCAGAAAATTCCAGCTTTTTGTGTATTCCACATTTCTTATCGCATTTATTTATATGATCATAAGACCTCAACAGCTTTGTTTTTAAAATTTCAGATGATGTGAAGCTTATTTATACCTTCGACTATGATATAGTGAAGATAAACGGAGTTGAATATGGAAAATTCGCCAAGGATGACATTAAATACGAGGTAGGAAAGGCTTCTTTCCAGCTGGACAACCTGTTCAATGGAGATAAGGTTCTAGGTAAGCCATAATAAATTGTGTATTTTTCCCACCATGTTTTATATTCATGGCGTACGTGTACTTGTAATCCCTGAAGTATTATATAGGGTAGGCCATAAACATTTGCACTCTTGTAATCGTGCTAGCGGGGATTCCGAACGGGGGAGGAAAGCGGGATCACTTATGCGTGGCTCCTCGCTTCTTGGAAATTTATTCACAATGAATCGCTTTACGGGAGAGCAACGCGCTTTCTGGGTAAAACATTTTTACGAAAACAATGATTTTGTTATTTTCTATTCAACAATGATTCGATTCTTTTTACAAAACAATGATGCACGCCGCCTATTTTGTTTGCATCACCAATTACAGAGTGTTAATCAGTTCCCAAGTGATAATTTAATTAAATCATGATTTAAAAATTATGAAGAAACCGGCAGAAAAACAAACAGAACGGCCATGGAGCAAAATAAATTGGTTAAAGAAATTTTCCCTAACAACTGATCTCGCGCAGAGGAGATATTCCATGGCCTCCTCGCAGCCCGTATCTAACTCCAGCTGATTTTTTTAATGGGAACATTCATCAAGAAATGTTAAACACACTCCGAGATTTGTGTCGAAAAGTTTTCGAAAATTTAAGGTTTGAGAAATGCAAGCGGCGAGATGGCGGCTATTTTGACAAAATTATTTTTACGAAATGATTTAGCAGCATATTTTTGTTCTTATCAATACTCATTTATTTCAATAAAATCTGTATTTTTTTATGATTATTTTAAAAGTGCAAATGTTTATGGCCAACCCTATATAACATACACAAGTATGTGGAACGGAGCAGTTAATGAGATAAATGTATTATTTCTTTGAGTTCAAGGCTATCGACAGAACAATGTCTTTTAACCACAAAGGTTAAAAATATTCTCAATAAGCCATTCAAGTAAATTAATATGACGTATAGTAAATTAATATGACGTATACACGTTTAAATAGTCATTTTATAATACTATTATTTTTTCAATTGGATAGACATATAGTTGCATACACATTTTGATGAATTGAATGTTCACTCGTTTGTATCAAACAGTGAAGCTTCCGTTGGGTATAATATAATAGTATTTTTTTTACAAATATATGAAAATTGTGATGAAATAGAAAAAAAATCAACATATTTGTAGTGAAGTTAATAAAAATAAAATAATTGATCAATTCATTTAGTTTTTAAGAATCACCAATAAAAACAAATTGTTAAATTATGTATTGTTGACGTTAAATAAAACTACATAAAAATAATACATAGTACAATAATGGACAGAAAAATAAAGTAAAGAAAGTGATAAATATAAAAAATAAATACATAAAAAATAACACATTGAGAATGATAATGATACAAAATGTAGTAGAGCCTTAAGATCTATACGTATACTTGTACATTACTTATCTACACAGCAGGACTCCAGATACTAATATCTACAGCTTGTATGTCGGACGGATATCTACAGCTCATATGTTGAACTAATATCTACGAACTTCAGAGTGTTGACTAATATCTACAGAGCTAAGGTCGGACGAATATCTATGACGGTCCCAGTGTTGACTAATATCTACAGAGCGTAGGTTGAACTAATATCTACAGAGCGTAGGTTGGACTAATCAGTTAAATGTGTCCAATAGTCCGATATTAGGGATTTTTACATACATACTTACATAAATTAAGTTTTTTGAACTGCATACGCAATATTACGTTATTCCAGTATGCTATACATAATTGCAAATCCAACCTCTGCCAGTGCTGTAGATATTCGTCAACACTTTGGTTCTCATAGATATTAGTCAGCAGTTTGAGCTGTAGATATTCGTCAAACACTTTGGTTCTCATAGATATTAGTCAACAGTTTGAGCTGTAGATATTCGTCAATACTTTGGTTCTCATAGATATTAGTTCGATTTTTTCAGTTTTTGGAATTCCTGTAGATATTAGTAGACGCCTCCCACAGCAGGGGTTAGGAGTTTATAAATTGTTATGCTAATATTTGTATGCTTTTTAGGTATATTTTGCTATTATTAGTAAAAGATTCGCTTTTTGATTATTTTGACGGCAGTTATTTAAGTTGCGAAAAATGTTATGATCGATTTAATTTGCCTAAATAATAAAGTAGGGCATTAAAAGGACGTAAACATGTTGACCTTCATTAATAAATTGATATTCCATATCAAAATACTCGTAAATCTCTGTTTCAGATTATTAAGAATTGCAAAAAAATATTTTTTTTTTCATAACCATGAAAAATATAATTTATTAGTATTTTGCCAAACCTCTTTTTAAATATTCTGATTAATTGAGTTTGGCTTTTACCATAATATACCTGATAATTTGAATTGCGTGTCCTATATCCTTAAATATAAATAATTAATAATTAATTAAACCCAAATACCCAAATTGTAAAATACGTTCCTCCTTCCTACAACATGGGTCTCTTCAAGACCATTCATTCATTCCTCTTCTCAAAAGACCCTCCACACAGCATCTCAGATGACATGGGCCCTGAGGGAAATTATTTTCCTGGGCCTCGTGTGGAGTAAATGTAAAGAAATATATGTTTTTGTTGGAATTTACAACAGTGTATTTTATATTACATTTATTATTCTCCAATTTTGATTTCAATCAGTGCAATTTTAGTCTTTAAAATTAGAAAAATAATTTTTAGAGGCGTGAAAGTTTTGATCGACTCGGATGTTTCTGGTTTTTTGGTGCAATAGTTATTTAAAGTCTCTAACCATTAATTATTTATTTTTGATTCTGTTCATTTTAGGTCAAACTACAAACACCCTTCTCAACGAAAATTGGAAAGATGTTCTTGGAGAACTGGCGCCGCCTGTTGTCAGCGCCATTAGGGCTGGGTTCCAAAAAGCCACTGAGGCCTTCTTGGCTCAAGTACCTTACGATGAACTCCTTCTCATCCCATAAACTGTTACTGATTGTTGATAGAAACTGTGGCTACTGCAAATAATTGTTTCATTCACAAATCACATTATTATTTGGATAGTAGAGAAAGCACCATGCATCTAACCATGTAATGTAGAGTACCTACATATATACTTGCGAGCCAAGCTACGTTACGCGATGTTACACGCAGTCCAGATAAATTGTGAAATTCCCCAGCTGTCGACTGGCAGCCGGGAGGCTAACCACTAGTGTTGCCAAAGGTGAGAGAATAATGTTACTAGAGAATTAAACAATTATTTACAGTATCCAGGCACATACTCGTTACAAAACTGTATTCTTAAAACTTATAAAAGTTCTGCAGGACGTGAAATCCAAAAAATAGCGCAGATCAACTTTGAAAAAATATGATTTAGTTAAAGTCCTCAGCGAATTTGTACCCATTACATGACCTAAATCAGGGGTGCCCAACCCAAATCGTTTAGTGGTCCAAAAAATATATTACTGAGCTTAGGGGGGAGGGGAAACGGCGGATATTATGTTAATTTTTTACCGATATTTCGGTGTCCAAAATTGCTTTTACTGTGAAAACGCAACCTTCAATGCTAGAAGGTATAAACTGACTGGTACCAATTTGTGTCCTTTGCACTCACCCGCCACTTATTAAAATCAGGTCTGAATTGATTGCTAAAATTAATTTCTAATGCGGCCACGCGCCTGACACTTTTGAAGCAATAAATCAAAAACCCAAAGGAGAGTCCTAGGTCTAATAACAAGAAAGTTCTAATTTTACAAAATATGTTCTAAATTTGATAAATTTGTGAGAAATGTTTTTTGTTTTTTTGTGTGAATGCTAAAATCCGAAACATTAAAAGCTGAATTTTGGGCGGCAAAAAATCTTCAATTGGGCCGCAGGTTGGGCATGCCTATTCGAAATATTACTTCTTATCTAGGTACTTATAGATATACCTTGACCACTTTCACACAAATGAATAATAGCAAAAAAATTAAATTAAAAAATCTTCTTTTCGCATTGCAAAGAATTAATAAAATGCAATAATCATCATGAAGTAGATACAAACAACTTTGGAAGCTGTACTGAAATGTGATTGAGGTCCAAAATCAAAATATTAATTTCTGTTTGTAATTGCTAAAAAGTGGTCAATTTTGTATTTTACATCATCAACTGTGTCAACTTCTAACTGTGATAACACCCATGTTACATTTAAGATAATATAATATGTACTACTTGAAAATAAAACATAAATACTTTCTGCCGATTTTATTTCCTAAAAGGGTTTCTTACCTACCGACATTATAATAATTATTATCATTGCATACTTTGTGTACAATGACGAAAGCCTGATTTTTTTTTAAATTAATGCTTTGTTGAACTCGTCCGAAATTTCCGTAATATTATATATATTATGTAAAATAAAATGTTTTTAAGACAATATTAAATACTGTAGAAATTTTATAAAAAATGTATAATTTTGTAAGCGAAGCTAGAGGAGTGTTGATACCAATCCAGATAATGAAAGTGAGATATAATATGTGGAACTGGCAGAGGAAGGAAAAACATAGTCTGAATGCCGCAGAACAGAAATCTCTGAGGCATATGTGTGGTAAACCAAGATCTGTAAATAATGCAAGGTGAAGCTGGCAGCCTACAATGGAGTACTGAAACCCGCCCTGATGAATCACATTAAGGTATGAAACTGGTCAAGGAAGAATAAAATTAGTCTAAATACTGTAGAACTGAGATCTCTGAGTCGTATTTGTGGGAAACCATGAGATCTGTAAATAATGCAAGGTGAAGCTAGCAGTCTAGAATGGATTACTGAAACCAGCCCTAATGAATTACGGCACGGCTGAATGCTGCATAAATGACATCCCTGAGGCGTACGTGTTGTAAACCATTAAATTGGGAAAGAATGCAAGGCTGAATATTATATGTATATGTTACTGTAAAAGCCCGAATATTGGTAAATCCTAAGATTTTCCGGTAAATCCTAAGATTTACCAACTCTTAATGGTAAAAGTCCGAACCGTTCTATAATCATCGTTCACCAACCTAACCTAACCTAACCTAACCTAACTTAACCTAACATGTACTAAATACTAATGGTAAAAGCCCGAAAAAATCGTTTATAATATTTAAATAAGAAACGATTTTTTCGGGCTTTTACCATTAGAATTTAGTACATGTTAGGTTAGGTTAGGTTAGGTTGGTGAACGATGATTATAGAACGGTTCGGACTTTTACCATTAAGAGTTGGTAAATCTTAGGATTTACCGGAAAATCTTGGATTTTCCAATATTCTGGCTTTTACGGTAACATATATACTAAATGTAAGAATAATACATAAGCTTGAGAAAGGGATGCTTAGATGGTATAGGCATGGTAAAGCGGATGAACGAAGAAATAAAAGTAACGATAATAACATGTGGCGTCAAAGAGATTGGTAGCAAAAGTCGGGGATGCCTTAGGAAGACTATTCTATCTTGAGGGCTAGAGTAAAAGTATCCATACGTTCATGCCTTAAAGCCTATGTAGATTCAATAGAAAATTCTCTTCCTAACAGTATCAAAAATCTTTCAACCCTCATTGAAGATACATGTGACCTGTTATCGACTTACTTCTCTTCTGTTTTTAGCTCACCATCCAATTCTAAAAGTGACTCTAAACTTTCATCCCCACTCTATAATTATCCACTGTCTCATATCAAAATAACGTTAGACGAGGTGAAAGCGAAATTATATCAATAAGGGTTCCGGTCCAGATGGAATTCCTCCACTATTTATTCGAAGTTGTGCAGGTCAGCTTGCAATACCATTACACAAAATATTCATCAAAAGTCTGAACGATGGAGTATTTCCGGATCTGTGGAAGGTTGCCCACGTAATTCCGATCCACAAATCTGGCAGTAAAAATGATGTAACTAACTACCGTCCTATCAGCCTTTTATCTTGTTTTGGAAAAATATTCGAGTCCATTGTATATAAAACCATTTTTAACCATGTTACACATGTACTTAGTCCTTTCCAACATGGCTTTGTAGCTAAAAGATCCACAAATACTAATTTACTCGAGTATATGGACTTTCTATGTACATCAATGAATAATAAAACACAAGTAGATGCCGTGTACACCGACTTCAGTAAGGCCTTTGACAAAGTTAGTCACTCTATCTTAATGAATAAACTCGATAAAATCGGCATTCACGGAAACCTGCTTCGTTGGTTAGAATCATATTTATCACATAGAAGTCAATTAGTTACTCTTAACGGATTTAACTCTTCCCCAATATTAGTTACGTCGGGCGTACCACAAGGATCTCACCTTGGACCCTTACTTTTCTTAATCTTTATTAACGACCTTACATATAAACTCCGCTGTAATTTTTCTCTATATGCTGATGACCTCAAATTATATAAAGCAATTAAATCTATGAAAGATTGTGAACTCTTACAACAAGACCTTAACACAATATCTACCTGGTGTGTTGACAATGAAATGGAACTGAATATAGCTAAGTGCAAAGTTATAAACTTCACCAAGAACACCAACAAAATTCTCTATTCATATAGCATATGTGGTCAGAATCTGGAAACAGTTGAATCAATAAAAGATTTAGGAATTATATTTGACAACAAACTAACATTCAACCAACATATTGAATACATTGTGAGTAAATCAAATAAATAACTTGGTTTTATTGTAAGATCAACCAAACTGTTTAAGAATTCTAATAGCCTAATAATTCTATTCAATTCCTTAATCCGAAGTGTTCTTGAGTATGGGTCAACAGTCTGGAATCCACATTATATTACACAGGTATCTAGACTCGAATCAGTCCAAAGAAAATTTACACGGATTTTGTCTTACCGATCAGGTGTCTATCATCTTCTAAACGGGTACGAACAAAGACTTAAATATTTCAAATTAGAGAGTCTGGTTAAAAGACGTAACATAAATGACCTCTTAATGCTTTATAAAATTGTGAATAATCGTGTAGACAGTAACTTAGTCAATCAAATCAAGTTATACGCCAAGCCCAAATCTACAAGAACTCTTAACATATATTATTTTGGACCGAAATTTTTACGAATAATACTGGATATTTTAATCCAATGTCTAGAATGTTTTGATCATACAACGATCTTGTTAAGATACACAGTTTCATAGATATTTTTGTAAATAGTTTAACATGTTTCAAAAAATATCTCCACAATTTGAGCACTTAAAAAAAAAATGGTTGTTTTATTACTTTTCAGTAAATACTTCGTTATAAATATTGTATACTTGTTATTATTGTGTATTTCAATTTTGTATTTAGGTTTTCAAGTTATGTATAAATAATACTTGCATTGTTTTTCAAGAGTTTGCTTATGTTAAAATGCATATGTGATTAATGCAGACACATTAGTCTAGGGATATTTATATTTGTATTCTTATTTATTATATATTACTCACAAAAATGTTGTATAAATATCCTGTTTGTGTCTCAAATAAATAAATAATTAAATAAATAAAGACAATACTTGAGTCGAGTCGAGTCGTGTCAAGAGTCAGAATAACAAAAAAGTATGTATGAGCCAATGTACAAAAGTTAATGAATGAAACGAGGATTATGTGGCAAGACAAAATTGTGTGGCAGCCCATCCTCTCTGCCTACTCCTAGGAAACCTCGTGATGGTAAATTAGCTCGTCAGTTAGTTATTTAAAGGGTGTATGATGAAAAACATGTTAGTAAATTATTGCAATTTTTTATTTATTTATCATATTTGTTCATTTTATTTTCTACAAGCTAATTTTCAGGGTAGTAAAAGTTCATCGTAAGGAACTTGGGCTAAAAATATGTTAACTGCATTCGAAAAAGCTTCTTTCAGGACGATCACCAGTGGAGGCGACAGGTGGGCCACCACATCCCGCCAATAGTCGTTAAGTAGATTGTTTGCGGTACCAGCTGAAACGGAACAATTACAGGCAAATAGATTCAAATAATATCCAGTATTTACATGAAACAATACCATCGTAGGACATATTTTAAATGGAGTTTTTAAAGAGAAAAAAGTAAGAATTTTGATGCAAAAAAATTAAACTTGGCTAAAATGTCAGATGGAACTTTGTTGTTTCAAGGGCATGAAATCTATAAGATCGAGTCGAGCTGTTACGAGGAAGCCACAAGCCAAAATGAATTATAAGCAGTGTTGCCAACAGTTAGCTATACCAAATTGCTAGACATCTTACAAATGTTTTTTTTTTATTTATTTATTTTTTTAATTATTTATTAACGCCCTTTTTCGGGGCTTTTACATATGAATAGTAAGAAATACACAGTATTTATTGTACATAACTGAACTGCCTTCGTAACAATATTTTATATTTGTTTAAAGATAAATTGAAGATGTCCACTGACTTGGTATAATTGTTTCCCTCCATTAGTATTCTGGGCAAAGAGGAATACATATGATAGTTAGTTCCAGAATTACTGCACTGAAATAAATCCTGACTTCTAGTATTACGTATTGGAATCCGGAAGCTTATCAATTCGAGCAATATCGGACTGTCAACTAAATCATTTAGAATTTTATACAGAAATACCAAGTCAGTGAAAGTTCTTCTGTCTGACAATTTCAGCATATTCATATCATTCAAAATAGTATTGTAGTTCAACATAACTGCTGGAATACCCATTTTAAAATTAAGAAAACGTAAGAATTTGTTTTGTATTCTTTCAACAGCTTGTACATGTATATTGTAATATGGGTTCCAGACGGGAGAATTGTATTCAAGTTGACTTCTAACATATGCAAAATATAACAGTTTTATACACTTAATATTGTTAAAATTTCTAGTTAGCCTAGTTATAAATCCCAACATTTTTAAGGCCTTATTAGAGATTTCTGTTATGTGGTTAACAAATGAAAGATTAGATTGAAAAGTGATGCCCAAGTCTTTAATTTGTGTTAATGTCTCCAGAGTATTGTTATCAATGTTGTAATTGAAGATCACTGGATTTTTTATTCGAGAAAATCTAACTACATGACATTTTGAGATATTTAAGTAAAGTCTATTTTCATTACACCAAATTAACAATTTGTTGATATTATCTTGAAGAATGTTGCAATGATAAATATTTTGAATTATTCTAAAAATTTTGAGGTCATCAGCAAAAAGTAAGATAAATACATCATGAAATATTTTTGTAAGATCATTTATAAACAAGATAAATAATATTGGGCCAAGGTGTGAACCCTGTGGAACTCCACTTGTTGCATAAATTTTTTCCGACAATGAGGATTTTATTCTAACAATTTGTTGTCTTCCAGTAAGATAGCTTTCAAACCAGGCTAATATACTGCCACGTATACCAAGCTTTTCTAATTTCCAAATGAGAATTTTATGGGAAACTGAATCAAAGGCTTTACTAAAATCAGTATAGACAGAGTCTACTTGTTTTTTTTCTTTAAAAGCATTGGTTATAAAATTTTCATAAATAATCAAGTTAGAAAGTGTACTTCTACCTGGCATAAATCCAAACTGGTAAGGTGATATTACAGGTTTTATTTGGGCAAAAAGTTTGTCAAGTATTAGGCTTTCAAATAGTTTCGGTATGGTGGATTGAATGCATATTGGTCTATAATTACAAACATCACATTTATCGCCCTTTTTGAAAATTGGAGTCAAATAACTATGTTTCCACATATCGGGAAAAATTCCACTGGATAAAGATAAATTAAAAAGTTTGGTTAATGGAAGAGCAATTACTTTGATACATTCTTTGATAAATATTGTGGGGATATTATCCGGTCCTGCAGATTTGTTGATATCTAATGATTTAACTTTAGTTACTACATCAGAGAGACTTATGGTACACTGCGAAATATCAAGAGTTTCATCTAGAGTTGTTGATGGAAGAGGAGCATTATTTGCGTCTGTTGAATAAACACTTTTAAAAAATTCTGCAAACAAAAATGTTGCTAGATTGCCAGTTTTTTTTACCCCAAAAAGTTGCTAGAAGTAGCTAAACGTTACAGTAGGTAGATAAGGGAACGTACCCATACTACGTGACTAACTTTTTGCAATTTTTAACCCCCCCCCCCCCCCCCGGTGACCAAAAACCTAAGCACTCCACCGCTTATTTGTACCAAGCGTGGTATTTTGAAGACCCCCCCCCCCCCTAAACGTTTCACGTAGTAAGGGTACGTTCCCTAAGTTATAATAAAATGACAAATTCTGACAATCGTTTTTATTTCCAGGTTTTATATGGATAAAACAAAACAACACAAGGTAGAATAAGAGTAGTGCGTACATTTTGGTTGTATTCTGTCTGTCGTAGCTAGCTAGCGCACAGAACAATATTACAGTGCCACAAAGTTATCCGTTCTGGTGGTGGTGTCGCTAGTTGTGAACAAATATGTCATAGAAATATCAAAGTTTGTGGCTCTGTACTCCAAAAAGGGAGAGCTAGTGCAGCAGGAAACGGGGATTTTCCGGCCAACGCCACTTATACCATAGCGTCTATGACCATAGAGTCGCGTTTCGTTTTTACTTTTTACTGTACGACGTAGCGTTTTATATTCTCTTTGCTCGAAATTGGACGAAATCGAAATTTTTTTTTTTTTTTTTTTTACAGTGAATACCGCACAAGAATCTCAACTGCTCCCGTCTGGAGCCAGTGAGACTATGGCATCCCCAATTGGGGTATGTTGTGAGGCTGAAGGTAGCGGGGAGGGGAAGGAGGTGGGGAAGAGGAAGGTTGGGAAGTACCTGGCTATTCAGATCTGGTCACTAAACACGGCTAAAGCCATTTTCAAGCAACGTTTCAATTCTGAATGGTGGTCTTACACCAGGGCGATACTGATAGTATCTTCCACTCTGGAACATGCCGCAAATATACTATATATTATTTTTAAATGAATTAATTGTGAAATAACACAAATTAATCAAATAAAATTTATTTGCGCATGCCGGGTTCGAACCCGCGACCTCCGGAATGTGAGTCAAGAGTCTTAGCCACTGGACTACGGAGGCCGAACCTGCCGAAATGTCGAACAATGACGAAAAGTTGCTATAAAAAGTAGCTAAAAAGTTTAGCTACAAGTTTCATTAAAATGTAGCTGTCTGACATCAAATAATAGCTAGATCTAGCTATAAAGTTGCTAAGTTGGCAACACTGATTATAAGGGCCTTCGCTCAGGGATAAACTGAAATAACCAGTTGTCGATGCAATCGCAATTAACCTACTGAACAAAATCTGATCTATCATGTCAAAACATGACGAAACTTGACAGTTCGTGAGTTCCAGTTGCATTGTTGACAGGTTGCCATAGTAGCGACTCACGAACTGGCAAGTTTTCGAGTAATCTGCGATATGTCAAATAAGAAAAATATCGATTTTGTTCAGGAGGTTGTTGCGATTGCGTCGACAGCTGGTTTGTTTACAGTTTCTCCATGAGCGGGTGGCCTTAGTACCTACGCCTTATATCACCACGAATATAGGTAAACGGCATACAGATCGCTTGGCAAATGGAGTGTGCTTGTGTCGCTCTCCCTAGAGAGAAAAAAATAGCCTTATTTTTAAATGTAGCTATTCGAAACTGTAAAACTAAATGAAATTATTGTTCACTATTAGCCCGCCAAAATGGCCGGAAGTTTAAAAAAAAATAGATTTCGTGATTTGGAAAAAAAATAAAACAAAGGGTCCATATTTTATATTTTGAACCAAACTTAATTTTTATTCCATAACTGTAGTGCAAAGAACGCAAAAAAAAAATTTTTTCAAGCATATGTGTTGTGTTTGTTAAAAATATAAAAGGGGAAAACGACATTTTCTATGGATAAAATCAGTATTCTTTTTGACTTACTTTAATTCATAAACTCTTTTTTTTCTACATTTTTTCACCTATACGCATTTTTTAATAAAAAATTAACGTTAAAAGGTAAAATTATTGAAAAAAAAAAAAATTAAAAAAAAAAGTTTTAGGTTTTTTTTCTGATTTTCAATGCATTTTAGCGGGCTAATAACCACTTTAAAAAAATAAATTTAAATGCGGTTCTCATTTTCTTTGTAAGACGCAACTTTTGAGACCCCGGGCGTTTCTGAATTCAAAAGTTGAAATAATTGACACACCCTAGTGTAGAGGTCGAGATTTCAAGCGCTAAAGTAGTGTTTTTATTTATTTTACGCATAATTTTGCAAAACACGCTCTTGAGTCCAAGCTGCCAAAACGAAGTACTTGAGAGGAGTGGCAGGGGTTACGAAATGGGATCATATAAGAAACTCGACGATCCGAGATGATCTAAACATTGAACCACTGCTACTCTTCGTAGAAAAATCGCAACTGAGGTGGCTTGGGCATGTACTAAGAATGTCTGATGACCGAATTCCGAGGAAGATACTGAGTGCGATTCCAGAGGGTAGACGTCCAGTGGGCCGCCCCAGACACAATTGGGCGAGGCAACTCCAGAAACTTTGAGGAGAGGATGGGGCTGCCATTACCGGAGGCCGAACAATCAGCACAAGACAGGGACGTATGAAGGTGTCTTGTCGATGCAGTGGGTGGGTCCCCGACCCGAATAGGACAAGGGAAAGAAGATGATGATTTACAAGAAAGAAAAAAGTTAATCAATGAAATATAAGATAATTTTAACCATAAAACAGTACCTATTTTTTAAAAGTTATTTCTTTTATCCGTTTAGGTATATTCCAATATCTTTGGTTAATATAAAAAAAAAACATTTTTTAGGAGTTTACGCTTATATTTTTTAATAAAGTAATTAACAATTTTATTTTAATTCTACTCAACGGAAACGGTAGGAAGAGCTTTAATTTATCCAAAACATTTTTTTTTTGTTTTTGTAATATAACCCGATTCGTAGTAAAGATTAATCTAAAATAGTGATTTTTAAAAGAACCTCCCATCGCGCATTAGTAATTTTCAAGATGCCAATACATTGTTATCTGTTATGATTATGAACATCTTCAATCAATAAATAAATACAAAAGATTGTTGCTGGGGCTGTTTAGTTACGTATAAAAAGTTTGAAAAAAACTGTATAGGTTTTTACTATTCCTGCGTAAAAGCCACTACAAACGTCGATAATCTATTCTCGTGTCACGGTGTTTGTTACCATACTCCTCCGAAACGGCTGGACCAATTTTAATGAAATTTTGTGTGCTTGTCTGGTAGGTCTAAGAATAGACCAACATCTATTTTTCATACCCCTAAAATAAAGGGTGTTCCACTCCGAAGAAAATTATTTTTCCCATACATTTTGTATGGAACGAATTCTCCTATTTTGAAAGAACTGCAGCAATATTGTAAGGAGTATAATATTGAAATGTGAACCGGGAGAGGGGGGAGGGGGGAAAGGAACTCAGGAAGGGGGGTTAGCGGGACGGGGGAAGGGGAGAAGTGGAGTGGGGAGAGGGAGAGGGAACGCGAGAGGGGAAAGGATACGCAGGGAGAAACAATTTAGATCAAGGTATGGTATACGCAGGGAGAAACAATTTAGATCAATTCAGCTAATAAGTTGACAACAGTTTTTGATTCTGAGGCGGTACGAAGTTCGCCGGATCAGCTAGTAATTAAATAAAATTTACAAAATCCATGTAATAAACAATCGTGTTTTATGGCAATGCATTGCTGAAAATCTAATTAATTAATTAATAAATTAGTTCACATCACTTTATTTATATAAACACAATCTACATGTGAACAATGTTCACATCGTCAGAAGTAAATGTACATTAAAGTTACAAATTAAATACAATCACCTATGGAGAGGAAGGTGATCTGTATTTAACTTTTAACTTTAGTGTACATTTACTCTTGATGATGTGAACATTTTCACGAAACATGAAGAGAGTGTATTATATAAATAAAGTGATGTAAACTAAGTTATTTGTCGTTTAAATAAAATAAATAATGCCATCACAAAGTGAAAACCTTTCAGAAGAAGTTTTCTTCGAAAAATTAGTTATAAATGGCTTCAAAAAATAATTCTAGATGAATCTTTCCATATCAACGTTCCAATATCAAAGTTTTTTTAAATCGTATTGATACTTACAGAATAAATTAATGCCATAGAATAGGTTATCCATGTGGAAGTTAGCGAATCCAATGTCGACGTTCAGTTCATCCTTGATAAAATTCATATACTTTTGTCCGTTTTTCCTCGTGACAATTTCATACTCGGCATCGTAAGAGACGTTAACATCACCTTGAAGAAAGCAATTATATTATTAACATGATTTATTATCCTATTATCTGTTTAATTAGCCGTCACCACTCACCAGTCACCCCCGAGGTAAGCAAACATCAATATTATCATAATCGCTTTAATAAATTTCGTAATCCGCTTCACCGGCGAGTTACGTCGTATTTAACTAGACCAGCGATGAGCAATCTGCGGCTAGCATTTCGTGTCAGCCTTTTCGTATTGCCCATTTGGCAAAATAAAATATTAAAAATTTGCGGTAAATAATTTTCAACGGTTTCTAGTCGGTTTGGCAAAAGGATTTAACAGATTACTTCAGCCGCTCTAAATCTCGAAATTTTTCTTACATATTCTTAAAAAGACAAAATTTTGAAGTTCGACCGGCAATTATATGAAATGCCCTTGATAGCAAAAAATCGCAAAGTAAGCTCCAAAAATTATTTTATATTTTAAACATTTTTTCTGTTAATTTACAAGTGGTGTGCCAAAATTCTGTGTTTTTTAAATGCTATTTAAGACATTTCCCACGAGATTTTTGCTCTATTTTAAACGAGTCATGTTTTATTAAACTTTTTTTAAATTTTCGCTTAAATATTATCGTTTTTAATATTAGCGCGTACCCTCTAACACTTGTATATACATATCTCCCCTTCTTCTTTTCGAGTGCTTACTACCGGGCCTTAATTGCAGGGAAAAATTTCACCTTCGCATCGTAACGTAAAGCTATTTTCTTGAGTTAATGTAGATACTAGTATGTTAAGGTACCCGTTTTATAAAATATCAAACGTTTTCTTTACTAAATTTTATTTAACTATCCGAACGATAAAAATCAACAGTTTGTCCAAAATTGTGGGTTGGCATTTTATACATATATTCTCTAATATTTCTGAATACCGAAAATCGATAGGATTTCTTGGTTTGGCCTTGGAGATATAAAATTTTCACTGCGGCGCTTTGTTTTTTGCGTTCTATAGTAGCTTTATTAAAAAATATCGTTTTCTGAAATACAATATATGAGTTTGAGATACCACCAACTGCAAATTTAACAATGTCAACCGTATGTCAACTGTTTGTACCCAACCCCCTGCAGCCCGCGAACAAATCGAATACGGATAAATCGTCCCTCCGGCTAAAAAGGTTGATCATCACTGATCTGGACGATAGCACTAGATCATCGGCGAAATTTTTTGATAAAACATTTTCAAATTTTACTACTACATTTAAAAATGTAGTAGGTTTTGAACTTTGAACAGATTTCTTTGCAGATCTGTATTGTCAATAAAATATGTACACGGAAAAGGTACAGTATTTGGGAATGTACATATTTATACTTGTATATTTCCGTGATCATAAAACAATATGTTTAATCAATAACTATCTGGAATCCTGAATCACTGTAGTGTTCGGACACTCGTAGTACCTACTACATACAAGCGGAAAACTGGTTAAACTAGTTGTAACACAATTGGAGTCGATTTTGTGGTGTAATTTTTTTTTAATTTTTGCTTTCTTTTTATGGTAAATCAAGTCCAAAGTGATTCAATATTTAGGTAAATTTGAAAAAAAAAATCAATCGCTAGAGGGTTAATATCAGATTTTTATAGTTTACGAAAAGTTTTAATCGAGATGATCGAAAAATAAGTATTTTTTGGGTTCTACAGTCACCAGTTTCCCGCTTATGCTACGAATTTCCGGTTACCGTGTACATTGAGTTTATGTCGCCGTTCTAACAATATTAGGTGGTGCAATGATGTTATGATAAGTACAGTCGAGCAGTTGTTCGGGGTTCAATTTTCGGCCGTGGCAATTTTTATTTTTACTTTCACTTTTTAAATTGTACTTTTTTTTTTAATTTTCCCATCACGGGTATCCGCTAATTAATAATATTTTTAAATTTGAAGTACTCACTGAGGGTTACGTTTGATGCTCCACTTCCGCGAAGAGGAAGGAACAGGAAGTATCCCGTCATTTCATAGTTGGAAGAGATCATCATTTGACCTTCCAAAGTGGCAAAAATTTTCCTGCTTTTCTGGTCAATTCTGGAATGAACCGAATAAAAACAAATATTATACTAATTCATATGCAATTTTCAGATTCGTGAACTCGAATTTGTAACACGCCCACAAAAATAATAAAATTGTCGCAAATAATTTTAAAAAAAAGTTTTGGTAAGTATTTTACATAAGAAGTAAGATGTCAATATATAGATAGATGGATTGACGGTTCATTTTGAAAACTTAAATTTAAACATATTACGAATATTCGCACCTTAAGTAAATCAAAAAAATCTTCTCACCCTACATCCTTGACAGTCATTCCTCCAAGACCAGTTACCACGCTGTCAGAGAAGAATATCTTCATCCCCGTGAACCTTTGCGTCTCGAAGGTGGCCGTCTTGATCTCCTTGACTTCCAGAGGATCTAGCTGCGGGAGACCCCGCTCAGGGTCCCCCTTGGCGAATATCGCTGAGGACTGCCTGGCTTGCTTCAGGGCGCATTTGTTCAGATTGGGGTCTGTGCGGTGGCAGGCTTTGAGGTATTTGGCTTAACCTGTCAAAGGCCAGGGTTTTTTACCTTACCTTTTTTAAATTACCTTAAGAACAAGAATGGAGGAAGCTATTCTGAGCTTTTCCTTGGTACAGTTTCTTTATACAAAAAAATTTAAATCGCATCCAAATTATTTGAATTAATATTCTTTTTTGAAATTCGAGTTTCGCGTGCGGGCACGTTCCTGGCCTTTCACAGGTTAAAGGAGAAAATAATTAAAAAGGGCGGCTTTGGTTCGGCTTCGCCCAATTTGAGGGTTGGCGACCATTTTATAAACTCGATAGGAACTGGTTCCAAAAATAACGGATTCCTCAGATCCCCTGTGATCCAGTGACAGCTAATCACCGGGTCAAAGAAGCCGCGACAGGCAATGATGTCATATATAATATATAGACGCGTGATACTATTATTAACAACTCTTAAATATTTCCGTCAATCTTTCCATATCCGGAGAGAAACTCGAATTTGCAAATGCGTAGTACTTATACCTTCCAGGGGCACGTTCTCATGAGATCTGCTAACGTAAGATAAACTATATAAAGGTGGCCCTGGTGACCTGCTTGAAAAATCACACTGATTATTCGAATACTGTTTATACGCACGAAATTTTGATTTGTCGAGGTATTAAGCGTTTTTAGTTTATTTAGGTACCTTTTTTAATTAATTTTATTTTGTTACATGCTTGATATCTTTTGTCACATAAGGGTGCATACATGAATTATGTGAGCTCAAAGGGGGGGAGGGGGGTCCAGCAAAATCTCACGTTACTTGAAAAGAAGTGGCCCAAATTTATCTCACCAAGGGGGGGTCTAGTTTGGAAGAAAAACTGCTCACGTAATTAATGTATGCCCCCTTAAAAAGGAGTTTTTTTTTTTAAATTAACAGTTAAAAAAGGAGCAACATAATTATACAAATAAAAGATTTAATAAAAAAAAGAATCTAATTAAACCAAAAAAAAAAAGAAAATAATAATAATATAATAGTATCCATACGTACGGTATCAAAAAACCCACATAGGCATGGACAGTTTTTCAGTTTTTTAATAAACAATATCGAAGTTTAGGTGCTGTGATATGCTCAAAGTCAAAAAACAGTAGTGTAGATTCCTAGATGTGACGATTTTTCTGTTTCAAATTTTTGATTATGAGTCGCTAATATTTTCTTCAAAGATTAAAAAACAAATTTTAAATAATAATAAAAAATACTTACGAAGACCTTGGCCATAAATAAATTGAATTTGACTAAAATAAAATGCAAGTAAAAATATGGCTGTCAATGATGGACGAAACGAGACGATTGTAGACATTGTTTATTACCAGTAGTAAAATATAATATAATATTGTAATATATATTTATTTGGAAAATTGTTGAAAACAAGTCACCAAAAGAAAAAAATGAACGGATCAGAATTCTTTTATATCACATTTCAACTTATTAGTTAATTAACACCGTGAATATGAAATAGATCTGACACATGCGGGTGGTTTTGCATTGTATTTATATTTGTGTTGCATTTATTCCCTATCTTAATTCTAAATAAATTGAATTCTATTGATATGGAAATTTTATTAATTGGGATGAAATGTTTTTACCCAAAACAATTGGTTGTATCGAACAGGGCTGGCGTACATTTTTGCATTCCTTTTTTTAATAATATTATATTGAAGATATTTATTAAATATCCTAAAAATTTAATTAATGAACTATATTATTATGGTCCCGGATATATTTCAATTATTTATTCATTAGGGCAAATTCGTTATTTCTTTCGTCACAATTAATTTAGTTCTAGGTCGATCTTGAACTGCCCACCAATGAGCGATCGGGTTGCTTTATCAAAAAAGATACGATCGTCAGCACCGTGTTCCGTGATGGGTGCAAGCAAGGCGCTATTCTATGTTCCCGATGGTTATCTTCGCCACCGACGGCATAGACTGTTCCATCTCGCAGCTTGCAGGTCTAACTTATCAATGGTCAAGCCGGTCGGGAGAGCAATCTTGCTGATAATACAACAGAATCAATTCGGATTTCTACATATTTAGCGTAAGTGAAGCTGCATTTCAAAGGCAAGCTCTATTAATGCTTGTATGGTTTGTATACCCACTTATGTTATGTTTAATATGATTATCTTAAAAGCACCTTAAAATGTAAAATTTTTGAAACAATAAATAAATTGAATTGAATGATGTGGCGACCGACCACAGATGTATGAATTTTTGAAGACCTAGCATCTGGTTATATCCATCAGCCAATCCCTGGTTATATCCATCAGCCTTTTTGTCCGGCATGCTGGGTATTAATAGCCTCGCCGATAGAAGGGAAAATGCTTTGCTGATAACAGCATCTCTCTCTCTGGTTTCAATCCTGAGATTGGTTTGCAGCAATGTCATCTATTCGTTTCTTCCACTCTTCCCTGTCTTGTGCGGCTCTTTTGAAGTCTGCATATGATGAGCAGCGCACGTCCACCAGCAGGTCCTCCAGGTACTCTCGGCGTGGGCGTCCCCTAGCGTTTGTCCCCTCGGTCATACCCTCCATTATGGCATGCAAGAGGCCTTCTTGTCTTATTACATGGCCGATCCATCTTGCGCACCTTTCGGACAAGGTCCTGAGCAGGTGCCTTCCTCCTTCGATTCTTTGGAGAACAGCATATAAACTTCTAAACGGTATCATCTGTATTCCCGATATAATTTTTTAAAAAATGAGTTTTGTGTCCCCTAAAACTTCACAAGAGCGCGCAGACACAGAACTGTTGTTGTTCCGAGATGCAGAACTAACTCCCCATTATAAATGCCGCCCAGAAAAATGTTTCTGTTACTAAATTACCTGTCCCCTGATATAGATATTTTTCAGCTAAACATTCATCAATTCAAAACCGCTATTATTACTTAATTAAATAAAATGTTTGTTTAATATTGGTTATACATAAGTGCGAATGTGCATTTAAAATAAAATGTATAAATACATAAAAAAATCTCGAATCACTTTTTCGCGAAAAATAAATAGGTCAAACGAAGGTACCCGATCCAAGATCGGGTGATCCACGGGTGATGATTGCTCGGTTCTCAGACCAAACCAGTACCAGGTTTTTTTATTACGTCACATGTTTCATCCTTTATATTACTTCTCGTCCATGAACAAGGGATGTGTTATTAATAATGTTTACAATGTTACGATACACATGTCAAATATTATGACGTCACAGTCCCGCGGCGCGGCGAGTGTATTCCGTCGTCCCCCCTTGCAAGAAACGACATACCGCACCCCTCTCGACCAGTCATGCGAGAAGCCCGCCGCCCGGCGTCCCCCCTTGCAAGAAACGACATACCGCACCCCTCCCCGTCACAGTCCAGCGAGAAGCCCGCCCGTGGTCCAGAAACCCGCCGGCTATGGCCTGAGAAGCAGCGCCCGTCGCTGTACGCTCAGTAAATTCCCGCGAGATCGCCGATTTCAATGGCGTTCCGATTAGAGCCGATCTCAATAGTAAAATACGAGGTCGCGAACATGGCCCGCTCTACTTGGAGATCACCGCTTCCTGCACCGACCCCGGATTGCTGCCCCGGCTTCCTGCACCAGTCCACCAGCTGTGAGTTGAACCTCGATTTCCCTCTTAATTAATGTGTCCTCTAGCAATACTCGCTTGAAACGACTACATACCCGGAGAGATTTGAGAGACCCCTTCGTAGGAAATACCTAGATAGGCCTTGATGTTGTTTTGTGACTAATAATTATGTTTTGCTAGATGTTGTAATTGTGTATAAGAGACAATACAGATATGTTCCACCCAGCTACCTCTTTTATTTGATGGGATCACGTGGGTGGGCTTTGGCTGTTACCTATGTACCGTTTACCCCCCTAGTTACCTACGACCTTGACGAGGAGAGGTTTCCTGCCTGCCGACAACATTGAGCTAGTCGAGAGCAAAAGGTAGGTGGCCTCCCCCCTCTTGGGACCGCTACAACAATAATAAAAGCTATAATTTGATTTTTTTTGGTTTAAATTAATTTCAGTACCTACATCGTTTGATATATAACGATTAAACTTGCAAAGAAGGACCTATTATTATTAACAAATTGCAAGGATTGCAGAATATGGTTTGAATTATTTTTTTTTATATTTTAAAATCAATCACGACAATCCAGAATCCTTAGGCTATAACCCTGTAACAAAATTATTTTGTATGCGGGTTCATCAATACAGAATAATTCAAATTTATGCGTGCGTAATAATGCCACTATCGCAGTATCATTAACTGAAATAGGAAAAGATTAACAATATATATACAGATGTATTATCGTATGTAACTTTTTCATTAGTATAAATAATATATTTAAAAATAACCCACATAGTTTTTAGATTTTCAATAATTTGCGGAGTCCGAAGCGATTTTCGTTGAACGATTTGAAAATTAGTTAAAAGAGGGTGACTTTGATTTTTGATAAAAGAATTCACAGAATATGCGCAAACGCCAATAATTGATAATTCAACAAAATGGCTCAATTTATTTTATCCAAGTATTCTATTTTATTTAGTTATTATATTCAATTACATTTTTATTACATTTGTTTACAGATCATTTATTGCATTATCAACACCTCTGCTATAGGTCACCTCAAGTAGTTCGCTCTGTTTGGTGACTTAGCTGGATTCATGGGGTTTGTCTAGGTCTTGGCGGCAAATGTGTCTGCCCATCTATTGCGTGGCGGACCGGAACGAAAGAGATTTTTTACCTCTACAGCCGGACACTCTTGACCCATCGCCTTGCACCGCAGTTATGGATTCCTACTTCACTCCTGGACCCACTAACCTCAGACTCCCGCCCACCCCTCTTGCTTTTCTTCCTTCCCAGAACTTGCTCTCCTTCCTTTCTTTAAAAAGATCCTCCACACAGGATCCTCTAAGATGACATAATTAACCCCCCAAGGAAAATTAATGTCCTCGGCCTCCGTATTGTGCAGTAATTCAAGCAAAATATATAATAATGTAAACGCGAATCGGGTTGTTTAAAATTAGTAAATAAATAAAATAAAATTAATTAATAAATGATTTATGTTTATTTCAGAAATACATCAAATACGCGTTAAGTATTAAAAAACGTTTAAACATAAAATAGTCTTGGAATATGATGTACAATCGTCTGATACCGGAAAGTACCACTAATTTCTAAATACCGTTTAAATAAAATAAAACAAATGCACTTGAAGCATTGTTCTTTTTTTAACTTAATTTTTTTTCGTATGAGTAAATTTGGACATGCCGTTTAAAACATTGTAAACGATTGCCGCGCACTCCAATTTCGTCAACAATATTTTGCCGACCTGCACTTAAATATATTTTGTAGTACCTACCAACAAATCCTTAAATAAAGAGTTTGATAGGTGTAAGACACCTCATTAGATCAATTTGAGAGGCGGGTATGAGTACCGCCGCCCCGGGAACCATTTATTGGACAACCAACACCCCTGCCACAGTTCACCCCAAGTGGTTCGCTACTTTTGGTGACTTAGCAGGGGTGCCCGGATTCATGGGATGAGATTTGTCTAGGTCTTTGTGGCGGATACGTTTGCCCAACCACTGCGTGGCAGCTAAATCGGAGGAGACGGATTGAGGGAGGCCTTTTGATCTCTCCAGCCAGATTCTCCCGACCCTTCGCTTTGTGTAGCTAATGTAAAAAAAAATATTAAAAGTCTAGTAATCTATTCCCCCCCCCCCCCCCTTTTAAATATTTTTAATTGTTTTATATTGCCCCTCGTCCCTTAAACATCATTTTCTTTCTAATTTTATTATTGTTTATGTCGATTATTTTTCTCTATTACCTATATATATGTCTATTTTTAAAATTAGTTCTGTCAAAACCCTGAAGAAGTCAGCTTTGCTGACGAAACATGTCGGTTTTATAAACAATAAAAGTGGTAAAATCGAAGTAATTCATTAATTTCAATCATAATGGTGCCACAAAATAAGTTTGATGTGTTAGAAGAAGAAATTAAAAGTATTGAGTACAAATAAAACACACCGTTGAAAGTATTGAGTACAAATAAAACACACCGTTGAAAGTACCCCTTGTTTGCCGGGGTAATTGGGGTTGGTTGTCCACCAATTAGCGTTCGCAAAAAACGGCAGCCATGACACCCGATGACATTTCGTGTCCAGCGATTCTGACAGTGTCCTTGAGAAATTTAGAACAATAGAAAGGTCAAAATCGTAATTAAAGGAATTTTTCCCGCGCATGCGCAAGAACTGCGCACATTCCCGCGCTCCGGTAAATTATTTGGAGTGATCTGGCGCATTGCGGTTTTCTCTATGGTAAAGGGCGATAATAAAGCAATCGATTCTGACCGTGTTATTCATACACTTTCTTTATACATAAGGTTCAAAATCGCGTGTAAAGTCTCACGACACGCCGGCGCACAAGCGGCAAATAAGAGGTTGAGTACAAATAAGATAGCCCATTAAAAGTTTTGAGTTATATCAAATCATACTATAAACCATAACTACGCAAAATTCAATAACACGTATCAAGGCTTTGAAACCGTTTCGCCAGACGGCATTAATGTTATATTTTCTTTGGGAGGATTGATTTCGTTGCAACATCATGATAATAATTGAAATTCATTATCTTTATTGTTGCGTAAATTGGCTTTGGCTGTGTTTAGAGACCAGATACAAATAACCGGGCACTTTCCGGCCACCTCATTCCATTCGTCCTTTTTTTTCCTTCTCTTTTAATCTCACAACGTTCCCTCTAATTAGGGATGGTCATTTTCCAACTGGCCACGAACAGTTGTTAAAATGTTTTTCTTTCTAACAGCCGGAACAATCCCTCCCGCTATCCACTTTTTGCTAAGAAAGACAAAGGTCCTTCATTATGCAAAAATATAATTATCAATCACAAATATGATAAATTAATTACCATAATAATAGATCAATTAGTATATAAACATTCTTTACGTAGCTCGCAAAGTGATCTCATTTGTTGTTTTTCAGAATAAATTAAACCAACACATGTTTTTAACTCGTGACGTTAACTTAAAAAAATAATCCTTTTGTTTTACGTAACCAAAATGATCGTCTAACTAACTAACTAGCTAACCATCAGGCCGTTTCCCCGAAGGGGTAGGCAGAGAGGATGGACCGCCAAGCAACTCGGTCTTGGCACACAATCTTTGCCTCTTTCACATTCATACATCGTCTCATACATATTCTTCTATTATTCTGACTCATTACATGGCCCGTCTCAAGTATCTGATTTACTTGATCGTGCCACGTCATCCTCGGGCATCCCCGACTTCTTCATCCATTCACGTTTGCGTCATATATTCTTCTTGCACTACTTTCGCTCTACATGCCCAAACCATCTGAGATTCCCTTTCTTAATCTTACTCATTACGTCAGCGTTAGCTTGCATTGTTAGCCTTGCATTCTTTGCGGATTTCCACATTTCTCACACGATCGTACATGGTTTTACCACACGTACGCCTCAGGGATATCAATTCTACAGCATTCAGTCCACTTTCATCCTTTCTCTGCCAGTTCCAAATGATCGAATTTTTACAAATGAAATTTTAAAGCTCCGTAGTGAGCATTCAAAAAGAAGAAGAAGATGGTTTGAATGGGAGATATGTAAATACGAATTTTAGAGAGAAGTTGCAAATATTTAAAAAAATCTATTATAATTAATCGCATGTCTCATCAGTGATTACCTACAACGCTTATTATTGCCGTAATTACCTATCACTCGCACATCCGGGTGAGGAGTGTTTTTATTAAAGGAAGGAGAGGAAGTTCTGAGAAAGAAAAGAATATGAGGAGTGGGTAGGAATCTAGGAGTTAGCGTCTCCAAGAGTGAAGGACTTATTAATTCATCCCTCCCACTGCGGTGCAAGGCAATGTTCCGAGAGTCCTGCTGGAGAAAAACAATAGGTTTTCCATTAACCGTGGAAAACCGTTAATATTAATGTGAAAATCAACGAAAGATGAGGCAATCATGATCAGTATCCTTACAACAACATACAGTCCTCCCCGGAACAGGAATACCTAGTGAGGAGGACTGTGAACAAACTGCTTTACCATGTAATTTTATATTGCCATTAAATTTGGGAGGCGGGAATGGGTACCGCCGCCCCGGGAACCTTTGTTGGATAACCAACATCTCCGCCATAGGTCATCCCAAGTGGTTCGCTACGTTTGGTGATTTACCAGGGGTGCCCGGGTTCATGGGGTGAGGTTTGTCTAGGTCTTGGAGGCGGATGACCAGGACACACTGAACCCCAGATTCCTACCCACCCCTTAAACCTTTTTCCTTCCCAGAACTCTCCTCTCCTTCATTTCCTTAAAAAACCCTCCACTCAGCATCCCCAAAGATGACATAGGCCCTGAGGGAAATTATTTTTCTCAGGGCCTCCTGTGTGAAGCTTACGTAAAAAACAATAATTTATTTTATTTATTTATTTATAACTTCTCACCATACATTCTTATTTTATATTAATACATACAAAAAAAAATAACCTCACTAGGACTAGGCCTGTGTTGAGGTTAACTTTTATAAATTTGAGTGATTTTACACACACAAAATACTAAAATACACTACATTCAATACACTAAAATTATAATAAAGTAATAAATAAAAAATATCATATTAGTGACCAGATGGGTAATTTAAGTATGATTCGTAACAATATAGACCATAAATAAATCTTTAATTACTATACCCACCAAGAAACAAATGTAGTTCAAAACATTTAGGGTGACACTCCGATTTTGGCAAATGGAACTCAAATAAAATCTAATTATTTAAAAAAAAGCTTATTATTCAAATAACAAATATTATAAAAAACAAATCTTATTATTTAAAAATTGAAATCTTATTATTTAAAAAAGGACAAGGATGAAAAAATAGTATGCCAATCCTCTGTTAACACAAATATCTTAACATTCTTTTTAAATTTAGCTAATGAATTGGAAGATTTAATGTAGTCTGGCAAATAATAATAATAAATAAATAAAAACAACATAATAATAATAATAAATCAAAAAACTGTTTCTGAAAAAATTAGAAAATACACAGATTTAGGAAATGAGATTAAAAGAATTTGGCATTCTCGGACTATAAAAATATTACCATTTGTTATTTCGGCCACTGGCATAATACCTAGGAATCTGATTCAAAATTTAAGCATATTAGATTTATCAAAGAATTTGTATATAAAAATGCAAAAATCAGTTATTTCAAATACATGTAGGATTACAAAAGATTTTTTAAATATTTATATTGAGGGATCAGTAGGATTTATAGGTTCAATTAGAAATGCCACAGAGCCGAACCCTATGATATGAAAATATCTGGAGTCGGTGAATTATATTCCCATTTGGTCTCTAGTAGGTTGACATGTTGTTCTTGTATTTATAATACTTATATAGTGCAATTGCATAGCGTGGGTTGACTAGATGATCATTTGGGGAAGTGTGTGAAAGGGTTTAGTTTTTCCTTATTTTTATCCTTTTTTTTTTGGGGAAAATTTAACCCGGACATTTAAATCTGGTGCACAATATAATAAATAAATAAACAAACTGGAGTCTCCTGATCCGTCCTGTCACGCAGCTGATGGGCGGATACTTCCACCTCCAAGACCAAGACGGGTGTTGGTTTTTTCCGGCGGTACGGTTAAAATTTAAATATTTCAGGCAACCTTTCAATTCTGGATGGTGGTCTTGCACCTGGGCAATATGTAAATTTAAATATTGTTCGATGGTAACTCAACGAAGTGGCATTTCAACATCCCCTTGAAAAGTCATCAAAAGTATTTTTATCTCTACATCTCTATCTCTACATATTATAAATTAAAGTCTTCCGCCAGGTCTGTCTGTCTGTTCACAATAAACTCAAAAACTGCGGAATGGATGTTCAAGCGATTTTCGCCAATAGATAGAGTTATTCATTAGGAAGATTTAAGTACATAATTTGTCAAGGTTTTTTGTACATTGGTTTTTTTTATTTTATTTTTTTTATTTTTTATTATTTTTTTAGCATATAAAATATAATGTACATTACAGATGATGTATTAATTTGCTTACATGTTCATATTCAAATATGTTAATACCACTCTTCCATGGAAGCGTTAGCTTGTGTCTGGAAGATTAGTGTATATTTTTTAATGCTATATTTAAGTTCTTAAATTACAATGTGAATGTAAAAAACAATAAGTTGTAAGTTCGGTGATATGTAATTATAAGTATTTATCTACTATCAAAACAATTTTACTATTTGGATAATGTATTTAGAATTATTGTAATTAGTTGCTAAAAACAATACAAAATTTAACTTATTTGAAGAAAAGAGTATCACTTGGAAACTGAGTTATAAGTAGTTATTCTTGAGATTACGTTAGTCGGAAACTTTTTTTTTTTTGAGATTATCTTTAAAATATTTTTTAACAGTGTTTATTAATTGGATTTTATCATTAATTTTTCTAATTTCATCCAATAATCGGTTGAAAATAAGTCTTCCTTGATAAGTATAATAATTTTGTGCGAAGGAAGTGTTTAATTTTGGGCATGAAAAAATATATTTATGTCTAGTACGGTTTTCAGTTATAAATTGATACTTTTCTTTTTATTTTATAATTTGAATCAATGCATTTCTATTGTTTAGATCTTTGAAAGATGGTACTTGGAATTCCTTAAATAATTGATCCGTTTGGTAGTCAGAAGGTTTTTTTAATATGTTTTTAATAATTAGCCTCTGCACAACTTCAATTGTTGTTGTTGGCTGAAATATATAATTAAAGGAGAATGTCGCGGGCTGGCGGTGTGGATTTGATTTGTATGTAAATTAACAGATAGCGGTGGTTATAAAGGTTGGGTAACCATCCAGTAGATGGCGTTGTTTTTCGTTAGCCACAGCAACACGTAGCCGGGTCAGCTGGTAATATATAAAAATGAATGTTTTTTTGTTTGTCCTTTATGCGTTCCTAAACCGATTGCAATGAAACTTTGGTCATTTGTTGTATACATGCCCGCGAAGGTTTCTATAAATAATGGTGAGCTCTGGCGTTATGAAATATTTCATACACCATTGATCCGATTGCGATGAAACTTTTGTGTGTCACTTGATGTGTTGTTGTGCGCACGCCCACGAAGGTTTATTTACACTGATGAACTCTGGCGTAATGAAATTTGCATAAAAAATTACAACTAATCAAGTTACAATAGGTGTTCGAAAAAAGTGTGTTATTCATATAGTTTAACGACAGGTCGGGAAGTCGTGAGGGGGACGCGAATCCGGGAGGGGGGAGAGGAACGCAGGAGGGGGAGTTCACGGGAACGTTGGACGTAGGAAGTCGGGGAAGGTGAACGCGGAACGAAAAAGAGGAAAAGAGAAACGAAAAAGAGGACCGCGGGATGAAAAGTAACGGGGGCAGGCGCGATTTTATATGAATGGCATTGAAGCCAAATCTCGGGCGAGGGGAAATTGCCTGGCAGCCATCTTGTATGACAAACTTATATTTCTGACAACAACTGTGACCGCGTGGGGGGCTATTTTTTAAACATGAATATGGCTGTTCAAACGACAATAAAGAACACTCAGAACCTAAAAAGGCCAGATCAGAGCATTACTGCGATTTCGTGTGAATGACATTGAAGCCAAATCTAGGACGAGAAATCTATCCTGGCAGCCATCCTGAATGATAGATTTATGAAATGATTTTACGCAAAGTGGTTTTATTAGAACTAATTTAAATATATTTTCATATTTTTAATGCAATAGAGAACTACAGTCCAATTTTTAAAATTTTTTAATGAATAATGACCTTCTAACAATAACTGCATTTTTATTTTTAGAGTTAGTTTTAATAGTTAAAATAATTGTCAAAGTTTTAATTTTTCAAGACCCCCGAAAACCACCGTATGTATATTGAATCGTGTGACATCATCACTCCTGAAAAATTACTATAGGATCGGGCAATCAGCTGATCAACTGCCGCCATTTTCAATTCCGTTGTTCGAAGTATTCTCCCTAGAAGTAGCATTACTATTTTATTTGTGCCGTAGTTTTTGAATATTTTCAATAATAGAGATAAACTAATAAGAGATACCTTATTTTTTGAAACATTATTTAGGCCTAAATAATGTTTCAATAAACACAACAACTAAATCTCTATAAACAGTACGTAAATAAACGAATAAATTAATACGATGGCTTGTGTCATATCATACATTCCCATACAATAACTTTACGGTGACATCACGACACGTCGAACAGTGACGTCACCACTAAAATTTCAATAATGCCAACTTGACGGCGTGTTTTTCCGACCCGATTAAAAAAAGGCTTTTAATACATTTTTTAAAACTCTGCGTTTAATATTATTAAATAAAACTTATATATTCAGAATCAGCGTTTATTAGTCTGTAGGAATATATTTTTTAAAAGCCATTATATTTTTCACTGAAGTTCCTTATTATAAGGCTTATGATTTTTTACAGGAAATGGGATGTGTCATTGAAAAATTTAAGGGGGTAGAGGCGTTTTTCAAACGTTTCCCCCTCACCCCGCGGCCTAAAACTATTCTCGAATAGCTCCGCCTAGGACCTGTTAGGTTCTTGAGTGTATAGTCTAACACACTTCAATTACTTATTAGATAATTTATTATAATGATGTGAATATGTTATTTTTAATGTCTGGTAATTATAGCTGGTAATTATATAATATATCGTGACCTGGCGTTATGATTTTCTTGATGCGATAACCACACTAGAACCACTTGACTGAGAGCACTCATCTAGTTTCACAATCTAATGAATCTCATTATAAATCTTCTTGGACAATAGACGCTTTAAAAAGTTCCATTCATGAATACGCGCAGGGCTGAATTTTATGTACGTATTTAATAAAATATTATCGATAAGGAGTTGGTCCACAAAGCTCTCATAACCCTTATTATATGACCCGTAAGCAAGACAGATTTGCAGTGGTATATTTTGCTATCCTCCCATTGTAACGATATATTAACCTAATATCTATCTTTACTTATCACCGCCATCTAAATACTCTCAATATTTCTCTCGTATTCAATAAAAACAAGTGCAGACATGTGGGTAAATCAGTGTAAGAAAAGACGGATTATACCAGTAACAAAGATGAAACATTTATTTAAATACTTTCAACAATTATGGGTAGAGCATGATTAAATTGATTTAAATCTACAGGGGTGGTTGATTACCATAGGTAAGTCAAATTAATGTGAAAACTATAATCTCGGAACATGTGGGTCTCAATAAATGGAAGCATAATATTTGTTAATCCTGAAGGGCGCCTGTACGGATAACCGAACATATTTAGTAGGATTTAAATTAAATGCTAAGGATAATAAAATACCAAAGTTAAGCTATAATATCTCGTGATGATCCATTACTAATTATTAATTCGCTCACGTGTGTTTCGGCCATGACTTTTGGCGGCTTGTAGTTCAGCTGTCACCCCATGAAACTCCCCAGAACCAACTGACGAACGTATCGAAACTTCTTCTCGATTCGCCCTCTACCGGCGCCTGTACATTAAGGCTGTCAAATTCATCAGGTACCCGCGTGGCTAGAAACTCCGTCTAAATTAGGCCAGTACTTGCCCAAACTGTTGCATTACCCCCATGGCCAAGAGAATTTTTGCAAAAAATTCCACTACGCCACCTGGCGTCAGAAATCCTGAAGAGCGAAGGTACCGCTGCCACCAAGAATTCCAAAGTGCTTAACGAGATTTGTGGTGAATGAGTTTGAGCTTCTAGTGCCTTCCCAGCTGTGTCACTTCTCGTAATGTTCTTCCCAAATATGTAGAGATGAATTATCCTCAAGATGATGTTGTAAACCAGTAAGCCTCCCTCGATAATGATTCAGTGAAGCAGTGAATGAAACTTCAAACTGCCCAAATAATAAGGGCTCAACCCTCTGCTTATATCAGAGCCACAATCTGTAGGTTGATGCAAATAAGTGCTGATCCCTGTAGTTGAAGAAATCCATTTGATGCAGACCAATGCTTGGGTTAAACTTCTGCCTATTCAAGAGCAACTGAAAGTAGGTTGACATAAATAAGTGATGTGCCATGTTGTTGTAGAATTTCCCTTTGACGCAGTCCAAATGTTTGGGTTAAACTTCTGCCAATTCAAGAGCAACTGAAAGTCGGTTGACATAAATAAGTGATGTGCCATGTTATTCTAGAATTTCCCTTTTGACGCAGTCCAAATGTTTGGGTTAAACTTCTGCCTATTCAAGAGCAACTGAAGGTAGGTTGACATAAATAAGTGATGTGCCATGCTGTTGTAGAATCTCCCTTTTGACGCAGTCCAAATGCTTGGGTTAGAACTTCCTCGAAGAACGTAGAAAACCACGTGAGCCAAAAATAATTACTGAGCTATCGTTAAGAAGAAACAATTACTACGTATTAAAGGTGAAATAAAAACTTATATAAAGCAAATATTTAGATTGAGCTAAAAATAATTTGACCTAAACATGAAAATATTTAAACAAAAGAAACTTGACTCTAAACCCACATTCCACTCAAAACTTATGGAAATATTTATCCAAAATACTGTTATAGTACCATTGAAAATTTAATAACATCTAAAATCTTGACACCTACCAATAAAAATTCCAAATTGTAGAAAACCAACCCCTCAAAAGAAAATAACCTAAAGTTAAGGTAATGAAACAACCACTGACATCTGTTGAACAGCGGAGAAAGATGAATAATCCTGTCAATATTAAATGGTTGAGATCCCGGAATAAAACTCCAAGATTGTGTAAGAAAATATAAGAATTTAAATCAGTCATACAGTTCCATTTTAAAAGACAAACATGTGCCTTCAAATGAGTTCCGAGCTCTAGAACCGACTTAAAGTCACATGCCGTGTCAAAAAGGAACTGTGCAAGAATTGTTAAAAATTAACTGTGAAACTAAACATCTAATATTATGTACTCACTCTATAGAGATACTAATTAAATTTCCATTTAGAATGCATATATAATTAAAACTTATGAAATATGAATTGTTATTATAATTTTAATTTATTAATTGGTAATAATTATGTTACCCGAAGTAAATTTATACATTATCGTATGTCTCAAGAACTCGTTCCTGACTATTTGAAATAAACATGCAACGGAGCTTCCTAAAACTCAAAATAGATAGTTTCTGAGAACTTCTGAGATTATGCGCAAGTATCAAAGTAAGATTGTATGACTATAAACACAAATGATCCGTAAAGTTTCTCTATGGAGAATTATTTTAATAATTTGTGTAAAATAATCAATAAATTTAAATCTTATAAAATAAGAATACTGTTTTATCTGTATTTCTTTGAAGAATGCATCACCCGAGCTAACATTATTATAACATATATAAGTAAAGAAAACCCATTTCCTTGACTTGGAAAATTCCCATGCTGCGAAACTTCCTAAAGCTCCCAAATAGATTATTGTCAGCTTCTGAGGCTATTGATTATGTATAATTATCACCATGAAAATACATGTGGAATTTTCCAAGGTAGAAACCGTATGCACGACACCATTCAAGTCAATAATTACTATATGTAACCATAAATTATCAACCATGTACAAAACCATGTAGTATCATTATAAACACAATTCATATTTTACAAATAGCAAGGTTTACCTACAGGGAAAGGAACCCACTAATTTTATCAGTTCAAAGCATGAGCGTAATGGCCAATTACCCCCATGCTCTGAAGGAAAATTTTCATACAAATTACAATATTCATATACTACACTAACTATCACAAATACAAAGGACAAACAACCACAAAACAATTAACATATAGCACTCAATGTGTGGACACAAGTTTCATGTCAAAGTCATGTCATCACATTGAATGTATTTTGCAAACATAAGGTCAAAATGCATGCAAAATTTTACTAACTATCGGTACTTTAGACCGAATTAAATCCCATTACGGAAAGATTCTATTTTCTTACTGAAAGGAAATAAATTAAACCGCTGACTCCTCAGCATGCTCAGACTTTAAAATGTCCTTCGCGTGGAAAATACCTAAAAGCTTCCCATCCATGTCAGCCAACTGGTATGCCACAGGGGAAATTTTCCGCACAACTTTACTTCTAATAAATTTTGGAGCCAGTTTAGCTGAAAAGTGTTTAGAAGCATCTGAAAGAACGAAAGACCTCCGCCACACTACGTCGCCTTCCGCGTACTGAACCTCCCTCCGACGAAGATCATATTGACGTTTGTTGCGTTCATACGACTGTCGCAAAGATGTGCGCACCTGTGAAAAAATATCATTTAACTCTTGCAAACCTGCAGCCCAGGAATCCCGTTCAGCAAATTTAATTTCCTCCGCGTTGAAGTCAGCTCCTATGTAGTCCTTCCCTGAAATGATAATTTCCCTGCCAAAATTGAGGAAGAAAGGAGTGTAACCAGTGACTTCGTGCACAGCAGTGTTGATCGCTAATTCTATCTCAGGTAAATAATTTGCCCACATTCTGTGGTCAGTGCCTACATATGAAGCGAGGGCAGAGACTAAAACCTTATTAACTCGCTCAACAGGATTGTTTTGAGGGTGATATCTACAGTTGTAGAAAAGGTGCCGAATGTGAAATTTGCTAACCAAAGCCTTCATGTCCCGAGATATGTACTGTGGACCATTATCTAACACAATAGTATCTGGCACTCCAAACTTGTAGAATATTTCATTTTCTAAAATACTAGCGATATTGCTACCCGTTGCCTTCCTTAGAGGGAATAGCCTAGTAAATTTGGAGAAAAAATCAGAAACTACTAACAAGTATGTATAGCCTTTTTTGTAAGAATTCGGATACGGACCCAGCAGATCTGTGGCAATCATCTGCCAAGGACGCTGCACCAACTTGGGATTTCCCATTAGCCCTGGCGGTAACAAATTGGTGCTTTTATACCCTAAGCAAATCTGACATTTACTAATGAATCGTTTGACATCAGCTGACATTTTAGGCCAATAATATTTAAGTTTAATCCTATTCAAGGTTTTCATAATCCCGAAGTGCGCACACACTGGAGGAACGTGGTGTTCTAAAATAATGTTCTTTCTAACCTCCTTTGGCATAACTTCCTTCCAGTCATATGACCTGTGAAGAGCGTCCATGCTTTGGATGTGTTTAAAAATCCTATCATTTTCCACTTTCCAAGCTGAATATTTGTCCGGATTAGCTAAAATTTTCTCTCTAAGCCTGATGTACCACGAGTCGGAAGTACTAAACTTTTGCGCTAATGCATTTACTTGTAGGGGATCACGCGATAACGCATCCGGAATGACATTGTCTTTACCCTTTCGGTGAATAATTTCAAAATTAAATTGCTGCAGTCTTACTGCCCAGCGTGCGAGTCGTCCACTGGGCGACTTTAATTGTGTTAACCACTTGAGACTATAGTGATCTGTAATTATTCTAACCGGAATAGGTGAACCCTCCATGTAACCTCTAAACTTTTCCAGAGCAAAAATCATAGCGTTTAACTCCCTCTCCGTTGTGGAGTGATTCCTCTCTTGTGCAGATAACGACCTTGAAATGAATGAAATCGGGTGCTCTATTTGATTTTCATCAAATTGTCTTAAAACTGCCCCGAGGCCTACGCTCGATGCGTCACAACTAATAGTGAAAGGCTTACTAAAGTCAGGGCATGCGAGAACCGGAGCGTTAACTAGGATATTCTTTAATTTAACAAAAGCCGATTGCGCCTGTTGATTCCACGCAAACTTTTTCCCCGCGAATTCCTTCTTTGTTAAGTTGTGTAAAGGAGACGCAATAATTGAAAAGTTATGGATAAACCTTTTGTACCACGATAGCACCCCAATGAATCTACGTAGACTCTTTTGAGACGTAGGGGTGGGAAAATCCACAATTGCTTTTACTTTCTCGGGATCAGTGCGAAGCCCTTTACTGTCTACAATGAAACCTAAATATTTTAAAGAGTCCCTGCAGAAAACAGACTTTTCCACATTTATAGTAAGGCCTGCGGCTTGTAATTTCTGTTTCACCTGTCTTAGAAGTTCTATATGTTCTTCAAATGAAGAACTTATTATAATAATGTCATCCAGATAACAGAACACTTTGCCATCAAATTGTGGCCCTAGCACCTTGTCCATTAACCTCATCATGCGGGAACTCGCCCCGTGGAGGCCAAAAGGCATGGTCACAAAGTGAAACAAGCCTCTTTTAGGGATTGTAAATGCGGTTTTTTCTTTTGAATTCTCTTCTAAAGGAATTTGAAAAAAAGCGTCATTCAAGTCTAGCGTTGTTAAATACCGAGCACCCCCCAAGCTATTCAAGATGTCAGAAATGAACGGTGTCGCGTAGGCGTCGCGTTTAGAGTTTGCGTTCAAAAGTCTACTATCAAGACATAACCGGTACGTGCCATTCTTTTTTGGTACTAAAACAATTGGATTATTCCACGCGCTATTGCTGGGTTCAACCACTCCCAAAGCTAACAGTCTGTCTAATTCCTTGTGTACCTGCGGAAGTAGGTGTGGTGAAATCGGATAAATGCGTTGCTTAATCGGAGAGCAATTACCTGTGTCAATGACATGCTTCTCTAAGGATGTTCTACCTAACCGATTACCCGAATAGGAAACATACTCCCGAATTACTTTATTTAAGACTGAGCGTTGTGAAATGGATAAGTTTTCTGCATTTTCTAAACCTATTACATCAGCTCTACACTGTGTTTTGACCGACTCCTTAGAAGCCATCAATTTTGATATTCTTGGACAAATATTGAAGATTTTCCAAAAATCACAGCCTAGAATAATGTTAGCATTTATCTGAGGCATAACCACAAAACTGAAAACCCTCTCTGTGTTATCAAAACGAATCGGTACCGTAATTTTATACGAACAAACAACAGAATGACCTGTAGCCGAAACTAAAGAAAACTTAGTGTCAAGCTTGGAAAGCTTGAAACCCAAATCTAAGAATTTCCTATGAAAATTGTTACCTAAAATGGAAATGTGAGAGCCCGAATCTAAAAGACCAGAAAAATTTAACCCTAAAACTTGAAAAGAAATGTGAGGACGGTTGTCCCTGTTTACCGCTCCCATCTCCTTTGAAGTATTTAAGTTTTTATAAAAATCTCTTACTACAGCCAGCCAGGAAGCCCATTCCCCGGACGTCTCCTCGGCGAGCGTCGACGTCTTAACGCCCGCTGTCTGGAACTCCGGGGTATTCAGTTTTTTTGAACGGCGGCAGCCACAATCTGGAGACTTCAGTCCTGGTCTTCCGCAGCGGAAACAATGCACGCCCCTGGAAACGTTATTAGACGGGCTAAGATTATCATGGTTCATAAAACGACGGTTATTTCTAAAATTGGGATTGAAATTTCCTGAATTATTATTATTCCTACCATTGTTCCTGTTATGTGAATTGTTATTCCTGACAAAATTTTGATTATTAGATGAAACAGTAGTAGAAGGAACCCTGTCACTGGAGCGGCTGTCCGCTAACTCAATCATTTTCCCAAGTTTTTTCAGAGTACTGATATCCGGAATTACCGATAGCGATAACTTTTGAATATATCTAGGCAACATATTACATTGTAAAATCTCCAATAATTCATCATCAGGTAATTTCGATGACAAACGATTATTTAAAATGAGAATGCGAGTAATAAAAGAGTTTAAATTCTCCTTCTGCATTTGAACGGTAGCTCTCAGTTGAGCCAACAGTCGCCTCTCGTGATCCAGAAACTCATATTCCTCTTTCAGAGCCACGACGATGTCAGACCATGATGCAAATGAGGAGCGATTTACTCTGTACCATAAGAGTGCATCACCAGAAAACAATTCAACAGCAGATGTAAAAAGTGAAACTTTACTCACATTTCGAGCTAGTGCGAGCTCTTCGATTCTCTCTATAAAATCGTGTACGCCAGCTGAGCCGTCAAAAGTAATGTTCCACTTGTGAACAGGAACCGACAAAGGGGACGAAACGGGAATCGATGCAGCTAAGTTATCACCAGGTTTCGCCATGTTGATTGTATCTGCTTTACTCCTTGTGACAATTGTATATTCCATAACCTAACTACAAAGGGATTATAAAACAAAAAGTTATTAGAACATGCGACAACACAAGATGTTACACCAATACTCGGAAATATTTCCCATGCATCTCAAGATAAAATTATAAATAAAATGTCGCCAGATAACTGGAGAACTTGAAAAGCGCAAAAAAAACGCCGGTGAGTTGGTTCCTTTGCAAAGCAAAATTGTAAACTTAAAAACTTCCGGGAGACACGTGTCTATGCAGGTGTTCAACAAGCCGCCGTTGACCACAACACACATGACGAACAACAAATCATCACGAGATAATACAAATGAAGGAACAATAAAATACACGAGCACATGTCCGAGACGCCACATTAAGTTCTTTTATAACGTTGGGCCCAGATTGTAACGATATATTAACCTAATATCTATCTTTACTTATCACCGCCATCTAAATACTCTCAATATTTCTCTCGTATTCAATAAAAACAAGTGCAGACATGTGGGTAAATCAGTGTAAGAAAAGACGGATTATACCAGTAACAAAGATGAAACATTTATTTAAATACTTTCAACAATTATGGGTAGAGCATGATTAAATTGATTTAAATCTACAGGGGTGGTTGATTACCATAGGTAAGTCAAATTAATGTGAAAACTATAATCTCGGAACATGTGGGTCTCAATAAATGGAAGCATAATATTTGTTAATCCTGAAGGGCGCCTGTACGGATAACCGAACATATTTAGTAGGATTTAAATTAAATGCTAAGGATAATAAATTACCAAAGTTAAGCTATAATATCTCGTGATGATCCATTACTAATTATTAATTCGCTCACGTGTGTTTCGGCCATGACCTTTGGCGGCTTGTAGTTCAGCTGTCACCCCATGAAACTCCCCAGAACCAACTGACGAACGTATCGAAACTTCTTCTCGATTCGCCCTCTACCGGCGCCTGTACATTAAGGCTGTCAAATTCATCAGGTACCCGCGTGGCTAGAAACTCCGTCTAAATTAGGCCAGTACTTGCCCAAACTGTTGCACCATGTTCACCTCATTTCCTCTGAGAGTAGCTCAGTGCAGTCATATAGTTCGGTTTTAAGTGGGGTATTGATGTATATTTGGCTGTCTCTTGGTTCCATAGCACGTGTTCCCAGGTATCCGAGGCTTAATCCCAACATGGGTGTAGACGCATTTATTACACTCCCTTCCTCCACCCAACCTGCTTTTCATGTACCTAACCCTATCCCACAGTGTGCGGCCAATTTACCTACATGTGACATTTGTAACAATAAATCGTGGAACAATCAGTCTATTAATGAACTCCATTATTAACTACAAGATTTTCCGTTGATTTAAAAATATATAAAATCCTCTTAACTGTCAATAAATGAACATTTTGATTTATGGAATAAGAATACATTATTCAGACGCAACCTTATTCAAGATTCCATGAGAGTTGATCATACTCCGGCATACTTATGTACAACTAGCTGGTTCCCGGCATGCGTTGCTATGCCATTTAATAAACAAATTGTTTCTCCCTGCGTGACCTTTCCCATTCGTCCCGTTCCCCTTCCACCTCCCCTTTCTCCCCTTCCCCTCTCGCGCTCCCACTCCGCCTCCTCCACCTTCCCTCTCCCCACTCCACCCCCCCTCTTTCCCTGTCCCGCGAACCCCCTTCCCGAGTTCCTCTCCCAGGATCCCCTCCCCACTCCGAGTTCCGGTTTCCCACCCCTCCCGCAGACCTCCTACCCGAGTTCCCCTCTTCCTCTCCCCTCCCCCCTCCGCATTCCATGCATTTATAATATATATGGTACATTCAGTTTTCAAACAGCTCGCGTGCCACCTATTGCAATTTTTATTCAAATTTCATAATGCCAGAGCTCACCAGTAGTTTTATTCAAACCTTATCCTGAAAATAACAAAACACAAAAAAAAGAATTATTTAATTTGGTGCAGTCGTTCGGAAGATATGCGCGTACATGCATTTCGGCGATTCATTTTTTATAGATAGATAGATAAGCTGTCGGTTTAGCGAAAATACGGTGTACCTGCTTACACAAAATATAGTGTCCAAGAAGTGTCCCCGAAAGGGTGTGCAGAGATGATGTACCGCCTAATAACAAAAGTTAAATACCTATTTTCATTCAAATGCATTAAGGATTAAACTACTTGTCTGAACCTATACTATATATACCAGCTTACAAGTACTACAAATAGGCACCGTAAATAAATTTATTTCATGACCATTCCAACTTTTTGGTTTTTTTTAAAGTCAACTTTAGGTATGAAATTCGTAAATAGTGTACAAAAATCATAATTTTATAGTAATTATAATTATAATTTCAAGGACCTACTGTCGGTTCGCCCTTATCCAAACACCCCTTCATTAAGCTTAGATTAGATATACGCTTGTGAATTTTTTTTAAACAGTTTGTCATTGCGCTATTCGTATTACCTATAGATATTTTTTAACCCCAGTTTGACTCCACAGTGAAAATATTGTCTGAAATAAATAAATTCAGTTTAATTTTATACCCTGAAGATGCTTGACTAAAGCGAAACCGGTCGGTATTATAAAAATTAAATAAATCGTGGTTGAAAACAAAGTTATTATTTTATTTCATTCAATATGTCAAACCACAAAGTGACTGCTTTCTATCAAAATATATAAAAAAACAACAAATAAATAAAAAAAATAAAAAATAAAATAGAAAATATTGTCACATATGCAATACCAAAATTAAAATAATTAATACATTTTCTTGATCTAGCCTTGTTATCACTTTATCACCCTGCCATGTAGGTGTGTAATTACTAATTAGGTACGTATTATACTAATAACATTTTAATTCATATTAATTATTAAGGATATTATATTCAATTGAAAACCGGTATATAAGGAATATCAACGCCTTGATTAGTTCACTTGGCTTCAGTTATCCGATTCGGATGTAGATTTTTCTTTGATTGTTTTCTTGTTTAGTTCACCAACAATGTCTTTTAAAATTGTAATAAAGTGTTTTCTAGTATTGGCTGTCAGTTTAAATCTTGCTGAGTCAACATTTTTCCGTAAGTCATTATATTATAATAAAATTTTGTTTGTCTTAACGGCCTACATGTTTAAGAGGAATATAAACGATAGAAATATTTCGAATCTCGTGCCTGCAAAATTTTAAAATTGAGCGTCTTTTTGCACGCCGGTAGTAAGCGAAAAAGGGGTTTTTATTTATTTTTTTGCATAATTTCATAAGAACGAAAAAAAGTTAGAACATGGAAAACCTCAAAAATAGTCTTAGCCATTAAGGGGTATTTTTTAAAAATTGTTTCTTGTATTACTTCATAGTTAAGTCATGAAAAAACTTTTTTTTTGTGGTTTACACTTATATTTTTTGTTACGTAAATAATAATTTTATTAAAATTCCAATACATAGAAAAGCTAGTAAAAGCTTTGATTCATCAATAGCATATTTTTTGATGTTCATACTGTAAGCCGATTCGTCGTAAAGATTAATCAAAATAGTATCTAAATAGGATTTCACATATATATTTATCTTAAAGGGGTAAAGCTCCCGGAGAGCGCAAATAAATTTTTGTTATTTCTTTAGATTTAAATTAAAAATAATATAAGGTGTATTTGCGGCACATTCCAGGGTGGAAGATAATCTCAGTGTATCGTAGTGTAAGTGAACCATTCAGAATGAAAACGTTGCTTGAAATGGCTTTAGCCGTGTTTGGTAACTTGATCTAAATAGTCAGGTACCTCCCCACCTTCTTGTTCCCCAACTTCTTCCCCTCACTACTATCTCAATCCTTGCAAAATAACCCAATTGGAGAAACCAAAGTCTCACTGGCTCCGGGCGGTTTGGACTCTAGTGCGGAATTAACATTATTTTAATATTTTTTAATTGCAATATAAAAAGTTACACATATACAAACATATTTTACAAAATATTATATTAAAGGACGTTTTTGGTCATGTATACCTTATCAGGAGGAGCTCTTGTGCCTGATAAGGGAGCCACGATTCTTACTTAGCTTGTAAGTTATAATATGTTTTGCATAAAATATCTAATTTTTACTGTAATTTTTTTTTTTCAAAAATTGTTTAATTTTATTATTTGTTCTGGTTGGTTGATGATACAGCGTAATTCATAAGGGAGGTTATTATAGTTTTTTATGGCTTAGAAAATATAATGATTTTGCATTTGAGTTGTTTTAAAATTACGTGTAATAAATTGGTTTCCATTTCTCATTAGTTTGTAAAATTCTTGATATTGTTTGTTATTTTTTTCTTTACACATCTTTATAATGGAAGCTTGCTTGAATATGTATCAACATTTGATACTGGAAACAATTTAAAAAGTGATTCTGTTGAGTAGGTGGATTTTTTAAATTTATTTATTACTTTTTAATGGAAAAAGAGACCTTATATTTCTATATTTTCTTAATATTTTAATCGTAACATGCAAAAAGTATTAAAAACCTAAAATAATTTGATTGGCGCCATTTGTGAATGTGTAGATTATAACGTACGTGACGTTTAACCTTAAATGCTAACGCATTTCTTTTGCTCATTTCTATACCCAAAATAATGTTTAGATCCATCCGTAATGTATTTTCGTAGATATATGTATGACAAAGTTCTAACATCAAGCATTTTAAATAATCATTTAATTTACAAGGTTCTATCGTCACTTACATTCTCTATTATTTGTAACTGATACGAGTAGTTGATAGTTTTTACGAGCCGCATTATAGTTCGTCAATTTGGTTGGATACGTTTCTAACCTCGCCTTACCATGTTTTGAGGTTTCAAAATTTGCAAAGGCGATTTTTCTTAATCTACGAGTAATTAATATTTTTTATTTATTTTGAGGTTCAATCTTGTGTAAAGTACCTCTTTTAGTATATCATATTTTAATGGAAAATATTTAAATACGATATGGCCCTAAGTTTGGAATGGCATTCGGGAAATATGATTAGAATCTTATGCAATGAATTATTTTGCCTTAGCTGGTTGCAAATAGTGCTATTTGCATTTGAGGTATGCTGTAAAATGGTAAGTATTAAGGGTCGACCGAGATCTCGGTCTCAAGATCTCGGTCTCGGTCTCAGTCTCGGCATTCTCGGCTACAAATCGCCGAGATTCTCAGCCATAACCGAGACCATTGTAAGTAGGTACGGTATAGGATAATGGGATTCAAATCTACCGCACGCGCCCACATTCGTCACTTGGTGTCAGTGTGTGAGAGAGCTGTCGATTTTCGAAATCCAACTTATGGGCAGCTCATGATTTCATAGACGTGGGAGATGAGCCAATGACCAGCGACGAAAGCAGTTCAAGTGCTGTGATAGAAATAGCGCTTGATAGCTTTCTTAGAGAGCCAAGACTGCAAAGAAATGCAAATATTTTTGAGTATTGGTATTCTTCACCATATCAAGTATTAGGCCTGCAACAAAAAAGTTTTTTATCAGCACCGCCTACTAGTGTAGCAAGTGAACAGCTCTTTAGCAGAGCTTGTCTCTTTGAAGGGTGAAAACGCAGGAAAATTGCTTTTTATTTGCTACGACATCATATTGTTCAATTTTGATTATTAAAACTATTTAAAACAAATTATTATTACATTCTTAAATATACTATATTATGCAAAAATAGCGCATTTTCATTTTTTTCCCTTTTATCTATTCTCGGTCTCGGCTCTCGGTCTCGGCCGAGATTTTAATTTATTCTCGGTCTCGGTCTCGGCCGAGAACGAAAAACCTGTCTCGGTCGACCCTTAGTAAGTATACGCCCTATTTAAATATTTTCCTTAAAACATATTCAATTAAAATATTTTACGTAAGATCCAACGTAAAAATCAGAAATTGGTAAACAGATTATGAGAAATCGTCTTTGCAAGTTTTGTCACCTCATATTTCAGAAAACGGTAAAGCGAAGTTAGAACCGTATCCAAATGAGGTGACGCAATTAAATTTATGAGAAAAATGAGAAGAGATTAAAACAACCATTTATAAGCAACGGATACAATCTGTTGTTAAACTACGATAATTACTCCAACAACAGTAAGAATTATTGCAACAACAATGCATTTATTATAAATGTCGACAGTATGTACGTACTCTGTTTTATTTTTTATTAATCATTATAACCCAGGAGGACTTTTTCATGATTTTTATATTTTACATAAATTGGTGCACGATACAGAGAAAAATGATTTTAAATTATAGACTGCAACATTGAAATAGTTTTTGCAGACAACATAAAAATGTACCTACCTACATATACATACTGATAATAAGTCATGTTTCAACTCGACTATTGGGCATCTATTCTGTCTGTAATTTTTTTTGTTACAGTTTGTCAAATAAGAGAAGAAAACTTAGGAGGGCGCCACTGTTGTTCAAAGGGCTAAAATATGACACATGGTGTAAATGTAAAGCTGTGCAACCTACATTTTTGTAAAAAAATATAAAGGCATAATAGTGAAAAAAAATATTTCTTCATTGAAATATAGATTTTACTGATTTCATTATTACAATAGAGAACTCCAGTCTAATTTTTTTTTATTGAATAATGACCTTCTAACTTAAATAACTGCATATTTTTTTTAGAGTTAGTTTTAAAAGTTAAAATAATTGTCAAAGTTTTGATTTTTCAAGATCCCCCGAAAACCACCGCAATTGTATTGTGAATCGTGTAACGTCATCACTCCTGAAAAGTTATTTTTATTTTCAACAGGTATTGCCATTGTGTATGATAATTGTACGGAAGAAAGATGATACTATTCGATAAGTTAAAACATTATTTAGGTGGAATTATTTTCTCATTATATTATATTTATTATATTTTTGAATATTATTACGGGAGAGTGATATAAAAATTGTTTGATATAATAATTTTTTTAGCTTTTAAAATCAATATTATCTCAAACGGAGCATCACCCGCACACTGCAAAAATTGTAAGGCAAAAAGGATACAGGGGATACTGCGCCTACCAGCTGATCGACGACGGCCATTTTGAAATCAAGGTTCGTAGAAAGGTGAGCCGTTCGCGAACGAGTCGGCTCAGTGACCCGAATCTTCATACGGATCCGTAAGATCCGGTTCCGTAAGACCGATCTTCAAAGCTACGGACACACTTGCTCGCGGTTCGCGGATCTTTGCGAACGAGTGAGCGGGCAGCAATTGCTACTAGGTAGTATGCTCTTTGGCTTCTAATAAGAAAGTGTGTCCGTAGCTTAATTGAGCCGATTCACTGAACCGGATCTTTTCATTCTCGTTCAACTGAGCCGCTTTGCCCATCTCTTGGTAGCATTTTGTTGTAGCATAATACAATTTTTTCGTACAGTTTAAAGTTTTTCAATATTTAAAAAATAGAGACAAACTAATAGAGATCTCTTATTTTTGATACTGAATAATTTAGGCTTAAATATTGTTTCAATAAACACAACAACTAAATCTCTATAAACAGTATGAAATAACGAATAACACGAAATTTTGTTAATATTGATGGCTTGTGTCATACCTACATAATCAAAGTTACAATACAATGACTGGTGACGCGTGATGTCAGCACTAACCATTCATTAACACCAACTTTACAGTGTGTTTTGACGAGAGGTTCAAAAATGCACTTTTTAATATTTTTTTAAGAACTCTACGTTTAATATTATGAAATAAAACTTATATATTCAGAATCAGCGTTCATTGGTCTATATGAACATATTTTTTTAACTGGAGTTCCTTATTGCATATAGGTATACTATGCTTTTAAAATTTTGTGTTAACGTAATGAAGAACAACAATATTGTAATAAAATATAAAGCACACTTTAGGAAATGCTCACATTTATTTAATACTAGGTTAAGTACCTAGGCCCTTAGATCGTGTCTCTAATTTTAGATCTAAATATATTTAACTCATTCAGATCTAATAGTACTGTAACCAAACTCACCATTAGTGATTCTTCCTTTCTACCTACTATTAAATAAATTCAAATTTATGTTATATTAAATGAAAGCAAATCACTTTGTAAAACACCATTTAATCAAATTTATGTCATTAAGTTATCTTAACAACAGTGCTTCTTCGATTTTATTTTATTTTTCTTTGAGAACAAAAATAGTTTTTTAAAATGTGATCACAGTGTTCTCCATATTTAGTGTCTCTCTCTCTCTGGTTTCAATCCTGGGATTGGTTTGCAGCAATTTCATCTATTCGTTTCTTCCACTCTTCCCTGTCTTGTGCGGCTCTTTTGAATTCTGCATATGATGAGCAGGTCCTCCAGGTACTCTCGGCGTGGGCGTGCCCTAGCGTTTGTCCCCTCGGTCATACCCTCCATTATGGCATGCAAGAGGCCTAAAAGTTCCACTAAAGAACACCAAGGAGTTTGTCTACCTCGGGAGCAAAATAACATGGGACGGTCGGTCTAAGTGCGAGGTCGACAGCCGTATACACCAGGATAGGCTTGCATTCAATAAAAGGTCGAAATTTAGTGTCATTGCGCTTTAAGATAATATTTGGCAGTTAAATTGGTGTTGCCAGTCTACAAATTTTGTAGTTCGTAATTTGGGAGGCGGGAATGGGTACCGCCACCCCTGGAACCTTTATTGGATAACCAACACCTCTGCCATAGGTCACCCCAAGTGGTTCGCTACATTTGGTGATTTAGCAGGGGTGCACGGGTTCATGGGGTGAGGTTTGTCTAGGTCTTAGAGGCGGATGACCAAGACACACTGAACCCCAGATTCCTACCCACCCCTTCAACCCTTTTCCTTCCCAGAACTCTCCTCTCCTTCCTTTCCTTAAAAAAAACCCTCCACACAGCATCCCCAAAGATGGCCCTGAGGGAAATTGTTTTCCTCAGGGCCTCCTGTGTGGAGCTCAGGTAAAAAAAAAAAAAAAGTACCATTTTTCCGTTCCGGTTCCGGTTCTTATCGGTGGTTCCAACTTTGAGCTGTCAAATCAGAATTAGCATGTTATGTTGTTATGTTACCTACCAAAAGACTGACAAATGAATTGTCTTTAAAATGGTGGCATTTCTTTGGACATATTTTATAATTCCTTATTTAGTATACAGAAATGAAAGGTGAAATTTTTATGCATTATATTAAGTGGGTAGGTATTGAAGTAGCTACTTACAAATCTTGGTTTTAATTTATTAAATAAGAGAAAATTAGAAAAACACTTTTTTTGGACGTGAGATGCAGGTACTACTGTTCACAGAACTACTAGTTAAGGTATCGCGTCGAACACTGTATCAATCGCAGTAGTCATAGAGATGCATTACTTGCACATAGCATGTTTTTAAATCTTTGTTTGACATTAGAAAAAAAAGTTCCAGTCGAATTTAAAAAAGATAAAATTTTCGTCCTTTCAGGTTTTTTCTAACTGTTTTTTTTACATTATGTGGCTCCACACAGGAGGCCCAGTACGCGCGTCGTGAACAACGCGAAAATGCATATTGTATTTTATTTTGTGAATTTTAATTGTTAATTTTGTGATTATTATAAAAGAAACTGAATTTGCTCCATTAAACAATACAACCATATCCGAAAAGGGGTTTATAAGTAGGAGAGTTTGCACTTGAAAGTGATTTTTTATAGACCTATCAGATACTTTATTTTTTTCTAGGCTTTTTAAAAGACTTGTATAAAAAATGACCAATATTTTTAAGGGCTAAGGTACGAGTATGTTCCACACTAATATTAAAGTATCTAACACTTCTAAAGGTAGCCATACACGTTAGGGTTTGCATGATGGTTATGACCGTACATGCTTAACCGACAGGCATAACCGAGTTTAATAGTGGGCATACACGTTAGGGTTTGCATGAACAATTTCCTATTAACTCTCAGTCAAAGACAGTTGCAGCTACGTGACGGTGTTTTGTAGGACATTTATTGACTTGTATTTTGTAGGACATTCACTGCCACAGCACATAGAAAACTGAGAACTGTGCATGCATAACCGAGCGGGCGCCACACACGCTCGGTTATGCATGCGCGCATGCATAACCGAGCGGCAAAAATATGTATTTTGATATTTGCTAGGTTGCATGTACATGCATCGATAACTGTACAGTTTTATAGCATACACGCTAGGGTTTGCATGATGGTTATGCATGTACATGCATAACCATCATGCAAACCCTAACGTGTATGGCTGGCCTAAGCGATCAAATTTTCGAAAAAAAAAAGATTTTGTATTATTTTACATTATTTAGTATGGCTTCATCTTAATAATAAGTTGGTAAGGACGTCAAACGAATTCATTTGCCGTGTCGATTTTTTTTACTCTGTTATGAACAGTATATAGACAAGTAGTTTTTTCATTGATTCATTTTAATGAAAATATCTTTTATAATTTTGTTATTCGGTCGTACCTACAATCTTTCTGCGGACCCCTTCGGAGACATTATTTATATTTTGTGTAAGTAGAGATACCGTATGTTCTCTAAACTGACTGCATATTGTATATTGGGGGCCAACTTTCGGAGAGCAACTGTTATGGAATCGTATGAGTGGTATAAGAAGGTTCATAAGTGATGTTGACATTATTGTTGCAGTAAAATGTATGTTTTAGTTCGCGTGACTACATCAGGAACATCAAATGAAATCAATTGCATGAAAGCAAAAAAAAGGAATTCATACTTTTTGCAGTTGTTGGTCTTGCATGTTGAATATTAATTACATGTAAAAACGTTTGTAACAAATAGTTAATACCAGAGGCGGCTCTAGGGGTCCAGAAGTGAAAGGTTATTTAAAAAATATGGATATTTTGATACAATATCAAATTAATACGATCTTTTGTTCATTCAATCTCACGAGTTTGAGTGTCAAATTGCATTTAATATAATAAATTATTTCATGCGAGAAGCGTACAAAATGCAAAATTAACCTGTCTTTATCGAACCATATCTTTCAGACGCATAATATACATCATGCTCTCTCCCTCGCGGCAATGACCCAAAATGTCTTCGGAATCCGAAATCATTTTTACTTTGCGACAAAGTGCCATCTCGTTTATTGTAAGGCGAATAAAGAGATAGAAGACATGATATTGGGATGTATGACGTAAATTGACCCAGCCAATCATAGTGCGTAGAAAAGAAAGCTTCCATTTAAGACGTTAGATGTCACTACTAGCCACTGCCTACTATCTTGCGTTGCATTTAAAATACATTAGAATAATACTTATTAATTATTCAAAGCAATCAGAAACATTAATGATTGCCGTATTTTGTCAAATAACTTGTTGAGATTAATCATATGGTGTCATGATAACCGCTTGCAACTTAACCCAAGCAAATGTCAAATTATGAGGTTTTATCGAATAAAGAATCCTATATTTTTCGATTATTCCATTAACAATATGTCGTTAGTATCTGTCTCGGAAATAAATGACTTAGGTATTTGGTTTGACACGAAACTCAACTTTATCAAGCATATAGAAATAATAACCAATAAAGCTTTGAAAATGTTGGGATTTATTTTAAGGGTATCTAGTGATTTTAATAATGGCAATACTGTAAAAACTTTCTATATATGTCACTAGTAAGGAGTCATATAGAATATAATTCCACGGTCTGGTCCCCAAATTATGAGGTTCATTCACATGCGATTGAAAGAATCCAAAATAAATTTTTAAGATATGTAAATTTTAAAATGGGCATTACTAGTGAATGCCTAAATTACGATAACCTACTTCGTTCATTAAATTTAATAAAATTATCTGATCGTAGAATCATTTTCGATTTAACCTGTTTGTATGAAATCATTAATTCAATGTTTGACACCCCTGATTTATTATATGTAATCTCCTTTCATACTCCAGGCAGGTCAGTCACAAGACAGTACCTACCATATTATTGCAGCAATTCTAAGTCAACATGTCCATATTATACTCCTATGCGACGAATTCAACAACTTGGAAACAAATACTCCGATGTTGTTGATATATTTAATACATCAATTTTAATATATAAGCATACCTTATTGAAGTTTTTTTCATCAAGTAGGGGAATGTGTTGATGAAACTGTTTGAATTGACTAGCATATTGGTGGTGTTTTGTCGGTTGAAGAAGAGAAGCTATTTTTGTAGTTTTTTTGTTTTTATATTTTGTGCCTGCATACTGTGTGGATCAAATTCAATATTATTTTTGCTTTATATTTGTTTATGTGCAAGTGTTGTAAACAGTCATTTCCTGCACTATTTACTAGTATAATTTCGTAAATATTGTTAAGTGTATATATTTATGTAAAAGCCTAAATGGGCGTAAATAAATAAAAAATAAATAAAACAAATACTAGTTGTTTTGATTTGCATAACATTATGTTTTACTGTCATCTTATAATTTTGGGAGGTGTGACCTGAAGGAAGGACCGCTAATGGTTAATACGCAATTTATCATTTTTATCATGCAAGTTTATAATATATATTTTCTTTCATTTCAGCTCCCTACTTCAAAGTTTGCAAACGTAATGACCCAAAGCTCGGCCAGTGTGTTGTGGAAATTGGGAATAAGATTCTACCGAAGCTCGCCTACACGGGCATCCCTGAGTATGGGATGGGGCCTTTAGACCCTCTGTATCTGGGCAAGATCGACATCATCAAAGGATCCTCTCTCGGCATCGTCCTGAAGGACACACGAGCCTATGGGCTAGGAACTGCCAAACTTATAGATGTCAAGTGAGTAAAGGTTTTATTTTTTTATTATATATTTAATAATACTACTATTCAATGTATAAAAACAGTTCATTATAAACATCATCTGTAGGTAATATAACCACAGTTTGATAATACCTTCAGAGGGCGAAACTTGTTTATAATAAACTGTTTTTATACATTGAATCCTAGTATTATTAAATATGAAATAAAATGAAATAAAAAATTGAAATGGCGTTCTACAAAATAAACTTAATGCCAATAATTAAGTGACTAAAGCCTCGATGACATTGAGCGAGTTTACAAGCTACTAGCCTGCGAATTTGCTATCTGCTAGTAAACTCGCTCAGTGTAATCGTATTACTACTACCAGATTGTGAACAATCTTTGAAAAAAGTTGAAAGGGGGTCAACTTTGTCCTTTACTCGAACAGCTGTTTTCGTATCTGTCAGCTTGATCTGGATTATTCGTTGTACAATCTGTTAAGGAGCCGGCAAAATTTGCTGTAGCTACCTATTTAATAGCTACTAGCAGTGAGCTAGCTGCAAATATCTCAGTTTTCCATAAAATGTTGACAGAATTAGTAGTATACAATTTTATTTCAGAAGTATTTTAGCATCATGTTGTTTAATATTTTGTGGATAAATATCATCGTGTTCAAGGTCAGCATCTGTTTCACGGTTAACCAATTTAGTTCCTTTAACATTTTAATTATTTTTGAAAATCTGTTTCGTCGAAGTATTATTCTCATTGCCCTGTTTTGTGGAATTTGTAACTTATTTTGTTCTCTTTCGTTACGTAGGAAAAGGATACTTGACAGTAATAGAATTGTGGAGTCATAATTAAATTGTAAATGGTGATTGCAGTTTTTCTAGAAATTTTTGGACGAATTATTCCCAAAATCAATTTTGAATTGAATTGAATCCTTTAATGGTGTATATTTTATAATTTAAAACATAAATAAATAAAGTAGGTCATCTTTACTAGATATTTGCTACATTTTTTCATTAAAAAATTATTTTTCTCTTGGTTAAGTAATTTGGCACTAAATCCAAATTTCATTTTTACGTAAAAAATTCCTTCCTATCCATTCACACATGAATACAATAATTTCAAAATGATTCCTCAAAGAAAATGGCGCGGTATTACATCCAGAACACAGAGAAACACTTTTTTATTGGCTTAGATTTTTGAGAACAAAATTAATTTTTATGTTTTAGGATCGATTTAAAGAAACAGCACATAGTGCAAGAATTCGAAGTTTTAATGACCATAAAAGGAAAATATAATATGGATGGCCAATTACTCGTTGTGCCCCTGAAGGGACACGGAAATTACACTGTGAAAGTAGGTGAGTTATGGATTTTGTTTCCCTTTTATTTGATTCCCTGTTTTTTTTAATTTTTGTCTCGCTTTTCTTTCATTCCAGTTCGCTCAACATCGTCGACGTTTCTAGTAATTTTTATCATAATTTATACAAGTCGTAATAGGATCAGACGAAACGGCGATCCCTCGACACTTCATCCCCCGAAAGTTGATTTCCCAGACAGTCGATCTCTCGGATAGTTGATCCACCGGACAGTTGATCCATCTACCAGTTGATCCCTTGGACAATTGTTGATCCTCCAAAGTTTATTTAAGTATTTGTGTTCGTGTGTGCCAGCATGAGTGCAAACCTATGAAAATATTGCTGTCATACGAAATGACATTTATAGATACCTATGTTTTCATCAATGTCCGACCGAAACAGGACTTTGCACCAAAACCGAAACCGAAACGGAAACTTCAGTGAATGTCTCAGTTTCGGCTGAAACCGAAACTGAAACTTTTTGAGACATGTTAAAAATCGATTGTTTACTGTTAATTGGCTTATTTTTACACTTATTCAGACAGTTAACACGTGTTAAATTAAATAAATAATAAAAAAAACAGTATTTGAAGTATGTGAAAAAAAATAATTTTTTGTGTTACTAAACATGTTAACTTCTCTTTCTGTTGACTTCGGGTGAGTTCGTGGCTCGTATGTCACCCGCCATCATCAGCAAAATACTCAATTAACGAGGTCCTTCTTTTAAGTGTTGATAATTGAAATATCTTTGTTCCAAGAAATGGTTAACATGTTTGTTAATTTTGATATGTTTTATAGCAGTAATATCGAAAAAATTAATATTTTTTTATATGCTTCAATTGTTTTTTTTTTATTTCATTTAACACGTGTAAAAAGAATTTTGTGATTGTAAATAGAATAAAAATTAAAATACTCAATTAATGAGGTCCTTCCTTTAAAATGTACGTGTTGGTTATTAACAAATTTTAGTTCCAAGAAGTAGTTAACGTGTTTTGTTATTTTTTTATAAATTTTGTTTGTTTTATAGAAGTAATGTAAAATAAATATTATTTTTTCAAATACTTCAAATATTGTATTTTTCTTTATTAAATTTAACACGTGTTAACTGTCTGAATAAGTGTAAAAAATAAGCCAAATTAGTAAATTATTATTATTGTTATTTACTGTTAGTAAACAATCGATTTTTAACATGTTTAAAAAAGTAAAAAAGAAACTGATGCCGAAAATAGATTTTTTTGCCGAAACTTGTCGAAACCGAAACCGAACCTTCGGTCGGTCACTAGTTTTCATATTTACAATAAATAGTTATTGTGATTTGTGTCATGTTTTAACATTTACAATAAATCGTTATTGTGATTTGTGTCATATTTTCATATTTACAGTAAATCATTATTGTGATTTGTGTCATGTTTTCAAATTTTCAATAAATCGTTTATTGTAATTTGTGATGTATTTTCATATTTACAATAAATAATTATTGTGATCTGTGTCATATTTCCATATTTACAATAAATCGTTTTTGTGATTTGTGTCATGTTTTCATATTTACAATAAATCGTTAGAGTGATTTGGGTCATGTTTTCATATTTACAATAAATCGTTATAGTGATTTGTGTCATGTTTTCATATTTACAATAAATCGTTATAGTGAGTTGTCATGTTTTCATATTTACAAGCATTATTGTGTTAAATATACTTTGTGATATACTATTAGAAAGTTATCATTGAAGAAGTATCAAAACAAGAATCTCTGAGAAATTATACACTTATCATAAAATAACCGTACGATGTTATAATCGCACTTATCATAATATATTGCCAGGACCAGATTTATTGCACCCTTTAATTTTTATTCATTTTTGTATTGGATCAATGCATTTAAATTTTGGAGGCGGGTATGGGTACCGCCGCCCCGGGAACCATTAAATTTATTACCAACACTTACGCAGTATGTCCCCCATCTAGTTCGCTACGTTTGGTGACTTAGCAGGGGTGCCCGGATGCATGGAGTGAGATTTGTCTGCAAGGCAGGCCTGATCGGATGATAGATTCACACGTCTGACATACTGACCCCCAGATTCCTACCCACCGCTGATATCTTTTTTATTCCAGAACTTACTATCCTTCCTTTCCTCAAAAACATAGGCCCTGGAGGAATAATTTTCCTCAGGACCCCCAGAGTGTGTTCAACTAATGAAAAAAAAAATATTTATATGTAATCAAATATTGCCCACTTTGTAAATAAATAACGACGATTTTTTTTCAGATAAGTCACATTGTGTTTATCAGTACGATTTTGAACTGAGGAAAAACGAAAAAGATGGACTTATATATCCTCACATTCCCGACGGTGACTTGAAATGCAAGTTTGGAAAAATGACATTCAATATGGAAAATTTGTTCGGAGGAAATAAAGCTCTTGGTAGGTGCCAATTTATTACATTAATAATATTTAATATTTCAATTACACACGGTGTCTAGAAACTAATGGTACAAACGGGAACCTGAAAAAAAACTTTTTTTCTTCCTTTTTTCCCCTTAGACTAATTACAGTTACTTAATACAGTTTTCATAGAAAACGTTATGTCTCCCTTAATATAATGGTTATAAATATGATCTAAACAGTGTTAGACAGGAAAAACACCACGCTTTATGCACACCTTTATGTATCCAAAGTTTCCCGCTACAATTTGAAAAAAAAATGAAACTTTGAAATTTTTTAATTAATTATTTTTACGTGAAACAACAAAAAACGGAGTTATTGGTAACGTTTATAATACATTTGCGTAATAAAATATATATCGTTTTTATTGTTATTCGATAAAAGTAATTTTAATTAGAAAAACTTAGGGTGAGCCATTTTTAGAATTTTTTTATGTTTGCCTTCATAATTTTTATATTTTAAAAATTATATGTTTATTTTGAATTATAAAATTTGAAAGAGAATTTTATCGCCTTTCACAGTTTTTAATTTTAGGATACGTTCAGAAATACTTCATTTATTTGGATTTAATTGGAACGCCGAAATATTTTGACGGAAATATTAGGCTCGAGACCTGAGTGGTTAAAGGTTTAAAAAAAAGTTTTGTGGAAATGTCAACGCTTCGATGCATTTTAAAAGACAATAAATAGCTGATAATAAGTTAGCGCTCTGTGTTTTCAAATTTACCCAAAAAATCCGTCTCGGTTTACACGAAAACGAAAGGTCAAATTAAAAAAGTCATCATAAATACGACTCCAAATCTGCCTTAGATTCTCAAGTTTCCCGCACTAGTACACCTATTCAATTTTAAATTTGGGAGGCAAGACTTGCCAAGTGTGTGGGTACCGCCGCACGGTGGATGAAATTTGAGGGCTGGCGCGACGTTGACCCCGGATCGGCATGTAACCGAAATGATTTACTAACTATTTGTTGACTATTACACTACTGTCGACTATTAGACTACTCTTTACTATTGGACTATTGTTGACTATTATACTACTGTTGACTCTTAGACTACTGTCGACTATTAGATTACTGAAGACTATTAGGCTACTGTCGACTATTAGAGTACTGTCGATTATTAGACTACCATCGACTATTAGACTACTGTCAACTATTAGGCTACTGTCGACTATTAGGGTACTGTCGACTATTAGAGTACTGACGATTATTAGACTACTATCGACTATTATAGGTACTACTGTTGACTATTTGACTACTGTTGACCATAGGACTTCTGTTGACTTTTTGACTACTGTTGACTATTAGACTACTGTTGACTATTAGACTTGTGTTAACTATTAGACTATTGTTGACTATTAGACTATTGGTGACTATTAGACTAGTGTTTACTATTGGGTTGCTCTTGATTTTTAGACTACTGTTAACTATTAGACGTAATTCATAATGAACTAGCGTGTTCCCGGCATGCGTTGCTATGCCACTTAATGAAGAAATTGTTTCTCCATTCGTGTCCTTTCCCATTCTTACCGTTCCCTTTCCGACTCCCCTTCCTCTCACGCATTTCCTTCCCCTTATGCGTTCCCACCCCGCCTTTTCTCTCTCCACTCCCCTCTCCCGCTTCCCCCGTCCTCAAAACCCCCCTCCCGAGTTCCCCTTCATTCTCGCATTCCATACATTCAGTCCCGGTACATTCAGTTTTCAAACAGCTCGCGTGCTAATTCCAAATTTTTTATAAAAATTTCATAATGCCAGAGCTCGCCAGTATACATAGAAACCTTCGCTGTCTTGCTCACAACAACTCACCAAAGTTTCCTCGCAATCGGATGAACAGTTTAGCAACACATTTTCATTACGCCAGAGCTCACTATTGTATATAGAAACCATTGCGGACATGCGCACATTAAACCCCCAAAGTTTCATTGCAACCGGATGAACGGTTAACAACGCATAATTTCATGATGCCAGAACTCACAACATAGAAACCATCTTGGGCATGCATACATCAGAATCCCAAAGTTTGATCGCAATCGGATGAATGGTTAGCAACGCATAATTTCATGATTCTAGAACTCACTATTGTATATAAAAACCATCGCGGGCCCGCGCACATTAAATCCCCAAAGTTTCTTCGCAATCGGATGAACGGTTAGCAATGCATAATTTCACTATGCCAGAACTCACTATACGGGCATGCGCACATCAAATCCCCAAAGTTTCATCGCAATCATGTAGTTCTATGTATGTAATATCGGTAACTCTAAATTAATACTACTAGCGCCATCTGTGTTTTTCACACCTAACCAATAACTAATATCACAATAAATGGTGTGTTTACTGGCGATGTGTAGGATTAGCCGGAATGAGTGGTTGAACCCAAGTCCTTTGCGGGAAGCGGATCCCACCCGTACTCCGATTTCAAACTAACTACTCCCAGAGAAAACGAATCCGAATGCCTCTAATCAACTACTTTCAGGGAACTTGGACCCTAATCGGGGTCAGTGCCGTGCATCTCGGCACCCGCCAACTCGGAAACTGAAACAACTCCAAGAACTCGAGTTCTTTTAACCCGTTTAATCACAGAAGACCATATTTGTCGCGGCTCACGTAGGTTTCGTAGAAATCGTTGTACCTCCCTTACTATTAAAGTGAGAAGTATGATCTAAACGGTGTCGGAAAGAGAAAAGAACACGCTTTATATTCAAAACAAAAAGTTAACCACAAAATAATTAAAATGTACACCTTTATGAAACCAAAGTTTCCGATGGCAATTTAAAAAAAAAATTACGAAACTTTCAGAATTTTTTAGAATTATTTTTCCATGAAACAACAAAAAAGTGAGGTGACAATAACGTTTATAATTCACTTGTCTAATTAATTTTTTTGACTTATTTTTTTTTGTCAGTAATTTTAGTTAGAGAAAATGTAAGGTGAGCTATTTTAAAAACTTTTAAAAGTTTGAATTCAAAATTATACGTTTTTAGATTTTCACGGCCAAAAGTATTTTCGTTATTTATTTTTGGGGTGTTATGCCGTGTTGCGCTACCTCTTTCTTTAGCCAACGTTTCGGTCAGCGTTGCAAGGTCCATCATCAGGGCAGATACACATCTGCCGGATCTACCCTGATGATGGACACTGCGTAGTACATCACATTTCTAAAACAGTTTTTAATTTACAAATATTATAATTATTTGGATTTTATTAAAAAAACGGAAATATCTAATACCTACTGACAAAATACCCCCCAATTTTGAAGGGTTAAAAAAAAGCACGACTCGAAGGCCTCCGACAAAATGCAGAATATACCATATCTATGGTACATACCGGTAATTTTTTTTCTCCAATCACTCATTTTTTTTTACATTTCAGGTGATCAAATGAATAGCTTCATGACGGAGAACTCGGATATCCTGGAAAAGGAATTGAATCCTCCAGTTGTCCATGTGATGCAGGAAAAGGTGATGAAGGAGGTCAACGCCCTTTACCACTCCATACCCTTCGATGAAATTCTTCCTCTGTAAACATTAAATCAATATAAGTGTGTAACAACAATAAATCGTTTGCAAAGTGGTTGCGATTTACTTAATTCGTTAAAGATATCATTTTAACAATAAAACTGTTTTCATTTTCTTAATGGGATGGCCTCCGTGGTCGAGAGGAAAGGCCCTCGACTAGAAATCCGGCGAACGCGGGGCCAAAACTCTGAAAATCGTATTTTATTAATTTGTGTTATTTCATTTTTTATTTGAGAAAGATCAGCATTCAAAATTGAATCGTTGTTTGAAATAGATTTAGTCGTGTTTGGTGAATATCCGTGTAATATAATATTTTCTGAATATCCAAGTACTTTCCCGCCTTCCTCTTTCCCATCTTTTTCCCCTCACCGCTGCCTTTGGTCTCTCAATATAATTGGAGATGCCACAGCCTCACTGGTTTCAGATGGTTGAGAGCAGTCAGGGCTGGAAAAAAAAACCTAATTTACCATTCAACAATAAATAATATAGGTACACTTACAATAAATTTATAATGCCACCAAAATAATAAAAAAATGGTTGGTAAGTATTCATTTTTAAGACAAAAAACAACAAGTACTTTAAGTACAGCCTCCAGTGGAGGATTTTGTGAGACGCAAGTAAAAAGGAAAAGAAGAAGATGACAATGAAGAAAAAGAAATTTTTTAAGTTGCATACTATTCAGATCTGCCTGTGAATGTAACTAAATCCAAAACATGCGATGTATCGGTTCAGAATTACTGTTTTCTGTAAGTTTATACGTGAGCGTGAGATCAAGAGTATCCATAACCGAAGAACGAAGTGTAAATGAGTTAGATACAATAATTTAATAACAATATATGTATTTGTGATGTAACGACTATGGAAAGATTCCGGATCCAATACTATAATGCATGCAGAATTATATTTGGATGCAGAAGGTACAGCAGCGCATCAACAATGTTTACGGAATTAGGATTCCATGGATTCGCCAGCCTGATGAGACACTGGGTCACTGGATCCAGGTTGTGGCTAATGGCCTCCAACAACACGCTGGTGACTGCAGCCTTCCAGCACCAAATTCCACTGCAGTGAGCGCTGGACCCGAGCTCACACAAGTCCGCGCCCTGCATAATAATGGATTTTTTTAAAACATTTTTACTATTTTTTTATCCCATGCACTTGTTATTTTCTGTGTAAATATGAATAACTACATGGGACGTGTGGCATTGCACTATCCTCCCCGCATCCCATAATAAAGAATTATAATAATTATTCATGATTATTATAAAGTTGATCTTCTCCTGGAGAGTTCGTAAAACCAGAGTAAGGTTTACATCTCAACCGTGCGTTGAATTTTCCTGCGAAACAAAATATTTGTTATTTTCTCGTAAAATAGAAGGCACTCCGAAATCATTCGATAAAATGATGATCTACACCGATTTGAAAGAAAACTGATGTCGCCAAGAGCTTTCGTCTCCCAGGCCCAACGAAATTAATTGTTGTTCAATTAATAATTACGACAATCGGAAATGTTTCAATTTCACCCAAAGCAAACAAAAGAGTTTTATTAGGGCGCACGGACACGCCCATGTGGTTTTTCTCTATTTTTAACATTTTCTGGGAGCACTGGCCAGTTTTTTAAGCTATGAAAGTTTTTTCAACCAAGAAAACCCTTCCGCACCGGAGGGGGTAATAAACATACCCCAAACGAGAGTTTTTTGCGATATCTAAGTAATTACCCCTCTCCCCTCGCCGGATCCACAGTAAATAGGCCACTTACATCACTTTTTTTTTAAATTTCCGGTTTTGGCAAATATTCTAAGACATTCCGTATTTTTTTTATCGTATTTTTGAAACACTGGGGATTTTTTGAAAATTTCAATCCGAATCAGACCATTTTTTATAAACCGGAAAGACGGGACATAATTTTATGGGCGTGAAAAAACGATAATTACATAGCCGAAAATCATTTAAAAAAAGAACGTTTTCCACACGAATGGCACAGGGTAATAACGAGGCATACCAAAAATATTCGTTTCATAAATATTTTTTTCCTTGATCCATCTTATCTTAATATATAAAACAAAGTCGGGTTAGTTAGACTATTTATAACTCGAGATCGGCTGCACCGATTTTGATGATATTTGATTTGTTGGATTTGTCTCCACCCCGGATAACAGAATAACTATTAAAACATCGCAAAAATTCACGAAAAAGAGAGTTATGAAGAAAATTAATTTTTTCACACATTTTGTATGGAACGAATTCTCATATTTTGAAAGAACTGCATCAATATTGTGGTAGGTATAATATTTAACTGTGCGTGCATTCCAAAAATTCAAAAACGTCAAATGTCAATGCGTTGATTGTTTAGCTTTTGTTCTTAATCATATAATGTTGCCTCTCTTTCTTACACACTAAATGTCAATAGTCAAAAATGAGACAAACCGTGAACGTATGTCTCTGCACTCCTCCAAAGTAAAAATACAATAATAATAAATCTCCGAAATGAAACGCTTTTTTTTACGTAAGCTCCACTCAGGACCTACGTCATCTTAGGGGATGCTGTGTGGAGGGTCTGTTTAAGGAAGGGTGGGATAGGAAGTTCTGGGAAGGAAAAAGGCATGAGGGGTGGGTAGGAATCTGGAGGTCAGTGTATCCGGGAGTGAATCCATCCGTCCAACTGCCTTGACCGAAATTGACATTTTACCTTGACCTTTCCAGCCGGACTCTTTCGACGCATTTGTCGAGAGAATCCGGCTGGAAAGGTCAAAAGGCCTCCCTCAACCAGTCTGATCAGATCCGGCCCGCAGCAGGTGAGCAGACGCATCCGCCGCCAAGACCCGCACAAAAGTCACCCCATGAACCCGGGCACCCCTCCTAAATCACCAAACGTAGCGAACCACTTGGGGTGACCTATGGCAGAGGTGTCGGCTATCCAATAAATGGTTCTTTATTACTAAATCCAATGTAATATACGTGGGTACTTGTAAATTATAATAATAATAAAAAGAATATTATAAAATTTGATTTTGTTAAAATCAGCACCATAACCATTATACCTCTAAAACACGTACCGACATCTAAAATGTACGGGGTTCTCTTCACAATATCTGTCAAAAATTCAAACCAAAAAATGATAAGTTCGCAGAGAACAAACAATAAATCTAGTGAACGAATTAAAAAATTCGCCTGAAATCAAATACACACGAGTAATTGCACTCTCATAAAGATTATATATTGTATACATGTATGTGTTTTTACAGTTGTTTTATCAATGTTGCATGTTTAATTACTCATGATTATGTTACATGTGTATGTATACAAAAACTAATTAAAAAAAATTAAAAAAAAAAAAAATCAGTATGGAATTTTACAAAATTAATAGGAACATTTTCGGAGACGGGACATTTTCATGTAGTGACGTCACGAGCCCAAATAATGGATTTATTTATTTAAAAATAAAAATAAAACTGTACATTTCTAAAAAATTTTACAAAACATTTTCTTAATCTTAGTAAAAAGATCTATCTACATGATTTTAACCAAGTCGTTATGAAATCCATGCAAGTGGCCTATTGCGGATATAAAAAGTGAATTTTACTGGAAAGAGCTACAATAATATGTATTTCATTTACGCTTGATTCTGGACGAAGGTTGCTATCTCATCTTTGGAGATTCTGTGTGGAGGTTCTTTTTAGAAAATTAAAGGGAAGGAAGTTTTGAGATATGAAAGTTATGAGGAGTGGGTGGGAATCTGGGCTCAGTGTTTCCAGGAGTAACGGTCGTTTGAATCCATCCCTCCCACTGTGGTGCAAGGCGATGGGTCAAGGGAGTCTGGCTGGAGAATTCAAAAGGTCTCCTTCAACCAGTCTCTCTCGCCAAGAAGAAGATACGCAAATGCATCTGCCGCCAAGACCTAGATAAACCTCCCACACCAGTGGGTTCATAATTGACGGAAGCAAGAATTCATCCCTCCCACTGCAAGACCATAGGTTGCGAGAATCCTGTAGGAGAGGCAAAATGGTCTCCCTGAAGCAATCCCTCTAATTCATGGCCTGCCTGCTGAAAGTAGGCAGATCCGAGATCTGGAAAAACCTCACTCCGTGAATCCGGGCACCCTTGCTAAGTCACCAAAAGTAGCGAACCACTTGCGGTGACCCATAGCAGGGGTATTGGTTATCCAATAAATGATTAACGGGGCGGCGGTACCCATACCGGCTTCCCAAATTGAAAATTGAATGTTACTGAAAAAGGCAAAAGAAACATATAAGGGAACACAATCACTCCGTGATATATGGGGGACAGAATTAACCCCCATTCGGGTGATACTTGATTTTTAGGTATATTTATACTTTCTTTTATCTCATATTAGGTTCATCTTATTAAATTACAAGTTCAAAGAGCTATGCAAGTAATATAGAAATAATGCTTTTGGGATATAATCACTGAATAGTTTCCACCTTGACATAAATAAGTTCCCGCATTTGAAAACCAGTTTTTTCTGTTGGTATTCAGTAATTGACCACTGTGATCTCTAGCGTCAAGATTCCATTAAAATAATTAATTACTTCAATTAATCACTTTTAACTAGATCGGCATCTCACAGTTGACACAGTAAGTTACTAGCTACTAATTAAAATTGTAAGCATAATACAAAAATAATAGTAATATGCCTAATAACGTGTGAATAAAGATATTTGTTAAAATTATTAATTTATCAATGAACCATTCAGACTAATTGAAATTAGGTATTTGAAATGGCTTTAACCGTGTTTGGTGATCAGATTTAAATTGCCAGATACTTTCCCACCTTCGTCGTCTCCTAAACACTACCTTCATCCTAAGGCTGGGTTTAGACTCGTAAGTTTTTTCCTGTAAATCGCTCTTGTCAGCGATTTATGGCCAAATTACCAATGTAAACGACACCAAAAGTCACTTAACGTAATTTATAGCAAGTTACAGAACTTATTCTTTCGGAAGTTTTTTGACTTATAAAATCAGTTTGATATGCTAAGAGGCTTACCGCAAGAAATAGTTCTGAAATGCGCCGCGCACCGTTGCGAAATGTCAAAAATTAAATGACAATTGTTTTCGTAGAATTTTTTTCCTACAAAACTAGTATTTATTTCCACTTATTTAAGTTTTCTGGAAAATGAGCATCCTTCTATTCAATTATCGGTCCAATCCTTTCCAATCTTAATGTTTTTGTTTTTAACATTTACATATTTGAAATTTTGAATTCAAAGTCGGTTGCTGTCAGCAGATGACAGGTAGCTGTCATTCGGATAAAACAAAATTAATTGCCGCCTTTGACCACCTTTGACGGCATAAAAGCGCGTGGAGAATTGTTTAATCAAAGCCAAAATCTATTTCAAAACTTTATTGGGGCCTTTTCGTCTTTATTGGCAAAATCGCATAAATTTGACAGTAGCAGGTCGTTGTTGACAGGAAGCCATCTTACCGCAAATAAATTTACAGATGTAAACGGTGGCATGAGCATTTACACAGGTCGAACATCCGAACAACTTCCGTGATCATTAATTACCACAAGTCGGGTGCATATGTAAACGCTCGACTTGTCAAAATCTTATGTAATCCGTAAATTTCAATTACGAGTCTAACCCCAGCCTAACAATATACCCCGATTGGGGTTGCATTGTCTCACTGACCACAGACGGTTGGGAACGGTCTTATGCGGTAAATAATACCTAATTAGAATCACAGAAAAGAAATCGGAATACTTGAAAAGATATTGTAACAATATGTATACGCACTTTAGTATGTTGAGAAATAAATCTTTTTTACGAATTATTTTTAATAAGAGGCTAAAATTTCATTCATTTTTTTACTGGAAATAATGTCAGCAATCACTGGTTAAATTATGTCAAGTACGTCCCTTAATAACGAGTATATTTTAGGAATAATATGTCTTTATAGTTGGACTGTTGTTAACTCGCCGTTGATACGTTATTTATTTCCTGTTACGTTTTGCATACTCACACCGGTTTTGCTTTACATATTTATTGTTTTTGTTTCAAATTTGCAAGTCTCAAAGATGTTTTCAATGAATAATATTATTACATTTGTCTTTGGTGTTCGGTGGAGTGTTTCCTTTGTATGTAACTGTTCAAACCTTTAATTATTAATTTGTTATTGAATGTCAGACCGTAATCAAATTCAGATTAATCCCATTAGCATTCGTTTAATGTGCATAAAATTTTCTTGTTAACAATAAAAAGGGTGAGCTATTTACTTTTATGGCCGGGATTTACGTCAACGGTGACGTTTTTCTTCATTTTATAGCTGCTTGTCTTTTTATAAACATGTATATTATTCATAATACCCGACTTTATGCCCTACACTCAAGAATATTTTATCATATTGATCAAGTAAAAAATATGTAGCCAACTGTCAACAATTTGTAGTCTGTGCCCTTTGGAAGTAGTCTTGAGCGTTTCAAAACGAATGTAGAAAATACTAAAATAAGAAGATTTGCATTTATCTGTAAATTTTGAAGACCGCAAAATCTAAATGAAATTAAAGTTCAACTTTTATTAGAACAACCCTATTTTTATTAAACGACTTCGAAAAGGAGGAGGTTCTCAATTCGACTGTATTTTTTTTCAAATTAATAAATTACGTTGTATTAACCACTTAATTATTTATAAAAACTGACATGTTTCGTCAGCAAAGCTGACTTCCTCAGGGTTTTGACAGAACTAATTTTAAAAATAGACATACATAGGTAATAGAGAAAAATAATAGACATAAACACTAATAAAATTTTTGAAAGAAAATAATGTGTAAGAGACGAGGGGCAATATAGAACAATAAAAAAAAAAATTAAAAATTTTAAAAGGGGAATAGATTTAATAATGGGTCATTTAAAAACAATTTTTGATTATTAATGATATTTAAATTTGCATTAACACTCTTTCTGATCTCTAAAATTTCTAATTTATCCAACTGAAAGCCATTGACATTACAATGTATTAATTCTATTCCACTGTTAAAATTAAAGGTATGACTAGTTTCTATTAAATGGTTGGCAAACTCCGAGAAACTATTATTATTTAAAGCTTTCATATGCTCTTTAATCCTTATTTCAAAGTTTCTAGAAGTTTTACCTATATAAAAGAAATCACAATCATTACATTTCAATTTATAAGTTCCAGATTTTTTCATTTTTGAATCTCTATCTTTATTGTTTACTATGTAATTTTTAAGTCTATTGTTTGCATAAAATACAGGAATAATTTCATTAGGTACATTCTTTTTTATTGAATTAGAAATTTTATTATTAAAATACATCATTTTCCTCCATTTTTTCTCTTCTTTATCCTTTTGTATAGGGTAGATGTATGATCTAAGGAAATTATTCTTGTATTTTTTATTAAGAATTTTTTCAATTACATTGGAATTATAACCATTATTGATTGCAATTTGTTTAATAATATTGAGTTCTTTTGAAAAATTATTAAGAGATACAAGAGTATATTAACTAATCTATGAATCATAGAATGGAAAGCTGACATTTTTTGAGAAATTGGATGATTTGAGGTGTTATGGATTACAATATCTGTGTATGTATCTTTGCGAAAAATATTAAATTCAAATTTATTATTAATTATTGAAATATTTAAATCCAAAAAATTTATACTCAAATTTTGTCCAATCTCTACAGTAAATCTTATGTTTTTATGGAGTTTGTTTAAAAAATTAAGAAAAATATTAAGATGTCTCAATGTACCTGTCCAAACACAAAACACATCATCCACATATCTCTTCCAACAATGTACATATTTTAATAATAAGGCACCACTGTTAAAAATCCTATTTTCCAAATTATTTATAAATATATCAGCGACCAAAGGGCTAGTACTAGCACCCATTGCCAAACCATCTTTTTGTTTAAAGATATTGTCATTGAATTGAAAATAATTTTGTTTTAAAACTATATTAAGTAATGAATTTAAATCATGAGATAAATCATTAGATAAAATTGATGAAAATAAAAGTTCTTTAATAATATGTTAACATTCTTCAATTGGAATACTTGGAAATAAATTAACAATGTCAAATGATACTAATAATGCTTTGTCAGGGATTTCCAAAAGTTTTAAGTGTTCAATCAAATTAAATGAATTTTTAATCGTGTATTTAGGATGAAATATATGTGAATCCATAATATTTCTATTAATTGTTGAAGATATTTTATTGCTAGGAGCATTACAATTTGAGACCACTGGTCTTATTGGTTGATCTTTTTTATGAATTTTTAATAAACTATACAACTTAGGGACTTGTGGATTTTTTACAGTTAGTTTTCTATTTTTAATTAAATTAACAATTAAATCACTTTTACAATCTTTTAGAACATCCCTTTTCTGTTCTTGACATTTATTAACTGGGTTAATTTTTAACTTTTCAAATTTATCACCTTGTAAAAAATCCATTGTCTTTTCCACATAATCTTCTTTATTCATAATAATGACACTGTTACCTTTGTCAGCTTTAGTAATAATTAAATTATTTTCCCGTGTAGCTCTGGATATATTGATTGCAAGTCTTTTTTCTTGATTGTGTTGTTTTTCAGTGAAGTTAGGATTCTTGCTAATATTTTTTATGACTTCACCACATTTATATTGATAAGAAATATGTTGATTATTCAAAGCACAATTAACATCTACTGCTAACAACTCCAATTGTTTGTTATTATTATCAACTTGAAGATTATGGTTTAATCCTTTTGACAACAAATTTAACTCTTCCTTATTAAATTCATGTTTAGATAAGTTAATCACACGGTCATAAAATTTAAAATTGTTTATATTATTAACTGTTTTATTAGGAATATTATATTGATTCATATTAGAATAAGTTATTTCTAGAGTAGAATTTTCACATGTAAAATTAACATTGTCAAAGATATTCATTTGTTTTTCTTGAAAATTATCATTTTTAAAACACAAATTATTTAACTTCTTTATTAATTTTTGTTTCTTTTTAAAGGTTTTAATGCTTGCGATAAATCTAACATGGTCATCTAGTAAGTCCCACTCAACCGGGTGTAATGTGCTAGCCAAATCCATGTGTAAAATTTTTATTTGAAGTTTCAAGTTGTTACGTTTTTTAAAACTACATTTAGAATCCTCTTTAAGCCAGGCTTCTTTAGCTTTGTATGCAGAAAATGAACTAGATTTAATTTTAAAATTAATATAATTGGGAAAAACACGACATTTTTGACATTCACGTAGAAAAAATAAGTCAATACCTATAAGTCTATATTTAATCATTAGTTTCTTAAACATTTTTGCCTTTTTAGCCGTACTCGCTTCTACAATCAATTCTTCTAATAGTGCAAAATTATTTTGTGGTAACATTTTATATTCAAATTAATAAATTACGTTGTATTAACCACTTAAGTTTTTTTTTTTTTTATGTTTGTTACCTCAGAACTTTCGACTGGGTGAACCGATATTGATGATTCTTTTTTTATTTGAAAGCTGGTGCTTCCCGCGTGGTCCCATTTTAATTTGGTCCAGTTTTGACAATGGCATCCATGAGAAAATCATATAAGTCTTAAATTTGCATCAAGTATGTGCGCGACAAATGGACGAATAACTCAATATCACGCTAACCGAATTCGATGATTCTTTTTTTATTGGAAAAGATGTACTTCAAGGGTAGTTTGATGAGAGTTTGGTTAGGTTCTGATTATGGGATCCATGACAAAGTAACGGAACTCTCCAATTCTGAAGAACAAATTTACGATACTCGGCCGAATCTTAATCGAATTAGTGTACTTCAGATTCACTAAAAATCAAAAAATAAACAAAAATTTTAACAAAACAAAAAAACGACTTAAAAAAATGCACTAAAAAGTAAAAAAATAATTTCGTATTCTTCTACAACTTTATAATCAACTTACCTTTTCTACTCATCAATATGTAGGTAAATAGGAATGTAAACGAGGCAAGGAATGTGTGCCAAGACCGGGATGTTTGGCGGTCTGTCCTCTCTGCCTACCCCTGCGGGGAAACGGCGTGATGGTTAGTTAGTTAGTTAGTTTAACAAACAAAATAAGAAAGCTAGCCTATATCTTCAAGACTCTAAGAAATGCATTTTACAAAATTACACTAAAAACTGTATATTAGGTCCTTACATATGAAATTGGCGTTTTGTACGGGAGGAACATGAAGTCGATTTTTTTTAAAATATAATATATTTATTTAATCAAAGTATGTACCATTGCTATCTATGCACTTTTGCCATCTCATAGGTAGTTCATCGATCCCTTTACTAAAAAAACCATTCGGAGGGGAATCAATAAAATCTTTGAAGGCGGTTTGGACTGCCCCATCGGAGTTGAATTTTTTCCCTTGCAAGAAGTTATCCAAATTTCGAAAAAAATGGTAATCTGTTGGGGCAAGTCCGGAGAGTACGGTGGATGTCTTAGACATTCCAATTGAAGCTCTTCTAATTTGGTAGCCGTCTGTTGTGCAGTGCGTGGTCTAGCGTTCTAACGCGCGTTTGTTGATTTGTTTCACTCAATTCGTGAGGTACCCACCTTTCAAGCTTTTTCACCTTCCCAATTTGCTTCAAGTGGATTAAAACAGTTTTATCACCAACACCGCAGCCTGCAGCTAACTCGGACGTGGTTTGCGATGGATCCGCTTCCACAATAGCCTTCAATTCTTCATTATCAACTTTGGTCTCCGGCCGTCCACGGGGCTTGTTCTGCAGGTCGAAATTTCCAGAACGAAAACGTTGGAACCAAAAACGCACTGTGTTTTCTTTTGCGTCATCGTCGCCATACACATCATTAATCCTTCGAGCCGTTTCTGCAGCACTGGTGCTACGGTGGAACTCGTACTCGTAAATAACGCGATATTTCAAGTTTTCCATTTTGTAAACTAAAACTTTACTGACGCAAAGAAAAAAAATAATTAAGTAAAAAACAAATGAATTATAATTTTTGGAACGCAAATACATGAGTAAATAGCTGTGTAAATTTGATTTTGGAATTCTTAACCAAAGAGAAGATATTTGAGATTAAAGTTGCCAGTACGGCAAAACGCCAATTTAAAATGTAAGGACCTAATATTATGCTCTTATTTTTGGGGTTATTGTCACAAGACTACTCTAGAACTTTTAAATATTGCAAAAAAATTCTTTTAAAAAATAATGTTCAAGAAAATTTTTACGTATTGATCACAGTTTTTATACAGCGAAAACAAAATTATGGCAGTAAGGTAGTTGTACATAATACAGGCTCTGTGTAAATTTTTCAACAACATTATTACTGCAAAAAGATCTCAACAAGTGCGCAACACTAGAATGGGTTCGGTAATGTATCAGCCGGTATATACCACAACATCCTTTGGACATGAAGTTTTTCATATAAATCTCCGTTGCTTTATAATACGCTCAGTGAAAAAATAAAAACTATCGGTACATTAAATTTATTCAAGAAAGTGTAAGAAGAAGTGGGCCAAAATAGTTTGAGATTATTAGTGTTATCTTCGTCTTCAATGATATATTACATTGATGGGAATAACCTTCAAAAGTTTTAAAAAGAGAGTTGTTCTAATAAATATTGATTATATAATTTAATTGACGCCAGAAAGTGAATTCGCCATTATTTAAGAACAGAAATATCTGCTCTAATGTCATGAAATCACTAGATTTTTTTGCTTCATCATAATGATTTCACTCTAATTATATTTATGGCGTCTGCATTTTTTTCCAGGAAAATAATTGGTTGATATTTTTATTGATCGTTAACCTGGCGTTTAATTTATATGTTTATAATTTCCCTGTAATAAAATGAATAAAACACGTGTAATTTCGCAAAGAATGCCAGGATGATGTAAGAAAGGAACGTTCAGATGGTTTGGACATGTAGAGCAAAGAAAGGTATGACCCAAATGTGAATGGTAGAAGAAGTTGGGGACGCCCGAAGAAGACATGGCACTATCAAGTGAATCAGATACTTCAGTCGGGCCATGTCAAAAGTCGGAATAATAGAAGAGTACGTGTGAGAAGACGTATGAATGTTTTTGAAGCAAAGAGTGTCTGCCGAGACCGAATTGTTTGGCGGTCCGTCCTCTCTGCAAATCCTGCGGAGAAATGGCGTGATGGTTAGTTAGTCGCTATTAACCTTTGAATAGTCCTGGCAGCCTCTTTTGCATCCGTTTACCCTTGCCGGTTTCTTGCCGTTTCCTTTCAATCTTTAATTCCTGTACCTAGTGGTCCCAGCCAGAGATCGTATGTTTTCGTGGCGCTTAATAATGACTCGTATGACTCGTTTGTCGTTTATTTAACTCCATGCCCAGATCTTCCAACAACATTTTCTCAATGCAACCATATTATAGAAAAGCCTCTCTTTGGCTTCTATCCCCGATTGGCGTGCTTTTCGTGGACCAATTTTTTTCAAACACAGATCAGACGCCTCATGGAATATTTCGCCACATAAACCTTCACCCTAACCTAACCTAACCTCGACCTAGAACCCTCTTTTATCACTTAGATTGGAGTCTATATCAAACTCGTGCGAGGCCTCGAGGTCGTTCAGAGCCTTCGTTAGTGCAATGTTTTACTAATGTCCTTTTAACGGTGGCTTATTGAGTGACTCACAAAGAGCGCAGATTAATGCAGGTGGTTTATCATTAAATCATGCAGTTTTTATCAAATGCCTTTATTCACTTATTTCTCTTGGTTTATAGTCTGCACCGGGATTAGAGTTGAGTCAGTGACACTTCAGAAGCGAGCAGAATAACAACTTCAAAATGTTCTTTCCTACTGATTATCGGCTGTTTTTAGTTCTTGCAGTGGGAATTCTGTTCGTAGATTTGTCAAGTTCTAGCATTCGTAAGTAGTGAAATAGTGTCAATTTTTTAGATTTATTTTAATGATGCGTGAAAATTACCCAATAACTTTACTTAATTTTATTTATTATTATTTTTTTTTCAATTTTTAAATTTTTTGGTGTAAGTTTTGAGTAAATAATATAAGTTCAATACATAACCAAGAAAAGTAAGCCAAATCCAACAAATAAAACACACGGTTATAAGTTTTCTTGTCATTTCACAGTTGTCTTATGGTAAACAACCTGCTGTATTTTTATACGTGAATTTATACAGTTAGGTGATGCTTTTCATTTTATATTTGTTTTATTTAATGACAATATAAAAATATTAAGCAGTTTGTTTACAGTCCTCCTCACTAAGTATTCCTAACCCGAGGCGGACTGTATGTTGTTGTAAGGGTGCTGATCATGATTGCCTCATCTTTTGTTGATTTTCACAAAATAAACCATAAATAAAATAAAAATATTTATTATTATTTTTTAATTTATAAACTAACGTTTAGACAAGATTTTTATGCATAGCATATTTTTATTTTTATGCATTTTTGTGCTATGCATAAAAATCTTTACTAAACGTTAGTTTATAAATTAAAAAATTATAATAAATATTTTTATTTTATTTATCGTTTATTTTGTGAAAATCAACAAAAGATGAGGCAATCATGATCAGCACCCTTAGAACAACATACAGTATACAGTAACAACAACATACAGTAATATGCTATGCATAAAAATCTTGTCTAAACGTTAGTTTATAAATTAAAAAATAATAATTAATATTTGGCAAGTTTAAGTATTTCCCCAATAAATGCAGACATAATTTGTCTCGACGCCACCTAGCGAGGGATTTAACACTAACAATGTCTCTCTCGCAAAAATAAAGTTGGTTGTTTTCAGGTGGAAAAAATATAATAAGCAGTAATTGTTGAATGAAATACTAGTATATATTGAATTATTTGGCGGGTATTTGATAAGCCGCCATAGCTCAGTGGTCAGAGCATCCGACCGGCAATCAGAAGGACACGGGTTCAAGTCCCGTTGGCGGCATGTATCTTTTCTCGGAAGATTTTTCAATGTAAATGAGTGTTTCAGGCTGATAACTATTGCTTATAATAATTGTTAAAAATATTTGTTTGTTGTTTGTGGGCTGCGTTGCGGTTACTGCATAATTTTAATTATTTCATCATCTTCATGTTAACTTAGCCATAATTTGATGTCTTTTTTAAACTTTTGTTCTCTATGGTGTTCTTAATTTCAATTGGAAGGGCAATAGGTTTTTGTTGCAGGGAAATTATGGTTTCTTTGGCCAAAAGATGTATTTAATTTCGGGATGTTCAGTAGTTTTGAGGATTTCGTCCTTGTGGTGTAGGTGTGTTAGTCAGCAAAGTACTCATATTTTCTTTAAATTTGAGAAGTGTATTTTTTGAGGCTAGTTTAGTAATGCTAAACACCTTAAAGTTTAAAAAAAATTGATTGAGTTCTTATGGGTACTTTCAGAATTGTTTTTATTATTGCCTTTTGCGTTTTAACTAGCTGTTTCATTTAGATGTTTGAGGCAGATCCCCATCGTGATTGGCAAAGAGCATAGTATACTTTATACAAATCATTTTTATTAAGTATATTGCGTATGTTTCTAAAGTAGCACGAGCTTTGTATATGAGTACTAGTACTAGTATATGAGTTTTGTAAGTTTCTTTGTAACGCTATTTATGTGGGAGTCCCATCAAAGATTTTCATCGATTTCAATACCGAGATATGTTATGTTTCTAGAATGTGCTATAGTGGAGCAGTGGCATGATTGCGTTAATTTTTTTCCTTGTCAATCGTGTAATCAAAAACACAGTATCGTCCTTGAGACTTACAAGGAGGGTTGAAGCTTGTACTGGTTCCATGCCAACTCAGAATCAAGGCAACTTAACACCTCTTTCAAAAGTCATTAAGAGCTATGAAAATAAATAATTGAAATTTACCACGTAACCCAACCTAACCTAACCTAATTAATCAAAAAAATTTCATCACTTTTAACGAATTTTCCAAGAAGGTGTTGACTTGATTTCATTCTGAGTTGTCCGGTCATCGGTTTTACTGTTGACCGCAGGATACTTTGTGATGTGACATTTTAATTTAAAATAAAACAATAACTTTGTGTATATCACTTATACATATTTAAATTTATTTCCGACCAGGTTTTGCCACTACAGTAGCTTTATCTGGGCATTATGAAACTGGATTTATTTAATGGGTCAATTACATCGAAAAACATTTTAGTAATTTCAGTTATTATATTATTATGGAAGCACAAAAAATCCTTTGTGTCTGACGCAATTTGTGTGCAAATTTCAAAGAAAACTGAAAAAGCCCATTGCAGTGAAATGGTAAATCCTTTGAAGTGTAAATTTTACTAACTATGTAATATTGTTTATCATTTTAGGTTCTTTGAGTCCCCATACAGTTGTAATGAGTTCTGTGATTTTGACTTTTTTCGAAAGGGATAAACTTGCATTATTTAATCTTATAATATTTTTAGGCGTGTTTTTTAATCTCGCTTTTTGATATTATCTGAGCATTTTATTTCTATTTTCATTAAATTGTCTATTTCATCATTCAGTTTAATTTTAGTTAAGGTTTAATTATGTTTTTTAAATATTGTTTTTATTTTTGTGGTTACGTTTTTTATTCTTTATTTTACATTAACATGCTTTGCGGGCATACGATTGCTATGACACGGGAATAAGTCTTATATGGTGGTGGTGATTTAATGAATAGTGTTACGCAAATTGCAAATGAATAGTGTTACGTGTAATATGAAATAATAATAATAAAAAATAATACAGTACATATTTTCCTACATCTCTATATTTTTTCTTTTTTTAATTACATCAAACCACTCTTGTATTTCTTCCGCAATTAATTGATGTTAGTAGATATTATTTTGGTTATTATGATTAAATTGATTACACAATATAATTTAAGTTCTTTAAGATTTGACAAGGTCTAATGATGGACAAACCTTTTGGTTTATAAATATACTTGAATTCCGAATTTCTGCCGACATTTAATGCAATTCCCTTTAAGATTTAAGCTGTTACAGAACACATGTTTCTTTTAAAAATAATTTCTATTCAAATGCTGATTTGAAAAATTAATTATGTGAAATCCACTCTATAGAAAAAAATCGCAAAGTGTGCTCTGAAAATTATAAAAAGCACATCTGCTTCTTATATGCTTTTTTCATATCTTATAGATATGAAAAAAAAACTGTTCTTCTTTAAATGCAGTTAACTCAGTTGCTGAGAGATTTTTGCTCTATTTTAAATTAGTATTGTTTTATTAAACATTTTCACAGCTGTCGGTTACGCGTATTAATTATAACGGTTATTTATTTTTATTTCAACGAGCAATTTTATTTTTTCATATATTTATTTATATATTCAAACCATCTTCAGTAATCTTCTTCTTCTTCTTTTTGAACGTTTATAACGATGCCTTAAGCGCCGGAATTCCGAATTTCTACCGATTTATATCATGTTTCTCTTGAACACTTTAATTTTTTAAGTTCCAAAAAAAAAGTGTTATTTTTGAAGATAATATCTAAATATATGTGTAGAGCCGAAACAGTAATTATGTGAACTTCCCTCGATAGAGAAAAGCCGCAAAGTATGCTCCGAAAATTATAAAAAACACATCTGCTTCTATTATTTAACAAGGCATGAAAAAATCGACGTTTCTTTAAATGATACTTACTCAGTCGTCGAGAGATTTTTGCTGTATTTTAAATTCGTCTTGTTTTATTAAATGTTTTCACAATTTTCGCTTAATAATTATCGTTTTATAATATTAACACGTTCCCTCTAATATTGTATTTAAATAATCTCCGTTTCGAACCATCCTCTTCTTCTTTTTGAAAGCTTACTGAGTCTTAATTGGGAATAATTAATAACGTTCGAATAGAGAACTCCAGTCCAATTTTTAAATTTTTTTTAATGAATAATGAATAATGACCTTGTAACTTAAATAACTGCATTTTTATTTTTATTTTTAGAGTTAGTTTTAATAGTTAAAATAATTGTCAAAGTTTTAATTTTTCAAGGTGTCCGAAAACCACCGTATGTATGGTGAATCATGTGACGTCATGACTCCTGAAAAATTAGTATAGGATCGGGCAATCAGCTGATCAACTGCCACCACTTCATTCTCCCTAGAAATAGCATTATTTTTTTTTTTTGCAGTAGTTTTCGAATATTTTCAATAATAGAGATAAACTAATAAGAGACACCTTCATTTTTGAAACATTATTTAGGCCTAAATAGTATTTCTATAAACACAACAACTAAATCTTCATAAACAGTATGTAAATAAACGAATAAATTAATACGATGGCTAGTGTCATATCATACAATGACTTTACGATGGCGTCACAACACGTCGAACAGTGACGTCACCTTGACGGCGTGTTTTTACGACACGATTAAAAATGGACTTTTTAATAATTTTTTAAAAACTCTGCGTTTAATATTATTAAATAAAACTTATATCTTCAGAATCAGCGTTTATGGTCATATGAACATATTTTTTTAAAGCCAGAATATTTTCACTGGAGTTCCTTATTGTAATAACAGCTACACATAAAATTAAAGAGATTAATTATACAGGAATATCTATGGCACATGAAAAATGCAAAAGTATGTTGAAAGTCAAATATATTAGTTTATAAAAAAAAAAATAACCTGATTGTTTTTCGAGCAGCGTCATTCATCACGCCATGTGCCCGCAATTCACCCTCCTTCAACGACTGTGTCCTCAAGGAGGCACGCAAGATCTTCAAGAGGTTTGCCGGCGGGATCCCGGAACTAGGAGTGGCCCCTCTGGACCCGCTGGAAATGGGAGACTTCGAGATGAACCTCAGCGGGTTACGACTGAAGAATAAGAACGCCGTTTTGAAGGGAATTAGGAATGCTCACATTGATGAAGTGCTGTAAGTATTGAAAAAAAAATTGTTGTGATATCGTTACAATTTTTTTCCTTTTATCAATTAATCAAATTTGACCGATAATACCGTAACGCTGAACGACCGGAAATTTTAAATGAATCCGGTCCCCGCCCACTGCTACTCGCGTGATTTTAGCTAATAACAAATTATGATGTGATTTTGTGTTCTTTTTTAATTTATTTATTTTATTTGATATAGTATCTAACATTTCCAAATACAATTCAGCAATGTCGGCCTCACTGGGTATCTCACCTGTGCTGAGGCCTCCATTTTATAAAACAAAAATTTATACATAATACATTAAAAATAATATAAAAATAATGCTGCATACAAAAAACTAAGCTAAAATTAAACTAAAAATAAAAATTTATAATTATGGTAAAAAATTAGGTAAAATGTATTTTTTATGATGCGTTTTATATTGGTTTTGTGTATTACGTGTGTGTGTTCTATTCTTATTATGTTAAAATATTTTGGTAATATTGTCTTTCTCAATTTTTTTAATTTTGAGTACCAAATTATTTTTGTTTTCTTCTATTTTATTTTCAAGAGTTGACTTTTAAATGCTTTTATAGCATGATATTTATAGTGCCTTTGTCCAAAGCTTGTATTCACTGTAGGAGTTTTTTTTTGTTATCTTTGTACGATTGTCTTACTGGTCTGTTAGTGATATTTTGAGATTGTTGAAAATTGTTTTTTGGTCTAAAATGTAGTTTAGTAGAGTTTTAACGTATAATTGGCGTATATCTAGTACGTCACAACTATTGAATATTTGGTCTGTATCAGTGAGTCTATGTTTTTTAAGTATAACCTTTAAGAGCGTTTTCTGCGCGATTTCTAAGTGATCGATAGCTATCCTCCCCAGACAATAGGCCACTTGCATCACATTTTTAAAAATCCGGTTTAGGCAAATATTCTAAGACATTCTGTATTTTTTTTTAATCGTATTTTTGAAACCCTGGCGATTTTTTGAAAATTTCAAACCGAAAAATCAGACCATTTTATATAAACCGGAAAGACAGGACATAATTTTGTAGGTGCGAAAAAACGATAATTTCATAGTCGAAAATCATTTTTAAAAAAAGAACGTTTTCCACAAGAAAGAGCACAGGAGAATAACGAGGCATACCAAAAATATTACATCTCATAAATATTTTTTTCCTTGATCCATCTTGTTGATCATAAATCGTTATAATGTTCAACGTCTATATTACTAAATTCAATGTAATATACTTGTACTTGTAAATTATAATGATAATAAGAATATTATAAAATTTGATTTTGTTAAAATCAGCTCCATTACCATTATACCTCTAAAACACGTACAGGCAGCGTAAAATGTACGGGGTTCTATTCATAACAATGGTAAATTCGCAGAGAACAAACAATAAATCTATTGAACGTTAAATGTCAAATTCAAAAAGTGTAGCCATATAAAAAAAATCAGAGTGGAATTATACAAAATTAATGGGAACATTTTCGGAAACGGGACATTTTCATGTAGTGACGTCACGGGTCCAAATAATGGATTTATTTATTTAAAAATAATAAAAAAACTGTACATTTCTAAAAATTTTTACTAACATTTTCGTAATCTTAGTAAAAAAATCCAAAATAAATTTATTCCAATTCGTTATGAAATCCATGCAAGTTGCCTCTTATTCCATATTCTATTATTGATTGACAAAGTGCAAAATATATTGTTTACATTTGTTTTATTTTAATAATAATAATAATAATAATCTGGTGCGTATATTTATTTCGCATAAAATTATACAATGAAACATATGTGGAAACTTTGACTAGCCAACTAGGAATGGATCCTGTTTTAGGCCAGTAAAATTGACAAATTTAGTTCATATCATAATTTCATATTACATTGATAAATTATATAAACATATTATTTATTGAATGAAACAAGTGTTACGATTAAATTCCTCGTAGAAGCTTTAGTTAATAACTACAATTTTGAACTCATAAAAAAAAGAATAAGCGAAGAGAAAAAAGCAATGTCTTAAAGTACAGATTTAGTATTATATATAATTTATATATGTTCCTTGTGTTTAGGAAAATGTGTATTGTTTTGAGGAGTTTATTTGTGATTTATTTGATATGATGTGTCCATCTTAGGCTATGGTCAATTACGATTCCTAGATACTTAATTTGTTCTGTTTTTTCTAGAGAAGGGCAATTGCAGAATATGTTGTGATTTAAACATACGTGTATTTTTATGGTGTTTCGACTACCACACTAGTCACATTCCAGTATTATAGTAGTCGAAGCGTGAATATATAATTACATAAATGTAAGAAATGTTACTTGTTCATATATAGTTTTGTTATGTACAATGTTTTTATAAAACAAGAAATTAAGTGTTTTCTCAGTTAAGTATACAGCACAAGCATAAACCAATCGTATTGTAGACTGTTGATTTCATTTAAATAAAATAAATAAAAATAGATAGTAAATAAATAAATTAATGACTTTACTTGTGGCAATAGTGAATTAGTGCGCAATAGCGTATCTATTACTATCACGATATTTTTGGTAATTAATCAGGTACATACATGTATAAACACAAAACACCGCAAATAACACTAGATCTCAAGGTCAAAAACATTTCCAACAAGCAACTACAAATACGTTTGGACAAAAAAGCTTGTTATATCAAAATCCCACAATTATTAAAATATCACAACAACATTATAACATTACATATACATACAAAACATAGGGAGATCAAATGAAACATACAAACTGAAACAGAAACCACCCAAACGCGCCAAAAATATACTACATAATATAATTATAAATATTTCCATAACTTCATATTGTTCATATTATAATTTATATTAAATAATTTGTATGTAAAATCCTCAGCATGGGAAATCCCAGTGAGGATATTATTATCTTTACTTAATAAATTAAGTCAAATATTTTTTTACAGAATAGAACCTGATAAACATAGAGGTAGCTGCGTAATTAGTGGAAACACAACCTCCACTGCCGAATACTCTATCGATGGAAGGTTTTTAACTTTCCCCATAACAGGATCAGGAAATTCTAAATTGAAAATGGGTAAGAAAGACTGATTATCAAATTTTTAAATTATGCAAAATTGTGTTATTTTCAAAATGGACTTTTCCGTTAAATCGATTGTTCGACACAATTGATGAATCGGGTGCTAGTGATGGATGTGTCGAAACCGGTAGCAGATAAATAAAAATTAAGTAACAAATGTACATGTGAAAAATAACTCTTCGAAACGAAATGAACATGAAGTTGTTTTACAATTGTACATTCCATGTAAAGACGGCAAATTTATAACGTCAGAGCAGTCACATCTTGGATTAACAGTTTTATACATTAAAATGAGATAAAAATAAATATATTTAGATTTTATTAATATAAAAGAAAAATTGGATGTGATTATCTCAAGAGAGTCCTAATTGCTCCCAACCGTCTAGTCTAGAGCATAGGTTCTCAACTTTATTTTGCCCACCACCCACTTTGAGAATATCGGTCAGTGGTTGAGTAGGCATCGCATTTGGGTCCAACACAGGCGTTCCGTGTTCGATTCCTCGGCTGGCTAAGTCCTCCATCACAACTAAAGCAACATTTTCGGCTTGCTGTGGTGGAAGTAGGAGATTTTTCAAATATTGTCGGGTTATTCGTAACCTGGGAAAATCTTTTTGTTCTAGCGCCCCCCAACTGCTTTTATTTACCATCTGTTACGATTATATTTACCACCACAATGGGGAGGAGGCGTTATGGGATGGAATGGTGTGGGATGGGTACCGGATTTTTTAGACCATTTTTTTTACCTGCCCACGCCCTCACTATACCATCTCTATGCCCCCTAGTTTTCCTCAACGTCCTCTATATTTCTCTGAGTCTTCTACCGCCCCGTCGTCTATAAATATTAATGGGATTTGCGTGCAATTTAATTGCCCTTATAATTAGACGTGATCTACGACTATTAGGTCTTCCCAGGACTTCAGGAACAAATCCAAAGGACTGTACGTGTATATGTAATATTTAATTATTTCAATTTAACATTTCTGCTCAATGCAACCAGGTAAATTAGTCTGTTCTGCCTTTCGAAAAAAAATGCTTCATATTGTTAGAACCGCAGCTTAAAATAATAATAAAAAAAAACGGAAATTGCCATATCTTTTGTGGGATCGTTATTGAGATAACGGGCATGATCTCCTGTCAGATTTGTGTGATTTTTACGTATCCACTAACATGGCAATATACTCCGCTAAGCAAATAATAGAATATTACAAGAAACGAAAAACTACTGTATACGGATGCTTCTTAGATCTGAGCAAAACGTTCGACAGGGTCTGTCATAAAACCTTATGGGAGAAATTGAAAGCTAGAAATATACCTACTATGTATATCAACACACTATCCCAATGGCACTCTCAGCAGGAAAACGTTGTACGGTGGGCAAGTACGTACTCCCAACCGATATATTTGCGATCAGGAGTAAGGCAAGGAGGGTGTATGTCCCCAATCCTGTTCAATGTATACATGGACGAATTATCAAATCGCCTGGACACCAGGGCGGGCTGTCGTATTAATAATTTATGCCTAAATCACATAAGTTATGCGGACGACATGATTCTCCTAGCTCCGTCGATCAAGGGGTTGAGAACATTATTAAAAATCTGTGAAGAATATGCAAATGACCACAACATGATGTACAACCCCAAGAAGACGGAACTAATCGCATTTCACCATGGAAAAAATCCCGAGACAATGCTCCCTGTAAAACTTAATGAGGAAAACATAAACGCATCTAAGAATGTAAAATACTTGGGACACATTATTACTGAAGACCTCTCGGATGACGGTGATATTGAACGACAGCGGAGAAGTATCAGTATACTGTCTAATATGATTGCCCGAAGATTCTTCAAATGCAGTAACAATGTAAAAAAAACATTGTTCAATGCATTTTGCACTAACCTATATACATGTGAAACATGGTGTCACTACCGTACCAGCTCAATAGAACGACTCCGGATCCAATATAATGATGCTTGCAGAATTATATTTGGATACAGAAGATACAGCAGCGCATCTTCAATGTTTACGGAACTAGGACTACACGGATTCACCGGTCTGATGAGACACCGGGTCACTGGAGCCAGGATGCGGCTAATGGCCTCCGATAACACAGTGGTGATCGCAGCCTTCCAGCACCAAGCGCCACTCCTGAGCGAGCGCTGGGCCCGAGCTCACTCCAGACCACGTCCTACATTATAATTGATTATTTATTTTATTTCTATTATCGCTTATGTCTTTTACATTTGTTTGTTCTATTTACTTTTTTTACTTTATCTGTTGTGTAAATATGTACAACTTTATGGGACGTGCGGGATTGCACTATCCTCCCCACATCCTGTTATTATTATTATTATTATTACTGTCACATACTTTAGTTAAGATCGTTTTAAACACGAACTCCTGCATGCATGCATGATTATTTATTCATTTACTATATGTTGTACACAGAAAAAGCAAATAAATCACACCAATCTGACAGGAGATCACTTCCGTTATCTCGATAACAATCCCGCAAAAGATGTTTATTAATCATTTTTTCAAAGCAATGTTAAATCAATGTTAAATCTACATTAAAATATGACAAAGCCAGGTGCAATATCTTGATCATTATTCATATGCTTAATGTCCTTTTACAGAACAATTAACATAAATTAAAACAAGTACCTAAGTGAGGTGGAGATGGAAAATGAAAACAGGTTGAGTTTCTAAGTCATATGATTGTATCTGAATGTACGTGTTAAGTACGTACTTGACTTACTTTAAGAGGAACGGTTTTCATACAAAACTTAATTTTGGCCAAAATATCAAACAAAAGTGAATAATTATTTTTTATTAATAAAAAGGTATTGCCAATATCTAGTGGTATTTTTATCTTTTTTTGTTTTAAATTATAAAATACAGGTTAATAAAAAAATCAACTGTTCACGATTTTAGAGATAACTTTGGTATTTTTTTGTGAGTTTATTACAATTATTAAAAAAATGATCTCACCTATAGGTAGCTCCTGAGTTTATCTTCCATATTATTATTATAAAAATGAATAATACGCACATAACTTCCGAACGACTTAACCTATTTCATTAAAACTTTGGGCATTTGATGTGCGTCGTGATTGCGAAAGTTTCTACATATACTGTTGAGTTCTGGCATTATGAAATTTGTAAAAAAAATTGCAATTTACAATAGGTGGCTTGCGATCTTTTTGAAAAGTTAATGTATCGGGACTGAATGAATGGAACGCGGGAAGGAGGAGGGGAACTCACAAGGGGAGAGGGGAACACGGGAGGGGGAGGGGAACTCGGGAGGGGGAGGGGAACTCGAGAGGGGGGAGGGGAACTCGGGAGGGGGAGGGGAACTCGGGAGGGGGAGGGGGAGGGGAACTTGAGAGGGGGGAGGGGAACTCGAGAGGGGAGAGGGGAACTCGAGAGTTCGGGAGGGGGGTTCGTGGGAAGGGGGAAGCAGGCGAGGGGAGTGGGGGGAGGAAAGGCGGAGTGGGAACGCGAGAAGGGAAGGGGACGCGACGAATGGGAAAAGACACGCAGGAAGAAACTATTTCTTCAAAGTGGCATAGAAACGCATACCGGGAATTCGCCATAATATTAATGAAGCGACCGATCGATTTGATTTGTATGCGTCAACAGATGGCGGTATGAGTTAAAAGGTTGGGTAACCATCCAGTGGATGGCGTTATGTTTAGCCACAGCAACACGTGGCCGGATGAGCTATTATAATTAAAAAAAATTAAACATCATTTAAAAAGTATTTCCATGGATAGAAATTTTATTAATTAATTTTAATTTTTTGACAAGTTTGTGAACAGAGTAAATTTGTCGTTTGTAATTTGCATTTACATACACCCCTTAAAATGCTTTTTTAAATTTTTATTTCATCATATTTGTGTAGTAAGTACAGGAAAATTATGTTTTTTAAATAATTGCCAAAATTGCCTCTATAATCATAAAAAAATTATTTCTTTAATAACTTATATTTTATAATTTTAAACCCAAATAATATAACTAGTATACGTCCGTACTAGTTATATTATTTGCTATACCTTTGGTTTAAAAAAATCATTTTCAATGGTTGGTTTTCAAGTATTTTGACTTCAAATCCAAAATTAAGTTTTGTATGTATACCTAGGTACTAATTAATCCGTTTTATGTTTTTGTTGAAAAAAAAACAAACAAGTCAAATACGTTCCTTAACACCCTGTATATATGTACCTTACCAGGTAAATCAGTTACTTTTATTTTTAGGTGACAACAACGACGAACCACTTAAAAAACGTACCAAAATAATTAAATATAATCTAATATACAAAGTGCATAACTTGTTTCTGTGTTATTTTTTCGTACTTAAAAAGGTATAATGACAGATTTATCTTTTTTCGACAAAATTCTTAATAAGAAGGTCAACAAGTTTTCTAAATTAATTAAATATAATATTTTTTACTATGAATGGTTTTTGGTAAATTTTTGAGGTTGTTAATTCTAGTAAACTGTGTGTACAGGGCTACACTTATAAGTAGGCGAAAAGGAGGGCGCTGTCGTTTATCACATAACGATAGTAGATGTGGTTGTAAAAAGTAAAATGTGTAAAAGGTTGTAAGATGTGAAATGTAAAAGTAAAGATAAAGCGTTAGATAATATTAGGTCCTTACATATGAAATTGGCGTTTTGCGTATTCGCAAGTTTGATCTCAAATATCTTCTCTTTGGTTAGGAATTCCAAATTCAAATTTATACCGCTATTTGCTCGTGTATTTGCGTTTCGAAAATTATAATTCATTTGTTTTTTCCTTAATTGTTTTTTTTTCTTTGCGTCACTTAGTTTAAAAAACGGAAAACTTGAAATATCGCGTTATTTACGAGAACGAGTTCCACCGTGGCATCAGTGCTGCAGAAACGGCTCGAAGGATTAATGATATGTATGGCGACGTTGCCGCAAAAGAAAACACAATGCTTTTTTGGTTCCAACGTTTTCGTTCTGGAAATTTCGACCTGCAGAATAAGCCCCGTGGACGGCCGGAGACCAAAGTTGATAATGAAGAATTGAAGGCTATTGTGGAAGCGGATCCATCGCATACCACGTCCGAGTTAGCTGCAGGCTGCGGTGTTAGTGATAAAACTGTTTTAATCCACTTGAAGCAAATTGGGAAGATGAAAAAGATTGAAAGGTGGGTACCTCACGAATTGAGTGAAGCAAATCAACAAACGCGCGTTAGAACGCTAGACCACACACTGCACAACAGACGGCTACCAAATTAGAGGAGCTTCAATTGGAATGTCTAAGACATCCACCGTACTCTTCGGACTTTGCCCCAACAGATTACCATTTTTTTCGAAATTTGGATAACTTCTTGCAAGGGAAAAAATTCAACTCCGATGGGGCAGTCCAAACCGCCTTCAACGATTTTATTGATTCCCGTCCGAATGGTTTTTTTAGTAAAGGGATCGATGAACTACCTATGAGATGGCAAAAGTGCATAGATAGCAATGGTACATACTTTGATTAAATAAAGTCAAAACGCCAATTTCATATGTAAGGACCTAATATTTACGCCACCGCCAGCTTATAAAACGTGTAGCACTGTAATTTAAGGTGGATTATTTATTAAATGACTTCCTCCTACTTCCATCATTTTACACCATAGGACATAATCGTAGGATTCCATATTTGTCCCAGCTATCATAGGTTTCTAATAAATCGTTGTCTCCCTTACTACGAGTATCAAAGTGAGAAGTACGATCTAAGAGGTCGTCCATTAATCACGTGAGGCTCGAAAGGGGGGGGGGTTCGGAAAAAAATCACGAAATATCATCGGGGGGGGGGGTATAATGAGATATCACGTTAATTTATTTTTCGTGATAATATTCCGAAAATTTCAAAATACTTTGTACTAAAAAATATACACGTGATTTTTGGGGAGGGGGGTCAGTCTAAAACCTCACCACATATCACCAATAGGTAGGTGGTAGATACATAGAGTTGGTTCTAACATTATTAGCCATAGAAGAGCTGAAACAATATTGTAAGAGTAGGCACATAATAATTAGATGCAACAATAAGCGCAAACTAATAACACAATCAGCCTTACGCCAAACGTCGTGAATATTTGATTCAATTGATAAACGACCGTGCATTGGAAAAAGAAAAAAATATTTGATACTATTTCTAGCTCCTCGGATGCAGGCAGCGGCGTAGCTAGCGTAGGTGTCACCCGGTGCGGATAACGTGGTGACAACCTAAGAATGAACGTGGTGTCACCCCAAGAATGAACGTTGCGCACCCCAAGAATTAGTAATCCTCAAACTAGATTTTGGACGATGTCTTGACTAACATTGAAGAAAAAAATGAAGGTATTATGATTGGCGGCGCTAGTAATGCGAGGGTGGTCTCTTATCCAAAGAATCGTCAACTGAACGAAATCTAAGGCGCTCTTACATTTTAGTCCAGTCAACGAATGCTCCAAAAGGAGGTGTAGAGTGCGTGAACAGGGACCTATAAGTGATTCCTTCAGAAACTTGTTTAGGATGCTTAGGGTGTGAACATACTAAAAGTCCTGACGTCTAGGTGGTGAGCTAGGGGTGAATTTTATTCTTAAAATTCTCCAGACTTTAAAAATAAATATTAACTCAACTTTGGCATTAATCTTCTGTTAAATATAAATATAAATGTAAAACTCATGCAATGTCCAGTGTTTTGAATATAATGTCCTCCACGTGCAAAGTCGTATCTTCCCCATAGCATAAGCATAAACTTTCTAATAAAGTGTGTTTTGTCGGAAGTGTCCCTTGTGAAGTGGTTTTTTTAGTAAAGGGATCGATGAACTACCTATGAGATGGCAAAAGTGCATAGATAGCAATGGTACATACTTTGATTAAATAAAGTCAAAACGCCAATTTCATATGTAAGGACCTAATATTTACGCCACCGCCAGCTTATAAAACGTGTAGCACTGTAATTTAAGGTGGATTATTTATTAAATGACTTCCTCCTACTTCCATCATTTTACACCATAGGACATAATCGTAGGATTCCATATTTGTCCCAGCTATCATAGGTTTCTAATAAATCGTTGTCTCCCTTACTACGAGTATCAAAGTGAGAAGTACGATCTAAGAGGTCGTCCATTAATCACGTGAGGCTCGAAAGGGGGGGGGGGTTCGGAAAAAAATCACGAAATATCATCGGGGGGGGGGGTATAATGAGATATCACGTTAATTTATTTTTCGTGATAATATTCCGAAAATTTCAAAATACTTTGTACTAAAAAATATACACGTGATTTTTGGGGAGGGGGGTCAGTCTAAAACCTCACCACATATCACCAAGGGGGGGGGGGGGGGGTAAAAAGTTGCTAAAAAACATCACGTGATAAATGGACGACCCCTAACCGGTATTAGAAAGAAAAAAACAACAAGCTTTATATTCAAATCTAAAAGTTAGTCAGAAAATTGTTAGAATGTATGTCTTTATGAAACCAAAATTTTCAACCAAAATTTTAAAATTTGTGATTTTTTTAAGAACTATTTTTACATGAAACAACAAAAAAGTTTATAATTCATTTGTCTAATAAAATATGTTTTTGTTTTTATTTTTGTTGTTTACTGAAAAAGTAAGGTTAGCCATTTTTAAAACTTTTTAAAGTTTGCAATAAAATATTTTATATTTAAAAAATTATATGGTCGATCTAATAATAAAATTGAAAGCATATTTCTTTACCTTTCAAAATAGTTTTTAGCTTTCGGATACGTTCACAAATATTATCTTAGTTTGGATTTTATTTAAAAGCGGAAATATTTTTTACTACTGACAAAATACGCCTGAAATTTGAAGGAATATTATAAACGAAAAAAAAAATAAACAAAAATTTTAACAAAACAAAAAAACGACTTCAAAAAATGCACTAAAAAGTAAAAAAAATAATTTCGTATTCTTTTACAACTTCATAATCAACTTACTTTTTCTAATCATCAATATGTAGATACGATTGTTACTTTTGGAGTCGGTGTTAGTCAAGGTAGGTTTGTAACTACATACATAGTTATAGGTGTAATGTGCTTGTGTCGCACAAGCGAGAGGCGAGAGCGGGGCCGCGGCGACGCGGGGAGCTGTCAAGTACTTTTGAACACGCCGGGCCGGGTACCTTTGCTGACACCGACTCCAAAAATAACAATCGTATCTACATATTGATGATTAGAAAAAGTAAGTTGATTATGAAGTTGTAGAAGAATACGAAATTATTTTTTTACTTTTTAGTGCATTTTTTGAAGTCGTTTTTTTGTTTTGTTAAAATTTTTGTTTATTTTTTGATTTTTAGTGAATCTGAAGTACACTAACTAATTTGTCTAAATATGGGTAAACCTAGGTACTAAACGTGCTGCTCATATGAGACACATAATTTGACCATAGCGACGTTAGGACCAAATTAAGAGAATCGGCCGAGTTTCGTTAATTTGTCATGGATCCGATAATCAAAACCTAACCAAACTCTCATAATATTATCTTTGAAGTACATCCTTTCCAATAAAAAAAGAATCATTGAAATCGGTTGGCGTAATATTGAGTTATTCGTCCATTTGTCGCGCACATACTTAATGCAAATTTAAGACTTATGTGGTTTTCTCATGGATGCCATTGTCGGAACTAGACCAAATTAAAATGGAACCACACGGAAAGCATCAGCTTTTAAATAAAAAAAGAATCATCAATATCGGTTCACCCAGTCAAAAGTTCTAAGGTAACAAACATAAAAAAAAAAAAAAAAAATACAGTCGAATAGAGAACCTCCTCCTTTTTGAAGTCGTTTAAAAATGCCGTTTGTGCAATAGTGCAAGGCTTAGATAGAAGATGATTGAGCCCCTGATGCCTGGATTAGTACCCAATACTTGGGTGGATCATTCGGTTACTAACTGCTCTTCTTTGGGGATTCTGTGATGTGTGCCATGCGATGTCCATGTGTCAGTTGCATGTCTCTTCAAATTTTGTGATTCCTTTGTTTGTTAGTAGTATTGGTCATAGATGCTAATTTATTGTATTTTATAATTGAAGTGAACTACAAGATGAAGATAACGTGGGAATGGAACCTGGAGAAGGGAAAGGACGGAAAGGACCACATTGTTCTGAAGGACTCAACAACCAGCCAAGATATGGACAACATGATCATCCGCATGGATGGACTCTTCGGCAACGACAAGGTTTTAGGTGAGACCACCATACATCATTTCATTTTGATTACTCCAAATTAGTGCCCTTCTTCTTCGGGAATACGCAAGTATACTGACGATTACCTATACTTGACGATTCAAGTATCTTGGCGACCATTATCATTATCATCATCATCATCACTCTTAGCTCTACAACCCCTGGTGAGTCTTGGCCTCCGCAAAAGTCTTTCTCCACTCATCTCGGTTTTGTGCCAGCTCTCTCCAATTTAGAAGCTCCAAGGTAGATATATCTTTGTGGACGTTGTCGCTCCATCTTAATCTTGGTCTTCACAGGCTCCTTCGCCCTGTCGGTCTTGAGTTCAGCAGGGACTTTGGTGCTTGATGCTCGGTCATTCTCTCCACAAGACCCAGCCGTCGAAGTCTTCCCAGTTTTACAAATTTTGTGACGTTTAGATCCTTAAACAGAGTCTATGGCTCATTGTTGTAACAAAATCCATTTTCTAAAACCGGTCCGAAGATACGCCTCAAAATTTTCCTTTCAAAAACGTCCAGTGCTCGCTCATTCCTCTTAGTTAAGTGTCCAAGTCTCAGCTGCGTATGTGAGTTCTGGTCTGATAAGTGTTTTGAACACTAATATCTTGGTATTTCTGAACAGCAGTCTGGATTTTATTTGGTTTTGTAGGCGGAAATAACAACGATTTTTTGTTCACTTTGCGCTTCAGGATCTCCTCTGTGGTATTATTGTCGTTTGTTATCAGGATCTTGGCGACCACCACCATATATATATATATATATATATCTGCAGGTTCTTACACTGTAATGTATTACAGATCTAGTAGGAATTGACTTTACCTTCGTATTCTTTCGGTGGGCTATTCGGTCACATGGTCTTGTTGCCGAGGGTGGCCGAAGGTAGGTTTTTTTTTACATTAGCTCCCCTAAAAAAAATAATTCTCCTCAGGGCCTATGTCATCTTTGGGGATGCTGTGTGGGGGGTATTTTTAGGAAAGAAAGGAGAGGAAGTTTTGGGAAGGAAAAGGGTATTAGAAAAGGGTATGATCCGGCCTGCCATGCAACTGGTGGACAGGATCCAGACAAGATTAACCCCATGAACCCGGGCATCCCTGCTAAGTCACCAAACGTAGCTAAATACTTGGGGTGACCTATGGCAGAGGTGTTAGTTACCCAATAAATGATTCCCGGGGGCGGCGGTTCCCAAATTGACAGGATTTACGAAGTCTTTAGGTTTCAGGAGCTATTTACGAATGAAATGTTATTCGTTGGTTTTTACTAGTATTCGCCGTGTAATAGAAACATTTTCTCATCACATACAGAGAGCATTTTGGCACTTTTTTAATGCAATTTACTTACTGGTAGGACACGACCTTAGGCTAGCTTTACACTCGTAACTGTACCCTCGTAAGTAAAATTTACGACTTAACGGAAGTTTTTGACAAATTACTCACAGGAGCGTTACATATGCATCCAAATTGTGGTAATTAATGCTAACGGAAGTTGTTCGTAAGTTCGATTTGTGTAAATGCTTATGCGACCGTTTACGTTTACATCTGTAAATTTACGCGATTTTGTCAATAAAGACGAAAAGGCCCAAATAAAGTGTTGAATTAGAATTTGGCTTTAATTAAACAATTATCCACGTGCTTTTCTGCCATAAAAGGCGAAAATTAATGAAGTTCTTTCATTTTATCCGAATTCGTAATGTTAAAAACATAAACATTTAGAATAGAAAGGAATAAACCGATAAATGAATAGAAGGATACTAACTTTCAAAAAACTTAAATAAATACTAGTTTTATAGATATAAAAAAAAACTACGAAAACAACTGTCTTTTAATTTTTGACTTCTAACATCGGCGCATTTTGGTACCATTTCTTGCGGCAAGTCTCTCAGCTAATCAAATTGATTTTATAAGCTGTAAGAAGACTGGAAGATCGCGTGGACGCGATTAGAGCTGTCAAAAAACTCGCGAAGGAACAGTTTATGTAACTTGCTTAAATTACGTAAAGTCACTTTTGGTGTCGCTTCCATTTGTAATTTGGCCATAAATCCCTTTCGTGAGCGATTTACGGGAAAAACATGCTAGTGTAAAAAAGTACGAAATCGGTACAATGCAATTGCCTTGTTTTTGGCTCACCACTTTGAGATTTCTATCATACATCTTTATATTATATATAACGTCATTGGGTAGAAGTGTTTTAATTATAATGTTTTCCATATTTTCAGGTGATACAATGAACCGAATCCTGAATGAAAACTGGCGCTTAATATTGAAGGACATTCAAGGACCTTCAATAAAGGTTATGCAGAAGAAAATGTTTGTCATCTTCAACCAGTTTTACAGTCAAATACCATTCGACGAACTTTTCCCTCTCGAGTAAAAATACAGTAATTAAGAATGACATTTGCCAATCATTACTCGTACTTTTAGGTGATTCTAACTGAACAAATATGTCGATATAAAATTGTGTTGTTTATTATGAATCTATTTTTGTAAAAAATAACTACAAACTCAATTTTTAAGTTTGATCAACTTTACAAAGAGATGGATGAATCTAGTAAATAAATAAAATATTCAAAAGAAAACGGTTTTATTTAACATTTGTTTTTGCCCCCGGCTTCACTCGCATTCCCACTCCGCCTCGTCCACCTTCCCTATCCCAACTCCACTCCGCCCTTCCCCCTCCCCTCACCCCCTCCCCCCACCCTCCTCCCCGCACCTTCCCCCACATTCGCCCCCTCCCCCCCTCACCGCGCCTCCATACCCGTTACATTCATTTTTCAAATAGCTCGCGTGCCGCCTATTAAAGCGTAACAATCAAATACACGCAGTTTCGCATTTTTAATATTATGGCAGATTTGTATTTTATACATATTTAAATTTTAACTATCAAAGAGATCTCCAAAGTAACCTAAACAAATAACCAAATGATAGCGCACGTCATATAATTACTTATGTATAAATAATTACTTTCATTACACAATTACACATTTTCTTTGCCACAAAACACAGCGGCCAACATACTCGTAACCCATGCCATCGGTCAAATTCAGCCTGATTGATGCCCAGAGTCATGGAAAATTGGACATTTCGGATGCGCGTCACCCAGAAAAGCCAGAGCGGACACTTGAACATACAGAAAATATTATAATATATTTTATAAAATTCATTTTCTAAAAATGAATTTGTAATGTTTGTACACACATGGTGAGGGCACTGACAACACTCACCCAAATGATTTTAACTATCGATCCATGGGCATATTTGGAGTAGAAAATGCACACGTCCTTTTGCTGTCCGATGATATTTTTTTTTCAAATAAAAACATTGGAGGACCCGCCACTTACCCGCCCTATAGAAAACAGATGGTTACCCCTTCAAGGCTCTTGCAAGGACTCTAATTTTTTTGGTAAAAACGACTCTACATTTGATAACGAAACTAGACCTCCTTAGCGGGAAATACAGATACAGTATGTGTTAGTATGACAAAATATAGACAAGACAATGGGACAGGTTAGTGTAAGTCCACGAGGTTTGCAAGCGTTGGGTGATTGTATCCAGCATATCCTACAAGCACCTATTTGGGAGGAAGACACAGTAGATAAGTAATAAGGGCATGGCAAACGGTTGGGAGTCCTCTCCAATCGATCGGCAGTCCCAGCAAGAATGCGCATGACGTTCGGTCTAGTCGTGAACCACACTCGGCTTCCGCGCCCCTTAGCCGGTTCCTCGGTGATGCCTCAAAGAAAAGTAAATGGGAGATTGGGGGGAAATACCCGATGACCCTAAGGAATTCAGCGTCGAGTAGCCGGAGGCAAGGCGAAGGGGAGCCGAGGTCGCCCCCCAAACCTAAAACCTGCACATGTTGCTGGGGGTGCCGCAATTAATTTTAGAGGGCACCGTGGCATAGTCGACCGGCTCCTGTAGATGTAAGGACGAGGTCTAGCGCACCCCCAGAAGGGGAAAAAGAAACATAACAAAATAGATAAATCAAATAAAAACAATGAAAATATTTTTCCATCACACATCGCAACTAGTAGTCGGGTATTTATAGTCTATCTCAAGGTCGGCAGTTTATCAAGTGAGCAGAGCCGAATTGTCATGGAAACAAAATAACAAAAGTACCAATTAGTTGGTCACAGGATAAGCACTCCGTCTCGTTTCAGCAGTACGGTAAAACACGAAACAGCACGCTTATGACGTGATCCCATCGCGACAGGAAACATAAAAAATGTTAACATGTTTATAAGTTGTAAATATAATAAGCATCATATGGATGCAATATTCCTGTAAAAATTAGTTAACAATAATATTCACTGGCCAGAGTTGCTAAATAAAATTCAATTTAATTTTATAATTTTTATTTATCACCTTTTGCTTTACATTATTTGTACCTAAGAACTTGTTTCTTTCTTTATGCTATTATACTATTTACATGTAAATGGCACATGATGTTCCGTACACATGGAAATAAATGAATAAATAAATAAACAAGTGGTTCATATTTTCATATCACTGTTTTAAAAAAATACATATTGATGAAATATGTTTATTGTCATTTTCTACATAAAAACTATTTTCGGTCTTGTTTCACTGTAAATACCTTATTTTTGTTGTTGTTATTATTCTTTTTTTATCTGCTTTTTATTATTTCATTATTACACATCACATTTGAATTTCCGGGTTAAATTTCCCCACAGGAAAAACTAAACCCTTCCACACACTTCCTCAAATGATCATCTAGTCAATCCACGCTATGCAATTATACTATATAAGTGTTATAAATACAAAACAATACAAGAACAACATGTCAACCTACCAGAGACCTAATGGGAAAATAATTCACCGGCTCCAGATATTTTCATATCAGAGGGTTCGGCTCTGTGGAATTCCTAATTGGATTTATAAATCCTACTGATACCTCAATATAAATATTTAAAAAATCTTTTGTAATCCCATATGTATTTAAAATGACTGATTTTTGCATTTTTATATATAAATTCTTTGACAAATCTAATATGCCTAAATGTTGAATGAGAGAGCTGGGTATAATGCCAGTAGCCGAAATAACAAATGGTAATATTTTTATAGTCTGAGAATGGCAAATTTTTTTAATCTCATTTCCTAAATCTGTATACTTTTTTGTTATCTCTTTTCTTTTTTATTGCTATTATCTTTTTTTATTATTGCATTATATAATTAAGGGCAAGATAAGGGCAGGAGCCTAGTACTGTAATAGAGAGATCACAAATAAATTGTAGTATGTGATGAAGTACAATATATATATTTTTTGGTAAATTATGAATCATTTGGGTTACTTGTTCGTGTCGTCCCTATAATGACCATACCCAACAAAATTACAATAAATAAATATTCATTCACGTACAATACATTATTCATCTGATCTTGAATACTGCAATCACAGAGAAAATGATACAATAAAATAAAAAGTAATTATATCCTGTTGTAAATAATTACTGTAGATTAATGTACATTTATAATCCACGCGTAGATTATTTCATTAGGTTAGCTGTTTAATAGGGGTAATTATAGTTAATTAAAGATAATAAATAATAAAAGAATTCACATGGAAAATATTATTACACTGTAATTGTAGGTACCTATTCGTTAGTCAATAATGTCAGTAGAATTTATATCAGCATTGTAGGAAAATCATTAGCCCTATTCACAGTTTCCGGGCTCCTAGATTCCGAGACAAGTCTCAACCTAACCTAACCCAACCTAGCCTAACCTAATCTAACCTAACCTAACCCAACCAAAAACAAAAATTGCAGTCAAAAAATCTTTCTTTCGAACTTTTTCAGTGATTCCGAAATGCGTTGATTGGCAGAAAATGTAAAGCAGTTTTGTCCAGTCACTAATGAAAATGTGAAGCAGTTTTGTCCAATCACTACAAACATTTTCGTTATTTGTTTTTGGGGTGTTATGCCGTGTTGCGCTACCTCCTTCTTTAACCAACGTTTCGGACAGCATCGCAGTGTCCATCATTGGACATCATGGACACTGCAAAGCTGTCCGAAACGTTGGATAAAGAAGGAGGTAGCGCAACATGGCATAACACCCCAAAAACAAATAACGAAAATACTTTTGGCCGTGAAAATCTAAAAACGTAATTACTGAAAATGTTTAGAAATTTTGTCCAATCATTAATGAAAATGCCTAGCAGTTTTATTCAATCACCAATGAAAAAGTAAATAAGTTTTGTCCAATCACTAATGAAAATGTAGACTCCAGATACTAATATCTACAGCCTGTATGTCGGACGAATATCTACAGAGTGAGGACTAATTTCTACAGAGCTAAGGTCGGACGAATATCTATGACGGTCCCAGTGGTGACTAATATCTATGGAGCGTAGGTTGGACTAATATCTACAGAGGGCAGCTGAGCAAAAGGTTGTACGGAAAAGCATAAATTACTTCAATTACGTAATAACTAACCTAACCCAACCTCTGCCAGTGCTGTAGATATTCGTCCACACTTTGTTTCTATAGATATTAGTCAGCAGTTTGAGCTGTAGATATTCGCCCTCACTTTGGTTCTCACAGATATTAGTCCGATTTGTTCAGTTTTTGGAATTCCCGTAGATATTAGTAGACGCAAAAGTATTTCTCCAATAACAATCGTGATTAACTCAGCAGTAAACTGACCAATAAACAGATTTTACGGAAACACAATAACCCGTTAATTAACGAAGTTGAAAAATTAATGACGTTACTTTTAATTTTTCTTTTACGTTTATTGTAAGTACTCAAAACTTGTTAATAAATTGATTAAAAAACTTAAACGTACTGTCTATTAATTGAATTAACTTATTACGAACCACTGTGTTAGACTTTCATTGTGTATATGTTCACTACAGTCAAATAAAAATTTTAACAGCCAGAACACACTTTTTCACATAAAGCTGTTTTTCCGCATATAGATGAGCGTCCATCTGTCCGCGCCGGCCTCAACGCACGCAAGGCACGCAACGGATTTTTCTATATCTTTATATAAAAAAAATCCGTTGCCGATAGTGGACGCAGTGCTGTACTAATTCATATAAAGGTATAGAAAAATCCGTTGCATGCCGTGCATGCGTCGCGGTCGGCGCGGACAGATGGACGCTCACTTTAAAGGCTCAATAATAAAATTTCGTGCCTTTTCAGATAACGTTCAACTATTGCTAGATATTTAAGATGCTGACACGCTTTCGATATACACTCGCGGCTTGGCCTTTTTATACATGAATACCTCACAAAAGTCTCAGCTGCTCCCGTCTGGAGCCAGTGAGACTATGGCATCCCTAATTAGGGTATGTTGTTAGGCTGAAAGTAGTGGGGAGGGGAGGGAGATGGGGAACATTCATGGGAATATATGGCAAGCGGTACACTGAAATAGGCTGAGCCAAGAAAAAAATTATCTGTTTAATAGAAAAATTAAAGTTAAAATTGACGGAATTTTAAGTGATGAAATGTTGGCAAGCACTGGAGTAGCTACGGGCTCGATATCGGGACCTACGTGTTATATAATGCAAGTAAACAGTTTACCAAACGTAATAAAACGTTGTAAATGCTACATGTTTGCAGACGATACTTGCATTATATGCGCTGACAAAAATCCACAAAAAATTGAGGAAATTTTACAAGAAGACCTAAACAACATAATTAAATGGTCACACGATAATGGCATTATAATAAACGCAAAAAAAAACCAAATATATGCTTATTCACTCACCATATACAAATTGTCAGGATAAGGAATTGCATATAAAAAGTCATTCATATGATTGTTTACACACAAAAAACCAATCCCTGCAGTGTAATTTCCCAAATATTGAAAAAGTGTACCAATATACATACCTTGGTCTTACAATAGATGTCAATTTTAACTGGTCAAATCATATTGAAAATGTATGTAATCGATTAAGATCCATATTAGGGAAATTTTATCACCTAAAAAACTTTGTTGATAAAAATATATTATACTGTACCTATATACAACGCATTAGCAGAATCAATTATAGGATACGGAATAAAGAGTTACGGATTAACGTACAAAACGTACTTAAATAAAATAGAACAATTACAAATCCGTTTCCTAAAATTGATATCAGGCAAAAAAAAAGTTCAATTATGTGAAGGCGATTATAAAAAAATTTTCTTCTTGTGTAATGTCCTCTCTATACACAGTAAGGTAGATTATCAATTAACGCTAGATGAATTCTGGAATACAGAATTCAAAAAACCTGTAAACCACAACTACCCTACTAGGCATAGAGAAGCACAAATGCTTATTATTAATAAATCTCAAAATGTATACGGTGATAGAACAAAGAGGCATAGAATTCCGAAAATATTTAACGCATTACCTGAAAATATTAAAAATGAGACATCTTATTCAAATATCAAAAAAAATGTTAAATCATTCTATCTCCGTAGAACATGAAAGCAAATAATATTGTGTACAAATACCCAAATCGAATATTGATCAAATACCTGGAAATTACTATCACCCACTGTATTCGTAATTAGTAGTTTATAATAATTAGTATTGTAAATTTTACACAGTTATTACAATGTAAAACATAAAAGTACAATAGTATTAATTAAATAGGAAAAATGAGAGATTTCTTACAATCAAACTGATTGATCAGTTTTGTAAGATTTTTAAGATAAATATTGTAAAATTAAAAAAACTGAATAAACATACTTTAAAAAAAAAAAAAAAAAGAGATTATAGCGCAAGTGTGTCAGCAACATTACTCGCACTTGTCAAGGTTATGCGTCGCATGCTCCTACATTTGATTATTTAATAAGCCTCATTTTTTAAAGTATGTTTAATGCCTACAAGCCAGGATAATCAAAAGGTGCTATTTTAAATTTGCATTAATTATAGATTCAACGCACTATGTAACTAATAATATAGCCAATTCAATAAATCCATCGTGTGTACATAAAAGAGTGTGTTTATAATAAATTTTAAGTATTTTTTTTCGGAATTGGGACCCGAAAAAGATTCTTATTATTTAGCAAGTAGGAACGTTTATTGGCATACATTGGAGGACCCACCACTTACCCGCCCTGGTATTGGTAACAGATGGTTAACCCTTCTAGGCTCTTGCAAGGACTCCACTACCACTTTTTTGGTAAAAACGACTCTACATTAATTTGAAACGAAACTAGACCTCCAATGTCCCTGCATATGTTGTTAGTAAGCAGTATGCAAGTGCTTAGCGGGAAATACAGATACAAAATGTGTTAGTATGACACAATTTAGACAAGACAATGGGACAGGTTGGTGAAAGTCCACGAGGTGGCAAGCGCTGGGTGATTGTATCCAGCGTACATTTATTGGCAATAAAAACATGAACTGCCTCACAGGAACTCATAAAATAAGCGTGGTGGATTCTTTAGAGGTTGTTTTTACATTAACTTCACACAGGCCATGAGAAATAATATTTTTCCTCGGGGCCAATGTGACCTTTGGGAATGTTGTATGGAGGGTATTTTTAAGAGAAGGAAGAAGAGTAAGTTTTAGGAAGGAGAAGGGTATAAATGGTGGCTAGGAATCCGCGGATCAGTGAATCCAGGAGTGACGCACGTATGAATCTGCGGTACAATCAAGGCGACGGGTCGACAGAGACCGGCTGGAGAGGTCAAAGAGTCTCGCTCAATCGGCCTTTTTAGGTCCGGCCCGCCACGCAGTTGGTGGGTAATCACACAGGAGGCCTTGAGGAAAATAATTTCCCTCAGGGCCTAAGTCATCTGGAATGCTGTGTGGAGGGTCTTTTTGAGGAGAGGAAGGAATGAACATTGGTCTTAAAGAGACCCATGTTGTAGGAAGGAGGAAACCCAGAGGCCGGCAAATCATTCCACAGCCGAGCTGTTGAACACAAGAACGAATCGAAGAAGCGACCTGTTCTCATTTGATAAATGTCAACCGTGTACAAATATTGGGCACGCGTTTGGCGTGTTTCCCGACTATGCACCGGTGCCGAAGGGATCAATGACGCTAATTCCTCATAGCATCTTCCATTGTAATACCGGTAGAACAAGGATAGCATTGCCACCCGACGCATATGCTCTAAGGATTGCAATCCGTCTGTAAAGATAAGAGAATCTATCAAACGGACCGCCCGTTTCTGCACAGAGTCGAGGGTAATTTTCAGGTATTTTGGAGCTCCAGACCAGAGGTGGCTGCCAAATTCAACCGTGGGGCGCACTTGTGATTTGTACAGGATTAGCAGTTGTGTCCTTTTAAAGTATCTGCGGGCCCTGTACAGTACGCCCAGTTTTTGGGAGGCTAACTTTACTCTGGCTTCGATGGAGCCCCCATATCTAAGCTGGTCACTTAGAGTTACACCAAGCATATCAATGGAGGGCCTGTTCGGAAGATTGCCTTGAAGGTTGAAGGAGACTAGATTTTCATTTCGATCCCTTTTAGACGTAATCAGACAAGATTGGGTCTTTATTCAACGTGATTTTTTTACCCCAAGAGAAAACACTCTCGAGGTAACCGTCAATTCTTTGCTTCAAAGCCCATCGAGCCGTTGGAGTTTGTGAGCCTTTTGGGGGCTTGTCAAACAAAAACATATGCTAAAATAATAATATTAATTTCGAACCCAAGTTAAACATTAAAAAATAACGGTTGCGCTCAACCTGAAATATTTATTGCTATTATTTTTGTTTTTTTTTTAATTAGCTCCACACAGAAGGCCCTGAGGTAAATAATTCCCTCCAGGGCCCATATCATCTTTGAGAATGCTGTGTGGAGAAGGAGAAGAAGGTTTGGGAAGGAAAAAGGTATGAGGGGTGGGTACATGTTTGTGGGTCAGTATATCCAGGAATTGTAGTGTGAATTGTTGTGTGTGGAGTGAAACGTATGAATTCATCCCTTCCAATGCGTGCAGGGCAATAGGTCGAGAAAGTACTGCTGGAGAGATCAAAAGATTTTCCCTTAACCGGCCACTCCAAGTCCGACAAGGCAGACCTTCTCCGTATGCAAAGATATTGAAATATAAGGTAGATGTGCTATCTGCTGTTTTTACTATGTGGGTCTGCGCTTCTGGGTGTCGCCGATATTGTTTACCAATTAACAAATAAACTAAAAGAACAAATAATTAACGAATAAACCAAACGAACGTTAAACTAAATGAACGAATTCTTTCCTTATTCAAAATATATTGTTAACCAATATTAATGCACATTTTCAAAAAATCAACGAAATGAACAAATTCTTTTTGTATGAAAACTACGCTAATTAGCGCGTAGTCCGGCGACAGTTGCGCGGACACCATAGCATATCTCTTCTGAATTAGAATATCTTTGTCCGTATGTATGCTAAAATAATAATAATTTAACTCAGGTTAAACATACAAAAATAACGTTTGTTCTCTACCTGAAACATATCCATTCCATACTTTAAAAAAATACAAACCACCCGTCTGGAAATGGATAGAACTACGTATAATTTAAATATAACTGGCTGGTTTCCGGCATGCTACGCCATTTACTAAAGAAATAGTTTCTCACTGCGTGTCCTTTTCCATTCGTCCCGTTCCCCTTCTGCCTCCCCTTCCTTTCTCGCGTTCCCACTTCGATTACTCCACCTTCCCTCTCCCCACTCCACTCCCCCCTTCCCCCGTCCTGCGAGACTCCCCCTCCCCCCTCCCGAGTTAACCTCCCCCCTCCCGGGTTTCCCTCCACCCTCCCGCATTCCGTGCATTCAGTTTTCAAACAGCTGGCGTGCCACCTATTGCAATTTCTTTATACAAATTTTATAATGCCAGAGCTCGCACATGTTATTCTGACGTATTATTGTAAAGTTTTATTAAAATCCATTCAGTAGTTTTTGCGTGAAAGAGTAACAAACATACATCCATACAAACTTTTGCCTTTATAATATTAGTAAGATAAATTTAATATGACACAATATAAATATCCATTCGAATAGAACTTTCACAGAACTTGAAATTAACTTTGAAATTTGATAAATTGATCAAATTCTGTGAAACCACCTAAGCCTACCTTTAAATATTACTTTCATGGTGTTTTTTTGCTACATTCAAAACGCATTATCGATTGAATTTGATATAATCAATATTCCCTCAGTTAAGTTTTGTTTACTCAAAACTTGTTTTCCGTCAAATCCCCGAACTATCAACATTAAGCAAGCACTAAGAATATTTGGTTTCCCTTTCGCCATATAAACCGTCGGCAGTCGAAATAAACACAATTTTAGTTGCGTCAATGGACCCAGTAGCCGGCTACAAAATGTTCACCGGAAAAGTGAAAATTTCTGTTATTTTCGTAATAACTTTGTGCGCAATTTCGACTTTTGGAAATGCCCAAAAATTACGTAAGTTTATAAATTTATGAAAGCTTTTTTTAATAACTAAATTGTGTTTAAATTTTAATGCAAGTAATATAAGGAAGAAAAACTCTTTCGAACCTGTCTCGTTTTTTGAATAAACAATTTATTTCATCTTATTACGATTCTCGATTCACCTATTTAAAAAACTAATATGAATTTATATTTTTACCTATAAATGTGTTAACAAATTATTAAATTTGGAATATCACTGCATTCATAAATATACAAATGGGTACAATAAATTCCTCTAGTTTTTCGGATTTTTTTTTTCATTGTAAATTTTCTTTTTAAATGTATCTGTGGTATAATTTTTTAACCTGTTAATTTAAAAAAACCATGTTACAACCATTTACAGAAAATACGTTATCATTATAACTACGATACCTACGATACATATTATCGTTAACGAATTTATTTTAATTCAAAATATAAAAAACTCTTCATTTTGTTGTGGAACAAAAATATTTTATGATTTTACATATTTTAAAAATGTTGATTATTTTTTTTTATTATTAAATCATTATTTTCCTTTCCTTTCCTTTGCAATCAATAATTTTCAAAACTTTTTTATGTTGGTTTTTTGTGCCGGCGAGTATTCAAATTTTTCCATTTTTGAAAAAAAAAGATTTTAATGTAAAATGGGAAATGAAAGTGAATTTTTTTTATTATTTTTACCGTCATCTGAGCACATACATATATCTTTACATAGTATAAAATGAAGTCGTTCCTGCTGTATGTGCGCTTAGATCTTTTAAACTAATCAAAGGAGTTTCATGCGGTTTTCACCAATAGATAGAGTGATTCAAGAGGAAGGTTTATATGTATATTACATGCATATTATAGTAGAGAAAAGTCGAGAAATTCAAAGATTCAATTCAGGCAGCTGACAAGCCGGCGGTGTGAATGTGATAGGTATGTATGGAAATTAACAGATAGCATTGGTTAAAAAGGTTGGGTAAGCCACAGTAACGTGTGGCCGGGTCAGCTAGTTAATAATAAAATAAATACTGTTTTAAATGTAAAAAGTCATGTATTTAAGATTTAAAATAATATTGAATGAAATTTTTTTTTTTTTTTTTTTTTTTTTAATTTATTTATTGCAACATTTATTATAATTACAATTTTACAACAAATATATAATTTTTTTTTACAGGTATTTTTTTTTACTACCCTTCCATTTAAAGCATTTGCTTGTGTAAAAATTTAAAAGTGATATTTCTCGATAGAGAAGTATTGCGCCCCTATAATATCACACCTAAATATACATCTAAATAAATTTTATTATTAAGGTTTGTTAAATACGCAAGATTTTAGTGGAAAAAAAACATTATCACCCAAAAAGACATACATTTGATAGGTAATTATGATAAAAATGATATGTATTATTAATATTATTTTGGCAATAGGTAATTAGATAGGTTTATCATATCTAACTATGTAGGTACTGCTATGTTCCAGATAAATGTTAGATTAGTTAGTTAATGAATTATGTCTCTCTTAACACTTAACCCGTTGAAGCCAGCTGTAATTGCATTAATAATGATTTAATGATTGAAGGTTACCTGTCTTATATAACCTAACGAAGCGCGACGGTTAAATGAGTAACCTAGATAAGATATTAGTGAGATAAACTTGCTTATAACTTAGGTACAACCATATGGATTTTGTAGAGTTGTCTGAAATATTGTTAAATAATGTCGCTTTAAAATATGCATACCAATTTTAGATAGATTGAAAAAAACAGTAATTACAGAATAATTTAACACGCATAAATGGAGCATTTGGTTCCTTAGAACAGGCAATTTTCCTAGGTATGGACTAATATCGACTTGACGAGACATAAAATAGTTGTTTTAAATTTAATATTCTCAATAAATTGTAATTAGTAAATTGTTGTAACATTTTATCACGTTAAATGTATCTTTGTAATGTAATAAATAAAACATTTTACCGGTGCGTTTAATATGCAATAATTAATCAACTTTGGTCAGTTAGTTAGAGACAAATGTGGGAAGGTGTATTTTACAATTTAGTCATGTTAACGGTACTATAATTGAGCCAAAAAGCAGTAGACCTAAGCGGGATTACAAACCTTTTGTGCAAACATCTTGCAAACAGTTCCCACTGCCCGAAACCTGTGGGACTATGGCATCCCCAATTAGGGTAAAATATCATAAGCATTTTGTGTTATTTTTTAGTAAATTATGGTTAAATACGTAACATAAACGTTAGGTCCCAGTCCAGTGAGAGCTCGTACGTGACGTCATCGTTCTAGTATATTCTGTCTTTCTCGTTTTCAAACAAGACGCGTGAGAAGGAAGAGGACGAAAGTCAATGACGTTAGTACGAGCCCTCACTGGGACTAGTTTACATAATAAAATATATTTATTGTTATGACAAAAGTCAAGGTAAAAATGGTGCAATATATACCGTTACAGGACATACTTGACTTACTTTTTGACCAGTGATTCCTGACATGATTTAAATTTGAATTTTTTTGTCTGTAGGGACGTGCTACCACAATTACAGAAATTCTTAAAAGTAAGAAAATAATCATATCTGCAAAAGCAATATACGTTTCATAAAAAAAATGACTTTATTGGTATAATCTTCAGCCCACAATATGATTTAATGATATATTTAAACCGTTTTCTTAATAAAAACCTTGTCAACAATAATATAAATGGCAAGTTTCAAACATCAACAGTTTTCGGACGAACAATTACATAATATAAACGAAGTGACAAAACCTTGAAATTATTTCTTGAAAACTCGTTCGCAACATTAAGAATAAAAACTCTTTCACCGTGAAATCACATTATTGAAATAATTTTTTTTTTTTTTTTTTAAAAGAAAGACAAACATTCCCGGGTTACGAATAACCCAACAATGTTTGAAAATCTCCTACTACCACCACAGAAAGCCGAAAATGTTGCTTGTGTTGTGAAGGAGGACTTAGCCAGTCGAGGAATCGAACATGCGACGCTCGGGTGGGACCCAAGCGCTATGCCCACTCAACCACTGACCAGTCTAATTGTATCATTTTTTTTATTAAAACCATTAAAAACCATCCAAAGAAATAAAACTTGAACGAATATCCTGTGATATATATTATGATTATTATCTACTATCGCGAATTTTTTGTTTATTGCGATATTACATAACTATTTTATAAGAGTAATATAACTATCATCAGAGGCGGTTCCATGGCATGGCATTTGTGAATTGCTCTGCTTATCTTCAGCCTTCACATAACTTATAACGACATCATCTCTGCACCAGTCATGAGAAAGTACGCTCTATCCGTAATTCCCGCCAAGACATTATATGAGCTATGTATCTAAAAGACTCCCGCGCAAGTGCAAACAAGCCGTGCATATTCTGATATGCACAAAACTACAAGGAACCCAACGGGCTTGTCGAGACAGCTTGGCAGGCCAAAACGGTGACATGAGCGAGATAGATTTTTTATTACACTCGTAATGGCAAATCACGTGTTGGAGCAGCGTCAATATATATAACCCATCCCGTGCACTAGCGACGCATGCTTGAAGCTCCTTGGAGGCAAGTGATTTTTCTAGTACTTTGATCATGCTTAATCAAATGCTTCTGGAATGTATTCATTTAGGAATACCTACTAATGTACAATGTTAGCTTTCTAACATTCACGTATTGGCATATATTTTTTAGTGATTATTTCGCGTCTTTTACTATCGAGATTATATTGCGAACGCTAAAGGAGAAGTTTATTTATTATAGCAGTACCCCCATTATTAATGTTTTACACCTGTATTACAAACTAGGCATATTTTAAAAGTGAAATTTAGGTCACGAGCCGTCTCTGACTACCAATAATGATAAGTTTTTGTTATATTGCAAAGAAATGTAATATAGATACGTAACTAACATTTAATTTAATAGTTACGCAACAAAAAATGGCTACTATAGCAGTGCCAACTTGAGCAATGCTTATAGCTTTCTTTTCCTAATGTCATCGATATGATGTGTTTATTTCTAATGACAAATTTTATGTTATCGTTACGAAGTTTATCTATCGTATTTTTATATAATATTGTTACATGTTTTCGCTTTGCGGTTTTCGTTTCCTGATAGGCAAAACTAATTGACAATTAACTACTGGTGGTTTGTGCTTGTCTTCGTCTCTCGTATAATGCTCATATATATTAGCATATTATCACATATTTACGTCATTTTCACAACTTGTCGCTCTGACTCTGATCTTCAAACATCCATTTCCTTGTTTAACGTAAAAACCAATTTATTCACTGTATTTTAAGAGTGGTAAATTACACAGAAAACTACAAAAAAAAATATAAACATACAAAACTTGCATTTAATTCAAGGCCAAAATACCTAACCAAATTTAAAAAAAAAATTTTTTTTGGTCAGAAGGGCATAGCAAATAGCCACGACGAATATGTGCTACTTTATTTGTTTGCGTTTTAAATTACAAAATATAAAGTATTAAATAATTCAACCAGCTGTTAATAACCCACTTCACAGGTTTTTACTGCTAGGCCCTGCGGGTGACTTTTGGTTCGGCTTCGCCCGGTTAGTGTTGGTGACCATTTGATAGATCTCATACGAACTGATTCCAAAAACAGCCCGTTCCTCGGATCCACTGTAGCTAGTCATTAGTCATCGAAACAGAGCAATGACGTCATATGTAATATATAGCCACTTAATATACAACATGTATTGAAATACGACATATTTTTTTTTATTATATATTGGTTTTTGGCAAGTTACAGGGAGAAATTAACCCCTTTGTCTTGCAATCTACTACAGATTGTGGTGATTGACTACAATGTCACCTGATGGATTTTTTTTTGCCCGATGTTCGGGCTACCTTGGGCAAGATGAAGGACATTAATAATTTTTTTTTATTGTTTGTTTATCTGTGAGTGGTATACATTTTGTATAGATAAACACACACATATAGACATTTATAAACACACACATACAGACTCACAAATTCGTAGCAGTTATACCTAGGGAATAAACGTCCACATGCGAGCTGCTGTCAGAAGTAGCGTCATCTTTTGGCAGATTCTTGAATTAAAAACCGAATTAAAACGGTAGCTTTGCTTAAAATTTTCATGTTATATGTGGAGCGGCGCTAAGGCGTGGCGTCAGATATGCAATGGAAGTCGGGTTCTAGAATTCAACCACCCAGATGCAAGGATATTAATACTGTTTGATGATAATTGTTTACGATTTTGGGTCCAATTTTAGTATTTTTTTGGAGTTAAGTAATTATTAAAACAATTTATCTTTTCTAACCAATTATGTTAACATAATGAAATATAAAATTAAAACCCCGTAAATTTCAAATTTATATTCCATAAATTTGTGTTTCATTGTGTCATTTGTAAGTCAAATTTATACCTATCAAAATGCTGTTTCTAATCATTTTTATTTTGTATTTCAATATATATACGAGATATGTGTACAAAGGAGATAGGGCAAAATTGGTTTTTCAAATATTTAACACTAACTCACAATAATTTCCAAAGTTATCTCTGAAATCATAGAAAATCGATTTCTTTATTGGCCTGTATCTATGTCATAATTTGAAACATCTTCCTATACCTTTTGATTAAATGATAACTTTTCAGTTTGGTTAAGTATTTTGGCCTCAAATAAAAGATAATAATTTACAAACTGTACCTAATGATTTTCCAATTGGGAAATTATTTGATTGTGATAAATCAAGGCTCCTGGGTAAATTCTGAATATTTCAACAGATATATCTGTTGAAATATTCAGAATTTGCGTTACGTTACGAAATTCCTAATAAAAGTTACGAAATTGTAAGAAGAATTAGACAAAATGGGGTTATAAAAAGTCAATGGTTTGATAAAATTTAAAACTGTAAATGTGTAAGCTTAGCAATGTTCATACCGCACGTATTACAAAAATATGATTAAAAAAAGACTTACCGGGCTAAAGTTCGGTTTTTGGGGGAAATTCCTAAAAAATAAAACTAGTTATTTTTATACTAATTATGGGCCGGAAAAACCGAATCTGAAAGAATTAGGCGGCGGAAAGCAATATTAACTGAGTTACACGACTTTAAAATTTTTTATACGCATACAGGAAAATAGCCATTTTGGAAACATTCTGATTCCTACAAAATCAAACTAATAGTTATTTTTATACTAACTTTGGGCCGGGGAATCCGAATCTGAAAGAATTAGGCGGCGGCAAGCAATATTAACTGAATTACACGACTTTAAAATTTTCCAAACATGCACATGAAAATATTCATTTCGCAAGCTGATTTTGACTTGACACACGTAGTACAAAGACCATAGAAAACAAGATAACATAGATGTTTTTACCACACAAAATTAAGTGTTGCCATTAACCAGTAATATCAATAACGTAAAATAACACGTTTATATTTTAAGTACTTATTCTTTATAAATTTTACTCACTTTTGTATCACAAACCATGTTACATAAACCCAGCGTAGATGCTAAACTACTTGAAAACAGGGATGTTTTATTGCCGTGACGCGAGCAGGCGGTATAAAGGGGCACAAACCATGTTACACAAACCTAGCGTAGCCGTTAAACTACTTGAAAACAGGGATGTTTTTTTGCCGTGACGCGAGCAGGCGGTATAAAGGGGCACAAACCATGTTACACAAACCTAGCGTAGCCGCTAAACTACTTGAAAACAGGGATGTTTTTATGCCGTGACGCGAGCAGGCGGTATAAAGGGGCACAAACCATGTTACACAAACCTAGCGTAGCCGCTAAACTACTTGAAAACGTAGGCTGTTTTTTTAAATTGATGCGAGCAGGCGGTATAAAGGGGCACAAACCATGTTACACAAACCTAGCGTAGCCGCTAAACTACTTGAAAACGTAGGCTGTTTTTTTAAATTGACGCGAGCAGGCGGTATAAAGGGGCACAAACCATGTTACACAAACCTAGCGTTAGGTTAGGTTAGGTTAGGTTAGGTTAGGGACGTGAGCAGGCGGTATAAAGGGGCACAAACCATGTTACACAAACCTCGCGTAGCCGTTAAACTACTTGAAAACAGGGATGTTTTTTAAAATTGACGCGAGCAGGCGGTATAAAGGGGTACAAACCATGTTACACAAACCTAGCGTTAGGTTAGGTTTGGTTACGCATTTTTAAGATTACGAATTTTCATACTTTTGGTTTAAGAATACGGCCGTTGAGATAGTTGTAATTCATAAATATAGGGATAAATATTTTTTGAGACTTGGTAACACTGCCAACACATGTTTTCGTAGATTTCTTGTTTATCTATGATTTTGTACTGAATGAGTCAAATTCAGCTACCGAAATGAATATTTTCTTGTTTGTGTGTATTGAAAATTTTAAAGTCGTGTAATTCAGTTAATATTGCTTGCCGCCGCCTAATTCTTTCAGATTCGGATTCCTCGGCCCAAAGTTAGTATAAAAATAACTATTAGTTTGATTTTGTAGGAATCAGAATACTTCCAAAATGGCTATTTTCCTGTACGCGTATAAAAAATTTTAAAGTCGTGTAACTCAGTTAATATTGCTTTCCGCCGCCTAATTCTTTCAGATTCGGTTTTTCCGGCCCATAATTAGTATAAAAATAACTAGTTTTGTTTTTTAGGAATTTCCCCCAAAAACCGAATTTATTCCGACTTACCGTTTTGTGAAAAAAGGCTTTAATATTTCCTGTTACGAAATTGTAGTCCCACTAAAGGAACACGTTGTTACTGATTTAAACCATTAATTTTATGGCGGAGATGTCAGACCAACAACCAACCAGAAAGAAGCTAGTGTTGCCCTTGTAAAATTTAACAAATGGGTTTAGAAATTACGATGTAAGTAGAAATAAAACGTAACTAAAAAGTAAATGACTATGTCTCATTTTCATTTTTGTGCATAAATTATTAATTTACTATGAAACCCCATAAAAAAATTACTTTGTACAGAAACTACGTTTAATTAAGACCCTAAAACTTACAAAAATTCATATATTATAACGTTATTATCGCATTTTATGAAGTATAAACACATGAAGTAGGTAGGGTGGCAATTTTATTTTGTATGAAAGGTAAAAATCGTTATTTTTTAAAATATATATATATTTGCGAATTAACACGATTGTAATGTTTATTATTCGTTATTTTAAAGCCTAATATTTATTCTACAATATGGTGCATATTTTTTTTTTGATTAATTAAAAACATGTGTAATTTTTTAACTGTTTCTAGGCACACTTTATTTTTCCAAAATGTACACTTTTTTTGAGAAATACTCATATATTTCGATTTACTGATGTAAAAACGTTGAAAGGTATTTTGTATAGTGGCGAAATAAACATAGATAATCGTATAATAAAACAGGATAAAGGTTATATTAATTTTTAATATAAATAGGCTCACCAATTATTGCTGAAACAAATTTATTTGACATAGTAATAGATACTCTTTTATTGAGTCGAAATGTACGATTTCTCTTGAAATGACTGTAATAACCGTTGTCATAAAAGCAATATAAAAACAATCAATCATCATCATCACTCTTGGCTCTACAACCCCTGGTGGGTCTTGGCCTCCTCAAGAGTCTTCCTCCACTCTCACGGTTTTGTGCCAGCTCTCTCCAGTTTACAATCTCCAAGGTGGATATATCCTTGAGGACGTTGTCGCTCCATCTTAAACTTGGTCCTTAGCCATGCTCCTTCGCCCTGTCGGTCATTCTCTCTACATGACCCAGCCACCAAGTCTTCCCAGTTTTATAAATTTAGTGACGTTTAGATCCTTAAACAGAGTATATAGCTCATTGTTATAATGCCTGCGCCAAAATCCATTTTCTGAAACCGGTCCGAAAATACGCCTCAAAATTTTCCTTTCAAAAACATCCCGTGCTCGCTGATTCCTCTCAGTTAGTACCCAAGTCTCAGCTGTGTATGTGAGTACTGATCTGATAAGTGTTTTGTACACTAATATCTTGGTGTTTCTGGACAGCAGTCTGGATTTTATTCGGTTTTGTAGGCGGTAATAACTGCGATTTGCGTTCACCATGCGCGTCTCGATCGCCTCTGTGGTATTATTCTCGTTTGTTATCAGGGAGCCTAGTTATGTGAATCTTGGTACCGTTTCAAAATTTTGGCTTCCACATGAGAGTGTTGGGGTTTGTTGGGTGCATCCTACGGCCATGTATTTGGTCTTCTGCTGGCTTACTATGAGACCCATGTTTTTAGCAGAACTTTCAAAAACAATAAATAGGATGCTAAAATTAATGCGACAGATATAGAAATCAAAGCACACGAAATAAAAAACAAATGAAAATGCCCGTAATTATTACGTTATTACATATTAAGTTCATTGCAATAATATACCAACTTAGGTCACATTAAAATGTACAATTAACTCAAATATTACGAAGTAAGATTTGAGAGTACCAGGAAGTTAGAGATACGTATACAAAGTCATTGAAAAATATTTTCAACCTAATTTCAGCATCCTTCATTCAGCCATGCAGTCTCTCCGACCGTGACCTTGGTACCTGCCTTAGGGACACTGCTCAGAAGGCCCTCCAGTACATGGACAAGGGTCTCCCAGACCTAGGCATTCCGGGGATCGACCCTCTGCTGGTTGGGGACATCATAGTCGATCAACCATCCCTTAAGGTTAAGTTTAAGGACGCCACCATTATTGGGCTGAAGACTTGCAAGATCAACACTTTGAAGTAAGTCAACATTTAAGCTCCGTTTTGTATGTGAGCGATGTCTTTGTTTTTTGGTGTGTGATGTAAAGTCTAACTTTGTGGTTGGGTGTGGTGTTTTGTTGTTTCTTGTTGTACGGTGTCTTGTTTGTATGCGATGTATTGTTTGTGTGTGTTGTCTGGTTGGTTGTAATGGTTTGTTATTTTGTGGTGTCTCATAATGTGTAATTATGGGCTCTAGCAGGATATTGATGAATTTGTTAAATGTTGATTTGCGTGTATCGTTTTGTTGATATTTGGTAATTTTGATGTTTTTTTTTAAATATGGTGTTTGGTGTTTTGTCCGTGTGTGTTATTTTTGTATTGTTCTTGGTGTGCGGTATTAGGAATAATATTGAGTGATGTCTTGTTAGTGCGTGATGTTCTCAAATATTAATGTTGATTGTAAAATCTTCATTTGCAGAATAGATACAATAAAGAAAAGAATATTCTTTAACTACACTAAGAACGGGTCCTTCAGTGGGAAATACAATGTCGATGGACAAATTCTGATCATCCCCATCAGAGGAGAAGGAGATTCAAAAATAGTATTCAGTAAGAATCTTTTTTTCATTTGCAAAATGATATCTTCTTTCCTTGCATAACATTGCATAAAGCTAAGTGTTTATCTGCTCTCCATTTACTAGGTCCTAAGAATACCCTTGAAGTTCCAACCCATTATTTCATTTAAGCAATTGGAATGAGATGATTTCTCTACGAAATTATTGTATAAATCGATTAACATTTCATTACTAATTAGAGTGGACCGTAAACATTTGTACTTTTGAAATAACCATGAAAAAAAATACAGATTTTATTTAATAAATGATTATTGATAAGAACAAAAATATGCTGGAAAATCCTTCCGTTAAAATAAATTCGTCAAAATGGTCGCCATCTTGCCGCTGGCATTCGTCATCAACCATTGTTGAACAGAATAGAACAAAAATCATATTTTGTAAAAATGTTTTACCCAGAAAGCGCGCTGCTCTCCCGTAAAGCGATCCATTGTGACTAAATTTCCAAGAAGCGAGGAATCGCGGTTAAGTGGCCCCGCTCTCCTCCCCCGTTCGGTATCCCCGCTAGCACGATTACAAAAGTGCAAATGTTTGTGGTCCACCCTATACAACGTAGTTTTGCAGATATAAAAAGGTTCCTAATGTTTATATATTTATTTGGCAGCTAATTTGAACTACGTTTTCAAACTGGACTACGACACTTACACTGGACCGGATGGGAAGGAGCATTGGAAAATATTAAAACACAAAGTTACCTACAATCCCGAAAAGGCTCAGTTTCATTTCAGCAATCTGTTTAACGGAAACAAACAACTAGGTAAATATTTCTTTTTCATTTTTCAATTTAAGTAAACTGTTTTTTTTTTCTTTTTACGATTCTTGACTACTAATTTGGAGGTCGCGGATTCAGATCTCAGGGTGCGGTAAATTTTATTTGATTGATTTGTTTTTTTTTTATTTATATAAATGTTATTATAAAAAAGTGTTTATTTTTTTTATCAACTACCCCATTAGGCACTTGCCCGTATTTTGGTAGTAGTGTTATTTTACAAATTTTTAAATAAAATAATACACTAGATTATTTGTTGCACGTTCCAGAGTGGTAGATACTTTCAGTATCGCCCTGATTAAAGACCACCATTCAGAATCTAAGTGTTCCTTAAAATGGCTTAAGCCGTATTTTGTGACCAGATTTGAATATTCAGCTCTTCCCCACCTTCCCATTTCCACTACCTTCAGCCTCACACACGAATTTGGGGATGCCATAGTCTCACTGGCTCCAGACCTTTGGGAAGAGTTGGGATTCTTCTGCGGTACTCACATAAAATATTATCGTATTGAAAACTGTTCATTGCACCGGCAATGAAAAATGTACCTGTGATGGTTTATGTGCAATAATTTTAAACGATGATCCTAAAAACATTTTCGTACATTTTTTTTAGTACTCTTTTGCAATTCTATCGCATTCAATGTCAAAACATTCCAAAAACTATGTGTATTCGTTTTACCACTTTAACAAATTAAAGCATAACCACCAGAAACAACAACATACAAATTGAATTGGTATTTTCATACGTCGACTCTCGTTAATTCAACCCTGCGATAATTCGAACCTCTCTATAATTCAAAGTTATCACGAGTTCCCTACAAAATCTCTTTATATTTCGAACTAAATCCATACATTTTTGTACACTTGGTAATTCAAACGAAAAAATCATTGCTATATAACAAAACGACGCGTTAATTCGAACTCATCGGCGTTCAACATTCGACAATTCAAAGTTGCAGAGAGAAAGAGGCGGAAAGATTGTTACACACACGTTAGTACAAATACAATTTTGCGACAAGTTCAAACGTGTATTGTTTTTGTTATGATTAGTTTGTGACACACACTCTAACAATTGGTTTGTGTTATCATTCAGTTACTGTTTCGAACAAAAACAACAAATTGTAAATTTCGAACCATTTGATATTTCAAACACTCGATAATTCGTAATATTTTAAGAGTCCCTCGAGTTTCGAATTATCGAGAGTCAACTGCATTTAAAAATAGATTCAGATCTAGGTACTGGTTTATACCCATGTTTTAAGTATATACCTATATAACTTTTGTTACGGCGGTAATTAAATAAAATTCGCAATTATTTACGGTAAAAACAAATAGTCTTTATTGGTTACAATCAATTATCACACAGTTCAATAACAGTAAATGAATACAAAACTACAATAATATTAATAATTGGTAGTTAACCCAAAGGAAACTAATTGTTCCCTCAACCGCTCGTTAAACCTTCTAACAAAGGGGTTACGAGTATTCACTCTGGGTTAGCTGAAACACTTTCAGTCCTGCCAGAGGTTTTTTTCTTGAAGATGCGCGGTTCGGACCGGTAGGCAAACTTAACTTTCTCGAGTTACCACATGACATTATATTCATCTGTATGGCTGGGCGGCGGGGTGCAAAATCTAACCAATAGCATCCTTCGCCCCTTATTAGTAAAAGACGAAGCGATGCGGGAAAGAGAAGGTTTTCGAGATTGAATAACTCCCAATATATGCTTGAAATTAAAGAGATTTGTTGCACTTTTATTTATTTAGTAAATACAGCCGTTATTATTGTTCAGCTGAATCGCTGAACGAAAACTCAAAAGTCAAATTGAAAGTTTTATTTATCTTAATGTATAAAACACAGTTGGGTTAGTTACACCATTTATAACTCAAGAACGGCTGGACCGATTTTTATGATCTTTGATTTGTTGGATTTGTCTCTGCCCCGAATAGCAGAATAGCTATTAAAACATCTGAAAAATTCAGGAAAAAAATATGAAGAAAATTCTTTTCCTCATACATATGGAACGAATTCTCATCTTTTGAAAGAGCTGCAGCAATATTGGGATAAGTATAATATTGATTAGCGAGTGAATTCCTATAATTCAAAAACGTCAAATGTCAATGCGCTGATTGTTTTTCTATTGTTCTTAAACATATTGACGACCTCCGTAGTCCAGTGGCAAAGACTCTTGACTCACATTCCGGAGGTCGCGGGTTCGAACCCGGCATGCGCAAATAAATTTTATTTGATTAATTTGTGTTATTTCACAATTAATTCATTTAAAAATAATATATAGTAGGTATATTTGCAGCATGTTCCAGAGTGGAAGATACTATTAGTATCGCCCTGGTGTAAGACCACCATTCAGAATTGAAACGTTGCTTGAAAATGGCTTTAGCCGTGTTTAGTGACCAGATCTGAATAGCCAGGTACTTCCCAACCTTCCTCTTCCCCACCTCCTTCCCCTCCCCACTACCTTCAGCCTCACAACATACCCCAATTGGGGATGCCATAGTCTCACTGGCTCCAGACGGGAGCAGTTGAGATTCTTGTGCGGTATTCACTGTAAAAAAAAAAAAAAAATATTATGCTGCCGCTCTTTTTTACACACTAACAGACAAAAATGAGACAAACGGTGAACGTATGTCTGAACCCCTCCAAATGAAAAATTCAATAATTATAATAAATCTCCCTAATACGTCAATGAAACGCAATTCCCGTAAGGAAGTTAAAAAGTAAGAAAATCACAAAAATATAAATCCGTACACAACGACATCTCTGATACTGACAAAAACCAAACACGGATAGTTGCGCATTGATAATTGTTTCATTGTGTTATTTTTAACTTAACAAAAATCTTAATTTAATTCAGCTAATAATTTAACACAACAGTGCGAAGTTCTCCGAGTCAGCTAGTATTCCAATATATTAAAAGAAAAAAGATACCTAGGACACTCTTATATTAATAATAAAGAAATAAATGGTTGAAAAGGCATATATATTTGGTACAACAGTTCTTCATCCGTGTTATTGAAACTGTTCACATTTCAAACTAGAATGTTTAGCACCACGACAAAAAATGTTGGATAAATCAAACTAAAGTGTTTGTTTATGTTGTTGAAATGATAAATATTTAACTTTATCTTGTTTATTTTTCAGCTGACACCGCTTTGAGAGTTGTGAATGATAATTGGCAGATAATATTCACAGATCTGTCGCCACCGATAATGGTCAAGGTTACCAAAAGAATAGTCAATGTTATTGGAAAATTCTTTGAAGCGGTCCCCGTGGAAGACCTATTTGCACCTTGAATTACCTTTAAGTAAAACCATTACGATTTGGGACACGCCATATTATTATAAGATACCTATAAAATAAGATATGATTAAGCTTTGTAATTAAAGTGTTTTAAAATGCAAAATGTTTTTTTCTCTTAACCCTTTGAATAATAGGAAAGTAATAGTTATCCATTATTTTTTGCCAGTCAAGGTTGACGCTCAAATTCCCGATTCTTCCCGTATACTGTAAATAGACCTTTGTTGTATTGGTTATTTTTTATCCCTTTTGAAAAAAAAAATTGTTTTAAAATTTTGATAAAATAATCTTTCCGAAGTGAATATTAGAAATTAATAATTTTGTATCCAAATATTTAAATTTTCATACTGAAAATGTAAATTGGCTTAAAAAATACGTACCTGCCGTTTCCCCGAAAAAATACGTAAAATAAAAGAAACTAATGATTTTAAATACAAATTTCTTTTCTTAAGAAAATTTCTAATGATATTGTCACTTCACTTTTATCATATTCATAGAATTTTCTATGTTAAACTTTGTTATTTTGGTTGGGGGTACAAAATTTTTTATCTTATTTTTGTAAGATGATCAGGTTTGTAATGACCGGTCAGTGGTTGGGTGGGCATAGCGCTTGGGTCCCACTCGAGCGACGCGTGTTCATTTCCTCGGCTGGCTAAGTCCTCCATCACAACACGAGCAATATTTTCGGCTTTCTGTGGTGGTAGTAGGAGATTTTCAAAAATTGTTGGGTTATTCGTAACCCGGGAATGCTTTTCTTACTTATAAAATTATTGAAAAAAAAATATCTGAACAATATAGCTCGTATATTCCTAGAGCAATGAGTAGCATTATTTCTTTCGCTTTCTAACATTAGGGAACGTACCCATACTACGTGACCAACTTTTTGCAATTTTTAACCCCCCCCCCCCTCCCCGGGTGACCAAAATCCTAAGCAACCCGCCGCTCATTTGTATGAAGCGTGACATTTTGAAGACCCCCCCCCCCTAAACGTGTCACGTAGTATGGGTACGTTCCCTTAAGGAAATCACAAATGTTCGCATGATAGGAAGATAGTATCAACTTTTAATAATGCACGGTCGCTCTGGGACAATTTGAGTCTCCTGTTATTATAACGGCATACGATGTTTTGGGATAATTTGGGTCTCCTGTGATTAAACGGATAGGTTAGAAGGTTAGAAGCTCCTAGTCTGTACGAGTTTCATGGCCATTTTTTGAAAATATTTTAATTACTTATTTTATTTATGTATTTACTCTTTTATTACGCCCATGGGGATTTTACTTTTTTTGTACGCAGCGGTTTGTAATAAACAATTGGCTGCAAATTATAATTTATTTTATTATTGTGGCTTACATTTCGATAAAATTTAACAGTAAAATAATAATGATAATATATAGTATATATTAGATTTGTCAAAGAATTTGTATATAAAAATGCAAAAATCAGTAATTTTAACTACATGTAGGATTACAAAAGATTTTTTAAATATTTATATTGAGGGATCAGTAGGATTTAGAGGTTCAATTAGAAATGCCACAGAGCCGAACCCTCTGATATGAAAATATCTGGAGTCGGTGAATTATATTCCCATTTGGTCTCTAGTAGGTTGACATGTTGTTCTTGTATTATTTTGTATTTATAATACTTATATAGTGTAATTGCATAGTGTGGGTTGACTAGATGATCATTTGGGGAAGTGTGTGAAAGGGTTTAGTTTTTCCTGTGGGGAAAATTTAACCCGGACATTTAAATCTGGTGCGTAAAAAAAATAAATTGAATTTATCCGAAATAACATGCTGACATAAAAAAATGTGTATTTTTTAAACATCGATATTATTAAATTAAAAATGTCCATATCATTTGTATTCGTTTGCTGAACTATGTAAACGAGGAATTAGCGAGTTTGCTACATAATTTGTTTGCGAATGGTGACCTTGAAATAAATCCTTACGCCGAGTGAATCGAGTGGTTACTCTTAAATTGACTACATTATTAAATTTGAGTTACAAACATGAGTTTGAGAAATATTCCCATTTCAGCAGTTTGCAGCAGTCGAGCTCCGAATTTACAATTTAAAAAAAGAAAAATAGGTCGCTTATTTTTCGCCGATCTCCAAGTGTATTTGTTTTTAAGGTATTTAATAATAGAAGTTTATTTACTCTAAGAGGATATTTAACTAAAAAATAATGAATCGTAGAAACTCGCTGAATTCTTTCGACATTTTTAATATGAATTTTATGTTGAGGTGACCAAATGTTTGAATTATACTCAAATTGGCTACGAACTAATGAGAGACAAATAATTTTTCTTGACATGAAGTGAATTAAAGTTTTTAATGGTTCTCAGTAAAAATCCTAATGTTTTCATGCTATTGTTTGTAATGTGATTTATTTGGTTTACAAATTCTAGTTTTTCATAGAATATAACTCTGACGTCTCTTATTTTAGTTAATATCTCCAGTTGTATAATGGTCTACCGCATAATTGAATAGTATTTGTTTATTATGAGTTAATTTTATTTGATTAATTTGTGTTTTCACAATTAATTCATTTAAAATAATATATAGTATATTGGCGGCATGTTCCAGAGTGGAAGATACTATCAGTATCGCCCTGGTGTAAGACCACCATTCAGAATTGAAACGTTGCTTGAAAATGGCTTTAGCCGTGTTTAGTGACCAGATCTGAATAGCCAGGTACTTCCCAACCTTCCTCTTCCCCACCTCCTTCCCCTCCCCACTACCTTCAGCCTCACAACATACCCCAATTGGGGATGCCATTGGGGTATGTTGTGAGACTGGCTCCAGACGGGAGCAGTTGAGATTCTTGTGCGGTATTCACTGTAAAAAAAAACGCCAATTAACGGCTTTTACAGAGGAATTACAATAATTTGAAATGGAAACAATATGCATAGTTAAGAAAAAAAAAATTCATATGACCGAAAAATCTAAAAGTAGGTACATATTGATGTGACAGCATAAAATACAAATAGTGAGCTATTATAAATACAAATATGAAAAAAAGAAAACCTCTTATACAACATGTCTACAAAATATTTTGAACTAAAAAAATAACCACGTAAAGCACCTACGAAATAAATTTTAAATTAATTAATTAATTTAAATAAATTTTTAAAATCCAGAAGTAAACATTGATAAGAACATTAATTACGCCGATGACATGGTGCTGCTTGCACCTTCGATTAAAGCGATGAGACGACTTGTGCAAATATGCGAAGAGTACGCAAACTCTCATAACCTGTTGTACAATTCTAAAAAGTCAGTCATCGTCGCTTTCAAACACAATAAGGAGCCATCACATATTCCTCCAATATATCTAGAGGGAAATGAACTGCTTGTGGCCTCACAGGTTAAGTATCTGGGACATATCCTAACCGAAGACATGAAGGATATAGAAGATATGGAACGACAAAGAAGAGCAATTAACATACGGGCCGGAATGCTCTCAAGGCGGTTCTACCACTGTACCGAAGATGTCAGAAAATTACTATTCAAAACATATTGTACTGCCCTGTACACGTCTGAACTGTGGACACAATACCCAGCAGCGCAATGGGACAAACTGAGAGTGTGCTACAATAACGCATACAGGCAAATTATGCAACTACCGAGGTTCTGCAGTGCCTCCACGATGTTCACCGAGCGGAGGGTGCACTCATTCCCAGCCCTACTTCGCCACCGACTAGCCAGCTTCTGGAGCAGGATTCGAACTTCAACCAACATCATTGTCGTGGCTGCATCCGAGTGGCTCAGTTCCCCAATAAATGAGCGATGGATGCAGATGATGAGACGACCTCCATGATGGACGGTCCCAAAATATCTTTTATCTTTTTATTTTTAATTCTGTCTACTAATTATTTATTTTAATTTTATGCTTATTTTTTGTTATTTGTGTGATGAATTTTGTTTTCATTTTATGTTTTAATTAGGTACTTACCTAATATTTAAAAAAAAAAAATCTTTTATAGTTGTTTATGTAATATGGCAGACTGGGATTGCACTACCCTCCCAGTCCTGCTGGAATAAAAACTTAAATAAAATAAAATAAATAAAATAAACATTTATTTGTTATAAAATACATTCAGTATAAGGAATCTTGACTGTCCAACTAGGAAGGTCTCCCGTTCTATGACAGTCAAATTGACATATTCATATTAGGTTGGTAGGTACATTATCATTCATAAAATATTAAGTAAAGTTAAGCTTCACAATTTGCATTTACATAATTATACATAGAGTAATAGGTTCTGGAATCAATTAATTAACAAGAAAAGTGTATCCGAAGTGATTAAACACGAAAAACAGTAAATAAAAGAAAAATAAAAATAAAAAGAAAGGAAAAATTTTGGAAACAAAAGAAATATATAAGGTGCTCGAACTACATAATTATCAAATAACATTTTTTAATAATATTTCTGACTCTGTCCTGCCTAAATCTTGTAACCATTTTGTTATTTTTTTACCGAAGGATGACACTTCACACAGTTTTAGTTGTGAAGGGATTTTGTTATATAATTTCGGTCCCAGGTATGAGAATATCATTTGATAAGTTTGCTGTGTTGCTTGTTGGAATGGAAAGGTCATTTCTGCCCTTGCTTCTGGTTTGATGTTTGTGTTCGACTTTTTTCATTTTATATTTATTTTTATGAGCATAAATTATTATCTAAGTATATTTTATTATGATCCAACTGAGAAGCGCTGACAAACAGCTTCAATTAAATAATGTTTGTATATTGATAATCTTTGAATCTTTATCACGTCATCAACAACATATTTGTTACCAAGCATATGCAGGCGATTTACTATGGAATATAACTCAGGATTTGATCCTGTATTGTTACAATGATAAGGTATTTGTGACGAACTGATCTACTTGGTACATGAAAACATATCAACGTAGAAGTTCAACAAATTATTAACAATCATCATCATTACATAGTATAAAATGAAGTCGCTCAAAATGTATGTGCGCATAGATCTTTTAAACTACGCAACGGATTTTCAAATGGTTATCACCAACAGATAGAGTGATTCAAGAGGAAGGTTTATATGTATAATACTTGCTTATTATAGTAGAGAAAAGCCGAGAAATTCAAATATTCAATCTAGGCAGCGGGCAGCGGGCAGCTGGCAAGCGGATAGTGTGGATTTTATAAAGGTTGGGTAATGGCGTTGTGTTTCGTTAGCCACAGCAACGTGTGGCCGGGTCTGCTAGTTTTAAATAAATAAAATAAGTCAGAACCAATTATTCTTTCTTTTAATTTATCGAGTCCAAGTAGTTGTAACAAAGAGAAGTAAGTAATTAATGTTTTCAACGACTGTTCCCAATTTAAAATCAATGAGACGTAAGATTTTATGTTGGACACGCTCTTGGGAATTTTCATTTATGCTGTAATACGGAATCCAAATGGTGAAGTTAAATTCTAGTTGGCTTCTTACAAGAGAAGTGGGTGAATAATTTAACAGTTTTTAAATTTTTTAAATCATTCGTAATCCGTAATATAAATCCCAACATTTATTTTGCTTTACTGCTTATATTATTAATATGTTTAATAAATGTTAATTTAGTGTCAGAGGTAACTCCATGGTCTCTTATTTCAACAAAAGATAATATTGAGATCATTGAGAAAGTACGTGAACAACAATGTTTTTTTTTTCTGTGGTATCTCGTAACTTGACATTTTTTTTTACATTAAGAGATAATTTATTTTTAAAACACCAATCGGAAAAGCAATTAAGATTAGATTGTAGGGACAGACAGTCCTCGATATCATCAATAATTCTATATATCACTTCTTCTAATAGTGCAAAATTATTTTGTGGTAACATTTTAAATTCAAATTAATAAATAACGCTGTATTTACCAAATGTATATATAATGTTTATTATTTTTATTTAGAAATTTTAGAGATTAGAAAGAGTGTTAATGAAAATTTAAATATTATTAATAATCAAAAATTGTTTTTAAATGACCCATTATTAAATCTATTCCCCTTTTAAATTTTTAATTGTTCTACATTGCCCCTCGTTCCTTATACATTATTTTCTTTCAAATTTTATTATTGTTTATGTCTCTTATTTTTCACTATTACCTATGTATGTCTATTTTGAAAATTAGTTCTGTCAAAACCCTGAGGAAGTCAGCTTTGCTGACGAAACGTGTCGGTTTTTGTAAATAATTAAGTGGTTAATACAACGTTATTTATTAATTTGAATTTAATACATTGTAATGTCAATGGCTTTCAGTTGGATAAATTAGAAATTTTAGAGATTAGAAAGAGTGTTAATGCAAATTTAAATATTATTAATAATCAAAAATTGTTTTTAAATGACCCATTATTAAATCTATTCCCCTTTTAAATTTGTAATTGTTCTATATTGCCCCTCGTTCCTTAAACATTATTTTCTTTTAAATTTTATTATTGTTTATGTCTATTATTTTTCTCTATTACCTATGTATGTCTATTTTTAAAATTAGTTCTGTCAAAACCCTGAGGAAGTCAGCTTTTGCTGACGAAACATGTCGGTTTTTGTAAATAATTAAGTGGTTAATACAACGTTATTTATTAATTTGAATTCTATATATCTTCAAATCATCTGTAAACATTAAAATAAGAGATTTGATTCTACAGGAAGTTATTAATTAACATTGAGAAATAGATTATTAGTTACACATTAATCACACCTCACACCATCCATTAAATTTGATTTGAAGCTCTTGGCAATCAATAATATGGGTAATTTCTTTTGTAAATTTTATGTCTATGGAAACATAATAAATTTAGACTTATTGAAGAATGATGTTGTGACGTAAATGAAGAGTAGAATGAGTAGGTACCTACACGACCTAAATGGCTACCCTCCTACCCTGCACGCATTTCGTCACAACATTTTTGATTTCGAACACGTGAAAGATCATAGACCAATCAATAAGGTATTCTCTTATTACAAAGTCTCATATTTTTATTGATGGAAATTAAGTTGCCGATAGAAAAAGGTTGACCTAGACATCGCACAATAAAAGCTACGAAAATGTCACTGTGATAATTTTGTCTATTTCACCTACTCAGATTTTCGGTTTTATAGATAAAATTGTAATGATACATTGTTTTCTTGTTAGAAACATTATATTATTTGGTAAAATAATAAAAGGATTCTACATACCAAAATCCGTAATATATTACCTGCATTATTGTCTACTAACATCGACACATTAAATACAAGCGTATATTTTTTCAATGAGATTAAATTATAATCTATGCCTTTTCTCAAATTTTTGTTCTAATCTTTAATCGGAGAAAAATATTTTTTTTTCTTGGGCTCTCGATCTCAGTAAACAAGCGTACTGAACCTACGGCATGAAAAAATAACATCTTAATACATACTATTATTAGATGAAATAAACACTTTGATTCAAACTACTATAATTTATTTAATTTTACCTACCGATTTCGCTGCTTCATCAGGGTAACAGTATAAAGTTTCTACGAAAACATAACACCACATTTGTTTTTCACCGTGAAATGAAACATACGATTTGCCTAAATAAATTACCTGAAAATGGTTGAAAAGAGGATAAATGGTCAAATTCCAGCGACAAATCGAGGAAACTCACTGGAAAGTTCTTTAATCAAAATGAGTCATTTTTGGTATTTTCCAATCCAAATACTAAATAGTTAGTATTATCCGTACAAGCTTATCTAAACAGCCACCGGTAACAAAATCCGTTTCCATGACATCACCCCTTTTAAAAGTCATTGAAAGTTATAAAAAAAAATTATGATATCATTGACAACCAAACCTAAAGAAACCTATCTAACCATTTTTAATATTTTTTTATCACTGTTAATTACTTTTCAAAGAAGTTTTTGAAGTTGCATGATTCTGAGATTGTCTGGTCACCAAAATTCTACATTAGCGACATCTTCGATGTTACAGAGGAAGTTTGTACTTAATATATCTTCTATAATGTAAATCGTCTTCGAGAGATCTATGTCATCTATGAAAAATATCTCAAAACATTTAATTATTAATAAAAATAACTTATAAGCTTCTTAGATAACTCTTACATTATTATTTTGTTTTAGTTTGAAAAACAATCGTGAGATGGCGTGCATCAAAAACCCGTTTAAATTATTTCACGGTATTCGGATAATTATTATTCTTATATATTCCTAGACACTGCCTACCGATCGTCACTTCAGTTGGAAATGGTTCTAACTTCACTTTACCTTGTTCTGAGACATGAGATGTCAAAGTTTACTTTTTTTATTCAGAATTGTAACGTTACTTGAAATGGCTTTAGCCTTGTTTGATGACTGTATCTGAATAGCCAGGTACATTTTTCACATCTCCTTCTCCTCCCCACTACCTTTAGCATCACGCCATATCAATATTGGGGATGCCATAGTCTCACTGGCTCGAGACGGTTGGGAGCAGTTGGGACTCTTGTGTTATATTCAGATATAAAAGTTATATTATATGCAAGTAGGAATCTTTAGCGTTTTTTTAGCGCCGACTGCACGTATAAGTATATCGTATTTTGTGATTGCCGCCTGAAACTTTGAGAGTCGAAATTATTAGTAAAAATAATTTTACGACGGATTTTCACTCAAGATGCCTTCAGGTATAAGTATATCGACTTTGGTTGTACGGCCGTATATCCTCTTTGCATACTTACTTGAAGAAAACGTCTTCTAAACTTTCGGCCGGACCAATTGTCGCCGGACCAATTGTCGCCGGACCAAATGTCAGCCGGACGAACTGTCGGCTGGACCAACTGTCGCCGGACCAAATGTCGCCGGACCGATTGTCGGGTCACCGTAGAAATTATCCTGAATAAAAATAAACGGTTTTACAATCAAAAGACATTTTTCAAAAATTGTAACTTAGAACCTTGTCCAACTGAGGTACGCGATGTTAAAAATTTGCCTAAGAATATTTTTGTTCCAAGGTTAAAAAAGGTCCAACTTATTAAAGCCGTCCGGGAGTAAAGTGCAGAACTTCGACAACTTTTCTGGAAATTCCAACATTTTATGTCAGTTTTCAGGTAAAGAAGTTGAATTGTTTGAATGGAAAAATATATTAGATTGGTGCGGGGAAAAAACAATGGAATTTGTGAGAATACATATTTATCTTTTTTAGTTATAGATAACTAGCTGGTTCCCGGCATGCGTTGCAATTCCATATGTTATGTTCTGGCACAACACAGCATGACAAGAGGAATGGTGCTGTTGAACAAAATATCGGAAACACTAGATACTCGTACATATAACTCTTCTTTAGATGGCCTTAAGATTTTTTGGTATACCTACTAATTATCTTTCTAGATATTAAGACTGTCAAAATGAGAAAATTGTGCCGTCATTGGATAATTAATCCGTTGTACAATTAAAAAAATATACATACATTCAAAGAAATACATTGTGTCTCCCTGAATCACCTTTCCCGTGCTTCCCCGTTCCCTTCCCGCTTCCCCTTCCTAGCTAGCTTTATAAATTACTAGCAGACCCGGACACACGTTGCTGTGGCTAACGAAACCTTTATAACCAACGCCATCTGTTAAATCAAATCCACCCGCCCGTTTATCAATCCGCCGCCCGCTGCTTGCTGCCCGCTGCCCGCTGCCGCCTGGCCAGATATATATTGTATTTCAACCAATTTACACAAAACCTTGACAAATTATATACCTAAAAACCTTCCTCATGAATCACTCTATCTATTATGTCAAATCATCCGGCTTCTCATAAACATTCTGCTTATCATTCAATGGTGCACCGGCTAGTAAAAATCCCTCTATCGTCTGTTAATTTCGCGATTGAACTTTCAAAAATTAAACAAATTGCTCTAAATAATGGTTATTCCACAAATTTAATTGATAAAATCCTAAATAAGAAACTTAAACTCATTTCAACTAATACATTTTTATTTGGTACACCTGAAAATAATAATAAAATAATAAATCCCGTTCAATGGCGCAGAATTTTATATATATCTAACTTTTCCTCACTTAGTACAAAAAACTTGCCTGCCCACATTAAACCCGCGTTCTATACTGATAACAATTTAGATAAATTACTAAAAAATACTAAAGATAGAGATCATAAATTAAGCCACTCAGGCATTTACCAACTATGTTGCAATGATTGTCCTTTGTTCTACATAGGTAAAACAACTAGAAATGTAAACATTAGAATCACAGAACATTTAAGATGCTTAAATAATAATAATTTTTCAGAGTTTGCTAATCACCTAATTTCCACAGATCACACGTTTAATAAGGACACAGGGGTTAAAATTCTTCACCGTAACAATAAAAGCAAAAAATTAGATAATTTAGAAGCACTAGAAATCAGAAAATCCCTAAATAATAAAGCTAGTATTTTGAATAACCAAATTAATTTATCTTTCAGTCCCATTCTAAATATTTCTCCAATTAACCGCTCTGTTCTTTCCGGAAATCTCGCAATTACCCCCACCCCTTTGCTCACCTCCCACCTAACATTCTGTATCATAGTTAATTATAATATTCTCCTGACGAAGGAAGGGTGCTTCTGAAACCGGTAGAGTATTTTCAAATAAAAGTGGTCTTAAACAAATTTATGTGTTATTTATTATAAAGATAGCCTATATGTTCTTCTGATGTATGGGCTATATTATTGTAAAGTTTCATTAAAATTCATTCAGTAGTTTTTGCTTGAAAGAGTAACATACACAAACACATTCTTACAAACTTTCACGTTTATAAGATTAGTGAGATATTATCACATAGAATTAATTACCTCCCGAAGTAGGCACTTTACCCCGGGAAACCGGATTTTTTGCCCTTTTTACTACATCGGTTTCACACAGAAAAATAATTCTCCTCTGGGACGTTTGTTAAGTTTGAGGATGCCGTGTGGAGGGTCTTTGTAGGAAAGAAAGGAGATGAGGTTCTCTGGGAAGGAAAAGATATGAGGGATGGATAGGAATCTGGGGGTCAGTGGGTCCAGGAGTGACAGAGTATGACTCTATCTCTACCACTATGGTGCAAAACGGTGTTCGAGAGAAAGGTCTCAGTCAACTAGCCTCTCCCGATCCGGTCTGCCACGCAGTTGGTGGGCAGACGTATCAGCCTCTAAGATCCGGACAAACCTTACCCCATAACCCGGGTACCCCTACTAACGTGATGAACCATATGGGGTGACCTAGACACAGGTTGTCCAAACACCTGAGAAAAATCCCTGATTTTTCCTACACTTATTTTGCAACAATGCTATTTATCTGTTTTTTTTTCCTGTTTCCTTAACCCAGAGGTGCCCTTTACTGTTAACTCGAGTTGCCCAGTGAATCACAATAATCTATAATTATTTTTAATTGACGATTCATAATACTTTGATTACTATTTAGATATAGTTAATAATTATTGTAAATTAGTTTTCTACGAACCTCAAGTTCAACACTAGAAAGACCGGAGCCTTCATTTTGACGGCAGCCCGAAGTAAAGTGACGATATAATGCTTAATAATTATCGTATTGGTGTGATTTTTTTCACATTTCATGATTTATGGTTTAACAACTGTGGTGAAAAAAACAGGTACGTGTCTTGTTTACTTTTTGAGATATATTGACTTATACCTACAAAGACCGCCGCCGTCAATGTGACGGTTTGGGCCATTATGCTGAATTTGTTTACAACCTTCTTTACTCATATTTACAACATACCCATTCCTCCTCGTTTATGATAGTACTAATATGACTGGCTCTTTCTTTCAGTATCCCGTATCTTTCAAACTTGATCTGTACGTTGATTGGTCATTGTCACATAATTTATAAAAAGTCCAAACAATAATATGTCTTTAGCCCAAATTTATTTTATGGCTTGTTGGAAAAGGACAGAGTATACAAATACCTGAGTTGATCAGAAGTGACAGAATAGTTTATTGGTTAATCAACACGTCACCCCAAACCCCAAGAGGTTCGCTATGTTTTGTTACTTAGCAGGGGTGCCCGGATTCGTGTGGTTAGGTTTGTCGAGATCTTGGCGGCGGATGTGTCTGTCAAACAATTGCGTGGCAGGCCAGATCGGCAGAGAACGGATGTGGGGGATATTTTGACCTCGCCGGCAGGACTCTCGGAACATTGCCTTGCACCGCACTGGTGGGGACAGATTCATACGTCCGCCACTCTTGAACACACTGAACCCAAGTTTCCTACTCACCCCTCATACCTTATTTCCTTCCCAGAACCTATTCTTCTTCCTTCCCCTATAGGTGCCCTCCACACAGCATCCCAAAAGATGACAAATGCCCTGAGGGGAATTATTTTCCTTAGGGCTGTTTTGTGAAGCTAATGTAAACGAAAAAGAAAAGAAACCGGGAAATAAAACTTCTGAAAGATAACAGTGCCAAATTAATAAAAAATATAATAAAAACCAAATAAATTACGCTTGTGATAATTGTAAGAAACCAGTTTTCGGATAGTGCATTTGATTATTATAAAAAACGTAACAATTCGATATTGTACAAACGTAACACATGCTTGTACTAAAATTACAGCATTTTGCACTCACATGTTTTTTTCCAGTAAGCCCCGAGGAAAAAAACCCTCAGGGCCTGTGTTATCTTCGGGGATGTTGTGTGCATTTATGTGTACATTGGTGTTTTTAGGGAAAGGAAAAAAAGGAAGTTCTGGGAAGGAAAAAGTGTGAGAGGTGAATTGGAAAAAATCATAAATGTATCCAGGAGTGACGGACGCATGAATCCATTCCTCCCACTGCGGTGCAAGGCGACGGGACGAGAAAGGTCCTGCTGGAGAGGACTAGATATAGATAAGGTCTCCCTCAACAAGTGTCTCCCGACCTGGTCCACTACGCAGTTGGTGGGTAAACATATTCGCCACCTAGAACCAGACAAACTTCACCCAATGAACCCGGACACCCCTGCTAAGTCACTAAACGAGGCGAACCACTTGGAGTGTCCTATGACAGAGGTGTTGGTTATCTAATAAATGGTTCCTGGTGCAGCGGTACCCATATCCGTCTCCCAATTTTAAAAACAGTGATCAGCCGTCAAAATGACGGTCGTGGTCTTTATAGGTATAGAGCAGTACCCGGTCTTTCTAGTGTTAAAATGCAATAAATGAATGACTAATAAATATTTAAACTATATTTTTTTTATTTTAATATAGTTACTATATTATTTTAAGGGGATAATATCATGTTTATCATGTAAGCTATAATAACATATGTTGAATTTTGTCTTATATTACTCACACACACGCTCATAAATGAAAGTGCTAACCAGCCAGCGGACGAAAATCCACATTTCGTCGAAAGTTGTTCTTACGATCGTGCAGGGCGGTTACAATGAGAAAGATTAATTATTCACCGTACCAGCTTTTTCAAATTATAACTCAATATCGAATTTATTTCAATCCAAATTAGCTTTAATTTATACCTTCATCCAAAAATGCTGAAAGGCGTGATGATAAAACTATTAAAATAATGTACTTTTTGTAATTATTTTTTGATTATAAGTATTTATCATTTTTCAATAATGTCTAAATTTAATAAGAATGTTAAAAAAATCTGAAATATTTTAGTTTGTAAGTGCGCAAATAAATACACAAATGGACCAATTTTCGTCAAGAAACACATGTACGTACATATTTTTTAATGATTTTATTGAAACTAAAATTAAAATTCTAAAACATGCGTTTGCTAGATAATGTATTGATTTATTTTACTGCATGATTATATTATTTCAAATGGGTGTAGTATAATACAAAATCTTTTTTGAAAATTTAACAAATCTGCCAACGACCTATGCAATAACCTTATTATACTAAAAATTTAAAAAAATCTCAAAATTTATTACATGCGAATGCTAGATAAAAGAACAATCTTTCGAAATACATTTATATTTTTTTGTGGAATGAGTCAATACGTCTAAAATCTGATTTGAAAATGACATATTTCTGGTTTTCTCTGGTAATGCTAAATATATATAAAGGAGAAAATACAGACACAGGCGTCAATTGACAAGAATATTCAGAATAGCAACTAGAGAACTCACCTACATCCAAACTATTTCAAAACAAAAAAATTGCAAGCTCTTTATAAGAATTTTTTCTTTATAAGAAAATGCACGTATTCTGGACATTATCCAGCCATATTGAAAACTACACATGCGAACATTTTAAGAAAGTACCATAATATCATTGTCTTCCGCAGCAATTTTTTCAAAATGTTTAAAGCCTGAACATAAGAGAAATCGGAAAATAATTAGATAATAAAAATAAATGCTAATTTTTAAAGAATTTTGTATCATTTTGGGTGTAAAGGAACGTGTGAGGAATTTGAGCATCATTTTAGTGACCATTATGTTCCAAAGAGATTCGAGACTCCGATAATGAATCACGAACAGCAAGGCTTTTTCGGTTCCATGACAACAGAATCGTGCAATTTTAACACTCTTTAGAAAAGTCTTTAAAAATTATGAAAAAAAAGAAAAATACCTATAATTAATTATTTTATATGAGAAAGGCATTGCGAGTGCTAAATCTCCCACTAGTCGACACAAGTTATGTCTACATTTTTTGGTGAAATACTTTAAGAAGGCATTACCAGAGAAAACCGGAAATACGTCATTTTCAAAAAAGTTTTTAGACGTATTGACTCTTTTCCACAAAAAAATATAAATGGATTTCGAAAGATTGTTGTTTTATCTAGCATTCGTAGGTAATAAATTTTTGAGATTTTTTTAAAAATTTTATTATAATAAGGTTATTCCATAGGTCGTTGGCAGATTTGTTAAATTTTCAAAAAAGTTTTTGTATTATACCCCACCCATTTCAAATAATGTAATCATGCATTAAAATAAATCAATACATTATATCTAGCAAACGTATGTATTAGAATTTTAATTTAGTTTCAATAAAATCATTAAAAAATATGTACGCATATGTGTTTCTTGACGAAAATTGGTCCATTTGTGTATTTATTTGCGCACTTACAAACTAATATATTTCAGATTTTTTTAACATTCTTAGTGCACTATTTTAATAGTTTTATCATCACGCCTTTCAGCATTTTTGGATGAAGGTATAAATTAAAGCTAATTTGGATTGACATAAATTCGATATTGAGTTATAATTTAAAAAAGCTGGTACGGAGAATAATTAAACTTTCTCATTGTAACCGCCCTGCACGATCGGAAGAACAACTTTCGACGAAATGTGGATTTTCGTCCGCTGGCTGGTTAAACGCTCTTTAACCGTCAAACATTAATTATTATTTTTAATTGATAAACTAATACTTAAGACAAGATCTTAATGCATAGCACAAAGGGTAACAATTATTATAAGTAATAATTATTAGCCTGAAACACTCATCTACATTGAAAAAATGGTTGTTGTTTGTTGAAATAAAGTTGGTTGTTTGCTGGTGGAAAAATGTAATAGCAGTAATTGTTGAGTGAAACACTAGTATATATTGAGTTATTTGGCGGGCAGGAGATAAGCCGACGTAGCTCAGTGGATAAGAGCAGTTGACCGGAAATCAGAAGGATGCGGGTTCGAATCCCATCGGCGGCATGCATCTTTTCTCGGGAGATTTTTTCAATGTGCATGAGTGTTTCAGGCAATCACGTTGGATTTCTTTGAAAATATTTTATTGTTTATTTAGCGGAAAAAAAACATGATTTTTTTTATGTATCCTGTAGAAGGTTTGTATTATGCGTAGATGAAAGATTTGGCAGAGTTGTGGTTGTCTGTGATAAGATTTTTTAACGAATTCGCTTTTTTCCCTTCTGCCTACCCAGATCCAAAAGTTATGTAAAATTTAAAAAAAACGCCGTAAGACAGATCATGCTCAAATACATTATTAGTCCAGTCAATGAAGGAGGTTTAGAGTGCGTGAGCAGGTACCTAAGCGATTCCTTCAGAAACTTGTTCAGGGTGCTTAGGGTATGAACATATTAAAAGTCCTGACGTCTAGGTGGTGAGCTGGGGGGGAGTTTACAATTTTCTGGTTTCCACTTATATCTCGAAAACGGTACGTCGCAGAGGAATATTTTCTGAGAATAAGTAAAAGTTCATAAAATTATCAACAACTTTTATTCTGTATGTAATTTTCGAAATCCCAGCCGTTTTTGAGCTACACGCTCCGTAAATATAGATATTTTCGTAAAAAATCATTTTACCATACATTTTTCATCAAACATTCCTACATATCGTCTAAAATATTGATCAAAGAAAGAAATTAATTCGAAAGAAGTCGTAGAGAATTTAATTCCCTTTTAGAATATATATATATACAAATGCAAATTAATCTCCAGGCAGTAAATATTTACAGCAATTTAAGTTTTTCGTAAAATGTCGTCATTTTCAGTAAACAGCTGTTTTTATCTTATTTCTGGCACACCACTTTTGTTAGTTGGTATGAGCGCAACTCATGAGGTCTGCACTTCCCTTGAAGTGTTTTGTGGTATCTTATTTTCGTCAAGTGAATAGCATAAGGACCATGAACAAGCCCGCCGGAGTAGAGATTCAGCAGACCTTGCCAAACTCAGTCAGTGGATTGATGCACATCCTCCCTTCCCACAAACCAGTGAAATAATGTCAATTTTCAGTGGAGTCGTCGGAAATGCCACTATAACTATTAACATCCACGTTAATTATAATATGGATTTTGTCATCACGCTTGAAGATTGTCTCGATTCTCAATTTTTGCAAGCGATTCACATGTCCAAACATTTATCTATTGTTAAACAAGCATTCGATACTAAATCTGTACTTTAAGACATTGTTTTTTTCTCTTCGCTTATTCTTTTTTTTATGAGTTTAAAATTGTAGTTATTAACTAAAGCTTCTACGAGGAATTCAATCGTAACACTTGTTTCATTCAATAAATAATATGTTTATATAATTAATCAATGTAATATGAAATTATGATATGAACTAAATTTGTCAATTTGACTGGCCTAAAACAGGATCCATTCCTAGTTGGCTAGTCAAAGTTTCCACATATGTTTCATTGTATAATTTTATGCGAAATAAATATTATTATTATTATTATTAACTTGCTACGATGCTGTTCGAGTTGGTGAAAGGGCAATTCTTGTAAAAATAATATACGGTTTCTGGTAGCTTAAGCTTGAAAAACAGTCTTTTAATGTTTTGAGAGATCTGGAATAATAAAAAAAGAACATTTCCGTTATATCTTGTGGCCTTCAAAACGCCCGAAAGTCTATTTAAGAAAAATAACATGGGTAGGTACCTACTATTTCTACTACATGGGTACACGGGTGAGTACTTTTTCTCCTATCTTACTCACTGAAGATGTAAACAGATATAAATGTCGAGCTCTGGGTATCTAGCACGGTCGTTCGACAATTATAGTCTAATACAATGTAGTCTCTTTCACAAGGGCAAAACAGACGATCATATTTAAATATTCAATTAACGGTAACATTTTTCATCGCTTTAGTCAAATAAAAGATCTAGGGGTTACTTTTGACAGCAAAATGACATTCCACCAGCACACAAATGACTTATGCAACAGAGCATATAAACTGCTGGGCTTTGTCATTCGCAATTCATGCTCATTTCAAAACCCACTAACAATTAGGCTACTTTACAACTCACTGGTACTAAGTGTACTGGAGTCGAATTGTATTATCTGGGCCCCATTTGAAGCATCCTATATTTTGAACATTGAAAGAGTTCATAAAAAATTCCTACGTTTTTTTATTTTTACGCCTCTATGGAACATATCCATATTTGTATCCATCGAGATTTATTCTAGGTATGACTTACTACCATTCTCTAGAAACTCGTAGATGTTTTGCGTTGCTAAAATATTTCTTTCAGTTAATCAATGGCCTCGTCTCTAACGGTGAGATTCTGGCACAAATAAATTTATTTGTACCAGAGTCTCACTCTCGGGCACGTCGCCATAACATATTATATTGCCTATCGAGTCGTACAAATCTGTACCCGAATTCGCCCGTGGGAAGAGCGATACGCTATTTAAATATATTAGACAAAAATTTCGACATATTCTTCAAAAGATTCAATGAGTTTGTACGGTTTTTGGCGCTACATACTCACTGTGAAAATGGTTACTTTTACAATTAATTAGATTAATTATCTGTAATGTTGTAAATTTTTTGTACACAAATAAAATAAAATAAAATAAAAATAAAATAAATTTATCGATTATTTTGATAACTTGTCATCGTTCCAAAGCACGACTGCAGATCGCTAATGTGCAAACTTTCACATTAATTAAGAACACTCACCTAGTCAATTATTATAAGTAATAATTATTAGCCTGAAACACTCATCTACATTGACAAAATCTCCCGAGAAAACATACATGCCGCCGACGGGACTCGAACCCGCGCCTTTCTGATTTTCGGTCAATTGCTCTGTCCACTAAGCTACGTCGGCTTATCTCGTGCCCGCCAAATAATTCAATGTATACTAGTGTTTCATTCAACAATTACTGCTTATTACATTTTCCCACCTGCAAACAACCTACTTTATTTTATATGAGAAAGGCATTGTTAAGTGCTAAATCTCCCACTAGTCGACACAAGTATGTCTACATTTTTTGGTGAAATACTTTAACTCGTCAAATATTAATTATTATTTTTAATTGATAAACTAATGTTTTAGACAAGATCTTAATGCAAAGCACAAAGGGTTACAATTATTATAAGTACCTAATAATTATTAGCCTGAAACACTCATCTACATTGACAAAATCGTTGTTTTTTGTTGAAATAAAGTTGGTTGTTTGCTGGTGGAAAAATGTAATAAGCAGTAATTGCTGAATGAAACACTAGTATATATTGAATTATTTGGCGGGCAGGAGATAAGCCGACGTAGCTCAGTGGACAGCGCAGTTGACCGGAAATCAGAAGGCCGCGGGTTCGAGTCCCATCGGCGGCATGTATCTTTTCTCGGAAGATTTTTTCAATGTAGATGAGTGTTTTAGGCTAATAATTATTACTTATAATAATTGTTACCCTTTGTGCTATGCATAAAAATCTTATATTAAATATTAGTTTATCAATTAAAAATAATACTCACTTAGTCGTTAGGAATTATTGTTTATTCGTCGGCGATCTGGAGATAGACAATGACAAGATTCAGACAGTATCAATGAAACCTTTATCCATCGACCGCGCTAGTTTCCCTGATAGCCAAAAGATTTTAACTGACAGTGTTGATCAAATAACGTTTTTTCATCAAAAGGGTCCTAAACGGCTAGACGCACCGCCTCAATATTTAAGAATACCAAATTATCACGTTCAAAATAGATTATTTTCCCAAACACTTTGTCATAAGTATATTGCAGTGGTTTAAAATTAAGGTTAAGCAATGAATCATAATCTCCAAAATAATCTTAAAAGATTTTTGTGTCCATTAAGTTTCACAGTTAAACGACTACCTTGAGTTTTTGACTGACAAGGCAGTAAAAAACAACTTGAGTTTCATATCTGCATCTGAATCTGATATGTCGGCCATGGCGGTAAAACGCTCTGAAATGTTGATTTACGCGGTTGTAACTAAACCTAGTTCAGTACATTTAAGCATCTTACCTGGCATCAAATAAGGTAGTTACGATTTTTAGGTATTTTTTACATGACAGAGAATGAAAATATAAGTTTTCGACCTCAGCAAACCTTTGTAAAAAATAGACAAATTTTGACTAGGAACAATGATTTTTCAGCAAAAAAATTTATAAATTAGACCAAATTTAAACAACGGTTTGTGTGAACTTAATAGAAATATATCCTAGGTATTTTGTTAACAGTGGAGGTTATCCACCTCTTACCCGCCCTGGTATAAGTAACAGATGGTTACTCCTTCAAGGCTCTGGCAAGATTCTAATTTTTTTTGTTAAACGAAGCTACATTTATTTATTTTGAACGAATCTAGACCTCCAGTGCCCATGCATACGTTGTTAGTAAGCAGTATGCAAGTGCTTAACAGGAAAAACAAAATGCAAAAAAATAGGTTAGTAAGACAAAGATAAATTAAACAGGGCAAAAGAAAAACTTATTCATGAGGCTCCATAAGTCGGCATTGCATCTGTGAAAACCTGCAAGCACCTGTATAAAATAGAGAACAAAATTAATACAATAAATCTCAAATCAAGACGTATCGGCCGCCAAGATCCAGACAAACATCACCCCATGAACCCGGGCACCCCTGCTAACGTGATGAACCAGGTGGGGTGACCTAGGCACATGTTGTCCAATAAGTGGTTCCTTCCTCCCAAATTGAGAAAAAATCCCTGAGTTTTCCTACAATTATTTATTTTTCCTACTATTTTTCTGTATCTTTTTTCCTTAACCCAGAGGTGCCCTTTACTGTTAAATCGAGTTGCCCAGTGTTCACAATAATCTATAATTATTTTTAATTGACGATTCATAATACTTTGATCACTAATTAGATATAATTAATAATAAATGTAAATTAGTTTTCTACGAACCTCAAGTTTATAATGCAATAAATAAATGACGAATAAATATTTAAACTTGTAGCGCGCCGTTTTTACGCTTGCACTACACCATCTCTCTCCCCCGTACAGCGCCATCCTGCTCACTTACCCCTAAGCAAAGCAGGATGCGCCGACGCCTTCTGCGCATCTCCCACCCTCGAGCCGCTACATAAACCACACCCCGCAACAAGGAATGGGCTATATAACAGGCTGCGCGCCCTAAATCAGTCAGTTCGTCTGCAGCTCGCTCTTGGCTAGTACGCTCTCTTAGTTGCGCTTCGTCCTCTGGCACGACCCTCTAAGGAGTATTCTACTACCATAAGTAAAGCACCAACCAGACCCCCGACTGCTGCCTTAGTTGCGCTTCGTCCTATGGTACGACCCTCTAAGCAGAACCACAGTCAGCTTTTGTTGTTCCCAAAGCCTAACGGCAAGGTTCCCTCCGATCCCTTGCTCAGTTAATTAGTGAATTGATACATTGTGACTATTTTTACCATATTATGTGATCTGTGAACTTACTTTCTTAAATAAATAACCTTTTACCAACAATTGTGTTATAAAACTGGCGCCCAACTTAGTGGCCAGACACATAAAGTAAAATTAAAATCAGTGCATCTACAAAATTTCGTCGCTACCACGTCGAAGTCCTCGTTTCACAATGCAGGCCAAGGAAAGTGCTGGCATCTGCTTCACGCAGGAGCAGTTCGCGGAACTAATGAACTCCATGAAGCGGATGCAGTCGGAACCAACACGTACGGGTACATTCACCACCGTACGGCACGCTTCGATGGTACCAGAGACAGGAGTGCGGTCGAGAGTTTTATTGCCGCCGCATCCATCTTCAAGTGCGCCGAGAACATCGAAGACGCAAGCGCTCTGGAAGGATTACCACTGCTGCTTACGAAAGACGCCGCCGCTTGGTGGCTCGGCATAAAAGGAGAAGTACGAGACTGGGAGAGCGCAACGAACCTCCTCAGGCATGCTTTCGCCCCTAAGAAGCCAGCGTACAAAGTGTACACAGAGATATTTTTATGCAAGCAAGACGCATTAACGTCAACCGATGTGTTCATTGCTAAGCAGCGGATGTTACTCGCGGAGCTACCACCGCCCAGCCATCCAGAGAAGGTCCAGATAGACCTAATATTCGGACAACTGAATATCCGGATACGAGACAGAGTGCCGCGCGAAGCGATCAATACCTTCGCCGAACTACTACAAAAGCCCGTGCAGCGGAAGAAAGCCTGTACGAGAGTACGAAGACCGTCCCACTACGCGCGATGGAAAACCGAACAGACGGCCGCCTACGCTGCACTAACTGCCGCAGATTTGGGCACCGTTCCGAGGAGTGCCGTTCCCGCTACGATACAGGAGCGCACGTAAAGTACACTCCTCCAGTCAAGAAGCTGGAGACACCCAGTGATGCGAAGTTCGCATGCTACGGTTGCGGTAAACCAGGCGTGGTAAGAAGCAAGTGCCCGCAATGCAGCCAAGGGAGAATAGACACCCCTCACCCACGAGCCGATTTTTGCTCGATACATGAAATAGGCCTTCCCCGAGCGAGACCTATACTACACATCGGGATTGGAAACTTCCTGGGCACTGCTCACGTAGACACCGGAGCAAAATTGAGCGTAGCGTCAGCTGAGCTACACCGGCGGCTAATCGCTCAAAATTTCAAAACCCAGCGAACCATCATGGACATCGTATTGGCAGATGGTGTCCCTAAACGTCAGGAGGTCGAGACAATAGCCGCCACCTTGACACTATGAGGCCGACAGATACCCACCAGCTTCATCGTGCTCCCAGGAGGACACGAGAATCGAACACTCCTAGGCGTCGATTTTATCGAAGACGCGGGGATCGATATAAACATTCCCCAGCGCGCATGGGCATTCACGGACAGCCCCGAAGTAAGGTATATGCTGCATATGGAAAATGACGCCATACCACCAAACCGAGGTATTCGACAACGTCAAAAGACTGGCGAGATAGGAGAAGTGAGAGCACACAAACTCCCTAAGGTTTGCCTACCCGCCCCACCAGTACAGGACAATGAATGCGAGATCTACGTGCCGCCGTTCATGAGTCCTCTCCCACAGACACCGCCTAAGGTTCGTCTGCCCGCCCCACCAGTACAGGACAATGAATGTGAGATCTACGTGCCACCGTTCATGAGCCCTCTCTCACAGACACCGCCTCGCACTAACATTTGGGCTAAGATGATAGCCCTGAATGAGCTGTTTCCCGAGGACGCGATGGAGGAAGACGCCCTAAGGGAGGTAATGATACGCTCCTATCGGCTCTTCGATGACTCCCCAAGAAAACCCAGAAATGAAGTGGAGCTCTGTGCCTTGGACGCCGAAATACTAAGCCTCCGACCAGATGAAGCCACCCACCTTATACCTACCCAGAGGGACCAGCTGGACCGCCTGCTGTGCGACAACGCCGCTGTCTTCTCAGCCACCCTGTCATCTACAACAAAAATTGAGCACCGAATCGAGACCGGACAACACCCGCCGATTTCAGTAGCCCCTTACAGGCTCTCGCCAGCCCGCCAAGCAGAACTCCGCGCCAAGATTAACAGTATGTTAACCCAAGGGATTATAGAAGAAGCAGATTCACCGTGGGCCGCACCTGTGGTTATGGTGCCCAAAAAAGACGGAAACAAGCGCATCTGCATTGATTTTCGCCTTCTCAATGCGATAACAGTACCAGACGTGTACCCCCTGCCCAGAATGGATTCAATGGATGACCTGCTACCCTCGGCAAAGCAGTCAAACTTTATGTCTACAGTAGACCTACGATCTGGCTACTGGCAGATCAAGATACTGGAGAAAGACCGTGACAAGACGGCCTTTATAACCCCATTCGGACTCTACCGCTTCTTGAAGATGCCATTTGGACTTCGCAATGCGCCCGGGACGTTCCAGCGCATGATTGACCGACTTAAGATCGAGCTAGATGAAGTCAATATCCTAGCATACCTGGACGATATAATCATACTTTCGCCCACCTTCGATAAACACCTCGCCGATCTACAACAGGTGTTCACCAAGCTACGAGAATTTAATCTCACTGCAAATCGAGTTAAATGCCACTTCTGCTGTCCAAGCATAAAATATCTAGGACACGTAATAACCCCCGGAGGAATCAGCACCAATCCGGAGAAGATAGAGGCGATCTCTAAAATGAAGGAGCCAAACAATGTCAAACAGCTACAGACATTTCTTCAGACATGCTCCTGGTATAGGCGATTTGTACCCGAGTTCGCCAAAACCGCCAAGCCACTCAGCGACTTGATAAAGAAAGACGCCACCTGGGAATGGAAATCCCCACAGCAAAATGCTTTCGACACCCTGAAAGCACTACTCACTAGCGCCCCCATACTACGACAAGCCGATGGAAGCAAGGAATTCATCATAAAGTCGGACGCAAGCAGCTACGCAATAGGAGCAGTTTTGGTCCAGGGGGAGGGACTAGAAGAACATCCGGTAGAATACGCGAGCCGCCTGCTACTATCAGCAGAGAGGAACTATTCTACCACAGAACGAGAAGCCCTAGCAGTCGTATACATTGAAGGAACAGCAATCACCGTGGTTACCGACCACCAAGCGTTGAAGTGGTTAATGACGTTAAAGTCTCCCACAGGTCGCCTTGCAAGATGGGCCCTGCAGCTTCAACCCTACAACCTGAAAATCCAATACACACCTGGACGCTCAAACCTGGTGGCGGACACACTATCACGACCACCATTACTTGAAGACCCACCCTCTATTTGCGCACTATGCACGATATTGTTAATTTGTTTGCGGATCATTTCCAAAGTGTATATGAAAGCGAAATATCTGACAACAACGTACCGTCATACATATACCCAAGCACAATACATTTACAGAACTACCTCATTACACGGGAATCATGCTTAAATAAAATAATTTCCCTTGACCCCAACAAATCTGCAGGCCCAGATAACATCCCACCAATATTTCTCAAACAATGCGCATCTGCAATATCCGGTCCACTCACCACACTATTTAACCACTTACTTTCTTCAGGACATTTTCCAACCCGTTGGAAATCTAGTTATATTACTCCGATTTTCAAAAAAGGTGATGACACAGACATTAAAAACTACCGTCCAATCTGCATACAATCAGCGCTCCCGAAAATCTTTGAATCCCTTGTTCTCGATTTAATTTATCCGTCAATATTAAAAGTTATAGATAAAAACCAACACGGATTCGTTTCTGGTAGGTCAACTGCTACTAACCTGTTACTTTACCATAACTATATTACAGAATCTTTTACAAAAAAAAAAAAAGTTGACAGTATTTACACAGATTTTTCCAAAGCTTTCGACAAAGTATCACATAAATTATTACTTAGAAAACTTTATGCAATAGGGCTGAGAGGCAAGTTGTTGGATTGGTTCTCAAGTTACTTGTCTAACAGAATCTTATTTGTCAAAATTAAACACTCCAAATCTAAGTTATTTTATGCAACTAGTGGTCTACCGCAAGGGAGTCATCTCGGACCCATCCTTTTCCTTATATTCATAACTGATATAATAAGTTGTTTCGACGATGTAGAAGTTCTGCTTTTTGCCGATGATATCAAATTATATAAACAAATATCTAATATAAGAGACTGCCTTATCCTACAGTCAAACATTGACAAATTACACAATTGGTGTGTTGCAAACAACTTATTCCTCAATATCGATAAATGTAAGACACTAACATTATGTAGAACAAAGACCCCGTTATCTTTTGAATACACAATAAATAACAAAATCTTAGAAAAAGTCAAAGAAATCAGGGATCTTGGAGTTTTATTTGACACCCAATTAAATTTTATAAACCACATACAAGAAATAACCAACAAAGGCATGAAGACACTAGGATTTATAATCAGAACCATCAAAGACTTTAATTCACTAGAAGCTATTAAAATTGTATATTTGTCACTAGTACGCAGCTTGCTGGAATACAATTCCATCGTTTGGTCGTATTATCAAATTCATATAAAAAATATTGAACGAGTGCAGCACAAATTTTTACGATTTATTAACTTCAAGTTACATATACCTATTCAACACATTAACTATACATTCCTACTAAATACACTTAAATTGCATTCCCTAGAAAACAGAAGAAAAATAATTGACCTAACTTTTTTGTTTAAAATTATTCACTCCGAATTAAACTGTTGTGAACTTCTGCATCTCATTGACTTTAAGGTACCAACCCGAGCGACAAGGCAAAACATATTATTCTGTAACAATAATTCTCTAACCAACTATCACACACATGCATCAATTTCTCGACTTCACACACTAGGGAACAAATACACCTCAAATATCGATGTATTTAATATAAGTTTACCGTTATTCAAGAAATATCTAAACAATATTTTTATGTAGAATATTTTGATATCTAAGGAGCATCACCTAGGGTCTATTGCATATATTTGTGTATTTCTATATTAATCTACAATGTAAAAACTTGTTAACGTTTTCGTTTAATGTATCTTGCATTTTGTCATGTATTATTCATGACATTTAATCAGTCACCTGTAAATTTTGTAATTGCTAACATACCTACTAGTTTATTTCTATGTCATTTACAACTTAGAAACTTTCTCTTTTATTGTAATGCACTATCATTCCTAAATTTATCTGTATGATGTTTACCTACTAGTTATATTTTTATAGTTCATCTTTTTTATTAAAAAAAAAACTGTCTCTGTATTATAATCTTGTCATGTAAAAGCCCATCAGGGCGTTGAAAATTAATAAATAAAATAAATAAATAAATAAATAACCCTCGACGTTCCAGTACGCAACGCGGCTGACATCCGCAGAGAACAATTGAAAGACACTGCATTGAAGAAAATTATCGAGTGTTTTGAAGCCAACAATCCAAACGAAGACCTTAGTTACTGGACAACTAAGGGCTACCTGATGCAAAACGGTGTATTGTACCGATATGCACCCGATATCGAAGAAGAGGACGCTCAACTAGTCGTCCCCGAGCAGAGCAACACCAAATACTCATGGCCTATCACGATGCCCCTACCGCTGGGCATTACGGAGTAGAACGCACGATTCGACGAATTGCCAGACGATACTTTTGGAAGAGTATGCGGACCTACATACAGAAATACGTCAAGAACTGTCTGGAGTGCCAGAGATACAAGCCATCAAACCTAAAACCCGCCGGCCTCCTACAGACTTCAGTAATGAACCAGAGGTTTGAAACAGTAGCCTTCGACCTCTTCGGACCACTCCCAACTTCCGAGCATGGGAAGAATTGGATCTTCATCATCGAAGACGTGGCCACACGCTGGATAGAACTATTTCCCCTCAAAGATGCGACTGCCGAGACCTGCGCCCGCGTCCTTATTGATGAAGTATGCCTACGCTACGGGACCCCACGCCGACTGATAAGCGACAACGGTACCCAGTTCGTGAGTGCCGTGATGCAGCAGATGACTTACTGCCTGGACATCAAGCACACCCTCACACCAGCCTACCACCCAGAGGCCAATCCTGTCGAGAGGAAAAATCGAGACCTCAAACCCCAACTAGCCATCCTGGTTGGCACAGAACACCGAAAATAGGCCGAAAGCCTTCCATCAATACGCTTCGCCATGAATACCGCGTTCTGTCAGAGCACCTGATACTCCGCTGCCTATCTCAAATTTGGACGTGAGCTAAGGTCATTGAAGTACCCACCACTGTCCCACCCCGGTATAGGCAACTTATGGTCGCCCCTTCGGAGTTCTCGCAAGAATCTAATTTTTTTGAATAAATGGCTCTACTTTTAATGTAACGAATCTAGACCTTCAATGTCCCCTCATACTGTGTTAGGTGGCGGTATGCGGGCGCGCCTACAGGACTGTACTGTAATGGTCAATCTCTACAATTCTAAAGCCCATGGAGGTGTCAATGCAAAAGCAGTGAGCCTCATGGACAGTCGAACAAGTTGTTAGTAACATCAACAAAAAAATAAAGTAATCAAAATGACAGCAGCCGTCATGAGTAATTAGCTCATGACAGCGGGAGACATGACCATACATAATCCGGCGGGCGGCACCGAGCACTGTACGTTAAAAAGAAGGAAACAAGTAAAATAACATATATACAGATAAGAACCGGTGTCACCGCAACCTGGCTGCCGGCAGTCCCCGAGACAGTGAAGGAGGCTGATTGTCCGGCTTCCCCACAACCGGCAGCGTCGTCCTTAAGCCAGCTAGCCGGTGGTGCCTAGACGACAGTAAGTGGAAAACATGAAGAAGACCCTAGGGAGAGAAGCATCGGGTCGCCGGAGGCGGGACGGACAGCTTTCGGATGTCGTTCAGCCTTCTCCCCAGCCTCTTCATGTCACGGGGTGTGGCGCGGCAAACAGGTGCAGCTCCACCAGTTCTAGATGACCGGCCATGGTACGTAGGCGGGGACACGGTCCAGGGTCCAACCCCTTATATGGGGAGAAGGACGGTACAAAAACGAACAAGGACAAAAGGTACAAAACAAACAATGAGCTAAGGTCAGCCGAAGACGTCGGAAGAGACTTGAGAAGCATTATCTTATCGGAAAACTTCATCCCCGAGATAACGCCGCATCTGCTACAACTAGCCGATACCCTACGTCTTGTCAGGACCCACAATGATGAGAAACAAGACAAACAAAAGAATTACGTGGATAACAAGAGGCGAGAAGACCCCCATTACCAGCCCGGAGATCACGTCTTTGTCCACTCCCACGCTCTTAGCAAAGCCGCAAGAGGCTTCAGCGCAAAATTAGGACCACGACGCGATGGCCCCTACCTGATCCTGAAGCAACATGGACCAACGAGCTACGAGATAGCTTCAATGGAAGCACCAGATGTCTCGCTAGGCACCTACCACACCTCAGCACTGACTCCATACCACAGGCACTTGACACCGCTGCCCGCTCCTGTTATTCCTCTACGCAAACGAGGTCGACCAAAGAAGAATAAGTAGCCGCCACGCTACTACAGACCTGGATCTTTGACGGGACGTTCCTCGATCCAGAGGGGGAGGATGTAGCGCGCCGTTTTTACGCTTGCCACTACACCATCTCTCTCCCCCGTACAGCGCCATCCTGCTCACCCACCCCTAAGCAAACCAGGATGCGCCGACGCCTTCTGCACATCTCCCACCCTCGAGCCGCTACATAAACCACACCCCGCAACAAGGAATGGGCTATATAACAGGCTGCGCGCCCTAAATCAGTCAGTTCGTCTGCAGCTCGCTCTTGGCTAGTACGCTCTCTTAGTTGCGCTTCGTCCTCTGGCACGACCCTCTAAGGAGTATTCTACTACCATAAGTAAAGCACCAACCAGACCCCCGACTGCTGCCTTAGTTGTGCTTCGTCCTATGGTACGACCCTCTAAGCAGAACCACAGTCAGCTTTTGTTGTTCCCAAAGCCTAACGGCAAGGTTCCCTCCGATCCCTTGCTCAGTTAATTAGTGAATTGATACATTGTGACTATTTTTACCATATTATGTGATCTGTGAACTTACTTTCTTAAATAAATAACCTTTTACCAACAATTGTGTTATAAACTATATTTTTATTTATTTTAATAATTTATTTTAATAAATTACCAGAAAATATAAGATCCCTTATGGACAGTTTCAAAAATTTCAAAACACAATTAAAAAAATATACTGAAAACCTTAACTAAAAAAAAAATAAATAATAAATAAAAATTTAAAAAAATGTATACATATATACACATAAGTTTCTCTTATTCTTTATATAAACTAAATTTCAAAAAAATAAAATCTAAATAACCTAACAAATAATACTTCCTCCCGTACACACAAGCATCTGCTTATTACGGGAGAATATTTAAAAAAAATATGTATATTTGTATTTAATAATTGTATTGAGTTTTATTTTTTATATGCTTTCATTATATTTATATATCTATTGTATGTACTGTACCAAAAAAAAAAATAAAAAATAAAAAAATTTCAAAAAAAAAAAAAAAAAAAAAATTACTGTATTATTTTAAAGGGATAATATCATTATTATTTTTAATCGATAAATTAATGTTTAAGACAAGATTTTATGCGTAGCACAAAGACTAACAATTATTATAGGTAATAATTATTAGCCTGAAACGCTCTCTACATTGAAAAAATCTCCCGATAAAAGATATATGCCGCCGACGGGACTCAAACCCGCATCCTTCTGATTTCCGGTCAACTGCTCTGTCCGCTGAGCTACGTCGGTTTATCTCCTGCCCGCCAAATAATTCAATAGATACTAGTGTGTCATTAAACAATTACTGCTTATTATATTTTTCCACCTGCAAACAACCAACTTTATTTCAACAAACAATAACGATTTTTTCAATGTAGATGAGTGTTTCAGGCTAATAATATTACTTATAATAATAATAATAGTCGTTGGGAATTGTTGTTTATTCGTTGTCGATCTGGAGATGGACAATGACAAGGTTCAGACAGTATCAATAAAACCTTAAAACTAGTTTCCCTGATCGCCAAAAGATTCTGACAGTGTTGATCAAATAACGTTTTTTCATCAAAAGGGTCCTAAACGGCTAGACGCACCACCTCAATATTTAAGAATACCAAATTATCACGTTCAAAATAGATTATTTTCCCAAACACTTTGTCGTAAGTATATTGCAGTGGTTTAAAATTTAGGTTAAGCAATGAATCATAATCTCCAAAATAATCTTAAATGATTTTTGTGTCCATTAAGTTTCACAGTTAAACGACTACCTTGAGTTTTTGACTGACAAGGCAGTAAAAAACAACTTGAGTTTCATATCTGCATCTGAATCTGATATGTCGGCCATGGCGGTAAAACGCTCTGAAATGTTGATTTACGCGGTTGTAACTAAACCTAGTTCAGTGCATTTAAGCATCTTACCTGGCATCAAATAAGGTAGTTACGATTTTTTAGGTATTTTTTACATGACGGAGAATGAAAATATAAGTTTTCGACCTCAGCAAACCTCCGGATCTTTGTAAAAAATAGACAAATTTTGACTAGGAACAATGAATATTATATAATTTTTCAGCAAAAAATTTATAAACTGTTTTAAATTAGTCCAAATTTAAACAACGGTTTCTGTGAACTTAATAGAAATATATATTATCGAAAATTCTTACTTTTGTATGTGGTGATTTCAATATAAACATTTCTGCTAACCATAACTCGATAGAAAAAAATAATTTCATTAACATGATGACGCACCTCAACTTTAAATCTTGTATTAATAGTAACACTCGAGAAATTAAAAACCAAACTCCATCATGTATAGACCCTATCTGGTGTAATATACATTTTTTTTTTTTTTTACATTAACTCCACACAGGAGGCCCTGAGGAAAATAATTTCCCTCAGGGCCTATGTCATCTGGGATGCTGTGTGGAGGGTCTTTTTGAGGAGAGGAAGGAATGAACATTGGTCTTGAAGAGACCCATGTTGTAGGAAGGAGGAAACACAGAGGCCGGCAAATCATTCCACAGCCGAGCTGTTGAGCACAAGAACGAGTCGAAGAAACGACCCGTTCTCATGTGACAAATGTCAACTGTGTACAAATGTTGGGCACGCGTTTGGCGTGTTTCCCGACTATGCACCGGTGCCGAAGGGATCAATGATGCTAGTTCCTCGGAGCATCTTCCATTGTAATACCGGTAGAACAAGGATAGCATTCCCACCCGACGCCTGTGCTCTAAAGATTGCAATCCGTCTGTTAAGATGGGAGAATCTATCAAACGGACCGCCCGTTTCTGCACAGAGTCGAGGGTATTTTTCAGGTATTTTGGAGCTCCAGACCAGAGGTGGCTGCCAAATTCAACCGTGGGGCGCACTTGTGATTTGTACAGGGTTAGCAGTTGTGTACTATTAAAGTATCTGCGGGCCCTGTACAGTACGCCCAGTTTTTGGGAGGCCAACTTTACTCTGGCTTCGATGGAGCCCCCATACCTGAGCTGGTCACTTAGGGTTACACCAAGCATATCAATGGAGGGCCTGTTCGGAAGATTGCTTCCGTTGAAAGAGACTAGATTTTCATTTCGATCCCTTTTAGACGTAATCAGACAAGATTGGGTCTTTGAAACATTAAATTCAACGAGATTATTTTTACCCCAAGAGAAAACACTCTCGAGGTAACCGTCCATTTTTTGCTTCAAAGCCTTACGAGCTGTTGGAGTTTGTGAGCCCTTTGGGGGCTTGTCAAACAAAAAGCTATCATGAACTGTACTGTCATCCGCGTAACAATGAATTGGTGCACATGACAAAAGGTCGTTGATGTGCAACAAAAACAAAGTCGGAGACAGAACCGATCCCTGCGGGACGCCAGCATTTATCGAGTGTGAGGAAGAGGTGAAACCATCGACTACCGTCTGAATCGACCTCTCCCTCAAGAAGTCGGCAATCCACGTACACAAGGATGCGGGAAGTCCGTAAGAATGCAGTTTGTTGACAAGTCCTCGGTGCCAAACCCGGTCAAAGGCCTTGGATATGTCCAGTGCAACCTTTTGGGTCTCACCGAAACGTTCCAGGCATCGCCCCCAAACATGCGTCACATACGCGAGAAGATCACCGCACGAGCGGTTCCGCCGGAATCCGTATTGACGGTCGTTAATAATTTTGTTCTTCTCGAGGTATGTGTCAGTTTGTCGTTGATCACACGTTCCATCACCTTAGACAGAACTGATGTGATCGCTATGGGGCGGTAGTTGGCCGGGTTGGAGCGGTCACCCTTCTTTGGAATAGGATGGATAACCGCTTTTTTCCAACCAGAGGGCACAGAGCCAGTCTTCAGGGACAGTTTAAAAAGCTTCGTCAAAATTGGAGCTATTTCTGCAGCGCACCTTTGCAGTACCAGGGCAGGTATTCCGTCAGGCCCACTAGCTTTATTAACATCAAGCCCTCGTAAAACATGGAGTACTTCCCGATGCCGGATTCTCAGCTTTTTCATACGAAAACCGCAGTGAGGAACCGACGTCGGGACAGCACCTTGGTCATCGAGGGTTGAGTTATCCGCAAACATTTTACCTAGTAAGTTAGCCTTTTCGGTGGCGGTGTTTGCTAGTGAGCCGTCAGGTCTGGTAAGAGGTGGCAGACTGGATTTGCAGAAATTGCGACCTATTGAGCCCGCAAGCGACCAGAATTGCCTGCTGCCATGCGGGCATGCAGTCAGCTTTCTGCTGATCTGCTGGTCGTGCTCGAATTTTGACCTATTTATGATTCTCTTGGTTTCCTTTGCCATTTTGTTGTAAGCTGTTCTGTCTTCGGATGTTCTAGATGTGTTGTAGGCTCGGTAAGCCGCGTTTTTTCGTCGCACTGCTTCAGCGCATTGTCGACTGAACCACGGCTTTGAGCCTACACCAGTTTCCTTAACAGTAGATTGGATGAAGCCATCCATCGCGGATGTGATGACCTCACCAATTTCCTGGGCACATCTTGAGGGATCCGAAGTCCGAAAACAGACAGCTGACCACGGAAAAGCATTAAAATGTGCCCGAAGACCGAACCAATCTGCTGACCTATAGTGCCACACTTTTCTCTTCAGCCTCTCGTTTGGTGGTCTGAAGTTTACAGGGATTGATGTCGTCACCAGGCAGTGGTCGGACGATCCTAAAGGCGCTGTGACTTCAATCCTGTAACCGTGTGGCACAGTAGTTAAAAATAGGTCTAACAGATTGGAACCGTGAGTCTGGACATCAAGAACCCTTGTAGGCTCCTGAACCATTTGCTCCAATCCGTAGCAAAGGGCAAAGGATTCCGCTTGGCGTCCAGCCGAGTCTGTTGATCCTGAGAACTTCAACCAAGGTTCGTTATGAACATTGAAGTCCCCCAGGACCACAAACTCTGCCATAGGGTAGCGGGGTAAGAGGTCATCAATAGTGTCGCTTAAGTGTTTGAAGAGCTCGGACGTGTCTGATTCGCTAAGGTTCGGTGAGCGGTATAAACACGCGTAGAATCTTACCGTACTGGCAAGATTGACGCGTACCCACATTACGTCGAATCTGGAGTTTTCCAGATTCAACAGTCGCACACAGTTGACGTCAGCTCGACTATAGAGACAGACACCTCCTTTAGGTCTGAACTTGCTTGCGAGGGTGAAGCCCGGGCAGTCCAGATAGGAGGCGTCTACAGGCTCGGCTATCTGCGTTTCAGACAGGAATAGTAGGTTGGGGCGTTGAGAAAAAAGGTGGTGGTGGACGGAGTTTAAATTTGTATGCAGGCCGCGAATGTTGGTGTAATTCACCAACATTTTTGGCCTGCGCCGGGGTCTCCTACTACTCGCCGCTGTAATAATCCTACCACATTTAAATGAAATAAAAAATATTAAATCTACTGTTTGGAAAACCAATATAACTGACCATTACGCGTGTCTTATATTACATGAGACAAATAAAAAACTAAACACAATACCCAAATTAAATCTTCCATATTCCTAATTAGACTATGAATTATTAAAAAAATCATTAATAAATGAAAAATGGGAAGAAGTTTTAAAAAATAAATGCACCAACCAAAGTGCCTTACTGTTTGAAAAAACTTTAACTAAACACGTTTTAGAAGCAACAAAAACAACACAGATCGTCCCCAATTCAAAAACAAAGAAAATTAAACCATGGATTACTCTAGGATTAATAAAAGCCATTCGAAAAAAAAAAAACTTTATAAAATAACACAAAGGCCACTAGTTAACAATAAAATTGTACTATATTATAAAAAGTATAAAAATATATTAACTACTCTAATTAGAAAAACGAAAAACGACTATTACTCAAAAATTATAACAGAAGCTAAAGACAATAATAAAAAAATATGGTCAACAATAAATGAAATAATAAATAAAAATAAAACATATAAGCACATATCCGAAATATCAGATGGGAAATTAATATATAATTTACAAAATGACACAAAAAAATATTGTAATATTTTAAATAACCATTTTAATAACGTTGGAAAAAACCTAGCAAAACCCATTAATTCGACCAATATATCAAATCCACAACACAGAACTCAATGTCAAATAAATAAATTTGAGCCAGTCACAGAAGCCGACATTGACAGAACTATTTCGGAACTAAAAGGAGGTTCTGCCCCCGGCTTTGATAACATAGATGCTAAGACAATAAAAGCGATGAAAACATACTTTATTCTCCCAATAACACATATAATAAACCTAAGTCTAGCAAATGGCGAATTTCCCAATAATTACAAAAGAGCAATTATAACTCCCATTTATAAAACAGACTGTCCTAAAGACCCACAAAATTACCGCCCGATTTCCCTTCTATCAAATATATCAAAAATGTATGAGAAAATTGTAAAAAAACAAATTTTGACATTCTTAGATGAAAATAAAATAATTAATGATAATCAATTCGGCTTCAAAAAAAATACAAGTACTCACGACGCGATAGCAAAAATAACCAACTATTTATATACGGTCCTAGATTCCGATAAAAAATGTATCGGAATATTTATAGACTTGAAAAAAGCTTTCGACAGCATATCACATAAAAAATTAATAAATAAATTAAAATCTATAGGAATTAATGGGAAAGTCTTAGCATGGATAGCTAGTTATTTACATGAAAGACCACAACAAGTAAAATTACTAAATCAAGTTAGCGATTCAAAATATAGCGATTTTTCAATACCCCAAGGTACAGTTTTGGGACCATTGTTATTTATTATATATGTCAATGATATATTCAATATTTCTAAATATGGAGACATTGTCTCCTACGCTGACGACACAGTCCTACTACTAAAAGCAAACACCTGGTCTGAATTAAACAAAATGGCAAATACAGATATCAATGCACTAAAATTATGGTTTGATAAAAACCTGTTGACTTTAAATTCTAAAAAAACCTATTATTTGCCATTTTTCATTAAAAAACAAGAAACACCTAAAGAAATAAACTTAATAATCCACTCTGTGACAAACACAGAAAACCACAAATGTAATATATCATGTTCAAAAATAGAAAGCAAAACTGATATTAAGTACCTGGGCATAATAATAGACCAGCGTTTAAAATGGTCTCCGCACATAAATATTCTGAACAACAGAATAAGGAAACTGACATATATATTTAGATGTTTAAGAGATATTTTAAACGATAAATTACTTAGAACCACATACTTCGCTTTCTGTCAATCAATTATACAATACGGCATTATAGGATGGGGCGGTACATATACAAATCAAACACAAACAATTTACATATCACAAAAACTAATAATAAAAACAATTTTAAAAAAACCCTACTCATATTCGTCAGAACTTTTATTCAAACAATTTAAGGTCAGAAAATTAAGTGCATTATACTTTTATCATGCAACATTACAAATTTATAAAGATAATATTAAAAATCAAGTTGCACCATTTAAAAATAACAGAAGTCTTAGACAAACATCAATACTTCCCACTCCAAAATGTAAAAAAAAAATTGGACATTTGAGTCATAAATATCTCGGAGCAAAATTTTTTAATTCATTACCAGAAAAAATTAAAAACATGAATACCAATATAAAAAATTTTAAAACTCACCTTAAAAATTATACTGAAAACTTAAACTGAATGATATAAAAAAAGCAATACAATAACACCCCCCCATACACACAAGCCTTGCTTAATTATGGGGGTACATCAAATATATCTACTATGTAATTAATTACTCTATAAAATTTATTTGTAATTTATGTACCTTCTATTACTAATAAAAAAATAAAATAAAAATATCCTAGGTATTTTGTGGACAGTGGAGGTTATCCACCTCTTACCCGCCCTGGTATAAGTAACAGATGGTTACTCCTTCAAGGCTCTCGCAAGATTCTAATTTTTTTTGTTAAACGAAGCTACATTTATTTATTTTGAACGAATCTAGACCTCCAGTGTCCATGCATACGTTGTTAGTAAGCAGTATGCAAGTGCTTAACAGGAAAAACAAAATGCAAAAAAATAGGTTAGTAAGACAAAGATAAATTAAACAGGGCAAAAGAAAAACTTATTCATGAGGCTCCATAAGTCGGCATTGCATCTGTGAAAACCTGCAAGCACCTGTATAAAATAGAGAACAATTAATTAATTAATAAATCTCAAATCAATTGGCAAGTACCAACAAAAAATGTGTATGGCTTTCGTTATTTTGTGGACAGCCTTAAGTCAGTTCTTGTCGTAAACTGATTTAATTCCTTTTTACAACACCAAAAAAGTAAACAACCTAGAATATCAAACTTTCTAGCGAATGTGTTTTAATTGATAATTTCCACAATTCATTACGAAAATCATTAAATTTGCTCTGTTTTTGCACCCGTGAGGACAGTTTGTTTGATGGCGGTTTTAATTTACACGCGATAGAAGTGAAACTAGAAAGTCGTTAGATGTCGCTTTCTTTTACCTGTTTATTTTAAAGTGGTTTGAAGATTGGATATATATATATATATATATATATATATATATATATATATATATATATATATATATATATATAGATATATATACATACTAGCTGATCCGGTGAACTTCGTACCGCCTCAGAATCAAAAACTGTTGTCAACTTATTAGCTGAATTGATCTAAATTGTTTCTCCCTGCGTATACCATACCTTGATCTAAATTGTTTCTCCCTGCGTATCCTTTCCCCTCTCGCGTTCCCTCTCCCTCCCCCCACTCCACTTCTCCCCTTCCCCCGTCCAGCTAACCCCCCTTCCTGAGTTCCTTTCCCCCCTCCTCCCTCCCCCGGTTCACAGTTCAATATTATACCCCTTACAATATTGCTGCAGTTCTTTCAAAATAGGAGAATTCGTTCCATACAAAATGTATGGGGAAAATAATTTTCTTCGGAGTGGAACACCCTTTACTTTTAGGGGTATGAAAAATAGATGTTGGTCGATTCTCAGACCTACCAGATAAGCACACAAAATTTCATCAAAATTGGTCCAGCCGTTTCGGAGGAGTATGGTAACAAACACCGTGACACGAGAATTTTATATATTAGATAGATATTGGACACAAAAACATAAATGTTTATTTTTTTTGCATTTCGTAGGATTCGAACCTCCTCCTCCGTGGATTTCTCTAGCCGCTGAGATTTGCGACGCACTATACCGCTGCGCTATGGGCGCGAATTTACGCATTATATTCCGATGACCCTTAAAAAAACAAAGCGGCCAATGAGCGCAGGCCTATCGTCGTTTCCGTTTTATATCTCAATCAGTAGGAGCCTTGAGCGCAGTTTGGTGCCTCGCAGGTGCCGTTGTGCGTCGTTTCCGTTTCATCTGAATTTTAACTAACTCTAACAGGGCTAAGGAATTTTCACTTCAAAAATCCTGCAATACCCATTCTCATAACAATTTTTCTTAAAAAGTAATCGTAGACAGCCTGTCAGTTCTTGTCGCAAACTGATTTAATTCCTTTTTACAACTCCAAAGAAGAACCTAGAATATTAAACTGTATAGCAAATGTTTATTTTTATTGAAAATTTCCACCTATCATTACAAAAATCGTTCAATTTGTCCTGCTTTTGCACCCGTGAGGATGGCTTGTTTAAATAATTTGAATACTTCACCAAATTTCAAGGTTGAAATTCGAGTTCTAGGTTAAATTTCATTATAGGTCGATTGCTCAGATAATAACAGAGCTTAAAATTTGATAAATTGTTTACATTCTGTAAAAAACCTGTCCTCTTTGTCGCAAACAATGTCTTTGCATATCATTATAATATATTATTATAATTTTTCACGGGTTTGTGGTAATTTCTTCTAAAATCGATGTGACTCGGTGCTTAGAGTGCAGAGTGCAGCTTTCGGTGCAGAGAAAAAAAATCAGAGTGTGCAATTCACACGCGGTAGAAGTGACACCTTCAGAAAACTAGTAGACAAGAGTGGGGAGACCGATTATACTATCTCATCCTCTCGCAGGCCAAATCCTTAGATGTTCGTCTCTTTCTATGTTGCGCATTTCCGTTTCACCGAGTTTCAAATCACAACGACGCGACGCTAAAGGAGTTTTCAGTTCAAAAATGTCATAAAAATTTTGGAATTTGTTGTCAGGCTGAGCCATAACACATGTGTGCCGTTTTTTGAAAATGTTTTGTGTGATTGTTACCCAAACGCTCTTTTCTAATATTTTCTATTCTAACTATGTAAACAACTATCTAGGTACACCTAGGTGTACTAAACACGGGGTGTTTCATCGAATTTGAACAAACCGTCATATATTTCGAAGTGAACTTTCAGGTCACGCGAAAGTTCTCATATTATTTCAGTTCAGTGAAGTAACCGACCCATATGATATAATAACAGAACATGAATAGAACTTTCACAAAACTTCAAAATTGACTTCTAAATTTGATGAATTATTCAAATTCTATGAGAGAACCCATATATAATCGAGTACTTTCATAATTTATACATATGTGGTACAATGATTAGTGACCGTGATAACATAATGACTCGAGGTTATTTGTTTGATTGAAGAAAAACTTACAACTTATGACATTGACCTTTTCTCTGTTTAACATATTATGCAGATATTTTTAGAATGAAACGAGAGTTTGCTGAACCCTGTTTTTAACAGGCACAAGGCTCCTCTTTTCTGAAAAGATGCAAATGACCAATGATGACCTTGAATATAATATTTTGTATAATATATGTGTTTAAATGTAACTCATATTCTTTATATTTTATATTACAATAAAAAAAAATAATTAATATATATATAAACATCAGAATAGTTTGTTTCTGGGTTTGTACGTACATATATGTATATTCGCTATGCATTGCTAAACCATTCATCCGATTGCTTTAAAACTTTGGGGATTTGATGTGCGCATGCCCGCAATGGTTTCTGTATGCAATAGTGAGCTCTGGCATCATGAAATCATGCATTGCTAAACCGTTCATCCGATTGCGATTAAAAATTGGGGATTTGTAGAGGAGTGGGGTTGCGGAGCGGGAGGGAGGAATGGGGAGGGGGGAGAGGGGAGCGGGTGACGAAGGGAGAGGGGAGCGGGGTGGGGGGAGGGGATGGGTGGAGGGTGTAGGGGGTGGGGGAGGATGATGGGTGTGGGGGGGGTGGAGGGGATTTGAATGAGGGTGGAGGGGGCGGGGGGAGGGGAGGGGGAAAAGGGGAACTCGGAAGGGTGCGGAAGGGAGCGGGGGAGGGTAACTCGGGAGGAGGGAAAGGAACTAAAAGCAGCCCGCAGGGCCTAGCAGCAAAAACCTGCGGAGCGGGTTTTTAACTGCTAGTAGAATATAATTCAACAAGGAAAAGCAAGCATCCCAGCGTACACGTCGGTCAATTTGATGCAATTGTTGACTCACTAATTTGATTTGCGAATACAATTTGACGACCTACGTTGAGTGGTTATGATTCTCGATTACGAATCCAGAGGTGTTGGGTTCAAATCCCGGCACGCGCAAATGAAAAATAAATACTTTATCAAAAATTGCAAATTAAATCAAAATAATAGACATGTTTCTAAACAAATATTTTTATCGTTAGATAAACGTATAGAAAAAAAATAAAATCAGAGTGTGCAATTCACACGCGGTAGAAGGGAAACCTTCAGAAAACTAAAGTTGGCAAGATTGGGGAGACTAAGGAGCACTTTTTTTTTATCAATGGGAAGGATGATTTTTTCCATATTTTTTGCACCTTTTCCTATAAATTTGTTCATTTTATTAGTGTTTGTGTTTTCTTCTTCGGAGTCGCTAGATGTCGCTTTCTTTTGTGTTTTCTTTGACTGTTCCTGGATATTAATTTTACAAAATTATTTTTTTTTTTTTTTTACTTCGTAGGATTCGACCCTTGGTCCGCTGTATCACCAAAGAAGGTTTGGGTGGACCGTCGATTTATTGAATTTTATTGGAACCGAGTACCGGTGAAATAAATAAATATTTTATTGCTTTCTCATTCTCTCGCATGCTGAATCCTATAGACGTATGTGTATGTCTCTTTTTTTCACTCAGTGTAACACGTGTACCCCAAATAGGGATGCCATAGTCCCACTGGCTATAGAAGGTTGGGAGTAGTTGGGATTCTTGTGCGGTATTCACATATAAACATACTTTTTTTATTTTTTTATTGAAAATTTTTGATACAATACATATTTATTTATTTATTTACGGACAAATAGTCCAATTAACAATATAGCAATAACACGAATAGAAAAAAAAGAAAGATCACAATGAAAGGAGATTACATATAGATGAAGAGCATTGACAAAATACAAATAATATAAAAGTACATAGAGAAGATAACTATTAGTAGCTTGAAGATGGATTTAAAAAGACTTTAAAAAACCACATTGCGTAACGACTGCCGAAAGTCATTTAGACTTACACCAAAAAATTCAATGCTTTGATTTGCGTTGACAAGTCTCGACATTATGGATAAAGGAGAATGATATCCATAATTAGTAGAATGTTGATTGAGGAACAGCAATTCATTATTTCGGAGTCTACGGGAAGGAATGTTGAACTGGATGAGTTGTAACAAAGCAGGTGTGTCAGTAATACTGTTGATAATTTTGAAAATGCATATTAGATCAGAGTCCTTTCTACGTTTTTCTAAAGAGGAAATGTTTAGAATTTGTTCAATTAATAAAAGATACATAAAAAAGTAAAGTTAACTTTAAAGTTAACCTTCAAATGAAACATTAAATTATTGATACATATGTGGAAATAAATAAATATATTTATATTCTTTAAGTAGTACACGTATCTTAAATCTTAATTTCATTTTAATCATTGAGGACACGATAATGCTAATGAATCTAAACGAACCATGAAACAGAACAAGACACAGAAAATAAAAAGATAAGTCGCAACTGGGAATTAAACTCAGGATCACTATCTTGACGTAACAACGCCTCAATCCACTCGGCCATTTACAAATCGGCGAATTTACGCATTATATTCCGACGACCCGTAAAAAAACAAAGCGGCCAATGAGCGCAGACCCATCGACGTTTCCGTTTTATATCTCAACCAATAGAAGCCTTGTGCAGTTTGATGCTTCGTAGGTGCCGTAGTGCGTCATTTCCGTTTCATCCGAATTTCAAGTAACTCTAATGGGGCTAAGGAAGTATCACTTAAAAAATCCTGCAATACCCATTCTCAAAAATAATCGGTATGCATATATGCTTGCGGTTTTATAGATACATTTTATTATTCAATAAATTCAATAAACAAGTATGTATGTACCTATTACAAACTCCACAATTACAGATAGTTGTTCGTAAAACCTTAGATCAAAGTTTCCTCGTACAAAAAATCAATAAAATGTTTTTAACATAATTACCACGACAACCAGCATTATCAGACACAATCTTTTGGAATATTAAACCACTCAGAAGCGTTTATGCAAATTCAAAACATTAATCTGATATATCCGTAGTACTTACGACTGCAACCGACATTACAATATGTTACGCCCGTGAAATAAACTTGTTTCATGGACAGCAAAAAAATTATTCAGACGATGTAAATTGTGCAGTGCCTCGAGCTAGACTTAATCTTTCTGACATTGAATTTAGAAGCGTGTTCTTGAGATGATTGTTTTCTTTTGTATGATATGACACTTGTATTACCATATTTAAAACTAGATACGATATAGAATATACAGGAAATTGTCAAAGATTCATCTTGGCAAGTAGATTTCAAACAGACCCCAAAAATACTCATGAGAGTCTTCAGAAGAAGGACCGAAACTTGGAGTATTTCAAATTTCGTCACATGTTACGGCTGTGCTTGTCAGCTGACCACAATTTGATCATAAGCTGAAATATGACGAGAATCGGAATTTAAATGGGACCATCCTAGTGTAAAAAAAAACAGAGTGTGCAATTCATACGCGTTAGAAGTGAAACTACGGGGAAACTTCGAAGCATCGCACAAAGAGGAGACCAATTACAATATCTCATTATCTCGCGGGCTACATCCTGTAGATGTGTGTGTTTGTCTCTTTTTAGTGTCACTATTTTTCGTTTCATCGAGTTTCAAATCACAACGGTGCTAAAGAAGTTTCGCTTCAAAAATTCTACCCGTTGTTTCATAGAATTTGAACAATTCATCAAATCGAACAGTATTAATAGGCTTGCGTCTGCGTGGTTGAATTTCAGTATCCAGCTACGAGTGCGTGTCGGACGCCACGCCATACGCGCCGCGCCACAAATAACATCTGTGTTCGTGGAGTTTCACACAAAGCTACTGTTATAATTCGGTTTCAAATTCAAGAATTCGACACAAGATGTCGCTTCTTCCGTCAGCAGCTCGTCTGTGAACGTTTCTTCCCTAGGTATAACTATTACGATTTATAGAATTTAAGTAACTCTCCATCACTGCCTCTCACGGTTAATTCAACTCGGTAACTAGCTGTCACTGGATCAGAGTGGATGCAGGGCCTAACAGCAAAAACCTGGGGAATGGGTTTTTAACTGCTAGTTTCATAATTAATATTCGAGTGTAGTGAGCAAGGGCGGATCCAGGGGGGGGGTCATGGGGTCATGACCCCCCCCTGGGCTGGGTCCAGGACCTATGTGGACCTACTTTTTACTTGTATCTATTATTATAAAAATCAAATTATAACTTCTAGTGACTTGACCACGACGATCCACCCTTGGTAGTGAGAGTTCTTTTCAAGTTGTGTTAAGCCCCGTATTCATGGTAAACATTAGTTTAGCAACATTTGATCAACATTGTTGATGAGCGGAGAGAATGTTGCTGGAAACTTTGTTGAAATAAATACAGGTTGTCCACACACCAGTCTGCGTTAAAATGTTGCCCGAGGAAGTAGTGTTGTTGTGTTCTCTGTATCTGATGAATAGGATTTCAATTTTTAAAAAAGAGAAAAAGATGGTGGATTCGAAACTATCTTCTGCAAAGAGAAAATTTGATGAGTGACCTCAGAATGACAGATGGATCATTTATAAACTTTACGAGAATGTCGAAAAGTGATTTCGAACATCTTCTGGAAATGATTGGTCCGACAATAGCCAAAAGGGAAACAAATATTTCTATCTTTGTATTCTTTTATAGAAGAATCCCATAATAATGGTTTATATTGAAACAATTCTATTAATTGCATTATTTTATCATTCCTCCACACTACTGCCATGTTTATAAACTGTTGCAAACACGTTCACACACGTCAACATTTGTTGCTAAACTGATGTTTACGTTCGTCGAGCGAGAGCTTGTCAACATGCCGTTATCAACTCCGCAACACGCAGTGTTGCCAGCAACATGTTGACAGCAACCCCGCAACACGTTGATTCAACTTTGTTGCTAAACTAATGTTTACCATGAATACGGGGCTTTATTATTCAAATTCCGTGAATATGCCCTAAGGAATAATAACAGAACTGTATCTTGAACACCAACTTTCAAATTTGATGACCCTAAAATGTCGTTGATCGTTGATGTGATGGCCAAGAAAAAATTCAATAAACTCTAAAACACTTAAATTTTAGTTATTTGTTTTTGGGGTGTTATGCCGTGTTGCGCTACCTCCTTCTTTAGCCAACGTTTCGGACATCGTTGCAGTGTCCATCATCCGGATCTACCGGATCTGCCGGATCTGCCCTGATGATGGACACTGCAACGATGCCCGAAACGTTGGCTAAAGAAGGCGGTAGCGCAACACGGCATAACACCCCAAAAACAAATAACGAAAATGCTTTTGGCCGTGAAAATCTTAAAACTTATCTCACTTAAATTTTATGTCTATTTATAACTTTTGAAGGTTGATCCCATCAATGTTATATATATTGAAGAAGAAGATAAAACTAATATAATCTAAACGTACATATGAAAGAAAACAAGACACAGAAAAATAGAAAAGATAACGATCGCAACTCGGATATTGCGACCGTCATCTTTTTCTATTATCTTATTATTCTCTTTCATATTTTCGTTTAGATTATTCGTGCTATTTTCTTCTTCAATGATATAAAACACTTCAAACTAAATATATACTCTAGCTAGGACCTCACAAATCAAGGAGAAAGGATAGCGTATATCTGGGGGTTAAGGCGCCGGCCGTATCCCCGCTCAAAAAGGATAAGATGGAGAGATATTTATTTATTTATTTATTTATTTATTTGAGACACAAACAGGATATTTATACAATATTTTTGGGGGTAATATATAATAAATTAGAATACAAATATAAATATCCCTAGACTAATGTGTCTGCATTAATCACATAATATGCATTTTAACATAAGCAAACTCATGAAAAACAATGCAAATATTATTTATACATAACTTGAAAACCTAAATACAAAATTGAAATACACAATAATAACAAGTATACAATATTCATAACGAAGTATTTACTGAAAAGTAATAAAACAACCAATTTTTTTTTTTTTTAAGTGCTCAAATTGTGGAGATATTTTTTGAAACATGTTAAACTATTTACAAAAATATCTATGAAACTGTGTATCTTAACAAGATCGTTGTATGATCGAGACATTCTAGACATTGGATTAAAATATCCAGATATGTAGTTACGAACGTTGAAGAGAGCGCGCTAATATTTAAAACGGTAAAATTGAAGCAAAAATTGCTTAAAATAGAGCAAAAATCTCTTGGGGGCTCTCTAAAACAGGATTTAAAGACACACTGTGAATTTTTTTTATACATATAGCTTGTAAAATAACTGACACAGACGTGAAAATAATAATTTTCGGAGCATGTTTGCAGTTTTTTTTTATGAAGGGAATTTTATATAATTTGCATTTCGGCATGGGAAATGTGTAGATATTATCTTCAAAAATAACGTATATTTTTTTAAGAGCTTAAAAACTTCAAATGTTTAAGGAAGATATACAAGAAATCGGTATAAATTCGGGTAGCGGCGGCTTAAGAGCGTTTAACCAGCCAGCGGACGAAAATCCACATTTCGTCGAAAGTTGTTCTTCCGATCGTGCAGGGCGGTTACAATGAGATAGATTAATTATTCTCCGTACCAGCTTTTTTAAATTATAACTCAATATCGAATTTATTTCAATCCAAATTAGCTTTAATTTATACCTTCATCCAAAAATGCTGAAAGGCGTGATGATAAAACTATTAAAATAGTGTACTTTTTGTAGTTATTTTTTGATTATAAGTATTTATTATTTTTCAATAATGTCTAAATTTAATAAGAATGTTAAAAAAATCTAAAATATATTAGTTTGTAAGTGCGCAAATAAATACACAAATGGACCAATTTTCGTCAAGAAACACATGTACGTACATATTTTTTTATGATTTTATTGAAACTAAAATTAAAATTCTAATACATAACTCTGCTAGATAATGTATTGATTTATTTTACTGCATGATTATATTATTTGAAATGGGTGTGGTATAATACAAAAACTTTTTTGAAAATGTAACAAATCTGCCAACGACCTATGGAATAAACTTATTATACTAAAAATTTTAAAAAATTCTAAAAATTTATTACATACGAATGCTAGATAAAAGAACAATCTTTCGAAATCCATTTATATTTTTTTGTGGAAAAGAGTCAATACGTCTAAAAACTTTTTTGAAAATGACGTATTTCCGGCTTTCTCTGGTAATGCCCTCTTAATGGTAGAAGTTATTAGGTATGTCGGTTTTTTGTAATTTGATATAGATACCAGAAAGTACTATATGAAATTATTTGAATGCTATGAATACTAGTGTGGGCCGAATTTTTTTTCTTCCGAATTCCTTATGGCGCTAGTAATAAAAAGTTATCTAGGTACCTAAAACATAAAAAAAAATTAGTTTAAAAAAAAACAAAAAATATCCTAAGGCTCCGGGGGCCCTTTGAAGTTTGAGAAAATATCGAAATATTTCCATTTTTTCAGCCCCTGCACAAAATATTCTGAAATAGTTTAAAGATATTCATTTATGAGATCTTGTTAAATAAAGTCCCTAGCTTCGATGTATATACCTATCATCTATTATTTTTATAGTAATATGGCACTAAAACACCTCCGCTCCGCCCGCAGTCCCAAAACCCGCCCGCGCTTGAGCGGCGCGCCGTATTGCCCGTTCCTTGATCGACCAAGGACCCCCCATTTCGTGATATTTTTGTGTAGGTAACTAAAAATATTTTGAAAATAAGGGAAGAAGTTTATTTGCCAACCATTTTGAAAGAAAGAATTACAAACATTATTAAGGCATATCAACATAAGTACATATACTTGTTGAAGTCAGAAAAATGTGGAAGAAATACAGTTTCCTTCCAAAGAAGAGTCTCTCCATTTAAAATCACAAGCTCCCTACTGTTTGATATTAGTTATTGTAAATGTAAAGTCAATAAATGCAATTTATTATTACAAATTATAGACAATATGAAAGTTTCCCTTAAAGAAAAAACCAAAGAGGTGAGAGAAAAATGTTTATCGGCAGTGTTGGTATACCGACTACGAAAAAATTCGAAAAGCCCATGAAAAGAAAATGAAAACATCTTACCAAATCAACTCAACAGGTGTGAGAAAAAAAAGCTTTAAAATTTGTAGACATTTTGTATCATTTTCCATCATTGCGTCATTATCTTCCACGTTAACATCAAAATCATCTTCTCCTGATGCAAAATCAAGTCGGCTACTTAAGAATAATAACACCGCCTTCCGACAACAAGCAACTCTCCGTCTTTTACAGTTCTCTCCAAGATCTGTAAAGGTTCAGGATATTGGATTGAGCTGGAGCAGCAATCGCTGCTTCCGTCTTAAATGATTTCAACATAATCACGCAGGATAATAATAATAAAGTAATAGACAAAAATACACAGCGTCTCGGACGTCTGCGTGCCAGATCTGTACTCATAAAAGCTAAGTGCATAAACTAAGTGGATTATTTTTTGATGGTCGAAAGAACAAGACCTTAGCTAACATAAAAAGATACAAATACTATAAAAGCACAGTACTTGAAGAACACGTATGGATTATCGTGGAATCAGGATCTCATTTCTTGAAGCATTTTACGCCTAGGCCAGGCACTGCTGTAAACATAGTCAAACCAATAATGGAATATTTTGCTCGTCAAAACATTTCACTCTACCATTTAAAAGCAATTGCGTGTGATGGCACAAATTTTAATACGGTAACAACAACTGGTACTGCGATTCGAACGATGAAGAAACATTTGAATGGACTGGTGCAGATGCTGATCTTCTTTTTTCATTGCAACGAGCTTTTTTTTTTTTTTTTTTACAGTGAATACCGCACAAGAATCTCAACTGCTCCCGTCTGGAGCCAGTGAGACTATGGCATCCCCAATTGGGGTATGTTGTGAGGTTGTAGGTAGTGGGGAGGGGAAGGAGGTGGGGAAGAGGAAGGTTGGGAAGTACCTGGCTATTCAGATCTGGTCACTAAACACGGCTAAAGCCATTTTCAAGCAACGTTTCAATTCTGAATGGTGGTCTTACACCAGGGCGATACTAACAGTATCTTCCACTCTGGAACATGCCGCAAATATACTACATATTATTTTAAATTAATTAATTGTGAAATAACACAAATTAATCAAATAAAATTTATTTGCGCATGCCGGGTTCGAACCCGCGACCTCCGGAATGTGAGTCAAGAGTCTTAGCCACTGGACTACGGAGGTCGTCAAAGCTGCTTTTCAGCAGAGTTGTTTTTCCGGTCCCGTAGGTTCGACTTTTCATAATTGTTATAATTTACCGGTACAATCTTTTTTCAAATTGATGTTGAGTATTCAACATCAAAATTTAAGCACCAATCAAAAAAACTTGCTTGATATTTTCAAAGCAGTTTTCAGCAGACGTTGTCCTCCTGAAATTGCCAAAAGAACCCAGGAGTGATTACTACAGTGAGTCGAATCTAACGATTATATATTGGAAGCGCAACGCCATCAGAAAATTTTGGTTATGTTAGCCACGTTTTTCATGAGGGCATACTTTCCTATGTGGTTTGATATAAAACTGCATGGGTCGTGCAAAAAGGTGCAAGGCGTGTTTTTAGCATGATTAAATATTCGCGCTATCTTCCGGATGAATTAAAAGCAATAACTTATCCGGCGATGCAGCGAAACGCTTACTTAACTCATCCTGAAAATTTACTCTTGTCAATGATAACCGATAAATCACCTATCATCTAAGAACTTGGAATAAGGCATTTATTGAAAGTCAGAGAGTTATCCGGACTGAAAACTGAACATTTAAAGTACCCACATTGAATTTTGATGCACAATCCAACTTTGACATAATATTTTGGCAAGATACGCCAATCACGTTTCCTCCCATTTTGGAAGATGTAACGGAAGAAGAATTAGAAGAACTAAACCTAACTTCAGAAGTCAGCTCCATTTTCAACAACTTTGACAGGTTACTATAGATTACAGGTCACTCTTACACAATCTGTAGAATCTGTAGAACAATCTGTAGAACGTTGTGAATAGGTTGTCACTGAAATATCGTCGAAAGTGTGTGGCAAGAAAAATAGGGAAGGCTTTATAACTACAACAATAAACTCCAGGAAAAATATGCCAAAAATTGTAAAAAACGTGATTTTCAACGGGAATAATTGACATTTGATTTTTCATGATTAATGTAATAATTATGATTGTAATTTTTAATGTTGTGACTGCTTTAATAGTAATTAAATTGATATCGAGAATTTTGTAATCGTAACTCTTTCATTTCCTTACTACTTGGGAATAATTCACAAAAATATATTTTTTAATCATTTTTTGAACGCTTCGGGGAACCTCGAAACGATAATATAATTTTTATTTTTTTATTTCTTATTAACACCAAAGACCTAAGACAACTTTTTATCACTAGCGCTCAAGGAAATAAGACAAAAAAAAATTCGCCATACAGTTGCGGCCCACATTAATGAATACCTACCTATGTCAGGTATTCCAGGTTAATGAAATTGTGACATGTCTATGTCTAATGTAGAAGTCAAAATAATTTTTGACTTCTTTAGACTTTTAGACTTTTTTACGCCAAGAAATCGATAAATAATCTTCTTTCCTGAGCAATTCATAAATTTGACAAAGGCACTTAAGGCAAAATAGCATTAAGCCTCAGACAGCATTGTTCAGGGTGAGATCAGAATAAAATTTAAATGTTGCATATCTATAATATAAAAATGAATCGCTGAATGTGTTGTTGCTAAGCGCAAATCTCGAAAGCAGTTGAACCGATTTCGCTAATTCTTTTTTTTTATATTCCTTGAAGTACGAGGATGGTTCTTACGGAGAGAAAAATTAAGAAAATTACGCATAAAATTGGATAATTTCAGAAAACCTAACGAATATCGCACGTTTGACAGTTCGCGTGTTTGAGAATAACATTTTGCAAAACAATGATTGTTAAATCAGGATTCTATTTTTGAATATCTTTAAGTTGATAAATTTATTTAAAGAAGGTACTCTCCTAATAGTTTGAATCGAATCAAGAATTTTAGATATTTTAAATTGGTACCTATGTTAGGTACCGAATATACACATGAAAAATGGAAATTTGAATAAAAATTGTAAAAGGTGGCACGCGGGCTGTTTAAACTGAATGTACTGTGATTGAATATATGGAACGCAGGAGGAGGGTTAGCGGGACGAGGGAGCGGGAAAAGGAAGAGGGAAGGTGGAAGGGAAACCAGGGAGGGGGAGGGGAACCTGGGAGGGGGACCTGGAAGGGGGGAGGGGAAGTGGAGGGGGGTTCGCGGAACGGGGGAAGGGGGGGGGAGTGGAGCGGGAAGAGGGAAGGTGGAGGTGACGGAGTGGGAACGCGAGGGGGGAAGAAGACGCAAGAAAAGAAGGGGAGGCGGAAGGGGAACGGGACGAATGGGAAAGGACACTAAGGGAGAAACAATTTTTTTATTAAATGGCATAGCAACGCATAGCGGGACCAGCTAGTCTCTAATAAAAAAAAATGAATAAGTATTTCATCACCTTTCCAAAAGAGTTTTTAGTTTTCGAATAAATTCAGAAATGTTCCATTTGTTTAAATTTAATTCCAAACGGAAATATTTTAACTAACTAAATAACTAACCATCACGCCGTTTCCCCGCAGGGGTAGGCAGAGAGGACGGACCGCCAAACAACTCGGTCTTGGCACACACTCCTTGCCTCACTTATATTCATACATCGTCTCATACATACTCTTTTATTATTCTGACTTTTGACATGGCCCGTCTCAAGTATCTGATTCGCTTGATCGTGCCATGTCTACCTCGGGCGTCCCCGACTTCTTCTACCATTCACATTTGCATCATATATTCTTTTTACACTACTTTCTACGCTCATTCGCTCTACGTGCCCAAACCATCTGAGGGTCCCTTTCTTAATTTTGCTCATTATACTTGCATCAGCCTTACATTCTTTTCGGATATCCACATTTCTAACACGATCATACATGGTTTTACCACACATACGTCTCAGGGATCTCATTTCAACAGCATTCAGTTTACTTTCATCCTTCCTCTGCCAGTTCCATGCCTCACTGCCATACATCAGGGTAGGTACCAGTACTCCATTGTGGACTGCTAGCTTCGCTTTTTTTGACAGTTTTTTATTAGCGCCAACGGCATTAAGTCCTCCTTTAATGGAGTTACCGGCATTTACCCTTCTTTCAATATCTCTATCAGCCTTCCCATCTCTCGTATTTAACCCTCGAACATTCGAATATTTTAACCTTCGAACAAAATACGGTCGAGGCCTGAGGGGTGGTTAAAAATGTAGAGTAACTTATACGAGGACACCCACATTAATTTGCATATCTTCTATACCTATTCCCTTATTATTTCATTAGTTACCGCAAACTGATGCAATGTGACGTCTAATAAATATTTTATACACCCCTAAGTGTCATTATTTATGCAAAGTCCTCTGTAAACCGACTTTAAACTTTTGTATTGGACTTTGTAAAGTCAATCAATTATATTATTTATTAATATAAATGAAATGTAATTTAATATTCAATATTAAATCCAAAAATTACACTCACAAAAAAGTATTCACTTGACACTGGCCAGAATACTCAAAACAAAAATTTTAACAAAACAAGAAAACGACTTCAATATATGCACTAAAAAGTTAAAAAATAATTTCGTATTCTTCTACAACTTCATAATCAACTTACTTTTTCTACTCATCAATATGTAGGTACGATTGTTATTTTTGGAGTCGGTGTCAGTCAAGGTAGGTTTGTAACTACATACATAGTTATAGGTGAGATGTGCTTGTACAAGCGACTTGACGAAGCGAGAGCGGGGTCGCGGGCGGCGTGAGGGGAGCTGTCAAGTGAACACGCCGGGCCGGGTACCTTTGCTGACACCGACTCCAAAAATAACAATCGTACTTACATATTGATGAGTAGAAAAAGTAAGTTGATTATGAAGTTGTAGAAGAATACGAAATTATTTTTTTACTTTTTAGTGCATTTTTTGAAGTCGTTTTTTTGTTTGGTTAAAATTTTTGTTTATTTTTTGATTTTTAGTGAATCTGAAGTACACTAACTAATTTGTCTGAATATGGGTAATAAAAATGTGCTGCTCTTATGAGACAGACATAATTTGACCATAACGACGTTAGGGTCAAATTAAGAGATTCGGTTTAGTTTCGTTAATTTGCTCCTAAGAATTGAAGAGTTCCGTTACTTTGTCATGGATCCGATAATCAGAACCTAACCAAACTCTCATGCCATTGTCGGAACTAAACCAAATTAAAATGGGACCAAACGGGAAGCACCAGCTTTCAAATAAAAAAGAATCATCAATATCAGTTCACCCACTCGAAAGTTCTGAGGTAACAAACATTAAAAAAAAAAAAATACAGTCGAATTGAGAACCTCCTCATTTTTGAAGTCGTTTAAAAAATCAAGAATTTTAGATATTTTAAATAGGTACCTATGTTAGGTATCAAATTTATTATGCATGAAAAATGGAAATTTGAATAAAATTGTAAAAGGTGGCACGCGGGCTGTTTAAAAACTGAATGTACTGGGATTGAACATATGGAACGCGGGAGGAGGGTTGGCGGGACGAGGGAGCGGGAGAGCGAAGAGGGAAGGCGGGGAAGGTGAGCAGGAGGGGGACCTGGGAGGGGGGAGGGGAACTCGGGAGGGGGGTTCGCGGGACGGGGGAAGGGGGGGGGGGAGTGGAGTGAGAAGAGGGAAGGTGGAGGTGACGGAGTGGGAACGCGAGAGGGGAAGAGGACACAGGAGAAGAAGGGGAGGCGGAAGGGGAACAGGACGAATGGGAAAGGACACGCATGGAGAAACAATTTCTTTATTAAATGGCATAGCAACGCATGCCGGGACCAGCCAATTTTTAATAAAAATATGCAATAAAATTGTTATTCGCTGGCATGGTACAAAAGTTATGTTACAAGGACCGTCAATTCGTGTGAAAGCTTAGAATTAGTTACGGAATACGTGTATCTTGGTGTTACAGTAGATTGTTTTTTTTTTAAATAGGACAAACATATTAAAAACCTGTAAAAGACTCAGATCAATTGCTGGCAGAATGTACACATTACATTTTTCCTATCAATTGAAACACTTAAAATAATTTATATGTCACTGGCAGAATCTATTGTAAGATATGGATTAACAATATGGGGAAATACTACTATAATCAATCTGAAACAGGTCCAAGTTGTACAAAACGCAATCGTAAAATTATTAGTCGTCCCTAATATTTTCAAACAGAAACATAATACACCATTGCCGTTTCAGAGTGCCAAAATTTTACCGGTTAAGATGAAGTCATAGTAAATAATGCAAAATCATATGTTTTTGTTTTGAAAATTTGATCGCTTAGAAGTATTGTAGATGCTTCAATTAAATACTGCGTGCAGACCATACCTTGGCCCTTAAAAATATCGGTCATTTTTTTTATAAGTTTTTTAATAAGCCTATAAAAAAATAAAGTCTGAGGTCTAAAAAACACAATTTCAAGTCCAAACTCTCCTATTTATAAACCCCTTTTCGGATATGGTTTTATTGTGTAATGTGGCAAATTCAGTTTATTTTATAATAATCGCAAAAAAAGTTGATATTTACACCCAATCTTCCCAAAATAAAATAAAATATGCATTTTCGCGTTGATATTTTACAATACGGCCGCTAGTCGACGAATTCGGTTATTCAAAGTGACCCCTATGGCGTCCACCGAAGAACTACTGTCCACGGCACAGTAGTGAACTAGTGGATCGCCTTAAGGCAATGCTATGGCACAAAATTATAATTCAACATATATTTACCCCGCAGCATAAAGAGAAATTAGAACATAAATACAGCACTAGATTCACGCGCAACGACGGGTTAATAGTTCCGAAATTTAACAATAAGTACGTACAAAGAACGTTTGAATACATCGTACCGAAGATATTTAATTTATTCCCTGACACTATAAATCAATGTAATTCTATGAATAAGGTTAAATATATGGTGAAAAAATGGCTATCGGAAAAAAAATATTTATATTGATATTGATATGTATGAAAAAATGTTGAATCTGTAGATATAAGATGTAAATTTTAAATGTAAAAATCTATATGTAACTAAAATAAAAGCACCTGTTGACAAGCCAACACAATTGGCTTAGCAGGACTTTGTTGATTTTAATACGTATTATCTATTCTTTCAATAAAAAAAAATTAAAAAAATGATATTACTTATTTGTGTTACTAATTACTAACATCCGCCTCTTGGCAGGGCATGTTTTTTTATCTGGTAAGTTGGTATGTAGAAAAGATGGAAGATTTCAAATTTAAACTAAGGTAGCTGGACTATGGGGAAGTTGACATCTGTTGGATGCACGGTATTGTAAATATACATTTTGAGGATACAGTAATGTTCTTAACCGTCGTACAATAGTGTCATTACTAGAGGTATAAGATTGATAAATTATGTACTCAAAGAGTGGAATGTAGATGCTTATTCAATTCTGATATACAGTAGTTCACCTAATTATATGTGTATTGTTTTTTATTAACCTTTAACTGTTGACGTGGGGGGCCGCTCCGTCCTAGCAACAATAATAATATCAAAATACTCCCCTCCCCCGCGCGCGACGCGTACGCCGCTTCCAGTGGCTTCGAATTTAGTGACGCCGTAAGTTTTAAATTTTAAATTTTTAAGGTAAAATTTCTGAAAGTCAATTCATTTCAATTTTTTTGCATCTTTGACCCACCGTCAGTACTTGTGTGACTTTTTTAAATTAGATTTTTTTCTATATAAAAATAAACATAAATATTTTTTCTAAAATTGATTACATGTAGTTTATTCGAGACACTATTGAATATTATAATAAAAGTCCAATGTTTTTATTTAGTAATAGATAATATAGACTGATTTCTGATCCCATGTGATTTTTGCCAAAAATTATTAAATACTATTCAAATTATCAAATATGAAATATGAGTTACTTAACAAAAAAAAGGTATTTTATTTTATTTAAATATTTTTAAATCATCCAGTAAATAATAATTTGTTTCTCAAAATTCTCCTGGATCTCCAATATATAAACATTTAAAGTAACAGGCCGCTCAGACCCCCACGTCAGAGTATAGTAAAAAAATCACGTCAGCAATTAAAGGTTAAATATATTCTTCCAAATGAATTGGTAATTTCTTTCAACCAACGAAGATTACTAATTATTGTATAAATTGATAAATTAGGTTCCTAAAAGTCTAAAAATACTTTTAATTCAAATAAATGTTTAGAACATTATAATTTATATTATTATAAAGCATTTTCATTGCCAATGTTCAATACATTTCAACCAGTGTAATTAGTTTTATTCCAAACAAATTAATATTTAATTTAGTTTTCAAATAAATCGATCAATCAATTATTTTATATTGCCTCGGGAGACAAACGACAGCTACTCGTCGCACGTCGTGCATTTTTGGCTTGGCTTTGTTAAATACATTTCAAGACACCATTTCTGAACAGTAACCTACACGCACTGCCGTCATTCTGAGAATAATAAATAAAGAAAATTAAACGATCTTCTTTGGCAAATGAAATAAGTAAATAGTGATAAAGAGTTTTTAGTGATAGAAAGTGTAACAGAAATATATTTCTTAAGCCTTATAGTAAACCAATGCCTTAAATAGTCCATACCACGGACATATGAATATATCTGGACCTGCCCTAAGTGATAAAAACGTATTATTTCCCCCTCCACATGGCGCCGGCTGTAGCTCCTCCTTGGAACCGGCTAGCTCCATGGGGAGGGGATATAGCCTCGCTTGAATCTAAAATGTGTGACGTCATCATTCTTGCCGTGAACAGCGAGAAGCTGACATCCATACATTTAACGAAATAACGGCAGCTTGTGCTATACAATATATCTACGTATCAATGTACACATAGCGAATGTGGGCGGTACTCCAATGTGCTCGTCGCTGGTTACAGGGGTAAGTAAATTATGAAACATTTGTAAAAGTGTTTTAACTAAACACGGAAACAAAATATTGATATGTGTATTGGCGCGAGTCTTTTTGGGGCGAGCATTTGGCCTTAGCAAATATGTTTTGAACGTGGCAAGCAATTCGCGCTCCCATGTAAAAAGGTCTATTCATTCAAAGCAGATTTTGCTTTTAAGAACTAAATGGTGATATTGTAATGCGAGATGCCTATATACTGTCAGATTGATTGTTCAACGAATGACAGTCATCTTTCCCCTCTTCGCTCTCCATAGTTTGGTTTTACCCCTCATCTGTAACTGCTTGTCTATCCATTTGGATGTCTATGGTCCATACACATTATCATTTATTTATTGTTATCAAGTTTAATTTGTAGAACTCCATTTTAATTTTTATTTCTCTTATGTATTCAATAATATTATTATTAAATTAATTAAAACAGTTTATTTATAAACAAGTTCTGCTGTGTAATTATTATTACGCGCGTCAGCTACTTCGCCTTCTGAAGGCATTACAGTTTGATAATGCCTTCAGAAGGCGAAACAGGCGTCACGCATAATAATAATTACACAGCGAACTTGTTTATAAATAAAATGTTTTTATTAATTTCACATAATCATACTCAAAAACAGAGTGCGGAAACTGACATGCATCTTTTTAGATATTCATTATAATATTATATACTACATCCTAAATAAAGATTTACTCAGAATGACGAACTTTGCCTTCTGCCAATCAATAATACAATATGGCTTTATAGGATGGGGTAAAACTCGTAAAAAATACACACACAACCGCTTTTCATTGCACAAAAATAATATTAAAAACAATTATTCTTTAACCGTATATATATTTATCAGAACTTATGTTTAAAGAATTTAAAGTCAGAAAACTAAATTGATTACACTTCTACCATGTAACATTACATTGCTGAATACAACATAACGCGCAATATTTCAAATACTTTACACTTTTAAAGTGCCCTTTTCTGTAGTTTACAGTTTTTTTAAAGTGCCTCGGTCTGTCAGACCCCACCAGCGTGCGTGTGGTTAAATTTTGTATGGTTTTCCGACAACCTAAAAGCTTATCATTATATTCTTAACGAATTATATTCATGCCTTACAATGACTATTATATTATTATTATCTCTATTCTAAGAAGGGTATTATATTGTAAAAAAAAAAAACCATTTGATTTTTAATAAAAAGTACAGGCTTACTTTATTTGTCTGATTTTATGTCCGGGTTAAATCTTCCTCACAGGAAAAACTAAACCCTTCCACACACTTTCCACAAATGAGGCAAATATGCAAGTGTACTATATAAGTATAATAAATACAAAATAATACAAGAACAACATATCAACCTACCAGAGACCAAATGGGAAAATAATTCACCGACTCCAGATATTTTCATATCAGAGGGTTCGGCTCGGTAGAACTCCTAGCTGGGCCGATGAATCCTACTGACCCCTCAATATAAATATTTTTAAAAATCTGTCCTAATCCTACATGTATTTATACATAAATTCTTTGACAAATCTAATAAGCCTAAATTTTGAATGAGAGACCTAGGTACAACGCCAGTAGCCGAAATAACAAATGGTAATATTTTTATAGTCTGAGAATGCCAAATTATTTTAATCTCAGTTCCTAAATCTGTATATTTTCTTATTAGATTAGGTTTTTGAATATTACAGGAATTTGGAATAGCGACATCAATGACATAAGTTATTTTTTTAAATTTTCTCGTGGAAAACTATATTGGGTCTATTCTTAGTAGTAATTTATTAATTAATTTATTTTTACTAATAATTTATTTAACGATAAGATTTTAAATAAAACTGTAGCATTTAAAATAATCGAAAACTTATACAAACGTCTATTCTCTCAACTTCAAAATGTAAAAAAAAAAACAAGAGGGTGATTCGATTATAAATCTCGAGGTAAATTATTTAATACATTATCAGAAAGTATCAGAAATATTAATAACAATTTCAAAATTATCACTTTAAAAATACACCGAAAACATAAATGAATACAAATAAAGATATAACGAACATAATAACACACCCCTCCTCCCCCCCCATACACAAAATCCTAGATTTTTCATCTCATAATATGTGAAATGATTACTATATACATTTTATCTTATTTACGTAAATGATGTAACTTTATTTTTTTAATAAAAATATATATTTTTTAAATGTATTCAAAGCATCAGATCAAATAATAGAGCAATGAAAATAGTTTCGTTACGTTTTGTACCTGCAGATGTTTTAACAAAACTATTTTTTAACAAATGAAAACAATATATTTGGCACTTTATCAATCAATAATAGAATATGGAATCATTGTTTGGGGAGGAGCAACAAACTCAGTTATCGGTCATATAGAAATCACATAGAAAACCATATTTACCATACTTAAAAAACGTAGACTGACTAATACATACCAAATATTCAGCAGGTTTGACGTACCTACACATTAAAACACTATTTTTTTAACGAACAAAACCAAATTTCGACAAACACAAACTATCTCTAAAACCGATTAATTAGACAAGCCTACAAAGAAAACATAAAAACTCCGACGGTAAACACAAGATTTGGACAAAGACACCATAAATTCCATTCAATAAAAGAAATTAGCACTATTTCACTTGATACAAAAGATGAGGAAAACAAAAATAAATTCAGGTACAAAATTAAAAGATGACTTAAAGAACAAAAAAACGATACAATAAAAGAATAAAACATGTACATTTAACACGTACATCATTCACACACGCACAACACAAAATATATTCCGATTATTTTTTCATTATCGACTCTCTATATTTTATTAAAATTTATTATGTATGTCCCGGCGTGCGTTGCTATGCCGTTAAATAAAGATTTTTTTCTCCTGCGTGTCCTTTCCCATTTGTCCCGTTCCTCTTCAGCCTCCCCTTCCTCTCCTGCGTCCCCTTCTCGCGTTACACTCTGCCTCCTCCACCTTCCCTCACCCTACTCCACTCCCCCCCCCCTCCCGCGAACCAACTACCATAGTTCCTCCCCCTTCTCCCTTCCCCTCCCCCCTCCCATATTTCATACATTCAGTCCCAGTGCATTCAGTTTTCAAACAGCTCGCGTGCCACCTATTGCATTTTTAATACACATTTTATAATGCCAAAGCTCATCAGTAGTTTAATACAAACCTTGTCCTGAGAATGACGAACACAAAAAAAATAATTATCCAATTTGGTGCAGTCGTTCGGAAGTTATGCGGGTACATACATTTCGGTTTAAGTTACAATATTAATACCTAATGTAAGATTTAGGATAGATAAATGTGTTGTTCATTTATTACACACTTTTTTGTCAGTTTAGGGGAGGGTTCCTCATTATTTTTTAAATTAATGTTTTCATTAAATGTGTTATAAATCAAAGGTATCATATGTTCGAGCGTTCTGCTACCATACTCTTTTGATATTCATGGTATTTTTAGGCCTTTGTTTTCAATAAATTTTGGTGTGTGACTGTGCACCAATAACTTTTTATAATATGCGTTTTCTCCCGAATTATCCATAATTATAATGTACCAGAGAAGCCCTTTAATTGGAAGTAGGCCCTTATAGTAATTTTAAGTTGTTTCTTTGTTTGTAAATGCTAGGATTACCTTTTTGTAATTATTGCAGTTTGTAAATTTTGAATTTATTTAATATTAATTATGCTCGAGTGTCCCCAAGTTCGAATTCCATATCTAAGTATGAATTCGACCATAGAATGATATTTAACTTTGAGAGTGCATCGAGGCAACATAAATTTTAATTTATGAAAATTACTCGCCAAACCTCGGAGCTGGTTACAAATGTTGATAACTTGTTTATCCCATTTAAAGTTATTGTCTACGATTATGTCAAGGTATAATGTCCTCGTCCATCTTAAAATATTTCTCTGTACCTTAAACTTATATCCATTGACGATGTTACTCAGCCGTAAAAATCTATTACATATGATAATAAAACATAAAAGGATTTTAAAACTTTGCATTAATATCTCCTCTTGGATAGTGTCTTATTTATTAAACCTTTTTTTCAAGAATTAATTTAATTCGTTTATAACCACAAAAAATGATCGTCATAGAGTTGTTTTGATACTATCTATGACGAAATATATCGTAGTTAGTATGCAGAAAACAGGTCTATTGGTGTAATGTATTTCCTGACATTGCAGTGTCAAAAATAAAGCAAAAACTAGTTTCAAACAGCTATAAGTGCCAAAACTTTTGTACCGACTTACCAGTACCTAAAAATATAGCGCGGGAACCGGTCACCTCCTTTCGTGAACCACTAAACCAACAGAAGGAAATAAATAAGTATTTCAAAATGAAGTCAGTTATAAGTTTGTTTAGTGTGTTCTTAATATCGGTATTGATTTCGGAGGGATTTTCTGCTTTGCGTGAGTACCGAACCTTGAATTATACATAAAAAATAATAATAATATTAAGATATGTATTTATATTTTTACGTCCAAAATCATTTTCATTATTTATTTTTGGTTGTTGTGCTACCTCCTTCTTTAGCCAACGTTTCGGACAGCGTTACGGTGTCCATTATCAGGGCAGATGTGTAATTGATAGTGGTGAGTGCTTGTGTACGTAAATGCGATACCGTGTTCTCCACTCCTCTACAAGCTGGTATTGCAGCATAATTCAACATGTTTTTCTGCGTTTAGCTTAACACACATCTGCCCTAATGATGATCGCTGTAACGCTGTCCGAAGCGTTGGCTAAATAAGCAAATAGCGCAACACGGCACAACACCCCAAAAATAAATAACGAAAATATTGAGATAATTTTTATAGCGTCAATTTTGTGAAAAATCACATTTGCTTAAATACACAAGGGTATCCTTTTAAACGTAGTAAAATGACTTTAATAATTAACTAATAATTTCTTTCAATAATTAAATAAATTTAATCACATTATATTTTTTAATTTTCTTTAGTATTTTTTTATAGTTTGATTTGCAGAATGTTATAAATATTTTAATGATATGCCACCCACAACAGCAATGCAAATACATTACACGCAACAGTTAGTCTAAATGGCATTTCGTCAATCAGGATTTAAATAAATTTCAACTTTTTACAATAAATTCATGGGGTGAGGTTTGTCTAGGTCTTGGAGGCGGATTGTCCAGGACACACTAATCCCCAGATTCCTACCCACCCCTTAAACCCTTTTCCTTCCCAGAATTCTCCTCTCCCTCCATTCCCTAAAAAAAACCCTCCACACAGCATCCCCAAAGATGACATAGGCCCTGAGGAAAATAATTTCCCTCCTGTGTGGAGCTCATGTAAAAAAAAAATAATTAAAAAAAAATAAGCTTATTGCGTCGTGGTTCGTTTAAAAAAATCGGTTTTGTTAAGATTTTTCATACATATTTTTTAATTTTAATTAAAAGAATTTATTTATTAATTATTTCAAGAAAAAAAATACATTACAAATATTATATTATGCAAATCTATACAATAATTCATTATTATTCTACTACTCCATAAGTTGAGCTCTAGGAGCTCGTGTTTATGGGAGGAGTATTTACATGCAAATAATAATGTTCTAATGAAATATGCAAACAATGATCAATGATAAATACAAAAATTATTTGACGTAAAATATAGAATATACATGTGAATTTTACAAAATATTATACTTAAGATCATCATTGGTCATGTACACCTTGTTAGAAAAGAGGAGCTCTTGTGTTTGATAGGGGAGTCACGATTCTTACTTAGGTTGTTTTTTTATAATTTGTTTTGTATAAAATATTTACATTTTAAAGGATATTTTTTTTATAAGATAAATATAATTTTTATTATTGTCGATGTCTTCTTTCGAAACTTGAAACCTTTTGTAACTTCTCATGAGGTAAAATTACAATAAATAAATAATACATTCAATTATTTAAAAATACATTTTTTTTTAATTTTTAGAAATTTAATTAAAATTAAATTTGATAATGTTATTATCGAGTTCTGCAAGTTTTTTGGTTAGTGTTTTAGTTACAGCTGTTTTGACTTGTAAGGTCATTTTCAAACTGTGGTGAAGCCACGTATGGACGACTTATTTATAAGATGGAGAAAATTTTGATCTTCCGCATAACTGTCAATTCCTTTCTTTAGACGTAAAATCCTTATTTAGCAATATTCCCATCGAAGACTGCCTTAAAATAATTGAAAATATCTTGGAAAAATGTAACATCAACCCGGTAATAAGAAAAGAGTTATTTCAGCTCATAAAAATTTGCGTAAAAACAAATTATTTCCTTTTTAATGATACATTCTATGAACAAAATGATGGTCTCCCCATGGGGTCACCATTAAGTCCACTTCTCGCAGAGATATTTATGGATTATATTGAAAATATAATGCTTAAATCTCCCTTAGCAAAACACATAATATATTATGTCAGATATGTAGACGACATCTTTATTTGTTGGAACGGCACCAACCGACAGTTAGATATCTTTACTAACTGGGCCAACACCATTAATAATAAAATCTGCTTCGCAGTTGAACATGAGATCGAAGGTAAAATAATTTTTTTAGATCTGACAATTGGTAGAAGTAATAATAAACATACCTTCGAAATATTTAGAAAACCAACGTTTATAGATACTACGATAAATGCAAATTAAACTCATCCCTGGTCCCACAAATTATCAGCTTACCATTCAATGGTACATCGACTCATTAACATTCCCTTAGATAATAAAGCATACGTAAAAGAAAAGGAAACTATTAAAATAATCGCGATTAATAACGGCTATGAGGCAAAAAACATTGAAAAAATAATAAAAAACAAGAAATACAAAAATAAAATTAATTTAATATATCCGGTACATAACAAAAAATTAGAAAAATTTGCATGTCTCGAATTCCTCGGCCCAATTTCTTTAAAAATTGCAAAAGAAATTAAAAAATGTGGTTTAAATATAGCTTTTAGAACCAATAATAATATGGGAACAAGCCTTAAAAACTCAAAAAGTAGAAATCCTAAACTCAATAACGGTGGCATATATGAATTAAAATGTGACCACGCCGACTGTAACGCTACATACATCGGACAAACAGGTAGGCATTCTCAACTAGATTCAAAGAACATATAAGATGTTATAAAAATAAAAACACCTCTTCAAAATTCGCCAAACATCTCTTATTGAATAATCACGTTCCACTTAAAAATAACCAGCCAAAACCATTACATATTGAACGAAAGGGTCTTAGATTAAATTTGCTTGAACAATAAGAAATCAATAAACGAACGAATGACCCCAACATAACGCTAATTAATAAAGTAAGGAAAATTATTTATTCCCCACTACTTAGTATGTTTACCAAACCTAAAAAATATACTGCACTTAAATGAGTCATAGCAATAACGTCATTCTAAATCAATTAAGAAAACCCTTACACTTAGTGCAAGGCAAACCAAAGGGAAATACTCCGAATCCCACATTAGCAATCTCTCAATTAGTGTCTCTACAAATTGGTTTAACCGGTAATAAATCAACTTAGACACCTTTAAAAATTGACATTTAAAATCTTATAAATAAGTCGTCCATACGTGGCTTCACCACAGTTTGAAAATGACCTTACAAGTCGAAACAGCTGTAACTAAAACACTAACCAAAAAACTTGCAGAACTCGATAATAACATTATCAAATTTAATTTTAATTAAATTTCTAAAAATTAAAATGGAGTTCTACGAATTAAACACAAAAACAATTAATAAAAATACAAAGATCAGACAGGCTTACAAAGAAATAACCGAAGCTTGGAATATTTTTTTTATATGATCTACCAGATTCACGAAGTTAACATTAATCTTGTCAATATCACTTAGCGGTTTCCCATAGCGTAAACCGCTTATGTATATTGCAGTAGAATAAATTGTTGTATCGCGTTGTCTTTGTTGGTTTGTGTAGGTTTATAAGTTGCAGGAATTCGGGAGCAGTCTAATTTGGAGTTTATTATTGTAATATCTTGGTTAATAAATAATTTAAAAAATAAAATAAGAAAGTAAAAGTTAATTGTTTTACGTGTATATTTTTAGAGTATTTAATAGGAAAGGATAATTTAAATGTTCTAGCGGGATACTGATCAATTTTGTATAATAATAATAGCCTTTATTCAGACAGTAAATTACATTACATTATTTATAATATTTATAACATTTATAACACTTATCATGCATCGACTCCCTGTCTGTATGTCACTAGTTGACAAAGGCCTCCTCCAACTGTCGCCATTTCTCTCTATCTTTAGCTACTCTTGTCCATGTACCACCTGCTTTGATATCGTCAGCTTTGTATAAGTAATTGTTTAATTATATATTGTGTAATTCCATGGACCAACTGCAAAAAATAGCGACTTAATTTAATGAAGTTAACCATATTTTTCGTACACGATATATCGATCGTCCAGTTGATTAAACAGACATCTCCGAAAAGTAGGAACTTGAGCTCGATATGTAGTTAATGTAAAAGTAGGTACCTTTTATCTGGTACAATAATCAGATTACTCATAAACACCACCCAATCAATTATAACGCACTGGACGAAAATCTTTATATTGCTGGAACAAAACTAGAGAAGGTACAGAGTATTGTATACTTGAGCTGCAATGTAAATGATAGATGGGATCCTTCAGTTGAAATCAAATGCCGCATTGAGCAAGCTCGTGCAACCCTTATCCGCATGAAAAAAATGTTCTGCAGTCATGATCTCAACCTTGGATTACGAATGTGAATGGTCAGATGCTACGTGTTTTCGATATTATTTTACGGAATGAAAGCATGGACGCTTACTGAAGAACTAATTAGGTGACTTGAGGCATTCGAGATGTAGATCTACAGAAGAATTTTTAAAATAAGCTGGATTGACAGGGTTACAAACGAAGATGTTATGGTTCGGATGAATAAAGATAAGGAAGTAATTAAAACTATAAAAATCCGAAAACTTCAATATCTTGGACGTGTGATGAGACATCCAGAGAAATATGAGATCCTACATCTCATAATGCAGGGAAAGATTGCCGGAAGACGGGGCCCTGGAAGAAGCAGAACCTCATGGCTGAAAAACCTGAGACAGTGGTTTGGCCAGTCTACCGTGGAGCTGTTCCGGGCCGCAGTAAACAAAGTCCGCATAGCCAACACGATAGCCAACGTCCGTTGAACGGACAGGGCACAAGAAGAAGAAGAAGAATCAATTATAATGCACAGAAACTTGTAGTGAAAAAAAAATTATGTTCACTGGGTTACTATTAGGAAATTTCAAAATGTCATACTAATGAACCGGACCGTTATGCTTCCCGGTGTTATTTTAGTACGTAACACACACGATTTATAGCGAACATTCGAATAATGCTTTCCTCGATATCTCAAAACTTAGCATCTGGAGATGTCGCACTAATCAATTGGACGATCAATATTAACTTGTCTCTGATATTGCGGTGTAAACCATATTATTGCCATGTTTTAGAATAAATAAATATTTTTATCATGTATTAATTAACTAAGTAATTTAATAACGATTTTATTCGATCGACTAATAATGGTCTCTTTTTTCAGCTGGTAGCGTAAAGCGATGCAAGCTCTCCGATGAGCCACAGGCTCTAAATAAGTGCATAAAGGAGGCTGCGGTGAAGTTCCTGCCGCTCATGAAAAAGGCAAATCCCGACACAGGCCTCGAGAGCTTTGAGCCCTTCAAAATCCCAGACATCTCCAGCACTGATCCAATCCTGAACTTCAAATTCACCAATAACAAAATTGTAGGATTTACGAAAAACACCAAGATTGAAGATTTCAAGTAAGAAATACCTTATATCCACGATGGTTAATTTTGAATTGGTTTTTAGTGCATCAAGAATAACTTTACTACTGAATTGTTAAAATGAACAACTTTGTACAACACATTTGGTGATTTATTCACCTCTTTAATCCTAAGCCGCGGCATTCCGCATTTCTATTGTTTCATAACGTATTTCTCTTGAACACTTTAAGTTTCTAAAAAAATATGTGTTATTTTTAAGATAATACCTATTTATAACATTTGCCACACCAAAACGGTAATTGTATGAATTTCCTTCGATAGAAAAAAATCGCGAAATATACTCCGAAAATTATTATAAATACGTTTTTTTTCAAGTTAAAAAGTCAAGTGAAAAAATTCACGGTGTTTCTTAAGGCTCCGCAACCGAGCTAGAAAAGAAAAAGATGGAGAGATACGAAATTACGAATGTTATATAGGAGAGCGCTAACATTTACGGCGACAAAATCGATACGAAAATTTGAGAAAATGTTTAATAAAACACGACTCGTTTAAAATAGAGCAAAAATCTTGCGGGCATTATCTTAAACAACATTTAAAGAAACACTGTAAATTTTTTCATGCATATAACTTGTAAAATAGCTGAAACAAGCGTGTTTATAATAATTTTTGGAGCATACTTTGCGATTTTTTTCTATCGAGGGAATTTTATATAATTTGCATTTCGGCCCGCGCCGAAATGCAAATTATATAAAATTCCCTCGAGATTATCTTCAAGAATAACATATATTTTTTAAGAGCTTTAAAACTTAACGTGTTTAAGGGAGATATGTAAGATATATTACTCTATTAAAAATTTTCACAATTTTGCTTAAATATTATCGCTTTTAATATTAGCGCGCTCCCTCTACTATTCGCATTTACATATTTTCCTTCTTCTTTTTGAGCGATTTCTAAGGCGCTTTGCATTGGTTAATGCATATTATTTATTTTTTTAAATAATGCGTTTTCATTTTTTTATATTTTGTTTAAATTTTCGGTACAAAGTGTTAACTATTTACATAAAAATGTTGCATAATGAGATTAATGAGTGATTTTCCGTGGAACCTATATATCGACGCCCTAACATCTAGCACGGTTGATCGATCAGGATTATATTAATAATTTTGATAAGTTATTATCGTTCCCTAGCATGGCTGCACATCGCCAACAAATAAATAACAGTTCGCAATGACTACGTATTCTTAATATATTCAACGTTAACTGTTGTTTGCGTTAGCCACAACTTTACTAGCGATCTTTAGTAGTAACGAATTAATAATTGGGTAACAAACACCTTTGTCACAGGTCACCCCAAGTGGTTCGCTAAGTTTAGTGTCTAGACCTGGGTTAAAAATCTTTAACATTTTTCATCTGGACAAATGTACGGAGATTTTCTTCAAAAATAACATCTTTTTAAAGTGCTGAAAAACTGCTTTCAAAGGAAGTCTTAGGTATATTTTTGTTGAAATTCGGAATGCAAGGTCTTAAATGTTTTTGTTTAGCTGGAATTTCCTGACAGATCTGTTTAAAATCACTGTTCCTGTAATAACAAAACAACTTTTACTTAATAATAAAACAAAAATTTGTGTTGTTTGATATTTTGCATTTCATTTCTAAATAAAAAAAATTTATAACAAAAACTCCATTTTTATACTATTTTGAACTATACAAGTGCATAAAGAAGATGTTTTAAACAAAGTCGTACAATTCAAAAACACAGCAAATCTCTGGCAAAAATATATGTTTCCTATTCAGATATGTAAAAAACTTTGGTTCAACAAAACAACAAATATCTAGAAACCAATTTCTTTAATAAATTCTCTGTAAACATGAGATCCCTCAAAAAAAGCTTTAAGGAATTTAAAACACAATTTAAAAAATATACTGAAAACTTCAACGAAGAAAAATACAAATTAAAACTATGAAAAATTAAAACTACAAATATAAACAACACAGTAACAAAAAAATTCTTAATAACTAAATAAATGAAACCTTCCTCCGATACACACAATCATTACTATTTACGGTAATACTTATTCATCTTTAAATAAAAATATAGTTAAATTAGGAAGATGATGTGTTTCACATATTATTTATTTATTTTTATTTTGCAGAAACAAACAGTACAATTATTACATAATGGAAAATAGTTACAAAGTTATAGAATTAAAACAATAATTGGTACCAATGACATGTCGCTGTTATATGCTTATGTTTTTGTGAGATAAATAATACATTATACCTAAATTAAATTAGTAAATTATTGAAGGAGAGGCGTGTGTGAGAGTGTTTGTAAGGGTGAATATGCGCGAGTGAGTGAGTTGGTATGCACCTTTATTCGAGGACCTTCACAGGCCTTTAGACCCAGAATACGAGGACTCACACGAATCCGAGGACGTCCTCGGATTCGAAATGGGAAAAATTGAATATGTACCTATAATCTATGCGTTCTGATTGGTCAACTGTCGAAATTTTGGGCCAATCGGAGAGAGTCCTCATTTTCGTGGTGAAAAATATCGTGTTTAATTTCGCTAGTGTTTCATTAGTACGGGTGTGTGACCACCAGGGCGGCGCCGCTAATGCTGGAAATCACACACAGACCCTAAACCGAGGACTCTCTCAAAGTCCTCGGTTTCGTGTTAAAAGGTGCCGATCACCGGAATGTGAACACCAGGAGGCGCTGCAAGCTCGAGTGTCAAGAAATCTCACCTACGCCCTAAACCGAGGACCCATCGTTCGAAATTCCCACGTGCATGTGAATATATAATAAGTATTGCACTATTAAGATTGTGCCGACAAGGAATTCAGTTTTTGACAGTTGAAACAAAATTCAATATTGCGTTTAATTCGTATTGTGAACTATGTTCTCTAATACTGTTTAATTCGCTGTACGATATTGTAATATTTAATAATTGAAAGTTATTAAATATTACAATAAAAAAATAGGACACCTGCTCAAGTATTTGATTAATCCGCCTCATATATTCTTCTTTCACTCCATTCTTCGTTAATCCGCTCAATGACCCTATTACCTACACCCAGGGCTGGGCAAAATACATGCTTTGCTGTAATTGAAATACAAATTACAAAATACGTTTTCGCATGTATTTAAAATACGAAATACAAAATACTTTCGAGTCGTGTATTTGAAATACAAAATACAGTATTTTAACCATTTTTTATTTCAAATACAAAATACAAGTTACAAAATACAAAATACATTTGGTTTTGGTAGAACCTTTGGTTGCAATAAATTGACATAAGTGCCCTTATCTAAAGCCTACAATACACGACAACTTTTTTAAGCCCGATTCCCGTATAGAGACCTAAGACAAAAATTTTCGCTTTACGCGATCGCTATTTTCATATCTGCGATTTTAGTTGGCATCACAGCAACAATATGGTTCATGTGCTGTTTGCTGTGATGCCAGTTGAAATCATACACTAGTGGACTTAAGTATGGACACTTTTCGAGATTTCTTGTATCTCGTCGTTTGCCTTATAAAAAAACAACTTATTTTGTTACGGAACCCTTCAAAGATTTTTTTTCGTGTTCCTTGTGCTATAGTTGATTTATAAAAGTACCATACGATATGCCATATGGTGATTCAAAATTATAATCACTCTTTATGAAAAATGGGAGCAAAAGCCTTGAAAACAACCAATTTTTGAGAATAATGTTTTTGAGTTTTGGCAACTCTATAATGTTTCGCCTTCTGTCTAAACCAACCACAAAGTACATAGGATTGTCGTGTGCTATAATAAGGACACTTTAAGATGCAACACGATTAAGTTTTACACCCGTGTTAGTCAGTCATCCATTAATGAAAAGTGATAATGTTTCTTTTTAATAAATATTATTAAAATGGCTCTTAAGGTACCAAAACGTGCCGATCGGTCGCCCAAAGAGAAGCAGAGCTGTTGCACTTCATGAAAAAGGCTACACATACGAAGAAATTGCAAAAATATTGGGTGGAGGAGCTACCAAGTTTGGAGTAAGAAAGGTTTGCCAACGCTGCAAGGAGTCTAAAACTACAAAAACAGTCCGAAAATCGTCCAAAATCCAAAGGTTACACCACAAAATGAAAGGAGCATGTGTTGCCTTACCCTGCCAAACTATCGTCAAACATCCAAAGATATTAACAAGGTCGTTGAAGCTGCTGGACTCGATATTACTAATATGACATTTAGGAAGAAATTAGGCAAGAATAATAAAAGTCTAACCAAAACATGAAACTGAGGCATAAACGGCTGAAATGGGCTATAACACATAAGGAATGGACCTCAGAAGACTGGGCAAAGGTGATACGGAGTGTTGAGACCAAATTTTTCACTTTTGGGAGTGATGGAATCAAATTTGTTCGTTGCCATCAAGTTGAAAATGTGATACCAGAATGCACTACAGCGACAATGAAACTTCCTCTGAGTGTAATGGTGTGTGCTTGCATTATAAAGGATAGTTTTGGACGTCTGAGAGTGGTAGAAGGCACAATTAAGGCTAAAAGTCATCAAAATGTGATTCTGGAGCCTAAATTATTGCTCAGCACAACGATTTGTTCGAGGGGAACCGTGGCAAATGCAATTTTCAGCAGCTTGGACCCCCATGCCACATAGCAAATCGAGCATGAAATGCTTTCAGAACCACCATATTGTTGTTTTACCTTGGCCGGGGAACCATCTGGACTTGAATCCTATTGAAAATCTCTGATCTAGAATGAAAATACTGATTTCAAGTCGCAAATCCAGCAATAAAAGAGAAATAATAGAAATAATTTTTTCAAACATGGTTCCATGTCATCAAACCTGAAAATTAGTCACGTTTTGTGGACTCCATGCCTAGAAGACTTTAGGAAGTTATTAAACTTAAAGAATTTCCCACGAAATACTAATGTTAAATTCTAATTTGAAATATTATGCAAAAATTTTGTAATTAATAAATAATAAGGGTTTTGCCATGTCGTTGTTTTATTCAGCATTTTTGTTATTTTTCTAAAAAAAACATTTAAATCTATTAAAAATATAACAATATAATATGTTGTTGAATCAATTAACTAACAAAATTATACTAAAACCCCAACGTGATTTAAAAAAGAGCGAATGAACATCAAATATAAGAAATTTATGATAAGTGTCCATACTTAAGTCCACTTGTGTAGATATGAAAATAGAGATGAAAATCGCGATCGCGAAAAGCGAAAATTTTTGTCTATAGTCTAGTCTCTATGCGGAAATCGGGCTGAAAAAATGTGTCGTGTATTATAGGTATAAGAGTGCGTTTTCATAGAAGCAAAGCTGAGCAGAGTGAAACAGAGACTTGCAAAAATTGACCAATCATATTGCTCAAAAGATGCATCTCACCTCCGCTCCACTTGTAAAGGTATAGGACCCAGGTGTTAGATAATAATAATAATATGACATTTGTGCGCAGTTTTGTATTATTTCACTTCAGCTGCGCTCTACTGTGATTAACTTAAAAATATTTTTTTATTTTTATTTTTAACTTTGTGAATAAAAATAAAAATATTCATCCTAGACTTGCAGAAAAGGTCAATAGATTTTTTTTTCTTTATATGAGTTCCGCATAGGAGGCCACGAGGAAAATAATTTCCCTCAGGGCCTATGTCATCTTTGGGGATGCTGTGTGGAGGTTTTTTTTAAGGAAAGGAAGGAGAGGAGAGTTCTTGGAAGGAAAAGGGTTTAAGGGGTGGGTAGGAATCTGGGGTTCGGTGTGTCCTGATCATCCGCTTCTAAGACCTAGATAAACCTCACCCCATGAAGCCGGAAACCCCTGCTAAATCACCAAACGTAGCGAACCACTTGGGGTGACCTATGGCAGAGGTGTTGGTTATCCAATAAAGGTTCCCAAATTGAGTATCATATATAAAGATAGCAACCAATAATGCGCAATATGTGCGTTTAGAAAATGAAGATAATGTTGGTAATTCTTAGTCGAAGTACCTATGATACAATTAAAAGTGACCGAATTGGAAATGGGTTCCATAGCTCAGTTGATAGAGCACTTGCTATGTAAGCAAAGGGCCCTGGGTTTGAGCCCCAGTGGAACGAATATCTTTTTCTGATTTTTCTGTTTCCAGATTTTCGATTGAGTTTCGCTAATATTGTCTTCATTTAATTAAATATTAAAAATAATCTTTTCATCCATTATCAATAAACTCATGTATTCATGAATAAATACCGCGAACGATGAAAACGAAAAATAAATATTAACATATCTTGCTCTGGATTTTAGCGTTTTTAGTCTATGTATTATCTATGTCAATTTATTTTTTTCATTATCATTATTAAGATCGCTAAATGTATTTTGAAGCCATAAGTATTTGAAATATAAATTACAAAATACCTCAGCATCGGGTAATTGAAATACCAATTACAAAAAACATTTTTAGGAAGTAATTGAAATACAATTACAAAATACGTATTTGTATTTCAAATACTGCCCAGCCCTGCCTACACCTCACAAAAACGCCTCTTTCTGAATTAAGGACAAGGGAAGAATATCGCCACCTGGATGGGTGATGTTGTCAAGCGGGTTAAGGAGGAGCTGCAGGAAGGGTTTTATTAATGCGGATCATGAAGATTCGGAAAAAAATACTGAAAAAATTACTAAACGCAGAGTAACATTATCATCAAATAAAACATACAAAATCGTTAAAAAAAATTATGGTTTTTAAGGTAGTCTGACACAAAAATTAAGACAACAAAGTCGTTTATAATTAAAATTATTGAACCGTTCGTTTTACGGATGAACGCAGCTCTTACAGCGACGGTGCGTTGCTTTTTCGAACTTTCAACCTACTATGGACTATTAGGCAATCTTAAAAGGACTATTAATTATTATTATAAATTTGTAAAACAATATGGAAACTCGACAGCGGTGAGGGGCACCGCAGCAGGTTTCGTAAGTGATTTGGCGTCGAACGGCTCGCCCGACGGATGGGTACACTCGGAACTCTCAAATTATATATTTTTTTATCGTTGTCGCTTATTTTTTTTTAAATATGGCAATCTAAGTTTTTAAAACTATAAGACTATTTTCATGACTGCGCGGCTCCCGCCAAGAGGCGCACCGGCAGACCAGCTTTTTAAAGGTTTTCTAAATGTCCATAATCACTTAAAAGTAGTTTCATCCGTGTAGTCTGTAGTCGATGACGTAGGGTTTACCTATCTCACCTCCTAGTCTATAAGTAAGAATACTATTTCGCTGGAGACCTGTCGTCGGAACAGTTCGGAAGTTTTCAATACTTTCCGTATTACGAACGCCGATTACTAGCCGATCTGCTGTTGCACCGGGCGCGCGGGTGGAGGGGTGCACTGCCTGTCGGGTGTCATCCGTAATGATCTCTTACCAAATTCATATATTTAGATAGGCAATTCAATTTTATTTTGAACCTTTTTTTAAGTTTTGTGCAAATTTATATTTTAAATAAAATATTTAGGAATACGATGAGGCGTATAATTTTGTTGCCTGTTCACCGCACGAGTGAACGTTAGGACGAGCCGCGCCTGCTTCCAAGATACGTGTAAGAAATTCGTTCCACACTATTTCGAGGACCCAAGACCTCCAAAAACTACAGACCACTAAAACGAGGACCTTCCGAGATCCGTGTATTTTACGTATGTCTAATCCTGAATACGTGGACAGGCCTCGGATATGGGAAGTCCTCAGTTACCGGGTGTGTATTCCGGTTTTTTGAGGACCGTTTTCTAGGTGCTTACCGGGTGTACGATGAAACCGAATAGACAGCAACGATCACGATCAACTTGAGTATACGTATAAGTGTAGAATACATGTCTACTTTATATAATATAACAGGACCTCGAATTCGGGTAGCCAGTTGAAGTCCTCGAAATCGGGATTGGACTAACAAGCGTGTGTGGATGTGTGTGTTATGTGTGCGAATTCAGTGTGCTAAAAATGTGTTTTCTTAAATAGAGGGAGGGAATCAAAAAATATAACGGTATTTGTGGTTTTTTTAATTGAGTTGAATCTTTGAAGGATGCGGGAAATGGAGGAGTTGGCCGCAGCGTTCGTATATTACTAGTTGTGTAAAAAAGGTTGGTGTGGCGAGTTCTTTTAGATGGGATGTTAAAATTTATTTGGGTTAGAAGTTCTGGGCAGTCTATTTCGTTATGTATTATTTTATGGAGAAATGTCATGTCAGCTACCGTTCGCCTGGATTTCAGGGATTGGAGAGTGCAGATGTAATTATTGTTGTATTTATAACTGAGATACTTAATAAATTTATTGTGTATGCGCTCTATATTATTGACGTATGTGGGTGTTTCTTGAAGTATGGTTCAGTTAAAAATGACCTAATTTGATATCGACACCGTGGCGCAGTGGTTGGCGCGTTTGCACGGAAAGTAACAGGCCCTGGGTTCGAGTCCCAGAGGTGTCAATATCGTTTTTCTGATTTTTCTGTTTCCAGATTTTCAATTGAGTTTCGCTTATATTGTCTTCATTTAATTAAAAATTATAATAAGCCAACAAAACGATTTTTAATGTTTAGCAGAAACGACATTGCTTTTCGGGATTGTCGATATGTTTTGTTTGCAAATAATCTTACCATTTTGTTTGTTCGCAGGCTTGAACAGAATAAGAAGAGGTTTTCAGTTACTTTTGTGAACTCCGGTCAGATGGAATCAGACTACACTGTAGATGGACGCCTGTTACTGCTTCCAATCTCTGGAAAGGGAAAAAGTGTTATCAAGATGAGTAAGTTATCAATAAATTCTTTATAATACTCTAAAATAAAATCCTAAATAAGCTTCAAACAATCTATGTAAATTGACCGACACTTTCTATAAATAAAATCTCGTGACTTGGTTATACGTTATAATCTACGCATTCACAGATGGCGCCAATTAAATTATGTTAGGTTTTTTGCACTTTTTGCACGTTTTGTTTTAAAATATTGAAGTGAATTAATTGTTTGCGCCCGTACATATTTAATATGAATATAAATAAATAGTTTTGTCCATAAATAAACTCAAATCTTTCAATAGAAACTAAAAAATACAATATTGGATTGAGTCACCGATATAATATTGTATTTGTTAGCCTTTCTTGAAAGATTTGAGTTTGTTTATGGACAAAACTATTTTTTCATATTCCCATTGCGTACGGGTCGAAACAAATAATTCATCTAATATTTTAAAGCATATCTTTCAAACAGTATTTTATCCATTAACATTTCAATTACCCCAATCTGAATTATGAACCAGACTATGTATTCTTTTAAGCATTACTGTTTTCATTTTCGTTCTTTTGCTTCAGTAACTTCAGTTAAAGTCATGACTGCAGCTATGCTCGTATTTAGATTTTGTTTCGTATTCTTCATATTGTTCTACCATAAACATTGTAAGAGTACATATACATCACTTTCGAATTGTCTTTATAAGGGTGTTGAGAGACGTATCTGACTTACTTTAACCAATGATTCCTGATCTTATTTGAAGTTAATAAGTGACTTAAGAGGAATATAAACGCTAGAAATATTTCTATTCTCATGCCTGCAAATTTTAAAATCTAGCGTCTTATTTGCACGAAGCAAGTAAGCGAAAAAGTGGTTTTTATTTATTTTGTGCATAATTTTATAAGACCGAAAAAAAGTTAGAACACAGAAAACCTTAAAAATAGTCTAAGCCATAATGGGGTATTTTTTAAAAATTGTTTTTTGTATTACTTCATAGTTAAGTCATGAAAAAACATTTTTTTTAGTGGTTTACGCTTATATTTTTTGTTACGTAAATAATAATTTTATTGTAATTCCAATACATATAAAAGCTAGTAAAAGCTTAAAATTAAGCCGATTCGTCGTAAAGATTAATCTAAATAGTATCTAAATAGGATTTCACGTATAACTTCATCTTAAATTCTGGTTTCGGCGACTTTATTTGTTTGTTTCCTTTTTTGTAAATATGAACAAAATTTATATTTCCCGTGTCACATCACAACACGCTGTGTGCGGAGCAACCAACCTACTCAACACCCCGATCCTAACTGTCCAATACCTTCTGATTCTAATTTTTTTTTTATCATAACCCCACACAGGAGGCTCATGAGGAAAATAATTTCCCTCAGGGCCCATGTCATATTCTGGGGTTCTGTATTGGGGGACTTTTTAAGGAAAGGAAGGAGATGAAATTCTGGGAAAGAAAAAATATGTAAGGGATGGGTAGGAATCTAGGGATGTGTGTGTCCAGAAGCGACGGACGTTTGAATCCATCTCTCCCGCTGGGGTGCAAGACGTTGGGTCGAGAGAGACAAGCTGCAGAGGTCAGAGGGTCTCCCCAAACCAGCATCCCAATCCGCCGCCAAGACCTGAACACACCTCTGGTGTTGGTTATCCAATTAATAGCTCCCAGGGCTTTCACTTTTAAATAACTCTTTTATTTTAAAAAAATATTTAAATGTCACCTTAGACCAAAATGTCGTTTACGTCTACATTTTTGAACAGAAATCAGTGGCTAAAGTAAATCAGATATACGTCACTTGACCGCCGTGAAAATTAAAATTTTACCTTATTTAGAAAAATGCTGCTCAAGAACGGAAGGATAAAACTAATGTTTTAAGTTTATTTCAAGTTTAATAGACCGGAAAATTATAATACAAAATATCATTGCCGTTGTTAATAAATTCTAGATGAGCAAATTAAATTATTTAATGTGACTTGAAATATACATTTTTAATGAAGTCATCTTGAGAGACCTGTTACGAACGTGATAAGTTTTATTTGCATTACCATTTAAAATGATATTTTTGCACTATTCCTCGATTTATATCACACATACATATTAGTTTATCACGTAAACATAAAATTTGTATAATAAATAAGAAAAAATCAATAAAATATTTGGGTAATATTGATGATTATTTGTTTTCTAATTAACGAAGCTTTAGAAAAATAACATATTAAGTCATCAATTTAAATGCATCTTGTGATGCAACTGCTCATCACCAGTATATATCATCTAAATTCATTTAGATTCAAAACATCACCAGAGTAAATATCGTTGCAGAAAAAAACCCTAGGATTTTGAAAATGAAATATGCATATTTTTTAAATATTTTGTATTGATATTTTATTATTTTGTAACTTTTTTTGTGTGATAAGGTATTGCAGTACTACAGATGTGTCAAAAACTTCCTATATTAAACCAAATAAACACCACCCAACATCTCACTTATAAAACCACAACAATATTATGTATTTACTCAGTGTCCGGAAACACGTAGTACAAACGGAAAGCTAGTGAATCTACATCACATTTGGGGTAGATTGAGAGGTATAATTTTTTTTTTCAGGTTTGGCTTTTGAGTAAATTGAGATTGAATTTTTTAGGTCAAATTTGAAAAAAAATGGTCGCCAGTGTGTTAATATCAGCTGTTTAATGCTTTTAAAATTCGTCGAAATGTTCGTTGAAATGAGAACCTTAAAAGAGTTTTTTTTTTATTATTTTTTTTTATTTAATAAAATAGTTTATATACATTAAATAAAGTTTTCTATTAAAATACATTTAATAATACGCTTTATACCCTTTTTAAGAGCAAAGCTCGAGTTAAAAGAGCGGATAAACACATGTTAAACACAATTTAGAAAAACGAAAAATATTTTTTTTTTAAATATGTAAAACAAAAAATAGATAATTAACAGAAAATAAGAAAAAAATCATATTTGTTCATATATATAATTTTTTTATATATATATGTACAAAACAAATAATAGAAAAGAAAACCAACAGATTGAAGCGGAGGAGATAAAAAATAATGAGAGAAAAAGGATAACTAATGTTATATTTGAATTGTTATGTTGATAAGTTATATAAAAAGAGTTTTTATTGATTTTTTGAATTGTTTGTAATTTGTTTCCAATCTTAATTTCAAGGGTAATTCGTTAAACCATTTAACTCCAATATATTTGTAGAATTGTTGGGCTGTGGTGGTGTAACAGCGAGGTTATAGTCAGAGAACCAAGGATATTTGTTCTATTACTTTTCGAAAAAAGAGTGTTAACATTATTGAGACAATCTTTGTGTATTTGTAAAAGCGTAATTTTTTTATAAATAATATGAAGTGAAAGGACTTTGAATTCCTGAAATAATTTGATGGTAGGGTAATCGTGTGGCTTTTTTAGAATTATTTTTATTAATATTCTTTGGATAATTTCTAAAGGCAAAAGAGAAGTTTTGAAAGCACCACCCCAGCCAAGAATTCCATATTGTAATACTGATTGAATTAGGGAAAAATAGATGGTTCTTAATAATCCAATATTTAGTATGTTACGTATTCTAATAAAAATGTAAATTAATTTTCTTAACCGTTCTACTATTGTATTGATTTGTAATTTTCATTTTATGTTACTATCTATAATTACACCGAGGTATTTTACATTTGTTTTAACAGTGAGTATAGAGCAGTTAGGTTTACATAGAAATGACTTTGGATTACAATTATATGAGTGTATACATATGTTTAGATTCTCAGGGGTAGCATTTTTATTCAGAGTGAATGGTATTACAAAAGTTTTTTCTGTATTTAGAGATAGTAGATTTTGATCAAACCATTTTTTTTTTATATTTATATCTAGTTCAGCCGTTTTCTGAGTTTCACTCCAGTTTAGTCCATGAGTTAAAATCGCTGTGTCATCACCATATGATATTATTTTTGACTTTATGGTGAGTTTAAAAATATCATTCACATAAATGATAAAAAGAATTGGTCCTAGAACTGTCCCTTGCGGGATACCAAAATTACTGGTCTGTGAATCACTCAGAAAACCATTTAACTTGACAAATTGCTCTCTATGAAGTAGGTAATTTTTAATCCATGTTAAGGCATTATTGGTTATACCAATTTTCGTTAGTTTAGAGATAAGATTAGAATGTGATATACTGTCAAATGCTTTTCTTAAGTCGACAAATATTCCAATGCATTTTTTTTTATTATCTAAATATTTATATATTTCAGTTGTTAAATCTACGATAGCATCTTGAGTGCTCAAATTTTCTCTAAAACCATACTGATGTGCACTTAATATATTATTTTCTTTTAAAAATTTAAACATCTGTTTTTTAATTTTTCAAATATTTTTGCTATATTTGAGGTAAGAGAAATTGGTCTATAATTACTGCTTAGAGTGGGGTCACCAGATTTGAAAATGGGCGTAATAATAGTTTTTTTGTAATTTAAAGGAAAGTTGCCATTTGCGAAGCTTGTATTTATGATGTGATTTTATTTTACATAAGACCTCTCCACTTTACCCAGACAGGCCAAAGAAATTAATTAATCTTCTCAAGGAAAAAATGCAATATTTGTAAATATTAGATCAATTTTAGTGAGAATATATATTTTTTAAATTAACGTACTTCGAGAAAGTGACCTCTCCCACAACATGCCCTTATCGGCTTATTATTATGTCTTCAGGTTTAAGTCTTCAGATTTATCTCAGTTTATCAGATTTATATCTTCAGGTTTAAGTCTTCAGATTTATCTCAGTTTATGTCTTCAGATTTATATCTTCAGGTTTTAAGTCTTGAGGTTTATCTCGGTCTACGTCTTCAGGCGTATCTCGGTTGGTGCCTTCAGTGAAATTTATGTTTTTATTTGTTTCAGCTGATGTTAGGTATATATACAAGTTCAAGTATGACATCGTCACTGGAAAGGACGGCCTTACTTACTGGAAAATTGTCAAACACAATACCAACTTCACCCCGGAAAACATGGTCTACTCCTTGACCAATCTCTTCAATGGAAACAAAGTTTTATGTAAGTACACCATAACGATCTTTTTTATTTAATAAATAAACCAATCAATAAATTAATCTATAAAATTTCAAGTTCCTGAAAATCAAAATGTACTTAAAAAAACCAAATTCAAAAACCTAATATTCAGCAAAAATAAGGGTTTAAGATGAACCCTACATATACGTAGGTAACCAAAATCATTCGGGCACCCTGCTAATATACCAAATGTAGCAAACCACACGAGGTGGCCTTTGGCAGGGGTCATCCAGTAAGGGTTCCCGGGCCGGTGGTACCCATACTCACCGCCCAAATTGAGATTAATCAGTAACCTAATACCCTGATTTTCTGAGTGTACAGCAACAGAAAAGAGTTTTAAAATTTCATTTATAGTCTAAGATCCCGATATAAAACGACCTTCACCGAGATACACAGACAAATTTTAGTCCAGGGTATGATTAATTAATAATTTAATTTTTTTTAATTTCACCGGTTTGAGTAAATGTGTGCGACTGAGAGGTCCCAACCAACCATCCCATGCGACAGAAGAGGATATAGCATAGCAGCTGTTTGAAGTCCGTCCATTTAAAGAAAGAGAGTGCGCATGCTATTTGTTCTTGAAAATGAAAAGGATAGCGATAGACTCGTATATGCTGTGCATCATTTTGGAGTAGTTTATTATTAAAATAGAGGAATAGTTATTAAATTATTTTTTTATCAATTAAGTTAATTTATGTGTGTATATTTTGATACCATCGTATTCATAATGAAATAATCTTTAATTTCATTTAATTTTAATTCAATAATCAAACCGGTGAAATGTTTAAAAAAATAAATAAATTATTAATTAATCATACCCTGGACTAAAATTTGTTAGGCAACCCATATGCAATATATTTATTGACATATTAAATTAAATATAAAATACGTTTCATCAAATAAACATCTCGGTGAAGGTCGTTTTATATCGGGAACCTAGACTATTATCTTCCCTAGAGGTTTTTTTTTTACATGAGTTCCACACAGGAGGCCCTGAGGAAAATAATTTCCCTCAGGGCCTATGTCATCTTTGGGGATGCTGTGTGGAGGGTTTTTTTGGAGGGTTAAAGGAAGGAGAGGAGAGTTCTGGGAAGGAAAAGGGTTTAAGGGGTGGGTAGGAATCTAGGGTTCAGTATGTCCTTGTCATCCGCCTCCAAGACCTAGACAAACCTCAATCCATGAACCCGGGCACCCCTGCTAAATCACCAAACGTAGCGAACTACTTGGGGTGACCTATGGCAGAGGTGTTGGTTATCCAATAAAGGTTCCCGGGGCGGCGGTACCCATTCCCGCCTCCCAAATTGAGGTTTAGTGGTAAATAGTAATTTTTGCTACGATTTTAATCTTGTTTTTATAATTTTAGCTGATGCCATACATCAACTGGCCAATGAAAACTGGAGAGAGATTTACGGAACTCTGGGAAAACCTGCACTGAATGTCATCACCGACGCATTCGTAGCGGCTATCTCCAAATTGTTCAACAAGGTTCCCATAGAACAACTATTCGCGGCATAAAAAGACTATCCGTATTTCCAATAAGCATTATATATTTATAACTGTACTAACTAATAATTTTAAATGAATAAATTTTAAAAACTAATTTTATTTTATTTTCTCAAGTGCCTCGATCTTTGATAATATGAGTGTTATAAAATACTAGCAGACCCGGCTACACGTTGCTATGGCTAACGAAACACAACGCCATTACCCAATCTTTATAAAAAATCTTTAAAACCACACCACCCGCTTGCCAGCTGCCCGCTGCCTGAATTGAATATTTGAATTTATCGGCTTTTCTCTAGTAAAATAAGCATGTATTATACATATAAACTAATTAACTCGCCACTAATTATACAATGGTTGCAATGCAACACTGGATATTTGAAATGGGAAAATCAAATACCTACTTACTCTAGGACATCTATTTTCCAATTTCTTCCGTAGAACGAATTTCAAAAGTGATTATAGTACGGCCCGCCAGCCATTTTAAATTGCACAAAAATATGTTTTCTTTGAATTTCTCGGCTTTTCTCTAATATAATTTGCTTGTATTATACATATAAACATTCCTCTTCAATCACTCTATCTATTGGTGAAAACCGTATGAAAATCCATTGCGTAGTTTAAAAGAGATTAACGCGCACATACATTTTGAGCGACTTCATTTTATACTATGTAATGATGATGATGAAATAATGATTACTGCATCAAATTTGTTTACCTGGCACAAGTAAGTATTTTTTATCTTAACTTGTTTCGAATGCCCAATATAACTTGAGTCATCCTGTACATAGTTTTCGAAGTTGTTTTCAAAATTCCTCATTAGTTTTTCTTCGGAAACCGTCAATGGTTGCTTTTTATACATCTAGAAGGAGAAAAAATGTGAACCGTCCAATTTTTTGTTACGTGCGATATTTGTTGCATTCTAAGGCAGCTCCCTCATGGGTCGGTAAGAAATCAACATAAACCGAATGCTGTACAAACGCGTGATACCGACAGGGCTAGGCAAAATACATGCTTTGCTGTAATTAAAATACAAATTACAAAATACTTTTTCGCATGTATTTAAAATACGAAATACAAAATACTTTCAAGTCGTGTATTTGAAATACACAATACATAATACAGTATTTTAACCATTTTTTAATTTGAAATTTCAAATACAAAGTACAAATTACAAAATACATTTGGTTTTCGTAGAACCTTCGGTTGCAATAAATTATCGCAAGTGTCCTTATCAAAGGTTACGTTTCCATAGAAACAAAGCTGAGCAGAGTGAAAAAGTGACCAATCATATTGCTCAGCAAACACATCTCGTCTCCGCTCCACTTGTAAAGTTTTGTGGTATAGGACATAGTTGTTAGATAATAATAATTATTATTATAATAACACTAAATGGTTCCCGGCATGCGTTTCAATGCCATATGCAAAGAAATAAATTGTTTCTCCCTGCATGTCCTTTTCTGTACGTCCCCGTTCTCCTCTCGCATCCCCTTCCCATCCCGCATTCCCCTTCCACCTTTCCCGCCTACCCTCTCCCCTCTCCCGTTCCCCCGTCTCGCCAACCCCCTCCCGCGTTCCACATATTAAGTCTCAGTACATTCAGTTTTCAAACAACTCGCGTGCCAGCTATTACAATTTTTTTATTCAAATTTTAGTTTTTCACATATTACAAATATTCATTTTTGTGTATTACAAGAACAATCAATTTAATCTGGTACCTAACATAGGTACATATTTAAAATATCTACAATATTAAAAATCCATAGACAATTCTTTTGTTACAAAAAAAAACAGCAGCCTGCTAAATTCATTTTCATCAAACGCGCGAACTGTCAAACGTGCGAAGTTAAAATAGTCGTTAAGTTTTCTGAAATTATCCAATTTTCTGCTTAATTTTTTAAATTTTTCTTTCCGTAAGAACCTTCTACAAAGTATTAGAAAACTTAAAAAAAAAATAATGAAATGGGAAAAGTCGTTCTGAAGTTGTGGCATGACCAAGGGAAACAAGGATTCATTTTTGGTTCCATGCCAACTCAGAATGAAACCAACTCAGAAACACAGAAAGGTCATTAAAAGCTATGAAAAAATAATTTTAAAATAGCCGGTAACCCTAACCTAACTTAACCTGTTAAACCAATTTTTTTATCATCACTCTTAATGACCTTTCTGAGGTGCTTCTGAGTTGGTTTCATTCTGAGTTGTCCGGTCACAAATAATAACTAGAATGATATAAAAAATGTATGAATGTACGTATGTATAAGAGAACTACAAATAATCATTAGTAAGAGAGCTTCTCAGGACAATAGGACAAAGTACAGGATTCTAGCGTTTTTAGTCTATGTATTATCTATGTCAGTTTATTTTTCATAATTATTATTAAGATCGCTAAATGTATCTGAAGCCATAAGTATTTGAAATACAAATTACAAAATACCTCAGTAGCAGGTAATTGAAATACCAATTACAAAATACATTTTTAGGAAGTAATTGAAATACAAATACGTATTTTGTGTTTGTATTGTATTTCAATTACAAGTAATTCAAATACTGCCCAGCCTTGGATACCGAGAGCGCTGCGTTACATGTAATATTTTTATTTTTTTTAAATTAGCCCTACCCAGAAAGTCCTGATGAAAATAATTACCCTCAGGGCCTATGTCATCTTTTGTTGTGTAAAGGGTCTTTTTAAAGAAAGGAAGGAGATGAAGTTCTGGGAAGGAAGAGGTATGAAGGTTGGGTTGGAATCTAGGGGTCAGTGTGTATGTGACTTATGAATCTATTCCTCCCACTGCGGTGCAAGACGATATGTCGAGAGAGACCGTTGGAGAGGTTAAAGGATCTCCTCACACCGGACTCTCCCGATCTGGCCCGCCATGCAGCTGATAAACAGGCGCATCCGTGTTTACTCCCAATACGCAGGCAAGCAAAGGCGGTTCCATTAGATTTCTCTATATTATGACATCACCGCTGAGATCACTCTACATTAATTATTTCTGTTTTTAATAACGTTTCTTTTAGAAAACAAAAGTTTAAAAAATATTCTTGCGAATTTAAATTAGATATGTTAATAACTTTAAATTTATTCCAGTTTATTAATTGCCTACATTACATTGGTGATATACTGTGCCTGACTCGCTAGGAAATCCTGTGCTGAGAGCGGACGCAGTTAATAACATGAGCGGTTTATAACAAAAATAGCAGCACAATATAACAATTAAAATAAAAGACAATCACCAATTGGAAACACATACTGAACATATTATAATTAAATTGTTAATGTTTTATCTGACTTCGCCGATGATCCAAGACGCGGTGTCTAATTTATAGTTAGAATAATAATTTGTGTTCTGTCTTCTTCAGCCAGTGGAAGTGCATTGTATAGCTTTGTTGCAAAGTATCTAAATTTTCTAATATCACAATAATTTGTTAATAAGTAAGTGGAAAAATCCACAATTCCATAGTCGTTACTTGAGTCACTTGACGAGATGCTAATTGTGAGACGGTCAAGAAGATCTCTGCAATATTCAAAGTTTACTATCTACAACTAACTTTCGTATGGGTGGTTTGGTATATTTGTTTCGTATACAGACACGTGTGCGAATCATTGCTGCAAGTGGGCAATATGAGTGAGCATGAGCGAGGGAGCCATCTAAAACTTTGCACGAACTAGGCAATCTTTGAAAATGTTGCAGGTTTAGCATGTCTAATGAAGTAATTTATTAATTGAGTATAATGCGCTACCTCCTTTAGCAAGCTTTATAGTGTCCGAAACTTTGGCTATAAAAGGACGTAGCGCAACAGGGCATAAGATATAGATCACTATAATTGTTTCAGCTGGTGGTTTTTGCATTCCACGGCAAAATGAATTCTTTGTTTTTACAATGACAATTTGGGAGGCGGGAATGGGTACCGCCGCCCCGGGAACCTTTATTGGATAACCAACACCTCTGCCATAGGTCACCCCAAGTGGTTCGCTACGTTTGGTGATTTAGCAGGGGTGCCCGGGTTCATGGGGTGAGGTTTGTCTCGGTCTTGAAGGCGGATGACCAGGACATACTGAACCCCAGATTCCTACCCACCCCTTAAATCCTTTTCCTTCCCAGAACTCTCCTCTCCTTCCTTTCCTTAAAAAAACTCTCCACACAGCATCCTCAAAGATGACATAGGCCCTGAGGGAAATTATTTTCCTCAGGGCCTCCTGTGTGGAGCTCATGTAAAAAAAAAAAAAAAAAAAAAACTATATTCGAGTGGAAGGTATTCACGGCAAGTAAAGGTAGGATGCATTCTCTTCAATTTATTATACTGCAAGGAGAGATGACTTCTCTGCGTATGGTTCACGGTCTTTTTTAATGAATATAAATAGTTTCCAAAGGAATCTTGCGATGCGTGTTTAAATGCGATTTATATACACTTCTCCATCTCTACTCCGACCTCACCGAACTCTGCAAGCAAACCACCACCTAGTCCTATCCCAAATGAAGACAGTGGCCTCTTGATCACAGCAGACATGGTCAACACCGCCCTGAGATACATGAAAGCTGGAAAATCAGCAGGTCACGACGGATTGAGTATCGAACACATCAAACACGCTGGAGGGTCAATTCTTCAACTGCTGGCGAGTCTGTTTACCGACATCTTAAAGAATGGATACCTACCAACTGACATGACAAGAACAATAATAACTCCCATTCTCAAATCAAAATCGTTGGACTCTACCTCCCAGGGTAGCTACAGACCGATTTCAATTGCCACCACCATCGCACGATTATTCGAACGTCTACTACTAAACCAGATCGGTCCCAGCTTGGAAACTAAGGACAACCAAATGGGCTTCAAAAAGCTAATGTCTACCGATACTGCTATATTTACTGTGAAAAGAACCCTGGAATACTACAGGAATAAAAAGACCACCACTTATGCATGTTTTCTAGATCTGAGCAAGGCCTTCGACAGGGTTTCTCACCCTCTACTATGGGATAAACTCAGGGAAAGAGGCATACACCGGCGGTGATACATATCCTCGACTTGTGGCATAGACAGCAGGAGAACTTAGTAAGGTGGAAAGATGGACTCTCCGAACCTTTCCTTCTGAACAACATCAGTTGTGCGGACGACATGGTATTGATGGCACCATCTATAAGGGGCCTACGAATTCTTTTAAAGATCTGCGAAGAGATTGCTGAAGAAACAAACATGCAATACAACCCCACTAAAACGGCTCTACTGGTCGTAATATATGGACAAGGACCAAAAAATATTCCTCCAGCTACCCTGAATGGTGTGAACCTGCAGGTGACTGAAGGAACTAAATACCTTGGACACATAATCACCAGTAATCTGATGGACGATGACGACATCGATAGGCAAAGAAGAGCTCTCAGTGTAAAAGCAAACATGCTCAGTAGAAGATTCCGCCTTTGCAGTACTGCTGTAAAAAGGACGCTCTTCCTTTCCTTCTGCGCAACACTGTATACGTCTGAACTCTGGAAAGAGAATGGAACTCTGGAACTATAGAAAGACTTCGGGTTCAGTATAACAACGCCTTCCGCGTAATGTTTGGTCTCCCCAGATATTGCAGCGCTTCCCGGATGTTCACGGAGGGGCGAGTTCCTGGCTTTGCAGCCCTTATTAGATCCAGGGTGGCAGGAATGAGGGAAAGGATAAGCAGCTCTGGAAACATCCTCGTCATGGAAGCCCGCCTCAGTCCATCATCCAGTATTGATGCACACTGGAGAAAAATACTGGCTCCTTACGTGCTCACAGAATCCTGAAAGCTTAATATTATTATTTCTTTTGTTTTCCTTTTACTACTATTAGCTTATTATCTTTTTTTGTTTCGTGTACATTCATATCCACCTTCTTTTTCTTTTTTTCCTTTCAAATACTTTGTACATGTATGTTTATATTATACCCTTATGGAATGTGTGGGATTGCACTCTCCTCCCCACATACTGGAATAAACACTTATTTATTTATATTTATATTTATATTTATTTATTTATTTTATATATTCACGGGTAGGGAATGCAAATCTCGCGAGATTAGGGACCAAGTGAGATCTCGCGAGTTTATGAATAACAATACTGCGAGATCTCGCCAATTTCGAGATCTCGCGAGATTGGCAGTTTTGTGTGTGTTTTTTTTTACAAATAGTCACAATATTTGAATAAATTAGGAAAAATAATAATAAAAATTATAAGTATTATAAGATAAACTTTTATTTTCACGAATTTTTCAATAGACTTTTATGCATCTAACATTGTTTGACGTTGTTGTCAATAATTTTTTAATAAACTTCTAACTTTGTATCAAATAGCAAATGAAAGAAACAACCAGTCTTCTCTTCTAATATCAAACAAAAATCTTTTAGTAATAAAACAAACAAAACAACGAGAAGTAAAAAAAAATGAAACTTATTATCTAAGTTGAGTTGACTATTAAACTGAGATATTTATATAAACTAACTAACTAACTAACCATCACGCCGTTTTCCCGCAGGGGTAGGCAGAGAGGACGAACCACCAAACAACTCGATCTTGGCACACACTCCTTGCCTCGTTCACATTCATACATCGTCTCATACATGCTCTTCTATTATTCCGACTTTTCAAATGGCCTGACTCAAGTATCTGATTCACTTGGTAGTGCCACGTATTCCTCGGGCGTCCCCGACTTCTTCTACCAATTAAATCAATTAAATAAATCTATATCTACTAAGTAGATCCATTAGATATTACAGATTAATTAACAAAATATACCAATTAGTCAGACGATTAGAAATTACAGATTAATTAACAAAATATTCCAATCAAATGAAAGATTTGTTTCAGTTCAAATCATAAGTCATTATTACGAATTATTTTGAAAATAGCTCCTTAAGAAGCACAAAATGTCCAAAGAATCGTCTGCTAAACGGCTTCTTATATTGTTGGCCAGATAACCAGCCGCTGAGAAGGCCCTTTCGGATTCAACGCTAGTTGGAACCACAGATCTCAGGCTAACTCAGGCCGCCGCGCGCCGCCTCACGCGCACCGTACGAAACCGACAGATCGCAACTCCGTCCGTGTCAGTCCGCGCTTCGAATAAGATGTTTTTTTGCTCTAGTGCAATCTCGTTAAACTCGCGAGATCTCGCCTTTTTTTCGTCCGAGATCAATCTCGCTAAAAAAGGCCGAGATCTCGCGAGAACGAGATTGCATTCCCTATTCACGGGGAGACCGTTGCTACGTTACTGCGAGACCGGCAGTTGATTGGGAACACGAAGTGCTCAAAGGACAAGTGGGGAAAGGGGAAGGGAACAATACATAGCCATAGAATAAGTATTTATTCCCAAACAAAACACAAAATAATTCGCTGGATTGACACCTTTAAATCGGTGTTTAATCTCTGTGTTAGAGTTATTGACGTGACCGCCACCGCTTCTGATTTAATTAGGTAGTCTGAATTTAAAAACTTATTGGTGTCTTCGGTGAATTAGACAATTATTACATCTAAAAACTTCAAATGCATCATTAAGTTTTTATAAATATTCAATTTGCCTAAACCAGATTTGAATTGCAAAATAGTTTGTTGTGGACCTTGAATTATTGATATTTCTCATAAAAACGTACATTAAAAACTTAACAGTGTTTATTATTATTTAATAGGCACTTATCATATAATTCAGATTTAAATTCATGAATATTTGGTAATCAAAAATTCACAATATTATTTTTTGTGCAATAATAACATAGTTGCCTGTTTCTAATTTACGTTAAATTATTTTAATGGTCAAATAAAGTTGGACCTTACACGTGTATAAATTAAAACCTTTAGCTACACGATCTGTAAACTTCACTTGCCATAACACAGGAAAAATTCTACACAATGTACAAAGTTCTTATAATAAATAAATAAATAATATATTACAATTAATTGAAAGCATCACGTACATCATATTATAAAGAGATGTACTTGACTTACTTTAACCAAGATTCCTGACATTATGTGGATTGAAAAATGTAAATGTAATTTTGGTCTAGGGTGACTTTTTCAAAACACGTCAAAAGAAAAATACTTCCACAGATTATCATTGTTCACTCGGTGGAGTAACCGCCCAACCCTGCACCCTGATCCTAACTATCCAATACTTAATAACTTTTAATTTGTAAGTTGAAAAAACAAACTTTAAAAAAGTCACCGGAGACCATAATTTCTTTAACATTTCTTACTTCAAATATAGCAGGAATCACAGTTTAAAGAAAGTCAAGTGCACCCTTAATGCCTTGTTTATAATTTTATATCTAAAGACCGGAAAAAATTCATTGTGCATTCTTTGCATTTTTTATGTTTTCTTAAAAAGTGCATTTTTCACTTTTACTTTTTTCCCCTAAAAGTTGGCGATTTCCCTGGGTTAGTGACCTTATTAACTACAAAAAAAGTATTTACATAATAGTTTCAGTTATCTACATTAAATTTTGGGAAACGTGGTTTAACTTAGCTAGTAGACCTTATGGTAAGGCATTACAATATGTTTATTTTGTTTGTTCGAAATTTTAAATAAATATATTTATATCACAAGAATGGTAGTTACTCCATATAAGGGGTTGGATTTAACAGAGACACCTAAATGGATTATTTTTAAAAATAGAATCCGAAAAAGTGAATAACTGACATCATCTGTTTTATGGAAAATTTTCTTGTCATTGTGAAAACTTACTAGTTGTGTATTAATTGACAAATCTCATCTCTTGTGCAAGTTTCAAGTCACAAAAGGAATTACAGATCTGAATTTTAAGCGGATAAGATTACGGAGGCCTCCAAGCTGCGTAGAACTACAAAGCAAGGTTGGTGGATCTGTTATTTTCCCTGGAGTTGTCTGATTGTCATTCCTTGTGATATTTCGTTCGCGCAAGTAGATTTTCATAATCATATTTTGGGTATTAAGACCAGAGGGTCGGGGGTTATTTACACACCTCAGGCTCGCAAATTATAATGCACCTTATAACAATTAACAAGAAATTAAAAAAATAAAAAAGATGGAGAGATATGAAATTACGAATGTTAGAGGAGAGCGCTAGTATTTAAAATGACAAAATCGATGCGAAAATTGTGAAAATGTTTAATAAAACACGACTCGTTTAAAATAAAGCAAAAATCTCGAAAGGGTTGTCTTAAACAGCATTTAAAGAAACACTGTGAATGTTTTCATATATATAACTTGTAAAATAACTGAAACAAACGTGTTTCTAATAATTTTTGGAGCATACTTTGCGATTTTTTTCTATCAAGGTAATTTTATATAATTTGCGTTAATGTCTAGATATTATCTTCAAAAATAATATATATATTTTTTAAGAGCTTAAAAACTTCAAATGTTTAAGGGAAGTTTGCAAGAAATCGGTAGAAATTTGGGTAACGGCGTCTTGTCGGTTCCTTATTGCTGAGGATCATGACCCCTACTCCAATTTCCATGGTGGACAAGAGTCCTCTACTCCTTGAGGTTCTGCGCTGCCTGAAGAGTTGCGGACACCGATGTACTTGTTACTTCAGCGCATTGGTCAACTTCCTCTGCTTTTTCTGCCGAACACTTTGCTGGCGACTATCAGTTTTTCTAAGTTGGAGTCTTCAGTTTGATTCAGTATTTTAAAATACGTCCTGATAGTTGTAGATAGTTGAAAGTCTATTGTGGGTGCCAAGATCCTGAGCATTTTTCTTCTACACAACAATTCGAGTGCGTCTATTCGCATTCTTTCGCTGGCTCAAAGATGTTAAGAATGTTTTCACATCGTGTAGAAATATGGTGAAAATCAACGTCCAGACGAATTTCATCTCGGTGGTCTTCGTATGTCTCTGTCACTACATATCTTTTGCAAAGTGCCAAAAAAATGCCGAGCTAAAGAAACATTTATTATTTTTTAAATGTATGTATTCTATTGTATCTTCAGCAAGTTTACATATTGTGTTTCTTTGTTAGTGTCAGTTGCTCTGATTAATCGATTAGAATCTGATTGTAAAAAATGTTTGGAGTAATCGGGTCGTTTGTTATAAACAAATTTAACTCTGTGTTTGAAAACAATAAAGGATTCAATTTGTTTTGTTTCCAAAATTTTGCTGGTGACTTTGAAAATAACGGGAATGTGCCCGATTTAATTAAAAAAACTAATATTTATGCTCCTGTTACATCATTTTATTTTGAGAGAAGTTTTTGGGATTTCCAAACAAGTGTTTACTGGCTTAATAAATTTCCTCCTGGAAAATTATTTTTGCCAGTCCAATATTTTGCATATTTCTTGCATTTTTTTATAAACGCTTTAATTTTTTGTCAACTTTGTGCATTTAAATGCACATATTTATGATTTTAACCATGCACTTTTTCCTCTTTATTTATAATGTATAATATATAAAGTATCTATTAGACTTTAGACCACAGCATAATATTACGTGTTAGTGATCGGTTGGACAGTAGGCACTTTTCTAGCCAACTGTTTATTATTCGTATAGGTTTTTGTATTCTATTTTATAAGTGCAATAAAATGCCACCACTTAAAAAGGCAGGATAAAGGGTGTTAAATGGTTGAAGTCCAAGAAAATATCAATATTATAATGTTCTTCGCTTCACCTATATTTTTTTAAATAATGTATTTATGATTCCTAAACCGAATAGACTTATTTCTTCCATCTTAATCATCGACCAAATCAATATATATGTATTCAGGGTGTAACAGCACGAGCCCGAAGGATTTTAAGCAGCGATCCCTCAGAACGTAATGCAAATTATATTTTTTTTTCTAACTTAATGAGTAAAACCACAAATTGTAATGTTTAATCACTTGAAGACAATATAAGAAAAAATAGAAAAAGGTACGGTCACATCTAGGAATTGAACCTAGGACATTTCCTGCTCTACCACTGAGCTAATGGGACCCTATCCTCCTTAAAAAAGATAGTAGCCGATAAAAAGATGCGATACCTTGATGGGAAAACGACCATCTAACCCAGTGATTCCCAAAGTTAATTTTGGAACTTCAAAAGAATTTTTTTTAGTTAGGCTGGCATAGCCTGATTATTTAGCGTTAATTTCCTGTTTTTAAAACCTCCCTTAATTTTTTTAAGTAATGTATTAGAAGGTCAGCGACTATTACTTGTAAAAACTTGCATTTTCGAAATTCAGTACAACGCCTATCGAAACTTTCATGGTTAACGTTTAATTTTAATTCTTAAGTCTGTCATCATTTTATTTTTAAATAGAGTACTAGAAAATATACCATTTTTCTTTTTTTTTTACCACTCCGAATTTAGGGTTGGAACTCAGCCGCGAAGCAAATTTTTATCGTTAGATCTAATATTCACATTTTTAGACAGGTTTTGGGAATATGGTAGAAATGTAGCAGCAGGGGGTCCACCGAAACCAGTAAAATTTTGAAAGAGGTCTACGAGGAAAAAAAGTTTCGGAACCTCTGATCTAACAGATTAAAAATGTATACATACCCATATATATGTAATTTTGAATTTCTCGACTAAAGCTATGTGATGTTTAGTCTGTCAAACTGCTACAGGCATTTAGTGGTGGTATAAAAAAAATAACTACCTGTACGTTCGCTTACTTATAATGTACCATAAATATATTGAATTAATAAAGTTAGGGACCTTTAGCGAACAACACATGAAACTGCCATAAAAAAACATTAAAAAACAAGCAATTTGGTCTAAAGGTGGCTTCTGTAGCTCAATGTCGTCAATGTCTCTTAGTCAAAGGTCCTGGGACTCGATTCTCCAGTAGCGATCAAAAGTTATTCGTTGTGCGCCATCTGCGAACGAAAAATTTCCCGTCGTCTCGACGAACTTTTTCGAATGTTTCATTTACACCTATTCTCGTCGCAGGGTTGAATAGATTATTAGATTGGCAGCCCTGAGAATATTGTCTCCTTTTTTGACGTTTCCGTGATATGAATTTGAAATTACGACCGCACTTTCTTCAAAATTACTGGCGGGTAAATTACTCAAAACCAAAAATAGCTGGTAACCACCCGCGGAAAAAAAATTTAATACTGGCGGACTAAGCCCGTCAGAAGCCCGGGGCGGCAAAGTTGAATAACCCCCCCCCCCCCCCCCCCCCTTAGTGAAGTTGATGTAATTTTACAAGTTTTTTATTCAGTTTACATGGGTCTCTGACTCTGGGGGGCCTCCAAACGCCTCCACGTTCCTTTGATCAAATCCTAAACAAGGCTTTAAGGACACTGCAAAAAAATTATTATTTTTAATTCATTCTCTGAAAGATGCATTTGTTAATAATTCTCTCACCATTTGAGGAAATTGGAAAAATTGATGGAGATACATCATTTTATATGAAACTGTTTTAAACAGTTTGTATGTTGAATTATTCTCAGCAAACCTTTGAAAACGTTTTTCTCGAAACTACGTTTTTCAACCTGGTTGACAACATATTAGAAAAACTGTATATCCGATTTGCATGTACTAAGTCTTAAACTGTTATAAAATCCAGTCACTATGGCACTACTTCGGGATTTTTTTATGAAGGTCTTTTTTATTTTTGAAAATGAAAATTTTTCATAAAAAATCAAAAAAAATATTCGCTGGTCCGCCATCTTTTTTTTTAGATATCAAAATTCCCCTACGCCATAGACAGTAGATTTTCGAACAGATTAAGACTGGGTGTACAATGTACAGTTTTTTTAATAGCTTGTCAACCAGGTTGAAAAACGTGTTAAAAACGTTTGGAGAAAAACGCATTCAAAGTTTTGCTGAAGGATAATTCAGCATACAAACTATTTTAAATGGTTTCACGGTGTATCTCCGTCAATTTTTCGAATTTCTTTAAAAAAAATGATGAGAGCATTTTTAACAAATGCTTCTTTCAGAAAATGAAACGAATAAAAAAAATACAAAAGTATTTTTAAAGTGTCCTGGTGTCTTAAGGGGGGGTAAGGTTTTAATGGCGAAATAAAGGCATATAGTCATGATTTTTTTGAGATATGAAAAATGTTGGTATTATTTATTTCATACACACTTTATAGTATAACATCTAAAGTATTTTTGAAATAAATTTCCAATAAAATATCAATAAATAAGTCCGTGAGAGCGAATCTCCGGAGGCGCCTCGAAAAAAAGTTGTTATGCGGTGAACTCCATTACTCGTCACTGGATCATTTGAAACAAAAAATCGAAATGCGTAATATGTTTTCCTAGGTAGTCAGGGGGAGTTTTTTTTTTCGATTTTTGTTTTATTTTTGGCAGCATTTTGAATTGAAAAACGCGATTTTTGCTAAAACATTTCGGTGAATTTGTTATTATAAAATGGTAAAAAAAACTCCCTCTGACTACCTGTTGATTTATGTGTAGAAATAGTGTACAAAATTTCAAAAGCATCGGTCAAGTCAAGTCAAGATTTTGAGTTATGATGTTCAAAAACTTCAGAAATGTTTTTTGCGAGAAAACCGATTTAAAAATTTTTATACTCGAAATATACTTGAATCGAGCATGAGAGACCCCCCCCCCCCCCTTAAAGTCTCGTTAAGAATTTGAAGGGGCCCCGAGACGAACATTGCCTAGGGGTCCCTTCTTCTTCTTGTGCCCTGTCCGTTCAACGGACATTGGCTATCATGTTGACTATGCGGACTTCGTTTACTGCGGCCCGGAACAGCTCCACGGTAGACTGGCCGAACCACTGTTTCAGGTTTTTCAGCCATGAGGTTCTCCTTCTTCCAGGGCCCCGTCTTCCGGCAATCTTTTCCTGCATTATGAGATGCAGGATCTCATACTTCTCTAGGGGCCCCGACATGGTTAATCCGGCCCTGGTTTCGACTGGTTTGACCCACTCGTTATTCGAGTGGAATGACTTTTGATGTTTGGCGTCTAAGTATACACCTTCGAGATTCGAGAATAACAGAGTCAACCAATGTATGTGTTTTCGACGGTGATTGCGAGCTGCCTCGATTGGAGAATCGAGCCCCTTGTCGCGACAGTAAGTTTTTCGTCGTCTATTTTTCTAAAGCATATAATTTGAAATAATCGATAATAATATATTAACCAATTTTAAAACATGCTACGATATATATTTTTTATGAAGATATTACGAAATATAATCACAAGTTACAAACTTAAGTGAATTTTAGTCGACAGTAAGAAGAGTCGTAAAAATATACAATTAAAGGGGTGGTCAAGTAGATGAAGAAATACATCTAGTGGCAAGTCTTACATATCATGTGGTGGGTCCCTCAGGGCCTATGTCATCTTAGGGGATGCTTTGTGGAGGGTTTTTTTAAAGAAAAGAAGGAGAGAAAGTTCTGGGAAAGAAATAGGTATGAGGGGTGAATGTGAATCTGGAGGTCAGTGTGTACAGGAGTGACGGACGTATGAATCCATCCCTCCAACTGCGGTGCAAGGCCATGGGTCGAGGGATTCTGGCTGAAAAGGTCAAAAGTCCTCCCTCAACTAGTCTTTCTATATCCGTTCCGTCAGGCAGCATGTGGGCCGCCAAGACCGGACAAACCTCACCCCACGAACCCGGGCACCCCTGCTAAGTTCACCAAACGTGGCGAACCACTTGGGGTAGTTGGTTAACCATATGGCAGAGGTGTTGGTTGATTCCCATATCCGCCTCCCAAAATGATATTCGTTTTGAAATAATAATTTTGAAACAATGTTACGCAGAACAACACAAATATAATTTATTTTATTTTTATTTATTTAAGTTTTTATTCCAGCAGGGCTGGGAGGGTAATGCAATCCCAATCTGCCATATTACATAAACAATAATATATTACAGAGTAAATAAAAATCTTAAAAAAATTAAATATGATAACGTATTACGTATTAGATAGGTACCTGATGAAAACAATAAATGAAATTAAAATTCGAACATAAATAACAAAAAATTAACCATAATATTAAAATAATTAATTAAAATAATGAATTATTTATTTTGCATGAATACCGCTCAAGTGTCCCAACTATTCACTACTCACGGAAGCTAGTGAGATTACAGCATCCCTAATTATTTATTTATTTATTATGAATTAACGCCGATTAACGGCGTTTACATAGGAATTACAATAATTTGAAATGGATAAAGAAAAAAATTAAGAAAAAAAGATTAAGAAAAAAAATATTCATATGACAAAAAAAAATTATGAAGCACATATTGAAATGACAGCATAAAGTACAAATAGTGAGCTATTATAAACACAAATATGAAGAAAAAGAAAACCTCATATAAATGATTGTATACAAGATATTATGATATGTAATTAGAATAAATTTAAAAATTCCATAAGTAAAGATTGATAAAGAATATAAAAATTCAAAGCATATTAGATTATAATCCAACTGAAAAGCGCTGACAAACAGCTTTAATTAAATAATGTTTGTATGTTGATAATCTTACAATATTTATCACATCATCAACTACATAATTTTAACCATCGCTCCTAAAATATATAATGCTTTGAGTACTGACGTAAAGTCAAGTAATCCTAATTCTCTTTTTATAACACGTGTACAACATTGGATTTTCGAAAGTGGACGAGCGTACTTTATAAAGAATTCCTGAGTTCTTAACACTACATTTTAATTATTAATTTTTGCATTTCAAAATTTTAACTTCCATTTTTCTTTAAAATTTTGTCATTTTTTTCTCTTAATTTTTTCACAAAATTTTATTTATTTTTTATTTTTAATTTATATACTTTTATGTTTTAATTTATATATTTGTATAGAACACTTGAGTTCTTAACATTTATTCTTTATTATTAATTTTTGTATTTCAAAATTTGAATTTTCATTTTTATTTCTACTTTTCTTTAAAATATGATATTTATTTCTCTTTATTTTTCACTTACTTTTAAATATTTCATAATTTTTATTTAGTATATTTAATCATCTGTTTTAATAAAATAGTATTTGTATTAATATAAAAAAATATTAAATGTACGACTACCATAACACGGGCATGAGCCCAGTGTGGTAGCCAAAAAAAAAACAAATATCTGTAACTAATTAAAAAAATTATGAAATAAAAAAAATAAAAATAAAATAATAAAACCAAGAATATGTAGGCGATTTATTATGGCACATAATTCAGCATTAGATCCTGTATTCTTACAACGGTAAGGTAATTTGTGACGAACTGATCTACTAGGTACATGAAAACATATTAATGAAAGAATAATAATATAATTATGATGTCCTTGGATGAAGGAAGGGGAGGAGAAGGAAATGGTGTAGAGATAGGTAGGGACGTGGGAAAGGGGTCTTTCACCAGGGCGATGTAAAAGTATCTATTTCTTATTATTCCACAAAGTAAACTATATATTTTAACTAATATTTTATTTTGACCACCTCCGTAGTCCAGTGGCTAAGACTCTTGACTCACATTCCGGAGGTCGCGGGTTCGAACCCGAAATTTTATTTGATTAATTTGTGTTATTTCACAATTAATTCATTTAAAATAATATATAGTATATTTGCGGCATGTTCCAGAGTGGAAGATACTATTAGTATCGCCCTGGTGTAAGACCACCATTCAGAATTGAAACATTGCTTGAAAATGGCTTTAGCCGTGTTTAGTGACCAGATCTGAATAGCCAGGTACTTCCCAGCCTTCCTCTTCCCCACCTCCTTCCCCTCCCCACTACCTTCAGCCTCACAACATACCCCAATTGGGGATGCCATAGTCTCACTGGCTCCAGACGGGAGCAGTTGAGATTCTTGTGCGGTATTCACTGTAAAAAAAAAAAAATAAAAAAAAAAATAAAAAAAAATAAAATAAAAAAAAAAAAATAAAATAAAATAAAAAAATAAAAATATATATATATATATATATTTTTTTTTACGCACCAGATTTAAATGTCCGGGTTAAATTTTCCCCAAAAAAAAAAAAAAAAAAAAAAAGGAAAAAAAGAAGGAAAAACTAAACCCTTTCACACACTTCCCCAAATGATCATCTAGTCAACCCACGCTATGCAATTGCACTATATAAGTATTATAAATACAAAACAATACAAGAACAACATGTCAACCTACTAGAGACCAAATGGGAATATAATTCACCGACTCCAGATATTTTCATATCAGAGGGTTCGGCTCTGTGGCATTTCTAATTGAACCTATAAATCCTACCGATCCCTCAATATAAATATTTAAAAAATCCTTTTAATCCTACATGTATTTAAAATGACTGATTTTTGCTTTTTTATATACAAATTCTTTGACAAATCTAATATGCTTAAATTTTGAATCAGATTCCTAGGTATTATGCCAGTGGCCGAAATAACAAATGGCAATATTTTTATAGTCCGAGAATGCCAAATTCTTTTAATCTCATTTCCTAAATCTGTGTATTTTCTTATTTTTTCAGAAATAGTTTTTTGAATATTACAGGAATTTGGAATAGCTACATCAATGATATAAGTTATTTTTTTTAATTTTGTCATGTAAAACTATATCAGGTCTATTATGACTAATTGTTCTGTCTGTCAGTATAGTTTTATCATAATATATTTTATACAATTCATTTTCTAAAAATGAATTTGGTTCATATTCATAATATGGTACTATATTACGGCAGTCAATCAAGTGATGTTTAATTACCAAACTTTGGTGAATTATTTTTAAAACCTGATTGTGCCTAAATGTATACTCGGAAGGCGCTAATATAGAATATCCCGATATAATATGTTCTACAGTTTCGGGAAAAGCCAAACATTTTCTACATAAATCATCAATTTGATTTATATCTTTGATTATATGCTTTCTATAATTTTTAGTATTAATGACTCTATCTTGAATGGCAAGCATAAATCCTTCTATTTCTGCGCTCAACTCTCCAATACTCAACCATTTGTTTGACGAAAGTTTGTCAACATACGTTTGGTTGAGATAATTGAAGTGTTTTGCGTGAATAATTTTATTTGACCAGGAATCTAATAATTCCTGGTTAGTATTTATAAGAATGTTGGCATTCTCGTCATATAAATTTAAAGGTGTAATATTTCTATCTGCCTTGCAAATTATTTTGTGCATTTCTGAGCTATTAGCTTTCCTATGGAAAAAATTTCTAAGCATTTCTACCTGATTGTATTTCAAAGATGTTATTTTGACTACACCCCTACCTCCTAAATTTCTAGGTAAATTAATTCGTTCTATAGCTGAATTTGGATGATGGCAATTAAATTTTGTTAACGTAGTTCTAATTAATCGTTCTAAACTATCTAAATCTGTATTGGACCATTTAATTATGCCAAATGAGTACGTTAGTAGAGGTATTGCCCAAGTATTTATTGCTTTTACTAAATTTTTAGCAGATAGATTGCATTTTAAAATTTTTCTGATCCTAGTTTGAAATTTAATCCTAATATCATTTTTAATACTAGTGTGATCTAATCTATTCGATTGCGGGTATCCTAAATATTTATAAACCTCATCCACTTTCATACTTTGAATTTTGAAATTTCTAAATATACCCTCGTCTCCATCTACAATTTTGCCTTTCTCTATATGGATAGTTTTACATTTATCTAAACCAAAAGTCATTTTAATATCATCTGAAAAAATTTTAACTGCCTTAATCATTTTCTCTAAATTTGATTCAGAATTTGAAAATAATTTTATATCATCCATATATAATAGATGTGAAACTATACTACTCTCTCTTGTATTACCCTTAATTTTTATTCCAAACTTGCTTTTAATTAACATTTTAGAAAATATTATATATATTATTATTTTATTTGAATTCTACGTGAAACAACATGTTTACCCTCACCAAAATTCGAACCCGAGACCTTCGGATCAATGGGCGAAGATCAGCTTGGCCACGGAGGTCATCATATTAATTAACTAATGGGGGCCTCAGCTCGGGTAAGCCACCTAGTGAGGCCAACATTATTAAACCGTAATATAAAATGTAAAATATATTATCAAAATAAAAAAAATAACTTAAAATTGCCCGAGCGTAGCGAATTACGATTGGCACTTTTATATGGCTGTAAATTTGATTGTTGCGTTCAAGATGGTGGCCTTGTTGGATACTATCTTTATATCCCGCCAAAGTTTGCATGATCTTGGTTCCTACCACGAGCTGTCAAATCAAAATAATAAATATTGTATAATCTAACACTCTTCAGAAAGTTTGGAAATATAGTTATTTTCATTGAGATGGTGACATTTTTTGGACGAATTGTATAATTCCTCATTTGAAATTTTTTTTAAATGTTTCTAAAATATTTATTGGCTTAGTTAACTACTTTCAAATATTTTGAAAAATTTTGATTTCGATTTAATAAATAAGAGAAAATTAGAATTAAAAATTAGAATATGTCAAATAAGAGTAAAAAACGTAGGAGGGAGCCACTGTAGTTCAAATGGCAATACTAAACATATAACTTATGGTGTTGATGTAAAGCTGTGTAACCTACATTTTTATAAAAAAATAAAAAGGCGTAAAAGTGAAAAAAAAAATTTTTCATTACAATATAGCTACCCACTGATCTTAAAATATATTATTATACCTTCGCAATTTTGTGTTAACAATGAAGAAAAACGATAATGTAATAAAATATAAAGCCCAGTTTAGAATTTGCTCACTTTTATTTAATACTAGCTTAAGTACCTAGCGTTGCCCGGGCTTTAGATCGTGTCTCTAATTTTAGATCTGAATATATTTAACTCATTCTGATCTAAAAGCAGTGTTACTAAACTCACCATTAGTGATTCTTCCTTTCTATCTACTGTTAAATTCAAATTTATGTTAAATTAAATGAAATCAAATCGCTTTTTGAAACACCTTTTAATCAAATTTATGTCATGAACCGAAAATATTTTTAAAAATGTAGTTTACTGTGTTCTACACATTCAGTGACATTGCACTTTGAAATAATATTTTACAGTTAAATTGGTGTTGCCAGTCTAAAAATTTTTTTGTTCAATTTTTTATATTTTCTACTCTTGTTTGACAGACTTATACTCGTGTTAGGTATAACAATAGTACCTACCTAGAGTAAAGTTGTTGTGATTGAAATTAATTTTAACAAAACCAATAAATAATTTCATTTGAAAATGGTTGATTAACGTGATCCTAATAAATAAATTATATTAATTAGATGCTGATGATCTTTATTTACAGAATACTTAAAACCCGGCGTCAGTACAGTTAAAATATGTAACAATGATAGTAGGGTTGGGTCTAGGAGACCCGAATTAAAAACTGGCTTTGATGTCAATATTTAAAAGAAATTTAGTAACATATTGCAATAATTTGATTAAAAACTATTTTGTTTACGAGATTTTGGGTAAAATAAAACAACTTCACTTAAACAATCTTTTAATGACATTTTTATAAAAGTATAGTAAAATTTTAACAAAATAGACAACCTCTGTCTTAAAGTTATAAAATTTAAATACAACATAATTTTTTTCTCAAAATATCATATATATGAATGAGATATAGTAGGACTACGAATAATATATACTCCACCTTTTGTCACATTATAAAAAGTATTTATCTCAGTTTTTTTTGTCGCCGGTAGATGTATCAATACTGTCATCATGACGCAAGCTCGACATAAGTAAAACCACTTTTTTTTTCGGAATATATGAAACGATCGTGATATCTTTCTGAAAACCAAAAGTCGACGAGTTTATTTCTTTTCCCCTTGTTTTCGTAAATTTTTCGGGTATTTGTCTTTTATTTTTGCGAACAGTGCCTACAGATGTCAGTTTGTGTTCTTGAAGCAAGTGGTTTACTAATTCATAGCTGGTGAAGCAATTGTCGAATGTAATGTTTAATTATTAATTAGCGCGAAATTACGACACGAAATGTATGGTTGGGTCATATTTACCTTTTTCGGGTTTAGCCACGCCTATCCACCGTCGCGGCCGCTACAACACTGAACAGCGATAGCCAGCGGGGAGGGGAGATTGTTAGCTTCAGCTACTGAGAAGTGTGACAACGTCGCACAAAAATTCTAAGAAATAAGCTAATTTTAAAATGGCGCGGGTCAAATTGACCCAACTGTACTGACGCTGGGTTAATTAACGATGCTGCGGGTATATTGTAAAAACAGATCGTTTGAGTTATAAATCTACCAGCATAAGTAAAATGCATTAAGGAAAACTTTGTGATAATTTTATGTTTATCAATAAATTAATCAAGATAATCGTGAGGTACATTTTACAAAAACATAACATAAAAACATCTCCACAAAATAATCACAAACTCATTAATTGTTTTCGTGTTTAAATCGTGGAACTCCATTTTAATTTTTTTAAATTTAATTAAAATTAAATTTGATAATGTTATTATCTAGTTCTTTATTATATTTTATTTTATTTTATTAGGAACATTTACAGGTTAATAACATTACATGCGTTAAAATTATAATAATTAGATTACAACCCAATAACAAATGTTCACATCATGCCCAAAGAATAAATAAAAAGTCAATAATTATTAACTTTTATTTTTACTAATATTATAGAGATAGGAACTACATAAACTATCTAAACATAGTCTATATTTACTGTGTGATACATAAAAGATACAGACAAGATATGTAAGATAAAAAAAAAACAAGAAAAGTAGAAAAAAGTTCTGCAAGTATTTTAGTTTGTATTTTTGTTACAGCTGGTTCGGTTTATAATACCATTTTAAAACAAAAACATATACTAAAATACTTGCAGAACCTGATAATAATATTATCAATTTTAATTTTAATTAATTTTTTAAAAATCACGAACTCACTTGATTAATAACAGTATTTGATTTTTTTTAACTCTTTTTTTTAATTTTGTTTGTTTAAAATTTACATGAATATAGATTGTTAACCATTTCATGACAGTAAACACTTAATGTAAATTATTATGACCCCGCATTCCGAATTTCCACCCGATTCATAACATTTTTCTTTTGAAGTTATCATACTCTAAATGTATGTTATTTTACGTAATCTCTATGCCTACATTTGCCGAGTAGAGGCGGTAACTACACAAGTAAAATTCCTTCGATAGAAAAAAATCACCAAGTATGCTCCAAAAACTGCTAAAAACTCATTTTGTTCTATTATTTAACAAATTACAGGTATGAAAAAATTCACAGCATTTCTACGCTTTTTTAAATAAGTCCTAGGAAGACCCAAAGTGCGTAAAGCATGCCTAATTATAATAGGGACGACGACTATGCTCTATAGTTTTTGGTATCCGGTAATTGATGGCTACACCAAAACTTAAGGGCCTGCCACCCGAATTTCTACCGATTTCTTACATATCTCCCTTAAACACGGTAAGTTTTTAAGCTCTTAAACAAATATACGTTATTCTTGAAGACAATAATATATCTAGACATTGCCCGCGCCGAAACGCAAATTATATAAAATTCCCTCGATAGAAAAAAATCGCAAAGTATCTCCAAAAATTATTATAAACACGTTTGTTTCAGTTATTTTACAAGTTATATGTATGAAAAAATTCACAGAGTTTCTTTAAATGCTATTTAAGACAATGACTGCGAAATTTTTGTTCTATTTTAAACGAGTTGTGTTTTATTAAACATTTTCGCAATTTTCGCATCGATTTTGTCGCTGTAAATGTTAGCGCTCTCCTCTAACATTCGTAATTTCGTATCTCTCCATCTTCTTCTTTTCGAGCCAGGTTGCAGAGCCATAACGCAAAAATTTTAATTAGAGTCTACGTCAAACGCCACTCAATTACGAGTATATATAAAAAAAAATTAATTGGCATCCATATATATAGGCAAATATGCATTAGCAGTCCGTATTTACTTTTTGACACAGGTGTTATTTAGTTAATGAGGTCTATAGTCATGTTTTATCCATTTTCGTTTCTCAAATATCGAACGAAATAAATTGATTGCATCTTAGATGCATTATTTAACTCTATGGATCGCGGATACGACTTCTTTCAATTCTAAGAGCTTCATTATTTCGATCCATTCATTAAATAAGAAAGTAATTTTGCATAACGAACTACATTATTTAAAAATATGTGTTCAACGACAGTTAACCGAACCTGATACTATGGAGGCCGTGCTAAAATCTAAATCGTCGGTAGTAATATCTGATCCTTGGCCGTGCTCGCAAATGTAGATAACTGACCATAAATGACGGATTTGGTTAGTATATTATACATCTATGGTTAGTATCGTATTGATACAGGGTTTTATCGATGGTCCATGCTAGTCCTCCAGATCGACATAATTAAATCTGTTGGAATTAGTGCTCTGGCGTTCATAAGTGAATACTAAATACTAACAATTTTACCATTGATTTTATTTATTATTACTTTTACAGTAAATAAAATGGGAAAATAAAGTATGACTAGACCGGTAGATGGCGCTAGTAAATAATATGGTCTTCAATTTTATAGGTGGTAGCTATATTTTCGTGTTGACATGTTTACCTGGTTACATGACATTGTCGATAAAAGAAATGCTGTTCAACAAGGGGTTTACTGCCTGCTGTTTTCTCTATTTTTGTCTATTCCTGTTTCATGAATCCTTCATGAGAATTACACGGAACTATCGGCTGTACATTACTGTACATCTATTATGTTATTGTTATTCACTAAACTAACTAACTAACCACCGCGCCGTTTCGTACCGGCATGGGTACGGAATAAAATCGCCGTTTCTTGGGTGCAGCGGGACCGAAATTGAACGTATATGCATGTAGACACTGGTCAGGTATCAGCATCTGGAACGTCGGTGTCCAGTGTCCTTGCCGCGTTTCACCGTGGGGAATAGAAGATGAACCCTTTCAACAGGTATTTTCAAGTGTGGGTCACGCATTGGGAGAACAACTACAGAAGATGTTACGCTTTCTTCAATCTCCTTAAGGGCCCGCTACCCGAATTACGACCGATTTCTTACGTATCTCCCTTAAACAAGTTAAGTTTTAAAGCTCTTAAAAAAATATATGTTATTCTTGAAGATAATATCTAGACATTGCTCGCGCCGAAACGCAAATTATATAAAATTCCCTCGTTAGAAAAAAATCGCAAAGTATGCTCCAAAATAATTTATAAACCAGTTTGTTTCAGTTATTTTACAAGATATACGTATGGAAAAAAATCACAGTGTTTTTTAAATGCTGTTTCAATGCCTGCGAGATTTTTGCTCTATTTTGAACGAGTCGTGTTTTATTAAACATTTTCGCAATTTTCGCATCGATTTTGTCGCTGTAAATGTTAGCGCTCTCCTCTAACATTCGTAATTTCGTATCCCTCCATCTTCTTCTTTTCGAGCCCGGTTGGGGAGCCTTAATAAGTGTTCCGGATCCTGGAAACAATTCTTTCCTCCAATATCATATCTAATCGTTAAGGAATAGCGTTGCTCTGACTTCTTGGAATTTCCCCAGCTTCAATATATTGTTAATTTGACGGAAACCTTCAATTGGATCACTAAAGCATGTTTATAAGGTAAAAAATACGACAATAGCCAGGAAAATCTAAATCAATACTCTGATGCTTTCGAGGAATCATTTTATAAAAATATGGTCAATTAATTGCTGTAATATTCACGCACGAATATGTAATTAATAAAGCAGATTAGTTGAGATCGATCATTAAAACCCTGGTAAAAAGAACAACTTGTTGAGGAAAACTTACCTGGTATTTCTAATTTAACACTAATATTTACAATGTACAATGTGCATTTGATGATCAAATAACTAAGGGATCTGTATAAGGGAAAACTAATAAAAGGATTTAATTTTCTGTTATCGTGGAGTTTAAAATGCTAAGAAAATTCAAGAAAAATAAACATGTTTACGCTGTTTATGGTTTAAATTAAATGCAAGAATTTTAAAATCGGTTATAAAAAAAAATATATTAAGTTTGATTTTTTCACTCTTGAAAACGATACCATTTTTAAGTACCTTTAAAAGTATCACCATTTATTTTGAACCAGGCCTAGTACAGTCGATCGGTAAGGGTTGATAGGATGAATTTCGGTAACTTCTCATCGTTCCCTAGCAGGATTGCAGATCGCCAACCTAATTATTAATTAATTACAACGTAAGTATTCTTAATATATTCGACGTCAGCTGTTGATTTTACATTAGCGATCAATGGAACTATACGGCACGACGAGAAGTTACCGGAAGTCATCCTATCAATTCATACCGATCGACGATGCTAGGACCCTAGATAAAGTAGCCATTGTTACCAATCTCTCCGTACTACCTCAAATTTACAATTTGGGAGGTGGGTATGGGTACCGCCGCCCCGGGAACCATTTATTGGATAACCAACAGCTCTGCCGTATGTCACTCCTAAGGGGTGTCCGGGTTCATGGGGTGAGATTTGTCCGGGTCTTGGTGGTGGATGCGTTTTCCCACCAGATGCGTGGCAGCCGGATCGGAAAAACTGCTTGAGGAAGAGCTTTTGATCTCTCCTGCAGGAATCTCTCAGAACATCGCCTTGCACCGCAGGGAGGGATGGATTCATACGTTCGTCACTCCTGGAGACACTATCCCCCTGATTCCTACTCACCCATACCCTTGCGCTTCCCTGAACTTCCTCTCCTTCCTTTCCTTAAAAATATCCTCCAAACCGAACCACCTGGGTTGACCTATGGCAGAGGTGTTAGATATCCAATAAATGATTCCCGGGTCAGCGGTAAAACGAGAAAAACTTTATTAAATATTTTTAGAATTTTCACTTAATTATTTTTTTTTATTATTAGCGCGCTCCCTCTAACATTCGTATTTATATTTAACCTTTCAATTCATCTTCTTTTTAAACACTTACTACTTAGTAAAGAAGAGAGCCTTAATACTGTAAAACATATTTTTCTTAAAAGGAGTTCATTTTATTTCTATGGGAAAAGTTTCGAACCCGGTCTAAATTGCAATAATGTGGATGGTGTCAGGAATTTTGACGACTCTTTTATAATCTGATCACAATATGTAGGTGTTATAATATTAACATTGATTTTTTATGTTTTTTGTTCAATTCGTATCCATTCTGTTTATCCAAAGGTGTAGGCTGTACGTTCAATATTTATCACGATCCATCAAAGTGGATCGGAGTGCTACCCTGTACGTTAAATATTTATTGTGAACCGCAGAAATTTATCAAAACTACTAATATTTATTTAACGTGTAGCCTTCGCTTCAATATTTATCACGATCTGTGGGTTCGCGAAACGGAATTCCGGAATCTAGAAATCCTTGATCTATATTGTGATCCGTCAATACGCTATTCTACACGTTCAATAAATATCACGATTTTTGCGGATCACAATGCATATTGAAAGTGTAGGACTCGCCATAACGCTCTGTTTAATTTAAAAATTATAAATTTTATTAGCGAGTTCCCGGCTTGCGTTACAATACCACTAATGAAGAAATTGTTTCTCGCTATCTTTTCCCGTTCGCCCGTTCCCCTGCCGCCTCCCCTTCCCCTCCCATGTCTATTACGCACTCCCCCTCCACCTTCCACACCTTCCCTCTCCCCTTCCTCGCGAACCCCCCTCCCGCGATCCCCTCCCCTCTCCCGCGTTCAATATATTCAGCCATTCAGATGTTCAAACTGCTCGCGTGCCAAAATAAATATAATTATTGATTAAATTCAAAGTATTCGATTTCGGTTAGTACCATAGGTGAGTACTTCAAATAAATTCATTGATTTAAAGAGTTTATTAAAAATCTTTTCAGATCTATTGTCATGTGCTTGTAATAATCGCGAGGGTGGAAAGAATGTATTTTGAATGTTTCAAACATTTGTAGCAATACATAAACAATTTGGGAGGCGGGTATGGGTACCGCCGCCCAGGGAACCATTTATTGGATAACCAACGCCTCTGCCACAGGTCACCCCAAGCGGTTCGCTACGTTTGGTGACTAAGCAGGGGTGCCCGGGTTCATGGGGTTAGGTTTGTCTTGATCTTGGCGGCGGATGCATCTGCCCACCAACTTCGTGGAAGTCCGGATCGGGAGAGACTGGTTGAGTGAGATCTTTTGACCTCTTCAGCAAGACCCTCTCGAAATATTGCCTTGCACCGCAGTTCAAGAGATAGATGCATACGTCCATCACGCCTGGACACACTGACTCCCAGATTCCTACCCACCCTTCATACCTTTTCCTTCCCAGAACTTACTCTCATTCCTTTCCTTAAAAAGACCCTCCACACAGCAACCCCAAAGATGACATACGACGTGAGGGGAATTATTTTCTTCAGGGCCTCCTGTGTGGAGCTAATGTAAAAAAAAATCGTATATCCCCATGTAAATTATTTGAATTTGATTCGTAAACGGAACAGACGCAAATCTTCGTTGGCAAGAAGTGGTTAAAAATAGCACTACTTTCATCGCTGTTCTGCATCTTCGAGTAAATCATCAAAGGATTCAGCTCTATCTCATATCGATGACGTCGAATCACTTGGCTGCACCGAAAGGTTTAATTAAAAACCTTATAAAGGTTAGATCTATGGTAAACTGCAGGCATTAGTGGGCAGGTGGAACTATCAGATAGTTGGTGCGGTAATACTCTCAGCAGTCAGTTCAGCTCCTAGACACGATGAAGGCATCACCAGCTGATTTCGCGGCGGTTCTGTTAACCCTGATCCTTCTGCTATCCGGGGAGACGCGTGCGCAGAATGCACTTCGTAAGTACATTTTAATATAAACAATATTAAATAAACACATAAACAAAACTAAAGAGACGCCATTTTTTAATACATATATTTTTTTCGAAAAATCTTTTCACAAACGTTTTAACATCATTTACATTTGCGTTTACAATCTACTAAAAAATTTGGTTATTATACTTGGGCAATTGAAAAATAACGTATTTTTTTATGTTATGAGATTGTACCATCTTGTATAGTCGACAAATTGAAAAACATTTTTTTCGAATTACGAAAGGCTAGTTGTTTCACTGAATTTGAACAGTTTATCGAAATACAAAGTTAATTTTCAATTTTTGGGAAAGTTCTACTTTTTTTTCTTTTTTTTTTTACATGAGCTCCACACAGGAGGCCCTCAGGAAAATAATTTCCCTCAGGGCCTATGTCATCTTTGGGGATGCTGTGTGGAGGGTTTTTTTTTAAGAAAAGGAAGGAAAGGAGAGTTCTGGGAAGGAAAAGGGTTTAAGGGGTGGGTAGGAATCTTGTTCTGTTGTTACTATTCCATCATGGGTTAGTTGTTTCACAAAACTGAAATTTTGACAGAACTTGAATAGAACTTTCGCAGAACTTGAAAATTAACTTTTAAATTTAGTGAGTTGTTCAAATTCTGTAAAATTACCCGTCCTAAGTCGTTCATTTTGAATTTATTTACTTAATTTTCAATTTTTTTTTTATATTATTTTATTTTATTTTAATCTTTTAGTTTCTTCTAATAGTTATTTATCATCAAACATATTTTCGGTTGGCTGTGATTTGCGTTATTCCTGTGTGAAATTATTCGCGTTCAAATTTGCTTTAAATTTGAGTGCCATTTACAAATTTTTATTGATTGTTTGAAGAGTGGAAGATACTATCAGTATCGCCCTGGTGTAAGACCACCATTCCAAATTGAAACGTTGCTTGAACGTGTTTGGTGACCAGATCTGAATAGCCAGGTACTTCCCAACCTTCCTCTTCCCCACCTCCTTCCCCTCCCCACTACCTTCAGCCTCACAACATACCCCAATTGGGGATGCCATAGTCTCACTGGCTCCAGACGGGAGCAGTTGAGATTCTTGTGCGGTTATTCACTGTAAAAAAAAAAAAAATAATTAATAATTCCGACGAGCCATAAAGCGGTACCTACCTGTAATCAGAAAATGGTTTTATTCTACAACCAATTAATTAATTATTCTATATTTGAAATGTGCATTTCTTTTATTAAAAAAAATGACAGTTTTTGTGATTTTTCAACATACAGTGTTCATTCGAACGAAAAATTTCTGATAAAAGTATTTGTTTTTGAAAGGCAGTGATCCAGGAAAATATTTTACGTGTAAATACTTTCAGTTTAAAACATCGTGCAATTATAATATCCCGTGATTATTCATGGGTCTGCGTAGGTAAAATAATAAAACTGACAATGTACCTTGCATAATCGCAAAGAAAATTATTTTCTCTCTATACGGAAAAGTTGTAAAAATTGTTTGTAAATAAATGAGAGTTTTTTTTTTAACCCGTTTAATCACAGGAGACCCAAGTTGTCCCAAAACATCATATGCCGTTATAATACCAGGAGACCCAGATTGTCCCAGAGCGACCGTGCATTATTAAAAGTTAGATATCTCTCTTTCTGTATTGCGAATATTTATGATTTCTTTTATGTTAGAAACGGAAAGAAATAATGCTTCTCATTGTCTTAGAATTATATGAGCTGAGTTGTTCAGATATTTTACAAACCTGATCAAAAGTGACGGTTTGATTTTGCGCCTATTTGTGACGTAACCCACATTTAATTTTAAAATATAATTGTATGAAAGTGATAAAAAGTGAGGTGACAGTTTTATTACAAATTTTGTTTAGAAAAGGAATCTGAATTTAAAATTTGAAGTTTATTCTATTTTAATTACTTTAATTCAAATATTCGCAGGTATGCTTTTTTTAGCCAATTTGCATTTCCAATATTAAAATTTTAATATTTATAAACAAAAATGTGGATTTCTAATAAACATATCGGAAAGATTATTTTATCTTAATTTTAGAACAATTTTTATTTTTGCAAAAGCGTTAAAAAAAACAAATAAATAGGAACATTTAAAATGCATGGGAAGAACCATGAATTTTGCGCGCAAACTTTGACAGGCAAAAGTTGACAGAAAATTATTTTCTTATTATTCGGAGTGTTAACCCCGAAATAAAATCCAAGAGTTTTTTTTTAACCCCCAAATAACTTCCAACCTAAATATAGATCTACTTTTTTCAAGCAGGTACTTAATTAAGAATTGTTCATTTATAAAAATAGGATAAACTAACCGCATTAAAAACTAAGCTTAGGTTTTAACAAATAATTTCGCATCCGATGAAATTTTTTTAAATAATTTTGTTTTTATGGAATCATTAGTTCAAAATTCATTTAATAAAATTAAGAGATCCTTAATATATTATACAAACAAATAACGTTGTCATAACAAAATACAGATATTATAAATACGAAGAAATCAACTGCGTGAGGGGTATACACACAGTTTATAATAATATAATCCAACAAAAATATATGCGGCTCACGAATTTCCATTATCTCATCTAAAAAATCAAATCCAAAGGGCCCGTAACCTGGATTTGTACCGATTTATTACATATTTCCATTAAACACGGTAATTTTTAAAGCTCTTAAAAAATATATGTTATTCTTGAAGATAATATCTAGACATTGCTCGCGCCGAAACGCAAATTATATAAAATTCCCTCGTTAGAAAAAAATCGCAAAGTATGCTCCAAAAATTATTATAAACCAGTTTGTTTCAGTTATTTTACAAGTTATACGTATTAAAAAATCCACAGTGTTTCATTAAGTGCTTTTTAAGATAACGCCCGCGAGATTTTTGCTCTATTTTAAACGAGTCGTGTTTTATTAAACATTTTCGCAATTTTCGCATCGATTTTGTCGCTGTAAATGTTAGCGCTCTCCTCTAGCATTCGTAATTTCGTATCTCTCCATCTTCTTCTTTTCGGGCCCGGTTGCAGAGCCTAAAGGCAATATCATTAGGAAGTTGCGTGATTCGGTAATTTGAGAGTTTGTTTTTTTTTCTATTTGTATTTAGGTTATGCATTTTCCACATCTCGTCAAGTTTTCGTGCATTTTGTGATTACAATAGGCGTTTCTTCAAAATTGTTAAGGAAAAATCGTTGTGTATTATACGCAATACGCATCAATTTGTCTTTCTGTACTATATAAAGCATATTAAGGGACTACTTGACTTACTTAAAACAGTGATTTTTAACATTATTTGGAGTAAAAATTGAACAGAAATTTTGGTTTCGCTGACATTTTGATTTTTTATTCTTATTCAACTTAAAATATTAAAAAAAAATCAATACCTAGTGTGGTAGTCGAAAAACCTGTTAAGAACTGTACACAAACTTCTTCTTCTTCTTCAATGGCGCTACAGCCCATTTCGAGCCTTGGCCTCCTTCAAAATAAGCCTCCACCGCCCTCTGTCCTCGGCCGTCGTCTTCCAATCTGCAACATGGAGTAAACCTCTTGCATCCTTCCTGACATCATCCTCCCATCTCAGTCTAGGTCTGCCCGCCTTTCGTTTACCTCCCGGGTGTCCTGTCAGAACCTTCTTCGGTACTCGTGTGCTTGGCATTCGGTGCACATGTCCGGCCCATCTTAATCTTTGGAGTCTTAAATGGGTGGAGAGTCTGGGAGCTTGGTAAATATCATAGAGTTCATTATTGTGGCGGATTCTCCATGCCTCTCCCTCTCGCACCGCTCCTAAGATTCTTCGAAGTACCTTTCTTTCGAAGATGTCCAGCTGTTCCGCTGACTTTGCTGTCAGGGTTCCCGCCTCACATCCATAGGCCAAGACCTATGTCCACTGTACACAAACTAACTCTGAATAAAGAATTTAAAAAGTTATGGTCAGGGTGGGGGGTTGCGCAGTTACTCGTATGGGTGACCAGAGACGTGTTCCATGACAACCTAACAAAGTGGCATTACAACACTCTTTTGAAAAGTCATTAAAAGTTTAAAAAAAAAGGACTTGGTTATGTAGATTTCGGTATGTTAAATTACGGGATATTTAAAAAATATTTCTTCACTCTTAATGATTTTTCTACGAGTAAAGAGTTGCACGTGGTTGAGTTGTCCGGTCACCCTAGTGATGACATGTGAAAGATTTTATTCGTTAGATAAAAAAAAAAAAAAAAAAATTGAAAAAAAAAATTAAAAAAACCAACGGAGAACAAAATTTTGTTCACTTTTTTGACTCTAAATAATTTCAGGAATCATTTCAATCCAATATGTCTCTTAACACCTTTTAGAAAGGCTAAATAATTTTTCCAAAAAGGATTGTAATTTAAGCCAATACATGTTTTTCTTGTCGTATTTTATTAACGAATTCATAAAAATATATCTCGGTAAGTCAAATTTTTCCAATGATAAATATAATACCTGCTTTCAAAATCGTTGTTTTTCAAATCGATGAAAATTATATCGCCTTACATTCGTATTGCAATTTATATATTATTACTAGCTGACCCGACAAACGTTTTCTGCCATATAAATTATTTCTAGTGAATATTTTGGTTGTTAAATAAAAAATAACGAATGTATTGTAAGTGTGTGGGGATGGGATCTATGACAGAAAGAGGAATGGAGCTGTAGACGATGACCGCCGATAAAAACAAAATAAACAAAAAACACCAACTAAAGTAGGAAAATGTAATAAAGAAAATCAATATTAATTTCGAAGAGTAATTGAGTGTACGATATTTTTTTTCAGTCCGTCTTTAGCCAACACAAATAAGCTCGATGGTTTGCCCACTCGAGATGCCGAATGAAATATAAAAATGACGCGAAGCTTCTCGTGCATGTCTGACGCATGTGTGGATGAAAGTTCGATGAGGCGGAAGTAGCGCCATCTGTCATTCAACAACATAAATAATTTCGTTCTGTTTGAAATACGAAAGACGGTTAAATTTGTTCACACAAAAATACTAAAATCGCGATTAAAAAATGGGAGGGTGGGGGTTGGGGGGTTGAAATTTGTGGTTAAGGTATTTTTTGATGCCAAATAATAAAACCGCTAGGTGATTAGCGGTATGAAATATACTTTAAAACCTATTCTCATACCTACCAAATATAAATAAAAAAATTCATAAAAATCGGTCAAGCCGTTTAGGAGGAGTACGATCACAAACACCGTGACACGAGATTTTCATATAAAAGATTTTTTTCAAAAAGGTAATTACTTAAGAATTAAATTCAATCATAACTTACGATTGAAAGTATTTAGTTTGATTTCTAAACTTTACAATTTAATCGTAAAAATAAACTAATTGATCAAGTATTATCAAACCTACCATAGTTTAAGAAAACAGCCGTTTTGAGGTTAATTGGTGGGAGTTTTAATCAGGTTTATAATATTTGCCTGTGTTTAATATTAAATTCGTGCAATGTCAATTAAACCGGTGCTAGTTTGTGCCTTTAATTAAGCACTTATCTACTCAATACAAATTGGGTATCTACTGGAAAGTTTAGTTATTAGTAGGGCTCGGATAAATATGTATTAAAAAATTCAAAATATGTACATATAATATGGACTAAAAAATGTAAAATATGGAAAAAATATGAAGTATAAAATAAGAATATCTTTCATATTAAACAATGTATATTGTGAAAAATTACTATGCAGTAACAGTTACATTAAAAAAATTCTAAAAATATAGCAAAATGTTCAGGAAATTCAAATAAAAATAATAAGTTTTATTCATCTTCCTCTAAATCTGTCTTATTAAATTGATTGCCGTACACAATCACATGCTTTTTTAAATTATCGAAATTAAAACTTTGTCAATTTGGTCCAAATATAGCCTTATATTGGCTGAAAGATCTTTCCACGTCACATGATGTAATGGGAGCGTATTAGACGCCTAGGTCCGAAATTGTATAAGGCACGTCTGCAGTACCATCAAAGCTTCCGCTCGAACTTTATTAATGGTTTTTAGGGTGTCAAATCCTTTATTTTTGTCTAAAATATACTTTACTTGATAAGCAAAGGCTATTTATCCTTGGGAATTTTGAAATTAAACTGATAGGTACCTAGACAGTAGTAGTAGGTGACTTGAGTACGTAAAAATAAAAAGACGCGCAAGCAACAGCAAGCAAGTAGAGGAAAATAATCAAAAATCAAATTACGACGAATAATACGCGAGATAAATGAAACACGCGCGGGTGGTGGTGAGAATGCAAACACGTAAGATTATTAAATTAACTCATGTTTTATGATATAAAAATCGAAAATATGGATGATTGTGATATTTTTTGTAAAATATGGACTTAACCATGAAATGTGGAAAACTATGGAAAATAAAAATTAGTTTTTCACAATCTATATATGATAATCTAGGTAGAGAACACATACGAGACCGAAAATCGTGTAAATCAAAAATATGTATTTACATATTAATCCGGGCCCTAGTTATTAGTAACAGTGAGTAAATACATTTTGTTTGGTCACAAATCATAAACAGTGGATGAAATATCCGACGCATCAAAAATTTGCATTACAGCTCACGAATTACTGTACTTACAATCAGATGTACATGTATCGCACATCCCTTAGAAAAGTGTCGTAATTAAAAAAAGTGAATTTTACAGGAGGGCGAAAAATGAATGATGAACAAGCGGTTCCGTCGAAAAGAGATATCTACTAGTGACATCTTGCGGAGATGGGGTGATCTAACTTAAATACGGTTTTCGTGTGGCATAGTTAATCACAACCACGTTACTTTTCAGAGATAAAACGTAAATTTGATCATTTTATAGTCCCTAATTTTCCCTCTGGATATTAGGGCAAATATTTTAAATATAAAATAAATATCGACTAGGTACTTGCCTGTCGGTTCATTTTTTAATAATAATAATAATATTTGGATGATTTATATAACGCCGTTTTTTGTGAAAAATCACCTCAAGGGCGCTATACACACTAAATACATTTCTAAAATATAGAAAAACACAAGCTAGACAAACAATTAAAAACAACTTATGGCTAAAAATCGCATACACCGGTTCATTGATCACCGATACGAAAATATATGTACGACCAATGAACGCGATGCTGTCTAAAAATGAATGGATTCAGGACCATGCTTACCTCGGAGGTAGGGTTGCCATACGTCCGGAATTTTCCGGACATGTCCGGAAATATAGATCTTTGTCCGGAATGCTGGGGGAATTCTAAACAGTCCGGAATTTCTACAATTAAGTGGAGATTGATATAAAAATTGAAATAAACCAAATTATTTTTATTACAAATCAAAGTAAAAACATTACTTCTGATATTTAATGCTCTCAGAAATATTGTTCAAAACTTCCGAATCTTCAATAATAGTTTTGTAGAACATTTCGCAAGTCATATTTTTTAAATTATACTGTGTTAAGAGAATAGACTCGTCAGACTCTACAGAAAGCCTGTTCCTTTCTCTTTTGACCATTGGGTTCCCATTAAGGAAAAGACCCTTTCAACATTGGCATTTTGTGCCTGCATCGCAAATATATAAGAGCATATCTTTATATACAAGAAATTTTATCAAATATCAGGAATTTTCCCCGGAATTTTGATTTTTTGATCTGGGGGAACCCTACTCGGAGGTCGCTTGAAATTAACGCTATATATTATTAACACTGTAAGTTACTTCTGTATGTAAATTAACACTGTAAGTTACATCTTAGGATTTCTAAAAATCGTTCAAATTGCCTTGTTTGAGCTGAACACCATCAGCAGACGTTCAGTGTACAAAATTGATAAAGTACATTTAAAAAAAAGGAACAGTAATCGAATATTTTCTTCCAGTACAGTTGGTAAAAAATCTTTAAAGTTTTAAATCTTAAAGGAAAAAAAAAAGAAATACAAAACCTTATTTGCCTTTCGCTGAATATTTTAATAACAGCAACAATGACAGCAACAGTTTGGTAAAATACATGTAATTAAAATTTCTCGGCGCTCGTGTTTCTGCTAGTGAAGTTATACTGTCTTATTTAGACAATACCAATTAGGTACTGTGTGTATTAACCTGCTGTACCATGGTACGGTAAGGAATCTTCCACACAAAACATCACTTCAATTGGACAATATTCTGACTGACATTTTTTGAAAAATTATTTACCTTTTAATTATTTCTTTCGCTCATTTCTACAACCGAAATAATTTTCAGAACCATGTGTGTTATGTTTCTGTAGATGAAACTGTATGAAGAAATTCTAAAATAAATGTCCATGTACACTTCAAGGTTCTAACGTCACTAACACACTTTGTTTGTAACTGACAGTTATTATTTATTAATTTTCAACGCCCTAATGGGCTTTTACATGACAAGTTTATAATACAGAGACAGTTTTAAAATAAAAAAGATAAACTATAAGAATATAACTAGTAAACATCATATGAAAGGTAAGTATACAGATAAATTTAAGGAAAGATAGTGCATTACAATAAAAGAAAAAGTTTCTAAGTTATAAATGGCTTAGAAATAAACTTGTAGGTATGTTAGTAATTACAAAATTTACAGGTGACTAATTAAATGTGATGTGATTAAGTTGATCGTTTTAGACAGTTATGAGGCGCATTATAGTTCTAATTTCTCCTTACCATGTTCTGAGGTTTCAAAGTTTGCAACGACGAATTTTCTTTATCTATTTAAGAGGAATATAAACGCTAGAAATATTTCGAATCTCATCCCTGCAAAATTTTAAAACCGAGCGTCTTATTTGCACGAGGCAAGTAAGCGAAAAAGTGTTTTTTATTTATTTTGTGCATAATTTTATAAGAACGAAAAAAAGTTAGAACATGGAAAACCTCAAAAATAGTCTTAACCATGAAGGGGTATTTTTAAAAAATTGTTTCTTGTATTACTTCATAGTTAAGTCATGAAAAATATTTTTTTTTGTGGTTTACGCTTATATTTTTTGTTACGTAAATAATAATTTTATTGTAATTCCAATACATAGAAAAGCTAGTAAAAGCTTCGATTTATCCGTAGCATATTTTTTGATGTTCATACTGTAAGCCGATTCGTCGTAAAGATTAATCAGAATAGTATCTAAATAGGATTTCACGTACAACTTCATCTTAACAATTTTTGATTTTGAGGTTCTATCTGTGTAAAGTATTTTAGTTTATCACATTTTAAAGGAAAATATTTTAACAGAACGTGACCTATCAATTGGATTAAAAAAATGTAATTAGAACCTTGTGCAATTAATTATGTGCCTCCGCTGAACCATAATAGAACTATGTATGAGATTCAACGGCAAAATCAGAAATTGGTAAATAGAATACGAGAAATTGTCTTTGCAAACTTTGATACCTCATATCTCAGAACAAGGTAAAGTGAAGTTAGAACCTTGTCCAAAAGAGATGACAATAATCCGATTGCTGTAAAACCCTTCACAGAAAAGAAAAGTTCGCAACGGTTGCAGGTCTTCTTATCAACCCGTGGAACGACGGCCTTAATTACCCATCAATTATTATCACAATTACAGATTATTTCCATTAAATTCCATTGTATTGGCATTCCTCATACGTCAATCCGTACTTGATTATTTTTTATAACCACCGATTAATATAATTGCGATTTTATATACCTATACATTCAATACAAGCTTCAGGAAATAAGTCTTAGGCAACCGATATATTTATTTCAAAATTAAAAGATTTCTTTGTTTCAACCACTTTTAATGTCTATAAACCGACATGACCTCAGATTTCTTAAAAACTTTTATATTAGTTTACTAAAGTTTTTAGTAAACCCTGAGGACGAGAGCATCGCTTTCGAAACATGTCAGTTCTACAGCCAAAAGTGGTTAAAACAAAGAAATCTTTTAATTTTGATTTAAAATGATGCCACAAAATAAATTTGCTGCAAACGATATATTTATTTTACGTCATAAGTCAAATCGGTGAAATGCATCTTTTGCATCTTCCAAGGATGTATGTATGAATATGCATCATTTATTTTAATCATGAAATCAGGTGTTTATGTTTTTAACACATATACAGGGTGTCCGGGGGTAAAGTGCATTAACTTCGGGAGGTGATTCTAATATAAGTAAATAAGATACATAACTTTTTCTGAAATTCCAACTTTTATGGGTTTTTTTGTGGTAAAAAGATAAAAATAGACCAGCGTGTGCCGCCAGTTTTATTATTTTCCGCTGTTACGATACGGGCCAGTCACAACCATGCAATGTTGCCACAATCGTGCCCGGCCGGCGCTCAGCAAGTAAGATCTTACCTCACACTAAGGATTTTTTGTAGGTACGTCTTTTCGTATGGGAAAAAATGTTGAAATTTCGGAAAAAGTTTTTGATCTTTTTTACTCCTTCCATGAAGTGGAATCACCCCCCGAAGTTAATGCCCTTTACCCTCGGACACCCTGTACACAATTTGAAAGTAGAATCATTAGATTGTTATTTATTAATTCGTTGAGGGTATAGCCATTTCCCCCTTGTGACTTTACCTCTAATAAGACAACATAACAAAAATAAAAAAAACATATCAATGATCTCGAAGAACAATGTCGGAACTGCTAAAAATTGAAAATCTTTTTTTGGCTTATTTATTGGCTTATTATAATTAAAAATTCATTATCTAAGCTTTAAATAACTGTGGACGGTGAATTACGTGAGTTTTTCGGAATTCAAGCAAAAAAATGTGTATCCTTCTTCTTCTTCTTGTGCCCTATCCGTTCAACGGATGTTGGCTATCATGTTGGCTATGAGGACTTTGTTTACTGCGGCACGGAACAGCTCTACGGTAAACGCCAAACCATTGTCTCAGGTTTTTCAGCCATGAGGTTCTCCTTCTTCCAGGGCCCCGTCTTCCAGCAATCTTTCCCTGCATTATTTATTTTATTTTATTTATTAATTTTATTTTAGTAATTTGTACATTTAAGTTTAGAAATTTCTAATTAATTATAATATTTCATATTGCAAACTAAATTTTATGTAATTTTATGTAGCTCCTACAATACGTCTTGAACTTTCCAATTGGAACTTTTCAATTTGGGAGGCGGGAATGGGTACCGCCGCCCCGGGAACCTTTATTGGATAACCAACACCTCTGCCATAGGTCACCCCAAGTGGTTCGCTACGTTTGGTGATTTAGCAGGGGTGCCCGGGTTCATGGGGTGAGGTTTGTCTAGGTCTTGAAGGCGGATGACCAGGAAATACTGAACCCCAGATTCCTACCCACCCCTTAAACCCTTTTCCTTCCCAGAACTCTCCTCTCCTTCCTTTCCTTAAAAAAACCCTCCACACAGCATCCTCAAAGATGACATAGGCCCTGAGGGAAATTATTTTCCTCAGGGCCTCCTGTGTGGAGCTCATGTAAAAAAAAAAAAAAAAAAAAAAAAAAAAAAAAAAAAAAAAAAAAAAAAAAAAAAAAAAAAAAAAAAAAAATTGGTGTGGACTTCAAAGTCTCTGGTAGCTTGTTATACAACTTCATCCCCTTGTACAGCAAACTGTTCTGCGTATTCGCCTTATCCTTTTTTTGAAGCCTGATTTCTTTGCATGTTCTTGTGTTATGTCTGTGAATGTCCTTGTTGAATACAATTTTATTTGAAAAGTATTTTGGTAAAATGTTGTTAATTATTTTATGTATAAATATCATCGTATTCAAGGTCATTATGAGATGCAGGATCTCATACTTTTCTGGATGTCTCATCACATGTCCAAGATATTGAAGTTTTCGGATTTTTTATAATTTTAATTACTTCCTTTTCTTTATTCATCCGAACCATTACGTCTTCATTCGTAACCCTGTCCATCCAGCTTATTTTAAGTATTCTTCTGTAGATCCACATCTCGAATGCCTCAAGTCGCCTAATTAGTTCTTCAGTAAGCGTCCATGCTTCCATTCCATAAAATTATATCGAAAACACTGACAAAAATACTGAAATCGTAGCATCTGACCATTTGCATTCGCAAACCAAAGGTTGAAATCATGACTGCAGAACATTTTTTTCATACGGATAAAGGTTGCACGATATGTATCCAAAAAGACTAAAGACTAAATATCATTGATTATGCAGTGTATTTTAGTTTTGACTGTCTCCGTTGGCGTTTACAAATGGTCCCCATCGCCCGTGATCGCGGGTAGGTACTAACAAGAAAATGTACAGATTTAGGAAATAAGATTAAAAGAATTCGGCATTCTGACTATAAAAATATTCTTCATGACTATAAATATATTTCCATTTGTTATTTCGCCTACTGGCCTCCGTAGTCCAGTGGCTAAGACTCTTGACTCACATTCCGGAGGTCGCGGGTTCGAACCCGGCATGCGCAAATAAATTTTATTTGATTAATTTGTGTTATTTCACAATTAATTCATTTAAAATAATATATTGGGGGTGCCATAGTCTCACTGGCTCCAGACGGGAGCAGTTGAGATTCTTGTGCGGTATTCACTGTAAAAAAAAAAAAAAAAAATACCCAGCTCTCTCATTCAAAATTTAGGCTTGTTAGATTTGTCAAAGAATTTATATGTAAAAATGCAAAAATCAATCATTTTAAATACATGTAGGATTACGAAATTTTTTTTAAATATTTATATTGAGGGATCAGTAGGATTTATCGGTCCAATTAGGAGTACTACCGAGTCGAACCCTCTGATATGAAAATATTTATCTGGAGTCGGTGAATTATTTTCCCATTTGGTTTCCGGTAGGTTGACATGTTGTTCTTGTATTATTTTGTATTTATTATACTTATAAAGTGCACTTGCATAGTGTGGATTGACTAGATGATCATTTGTGGAAAAGTGTGTGGAAGGATCTAGTTTTTTCTGTGGGGAAGATTTAACCCGGAAAAGCCATAAAAAATAATAAAAACAATTTTACGTTCTATTAGTAATAATGATTTTTAGTTTTTTGCCAGGTACACTAATTATTTGTCAAAATTTAGAATTACTTTGAAATACACACATATTTAAATAAACAGACACATTCTTAAGACTTGTCTTGATTAATAATACGTTAATATACCGAATTACCGGTTAGTAATACGTTATAAGGATATTACTTTGTCCTTTTCTTGAAAACCGGAATTGTCAATGAAATACCCGTGCTAATTCAAGTTAATCATTTACTTAATCATTAATAATTTTAAAAATAATTAACAACGAGGTATATATTTTAAACAATTAATCACTGAACTTCCAGTCTGGTAGGATTAATTTTATAATTATTTAAGTAATATTCAAATGAAGATATGCGGGAAAATTAATTTATAAATCGATGTGAAGGAATACAATGATGGAAAATGTGCTTGTGGATATTGAATTCATAATGGGGTTGTTTAACTTGTACTCGTAATTACAACCTATTAATAATTTAGTATTCAGCCTTACAATTTCTTTCCTTCTCACTGCGTCCTAATTGCTCTTAATGATAATAATTATTATTAGATATACTCAACATACGTTTTAATCAATTCAGTTAAATGATCTAACGTAGCAATTATTGTTAATAATAATGTTATAGGTGTTTAGTAAAATACACGAGGGGTAACCTTTGCGTTAAACTTTCCTGCCTTGGACGCCGCTGGCAAGGGTTCGACACCCACTTATCTTCATAATCTGTATAAATAAAAATGAATCGCCGAAATGTATGTACGCGCATAACTTCCGAACGACTGCACAAAATTAGATAATTATTTTTTTTTGTGTTCGTCATAGTCCGGACAAGGTTTGTATAAACTACTGGTGAGTTCTGGCATTATGGAATTTGTATAAAAAATGTAATGGGTGGCACGCGAGCTGTTTGAAAACTGAATGTACTGGGTCTTAATGTATGAAATGCAGGAGGGGAAAGGGGCCCTTAAGTAGGGGGTTCTCGGTAGGGGGGGAAGGGAACCTGGAAGGGGGGTGGAGAACTCGGGAGGGGGGTTCGCGGGACGGGGGAAGAAGGAAGAGGGGAAGTGGAGTGGGGAAAGGGAAGAAGTGGGAACGCGAAAGGGGAAGGGAACGCTGGAGAGACGAAAGGGAGGCTGAAGGGGAACAGGACGAATGGGAAAGGACACGCAGGGAGAAACAATTTTTTTATTAAATGGCATAGCAACGCATGCCGGGTACCAGCTAGTATACATATAAAACAAAGTCGGGTTAGTTACACTATTTAAAACTCAAGAACGGCTGGACCAATTTTTAAGATCTTTGATTTGTTGCATTTTTCTCCGCCCCGAATAACAGAATAACTATTAAAATATCAAAAAAATTCACGAAAAAAAATATGAAGAAAATTCTTTTCCTCGTACATTTTGAATGGAACGAATTCTCAATCTTTTAAAAGAGCTGCAGCAATATTGTTATAAGCATGATATTGAATAGTGAGTTAATTCCAAAAATTCAAAAACGTCAAATTTTAATACGCTGATTGTTTTGCTTTTGTTCTTAAACATATATTGCTGCCCTCTTTCTTGCACACTAAATGTCAATAGCCGAAATGAAACAAATGGTGATCGTATGTCTGTACCCATCCAATAAAAAAATAAAATAATTATATTAAATCTCCCTCACACTTATAAAGAAAATGAAACTCAATTCTCGTAAGTTGAAAATTAAGAAAATCACAAAAAATGTAAATCCGTACACAACGCCATCTCTGATACTGACAAAAACCAAACACGATTAGTGCGCATCGATAATTGCTTCATTGTGTAATTTTTAAATAAACTTAAAAAAACTTAATTTAATTCAGCTAATAAGTTAACACAACAGTTATTGGTTCTGAGGCGGTACGAAGTTTTTCGGATCAGCTAGTTGAATATATAATAGGTTACATGAGGACATTTTTTTTTTTTTACATGAGCTCCATACAGGAGGCCCTGAGGAAAATAATTTCCCTCAGGGCCTATGTCATCTTTCGGGATGCTGTGTGGAGGGTTTTTTAAGGAAAGGAAGGAGAGGAGAGTTCTGGGAAAGAAAAGGGTTTAAGGGGTGGGTAGGAATCTGGGATTCAGTGTGTCCTAGTCATCCGCCTCCAAGACCTAGACAAACCTCACCCCATGAACCCGGGACCCCTGCTAAATCACCAAACGTAGCGTAGGTGACCTATGGCAGAGGTGTTAGTAATCCAATAAAGGTTCCCGGGGCGGCGGTACCCATTCCCGCCTCCCAAATTGTCAAAAGTCGTCAATTTTAGCACGGCCTCCCGAGTATCAGATATGCTGTCAATATACATAACTGAGAAATCGTCAAGGCACAACCGAGAAACCGGCTAAAGGGCACGGACGTTGAGATTCATTCACGTCAGACCGACCACCATACACATTCTGGCTGGTACTGCCAGATGACGAGAGGGGTATCACACCCGACACAAGTGTTCTTCATATCACAATACTTGTTTTCATTATCTTTTCACAGTGTGTCCTAGTCATCCGCCTCCAAGACCTAGACAAACCTCACCCCATGAACCCGGGCACCACTGCTAAATCACCAAACGTAGCGAACCACTTGGGGTGACCTGTGGCAGAGGTGTTGGTTATCCAATTAAGGTTCCCGGGGCGGCGGTACCCATTCCCGCCTCCCAAATTGCAAATTTGGGAAGCGGGAATGTCTATCAAGCGTTATCCAAAATTGCCTCCCCTCCATTCAACATCTCATCTCTTCTAAGTCTGAACTCTACTCCATTCTTCCGTAAAATTCTGAAATTTGCACATTTAAATAAAATTAATATATAAATTCACCTTTCCTTTCTCTGTAATTATAAATGATGGCCTAGAACACCCTTGAAGGGTGAAAGCCAGAAATAATTGAAAAAAATATATATATCTTCTTGATTTTATTTCTAAACAATAATGAAATATTCAAGTACATTTTAAACATCGAATTTGTTACATTAAAAATGTCGACATCATTGATATATTCATTGGTTCCATAACAACTCAGAACCAACTCAACTCAACACCACTTTGAAAAGTCCCTAAAAGCTATGAAAAAAAATTGAAAAATAGTCCATAACCTAACCTAATGAATCACTTTTAAAGACTTTTCAAAGGAGGTGTTGAGTTAAGTTTTTTTTTAGTTTACGGTTTGTCCGGTCGGCATATTCGTTTGTGTATTTATTTATTTATTTACGCCCTTTTACGGGGCTTTCAACAGATTATTTTAAATTTACAAATTACACTATGATTAAATAATATATATTATATAAATACGTATATATGTATTTCTTTAACAAAGAAATATAATAGGTATTTTGCAACGAAATAATTAGTATTTATTGTACATAACTGAACTGCCTCAGTAACAGTATTTTGTATTTGTTTAAAGATAAACTGAAGATGTCCACTGACTTGGTATAATTATTTCCATCCATTAGTATTCTGGGCAAAGAGGAATACATACGGTAGTTAGTTCCAGAATTTCTCCACTGAAATAAATCCTGACTTCTGGTATTGCGTAATGGAATCCGGAAGCTTATCAATTCAAGCAACACCGGACTATCAACTAAATTATTTAGAATTTTATACAAAAATACCAAATCAGTGAAAATTCTTCAGTCTGACAATTTGAGCATATTCATATAATTTAAAATAGTGTTGTAGTTTAACATAATGGTTGGAATACCCATTTTAAAATTTAGAAAACGTAATAATTTGTTTTGTATTCTTTCGACAGCTTGTGCGTGTATATTATACGGGTTCCAGGCGGGAGAATTGTACTCAAGTTGACTTCTAACATATGCAAAATATAACAGTTTAATACACTTTACATTGTTAAAATTTCTAGTTAGCCTAGTTATAAATCCCAACATTTTTAAGCCCTTGTTAGAGATTTCTGTTATGTGGTTAACAAATGAAAGATTTTATTGAAAAGTGATGCCTAAGTCTTTAATTTGTGTTAATGTCTCCAGAGTATTGTTATCAATGTTGTAATTAAAGATCAATGGATTTTTTTTCGAGTAAATCTAACTACTTGGCATTTTGAGATATTTAAGTATTTTATTAAGTTTCTATTTTCATTAAGTACACCAAATTAACAATTTTTTGATATTATCCTGAAGAATGTTGCAATGGTAAATATTTTGAATAATTCTAAACATTTTGAGGTCATCAGCAAAAAGGTGAGGAAATGGTGAGTTTGCTACACAATTTTTATGTGATTGGTGACATCGAAATAGGTCCTCATGTGTAGAGTAGGCACTCTTAAATTGAGTAAATTGCAAGGTTTAGCATGTTGTTTTTCTATCGCATTTTCAAATTAATCGCTCCACAGCCGAGCTATTTGAACTAACTCAGTATCGAGGGTCATAGAATCGACCCGTTCTCATGTGACAGATGTAAATCGTGTATTGGGCGTTGGATTGGGATGTTTCCCGACCATGCACCAATTAATGACACAAGGGATCGATGATGTTAGTTCCTCGGAGCATCTTTCATTGAAATACCGGTTGAAAGAACAGCATTCCTACCTGACCATGACGCTGGTACTCTAAAGATTGCAATCCGTTTGTTAAGATGGGTGAATCTATCAAATTGATCGCCCGTTTCTGGATTTAGGGTTTAGGGTTTTTTTCAAGTATTTTGGGGCTCCATACCAGAGGTTGCTGCCATTTGGTCGTCAATCAAATGTGATGTAGATCCTACAAATAACCTTATCGAAGCATTTTACATAACGTACAAACAATCCAGTATTTATGAAGAGGAAGAAATGCATTAAAGTTAGTAACAACAAAATACTATTATTATATTGGCTAACGTTTGCTTCCTAGGAAATATACATTACACGTGCATGATCGTTGTCAATGAAATACAATTGTGCCATGTTCATGTGTCATTCTTCATCTTATGATGTTATTAATTTGGATTACATATCATATTACATTATTATTTAATCGGCCATCATCTATTATTGAAAATGTGACCAGCTTTAATAGCATCTGTCACATTGATAGAAATGCATTAAAGATTTATTTTAATAATGACAATGATATTCAATAAACATGCAAGCACTAATTGCGTTATTATGTTCATGTCTTATGTCAAGAATAATGATATGTTTCCTTAATGAGAATTCGTGTCCTGTGCTCGAAGATTAAAGATTTATTTAATTATCTCTTGTTTTCTTTTCCAATATGTTTTCACTGTTGTAAAGCAATTTTGTAAGGTGTATAATTTAACAATGATAAACAGTTGTGTTTTATCCATAATAACGTATTCCGCAGTTTCCTTTCTGGATGTTGACAATAGAGCAAATATTTGCTTAGTAGGTATCTGATAGAAACCGACCACTAACGTGTCGGTAAGTTTTGCTTTCAATAAATGACTTCTTAGTACCCTCCAAAATCGTAAAAATTTCCTGATTTGAACACCATCAACCGACGTTCAGTTGAGGCAGCTGGGACTCTTGTGAATGCCTCACAAGAGTCCCAGCTGCCTCCCGTCTGGAGCCAGTAAGACAATGGCATCCTCGATTGGGGGAGGCTGAAGGTAATGGTGAGGGGAAGAGGCAGGTGGGGAAGTACCTGGCTCTTCAAATCTGGTCACCAAACACGGCTAAAGCCATTTCAAGCAACCTTCAATTCTGAATGGTGGTGTTACACGTTACACCAGGGTAATACTGAGAGTATCTTCCACTTTGGAACGTGCTGCTTTAAAAAAAATAGAGTCCTTGCGAGAGCCTTGAAGGAGTAACCATCTGTTACTTACACCAGGGCGGGTAAATGGTGGATAACCTCCAATGTCAATATACACAACTTTTTGGCAATGTCGCTCATTATGCTAAATAACTGGCATATTAATGATTGGAAGTGTGCTGACGAACCTCTAAAATTGAAAGAAATACTCATAAGATACCTTCGCGATACATAGGCATAATTAATTTATCTCAGACGCGATCAATTTATTTCGTTCGTCCTTAAAAAAACGAAAGTGATTCAAATATGATCAAAGACCTCGTTAACTAATTACTCCCTTTTAGAGTCACAAACTACACGCGAAATACCATTATTATTTCAATTCGAAATTGTCAATTTATTAGTATTTTTAATTCTTCGTAACGGTTTGACGTTTAGAAATGCAAACCCATTGACTTATCGGCCAGTGGTGCCAGCTTATATCGATTTCTTACTTTTCCCCGTCAATATCGATTCGGCTGTGATATCAATATAAAATCGTCGGAAATGACAACTACCGATCCGATGTTGTAAAGTTACTGATTTCAGGTCCTATGCCCTAGTGGGCTTTTACAAAGTTAGGTAATAATAGTTAGGCAGGTACGTAGTACACAATAAAATATTTGTCAAAGAATTTGTATATAAAAATGCAAAAAGCAGTAATTTTAAATACATGTAGGATTACAAAAGATTTTTTAAATATTTATATTGAGGGATCAGTAGGATTTATAGGTTCAATTAGAAATGCCACAGAGCCGAACCCTCTGATATGAAAATATCTGGAGTCGGTGAATTATATTCCCATTTGGTCTCTAGTAGGTTGACATGTTGTTCTTGTATTGTTTTGTATTTATAATACTTATATAGTGCAATTGCATAGCGTGGATTCACTAGATGATCATTTGGGGAAGTGTATGAAAGGGTTTAGTTTTTCCTTCTTTTTTTTTTTTTTTGGGGGGAAAATTTAACCCGGACATTTAAATCTGGTGCGTAAAAAATAAATGATTACATTACATTACATTAAAATAAAATTAATTAAAATTGAAATCATACATTTCATTAAAGTAATTATAAAGACTTTGTTTAATAACTAATACGGAATCTCCAAACATGTCCACAATATTCCCAAATTTATTGCCAAAATTATGTAATCTATTTATAAGTGCATCAGCCTCATAGTTTGTTTTGAAATTGTCACAAAAGAAGGTAGCACTTTCCCTCGTATTTCTGGTCGGTACGTAAAATTTTATTTTGGCGAGAATTTCACGGTTATCAATGCAATTATTAATGATTTTATTTAATAGTACAATGTCAGAGATGATCCGCCTATCTGACAGCGAAATTAAGTTCAGTTGTTTCATCAAAAGGACATAGTTAATATTTTGAATTGGAATATAGTTAATAAATCTTTTTGTGCTGTACCCTTTCCATATAGTCGGAATGTATTTTATACAATGGAGACCAAATGGGTAAATTATACTCTACCTGGCTTCTTACTAAAGAAGTGTACAATATTTTCAAACATTCTAGTGACTTAATGTAACATGTAACTGATGTTCATTTGATATTGTTGTCTTTAGTATCTTTGAATCTTCGATATACCCATTTTCGATATACCCACGTTATTTACTTACTTCTACTCCTTGTTGTTGCTAATTCTTGTTAACATTTTTTTTTTCATTTATAATTTTTTTCTAAATTTATAATATTCTTTGTATTTTTTTTAAATTTTTATTAAAATCTATAGCAAAATTTGTACATAATGTATTTATAAATTATATTATATTAAGGTATTATAAAGTTTTTTTTTTTTCACAGTCCTCCTCACTAGGGTTTCCTATTCTGAGGCGGCCTGTAGTTTTTCCACATTTGTATTTAGTATCCAGTTGTCTTTACATGGTCTTCAGTATGTTTGATAGTTCATTTTCACTTTGTTCTCTCAACCATATTTTTACTTTTGTTTTAAATTTATTTATTTCTGTTATTTTTTTTGTTTGAGTTGGTAGAGCGTTGTATAGTTTTGTCGCATTGAATTTCATATTTCTTTGTCCAAAAGATGTTTTCAAACTGGCTGTAGCTAGAATATTTTGGTTTATTGCCCTGGTTGTGTATCTATGTTGGACAGTGGAGTATTCTGATATGTTTTTTTTAATTTAAATTTAAAAAAAATTGCATAAAGTTTTTGTATGTTGTAGACTTGAATGCTTTGAAATAATTCTTCTGTCGGAGTTCTAACCGGTAATTTCAAAATTGTCTTTAGTACTCCTTTTTGGGCTATATTGAGCCGATCCATGTGAGTGCTCAAGGCAGATCCCCATCCAGTTATCCCGTACTCTATTTGTGATTGACATAAAGCGTAGTACACTTTCTTAATGTCGTTTATGTTGAGGATGTTACGGATGGCTCTAAAGAAGTAAATGTTATAATTAGTATCAATTTCAATACCAAGATATTTGATACTTTTGGAGTGTGCTATGGTAGGACAGTGGCATGATAAGCCTCGATTTTGATAGTTTTCTTGGCATGTAATGTAATTTGAGATTAAAGTCATCCTCTGGCTGTCCTCTGGCTGTTATAGAAAATGTCAGATATTTTGTTTTATTGACTAAATATCTGACATTTTGAATATCAGATATTTATTGAATATCACTTCTTCTTCTTCTTCAATGGCGCTACAGCCCATTTCGAGCCTTGGCCTCCTTCAAAATAAGCCTCCACCGCCCTCTGTCCTCGGCAGTCGTCTTCCAATCTGCAACATGGAGTAATCCTCTCGCATCCTTCCTGACATCATCCTCCCATCTCAGTCTGGGTCTGCCCGCCTTTCGTTTACCTCCCGGGTGTCCTGTCAGAACCTTCTTCGGTAATCGTGTGCTTGTCTGAGTCTGAGTGGAGAGTCTGGGAGAGTCTGGGAGCTTGGTAAATATCATAGATCTCATTATTGTGGCGGATTCTCCATGCCTCTCCCTCTCGCACCGCTCCTAAGATTCTTCGAAGTACCTTTCTTTCGAAGATGTCCATCTGTTCCGCTGACTTTGCTGTCAGTGTTCCCGCCTCACATCCATAGGCCAAGACCGTTCTGATAATTGTTTTATATAAGGTTATTTTGGTTTTCCTATGGACGTTTCGGGATTTGAACACTGGCAGCAACGCGAAGTAAGTTTTGTTAGCGGCTGTAATGCGCTTTCTTACTTCTACTGGGTCTTCATTGTCCTGCGTTATGATGGAGCCCAGGTAGGTAAACTCTTTGACCACTTTGAAATTATAACTGTCTTTAAATTTCACATTGGTGTTTAACTATTTTATGGATTCCACGAAAAAAAAATGTTCAACGTCATCAGTGTGGTCACTGATAAAATGGGAAGTCGGGAGAAACAGAGAAAGAACACCGACGGCACCGACGCGTTGAAGTGATCAAGAGTGGAGGAGCAATGTATATGGGATTTTAGCGGGGGCCGAAATCCTAAACAATGAGGAAGCGACTGAAAAATAGTTAAATGAACAGAAAGGCATAGACAGACAATTAATAATATTATATTCGTTGTTTTCAGCATCCTTCATCAAGCAGCGTTGCAGCGCTTCGGACCCCGACTTCAGCACTTGCATTACTGGAGTCACAAGATCCGTCGTGAAAACGTTCGCCAAAGGCATCAAGGAACTCGACATCCCGAGCATCGACCCCGTCACCCTGAATAAGATCAACATCGACGTGCCCGGCCTGAAGATTATCTTCAGCAATGTGACACTGTTGGGGCTGAGTGGCGTCAGGATCGATGACTTCAAGTAAGATTTGTATTTCATCATTTTGAAAAAAATGTTTTATATAATTGTAACAGAAAGACGAATAACAAATAATATAATAATTACGAATAACCTGACAATATTTCAAATTCTTCTACTACCATCACAGAAATCGGAAAAAGTTGCTTGTGTCTTAGCCACTTAGAAAGACGCCTGGGTGGTTATTATATTATATGCTTATTATATCGGTATCCTTGACTGTCGCCAGTAATAACCCACTGCTTTAAATCAACCTCCTTAAACGAGATTCACCAAAATTTTTCAATACATAATTAATAATTTTAAAATGTTTTGGTTTTTTTATAATAACTCTACGCAGAAGGCTTTGAGGAAAACAGTTTTCCTCGGGACCTATGTCATCTTGGGGATGCTGTGTGAAGGGTAGAGATGAAACGGATAGTTGTTTGGCCGGATACCGGATACCGGATATACGGCGAGCTGCGAGGCCGGATATCCGGTGGCCGGATATTCGCCCCATTGAAATATTAATGTTTAGTATTAATTCAAAATATTTTCTTTGGTAAGAAGAAGAATAAGAGGTATATTATGGTGCTTCAATGTCAGTATTTAATCATTTCAAAAATCTCTGTGCTTTTTACGATTTTTAGTTCACTATAATGGTGATTGTGATTAGTTAATCATGTTTGTTTAAGTTTTCGCTACTCTGCGAGGTTTTTGTAAGTTTTTACTAAAAGTTTTTAGTTTAGAAGTTTAGATATTTTCCATTTATGTATTTTTCATTAGAGTGAATATCTCAGAAAAAAATTTTGTTTTTTGGAAGGTCTTATGGCTTTTTGTAACTTTTTCGATTTTAAATAAAGGCCGTAATAATTATAAGCCATTTTTTTATATTTACTAGAGATGAAATGGATATCCGGTAACTATCCGATATCCGGCTTATTCGGCCAAAATTTACTATCCGGCCGGATACCGGATATTCAAAAACTACGACAATTTCCTATAATAAAATGCAATACATAAAGCCGTTTGCTTTCAATGAAAATCAAGGCTTGTATTGGGTGGCTCCAAAGATATTCAAATACAGATGGAGATATGCTATGGTGTCCGCGCAACTGTCGCCGGACTACGCGCTAATTAGCGTAGTTTTCATTCAAAAGAATTTGTTCATTTCGTTGATTTTTTTAAAATGTGCATTTATATTGGTTAACAATATATTTTGAATAAGGAAAGAATTCGTTCACCGTTCGTTTGGTTTATTCGTTAATTATTTGTTCTTTTAGTTTATTTGTTAATTGGTAAACAATATCGGCGACACCCGGAAGCACAGACCCACATAGTAAAAACAGCAGATAGCACATCTACTTATATTTCAATATCTTTGGGTGGCTCCTTTATCAAACTCCTGCGAAAGCAGTAAACAATAATAATTTTTTAAAAATCAGAGTGTGCAATTCAAATGCAGTAGAAGTGAAACGTTCAGAAAACAAAAGTACCTATACAAGAGTGACTACGAAGCACTTTTTTATCAATGTGAAGGATTATTTTTTCCGTATTTTGTCGTCGAATTCCAGTGCACCTTTTCCTATGCATTCGGTTATCTTATTAGTATTTGCGTTTTTTTATTCGGATATGTCGCTTTCTTTTGTGTTTTCTTTGCCTGTTCATTTTGAGTGGTTTGAAGATTGGAAATTGATTTAACAGAAATAAAAATCTTTATTTTTTTTTTGGATTTCGTAAGATTCGATCCTTGGTCCATTGAATGTTTTACCACTAAGGTTCGTCAGGCGCTTCATACCATAAGACCAAAGGAGACTTACGTGGGACCATGGATTTATCGAATTATATTGGAACCGAGTTCCCGTGAAATAAATAAATATTTTATTGCTACTCATTCTCTCGCAGACTAAATCCAATAGTTTTATGTGTTTATCTATTTTTAGTGTTGCTCGCTTCCGTTTCAAATCACTACATGCTAAAGAAGTTTTCACTTCAATAATGTACCTTAGTAGTCGGTACTTAGAGAAGTACAGATATCTTATTTACGAGGTGAAGTTTACGTTTGAATTGGTTTGAGAATGCACCGATATGCATTTGGTGGCAACCGGTTTTAGAAGCAGGTTATTTGACACTTAGATTTGACATAACCGGCATCGGCAGTAAGTGCGTCTCGACACAGTTCGGCGCGGCGAATTCCCGGGTCCGTGATGGTGTCAAGGATATTGCCATAACAAACCGGTTCCGGCTCCGAGTGTGCGGTGACTCTCATCAGTGCAAGTGGCAACGCAAGTTGCAGTAACAGGCACTTCAAACGGCTCTTAACAGCTGGTGATTATGTGGAATGCAGTGGCGGGCAATGACTTGTATCTAATTTTCTTTGTTATAAAAAAATATTCAATTTTTTTTTTATTTTAACTTTTTCGTTGAAAATTACCAACGGCTCGCTGTGTTTGGTGACTTAGCAGGAGTGCCTGAGTTCACCGGGGTGAGGTTTATCCGGGTCATGGTGGCGGATGTATCTGTTGGCTGGTTGAGGGAGTCATTTGGACCTCTCCAGCAGGACTATCACAATGTGGAGCTAATAATAATAGTGTGGAGCTAATAATATCTATATATATTTTTTTTTATATTTTTCTCTTTGCAATTTCGTTCTATCGAATTACAACTCAATACGACTGTAACTGCAACTTGCTTTCTTGAGTAAAAAAAAAAACGAGTGTGCTTTAGACCACGCGACTGAAGTAAAACTTCACTAACTTATATCTCCCACTCAACTTCCGTTCTCCTCGCCTGACCGTTCGCCTCGCCCGATCACACTTTTCATAACGCTCTCGTCAAGCTTTCACCAGCTTACTCCCCAAGTCAAGCGTGCGTAAAGGCCTTACCGTTCGCCTCGCCCGATCACACTTTTCGTAACGCTTTCGTCACGCATTCACCAGCTTACTCTCCAAGTCAAGCGTGCGTAAAGAAGTTTTACTTCAAAAATGAAAGAAATTTTTTGGTGACAACAATCCAAACAAATTTTTAAACTAACTGTGTATCTAAATATTGTTAGTTTTTGCCGAAAATATTTTGGTCAATGGGAAGTATCTGGTCGAACCAATTAAATTAAATTAATGTCACCACGTGTGGGGTCGAAGCTTGAGAGGTTTTCCATGGAAAGAACTTGGGAAAATGGCAAAGATATTTACTTTTGAATTTCAATTCCAAAGAATCCTGCATTTCCTACAAACCTTTTCACAAAACTAGAAAAATAGCGAGTACATACTTAAGTGCATTGAGTAAAATATATAATTTTTCAGTTGATAATGCTTGCAACATTTTTTTTTATTTCTTTCGTAGTAACTCATATAAAACGTGACTTACGTTTTAATTGAGTTATTTTACAAAAATATTTTTAAAATATTTGAAGAGGTTGGCTGTTTACTGTATAATTACTAGCTGACCCGACAAAGTCGTTCTGCCATATAAATTATTTCTAGTGAATATTTTGATTGTTAAATAAAAAATAATTGTTAGTGTGTGGGGATGGTATCTATGACAGAAAGAGGAAAGGAGCGCTGTAGACGATGACCGCCGATAAAAGCAAAAAAACACAAACTAAAGTAGGAAAATGAAACAAAGAAAATCAATATGAATTTCGAAGAGCAATTGAGTGTACGATATTTTTTGTTGGTCCATCTTTAGCCAACACAAATAAGCTCGATCGTTTGCCCACGCGAGAAAATGATGCCGAATGAAATATCAAAATGACGCGACGCTTCTCGTGAATGTCTTGCGCGTGTGTGGATGAAAGTTCAATGAGGCGGACGTAGCGCCATCTATCATTCAACAGCATAAATAACTTTGTTCTGTTTGAAATACGAAAGACGGTTAAATTTGTTCATTAAAAAATGGGAGGGTGGGGGTAGGAGGGTTAAAATTTGGGGTCATAGCTATTTTTTGATGCCAAATAAAAAAAAGAACTAAAAAAAATGTTAAAACTGGATCACCTAGCGGTATGAAATATAATTCAAACCCGATTCTCATACCTACCAACTATACATAAAAAAATTTGATAAAAATCGGTCAAGCCATTTCGGAGGAGTGCGACCACAAACACCGTGACACGAGATTTTACCATTACCATTCGTGACTTAAATCGCTGATATCTCAAAACTGTACTTTTTAACTTAATATCCTAAAGTACTACGGTGCGAAAGTAGCATAACGTTTCTACAGCACAGTTTTGTGTTATTTCACTTCCGCAGACACGAAACACTTTTGTGATGTAAAATTTTTAAATCAATAAAAAACACTACCACGGCACTCCTCTGGCTTTAGCGTGATACCCGATCTAAACAAAACAGATTAATTGAAGGTTTTGAATGTCCGATTCGGTATTTTATGGGAGTTCTCGCAATAAATGCGTTAAGTAAATTTTCTATGAATTAGAAAACCGTCAACATTATCTCATATCGTGTCCGTTCGGGTAACGTCACGTAGGTTCATAGTAAGGTATTAATTTGCGTGTAAGAATTCCATTATTGTTTTGTTTACATGATTGGCTTCTCAGAATACCTATACACAAACATTTTATAAAATCAATGTCTATGTTTATTTAAAGAAACATTACGTTGAAAATTTTATATAAATATATTATAACCAGCTGAATCACTATATAAATATATTATAACCAGCTAAATCACTATATAAATATATTATAACTAGCTGAATTACAATATAACAAGCTGAAAAGTGGATGGGGTGGTTTGTGAAAATGTCACATAAACTTTAACCTTTCCCATGTTATAAAGAGATCAAGTGTGCAAAATTTCGTCAATCTTAAAATAAATCGTTCATTTGTATAAAAACAAAGCCACACCGGGACACTTCTTTATTTATATACAGATATTAATCTCTACATATTAAAAGGTAAAGTCCTCCGCCGCGTCTGTTTGTCTGTTTGCTATAAACTCAAAAACTACTGAACGGTTTTCATGCGGTTTTTATCAATAGATTGAGTGATTCAAGAAAAAGGTATATTATTTTTCAAGGTTTTGTGTAAATTGGTGAAAATATATAATTATAGGAAAATGTCTGAATGTGGTGGACGAGCGGGCTGGCAAGCGGGCGGTGTGATTTGATTTGTATGCAAATCTACAGTTTTATGCCGAGATTGATGAATTGCACATGTTTTGCACATGTGACCTTCAAAGCAAGAGGAGGGTCACTGTCTACATTTGATTTCGAAAATAGGAGTTAGTAAATAATATATAGCTGATGTCCCCGACGTTGCCCGGGTTTTATGCAGAGTTTTTCGAAATTTGTCGTCGACACAGTAATTTTTCTCTAATTTTAAACGTTAGGTATGCAAAATTTCATCAAATAGTACCAAAGTACCGCTTTAAGCCGTAAGAAATTGGAATTGGGAAGTTTCTTCATTCATGTGAACTTTATATATTAGATTAATAATATCCTACTAGAGTTTTTTTTTAATTACGGTGATTGAGGTACTTTCAATTTACTTTTATACTAACGAATAAAATATCTATAATGATTTAAAATGTGTCATTTTCGATTTGCCGCCAAAACGACATGTTCGATTTTATTCGTGAATATGGCGTTGTTGACATCTCGCGACGCAGGTCGATGTCAGCCGTCCTACCGGCCAGTGGCGTTTTCTACGTCATAATGGCGTTGTAGCCAGTTTAGGAATGTGTGATTTTACATCATTTATAAATCAATAATTTTAAATGAACATTAAAATTGTACAGTTTTAGTACAATTAACTTCAATCAAATTATCCACCATTTTTAACGGTAATCATAGTTTGTGAAAGTACCTCATTCAACACGTTTCGCTACCCGGCTTGGCCCCTTGCCTGTACGCATGTAGGTATTGGTATATAAACTTGCATATTATATCCAATGATTATTTTTAATGGAAAACTTTAAAAATTTCATTTTATCTCTTGTCTACGAGTATGTTTACAACGTTCAAAACCATTTTCTAATAAAAAAAAATGTGAAAGAAATTATGTCGCATTTTTTTCTCAAAATCTAAAGTAAACAGTGTGCAAAATTTCATTAGTCAGGGAATAAAATTGATACAAAGTTAAGGTTAAACACCACGTACGTTATAATCTATGCGTTCACAGTTGACGCCAATTAAATTCTTTAGGTTTTTAATACTTTTTGCACGTTACGCTTTAAAATATTAAGGTAAATTAATTGTTTGCCCCCGTACATATTTAATATGAATATAAATAAATAGTTTTGTCCATAAACATACCCAAATCTTTCAAGAGAGGCTGAAAAATTCAATTTTGTATCGGTGACTCAATCCAACATTGTATTTTTCATCCTTTCTTGAAAGATTTGGGTTTGTTTATGGACAAAACTACTTATTTAAATTCATATTCAATATGTACGGGCGCAAACAATTAATTCACCACAATATTTTAAAGCAAAACGTGCAAAAAGTATTAAAAACGTAAAATAATTTAATTGGCGCCATCTTTGAATGCGTAGATTATAACGTACGTGACGTTGAACCTTACGAGCTATGCCGGTCATTAAAAAATATCGTCGATAGGTATTGTAACGAACGTTTTCTGTTCCACTCCGCGCTATTCCCCATTTTCTCTTCTCCAAAACTGGGCCGATTTTATTTATTTTTTCACTAATTGTATTAGAATAAAATATTCTATGTTGGTACGTTTTGTTTTTTTTTAAATACATTGTTTAGTTTATATACTGGACGTCTTTTGACGGCGTTTAAACTAGGCAATTTTATTCATTTTTGGAAGGTCCTAACTTCTAAAAGAAGTAAATTATCAAAAAAAGCAAAATGCTAGTGGTCGATATCTATATTATGTAAAAAAAAATTTGCTCTAGGATCAAAATCCAGAGAGATAAACGGTGAATACGTTTGTATGGAAAAAACGCCGCCCGCATTCCCTCTTAAAGGTCGTGAAACTCGGGCAGAGTCGGGTTGTAAATGGCAACTAGTAATATAGTATGATAAAATACTATAATTTTGACGGGAAGTGCGTGACAACGTAATTTAATTTATTGAAGTTAGCTACGAATTGACTTGAACGATAATCGTAACGATTAAAATTATCCATTGTTTAGATTTAGATAACAATGTTTAATTATCATTAGGTAAGTAGAGACCTGCATTGTTTTTTTTTATATTCATGGTCAAACGTGAAATTTTGTATTATCTACATTTTGTTTTTTAAGTGCTGCACAAAAGATCCAGCCTGTGACACGAATGGCACAGGAGAATAACGAGGCATACCAAAAATATTACATATCATAAATATTTTTATCCTTGATCCATCTTATTGATCATAAATCATTATAATGTACAGCGTCTATATTACTAAATTCAATGTAATATACTTGTACTTATAAATTATAATAATAACAAGAATAACATAAAAGCTTATTTTGTTAAAATCAGCACCATAATCATTATACCTCTAAAACACGTACCGACATCAATGTACGGGGTTCTCTTCAGAACATCTGTCAAAAAGTGAAACCAAATGATAAGTTCGCGGAGAACAAACAATAAATCTAAACGAATTCAAAAATTCGCCTGAAATCAAAGTGATGCCATATAAAAAAATAAATCAGTGTGGAATTTTACAAAATTTTCCATTGACATTTTCATGTAGTGACGTCACGAGCCCAAATAATGGATTTATTTATTTAAAAATAAAAAAACTGTACATTTCTAAACAATTTTACTAACATTTTCTTAATCTTAGTAAAAAGAGTTATCCACATGATTTTTTCCAAGTCGTTATGAAATCCATGCAAGTGGCCTATTCCTGACAAGTTACTTCGGATAAACATAGTTTTTTTAGAAAGTTTATGCTAGAACAAGGTGGGCCCGTATCGTTAGTGATCAGTGTTTCTGCATTGTGCAGGTTAACTCGAGACAATATAGGTTTCGTCGGGACCTTTTTGGTTTTGTCGGGACATGGTATACGGTGACAGTTCTGATGTATCGGGACGGATGGCAACCCTGTGCGGGATGTGCGATTCTCGTGATAATACGGGCATGTGCCTAGCATGGTAGTCGAATCACCTGTAAAAACTGTATAAAAAGTTATATGATGAATAAAGAAAAGAAAAAAAAAATCGGTTTTATACTCGGGTCAGATTAAGTGTTGAAGTGTCACACAGAATCTATAATCTGCCTCTCCCCTCCCCCCGAGAGTGGGAAAGCATGGAATATCATTTCTTTTTACGTGATCTGTCACCTTGACAGCTGATAACGGCAGCTCCCTGATTACCGCTACGGCAGAAGAGGGTGATGTGTGTTTTGTGTGGATGCGGATGTCGAAGGACCTTGTATGTTTTTTCGGATGTATGATAGACCACTGCACAAGTAAAAATGAATGCACATAAAGGAATAGGAAGGAAGGGACTTACTGCGGAACCTTGTGGTACTTCTTTTCTCTCATGAGTGGGTTTTGTTCATTCATATGTATAATTATTAATCGCGATATTTACTGTGATATGCGGGATTAAGTTAGATAATGCGGGGAACGGAAAATTATATGCTTATACGGCGGGTTTCGATTGACGACACTGATTTTTTATGGTAACGAAATAACAGGTTCATAGGGATGGGACAGGATGGGTAAAAGGAACATGATAGGGATTGAATATGTGACAATTAATCTACAAGCACAGAGTCTATGATATATGTAAATGTATGTAGGTATTAAGTGTAGCTATGAATTGTGTAAACGCCCAACCAGAGGGGGTACCATCATTTTCAAATATCGCTAGGCTATAAGATCACGGCATCTAGGCCACACCCACGCGTATAATATATTATCTGTCTGCGTGATACTTCTGTATGGGATTGTACGGCGAGCGATATGATGATACAGGCCCCTTCCAAGTAACGTATTCGGGGGTATAGCGTCGTGTGCCACCACCATAACCCGCCATTCGGAATTCCCTCACTTTCCCACGTTTCAAAAAAAATATGTGCAATTCTTTACTAATATAATATTATATTTTGTTTGCTTACAGGAAGAACTTGGCGTCCAAGAAAGCAGTCTTCGATTACACCGCCAATCTGATAATGAAAGGGCAATACAAGATGGACGGCAGAGTGATCGTACTGCCAATTCAGGGTGATGGAGACTTTGTTATTCATTTGAGTAAGTTAAATCTTGTTATATTAAACCAGTCCAGTGTTCTTAGTGCCCGGTTTCCATAACACCCCGCAGGTTGTGTAGGTCGTAGGGGTTCACGACGAGTTCATCGAAAACGAATTCATCGAAAATCAATTCATCGAAAGCAAATTCATCGAAAACGAGTTCATCGAAAACCAATTCATCGAAAACCAATTCATCGAATGATCAATTCATCGACATCGTTACATATCTACAAAAAATATGTTTTTCGATGAATTGGCAATTCGATGTATTGATCATTAGATGAATTGATTTTCGATGAATTGATTTTCGATGAACTTGTTTTTGATGAATTTGCTTTCGTTGAATTGATTTTCGATGAACTCGTCGGTTACCGTCGTAGGAGATATAACTATTTCTATCGAGTTAATTTACATAACATTTAACGTACAATAAAAACTAATACGTATATTGTACATGATTATATTTCATTGTTTATAATATTACTTGAGCATAACAATTTTTTAACTTTAGACTTTCAGGCAGGTCATCAAACATGTTTAGTCCTCTATAATTTAAGCAGTTCTATGTCTCTATTTTTCTTATATGCGGCAATCTAATTCAATTTACATATCTGGTTTCATAAGTATTTACATTTTCTTTTAAAATAACTTCATCCATAAAGTATTTTAGCATTTGGTTATTCATAATCTCTATCTCTACATTTTATAAATTAAAGTCCTCCACGTCGTCTGTCTGTCTGTCTGTTCGCGATAAACTCAAAACTACTGGACGGATTTTCATGCGGTTTTTCAATAATAGATAAGAGTGATTAGTGGGGAATGTTTAGATATATAATTTGTTAAGGTTATGTGTAAATTGGTTGAAAAATGACGATAATTGTTAGAATCCTCGGAAAAAGTCAAGCCGCCTGGTAGCTTTCATCGAAAACACTGCCTAATCCCTTTAAGATATAACAAAACAAAGCATGGTGGGATGTTCCTCTTTTATAGATCTACAAAACAGTCCGCGATGGCATATATCTATCTATTACGGATAGCTTACTATCTTTTCGTCTATACATCTCTACATATTATACATTAAAGTCCTCCGCGTCGTCTGTCTGTCTGCCTGTTCGCGATATCTATCTTTTACGGAGACCTTACCATACCCATTCTGTCAAAAAAATGGTCACGTACAATGCGGTAATTGTAAAGTTATTTAGACTGATACAGTATTAATCCTTATCAACTTAAATACGTTAGTTACCTCAAGCATTTCATGCATACTATTATAATCTTTCGCACCATCTCTACGTATTATAAATTGAAGTCCTCCGCGGCGTCCGTCTGTCTGTCTCTTCGCGATGAACTCAAAGATGGTGATGGTTATAAAGGTTGGATAACCGCCCAGTAGATGGCGTTGTGTTTAATTAGCCAGAGCAACGCCGGCCAGAGATTCGACGGCCGGCATAGTCCAGCGGTAAGGCTCTTGACTAGCACTCCAACGGTCACGGGGTCAAATCCCGGCGTGGCAAATAAATTTTCTTTGATTAATTTGTGTTATTTCACAATTTATTCATTTAAAATAATATATATTATATTTGCGGCACGTTCCAGAGTGGAAGATAATCTCAGTATCGCCCTGGTGTAAGACCACCATTCAGAATTGAAACGTTGCTTGAAATGGCTTTAGCCGTATTTGGTGACCAGATCTGAATAGCCAGGTACTATCCCCACCTTCCTCTTCCCTATCTCCTTCCCCTCCCCACTACCTTCAGCCTCACAACATACCCCAATTGGGGATGCAATAGTCCCACTGGCTCCAGGCGGGAGCAGTTGGGACTCTTGTGCGGTATTCATGTAAAAAAAAAAAACGCGTGGCCGGGTCAGCTAGTTTTATGTATAAAAATTAACATGGTCAAATCAAATCTTCAATCAAGTCGGGCGGGCAATCTATACATACGACCGCTTCTTATTTCTCCTGCATTTATTTCAGCAAACATGAGCTTCCATCTGAGATACAAATTCGACACAGTGAAGGGGGACGGTGGAAAGGACTATTGGCAGGTCACCAACTACAAACAGACCTACAAACTGGACAGGGCCACCTTCGACCTCACGAATCTCTACAACGGGAATGAATTTCTGGGTATGTACCTAATTAGTGCACAATCTTACTAATGTTACAAAGCGAAAGGTTCTGTGGATGTATGTGTGTTTGTTACTCTTTCACGCAAAAACTGCTGAATGGATTATAATGAAACTTTACAATAATTTGATCATTATCAGAATAACATGGATGTATGTTTGTTTCTCTTTCACGCAATAAATAGAGAATGGACTTTAAAATTTCTTTCGCTAGTAGAAAGCTACATTATTTGCGTGTAATATGGGCTGTATATATTGGTAAGCTCTGGCGTTATGAAATTATTTATCATACGTTTTCTGTCCCTAATAAAATCGAGTTATTGCAAACGTCAGTAGAAAAGCAAAACAAATGTTTGCCGTGGAAACGATGTCGGCATCGTAGTTAATATCTATCTCTAAAAATGAATGTCTGTGGGCGCATAACTTCTGAACGATTGCACCAAGTTGGATAATTCTTTTTTTGTATAAAACTGAGCTCTGGCATTATGAAATTTGTATAAAAAATTGCACTAGGTGGCACGCGAGCAGTTTGAAAACTGAATGTACCGGGTATTAAGACTCTGCAACCGGGCCCGAAAAGAAGAACATGGAGTGATACGAAATTACGAATGTTAGAGGAGAGCGCTAACATTTACAGCGACAAAATCGATGCAAAAATTGCGAAAATGTTTAATAAAACACGACTCGTTTAAAATAGAGCAAAAATCTCGCGGGCATTATCTTAAACAGCATTTAAAGAAACGCTGTTAATTTTTTCATACGTATAACTTGTAAAATAACTGAAACAAACGTGTTTATAATAATTTTTCGAGCATTCTTTGCGATTTTTTTCAATCGAGGGAATTTATATAATTTGCGTTTCGGCGCGGGCAAAGAGCTTTAAAACTTACCGTGTGTAAGGGAAATATGTAATAAATCGGTACAAATCCGGGTTGCGCGCCCTTAATGTATGGAATGCGGAAGGGGGTGGAGGAGGCGTGATTACAGAGATAAGAAACGAAGGTTTATTGCCATTTTTGCCGTCACGGTACCGTAACCCTGAATCGTTGCGGTAATTATAAAAGAGCTCATTGTTTTAATCAGTTAATAGTTGTTTGTAATTTAACTGTCTATTATTTTTTTCCAGCTGAAACAACTTTGAAGTTCATCAACGAAAACTGGGAGTTGATCATGAATGACATAGCGCCTGCTGCAGTGGAACAGATTTGCGACGCCTGCGTCAGAGCCACCAACAAGTTCTTCTCCAAGGTCCCCGTTGAAGAGCTGATTTTACCTTAGTTTAGAGACCTTCTGTATTTAGGTCTACCAAGAGTCAGCTACTTATCGTATTTGAATCATATTATGTAATAATATTGGGGAATATCGTATGCACTTCTTTTGAAAAATTTATTTAAAATACTTATAATTTTGTTGTATTTTGGCACAAATTTGGGATGAGTCACACTGAATCGAATACTGCTAGATTTATTTGTAGCGGATAATATCTACTATCTAGTTGCCAAAGTTTGTTGATTATTTTTAAACAATATAACTGTCAATATTTTGTGATAATAAATGAGGAACACGTAGTTAAATATACTTGGGTGTTTTATTTATTTTTAACTTCGGAGTACTGTTAATGCCACTCAAAGAAATTGTTCGTGTTTTAATTCTGTTCATTGAAGTCCTTTTGGATGCACAATATTTTTTGAAGTAAAACTTTTTTACGCACGCTCGACTTGGGGGGTAAGCTAGTGAATGCGTTACGAAAAGAAATGATGTGTTACAAAAAGTGGAGATGTGTTACGAAAAGTGTGATGTTACGATGAGTGTGATGTTACGAAAAGTGTGATGCGAACGGTAATCGATGCGAACGGTGATCGATGGCGATGCGAATGGTCGGGCCTTTACGCACGCTTGACTTGGGGAGTGATAAGGATAAGGATAAGGATGGTCACCATCCAAGGTCGTAGGTCACCCCAAGGTCGTAGGTCACCCCAAGGTCGTAGGTCACCCCAAGGTCATAGTTGGGACTCCTGAGTCAACATACGAAAAACTTATGGATGCGAGTATATGGCCGAAATTCTCAGTTGTGAGAAAATACATTTTCCGAATGCCGACAACGCAAAACAATGATTCAAAATAATATTCAAAATGGATCACATAAGTACCAAGACTCTAAAAATTATCTCATTCAATTGCAGATCAATTCGTCGAACAGAACACTTCATAAATGAATTATGTGGTTGTAATGACATCATTGCATTACAGGAAACCTGGCTGTTACCTACAGACTTGGGATATCTGTCATCAATACATCCAGAATTTCTCAGTCATGGAACATCTGCGGTGAACCTCTCAGACGCTCCATTAATTGGCCGCCCCTACGGAGGCGTTGCAATTTTATGGCGCAATACAATAAAAGCCATTCTGATTGACTGTAGAGATCCACGAATCACGGCTATTGAACTGGAGTCAGCAAATGGAACTCTCCTTATAGTCACGGTTTATATGCCGACCAATTCAGCTGAGAACTTACCGGAATTCGCAGACTGTCTGGGAAAAATACACGCCATTATTGAGGAACAAAACAGCTCCAACTCCATGATTATAGGAGATTTCAACGCGGATCCGAGGTCACTTTTTGGCCGTGAACTTGCACAGTTCTGTGTAGAAAATAGCTATACATACACTGATATTGTGCATTTAAGCTCTGATACGTTTACTTATGTAAGTGACGCCCACGGAACCACCAGATGGCTTGATCACTGTATTATGACACAGGGGTTGAATCGTGCAGTGAGGAGCGTAAAAATCACAGCCGATGCGACGTGGTCAGATCATCTCCCACTAACTGTGGAAATAGATCTAAATCTAACCCCCATTATTTCCAACAGACAGAATCGATCAAAGGACTTTGGAATATGGACGGCAAAATCCGAAAATGATATTAAAACTTACAACGCCCTTGCCAATAAACTATTGTTAAAAATGAAACCCCCAGATGCCGTAAGATGTCAAAGACTTAATTGTGATAACGAAACTCATAAACTTGAACTTGATTCTCTCTACGGTAATATTGTCCATATACTAAGAAACTCCGCCATAAAAGCATTCAGAAGTAAAGAAACCAAAAAAATGTATGAAATTGTTCCTGGGTGGAATAATGAAGTCTCCACTTTGTACCGCCATTCAAGACATGCATTCCTCTGCTGGGTTCAAGCCGGAAGGCCTACGGAAGGCCGTTTCGCAGACGAAAGGAAAACTAGTAAGAAATCTTTTAAAATTGCTCTCCGAAAATGTCAACACTCGGAAAACAAAGCACGAATGGATAGCATAGCTACGTCTATGCATAACAAAGATTTCAGAAAGTTTTGGCAAAAAACTTCAACTGTACTGAAAGCCAAGAGCAAAGTTCCACTATGCGTCAACAACATTATGGGTGATGAAAACATAGCCAACGAATTTAGAGACTTTTTCTCTTTAAGCGAGGATCAAGGAGATACTACGAAACCTTCGATAATGACATGCCCGCCTGCGGCCAATGATGATCTGGTCATGAATGTTACTCATGAAATGATTGAAAGCGCAATTAAGCAAACCGCCCATGGTAAAAGTCCAGGATACGACGCCATTGGTATTGAGCACATAAAATACGCAGGAGATCAACTTCATATTATTCTAGCCGCCCTGTACTCAAGCCTCCTAAGACACACACATATGCCGATGGATATGAGCAAAACTATTATCGTACCAATCCTGAAATCCAATCAGCTGGATGCATCGGTATTAGGAAATTACCGACCGATTTCCTTGGCGACAATGCTTTCGAGACTATTTGAAAAAATCTTATTCGCGCTAGTCAAAGAGAAACTATTTACCCTTGATAACCAATTCGGCTTCAAGAGCGCCTCATCAACCGATATGGCCATTTATGGAGTAAAACAAACAATAGCCTACTACAAAAAAAGAAAAACCACAGTCTATGGGTGTTTTCTTGACTTAAGCAAGGCGTTTGATCGTGTTTCCCATCAATTATTATGGGAAAAACTCATAAAGCGAGATGTTCCAGCAGCAGTGGTCAATATGCTGGCTATTTGGTACGGACAACAGGAAAATCACATTCAATGGGCAGGAGCTTCCTCAAGACCTTTATTCCTTAAGAGCGGAGTCAGGCAAGGGGGAAATATGTCTCCAACTCTATTTAATGTGTACATTAACGACCTCTTACAAGAGTTGAACGATACACGAATCGGTTGTCATATCTGCGGACAAGGAAGTAACAACATTAATTACGCCGATGACATGGTGCTGCTTGCACCTTCGATTAAAGCGATGAGACGACTTGTGCAAATATGCGAAGAGTACGCAAACTCTCATAATCTGTTGTACAATTCTAAAAAGTCAGTCATCGTCGCTTTCAAACACAATAAGGAGCCATCACATATTCCTCCAATATATCTAGAAGGAAATGAACTGCTTGTGGCCTCACAGGTTAAGTATCTGGGACATATCCTAACCGAAGACATGAAGGATATAGAAGATATGGAACGACAAAGAAGAGCAATTAACATACGGGCCGGAATGCTCTCAAGGCGGTTCTACCACTGTAGCGAAGATGTCAGAAAATTATTATTCAAGACATACTGTACTGCCCTTTATACGTCTGAACTGTGGACACAATACCCAGCAGCGCAATGGGACAAACTGAGAGTGTGCTACAATAACGCATACAGGCAACTTATGCAACTACCGAGGTTCTGCAGTGCCTCCACGATGTTTACCGAGGGGAGGGTGCACTCATTCCCAGCCTTACTTCGCCACCGACTAGCCAGCTTCTGGAGCAGGATACGAACTTCAACCAATATCATTGTCGTGGCTGCATCCGAGTGGCTCAGTTCCCCAATAAATGAGCGATGGATGCAGATGATGAGGCGACCTCCATGATGGACGATCCCAAAAAATCTTTTTATCTTTTATTTTTAATTCTGTCTACTTATTATTTATTTTAATTTTATGTTTATTTTTTGTTATTTGTGTGATGAATTTTGTTTTCATTTTATGTTTTAATTAGGTACTTACCTAATATGTAAACTTTTTTTCTTGTATACTTGTTTATGTAATATGGCAGACTGGGATTGCACTACCCTCCCAGTCCTGCTGGAATAAAAACTTAAATAAAAAAAATAAATAAAATATGTCACTCCAATGTCAACGTCAATGTCAATGTCAATATATATGTCACCCCAATGTCAACGTCAATGTCAATGTCAATGTCAATGTCAATGTCAATGTCAATGTCAATGTCATTTGTTATTTTATAAGTTAGTGAAGTTTTACTTCAGTCGTGTGGTCTAAAGCACACTCGTTTTTTTTTCAGTCAGGTGCGTACATGGTTCATGGGGTGAGGTTTGTCTAGGTCTTGAAGGCGGATGACCAGGACACACTGAACCCCAGATTCATACCCACCCCTAAAACCCTTTTCCTTCCCAGAACTCTTCTCTCCTTCCTTTCCTTAAAAAACACTCTACACAACATCCCCAAAGATGACATAGGCCCTGAAGGAAATTATTTTCCTCAGGACCTCCTGTGTGGAGCTCATGTAAAAAAAAAAAAAAACAAATGGATCAGAAGTTTTTCCGACCCGTGAGCAGGCCACATACAGCTGTCAGTTTGAGAAGCGTGGATTTTCCAAATGAATCCCCATTTTATTCCCTATCGTTAAAATGTCTTCTTTACAATCATTCCCTCTTCTCCTCCCTCGTAATATGGGTGTGGTTTATATCAGGCTGAATGTAATTTACTTTTTTTATTGGTACTTGCCAAATGATTTGAGACTTAATTGTTTATCGTATGTTCTCTGTCTATTTATACAGGTGCTTACAGGGTTTTTCACATGATGCAATTCGGCATCGTCAGCTTCTTGAAATATTATTTTTATTTTGCTTTAAATATTATTTTTGCCTGTATTACTAAACTGATTTTTTTGTAGGTATTATGTTTTATTTTCCTGTTAAGCACTTGCATACTGCTTTCTAACAACGTACGCACACTGGAGGTCTAGATTCGTTGAAAATAAATAAATGTAGCTTCTTTTAACAAAAAAAATAGAATCTTGAAGCAGTAACCATCTGTTACTTATACCAGGGCGGGTAAGTGGTGGATAACCTCCAATGCTCCTCCCTCGTCCCTCATCCCTCCTTCAATGAGTCTATCTTTTCGTTCCCGTTTCCTCTTATTCATTTCCCGCCTTTCCCCTCTCCCACGTCCTTGTTCCCGCGATCACACTCCCGCGTTTACCTCCACCTCCTTCGTTCCCCTTTCACCTTACCCCCTCTCTTGTATCCTCTCCCACGAAACCCCCCTCCTTCATTCCCAATCCCCCTCCCGAATTCCCCCCCTCCTTCCCTCCCTGCCACTAAACTATATGAAATACACAGATTTTCAAACAACTCCGGCCACTTATTGTAAAAACTTCGTAAAATTTTCATAACGCCAGAGCTCACTATTATACATAGATCATTCGCGTGTATACGCATAACAACTCACAAAAATTTCATCGCAGTCGGATGAATGGTAAGTATAGGAAATAATTTCATAACGCTAGAGCTCACCCTTATACATAGAAAACTTTGCGAGCACGCGCATGACATTCAATCACAATCGGAGGAATGGTTTAGGTACCGCAAAAGGGACAAACAAAAAAACATTCATTTTTTATATATTAAGAAGATTGGGTAGGATAGAGTGGGGACGATTGAAACAGTTATGGTTAACAGGTTATGATTGAAACATCTCAATTTACTCGAAAACTATAATACCTAAACAGCACTCGAAACTCCGTCAGGTCTGTTGGGACATTTCTACAAAAGCGTACTAGCCGGCGAGTGACTTTATATTTAAATTTTCATTTCAAAGACATTTACGTTCATAAAATTGCGATAAGTTTAATCAGTCTTCATGATCTCATTGAGTACTGTTATAATAAAACAAATGTTTAACATTGATTAAGATTACTCAAATAATTCCAAAGATATTTAGAGTGTTTCAATTATCCATACTGTTTCAATCGTCCACACTATGGGGATAATTTAAACAGATTTCCCCATCGTCTTTAAGTGGTTATTGTAGCTTACCTGTACGAGTTGTGGCCATCCAATAAATTTAATTTGATAACTAGATAGATCATAGAACATCTAGTATAAACATCTTATCCATAAATACGAAAGAAATATTACTACACATAGTTACTATCTATCTTCGTTTATGTCGAAAAATCTTTTTTCTAAATATTTATTCGTAACAATAATTGTAAAATACGTATAGCGAACACCTCAGCGATTTCAAAATACAATACCTTTTTGGCGGCGCGTTCATCAATAGCGGACGTGCCGGTTGATATCAGTCTCTAGCACCGAGCTGTTGAACACAAGAACGAGTCGAAGAAACGACCCGTTCTCATGTGGCAAATGTCAACCGTGTACAAATGTTGGGCACGCGTTTGGCGTGTTTCCCGACCATGCACCGGTGCCGAAGGGATCAATGATGCTAGTTCCTCGGAGCATCTTCCATTGTAATACCGGTAGAACAAGGATAGCATTCCCACCCGACGCCTGTGCTCTAAAGATTGCAATCCGTCTGTTAAGATGGGAGAATCTATCAAACGGACCGCCCGTTTCTGCACGGAGTCGAGGGTATTTTTCAGGTATTTTGGAGCTCCAGACCAGAGGTGGCTGCCAAATTCAACCGTGGGGAGCACTTGTGATTTGTACAGGGTTAGCAGTTGTGTACTATTAAAGTATCTGCGGGCCCTGTACAGTACGCCCAGTTTTTGGGAGGCTAACTTTACTCTGGCTCCGATGGAGCCCCCATACCTGAGCTGGTCACTTATGGTTACACCAAGCATTTCGATGGAGGGCCTGTTTGGAAGATTGCTTCCGTTGAAAGAGACTAGATTTTCATTTCGATCCCTTTTAGACGTAATCAGACAAGATTGGGTCTTTGAAACATTAAATTCAACGAGATTATTTTTGCCCCAAGAGAAAACACTCTCGAGGTAACCGTCCATTCTTTGCTTCAAAGCCCTACGAGTTGTTGGAGTTTGTGAGCCCTTTGGGGGCTTGTCAAACAAAAAGCTATCATGAACTGTACTGTCATCCGCGTAACAATGAATTGGTGCACATGACAAAAGGTCGTTGATGTGCAACAAAAACAAAGTCGGAGACAGAACCGATCCCTGCGGGACGCCAGCATTTATCGAGTGTGAGGAAAAGGTGAAACCATCGACTACCGTCTGAATCGACCTCTCCCTCAAGAAGTCGGCAATCCACGTACACAAGGATGCGGGAAGTCCGTGAGAATGCAGTTTGTTGACAAGTCCTCGGTGCCAATCCTGATCAAAGGCCTTGGAGATGTCCAGTGCAACCGTTTGGGTCTCACCGAAACGTTCCAGGCATCGCCCCAAACATGCGTCACATACGCGAGAAGATCACCGCTCGAGCGGTTCCGCCGGAATCCGTATTGACGATCGTTAATAATTTTGTTCTTCTCGAGGTATGTGAGCAGTTTGTCGTTGATCACACGTTCCATCACCTTAGACAGAACTGATGTGATCGCTATGGGGCGGTAGTTGGCCGGGTTGGAGCGGTCACCCTTCTTTGGAATAGGATGGATAACCGCTTTTTTCCAACCAGAGGGCACAGAGCCAGTCTTCAGGGACATTTTAAAAAGCTTCGTCAAAATTGGAGCAATTTCTGCAGCGCACCTCTGCAGTACCAGGTCAGGTATTCCGTCAGGCCCACTAACTTTATTAACATCAAGCCCTCGTAAAACTTGGAGTACTTCCCGATGCCGGATCCTCAGCTTTTTCATACGAAAACCGCAGTGACGAACCGATGTCGGGATAGCACCTTGGTCATCGAGGGTTGAGTTATCCGCAAACGTTTTACTTAATAAGTTAGCCTTTTCGGTGGCGGTGTTTGCTAGTGAGCCGTCAGGTCTGGTAAGAGGTGGCAGACTGGATTTGCAGAAATTGCGACCTATAGAGCCCGCAAGCGACCAGAATTGCCTGCTGCCATGCGGGCATGCAGCCAGCTTTCTGCGAATCTGCTGGTCGTGCTCAAATTTTGACCTATTTATGATTCTCTTGGTTTCCTTTGCCATTTTGTTGTAAGCTATTCTGTCTTCGGATGTTCTAGATGTGTTCTAGATGTATATTTGATTATAACAGCTACTCTGAATGATTTTAAAAGAATTTTCTATGAAATTTGCGGGTGGCTTTTGGCAGCTGTCAATGGCGAAATTATCGATATGTTACGTTTTCAAATAACTATTCACTTATTATTTCTTTGAAAACTCCTTTGCATTGTGTTTTTTATGTTGGTTATGTATTCAGGTTTGTGTAGAAATAATAAAGTCAGTTTATATTAATTTGTATGAATGTATTTTTTGACAATTATTTCCAAAAAAGGAGTTTTTTTTAGTTAGTTAGCTATTCTGGATATACTATCATCATCTATACATGAATATTAAGAAATATTATGTGGAAAACAGAAAACAAGCGTATTGTTTTTAAATCAATATTTGGCCAGAATTAATCAAGGTAACTTTCGCGCGGTTTTCGAAATACCATCCCGTGTTCAATGTTAAAGAACACACTTTAAATTTCTTAATAAAAACATAATTATAAATACAGGTGGTAAATAAATATAAATACATTTAAACAATATATACACTTTTTATTTTTTAAGTAACGATGCTTGAATTTTCTTCAAATTAAAATAATACTTATTATAACATTTCGCAGTAACTCTTTCAAATGAACCTCAAATTCATCAAAATCTAAATCACTCCAAAAGTGTTCATTATTTTTTTGTTGACTAATTCAATTATATGTTTTTCTCTTAATTGCGTGAAGACCATAAGATATTTGTTTGTGTTTCACCCAAGTCCATCTGTTATTGAAGGGGTTATAATTTATACCTTTCACCAAAACGGATTCACAATTATCTGAAAAGAAAAGTAAAAGCATTTTAGTTTTGTGTTCTTGTGCATCGTTTGGTATATATGTAGAACGATTTGTGACGAAAATATTTATATATTTATTTTATTATTATTATTCTGCAACGAATTAATCATCCAATTAAGGGAACGTACCCATACTACGTGACCTGTTAGGGTTTAGGGTGGGGGGGTCTTCAAAATACCACGCTTGGTACAAATGAGCGGCGGAGGCCTTAGGTTTTTGGTCACCGGGGGGGAGGGGTTAAAAATTGCAAAAAGTTGGTCACGTAGTATGGGTACGTTCCCTAAACGTAAATTAATTATTACTACCAATCTATTATTATTGGATGATTAATCGTCCAATTAAGCTTGGTAAATTTTCTTTTTGATATTTTCTCATCGGGGATACTATTTGAAAATTTCAACTGTTCTTTTTGAAAATAACAGAGGGCGCCACTTCCGTTTACAATCCTAAACTGTACGGTCATTAAGATAATAGGTAATACTAATATATTTGACCATTCTATAGCTGCCATCTATCTAAAATATCAGGAAGCTTGTTCTATATATTGTTATTTAATTTATTATACCTACAGTTGGAAGAACCGCTCTCACACAATGCACATAATATTCACTCTGGATCTTCTAATTTATCTACATAGTCGGAGGCATTACTACAGTCGATTTAGTAGGAATTAAAAAAAAACTATGGTTCACAAAATGTGTTCATTCGCTAGTTAGTACTCTATTGAAAGCCTTCTGAGATAATGTATACAGTACACTAGTCTCCGATTTAATATTGGAGTTCTGTAAACGTGCAAATTGATGCATTTGAAGTAAAAATTAATGCAAACTAGCTTCTAGTATTAAACCTTTACATAATGTTGACATAAGGTTTTTTAATGTGTGAAATTAAATTAAATTTATAAAATAACCCACTCGAGCGTCAGCGCAATTTTTAACTTTTTCCTCCAATTGCTCGTGATTTTTTGGTGACATTAAAAAACATTACATTAAAAAAATCATACCTAAAAAATTTTTTATGCATTTTGGGAAAATTTGCCTAAAACTGGCGGCAAAGCAATCCGTGTATTTTAAATGGTGTCATATTGTGGCAAAAAGCGCTCCAGTGGATAATAATATTTTATGTGTCGTAATATTTTTCATTGGAATCATTAGAAAACCGATCGTCATGCTCACATTTTTCCAATATCTTTGACGTCTTCTGGGGAGAAACGAATAGCTTCCACTCGTGAGTCCCCTTTGGTATGCAGAAGAACACGTTCTCCGCCAGGACTATGCCGCACAGCCAGGACAGGAAGGTTTTGTTAAAGGTGGTGAAGAAAACGGAGCCTCCCGGCTTCAGCGTTCTGACGCAGCACTGGATGAAGGAGTCTGGCTCCGGGATGTGCTCGAGGACCTCGGAGACGACGACCGCATCGTATTCTTCACAGTTGATGGCGGAGTGCTCCTGAAAATCACATGATGTTAAGCCGAGTCCAAATACATTAATCATTTTGCCATATTTTTTATTTTTTTTTTTTTATTTTATTTTTTTTTTTTTTTTTTTTTTTTTTTTTTTTTTTTTTTTTTTTTTTTTTTTTTTTTTTTTTTTTTTTTTTTTTTTTTTTACAGTGAATTTGATTACCGTATTCGAATCATCAACGCGTATCGTGATCTCTACTGGGGACGTGTGTGAGAAGCAGTTGCACAATACGCCTCTAGCACGGACCATCGATAAAACCTTATATCAATACGATATTGACTAAATCCATGGTCAGTTATCAATATTTGCGAACATGGTCAAGAATTGATAAGAGATATTCCGACCGACGATTGATAAATTTTAGCGCGGCCTCCTGAGTATCAGATAAGCTGTTAATATTCAAAACATTGTGAATAATATCGTCCGTTATACAAAATAACTAGCTTTTTAATGGGTGGAGGGGAATTGACGAAGCTCTTAGAATTGAAAGAAATCGTAAATGCGATCCATGGACTTAAATGCGACCAATTTATTCCATTCGATCTTGTAGAAAAGAAAGTGGTTGAAATAAGACTAAAGACCTCATTAACTAATTAACTCCCGTTTATTCAGTGTAAATCCATAGACAAATCGGCGAGTATTGCCATCGTATTTCGATTTCTTATTTATTCCGGCTATCAGCAGTGCAACATAAAAGGAGGGGATGAACATCGTTGACGTCCGTACGAGCTCTCGCTGGGAGTAGTTTAGTCAGTGCTCCCCAAAAATTCCTCAGCCTCACAACAATCCATAAAATTGGGTATAGGCATGTCATATTTTTACTCGTTCTTGACTTATTTGACTGGATTGCATAGAATAAAACATACCGGGGCCAGTCGATAAGTAATGCCTCCTATTTTATTTCTCTTTTAATTGTCAAGTAATAAAAAAAATGCAATTACAGGGGTCAAAAACCACACTATCGACGATTAATTTGTTACTTTTCAATATAATCTCCGTCCATTTCCATAGCTTTGGTCCATCTTTTAACAAGAGCATGTATCACAGTGTTGTAAAAAACACGGTCGTATCCAGAATACCATCGCCATAACTATCCCCGCCGATCACACAGTTTTGATTTTTTTGTCCTTGGTGAGATTATGTGATGCCATTCCATTGACTGCCTCTTTGATTCAGGTTTAAAAAAATGAACCCATTTTTCGTCTCCGGTCACAATTTTTTCCACAAACTAAGAGTTGCAAGTGTTGTGAAGCTATTGTTTTTCTTGTTTCTTTATTCTGACCGGTTAAGTTTCTTGGTACCCACCCTGCAAAACTTTTGTTGGAAAATCAGTTATCGAATACTCATCATTACACTGCCTTTACTGAGGGAGAGAATGCGACATCTGTAGTTATCTGGGGTCACCACGAATGAGTGCAGTCGCTGCAATCCACGGCCTGCTCCGCTTTTCCTCAGCCAGTGGTGTATGTCCTTCAGCGTCGTTACAGTAATGAACCCATCGTCTAGCAGTGCTGACGTCTACTGTTGCATCATGGCACACATTTTTCAGTCTTTCATGAATGTGAATTTTTGCGTTTTACCTTCTACAGTCAAGAATCAATCACGGAACGCTATCTATTATGAACATCGATGTCGGCCATCTTGCAAGCGTCTGCAGTGCTGCCACCTGTTGACGCAAAAAGTTACTACTGCAGCAGATTGTAGAAGAAGGTTTAAGAAATAGCATCAAATTGAAAACTTTCACTTAACTAACTTTATTAAAGTAGAAAAAATAGGAGGCATTACTTATTGACTGTGCAATCTGATATTCGATGGTTGATAGAAATTTGTCACCTCTATTGTTGAATGAACGTAGGAGAGAGCATCGGAAAGGCCCGGGTCCAAAGAGGCGTGTGACTTAGCCACATCCAAGAGGTGGTCACTTGCATCGAGTCCCACAACCTTTCCACCGAGTCTTGCGAGGGGCTGGAAAATAACAAAACAATAAGTAAAGCAAAACGATATCTGGAAAAAACAGAACAGTGTTTATTTATTTATTTCAAAACATACGGCACAACATGTGCCATTGACATAATTATGTTTATATATATTATAATACAATAACATAAGAAAGTGACATATAAATGTAAAGTTAAATATAAAAACAAAAGGTAAAAAAAGGAGTTAAGGTAATGAGTAGTAAATAGAATAATGATGTATAAAATGAAAGTATAAAGTAAAAGTGTAAACTATAGAATATAAAGTATAATGTAAAAGTAAAAAGTTAAGATAAAAAGTTGAAAGACAGGAAATAATATAGACTATAAGTTACCTTTGTAAATAATATAAAGTACAAAAATTATAAATATAAAAAAATGACAAGTAAACAGTAAGAAATGCTCTTAGGAGCCAAATATTGAGGATAACCAAAAATTTTAAAAATATATATAATAAATAAAAGGAAGGTACTACGGAGTATAAATTTTGTCTAATACATCTTTTGTATGATGACAGACTTTCGGCATGATCAATATGAGCAAATTCATTACCTAAAGTGTGTAAACGATGTATTAGTGAATTTTGTTCTGCATTACTGACAGTGTTGTTGCAATAATAAGGTGTTTTGAGTCGAGTTGTTCTACTAGGTACATGATCATTTATTAACGAAACCAATTCAGGGGAGTCAAACCAGTTATTGTTTATTTTAAATAAAAAAAATGAGATCATTGAGTATTCTTCTGTCTTTTAACGATAAAAGTCGCATTTTTTGTAATAGAGAATCATAGTTTATGTCATCCGCGGGAATTCCTAATTTGAAATTAATTGATCTGAGAAATTTGCGTTGGATTTTTTCAATGGTGTTTGCGTGGCTTTTGTAGAAAGGGTTCCATATGGGGGAATTATATTCCAAATGACTCCTAACCAGAGTTGTATATAGTAATTTAAATGTATGAATGTTTTTGAAATCTTTACATAGTCTTAGAATGAAGCCCAGCATTTTCATAGCTTTATTAGTAATGATATCAATGTGGTTGATAAATAGTAGTTTAGTGTCGAAAAATAACAGTGATAAAATTCAATTAATTCATTCATAAAAACCATGTATTAAAAATAACAGTGATAAAATTCAATTAATTCATTCATAAAAACCATGTATTAAAAATAACAGTGATAAAATTCAATTAATTCATTCATAAAAACCATGTATTAAAATGTAATATTTAAGGCCCCATAGTAAGGTAAGCGTTCAAAAAGTAGAAGATTTGGTTTGAAATGCAGATATTTAAATACGAATGTTAGAAAGGGCGCGCTAATATATTTTTTTTAAAAAACGATTCAAATTTATGCGAACATTGTGAAAATATTTAATAAAACACGACACGTTTAAAATAGAGCAAAAATCTCTCGACAAATGTGTAAAGTAACATTTATAGGTAACTGTCAATTTTTTTATACATAAAACATGTTAAATAACAGAAGTAAATGTGCTTTGAATAATTTTTGTAATATGCTTTGCAATGTTTTTCAATCTAGGGAATTTCATATAATTTCCGTTTCGGCTCAGCAAATGTACAAACATTATCTTCAAAAATAAAATATATTTTTTAAAGAACTAAAAAACAAAGTATTCAAGGAAATCTATATCTTCTCTTCTCTTCTATCTATATCTTATCTATATCTAGCTATCTATCTATATCTATATCTATATCTATATCTATATCTATATCTATATCTATATCTATATCTATATCTATATCTATATCTATATCTATATCTATATCTATATCTATATCTATATCTATATCTATATCTATATCTATATCTATATCTATATCTATATCTATATCTATATCTATATCTATATCTATATCTATATCTATATCTATATCTATATCTATATCTATATTCTATATATATATTATATTATATATTATTATATCTTCTATATAAATTAAAATGAATCGCCGAAATGTATGTACGCGCATAACTTCCGAACGACTGCACCAAATTGGATAATTCTTTTTTTGTTGTGTTCGTTATGGTCAGGACAAGGTTTGTATAAAACTAGTGGTGAGCTCTGGCATTACGAAATTTGTATAAAAAAATTGCAATAGGTGGCACGCGAGCTGTTTGAAAACTGTATGTACCGGGACTGAATGAATGGAATGCGGGAGGGTGGAACTCGGGAGGAGGGTTCGCCGGACGGGGGAAGCAGGCGAGGGGAGTGGGGAGAGGGAAGGCGGTGTGGGAACGCGAGAGGGGGAATGGGACTCGGGAGAGGAATGGGAGGCGGAAGGGGAACGGGACGAATAGGAAAGGACACGCAGGGAGAAACAATTTCTTTATTAAATGGCATAGCAACGCATGCCGGGAACCAGCTAGTTTATATAATAAAAATGAATCGCCGAAATGTATGTACGCGCATAACTTCCTAACCACTGTACCAAATCGGATAATTCTTTTTTTTCTGTGTTCGTTATTGTCAGGACAAGGTTTGTATAAACTACTGGTGTGCTCTGGAATTATGAAATTTGTATAAAAAAATTGCAATTCATGGCACGCGAGCTGTTTGAAAAATGAATGTACAGGGACTGAATGTGTGGAATGCGGGAGGGGGGAGGGGAACTCGGGAAGGGGGTTCGCGAGACGGTGGAGGGGGGAGTGGAGTGGGGAGAGGGAAATGAAACGGGACGAATGGGAAAGGACACGCAGGGAGTAACAATTTCTTTATGAAATGGCATAGCAAAATAAAAGGGAACCAGCTAGTATATTATAAAACGGCCCGCCACGCAGTTGGTGGGCATACGTCGCCGCCGCCATGACCAAAACAAACCTCATCGCATGAAACCGGGCACCTTTGCTTAGTCACCAAACGTATCGAAACACTTGGAGCGACCAACGGCAGTGGTGTTGTTTATCCAATAAATGGTTCCCGGGGCGGTGTTACCCTTTACCTGCATCCCAATTTGTCCAGAATCAACTTAATTACTTTTTTTGTGAGTTGAATGATTTTCAGTCGTCAAGCAACTAAATATAATATTTTTTAAAAAGACTTAACATATCTTGGGCCTTATCAAATCAAAGCCTTGATCAGGCTTATCTTCTTAATATACGTATTTGTCTTTATTTGCTCTACTTTCATTTCATCTCTGTTTTTTTTTCATCCGTGTAATATTATATTGTAAATGAACAAAATAATAAATAAATGACAATTATAACACATCATCTTAACATACTCGTAGTATAAAATGAAGTCGCTCACGCTGTATGTGCGCTTAAATCTATCAAACTTCGCAACGGATTTTCTTGCGGTTTTCACCAATAGATAGAGTGCTTCATGGTGAAGGTTTTTAGGTATATCATTTATCAAGGTTTTGTATAAATTGGTTGAAATACATAAAATATCTGGCCAAGCGGCAGCGAGCAGCGGGCAGCGGGCAGCGGGCTGACAAACGGACGGTGTGGATTTGATTTAACAGATGGCGTTGGTTATAAAGGTTTCATTAGCCACAGCAACGTGTGGCCGGGTCTACTAGTTGAAAATTATAACAAAGAAAAATAAAGGATTAATTTATTTATTCTTCTCGTGACTTGATATAATCTAATAACTACACCATAAAAATAATGTTTGTCTTCTTCTGCGTTTTTTTCTACACTGTCAAATCACAGTTTTTACCACTGTTTGCTTTTATCGCTGTTCTATATTATGTATAACCAAGGGCGGATTTAGGGGGGGGGGGGCACGTGCCCCCGTGCAGTATTTTTGCGTGCTGTGGAGATTCCATCACAGTACAGAAAACGGTCTTTATTAAACATTTAATTTTTCTAAGGTTTTGACACTTTCATAAACCTTCCTATACATACTTGAACTTGTAGAAATAAACTTGAAGTATGATACTTCAAGTTTATTTCTGACAGTAATTGTTCATTTTTTGCCCGTCCGCCCCTTGGGCCCCCCCTTAGAAAAAAATCCTAACAGTAATTGTTGATTTTTTTGCCCGTCCGCCCATTGTACCCCCACCAGAAAAAAAATCCTCGATCCGTCCTTGTGTATAACTGTTCTGTTTTATGATGGTTGTATTTGTGTTTTATCATGCCAGGTAATAGCAAATAAATGCTGTTTAACACGACAAAAAAGAGTATTATTCTAAAATTAATTTGCAATGCGTTGAGCAAATGCAGCTGTTAAAACAGCAATAAAATAATTTCGAGGCGAGTAAGTACTAATTATTGATATTTTGCATTTGAATGTAAATTTTTTAATTGATTCTCTGTGGAGTGACGGTCGCGTCAGTAGCAAAAATTCTCGAATTATGAACTTTGGCGTCAAGATGACCAGTTTTTTTGGAATATAGGTACATATAAAGTGATCCGGAGGTCGCGGGTTCAAATCCCGGCGTGCCCAAGTAAATTTTATTTGACTGAATTGTAATAGTACAAAATTTATTGAGTGGATGATTCACTCATATATAGTAAGACCACCGTACAGAATTGAAACATTGCTTCAAATAGCTTTAGCCGTGTTTAGTGACTAGATCCGTGTAGTTAGGCACTTCTCCACTTTCCTCTTCAACGTCTCCTTCTTCTGCCCACTACCTTCAGCCTCACAAAATATCATTGGGAATGCCATAGTCTCACTGGCTGCCGGTGGTTGGGAGCAGTTGTTACTCTTGCGTAGAATTCGCATTTAAAAAAGTCGTTTTTTTTCGTCACTATACGTGATGTATGTCCGTAAATTCTCTTGAGTTTTACCTACTAAATACAAAAACCCAAATTATATACCCTAAAATATATTCAGAATCTTAACGACGTAAGTAAAGTTGCCGTGTATTCAAATTGCGACTCGCGACCCGTGTATTGGACGGACCTACTGTCGAATTCGTCCTATCAAAGAAAATAAGAAGAAGATAAATAATGTAGGAATCTTGACGACACGTAAGTGAAGAAAGCGTGTAAACAAATATACGCCGCGGCACGGCGTATCGTACGAGCGTACGGTCGAATTCACCCTAGCAGGCGTGGAGATTCGACCTTTCTGCCGCGTTCATTTTAATTAATTCTGAAGAACGTGTTGTTAATATTTAAAATGTGTCTCCATGTTATTAAATCTTCGCCTAGAAAAATAAAATCTGGTGCTTACCGCTAACTTTATAGTTGAAACACGGGTTATAAAGATTCAAAATCGTTGTAAGCAAAATGTATTAATGGTAAGGTACTGTTTTTATTAATCTAAAATATAAATAACTCGCATTCCTTGTGCGGCATGGAAATAAAAAAAAAAGGTATTATAGTTACGAATTCACCGGAAATTATTAAAATGTGAGTTTTGAGCAAACAAAAACAATTAGGGTTGTGTACCGCCTTAATAGATAAGTACCTAAGGCGCCTTCCAGAGCACAATAGTGTTATACGAGTAATGCAGCCGATCATAAAAAAACATTTAAGTTTGTTTATTTTTGTCGTAATTAGTAATACACAAATATACAAATATATTAATGTCAAAATATGCTTGCTTAAATGTATTTAAGTTGTCTATTATTGCTAGATTAATCACTATCTGACCCGAAACACAACGCCATCTACTGGATGATTCCCCAACCTTTTAACTCACACCGCCATCTGTTAATTTGCATACAATTCAAATCCACACCGCCCGCCTGCCATCCCGCTCGTCCACCGCATACAGACATTCTCTTTTTAATTATATATTTCAACCAATTTTCACAAAACCTTGACAAATTGTAGACCTTAACCTTCCTCATGAATCACTCTATTTATTGGTGAAAACCGCTTGAAAATCCGATAAGTAGTTTTTGAGTTTATTGCTAGCAGACGGTCAGACGCGGCGGAGGACTTTACTTTATAATATGTAGAAATATGTAGGAAATGTTTGAAACTTTCAAAGTACCTTCTTTACACCATCGCGGAGGTGTCCGGATTATTACGACCACATGACAGTACATCTGAAAAGTTTCTTAAAAACTCTTACGAAACTGTCAAAAATGTCACAATCTGAGAGTGAAATTTTGCAAACCATCGATCGTTAGACCATCGAAGTACTCACTTATGGTGCTATCCAAAATCGAATACTTTGAATCTAATCGAAAATTATATTTATTTTAAATAGGTTATGGCAATATTAGGTTTTTTTTTTTTTTTTTTTTTACATTAACTCCACACAGGAGGCCCTGAGGAAAATAATTTCCCTCAGGGCCTATGTCATCTGGGATGCTGTGTGGAGAGTCTTTTTGAGGAGAGGAAGGAATGAACATTGGTCTTGAAGAGACCCATGTTGTAGGAAGGAGGAAACACAGAGGCCGGCAAATCATTCCACAGCCGAGCTGTTGAACACAAGAACGAGTCGAAGAAACGACCCGTTCTCATGTGACAAATGTCAACCGTGTACAAATGTTGGGCACGCGTTTGGCGTGTTTCCCGACTATGCACCGGTGCCGAAGGGATCAATGATGCTAGTTCTTCAGAGCATCTTCCATTGTAATACCGGTAGAACAAGGATAGCATTCCCACCCGACGCCTGTGCTCTAAAGATTGCAATCCGTCTGTTAAGATGGGAGAATCTATCAAACGGACCGCCCGTTTCTGCACAGAGTCGAGGGTATTTTTCAGGTATTTTGGAGCTCCAGACCAGAGATGGCTGCCAAATTCAACCGTGGGGCGTACTTGTGATTTGTACAAGGTTAGCAGTTGTGTACTATTAAAGTATCTGCGGGCCCTGTACAGTACGCCCAGTTTTTGGGAGGCTAACTTTACTCTGGCTTCGATGGAGCCCCCATACCTGAGCTGGTCACTTAGGGTTACACCAAGCATATCAATGGAGGGCCTGTTCGGAAGATTGCTTCCGTTGAAAGAGACTAGATTTTCATTTCGATCCCTTTTAGACGTAATCAGACAAGATTGGGTCTTTGAAACATTAAATTCAACGAGATTATTTTTACCCCAAGAGAAAACACTCTCGAGGTAACCGTCCATTCTTTGCTTCAAAGCCCTACGAGCTGTTGGAGTTTGTGAGCCCTTTGGGGGCTTGTCAAACAAAAAGCTATCATGAACTGTACTGTCATCCGCGTAACAGTGAATTGGTGCACATGACAAAAGGTCGTTGATGTGCAACAAAAACAAAGTCGGAGACAGAACCGATCCCTGCGGGACGCCAGCATTTATCGAGTGTGAGGAAGAAGTGAAACCATCGACTACCGTCTGAATCGACCTCTCCCTCAAGAAGTCGGCAATCCACATACATTACATACCTTAGACAGAACTGATGTGATCGCTATGGGGCGGTAGTTGGCCGGGTTGGAGCGGTCACCCTTCTTTGGAATAGGATGGATAACCGCTTTTTTCCAACCAGAGGGCACAGAGCCAGTCTTCAGGGACAATTTAAAAAGCTTCGTCAAAATTGGAGCTATTTCTGCAGCGCACCTCTGCAGTACCAGGGCAGGTATTCCGTCAGGCCCACTAGCTTTATTAACATCAAGCCCTCGTAAAACATGGAGTACTTCCCGATGCCGAATCCTCAGCTTTTTCATACGAAAACCGCAGTGAGGAACCGACGTCGGGACAGCACCTTGGTCATCGAGGGTTGAGTTATCTGCAAACATTTTACCTAATAAGTTTGCCTTTTCGGTGGCGGTGTTTGCTAGTGAGCCGTCAGGTCTGGTGAGAGGTGGCAAACTGGATTTGCAGAAATTGCGACCTATTGAGCTCGCAAGCGACCAGAATTGCCTGCTGCCATGCGGGCATGCAGCCAGCTTTCTGCTGATCTGCAGGTCGTGCTCCAATTTCGACCTATTTATGATTCTCTTGGTTTCCTTTGCCATTTTGTTGTAAGCTGTTCTGTCTTCGGATGTTCTAGATGTGTTGTAGGCTCGGTAAGCCGCGTTTTTTCGTCGCACTGCTTCAGCGCATTGTCGACTGAACCACGGCTTTGAGCCCACACCAGTTTCCTTAACAGTAGAATGGATGAAGCCATCCATCGCGGATGTGATGACTTCACCAATTTCCTGGGCACATCTTGAGGGATCCGAAGTCCGAAAACAGACAGCTGACCACGGAAAAGCATTAAAATGTGCCCGCAGACCGAACCAATCTGCTGACCTATAGTGCCACACTTTTCTCTTCAGCCTCTCGTTTGGTGGTCTGAAGTTTACAGGGATTGATGTCGTCACCAGGCAGTGGTCGGACGATCCTAAAGACGCTGTGACTTCAATCCTGTAACCGTGTGGCACAGTAGTTAAAAATAGATCTAACAGATTGGAACGGTGAGTCTGGACATCAGGAACCCTTGTAGGCTCCTGAACCATTTGTTCCAATCCGTAGCAAAGGGCAAAGGATTCCGCTTGGCGTCCAGCCGAGTCTGTTGATCCTGAGAACTTCAACCAAGGTTCGTTATGAACATTGAAGTCCCCCAGGACCACAAACTCTGCCGTAGGGTAGCGGGGCAAGAGGTCATCAATAGTATCGCTTAAGTGTTTGAAGAGCTCGGACGTGTCTGATTCGCTAAGGTTCGGTGAGCGGTATAAACACGCGTAGAATCTTACCGTACTGGCAAGATTGACGCGTACCCACATTACGTCGAATCTGGAGTTTTCCAGATTCAACAGTCGCACACAGTTGACGTCAGCTCGACTATAGAGACAGACACCTCCTTTAGGTCTGAACTTGCCTGCGAGGGTGAAGCCCGGGCAGTTCAGATAGGAGGTGTCTACAGGCTCAGCTATCTGGGTTTCAGACAGGAAAAGTAGGTTTGGGCGTTGGGAAAAAAGGTGGTGGTGGACAGAATTTAAATTGGTGTGCAGGCCGCGAATGTTGGTGTAATTCACCAACAGTTTTGGCCCGCACCGGGGACGCCTACTCCTCGCCGCTGTAATGACGTTATTTGTTGATGGTTGTATATTCATGATTTTATTTGTAGGGTTATTTAAGTGTGATATGAGGGGAAGGAAGGTCAGGGAGGGAAAAGGTAAAGGGGTGGGTAGGATGCTGGGATTCAGAGTTTCCAGGAGTGACGGACGTATGTATCCAACCCACCCACTGCGGTGCAAGGCGATGGGCAGGGAGAGTCCGGCTGGAGAGGTCGCCCAATGCGCCCCAAACGCTACTGCTGGGTCCCCTCCGGTCACGAACCGGCACAACAGCAGCGGCGGGGTTTTTACACTCGTTGATGGGGCAGCCCACCCTCAGTCGTGAGCCTGAGGGTCGGGCCCCTGTACTACCGAGCGACCCGGACAGCGGTAACCGGTTGTAAAGGGTCTCCCTCAACCAGCATCTCCCGATCCGGCCCGCCACGCAGAAGGTGGGCCGACGCACCCGCCATCAAGGCCTAGACAAACATCACCCCAAGAACCCGGGCACCACTGCTAAGTCACCAAACGTAGCGAACCACTTGGGGTGACCTGTGGCAGAGGTGTTGGTCATCCAATAAATGGTTCCCAGGGCGGCGGTACCCATACCCGCCTACCAAATTGTAATTGTGGTGCCTAATTTGATTGATTGTTCTTATAACATACAAAAATGAATATTTGTAAAACGAGAATTTGTGAAAAAAAATTACAGTAGGTGGCACGCCGCTGTTTAAAAATCTGAATGTATCGGGACTGAATATATTGAACGCGGGAGAGGGAAAGGTGAGGCGGAAGGCGAACGGGACGAGTGGAAAAAGTCAGGGAGAAACTATACAAGTCTACAAAAAAAAAATTGAGAGATGTTTTGGTTTTTTTGCGTAATTCTTATGTTTTTGGGTGTGCTGAATCCGAAAATGACTTTCGTTTTCTCACAGAACGTCACGTTTTCTGACAATTTAGGTATCTATGTTAAACAAGTTATCATCTTAAAATAAAAGAAAAAAGACAAAAAAAAAAAATTATTTTATAATTGCGTAACGAAACTTATTTTTTTTTATCTAAAATACATTGATTAGTAAACACTAAACACATTTCTTTTTCCCAGTGAGACTCCTTTTGGTACATTTTCGCTTGTAGGAAGCATCTGGAGGGTCTCTCTGAAGCGTCCAACAGTAGTCTGTAATCGTTGAGATGCTCCATCTTTCATGGCATCTTTTTTCCATCTCCTTAATATCTTGGTGAAATCGTTCACCTTGCTCTTCACTCACATATATCCTAAATCTTCTGAAAAGTAGTCGAGGTGGGAATGAATAAAATGTACTTTTAAACTCATTAGGCAACCTAAAGCTTGAAATAATGGTTTTAACGATTTGTTTGTAGTTAGGGTATTTGTTATTGCCTAAAAATTCAGGTTACCCTCCCCCCTCCCGCATTCTATGCATTCAGTCTAGTATTGCAATTTTTTTATACAAATTTCATAATGCCAGAGCTTACCAGTAGTTTTACACCAACCTTGTCTTGACAATAACGAACACAAAAAAAAAGAATTATCCAATTTGGTGCTGTAGTTCAAAAGTTATGCGCGTGCATACATTTCTGAGATTCGTTTTTTTTATATAGATTAGTGGCGTTCAACACATGCCGGGAACTCACTAGTTATCATAATAAAATTACTTGTGAAGTGTATTTTACGAATCAAAAAACAATCACATATTATTACGATCGAATTACCGATTTTAATATTACAAATCGCCACATGCCAAATTGAAAGCGACCAAAGATATATTTGTTTTCCCTTTTTCAGATTTTTAACCCCCCCCCCCCCCCCCCATGTAACGCGTCGTAACGTTTTTCCGTCCTCCCCCCCCCCCCCAAAACGTTACGTAACGCCCAAGTGACAATTTTTACCTGAAAGTCATAATTAAGTTGCGCAAAGTACTGGAAAGTCGCTTAAATACCTCTTTACTTGTTTTAATCGCGTTTGCGGTAATAAATAAAACATGAGATTTCGAGAACGAAAAGGATTGCCAACTTGGAAGATTTTAATTCCCTATTTTTTTTTATCTAAATAATGAAAAACCTGTTACGTAACTCGTTGTTCGAACCCCCTCCCCCCCCCCCCCCCCCCCCCCCCCCCCCCCCCTCTCCCCCCTCCCCCCACCCCCCCTTCGTAACGCACAGTAACGTTTCACAAGACCCCCTATATATTTGTTTAGTCAAGGGTATTTTGTTACATGTCATTTCACATTTTTCGCATATTATAAAAATATAATGATATATCACATTATATTGTTTGATAGAATTATTTCAAATTTTTCGAAAGCTTTTATGGTAAAAATTTTAATACAAATTGAAAGCGCTATTTTTTTCTCTCTAACATTTTATTTAAATCATAGGTATATGTCTCACCATAATACAAAATGATGTAGCATAACTTTTATGAGACCGTGTCAGGCTGGGAGATACGTCTCGTGAAGAATTTCTCCCAAAATTCCCTTAAAAGGGGTTAACTGGGACGTACATAGTAGGTTTGTCTGTGAAGAATATTTCCCAAAATTCCCTTAAAAGGAGTTAACTGGGACGTACATAGTAGGTTTGTCTGTGAAGAATATCTCTCAAAATTCCCTTAAAAGGGGTTAACTGGGACGTACGTAGTAGGTAGACAATTAAATCATAATTTAATCAGAAAGAAAATAATGAAATGCCAACCTCAGTCAAAATTCCTCCACCACATCCAACATCTAATAGTTTCAACCCCCTCAGCGGCGAGTCCGTTGTCCATAATTCATTCCTATTAGGCAAGGTACTAACTATACCATCCCTTATAAATGGTATTCTGAAATTTAAAAAACATTGTTAGCATAATTCTAGTAAATTTTAGCGAAAAAAAAATCAAAACATATATTTCCTGCATTTCGAGAATGAGAATTGGTCACTGCTCTATTGCAACTCATTCTTTTAAAATCCGAGTCCTCGATGGTCCACTCTGCCAGTGCGGTGTGGAGGACTAGACTAGGACTAAAGGCTAGAGGACTCTTGACAATGTCTTCTTCCATCGTAAAAATCATTTTTCCTTCAAAAGTATAAATCATTTCCTTATCAAATCACCCACCATTCTCCCCTCAATACTCCGTATTTGCTGTCTCAACAGCTTCTTGTCCTGTCCCCTTATCCTCAAAATTATAACTATCTATTTTAACTTTATCGGCACACTGCACTCTTTTTAGGGTGAATTGCCTATATCAAAAAAATATATATTAACTAGCTGATAATGTATGTATAAGTCTGGCAAACGTTGTTCTGCCATGTAAATTATTTGTAGTGAAATTTTGGTTTGTTAAATAAAAAATAACGAATGTATTGTAAGTGTGTGCATTATTTTGTCGTTGAATAAACTATCCTTGTAAATATTGATATATAAAACTAATAAGTAAATAAAACTAATAAAAACCATTTCCTTAAAGGAAACTCCACACAGCATCCCGAAAGATGACTTTAACCTTGTGGGAAATTATTTCTGGTATGGAATTAATGTAAAAAATAAATATAAAAAATAAAATAATGTCTATGGTTTTTGTTTTGTTTTTAAAAGTATGAATGAGTGTAGATGAAACAATTTGGTTATAAAACATACCTCAGTATATTGTAGCTGTGCAGGGCTCGAATTTCCCCGTTGGGGTCCCACCACACGTCCCTGAATTTTGCCAAAACTTCCACTTGAGATTTGTCGACATTTTTATCAGAGCAATGTCTAACGTTTAAATGTGTCGATAAACCAGTAGATATGAAATACTGTGTGGCAATAGGCGTCAAATTTTGTGAATTTTTCTCTGCTAGCAAAAACCTGAAATTATGTAATACATATTTTAATCATTTATACAGAGAAAAATTGGAGGAGATTGGATTCGATTGGAGGAGATCTTCCACACACGTCCATAAAAACAACATGACGAATTTATTTTTACTATTTTTTCGATCCCCTTTTAATGCCGCTATAAAAATATAAAACCATCCGTCCATCTTAAAATATTAATGTACTTTTTTCACTATTTGTTTTTGGGGTGTTTGCAACGATGTCCGAAAGGTTGGCTAAAGAAGGAGGTAGCGCAACACGGCATAACACTCCAAAAACAAATAACGAAAATGCTTTTGGCCGTGAAAATCTTAAAACTTATCATTAATGTACTTGTTTAATTTTTTTTTTAATTCCACAACAACTCCAAATCATACATTTAACAATTTGAGAGGCGGGTGTGGGTACCGCTACCCTGGGAACCATTTATTGGATAACCAACACCACCAAGTGGTTTGCAAGGTTTGGTGACTGGCCTGGGTTCATGGGGTGAGGTTTTTCTAGGTCTTCGTGGCGGATGCATCTGCCTGCGTGTACCTACTTTCTGCCGCCTTGCAATGGGATGGATGGATTCATAATTCCGTCACTTCTGAACATACTGACTCCGAGAATCCTACCCACCCCTCGTACTTGTTCCTTCCCAAAATCCTCTTCTATTTAACATATCACTTGATTTAAACCAATGATTTAGCTTTTTTTACTGGAATACTCACTGATTTATTCTAAAAAAAAAAACAAAATTAATAATTCTCAATTTTATTACAACCGATCTTAGAGCGGTTAGAATAAATTGTCACCAGACAATAGGCCCGCTTTCATATAATTACTTTTTTGTGTTTATTATTCATCTTAGACATGTAAAAAATCAATAGATGTCTCAAATTAAAAATTTAAAAAAATTGATTTATTTATCCAAGACCTAGATTGAAATTTATCTCGGATACAATCTTGCAATCATACATAAAGATGAAAAATCATAATGTTGGTATCTGTCAGCCTGTTAATAATGACGGAATCCTTGGTATAATTCCCAGTTGCGACCGAAACTTTTTCTCTTTTATTATTACTATTTCCATATTTCCGAATCTTACATTTTTGGTTGAGAATCATTAATACCTATTGTCTTCAATGATTTAATAACTAAAACATATAATTTACACAAAGCATATTAAAGAATTCAGCAAACGCTTCGACGATTTATTTATTTTAAGTTACTAGTAAGTACTCATCCCCTTAGAACCAATTAACCACACTTTTTTTAAATAAATACCTTAAAAATACATACACTTAAGGATCGGCTAAGGATAAGTGACCTACGTTTCATTTTTTAAATCGTAAATTCGGAGCTCGACTGTTGCGAACTCTTGAGTCAATTTAAGAGTACCTACTCGACTCACTAGGCATAAGGAACTACTTCAATGCCACCATTGGCAAGCAAATTGTAGTGAACGTATGTCTTGCAGTATGAAAGAGACATGCGTGTATGAGTGAGACAGCATGCGGAACGTATAAAAGGCGTGAATGTTGTCCATTCGTCCTCTCTTGTTATCAGCCTCCTAAGAAGAACCTTGTACAGTAATCTCGGATTAAATACACAATAGACTACCTACGCATTATTATTGCAACACCCTGAACTGAGATCAACCTATTCAGAGGAATCTGGATCCATCAGCAGGAGTCCAGGAGTAATGTACAGAGACCGGCCACGGTCATCACACAAATTATGTGGCAAACTCGCCAATTCGTCACTTATATACAAAAGATATCGACATTTTGAATGTAACAATCTCTGTGTCTAAAACATACTTAAACAATTTTATTAAATAATCCATAAGCCGCCACATTTTTAAGCACAGATTATGGAAATCACACTTCATTTCAACAATTACTACAAGAAACAACTATTTAAGTACACAAAATTTTATTATTAGTTTCTTAGTTTAGGTAAACTAAGTAATTCACGCGCATTTAGATTGAACAAAACTTCGCAAATGTCAAAACTGTACAAAAAAATGGCGGCAATGGAGAAGTTTTATATGGGAAATTTTTAAATTTGAATGAAATCGAATTTTATTGCATATTTTTCCTATTTAAAAATGACGAATTAGCGAAACTCGATCGAAAATCTGAAGACAGAAAATCAGAAAAATATATCTATGCCTATTAAAAGTGTAGCGACATGTGGCGGCTTATGGATTATTTACCTCATTTTTTTATGTTAACGTACTATTTGTGATAATGGTAAATTTTGGGGATCGCTGGCAACGGTTAATACGCACTTTTTTTTGAAAAAATCTTTTGATTCACCTTAATTACATTAAAAGACAACTATTTGCATTGGGGGAAGTGGAAAATATTTTTGTGTAACATGGTTTGTGATACAAAAGAAAGTGCCCCTTTATAACGCCTACTCGCGTCAAGGCAAGAAAAACATCCCAGTTTTCAAGTAGTTTAGCGGCTACGCTAGGTTTGTGTAACATGGTTTGTGATTCTGGCGTACAATCTCACAAGACGAAAGCTAATACGTAATGAAATTTAGAATGAAATATTTCCACTTCCCCCAATGCAAATAGTTGCCTTTTAATGTAATTAAGGTGAATCAAAAGGTTTTTTTAAAAAAAAGTGCATATTAACCGTTGCCAGCGATCCCCAAAAATTAATGTAATAATTTCTGTTTATTATTGTTATCTTTATTTTCTTCAAATTCTATTATTTTCTTATTTTATAAATTATTTTTTCAAACTGTAATGCAAGAAATTATTTTTATTAAAAAATGTAAACATCATGTACCAAATGCAAAAAACAGTAAATAAATTAACTGAAATAAAAAATTGTCTACCTTTCAGCAACTCTTGTAGCGTGGTAAAATCGGCCAACACGACTGTAATTCAACATGATGTTATTATTGTAGATTGAATAAAAATTTGCAATTGATAACCGATTCGTCTTTTGTGTTGCACAAATTTAAAACCACAATTTTTTACAAACACCTGTTACAATAAACCGTATTCAATGCAATTTAGTTTAAAACTCTGACAGAAATGTTGTAGTTTAATAGAACTTTGTACTGCTACCTTGTGATCCTTTGGACCATCTTTGGACTTTTGCTTTAGACTGTCGCAGTTGGCCATAGTGGTTGCAAGCAATTGGATCGAATCATGTTCAAACGATATAATTTACGCTCTGAGGCCTAACACAGCGATGAAATGTTGCATTGTTGCATCAAGGTAGGCTGTATGCAGTTTTTCAAGTTTGCATATTAATTTGACATAGTTATACAGAAAGCGTCCAATCCCAAATAGATGAAACTGAGAAAAGATCGTTTGAAATTTTGTCAAAAAAGCATATGACGGCATTTCTGAAGTAAATATCAGTGTTTTTGTTTGAGAATTTGTGTAGGTAAATCGATCGTTCAGTTGGTTGAGTTGATTAATCGGACATCTCAAAGTACTTAGTTCTGAAAAAATGAGGAGAGCAATTTTGGAACGCTCAGCATAAATCAACTATTATTTACACGTGTCTGTGTTTTACATATAGTCCAGTCATTGAATGGTCCAAAAAGAGGTGTAGAGTGCTTGAGCAGGGACCTAAGCGAATCCTTCAGAAACTTGTTTAGGGTGCTTAGGGTGTGAACATGCTAAAAGTCCTGACGTCTTTGGTGGTGTGCTAAGGGGGTAGGGGGGGGGTGGCCCCAATTTTCGGGTTTCCGCTTATATCTTGAAAATGGTGCGTCGCAGAGGAAAAACTTTTGTTAATAAGTAAAGGCTCATAAAATTATCTACAATTTTAATTCTTTATATAATTTTCGAAATCTCACCCGTTTTTGAGTTACACGCTCCACAGATGTTAATATTTTCGAAAAAAAATCATTTTACCTCACATTTTTCATTAAACATTCCTTCATATCGTCTAAAATATTCATCAAAGAAGAAAGAACTTTAAGAAGAAGAACTTTATATCGTGCCAATGCAAAAAGGTTGCGCTGGAAAGTGCACATGCAGTAAGTCGGGTTTGAAATGCTCCCTACTCTGTAATGGCAGCTCATGCGAGAATACTGTGGAAGCCTTTCATGATGATGAGTAGGAATTTGGTGACCCAGTTTGCACAAATTCGGCTGATGAGACACAAGAAGACTATATTGAAGCTGTTCGGGGCCCGTAAGTGGCAGCAAGAAACTAAAATTTATTAATTTTTTTACCGCATTTATGTACCTTAATTACTAATTTTATTTATATGTTGTGATTACATCGATGGTTAATGTTGCTGTTATGTATGTTACACGTTCTTTTAACAGAAATTGTTAAAAAAATAATAATCAAGGTATGCCAAGATTAAAGCACTATTCTTCTGATTCGATTTTTTTTTTGTATTAGAACCTGGATATCTAATAGGCCATTTGCATGGATTTCATAACGACCTGGAAAAAATCATGTGGACAGATCTTTTTACCGCGATTACGAAAATGTTAGCAAAAATTGTTAGATATGTACAGTTTTTTTTTATTTTTAAATAAATAAATCCATTATTTGGGCTCGTGACGTCACTACATGAAAATGTCCCGTCTCCGAAAATGTTCCTATTAATTTTGTAAAATTCCACACTGATTTTTTTTTATATGGCATCACTTTGATTTCAGGCGAATTTTTGAATTCGTTCACTAGATTTATTGTTTGTTCTCTGCGAACTTATCATTTGGTTCGACTTTTTGACAGATGTTCTGAAGAGAACCCCGTACATTTAATGATGTACGGGGTTCTCTTCAGAACGTGATGATGATGTCGGTACGTGTTTTAGAGGTATAATGATTATGGTGCTGATTTTAACAAAATAAAATTTTATAATATTCTTATTATTATTATAATTTACAAGTACAAGTATATTACATTGAATTTAGTAATATAGACGCTATACATTATAATGATTTATGATCAATAAGATGGATCAAGGAAAAAAAATATTTATGAGATATAATATTTTTGGTATGCCTCGTTATTCTCATGTGCCATTCGTGTGGAAAAAGTTCTTTTTTTTTAAATGATTTTCGGCTATGTAATTATCGTTTTTTCACACCTATAAAATTATGTCCTGTCTTTCCGGTTTATAAAAAATGGTCTGATTTTTCGGATTGAAATTTTCAAAAAATCACCTGGGTTTTAAAAATACGATTAAAAAAAAAAAAAATCAGAATGTCTTAGAATATTTGCCTGAACCGGAATTTTTTTTTTAAAATGTGATGCAAGTGGCCTATTGCAATAAAAACATTAAACACATAAGTACCTACGTCTTTTATGAAATTTTATTTTCTACAAAATTCGTATCCGTAATTTTTTCACAGAATTGTTCTGGAAAAGAGATACGCACAAAAAACCAAACTAAGTCGAGCAATTTACCTGTTTTTATAAACTTATATACATATTTACGACTGCATATCTTGATATTTTTTAGAGATATAAGAAAATTATTGTCATAAAAAATGTAGGTAATTTTATGTTCCACTAAACTTGTAAAGTTAGTTTAGCCGAAATTTTTATTGGAAACGAGGTATTTGAGAAAAACCAGATTTTGGCGCGATTTCGGCTGGTTTTTTCAAAACGGCGGGCGTCGAAAGCTCAAGTGACCCAAGGTCGAAAACTCAGAATTTACATCAGGAAATGAGTGTATAAAACGTGTAAAAAAATTGGGACTACTGGAATAATTCCGATCGCGGATCTCTAATTGCATTGGCCTATTTGGTTTTTTGAAAGTGATGGCTGTTTGCGAATGGTTTATTGACGCAGCTGTTTGTTGTGGCAAACTGAACAAATAAAAGCAAAAGATATATCATAATTTTTATAAATTTGATATTTTCGTATTTCTATTATCACCAGCTACGAATAATTAGGACACGTGTTCAAATCCCGGCATGCGCGATTAAATTTTGTTTTTATAAATTAGCGTTATTTCACAATAATTTACAATATTTATGTTGTACACGGTTGATATTTGTCATTTGCAATATTATGTAGAACGAGTCGTAGAAGCGACTCGTTGAGACAAATGCAGACAAATGTGTACATATGTTGATGCAGCTGTTGTTGTGGCAAACTGAATAAATGAGCGGAAAAGATATTTCCTATTAGAAATTTTTAAATTCTTATTTTCATAGTTCTAATTTCACCGGGTACGTATCCAGAGGTCACGACGATCAGACATTTCTCACGTGAGAACGGGTCACTTCTACGACCCGTTCTTGCGATCAACAACTCGGCTGTGGAATGATTTACCTCTTAGTATTTGTTCTCCTAAGTTAATGAAGTCATTTAAGAGTGTTCGCGGGTGTTTTTGCTAAATCCATGTTGTTTTTTCATAAAATAATGTTTTTTTAACGGAAAATGGTTTAATCTTTTGTAAATTACACGTTTAAATTTTTTTAATAAGATTGGTAAGATTTAAATGGGTCTATAGTTTGAGGTATTCCTTTTGAAACCACCTTTGTGTAGTATATATCACCTTACCAATTTTACAGCTATCCGGAAAAGTTCCCTATTTTAAAACACAACTGAAGTTTTGATAAAATATGAACCATTTCTGTGGAGAGACTTAGTATTGTCTTATATTTGAGTGTATCAATTCCATTCATCTCAAGTTCCATATTGAAGGAGTGAGGAAAACCGGCAAATTGTTCCACAACCGTGTTGAACTCAAGAAGTAGTTATAGAAGCATTCAGAATTTTTTTTAGTTAATTTTTATTTGTTACTGTTTTTTTTTTTAGAAATTGCATTTGAAGTAAATTTTTCTGAAGTTTTTGAGTCTGAAGTTTAAACTGCTCGAAGGAACAGCTTAAGGCGGTACACAACCCTAATAATATTTGTTTAATCAAAACTCACATTTTAATAATTTCCGGGGAATTCACAACTATAATAACTTTTTATTTCCATGGCGCACAAGGAATGCGAGTTATTTATATTCAAGGTTAATAAAAACAGTACCTTTTCATTAATATATTTTACGTACAACGATTTTAAAACTTTATAACCCGTGTTTCAACTATAAAGTTAGCGGTAAGTACCAGTTTTTATTTTTCTAGACGAAGAATTAATAACTTCTGGTGGACAACATGGAGGCACATTTTAAATATTTGTAACACGTTCTTCAGAATTAATTAAAATGAACGCGGCAGAAAGGTCGAATCTGCAGGCCTGCTAGGGTGAATTCGACCGTACGTTCGTACAATGCACCATGCCTCGGCGTATATTTGTTTACACGCTTTCTTCACTTACATTGTTAAGATTCCCATATAATTTTCTTCTTCTTCTTTTCTTTGATACAGCAAATTCGACAGTAGGTCCGTCCAATACACTGGTCGTGAGTCGCAATTTGTATACACGGCTTCTTTACCTACGTCGGTCGCGTCTTTGATTCTAAATATATTTTAGGGTATATTGTCGTTTTAAATTGATTTTGCACTCAATCTCATTGTTTACATTTTCAATATTTTTATCAAAATTCAAAATGGTCGCGGGTGTTATAAAAAATAAATATTAATATTTATTTTTTACTTGAAATAAGTATGTAACGAAGCATCATTCCCGTGTATGTCAAATTCGATATGATGTTAGGGAAGTGAAAACAATATCTCCTTACTAGACTACTTCACCCAATGAATAATTCATTTGAATGTAATTATATATTTATTATTTAAAACATTTACATGTTAACAATTATTAATGCAAAATGCCATTGGGATGTGCATAGATATTATCACCACAATCAAAAATGTTCACAGAATATATAAACCAAGGTTTGGTTGTTACCAGGTGGGGATGCTACTGGTGAAATAACAGAAATAATAATAAACAAAATAAAATATAAAACAATAAGTATATAGTATAGATAAAGAGAAGAAAAAATAAAAGAAAAGAAATGATAAATAAATCAATCACATAATTTTTAGTTCAAATACTTATATTTGCAATGACGTCATATTAACTTATAGCAAACAAAATTAGCACTTGTTTTTTTTATATAGAAGGATGTTAATAAATAACGAAATGTTTGACAATAAAATAAAATAATTTCTTTTAAATGTTAAAAAACCAAACCGTTTATTGTATATATGATTTCGAATAAATTTCAGGGAATCAAAAGCTTTTCACTTTAACAACTGACTGATGATATTAATTTTGGATATAAAAACTGAAAAAAAAATAATTTCTCCCCTATGATTAAGCAGGGGTGCCCGAGTTCATGGAGTGAGATTTGTCTAGCTCTTGGCGGTGGATGTGTGTGCCCACCTACTGTGTGGTGGGCCGAATCGGGAGTGACAAGTTGAGGTAGACCTTTTGATCTCTCCAGCCGGACTCTCTCGCCTTGCACTGCAGTGTGAGGAATGGATTCGTATGTCTGTCACTCCTGGACACATTGACCCTCAGATTGCTACCCACGTCTGCTACCGTTTTCATTTCTTGAATAAGAAAATTATTCTTCATAACGAGTCAGCGAGTGTCTTTTTAGAAGTCTTTTTTGAGAAGGTGAATAATAAATTACAGTTGGATCATGAAAAAAAGGTTTTTCTTTACTGTGAGCCAGCGAGTGCCTTTTTAGCTGTCTCTTTTGAGAACGGGAATAGTTGCAGTTGGAACACGAATAAGATTTTTCTCCACTGTGAGTCACTTAGTAAATTTTGAGATTTGCTTTTCGAGAATATGAAAAGTTAAAGGTGGAACATGAAAAAGATTTTTCTCCGCTGTGAGTCAGCAAGTGTATTTTTAATATCCCTTTTAAGAAGATGAATAGCTGCAGATGGAACAAGAAAAAGGCTTTACTTACTGTGAGTCAGCAAGTGATTTTTTAGATTTACCTTTTGAGAACATGAATAGTTACACACGGAACATGAAAAGGGTTTTTCTCCACTATGAATCAGCAAATGTCTATTTAGATGTTCTTTACGATAGCATGAATATTTGCAGTTGGAACAAGAAAAAGGTTTTTCCCCACTGTGAATCAGCAAGTGACTTTTTAGACTTACCTTTTGAGAAAATGAATAGTTACAGATGGAACATGAAAAAGGTTTTTCTCCACTGTGAGTCATCAAATGTCTTTTTAAATGTTCTTTGCGATAGCATGAATATTTGCAGTTGGAACATGAAAAAGGTTTTTTTCCACTGTGAGTCAGCAAGTGACTTTTTAGACAACTTTTTTGAATAGATGAATAGTTGCAGGTGGAACATGAAAAAGGCTTTTCTCCTCTGTGAGTTAGCAAATGTATTTTTATATATCTCTTTTGTGAACATGAATAGTTGCAGTTGGAACAAAAAAAGGGTTTTTCTCCACTGTGAGTCAGCAAGTGTCTTTTTAGATGTTCTTTGCTATAGCATGAATATTTGCAGTTGGAACATGAAAAAGGTTTTTTTCCACTGTGAGTCAGCATATGACTTTTTAGACAACTTTTTTGAATAGATGAATAGTTGCAGATGACACATGAAAAAAGCTTTTCTCCTCTGTGAGTTAGCGAGTGTATTTTTATATATCTCTTTTGAGAACATGAATAGTCGCAGTTGGAACATGAAAAAGGTTTCTCTCCACTGTGAGTGAGTAAGTGTCTTTTTAAATATTCCTTTTGAGAAAATGAATAGTTACAGAGAGAACATGAAAAAGACTTTTCTCCAATGTGAGTCAGCGAGTGACGTTTTAGATTTATCTTTTGATAAAATGAATAGTTACAGATGGAACATGAAAAAGGTTTTTCTCCACTATGAGTCTGCAAGTGTCTTTTTAAATTTCCTTTGCTATAGTAGTTATAGTTGCATTTGGAACATGAATAAGGTTTTTCTCCAGTATGGCTGCGCAAGTGAATTTCTAATGTTGACTTGCGTGGGCAAGAGTAGGTACAATGGGGACAAGAGTGTCGTTTTTCCCGTGGTTGCATCTTCATGTGTGTTAATAAGTCTGAAAAAAAATGTTTTAAAAATAATACAAGAGTCCCAACTGCTCCCAACCACATGGAGCCACTGAGACACTTGATTTTATAAAAAAAAAGCTGGTAGATATCTGGCATGCGTTTGCGATACCATTCAAAGATTTTTTTTTCTCCCTGCATGTCCATTTCCATGCGTCCCCGTTCCCCTCCCCTTCCACCTTCCCCGTCTTCCCCCACCCTCTTCACCTTCCCGCGAACCCCACCTCCTTCGTTACCCTCTCCCTCCTACCTTCCATCCCTGCCGCTAATATATTTGAAACACACACGTTTTCAAACCACTCGCTCACTACCTGTAGTAATTTTTTATACAAATTAATTTTCAAAACAAGTTTAGGAAGTGAAAGTTTAGGGAGTTTATAAAAATTGCAAAAAATCAAGAGTGCACGTAGAATTGTTAGTTTTAACAAATAAAATGGTATTACATGCTGCGTCGGTAATTATTTCGGTGCGCTCTAAACATTCCTTTTTAACATCCGTGATGTCTATGTCAATTTCCATATAAGGAATTTTTCCTTCATCTTTATCTCGGGATCCTTGTTCTGCCTTTATGGAAACAGTCTCCAAATTATAGCTACCTGGAAAATAAAACCATAATAATGTAAAGCAGAATCAATATTCAATATATATTATTAAAGAAAGTGTACATTGTGCGTGCCACTAAAACTAAGAAGCGAGTCCCGGTACGATTAAGGGATCATATGGTGTATTAGCCCTCTATCCCGCATCCATGAAAAAGTTTCCCGTTTTTACCTGAAGGGCTGCTTTAAGATATAAGGGCTGGAAGTTCCGACCTCTAGACATTTCTAGAACAGTCCAGAACACTCGAGAGTATTCGAGAGCATTCCACAACATTCCAGAACATCCCGGAATGTTCTGGAATGTTGTGGAAAGTGCGGGAATATGGAATCGGGAACATCATTGTGGAACTTTTTGTTTTTTAAAGAGTTTTATTAAATGTACATTTGTTACTTAAGTTTAATTTTTCCGCGACCGGTTTCGATACAACCGTATCATTCACGAGCAGAATTAAAACTAACTTAAAAATTAAATGCAAGTACCAAAGATTAATTAGGTGGGAGTAGTGGGAGGGATGATTTTGGGGGGAGGGGGAAAGCGGTGGGAGGAGTCAATATTACACGGAAACATGGTTAGTAGAGGAGATTTGATTTTTTAAATTTAGAAAAATTAAATTTAAGTAACAAATGTACATTTAATAAAACTCTTTAAAAAACAAAATGTCTAGAAATTGTTACATAGTTAATGCCCAAGAAATACAAAAAATCATTGTGGAACATTGTGGACCATTCGAAGCCTTTTTTGTATGAGTAAGGTAATTACTGTATTAATTACTGTAATCTACGATGAGTATTTGGAGCAGGTGGATGAGTTTGTGTACTTGGGAAGTATGTTTACGAGAGATGGAAGGACTGACAGAGATATCGAAAGAAGGGTAAATGCAGGCAACTCTATTAATGGAGGACTGAACGCCGTTGGCGCCAACAAAAAACTGTCCAAAGAAGCGAAGTTAGCCGTCCATAATGGAGTGCTGGTACCTACCCTGATTTATGGCAGTGAGGCATGGAACTGGCAAAGGAAGGATGAAGGTAGACTGAATGCTGTAGAAATGAGATCCCTGAGGCGTATGTGTGGTAAAACCATGTACGATCGTGTGAGAAATGTGGAGATCCGCAAAGAATGCAAGGCTGATGTAAGCGTGATGAGTAAGATTAAGAAAGGGACGCTCAGATGGTTTGGGCATGTAGAGCAGGAAAGGAGTGTAAGGAGAATATATGACGCAAATGTTAATAGAAGAAGAAGTCGGGGACGCCCGAGGAAGACATGGCACGACCAAGTGAATCAGATACTTGAGTCGGGCCATGTGAAGAGTCGGAATAATAGAAGAGCATGTATGAGAAGATGTATGAATGTGAACGAGGCAAGAAGTGTGTGCCAAGATCGAGTTGTTTGGCGGTCCGTCCTCTCTGCCCCCTGCGGGGAAACGGCGTGATGGTTAGTTAGTTAGTTAGTTAGTTAATTACTGTAGGCATGTGTACTGTGTAATTTGAACAACGGTGAGAATAAAAATACATTCCAACGTGCGTTCTTAAACCTCTCAGGCCACGGAAATATTTTTTTACAATAGCAATATAGTCCAAACAAATGGAAAAATTCTTAAAAACTGTTTTAGAAAGATGATGAAATGCGCTTTAAAACGAAATTAACAAAAAGAAATTTAAATTTAAAAACTATAAAAACATAAATGGCTCACCTCCATTTAAAAATGGCTCACCTTTCCTTTCATCTAACTTAAATTACTGATAATCAAAACAAACACATATTTTACTGAACAAATGCATTATTAATGTTATCGCCACCTCAATTTTTTTGTGGTTTCATGTAATTCATGTAATGTTGTCGGATTCTTTGGTATCATAAAGATGCACTTTTTAATTATTTTGCGGGTAAATTTTAGATTTTAATATAAAGCGTGGTGTTTTCTCTTTCTACAACCATTTAGATCATATTTTAAACTATGATAGTAAACTATAAGACACAACGATTTCTATGAGAAAACCGAACAAATTAACCTGAGGGGTTAAAATGTTTGCCGCCATATTGATAACCTGAGAGTAACAGCGTATTCAATTCAAAATAACGGTCGACCCTCTCCGAGACAGTAGTACAACAAAACATATATTTTTTTTAAATAAAACCATTATTAACCACGTACACGTAAAAGCAGGAATTTGGTTAAGATATCTACCTTCCAAAACTTCGCTTTATTGTTCATAGCCGATGGAATAATGTTTTCCAGTATATTTCTGTAGCGAAAGGCGATCCACATAAGACGGAGGCGTCTACTAATATCTACAGGAATTCCAAAAACTGAAAAAATCGAACTAATATCTATGGGAATCAAAGTGTTGACGAATATCTACAGCTCAAACTGTTGATTAATATCTATGAGAACCAAAGTGTTGACGAATATCTACAGTACTGTCAGAGGTTGAATTTGCAATTATGTATAGCATATTGGAATAACGTAATATTGCGTATGCAGTTTAAAAAACTTAATTTATGTAAGTATGTATGTAAAAATCCCTAATATTGGACTATTGGACACATTTAGCTGATTAGTCCAACCTACGCTCTGTAGATATTAGTTCAACCTACGCTCTGTAGATATTAATCAACACTCTGAAGTTCGTAGATATTAGTTCAAAATATGAGCTGTAGATATTCGTCAAACATACGGGCTGTAGATATTAGTATTTGGAGTCCATAAGACGAGGTGTAAACTCGATGAATCGGAACTTTTCGTGAGTAATTAAAAGTTTATTTAGTTTGGACAGTTTCCTGTAAAGACATATTTTCAAGTATAAACATTTCACCTGAGCCTTCTTCCTGGGAGCCTAGTTCCGTTTTGATGGAAAACCTCTCTGGGTTTGGAAGATCCATGGCACTACTGTCACTGTGTCTTATCATGTCATTGTAATCGTCAAACTAAAAAAATTGACCTGAAAAGAGACATTGTCTTAATGGAATTCTAATCTGGGTATAATTGTGTATGAATTTTGCATATATATATCTATCAATTGGAAATGTGTTGGAATATCTTCTCAAAACAATGAAGTCAACAAAAGCCTCAAAACAATTTTCATCTCTATTTTTTATTAAATGAAACACGTTGTTTTATTCAGGAGACAGCGAGAACAAATATTTATTAAGCTTAGAAACATAGACAAAGATGACATTAGTGGTAGGTACTTTGATAACTAAATAACACCCCCACTTATCAAAATAACGTACATAATACCCATATTACAACAAAGGTATATAATATAAACATGTTAATTCTTTACATCCTGCATAGTGCATACCCAACAATTGCATAAAATAATAATGCTTGGTACTAGCCAAACCTTTTGTAAATAGATCTGCTGGCATTTCAGCTGTTTCCAAGTATTTCAGTTCTACAATTTTATCATTAATACATTCTTTACACAAGTGGTGTCGTATGTCAATATGCTTAGTTCTTTTATTATAGCTATTATTTGAAGACAACTTAAGTGCACCCTGATTATCATTAAATAAGGATATGGTGTATGACTCATTGTTTATTTCTTTTAACAAATTACTTAAATAAATAGCTTCCCTACAAGCTTCGGCTACACCAATGTATTCAGCCTCAGTGCTCGAAAGAGCAACTGTTTTTTGTTTCTTAGCCTCCCAAGAAATAACACATCCAGCTAAAATATAACACAAACCTGTATAGGACTTGCGATCAATAATGTTACTTCCCAAATCTGAATCAACAAAACCCTCTAATTTTGAATTACCACATTGACTATATTTTAATCCAAAATGCTTTGTTTTCTTGAGATATCTTAAAATACGTTTAGCGTATAACCAGGTTTCCTGGTTATAGCAATTATTAAATTGACTCAGAAAACTTACTGTAAAGGCTATATCAGGTCTGGTTAATACTGCTAAATACATAAGTCCACCAATAAGCTGTTGATAAGGAATTTGAGGATTTTTATTTTCTTTGTTAATATTCAATTTAGCCTCTAAAGGTGTATCTGCTACTTTACAATCTGCCATGTTAAATCTATTTAGCAACTGATCAACATAATTCTCCTGGCTTAGAGTAACTGTACCATTAACTTTATCAATATTAACACTCGTCCCTAAACAATTTTTCACCTGACCCAAATCTTTTAACTTAAATTGTGAAGCCAATTCCTTTTTCAAATTATTACATTCTACATTATCATTAGAAAAAATAAAAAAATCATCCACATACAAAGTAACTATTGTCTTTTTATCATTCTTATTTTTTGTGTATAAACATGGTTCTAACATACTACGTTTATAACCAATACCAACAAGACATTCATCGACCTTTTTGTACCAGGCCCTTGAGGATTGCTTAAGACCGTAAATAGCTCGATTCAATTTAAGTACTTTATTATTGTCTTTTTGAGAATCTAATAAACATTCTGGTAATTCCATATAAATTGTTTCCTCAAGGTCCCCGTTCAAGAATGCAGTAGTAACATCTAGATGTGTAACATCTAATTCAAGTTTTACAGATAATGCGAATAACAATCTCAAAGTTGAGTGCCTAACAACCGGCGAGAAAGTGTCTGAATAGTCCACATTTTTCTTCTGCATGTAGCCCTTGGCTACTAAACGTGCACGGTATCGAACATTATTACTATTATCATTTTTTTTTCGTAACACCCATTTGCACTTTACTATAGTTTTACCATCCTTTGGCATATCAACTAACTCCCATGCATTATTTTCTTTAAAACACTGAAGTTCTTCTTTTACTGCACTTAGCCACTGCTTTTTTTCATTTCCCTGTAATGCTTCTTCTAAAGACAGTCCATTAGCATCATCAAACACACCCTCAGGAATGCACATATTCGTCATCCTATACCGCTCTGGCTTCCTAATGATTCTGCTGGATCTAACACGCTGCTCAGGTGATTCATCAACATCTTCAAAATCACTAGTGTAAGTATCAGAAGAGTAAGTATCAGGAGTGTAAGTATCATCTGATGCATCTTCGACTAATGTATCCTCATCTAAGGTTATATCTTCTGAACGTGACGTATCTTTGCAACTAGTGTCCCCCACTGGACATGAGTTTTCTCCACTCTCAGTGATAGGTATATTAACCTCTGGGTTGTTTTCATCTTCCATGATAATGACATCTCTACTAGTTGTGATATATTTAGTTCTAGGGTTGTATATTCGGTAACCTTTGATGTCATCTGGATAGCCCACAAGTATGTGCTGTTCAGACTTTTTGTCCCATTTCTGACGCTTCTCTTTAGCAACATGAGCCATAATCTTGCTACCAAATATTCTTAAATGACTTATGTCTGGTTTACATTCAGTCCAGATCTCATATGGAGTTTTTTCATTTAAACTAGGAAGTACAGTACGATTTTGTAAATAAACTGCTGTATTGGTCACCTCAGCCCAGAATTCTTTACCCAAATGCGCATCAAACAATAAGCATCTAGCCTTCTCGACAATCGTTCGATTATTACGTTCTGACAAGCCATTCTGCTCTGGGGTATATGGGTTACTTTTTTGGTGCGTGATACCTTCCTTCTTGAGATATGAATCAAACTCCTTGTTGCAGTATTCACCACCATTATCGCTTCTCAATATCTTTATTTTCTTATTTGTTTGTTTTTCAACTTTTGCTTTAAATTCTGCAAAACATCTAAGTGCTTCATTTTTGTGTTTGATAAAATATACAAATGTCATACGACTATAGTCATCAACGAAGAGTATGAAGAATCTTGAACCTGCAAGCGATCCTTTCTCCGTAGGTCCGCAAACGTCAGTATGAACTAAATGAAGTAATTCTTTGCTTCTTGTACCAGTTTTTGAGAATGGAAGACGACACTGCTTTCCCTCGCAACAAACTGTACACGATGTCTTGCCAAGATCAACTTTTTCTCGAAGATTCATTCCTTCTACAGCACTGGTCATTTTATTCAGATAATTACTATTGACATGACCCAATCTGCGGTGCCAAGTGTTGCCTGAAACCGCTAAATTAGACATTATTCTTTCAGGAACTTTTAACTTGTATTCCATCCTTAGTTTATAAACACCATCTGTCAAATCTGCTATAGCAACTAACTCGTTCTGTTTACTATAAACATAGCAGCATTTTCTTTTGAAGTCCACTTTATTTCCATTTTTGATTAACTGACTGACAGATATCAAGTTTGTCGTAAGTTTTGGCACACATAAAATATCTTTTAATATAACTTCATATTTACTTTTCGGGGTTAAAGTAATAATTTTAGCTTCTCCCGAGCATAAAACAGGCATAGCACTTCTATTAGCTGCAATTATTTCCTTCACACTCGTCCGATTCGACGTATTACACATAATGTTTACATCTGGTGACATGTGAAAACAAGAGCCCGAGTCTATAAACCAATCCATTTTGTTGTAATTCCCGTTCAAAAACACAACAGAAAATGCATTTGACGTCTTCTTTCGCTCTGATTGCCCAACAGGACATTGATTTTTAAAATGCCCTTCTTTTTTACATCTATAACATCTGATAGATTTCATTACTGTTTTGACCTTCGATGTATTTCCGTCAACATTGCGGCGCGGGCGCACTCTGGCGGAAAATGCCCCAACTGACTCCGTGTCATTTCCTGCCATATCAAGCAATTTTGTTTTTATTGCATCTGCAGTAATTATTATTCCACTATGCTCGATTGCTAATATCATGGGGTAGAATTTTTCTGGTAGACCAGCAAGCATTAAACAGCCTATCCATTCATTGTTCACATTAAATCCGGTTCCGGATAATTTCTGGCCAGTTTCAATAATTTGCGTGACGTAACTCTGCATCGAGTCACAAGTTTCAAGACGAATCGATATCAAACTCCTTAATAAGGAAATGCGTCTTGAAAAACCATTATCATCGAACATTTGCTTTAGCCTTTTCCACAAGTCTGCAGTAGATGTAGCTTGCTTAATGTGTACATACAGTGACGGATCTATAGTGAGGATTATCTTCGCTTTTGTTTTTGCATCATCTCCAACTGCAACAGTTTCTTCGGCCTTGATACACTTCTCCATGCCTTCCAATATAAGTAGGTTTTCAACGGCATATGCCCATACATCGTAGTTTTGTCGTCCAACCAACTTGGGTATACTTGTGAGATATGATGCCGCCGCCATTTTTGTTAAAAATGTCCCGACACTAATTACGAGTTTGCATTCGCAATAACTCCTTTCCCTATTCTCAATACGAACAAATACATCCGCGACAATAAGAAATGAATTTTTAACACAAATACCATTTAAATTATCGTGACTGATTATTTAAAAAACGCTTGGGAATCTTCTGGGCCCATAACCTATTAAATGAAACACGTTGTTTTATTCAGGAGACAGCGAGAACAAATATTTATTAAGCTTAGAAACATAGACAAAGATGACATTAGTGGTAGGTACTTTGATAACTAAATAACATTTTTATACCTACGTTTTCAGTTGGCATCACAAGAAACAATATGGTTGATATGTTGTTTACTGTGATGCCAATTTAAAATTTAAATCGTAGATATGAAAATAGAGATGAAAACAGCGATCGCGTAAAGCGAAGAATTTTGTCTCTGGTCTCTATACGGGAATCCGACTGTCATATTTATTAATCTTCAAGTAGCGACATTAATTAAAAACAATTGAGAGAATTCATCGTCACCGTTCCAACCAACATGAATAGCGTAATACTCTGGTACAAAAATATCTGCATTTTTGAACTTACCAATAACAATCACAATTATGGGAAGATTTATTTAACTTTCTGGGTTGATCAGTGCTTTTTTTAATGAGTTTTGAAACTGGGCGACAAGAATTGAGTTGGTGAAAGCACGTGTCAACAATAAAGTGAGGTTACGTATGTATAAAATAAAATAAAACCTCTAAGTTTTCCTAAATTTAAATCCTTTTCAAAATTGGAACCGGCGGATGTCTTGAGAAAAGAATAAAATTTTAAAAAAAATCTTTTTCAAATCCAGACAAGCGAAGTAGGTACCTACCTATAATGAGTAGTGCCTATTGGAATTACTATTTCAATTATATTCTATATATGACTAGCTGACCCGACAAACGTTTTTTGTTTGCCATATAAATTATTTCTAGTTTTGGTTTTTAAATAAAAAAATAATGAATGTATTGTAAGTTGTAAGTGTGTGGGGATGCGATCTATGACAGAAAGAGGAATGGAGCGCTCATAAATATACTGGGAGCGCTGTAGACGATGACCGCCGATAAGATAAAAAAACACCAACTAAAGTAGGAAAATGAAATAAAGAAAATCAATATGAATTTCGAAGAGCAATTGAGTGTACGATATTTTTTGTCAGTCCGTCTTTAGCCAACACAAATAAGCTCGATGGTTATTAGCCCACGCGAGAACATGATGCCGAATGAAATATCAAAATGATGCGACGCTTCTCGTGAATGTCTTGCGCATGTGTGGATGAAAGTTCAATGAGGCGGACGTAGCGCCATCAGTCATTCAACAACATAAATAATTTCATTAGGTTTGAAATACGAAAGACAGTTAAATTTGTTCATACAAAAATACTAATTTGAGTTTATAGGTATTTTTGATGCCAAATAAAAAAAAACAAAAAACAAAAAAAAATCAAAAAAATAGTAAGTACCCTAAACACCTAGTGGTATGAAATAAAATTTAAAACCTATTCTCATACCTACCAAATATTCATAAAAAAATTTCATAAAAATCGGTCAAGCCGTTTCGGAGGAGTGCGACCACAAACACCGTGACACGAGATTTTTATATATAAGATATATGCGTACCTAATTTTATAAGACATATACTGGGATCGAGTGGGATCAAGGTTCTTAGAAAATATATAGGAATTTTTTTTTAAGGTTCGCTCATGAGAGGGTAGTGTGGTTATTGGTTAGAAAGCCATGACGTAGCTTGAAGTCCATTTATGGTAGAATTACGAGAATTTATTTACTGCAAAAGAGAGTCTGTCAAATAGGAGTAGAAAATATTAAAAATGGAACTACAAAATTTGTGGGCTGGCAGCACCAATTTACTTGTCAAATATTCTTTTAAAGCGCAATGACACTGAATGAATAGACATAATTCAATTATTGTTTTTTTTTTTTATTTAATAATTTAACACGTGTTAACTGTCTGAATAAGTGTAAAAAATAAGTCAAATACCAGAAAACAATCGATTTTTGACATGTCTAAAAAAGTTTCGGTTTCGGTTCCGGCAGATTTTCTGCCGAAACCGAAACTGCCGAAACTAGATGTTTTTGCCGAAACTTGCCGAAGCCGAACCTTCGGTCGGTCCATGGCCGGATTAACCTTGTCGGGGCCCCTAGGCAATGCACGTCTCGGGGCTCCTTTACCAATGGCGGACTAACGGGGGGGGTAGGGGTTGAGGGGGCCTCCAAACGCCTCCTTGTTCCCTTGATCAAATTATTAAAAAGGCTTTGGGTGGGGGGGGGTAAGATTTTAAAACTTTTTAAAAAAAATTCTGAATGTAAAACATATCAGTATATTGAGTATTGTGTCAAAATTTCAAGTAAATCGGAGCAAAACTAACGAAGGTATAGCGTTTCAAGCGACCGGCCCTCATGCTCGTTTCAAGTATATTTCGAGTACAAAAAAATTTAAATCGGTTTTCTCGCAAACACATTTCTGAAGTTTGCGAACTTCATAACTCAAAATCTTGACTTGACTTGACCGAAGCTTTTGAAATTTTGTACACTATTTCTACACATAAATCAACAGGTAGTCAGAGGTAGTTTTTTACCATTTTATATTCATGGGGTGAGATTTGCCCGGGTCTTGGCGGCGGATGCGTCTGCCCACCATCGCATGGCAGGCCGAATCGAGAGAGAATAGTTGAGGGAGTTCGTTTGACTGCTCCAGCTGTACTCTCTCGGAATATGGCTTTTCACTGCAGTGGGAGGGATGTATTGAAACGTCCGTCATTCCTGGACATATTGACCCACAGATTCCTACCCATCCCTCATACCCTTTTTCTCCCCAGAACTTCCTCTTCTTCCTTTCCTAAAAAGAACCCCACACAGCATCCCCAAAGATGACGTAGTCCATGAGGGGAATTATTTTCCTCAGGGCCTCCTGTGTGGAGCTTATATTAAAAAAAAAAACAAATGTGGTGAAAATGACATTACGTAAAGATAGAAATATGGGTAAAATATATATTTCAAATTTATTTGTTAATAATTCGATGTACATTAGTTTTCAAATTAATTATCTTCATCGGTTTTGATACAAAAATACACGTAATATTGTTGCATATCGGATCTTGCGCTGAATTACATAAGACTCCATATTATACACGACCCACGAATTTTACCGTTAGATAAACTGTGGGTGGTTTGGTATATTTATGGATAAACTGTCTCACTCGCACCACTGAGTTCAAGTTATGCCTTGCTCGCACTCAAAACCACCCGCCACCCACTTTCTTTAATTTGCGTAGTCAAACGCATATATAATAAGATGAAATTTATATACTACACACATTTCGATTCACCTGTCAGGTACTTGCGCTCATCAAAATGGTGTGTGATTTTTTTTTTTAATTTACAATGAATGAACTAAATCGTATAAAAATTTCAAGCTTGCAGCAACAAGTTTTTTTTACACTTTCAAAAATATATACGTGCTGATGACGTAAAAGTCTGATGTCTGCCAGGGGTTCACGACGAGTTCATCGAAAACGAATTCATGGAAAATCAATTCATCGAAAGCAAATTCATCGAAAACCAGTTCATCGAAAATCAATTCATCGAAAACCAATTCATCGAATGATCAATTCATCGAATCGCCAATTCATCGAAATAATAAATTTTGTTGATATTTGAAAGAAATGCCGAGCGGACCGAGAAGTTAAAAAAGCATTGGTCAACCTAACCTAACCTAACATAATCTAACTTAACCTATTTAACGAATTTTTAAATATTTTTTTATCATCACTCTTAATGACCTTTCTTACCATTTTACCATTTCTTTACTTACTTACCGTTTATGAGTTGGTTTCATTATGAGTTGTCTAGTCACCGTTCCTTAGATATCCCTCTTGTGCAGTATCAGACAATCAGAAATCGAAGAGATGACCTATAAATTTTACATTGTCACTACGAAACTGACAGTTGCTAAACACATTTAACTCAGTTAAACAGACCTTTTTGGGTAAGTACTTATTTAATTTTGACAGCTCTAATATCTACAAAAAATTTTTTTTCGATGAATTGATCATTCGATGAATTGATTTTCGATGAATTGATTTTCAATGAACTCGTTTTCGATGAATTTGCTTTCGATGAATTGATTTTCTATGAACTCATCGGTTACCCTGCCAGGTGATGGTTATTGTACTTAGCATGCTATGACTCATCACTATAAGAATTTCTAGCCTCGGTCTCTCGGTCTATGAGATTTTTACTCTATTTTAAATGAGTTGTGTTTTACAGAACATTTTCATAATTTTCGCTTAAATATTGTCATTTTTAATATTAGCATGCTCCCTCTAACATTCGTATTTACAAATCTCCCCTTCTTCTTTTTTCAAGAAAGGCTAACAAATACAATATTGGATTGAGTCACCGTTACAAAATTGGATTTGTTAGCCTTTCTTAAAATATTTGGGTTTGTTTATGGACAAAACTATTTATACATTTTCATATCGCGTTCGTACTGGCGCAAAAAAATAATTCATCTTAATATTTTAAAGCATAACTTGCAAAAATTGTTTTAACCTGACGCAATCTATGAATCCATATATTACATATAACGTACATTCCGTTTAACCTTAATATCTCTTTTTATTAAAATCATCAATCACCAAAAAAGAACACAGAATTACCCTTCAGCACTGCCGCCACAAACAATCAAAAAAATCATTTTTATTTATTTTAGGGATAAACTGAAGATGTCTACTGACTACACAGTGTAAGTATGGATTTACAATGAAATTTTTTCAATATTTTACCTAAGTGGGCTGCGGGTTGTGCATCACTGAATTAAGAGCAAATTTTAGGGGAAAAAACAACAGTTAGTTTTTTTTTTTGCTATTAGTTTCTGGGATATCACGCCGTGTTGCACTACCTCCTTCTTTAGCTAACATTGCCCTGATGTAACACATCTGCCCTGATGATGGACACTGTAACACTGTCCGAAACGTTGGCTAAAGAAGGAGGTAGCGCAACACGGCATAATATCCCAAAAACTAATAGCAAAAATACTTGTGGCCGTGAAAATCTAAAATCGTATCTGAGTTAGTTTTTTTTTTAATGTGAATACCTCACAAGAGCTGCTCCCATTTGAAGCCAGTGAGACTATATCCCCAATTAGATTTTTTTGTGAGGCTGAAGGTAGTGGGGAGGGAAAGAAATTGGAACGAGGTACCTGGCTTTTCAGATCTGGTCACAAAAAACAATTTCAAGCAACGTTTCATTTCTCAATGGCGGTCTTACACCAGGGTGATACTGAGAGAATCTTTCACTCTGTTAAAGAAAAAACCGTTGTTAATTTAAAATTTACTAAAATCAATATAATATGATAATATGTACTAGCTGGTTCCCGGCATGCGTTGCTATGCCATTTAATAAAGAAATTGTTTCTCCCTGCAAGTCCTTTCCCGTTCTTCCTATTGTCCTTCCGCCTCCCCCTCCCCCTTCCCCCAATCCGTACATTCAGTCCCTGTCCATTCATTTTTCAAACAGCTCGCGTGCCACCCATTGCAATTTTTTTATACAAAATTCATAATGCCAGAGCTCACCAATAGTTTTATGCAAACCTTGTCCTGACGATAACGAATACAACAAAAAAATATTATCAAATTTGGTGCAGTCGTTCGAAAGTAATGCGCGTACATACATTTTCTTCCGATTCTTTGTATTTATATAGATAGATAGAAGATTATGATTTTATAATATGAATTTTATAAATGGTTTGGTAATTGTTCGGAACAAACGTCAACGGTTAATACGCACTTTTTTTTATAAAACTTTTAGATTCTTCTTAATTACCATAAAAGACAACTATTTGCATTGGGGGAGGTTGAAAATGTTACATTTTTAATTTTATTTACGTAAATTGAAAATTTGCTTTCACACTGTCAAATCACTGTTTGCAGTTCGGAACAAACGTCAACGGTTAATACGCACTTTTTTTGATAAAACTTTTAAAATTAAGATAATATACACAAGCCCGCTACACAAACCCTGCGTAGCCAAACAAACCATTCAAAAACGTAGGCTGTTTTTTAAAGTAAAGATAACATACACAATCCCGTTACATAACCGTTGACGTTTGTTCCGAATATTTACCAATGGTTTTGCATGTTTTCAAAGTCATCTGTGCACAAAACATTACATTAAAAAAATATTTGCCGTATATTTTTTTTAGATGCATATACAAGTGCATTACATCCCACCAGTCAATATAGATATTAACAAATACGGAATCTCGGGGGAAATTTCCCCACGTTATAGGGAGAAATCGAAATCGACACTTTTTAATATGTGTTCGGGAATGATCGGAAAAACTTCGGATTTTTAAGAATTTTGAAGAAAATCAATTGCCCTGCTTAGAAATGTGAGTCTGCTTAACTGAGCACAAAATTTGGAGCAATCGTTGATAATGCTGCTCTCATCTCTTCGTCGATCGTCCTCAGGCGTTCTCTTTTTTATTAATTAAAACCCCAATTGGCATAAGTAGGTCGTGGCAAATGGTAAGAGAATTGAAACAGCAAGCTTTGAAAAAAGTACATACTCATTTTTATATGCAGCCAAAAATGTGCTAGTTCTGTTTCGGAAGATTTTAGTTTTAATGTCCGATCAGTTTTTAGCTCCGTGAATTCTTCCTGCTCGTTTGGAGTGAAGCTATCTGAGAATGTATTTCGTACCCAGTTCATGTCCATAGGCTGCAGGTCACACTTACGAAAATATGAGAAACCATGATATTTGGGAACATTTCATTATTACCATTCATAAATAAAGCAAACCACACACTACCATTGGTATCGTGGTTGATCCATAACACCAACTTAGCCCGAAAGCTTTCAATCTTGTCCGATGACATTAAAATATTAGAATTCCTGCCTTGCATTTTTGTTGAGCTCATTGAACAATACAAGATATGCAAGTTTTGCTGCCCATTCTTCTTTTTTAAACGGAGAAGCAAAATCTCAATCCTGGATCTCAAAAAAAAAGTATGGGTCTCATTTTTTAGCTCGCTTGCGGTGAGGCACACCAACTAATGACCACGGCACACGCTTTGCGGAACACTGTTATAGATTATCCTCAAAATTATAACTATCTTTCTTAAATTTATCGGCACAAAGCACTCTTTTTAGGGTAAAATGCCTATAATTACTCTTGTAGTAGTAGAAATAAAACGCATTATACTTATACAACGTAGCAGTTTATTTAAAATAAAAAAGCTACCTTTTAATAAATAATAAAAACATAACAGGATAATTTAACATAAGTCATATTTAATGTATTAAGAGTTTATTCTATTTTTTTGCATGCAAAATGAGTTTATTTACTTTTGACAGCGTGCACAGCATAATTTATTGATGTGTTGGAGGTCCAGTACCATTCATTGTTTATAAAAAAGTAGAGCATTCCGTGAACCATCTTGGTCTTGCAACCATCTGAAATGAAGGAAAAAAAATAATAAAACAACTATTTTATTTATTTTGAGATGGTGAAATGGCTCAGCAGAAGTCAGAAGTTCAAATCTTGGCAAAGGAAAACTAGTAATTCTGCAAGAAGCCGAGCGATTCTATGTCTTTTGTGGGATCGAGATAGATAACGGACGAGATCTCCTATCAGATTTATGACCGATTTTCGCCAGACGATTTTCTATGGCTGTTATTTGCTTTTTCTATGGGCCGATGTCAGATTTCAACTCTGAGCTGTCACATATTTTAGTTTAGATCGTTTTAAACACGAATTACTGCAAGTATGCATGATTATTTATTCATTTAACCACTCCGACCCGTAAGCATGTTTACACGATCATTAACCCGGCCTGTGCCGCGTGTGCGCCGGCGCACAAAAATGAAAAATCAAAATTTTTACGCAATTTTGACCCTTATGTATAAAGAAAGTGTAAGAAAAACACGGTCAGAATCGCTAGCTCTATTATCGCCCTTTACCATAGAAAAAGCCGCAATGCAGCCGGTCACTCCGAATAATTTATATGAAATTTTTCGTCGGGCGGGATGTGCGCAGGTCTTGCGCATGCGCGAAAAAAAAATATTTTCATCTTCGATTTTTACCCTTCTATGTACAAAATTTGAATAAGAACACGGTCAGAAATGCTAGCGCCAACATTCTCTATGAGATGGGTAAAAATTTCATTCACCTTGCAACATTAGAAAATTTTAAAATAATTTTTATCTGTGGGCATCTCGAACTGTCATTTTGGCGGCCGCGTCAAAATGCCGATGCGTGACCTCGAATAAAACATCATAAAACCTATCAATTTACGTAATTACGCAAGTAATATTATTTTGGTAAATAGTTTATTGTTCTAGGAATGTGTTTCAGTCAATAAAATATACGATAGGTTAAATTTAATCCACAAAACATTCAATTGAAGATCGTGAAATTTCGGTGTTGTTCTGGTAAAAAGCCTGGCCCCCAGGGGGTTAACAATAGCAGTCAAGTACAATAAGCGAGTTTTCACGCTAACGCGTGGGTTCCCACAGAAATTGTTATAACTCTGTTATTGTTCTAGTGACAACCCTAAAACAAAAAGTAGACCCATATTGAATCAAGCTTCACATCTCTATTCAAAGTTGTCCATAGAAGTACATAGAAAAGGCTTATTTTGTAGAAACAGTTTTCACCTGCCAAATCGCCTACGTGCCGTTAGACATTGGTAATTTTTTATTAAATATTATTGTACGAAAAGGTAAAAAAGTGAAGTGTTTATTATACATTTATACAATTTTTTTACATAATCTGTGATTTTAGTACCGTTTTCACATAAAAACATCGCTGAGTCACACGAGTCATTTTTACAATTTTTTTATGTTTGCATTCTAAATTTTAATATTTACAAATGTTAATACAGAAATATCTCACCGATAAAAACCAGAGAGTGCCGGATTATTGTAATGTTCGGATTACTAGATTATGGAGAAAAAATCATAATAAATAAAACAAAGCATTTCATAACAACAGGTAAATACGTACGCACGTGCACATGAGATAAGTTTTGAAGTTAGACTGCTAGACGACGACGCGGCGATGGAGTGCATAGGCGTAGAGGGGTGAGGGAGGAGCGGGGGGAGGGTGCCGGATTATTGGTCGTTTCGGTCAATTGAAGTGCCGGATTAGTGAGATTGCACTGTATTTACAAGTGTTAATATTTATTTGTAATAATACAATTTGAAAGCTTATTTCATAACCTTACAAAAACAGTTTTTAGTATTCGGCTACATTCAGAAATGTTTCATTTATAGAGCTTTAATTGCGAAGCGGAAATAACACAAAAGTTTTTACAAATCTGACAGTTCGCTTAAGACAAAAAAACTTGCACAATCGCAAAATAGCTGAGTGGTCAATGTAAGTTTTAAGATTGTGGTATTATTCACGGCAAAGTAATTGAATAAAAAAATAACGGGTAGAGATGTTGAATATTCGAATTTCACACTAAATTTGGCTATCGTGTATCCAGGGCTGGGCAGTATTTGAAATACATGTAATTGAAATACGTATTTGAAATACAAATACGTATTTTGTATTTGTATTTCAATTACTTCCTAAAAATGTATTTTGTAATTGGTATTTCAATTACCTGGGGCTGAGGTATTTTGTAATTTGTATTTCAAATACTTATGGCTTCAAAATACATTTTCAAATACATTTAGCGATCTTAATAATGATAATGAAAAATAAACTGATATACGTAATACGTAGACTAAAAACGCTAGAATCCAGAGCTATATGTTATGTATGTTAATATTTAGAGTTGGCAACACGTCCTGTGCTATAACAGCACTGTTATTGTTACATTTTCTATCATATTTGTATCATATTATATAATGCTTGTCATTGCTTTGTATTGTACTTTTTTGTGTCATAGTATTAGATTAAGCACTATAGGAATAATTTGACTGAATACTAGATTATTTTTAAGTTAATTACAGTAGAGCGCACTTGAAGTGAAATAACTAGTGTCCGACCGAAACAGGATTTTCTACCGAAAACGAAACCGAATATTCGATGTCTGTCTCAGTTTCGGCCGAAACCGAAACTTTTTAAGACATGTTAAAAATCTATTGTTTACTGAAATTCGGCTTATTTTTTACAATTGTATTCACTATAAAGTAAGGACCTCATAAATTGAGTATTATAATTTTAATTGCGTTTACAATAACAACATTTTTTTACATTAACTCCACCCCCGAGGCCCCGAGGAAAATAATTTCCCTCAGGGCGTATGTCGTCTTTGAAGATGCTGTATGGAGGGTCTTTTTGGGGAGAGGAAGGAGTAAATGGTCTTGAAGAGACCCATGTTGTAGGAGGGAGGAAACATAAAGGCCAGCAAAATGTTCCACAGCCGAGCTGTTGAACTCAAGAATGAGTCATAGAAACGACCCGTTCTCATGTGACTAATGTCAACCGTGTACATATGTTGGGCGCATGTTTGGCATGTTCCCCGACTACGCACTGGTGCCGAGGGGATCAATGGCGCTATTTCCTCAGAATATCTTCCATTGTATTACCGGTAGAACAAGGATAGATTCCCACCTGACGCCTATGCTCTAAAGATCGCAATCCGTTTTTGTTAGGAGAATCTATCAATTGGACCACCGGTTTCTGCACAGAGTCGAGGGTTTTTAAGGTATTTTGGGGCTCCAGACCAGAGGTGGCTGCCAAATTCAATAGTGGGGCGCAGTTGCGATTTGTACAGTGTTAGCAGTTGTGTACTATTAAAGTATCTGCGGGTCCTGTACAGTACGCCCAGTTTCTGAGAGTCTAAAACTCTGGCTTCGATGGAGCCCCCATACCTGAGCTGGTCACTTAGAGTTACTGCCTCCGTTCACGGAGATACTTACAAGATACTTGATCTTCGCGTATCATTCGCGCCGATCGTAAGTACCCCCCGTACGATTTTGCTGGTGCACGTTCACGGCACTACGTTTCCACGGTTTCCAATCAGTATCACGATACCGACAGTGCTGATCGCACGCGACGCGTCGCATCATTTGTGTCTGATACTTATTCATTTGACGTTTGACAGAAATGATGTCGGAACATGAAAGTAATGTTAGATTTGTTCTGGAAGTGGAAAAAATGCATGTTTATATAATTATACTTTACCAGAATAGGATTTAGTGGAGATGGCATGGATTGATATTGGAAAAAAAATCATATGACATCGCTTGACAGCGTGTTAACTCCACGGCTGCTCGTGAAAAATGATCAAGTTCAGTATATTTCGGATAGCGCCGTGTACGGAGACTAGCATTAAAAAGTAGTATAGCAGCAGGGTACTTGTGGTTTCGTCACAATTACGTAGATTGTAAGTATCTCCATGAACGGAGGGCCTTACACCAAGCACATCAAAGGAGGGACTGTTCGGAAGATTGCTTCCGTTGAAGGAGACTAGATTTTAATTTTTATTTACACTTGTTAAATGAAATAAATAAAAATAATTGAAGTTTGTGATCACATAAACTCACAATACAAGCACGCCGGACCGGCCGGCGAACTCAGTTGATGATGGTGGATGACACAAGAGCCACAAACTCACCCGAAGTCAGTCAAACGGCACGCGATAATTCACGAATGCAGAGTTTCGGTGCGGCCGAAGGTTCGGCAGATTTTCTGCCGAAACCGAAACTGATGCCGAAACTAGATTTTTTTACCGAACCTTGCCGAAACCGAAACCGAACCTTCGGTCGGTCACTAGAAATAACACAAAACTGCGCTATACAAATGTCGTGTTATAATAATAATATATTATTTTTATATTATCTAACACCTGAGTCCTTTACCACAAATTTTACAAGTGAAGCGAAGATGAGATGTGTCTTTTGAGCAATATGATTGGTCAATTTTTGCACGTCTCTGTTTCACTCTGCTCAACATTGCTTCTATGGAAACGCACCCTTAGATAAGGGCATTTACGACAATTTATTGCAACCAAAGGTTCTACCAAAACCAAATGTATTTTGTATTTTGTAATTTGTATTTTGTATTTGAAAGAAAAAAATGGTTAAAATACTGTATTTTGTATTTTGTATTTCAAATACACGACTTGAAAGTATTTTGTATTTCGTATTTTAAATACATGCGAAAAAGTATTTTGTAATTTGTATTTCAATTACAGCAAAGCATGTATTTTGCCCAGCCCTGCGTGTATCACACAAATCTGACAGGAGATCTCGTCCGTTATCTATCTCGATCCCACAAAAGATATAGAATCTCTCTGCAGGTTCAAAAAAGGAAGTTTCTAATTTTCTCTTATTTAAAAAATCAAAACCAAAATTCCCTCTGAAATCAAGACTTGTGGAAAATGCATTTAATAAGATTAACTCATTGAGGGGGTAGAGCGGCGTTTGGATAAAAAATTTGTGATGTAGCTCGCAGTCCATGTTCCACTGGGAGATTCAAATTAACTGCACCACAAGTGGTAGTATTTTATTTCAAGCTACGTCACGCGTTCAAAATTTCTAACCTTGGCTAACCTTGTTCTGAAATCATAATATTTGTAAATAGGTACTTAAATACCATACCTAATTATTTATAAACCCTAAGTATTGTAAAGGGGCATACATTAATTACGGGAGCAGTTTTTCTTCCAATCTAGACCCCCCCCTTGGTGAGATAAATTTGGGCCACTTCGTATATTCTTTTCAAGTAACGTGAGATTGAGCCCACGTAATTAATGTATGCCCCCTAAGTAAAAGGCCTTATATACCTCCCTGCAATCGGAGACAATCTAGAGCTCTTCCTACTCGCTCGCACATTGGATATTTCACTCGCACACTGACCCGATATCATGGGATCGCCCGCAACGATTTTTAATTTAGGGCAGGTTTGCCTACACGCCCGGTTATCTATGGGGTAATATCGGGGCAGTGATCAGGAGCGCCCTAGATTGCTCCTGATTTTAGGGAGGTGTGTAAGGCCTTTAACATTTTTTTATTTTAAGTAAGGAATTATATAATTTGTACAAAGATTTTTTTTACATTAGCTCCACACAAGGGGCTCTGAGGAAAATAATTTCTCAGGGTCTATGATGCCATCTTTGGGGATGTCATATGGAAGATCTTTTTAATCTCTCATCTGTGGCTGGCCCACAGATTAAAAAGAAGCGGTGGACCAAGCAATTTTTTTTTGCTTTTTTAGTTAGTAACTATTCTGGAAAAACCTTTTATGATATTATCATGTAATTTACATGAATAATAAAATATATTGTCTGTTAAACAGAAAACAATCACTTTATTTTTGTATCGATATTAGACCAGAACTCATCAAGGTAATTTTCATGCGGTTTTTCAAAATACATGGCTGCCGCCATGGTTAAAGACCACCAATCAAAATCAAAAGATTGGTTGAAATGGATGCTTGGTGACCAGACCTGAATAGCCAGGCACTTCTCAATGTTCCTCTTCCCCACTAATAATAAAATAATGATACTTGGCTAATTTGTATAGCGCCTTTTTGTGAAACCCTTCAGTCTTAAAATGTACCCCAATTGGAGATGATGTAGTTCAACTGGCTCCAGAGAGTTGAAAGCAGAATCTTGTGCAGAATTCTCAAAAGTTGTTTTGCAGTGTGATAACATTTCATTAATTGAAAAAACAACATTTCAGGTTATTCGTAATCTAGGAATTTCTTTAAAAAAAATCTAATCAAAATAAACAGACATTTAAGAAGAAGATAACACTCATAAGCTAAATGAAAATATGAAAGAGAACAAGACACAGAAAAATAGAAAAAGATATTGATCACGACACGAACCCAGAACCTTTCGTCTAACCGGGATGTGCGCTTTTACCAATTCAGTCATTGCCACCTTCCGTAAAACCGTCATAATTGATTGAATCAAAGAACTGGTTTGTAACCTAGATAGTGTCTCGGATAAATATATCTGATTTTATTTTATATGCAATCATCGCCTTAGTTTGTATTTGTTCAATAGACCATTAGAAAATTATACAGAAGAGAAAGTTTTCTTTCATTATTTCAATGAAACATTATGATAAGTGTTTGATAGAGCTATTTCCATAAAGGTAAAGGTCTCATTAGTTTAAATAATTCTTACAAGTGACTAACTATCATTTTTAACCCGTTGTTTGCCGGGGTAATTGGGGTTGGTTGTCCACCAATTAGCGTTCGCAAAAAGCGGCATCCATGACACTTCGTGTCCAGCGATTCTGACAGTGTTCTTGAGAAATTTCGTACATAGAAAGGTCAAAATCGGAGACAAAGGAATTTTTCCCGCGCATGCGCAAGAACTGCGCACGTTCCCGCGCTCCGGTAAATCATTAATATAAATTATATGGAGTGACCAGGCGCATTGCAGTTTTCTCTATGGTAAAGGGCGATAATAGAGCAAGCGATTCTGACCGTGTTCTTCATACACTTTCTTTATACATAAGGGTCAAAATCGCATGTAAAGTCTCACGACACGCCGGCGCACGAGCGGCAAATAAGATACTTTATTTTTCATTTAGTGGAGATTGAACAAAAACTAAAAAGATCTATTGGACAAATAAGAAAAAAAAAATACTTTATTTTTCATTTAGTGGAGATTGAACAAAAACTAAAAAGATCTATTGGACAAATAAGAACTAATAAAGGTGATGATATATTGACCGTATAAAAATCTAAATGAATATTTAATTTTTTATAAGAACAACCCTCTTTCTATAACTTTTGAAGGTCATTCCCATCAATGTAATATATTGAAGAAGATAACATTAATAATCTAAACGAAAATGTGTAGTTTGTTGAGGTTGCAATCGTTATCTTTTTCTATTTTTATGTGTCTTGTTCTCTTTCATATTTTCGTTTAGATTATTGGTGTTATCTTCTTCTTCAATGATATATTACACTGATGGAAATAACCTTCAAAAATTATAAAAAGAGAGTTGTTCTTATAAAAAATTGAAAATAATTTGTATTTCGTACATTTATCCAGCAGCCTCGTCATATCATTGGGCGATATGAACTTCTCCCACTGGTGTGTGCCGGGAGGGACTATCCTCAGTACATTCTCCGCAATCAGGATACCACCGAGCCACGCCAGGTTGGTCTTGTTCAGGGTGGTGATGAACACGGAGCCGCCGGGCTTCAGCGTCTTGATGCAGGACTCGATGAAGAGCTCCTTGTCGTTTACGTGCTCCACTATCTCAGAGGCGACAACCCCGTCGAATTGTTCGTGGTTCAAATCGGCAAAGTCCTATAATATGTTTATTATTATTTATTGAATGCCAGATGACAAAAATGGTTCCATGACTGTTGATCTGCCGACAATTGGCCCCCCGGCATACTCATATACAATATGCAGTCAGTTTTGGGAAAATACGGTATATTTAATATAACTAAGTGACCCCGAAGGGATGAGCACAGAGGATGTGCCGCCAAAATAACAAAGTATAAAACATATTTTCATTCAAATGCATCAAGAAATGCAACAAATCTACTTGTGTGTATAGTGTGTATACCAGTGCATAAATACAAAAAAATCGACACTGTATATAAATTTGTTTGATATTCACACAACTTATTATTAATTATATTTTTGAAATCGAACGTTTTAAATTGGTAAATAATGCACTTATTATCATCCAAATTAATCAAATTATATTAATAATCAAATTATAATCCCTTTCCCGGGGGGCCAATTGTCAGCTGGTCAACTGTCGGGTCACCAATAAAAATAGAGGTCAAAAATTATGAATGTGTGGGTACACCATTGGAAGCGACCCAGAGGTTGAAAGAGGGAGAAGTGGATAGACTGCATGGAGGAAGATTGGAGCAGAACGGGAAGGACGGAGGAATGAAAGTGAATGGTGAAGGACCGCAGCTAGTGGAAAACATTTGTGAAGGAGCCCAAATCCCTGTGATGATTATGGTTAAAATTAATTTAAAATATTATAGGGAAGTGTACCCATTTACTGGCTGAGAGGTTCAATACATCTACCATAGGTCACCCCAAGTAGTTCGCTACATTTGGTGACACCTGTTCGTGCAGATGCGTCTGCCCACCAACTGTGCGGTGTTGAGGGAGACCCTTTGATCTCTTCAGATTTTCGACGGACTTTCTCGACCCATCGCCTTGCACCACAGTGGGAGGGATGGATTCACATGTTAGTTACTCCTGGACACATTGACTGACCCCCAGATTCCCACCCACCCCTCATAACTTTTTTTCTCCCCAGAACCCTCTACTTTATTTTCTTAAAAATACCCTCCACACAGCATTCCTAAAGATTTCAAGGAAAATTATTTTCCTTGAAATCTTAACTTGAAGTATAAACCATAATTAGGGTAAAAATAATTAACCTCTATTTTATCGTGAACATATTCCAGGTTAGGAGAGGCCATGTCTAGAGCGTGGTTCCTGGCGCACAAAATCAGCTGCTCACTGGCGTCCAATCCCACCACACTGGCCCCCAGTCTGGTGAGGGGCTGAAATCAAATCATTTGTTTATCTACACACACTTTTAACAGAATAAGGTGTGAAATAAGTTTTTAAGAGGTTACGAAGCACCACACCAAGAGAAGACCGATTTATCTCATTCTCTCGCAGGCTAAATCCTATAGTGTTTGTGTCTTTTTAGTGTCGCTATTTCTCGTTTCATCGAGTTTCAAATCACAACGGTACTTTTTTTTTTTTTTTTAATTGTGTATTACAGACTGTGTGTCCATTTACAATACACATGTGACAAACTATACCTTTATGGATAAATATAATAAAATTTAAATACATACACAATATTATAGTGGGTAATGAGTAGCACTTAAATGCCTCTTGAATTCTTCAAGGCTACTGTTAAATATGATCTCAGTTTTGGAAGTGTTATTTAACAACACCATACCTTGTGTCATGCAATGCCGAGCCAGTATGTCCGTTCTGCTATGTGGGATACATAGAAGATCGTGGTACCGGCCCTGGACGTTTCTGTGAGCAGATCTTCATGATGCATGAATCGCGGGTACTCCCCATGCATTCTCATATACAGGTATCTAAGAAACTTTTTTTGAATCTATTCCAATTTCTCAATGTATTTTTTCTGGTATGGGGCCCATACAGCAGAGGCTTATTCAATTTTAGACCTTATAATGCAGTTATACATAGCCATCATTGCTTCAGGTTTTGAAAACTGTTTGCATGATCTTATGACAAACCCTAGAAACTTATAACATGACTAGCTGATCCGGCGAACTTCGTACCGCCTCAGAATCAAAAACTGTTGTCAACTTATTAGCTGAATTGATCTAAATTGTTTCTCCCTGCGTATACCATACCTTGATCTAAATTGTTTCTCCCTGCGTATCTTTTCCCCTCTCGCGTTCCCTCTCCCTCTCCCCACTCCACTTCTCCCCTTCCCCCGTCCCGCTAACCCCCCTTCCTGAGTTCCTTTCCCCCCTCCACCCTCCCCCGGTTCACAGTTCAATATTATACCCCTTACAATATTGCTGCAGTTCTTTCAAAATAGGAGAATTCGTTCCATACAAAATGTATGGGGAAAATAATTTTCTTCGGAGTGGAACACCCTTTACTTTTAGGGGTATGAAAAATAGATGTTGGTCGATTCTCAGACCTACCAGATAAGCACACAAAATTTCATCAAAATTGGTCCAGCCGTTTCGGAGGAGTATGGTAACAAACACCGTGACACGAGAATTTTATATATTAGATGTTGTCAACTGCAATATATGGTCTGAAAATAGAAGTTGGGATCAAAGACTACCCCTAAGTCCTTAATGGATTTTACTGGTGACAATATATCTTTTTTAATACTATAATCAAATTTGATGGGCTTTGTGTACACGACATTGCTACACATTTTTTTGTATTAAAGAATAATTTATTTTCATCAGCCCATGATGAAATTGAATCTAAATCGATTTGTAATTTAACACAATCTTGTCTGTCACAAATCCTCTTAAGTAATTTCAGATCATCAGCAAAAAGCAGGAAAGTGAAATGTTTGATGCATTCTTGAATGTCATCAATTAAAATTAAAAATAGTAGAGGTCCCAGGTTTGACCCCTGTGGTACTCCAGAGAATGCAGAGAATTCCCTAGACCTGTATCCATCGATACATACACACTGTTTCCTTTCTATTTTATCCGGGCCAAGCGAATGACGTCAGAAACATTGCTCGATGAATTTTAAAGACTATATTTTTTTCACTTTAATGAATGCGGTGTGTAAATGCAATCTGTAAGGCATATATTTTCTTTTGTATTCTGATAGCTGACTACGTTTTCAAAAATAAAGTCCGCGGTATGTACCTTGTACAATATTCGGTAGTGGGATATTTTTGTGTTTGAAAAAATTAACCCCGGTCCGGACGGCTGGAATGCTAATTAGTTTCAGTGTAGACCTTGTAGACTGATAAAAGGTACAACACTAAGAACTATGCGATCTAAACGGAGCAAAACATTGCGTGCACTTTTTCATAAATGGGCCTTGAGCCAATTTTATTTGGTTTCGGGGTTATTATTTTTTTCACAGGGCACGTCTATATATACTACGTCAATGATTTTAATCAATGATGTTATATATATAATAAATAGATGCATAGACAGCGATAAGCCAAAACAAGGAAGGTTAAATTGAACTCAAATTTGTAGTTTTAGTACTCAACTGCCATGCATCGCAAAAGGTAAAATTCATTAAAAAAGCGGCAAAATGCCCTTGATGAGAAAATGTTTCCATTACATGGCAAACACTAGTAAAGGCAAATTATTTATTACTAGAAAAATACAATTATTTCGATTGTTTCCCAAAGATTTTTAGCACACAAAGAATATGAGAAAGCAAACGCAGCATCAATTAAGTATGACAGCCTAGCACAGTAGGTCGTCTCATACAACATTCCGTATTCATCTTAATGTAAGCGAGTAAGCGTATCTTGGCATCTCAGTCACACCCATGATCTAGAATGTAGTATTCGGAAATACGAAAACGCTTCCCTGTCCTATATGTATGTCTTTCATACATACACACATTCTTTGAATGTCTATCTTTATCATGCATGAATAACTTTTGAACCAAGAATTTACTGAAAACACAAGAGTGTTTCTTACTTGCCACATTCTATCTTGAGTTTGTGAGACAATGGTGAGTCAAATTTTATAAAACGTCATTGATTTTAGGAGGTAGTTATTTCGTTAAAACTAAAATCGATTGGTCACTCGGCGGCCTTTATTATTGATGTGAAAGTTTTAAGGTTAGTTCTTTTCTCCTCTTATCATATCATAAAATAGGTTCTTAATTTTGGATTAATTGAAAAATAAATTTTAAAAAAACTAGCCAAAAAAAAACTATCTGACGTTATTAATAGCCTTGCGACTGTTGTACGGCTGAAAATTAAGAACCCGACTACGAATACATCTCTGACGCAGCACCTTATGCAAAACCATCTTCATACTTGAAGTTTATTAAAAAAACTTCTGTTACACCCTGTATAGAACGTCATTACCTGTCGCGGTTACTTTGTACCGGTTTATAAAATGGTCACCAACACTCAAAGTGGGCGAAGACGAACCAAAAGCCGCCCGCAAGGCCTAGCAGCAAAAACCTGCAGAATTTATATTATTACTTTAAAAGATGGCGCGAATAAAAACATCAAACTATCCATTTTTTTAACCAAATCTACTATTATTTTCCATTTCCGAAGAAAGAGAGAGAAGAAACTGAAATACTTCTTCAACTGATAAAATGTGCCTATTAAGTGTGTCCCTATTTTCTGTACATTTACCTAAAAAGCAAACAACTATAATGTTCCATCAACTCCAAAAGTGTTAAATATAAAAATCAATAATTCAATTACCTCTGTTAAAATTCCTCCGCCACATCCAACCTCTAATATTTTTGTTCCAGTCAGAGGTAAAGGTGTGTCTCTTTTTTGTTCCATGTTCATTAGTGTATTAATTAAGCCATCTCGAATAAAAGGCACCCTGAAATAAGAAATTATGTCACACTTTGATAAAGTGACAAAAGCAACAAACTAATAGATATTTATGGTCCTGAAAAATATAACTTCAGGAGTACCAAAATCTGAAGTAATAATACACTGTTTGCTGTATTTATATTAGTGTTGTAGGAAGAAAAATCTTTGGAGTTTATATCAATTATACCTGAGTTTGTTTAGGGAGTGAAGACCTCTCATCGGCCCATCTGTATTCCACCATTGATGTTTTAATTTCTCATGTAACAGAACATCGTCGTGGTCAACAGTAGACCTGGTTGACTTATCTCTATCCTGAATCGGTTCACTTGAATGCGTTTTATCTTGACTGGGAGTTACATTGGTGGCCATACATCTCACAGGTAGCTTTCGTCTAAGAAGCGTGACGTTACGGCACAACATCTTAATGAATTTCTAAAATCAATTTATGTAAGGAATATAACAAAGCACAATATGATAAACTCGCTTCACTGCATAGTGCAGTATGCAGTACATAATAATAAAACTAGGTACGCAACTGTCTGACTATTTTTACCCGAAGATCGAAGATAACAAAAATATTATGATCCAGAGGTTATGTCCCAAATCCGTGGAAAACTTTTTCATTTCATAATATCAAATGGTGTGTAAACTCTTCAATTTATATTACATATAAATAATATTAAAGAAACATTTTTGTTTTTGTGCAGGAACGGAATACAAAATTTTCCGGCTGAACTTCAAATTTCGTAATTTTATTTTATTTACATAAAATAGTTTATGGCTACAAAATCATATTTTTATCAACCTTCTGATTCTGAGCAGCATAAATAAACCAGTCATCTGAGCAGTTCTTTCGTTGACCTTCCATACACGGTATCTGCAGTTTGGATAGATCGGATATTGTGTATAATGTAGAATCTAGATTCTAGATCATTGTTTTTCTCATGAATGCCATTTGGTCTGGTTCTATGTTAAATTTAATTAGTTATTTTTTAACCCTTTTGCAAAAACAAAAATTGTCCTAAAATCTAGATATATAATCTTTCCGGTGTGTTAATTAGAAATCAACATTTTTGTTTCTAAATATTAAAATTTTGATATTAAAAACGTAAATTTTGCTTTAAAATACGTACATGCAAATATTCGAATTAAAGTACAAAACAAAATTAATTTAACATTTTAAATACAGATTCCTTTTCTTAAGAAAAATTGTAATAAAACTGTCACTTCGCTTTTTATCACATTCATCCAATTTAAAAAAAAATTAAACGTTTATATTTACGTCACAAATTGGCGCGAAATAAATCCATCACTTACGATTGGGTTTGTAAAATATGTGAACAATTTTGCTCGTATATTCAGGCAATAAAAAGTTTTACGAGTCACGAGTATTTCTTTCGCTTTCTGACATAAAATAAATCACAAAAAATGTTCGCATAGAGATTCTAACTTTTAACAATTTGGGCCTCCTGCGATCAGACGGGTTAAATTAAGTTTATAATATGTTTCATGATATTTTTTTAAGTACTGCTTTTTCGTGTATTCTAGGCAGGGCCCGATTAAACATAGGCATAGCCCCCTTGGCAATGCACGTCTCGGGGTCCATAGGGGCCCCTAGCCAATGCGTGCCTCCTAGGCAGTGGCTTACCCGTCTCGGGGTCCCTTTACCCTAGGGTCCCCTACCCGATGCTAGAAAATGAATTAATGATGCGGGAGAATTAATGAAAAACTTTGAACGTGGACCAGCGAATTTTATTTTCGATTTTTATGGAAAATTTTCGTCGTTCATGAAAAAAATAGAAGGAGGCCCTTCATAATACACTCCCTACGTGGTATCATAGTGGCCGGATTAAACATTTCGCAGCCCCTTTACCATAGGGGTTCCTACCCGCTGCAGGACCCCTAGGCAGTTGCCTACACTGCCTTATGGATAATACGGCCCTACAGATTCAAGAGCCGGTAAGCCGGTATATCAGTTGCTTTAATGGTAAGCCCACACTGCGGCCAACGTTCCAACTTCAAACGTTTGGACGATCGTGTGGAGGGGTGTTCGTGCGTTGGAAGTTCGAGTTGGAAGGTTGGAGTTCGAGTTGGCCCGGGATCGCCTTCGAGGCGATCCCGACGGCCAACTCACACGAACCAGCGTGCCGCATTTTATTAAAATGACGATATTATTACGGAGAGTGGTATAACAATTGTTTGAAAACATGTCGTGTATACAAGTATATGATTATACGTACGTAATAATTATAGGCAATTGAAAAAGATACAGCGTAGCTACAGCTGTTCCATGTCCGCCATTTTGGAGTACGGAATTCGGGGTTGGAGGGTTGGCCGCAGCGACCACACGATCGGCCAACCTTCCAACTCCGAACTAAGTTCGGAGTTGGAAGGTTGGCTTCAGTCTGGACGTAGCATAATGCTACGATATTTACCTCAGAGTAATTTCTGATGCCTCATCCGCACGTTTGGCAAACCTCAACAAACCTTCACAAACGCAAACGTGCGGATAGGGTGTTTGGCTTGGTTTGCGTAAGTTTGCAAGCGTTTGTTGCCGATTTGCCGAGTGTCGGTTTTTCGTCACAAATCAAAGGGAATTTGCCGCAAGCGTTTGCAACGCATCCACACGTTTGTGAGCACTCAGTCTCGTCTGTGCAGTGGTGGCTAACGGACGTGAGTTGCGGTTAGTATATTCATGCGTGAGTTGTACTTCAAAATGAGTGACTGGTCAAATGAGGACGTTTACGATGCCGGGAATTCTATCAGGGAGAGCCATGCATTTGGGACCCAAGCCATAGAGAGCATAAGGATAATAAGAAGGTTACCGATGCATGGAGTCGCGTTAGTAACTTTTTGAAGAAACTAGTAAAGGAGCTGAAAGCCAAGAAGGAAATTTTTATATTCAGAAAACATCTAAAAAAGAAAGAAGAACGTATTCGTTTCTTCCACTTATTTTCTTGTATTTATAATAAAAATAACTTAAGGCGATCCTATATAGTCCAAGCAAAAATCGAAGAATTTACGCCCTTTTGTGGGAGGAGTTTAAAAATACTCGAGAAAAAAGCCTTTGGAAAGGTTGGAAAAGGTATTTGAGATTTTTTTTTACAGGTTGATTTCGTAAAGGCCTGTAAAAACATTAACTCATTTTTTTCGCATTTTTTAATTGTATTAAAACAGAATTTTAAAATTGATTTCACGGAACAAAGCGACGCGGAGCCTAACGTTTAGGGGCGAACAGATAAAAAAAAAACGGGCGTGACTAGTTATCTAGCCCTTCGGTGGACGGCATAGAGTTCACTTTGAAAATCCAAATTCGTCTACTGCCGGCCGTATTGTAAAATAACAACGCGAAAATGCATATTTTATTTTATTTTGTGAACTTCGGGCGTAAATATCAATTTTTTTAGCGATTATTATAAAAGAAACTGAATTTGCTACATTAAACAATAAAACCTTTAAATTTTATTTTTTTATAGGCTTATTAAAAGACTTAAAAAAAACTGACCAATATTTTTTAGGGCCAAGATATGTTCTACACGCAGTATTTAATAGAAGCTTCTATAATACTTTTAAGCAATCCAATTTTCAAAACAAAAACATACAATTTTGTATGATTTTGCATTATTTACAATAGCTTCATCTTAAGCCAAATGTTATGGCCGATGCAACAACCTCGACGTCCGTCATGCTTGCCTCTTCAGAACAAACTAATGCACTCGCAAGCGTGTGGATGGCCACGTTTGAATTCCGAAATCAAGCCAAACGTTTGTAGAGATTTGGAGTTTGCGGCAAGTGGCAAACGTGCGGATGAGGCATGAGATATACACGTTCATTAGGAGATAAGCCTAGTGATACCATTACTAAAAATACCAATACACCGGCTCAATCTCGTGTGCAAAGTAAAAAATCTATGGTGGAATTATTGACAACTGGCAATACAATAATAGCGCTGCGCCGAAATGTTCGGGAGATTTGTCAAAACATTAATTTATCGGGTTTAATATGATTTTCTCGTAATTTTATACTTTTAACATAAATTCTGCAGGTTTGTTTTCACACAATTCCGTTTATTTTATGTTGTGTTTTATTGTTGATCGTTTACAGCGAGCCCAGGGCGCCCTGTAGCTATTAATATGCATGTGACTTTCTTCACACACCGAAAATTAGAATAATCGTAAATAAATTGATTCGATTACTAAACTTCAGTGAATATTTTTTATTGTGATCTTTGAAATTGCTTTTGGATAACCCAATGTAACCGTCTAGTCGTAAATGATTATTTTCCTTTATCAATTATATTGTGTGGTTACCGACTATTGATGTGCACCATTGACTTTTCAATTGGCTTTAAATTCTATTACTAGTTGTACTTATTCAAACTGCTTCAAATCAGATCAGTTGGTCGTAAACTATATCAGTTTTCAAATCGCTGTCCAGAAAATCAAACAGCATAATTTGTATCTGTTATAGCAAATTAACCCTTTTGAAATAACCTTTTGCTTAGCCAAAATAAGGTACAGTCCATATATTCTCCAATTCTCACTACCCCTGCCTCGAAGCTTCCTAGAGCATCCTCTCCTTCCTTTCCAATAAGACCCCACACAGCATCCCCAAAGATGACATAGGCCCTGAGAGAAATTATTTTCGTACTGCCACAATATTTTTCCACTCTTGATCCTTCCTGGTGCTTCCAGAACTTTGTGTTCTAGCTGTATAAAATGTGTGCTTGTCTGTTCAATATCAGAGGCTCAAAATATTTCTTTTTTTGCAATAAAATTCAAATAAATGGAATATTTCTGAATATATCCGAAAACTAAAAACTGTTTTGGAAAGGTGATGAAATACGCTTTCAAATTTTATAATTAGAAATAAACGTAAAATTTTTGAAATCTAAAAATTTTGCCTGCAAACATAAAAAAGTTTTAAAAATGGCTCACCTTACGTTCTTTCTAACTAAAATTACTGATATTGGTTACTGCTGGTGTTCAAGAGGTTAAGAAGGAAGAAGCGCAACAAGTCATAATACTCAAAAAAATTGATAAAGAGCCGTTCTCATTGAGAGAGTAGTTTAGTCGAGTAGTGAGTATATTAGTAACTAAACGCATTCGAACACCACAATTTTAGTAGAGTAGTTTAGTCAGCTCTTTAGTAGAGTCAATCCATTTCGTTCCATTTTTTCGGACGAGTAGCGGGCCCCACCACACGTCCCTGCGCACTGACATGCGCGAACCCCCTCGTTATAGCAGAGTTCATTACTAAACGCGTAGAAATGTTGTGCCATTGTAGCGAAGATGCTACTCTAAAATTCTTTATTAATGCTACTATTAATCTCTTTTCGTGTTCATAGTTTACTTATTTTCATCTCACTAATTTATTCTTCCACCTCTTCTAAAATAAGCATTACAATCAGCTTAATTAGCGAATTTACTTTGTTGCGAGGCAGCCCGTTATCTTGCGGGTCACTAATGAACGTAATGCAAACGCTTTTCGGCAAGTCAAGTAAACTACTACTACTAAACTACTCGACTAAACTACTCTCCCAATGCGAACAAGTCATAAGCACCAAGAAAATAAATAGGTGTAACACTTAAAATTTTATTATACAGTGTTTTGCATAATATCTAATAGTCTTTTGGTAATGTACCTTCTATGGACGTATTGGTATTGACGTTTTATTGAATTATCGTCAACATCCAGTATTAATCTCTAAGGCAATAGGTATAACAGGCATGCAGCTAAATTTATATAACTTTTTTTGTCTAGATAAGTGGCAGCCATGTTTACGGGCAACGACACAGTGGACTACCCCACGCAATGGGCGCTCAACCCGGTGGCGTACCAGAACATGGACAACGACCAGGTGGATTGGGCCACCCTGGCGCAGCAGTGGATCCAGATGAAGGAGACAGTGCCCCCCTCCTCGCAACAGACCCCTGTGCCCCCGCCCCCTCCACCCATCATATCAGGTAAGACACTGCCCTTTTTTTTCTATTTTAAAAAGAAAGACAGCATTCCCAGATTACAAATAACCTGAAAATATTGTAACTGGAAGATTATCCTTGTACCCCGTGGTCGAGGGGGAAGCTTCTCGAATAGCGATTCAAAGTTCGCGGGTTCAAATCCCGGCATGCACAAATAAATTACATTTGATTGATTTTTGTTATTTCACAATTTAATCATTTAAAAATAATATAATGTGTATTGAAGAGTGGAAGATGCTCTCAGTATCGTCAAGGTGTCACAGTACGTCACCATTCAGAATTGAAATGTTGCTTGAAATGGCTTTAGCCATGTTTGGTGACTAGATCTGAATAGTTCCCCACCTTCGTCTTCTCATCTTCTTTTCCTCCCACTGCCTTCAGCCTCACAACATACCCCGATTGGGGATGCCGTAGTCTCACTGGCTCTAATAAAAACTGCAATGGAGGAGGGGTGTAGGGAGTATGGTGAACCCATCGCTTAGGGGGTGAAAATACGAACTGTAAATATCCATCCAAAACCAAGGTGTGAGCTACCGTGCGCAAGCTGAATGATACTGGGGAACATTGTCACTAACGGAGCTTCTGAAATAAAAGGTCGCATCTCGGAGTAATTAGACCTTTCCCCAGCACCCGGGACTCTTCTGGGGTGGACCTTTTATTTCCTTACCGATAATAGTGGGACCAAAAATAAATCATTCAAACAAAACTAACATCTATGAGGGGTTTTTGGGGAACCTGGGAGGAGTGAAGAGGAGAGCCGAGGCCACCTCGGTGGACTCTTTCTTTCAGGGAACCCAAATATATAAGACACTCTTTCCTTCAGGGAACCCAATTACAGAAGACATCCCAATGGGCCCAACCCTTTCTGCTACCCACTACCTACTACCACTATGTATGTGAAAACAGAGACCCTCACGGAACCTGGAAACAAACTCTAAGGAATGAGGTGAAATGGGAGATAGCAAAATGTACCCATGGCCGGAGTGCTTACGGGAACTATTCGTGTACCTTATTTGCTTTAATAAATAAATACTTGCCATAGGAATTAGCCCACAAAGCCTGATTGGAAACCCGAAGCAGCCACTAACTTATCATTACATACATATTTATTTGGCATGTTCGGAATGAACCATCTACCGGTCAGAAGGGATGTGCACATTGTATCACAGTCCTTCAGACTGATTCGTGGATGGTTCGAAAACTTGACTATCATGGAGAGCATTAGTTTCTATATTCCCGATGATTATCTCCGTCACCGACAGCATAAACTGTTTTATCTCCCGGTTTGCAGAACTAACTTGCTAATGGTCAAGCCAATGTGGAGAGCTATCTTGTTAAATAGAATCACTTTGAATATTGATATGTTTAACGTAAGTGAAGCAGAATTTAGCAGGCAAGCTTTGTTGCTGTTAGTTTGTTTAAATCTGCTTATATACGTTTATTCCTTGCTGATCGGCATGTTTTGGATTTTGCAAGATTGATACGCTCTTAATGGTTGCTTGTCGTAGGTTTTGAGTTTAAAATCGATTTAAAATATACATTTTGTAATGCTTTTAAAATTAATACATTGAATTGTATTGAAATATTTATTATTACACAATGTTTGTCTTATGTAGGTAGGTACATATAAGAATGTAGGTCAAGTTAATAATCTGATTAGAATTAAATAGGAGATTGTCGATGATGTTAGTTTTCTATTATCTTAATAATTTCTTCTAACACAGCAAACTTATTTTGTGGCACCATTATGATTGAAATTAATAAATTACTTGGTTTTTACCACTTTTATTGTTTATAAAACCGACATGTTTCGTCAGCAAAGCTGACTTCTTCAGGGTTTTGACAGAACTAATTTTTTTCTCTATTACCTATATATATGTCTATATTTAAAATTAGTTCTGTCAAAACCCTGAAGAAGTCAGCTTTGCTGACGAAACATGTCGGTTTTATAAACAATAAAAGTGGTAAAAACCAAGTAATTTATTAATTTCAATCTTAATAATTTTTTTGTACATCAATTCAATGTGCGGAGGACTATAGCATGGGTATTGCGAGGCCGCTGAAAGTACCTGGGGGAAAGAAATGGACCTGGCTATTTAGATCTGATCACCAAACACAGCCGTTTCAAGCTACCTTTTGATTCTAAATGGTTTTCTTTAATCAGCTCGATACTGTATCTACTTTTCTTTCTTCTTGGTGTACCCTATCAGGTCCCCCTGACATTGGCGATCACTCTGGAAAATGTCTCTTCACAGCCAAGACATTAGCATTAGTATCTACTACTCTTTACAAATGTTGGGTGTGTGTTTAGAGTGTTTTCCGGCTGTGAAATTCAGTGGAAACCATTGGGAAATGACCACTTTATTCAGTTTTAAGGTTCTCCTGAAGAGTTTGCATAAATTTATGTGGCGACACATCATTATTATCTTCGCCATCAAAAGAACATACGAGAAACATCTCCTAATATTCGCGCCCATCGGCAAACCTACTTGCCTAGGTACCTTCGTACCTATACTGGCCGCGATGTACTTTCTCGCCTCCCGTGCCAGCCCGACGATAATAATATCGCCCCGCCTAGAAAGGTCTCGAGACAGCACCGTACAATATCTGTACGGCGCCGAATATTCTCGTCAGCTGCCGAAGTGGCTCGTATTACCTACCGCGAGGTAGTTACTCTACCGCGGCTATATAAGCAGCCGATCGCTCGCCCGCTGCAGTTCAGTCTCACATTAATCGTCGGTCAACATGTAATAAGTGCTCCTGCGTGGTATCGCTACGCTCCAGGGCAGCTTCCTCGAGGTCCATCACCACGTCTCAGCTACAAGGCCCATCGTGTCTTCAGCTCCTGAGATCAGCTTCATCCCGCGACTTTCAAGGCTTGCGTCACCTTCAGTCCAGGGATCAGCTCACCACTTCATGGCACCCCGAAGCTTCACCGTGCTTCGCTGCCATGGAAACACGCTCCGCCTCGCCAGGACTACCTGCTGGTGGCTCAGCTCACCGAGCCACACACCGTTCATCTCCGCGATTCAAAGCGTCGAGCAACGGCCTGGAAGATAGGTCATCTCCACCGCCATGGTGTCGAGCAACTCGCTGACCTTCACCGCACCATCTCCACCTCCGTACGCCTGCAGCATCATCTACGGCACTCCTCATTACATCTTGTTACCGCCCACCGACCATCTGCTACGTAGCCCAATAAATGACTGACTCACCACTTCGACATGACGACTTTCATTTCTGTCTCCCGCTCCCTCATTTAGATATGCAGTTTGATATGGTAGCTAAGCCAACGATATTTATTAGTTTACATTACAGTGAAACCCTCTTAAGAAGTGTGGTTTTTTCAGTCCATTTGCGCAAAATTGGCTCAATTTATCCCACTTTTTTTTTCCGCTTAAGAGTTTTTTTTCCGATCTTTTGGAAAACTTCTTGAGAGGATTTTTCACTGGGATTAAATATGAAATAACACTTTGTTAGGTACACCTACCCGAGGTGCCTACCTTCTGCCGACAAACTAGCTCAGAATGGTCAGCAGAGCGGAGGAGACTGTCATCACCTGGGTGGTAGGATCTCTGAGGCGTTTGTGTGGCATCCCTGAAATAAGCTCAAATCCTACGGGCTGGGGGAGACAGTGAAACAAGTTGGCTATGGTAAATATCAGGTGTATTGGGTAGAATTCTTTCATAAACAACAATGATACATAATGCAGGCAAAGTTAGTACAGGGTAGCATCAATAATCCTATCTAATTCGGGTGAATTTGGCCCTAAAATCTCTCTGGGGGCGGTCATTTATCTACGCGTTGAATTTAAAAGGAACACACGCAATAAAGAGGAATTAAATGGCTCAGGTTACTCACTGCAGCAGGTTGGTGGCTTGGAGATTGGTGAGGTGAAAGGAATTTAGCAGTACTTGGCATTCCCGCCAGTCACTATGGACGGGCACCGTCATGGCGGTCTTCTGGAATATTCCGGAACCGATCGGAATGGTTCACGCTACACGGGCACTCGCAGCGCTGTCTGGGGAAGAATGGCCGCCGGCGGCTGGCGTTCAACCGCCGTCAGCGCGCGGCGCGCTAGCGGAGAGAAAGCGAAACTGTGTGTCTCTACAGGGGAGTAGCCTAGTGATTTGCAGGGGTGGCGTCTTTGTGTATCATAACAACTTATTACATCGAATTCTTATTATTTGCGCACTCCGAGAATCAAACCTGCAACCTCTGGATTTATAGTCGATGGATGTTAACCGCTCAACTACAGAGGACGATGTTAATATCATTTAATTATTCTCATAATAGTATGTTGTAATCTGAAGACAGAATGAGGTTGTCTTCTACAACGAAATTTGAAGTTAATTTTACAAATGTATCGTATTAATTATTAAGAGCGTGCTGAGGGCACGAATTTTGAAATTGTTGGAAAATATCGAATACTACTGATAGACGACCTCCGTAGTCCAGTGGGTACGACTCTTGACTCACAATCCGGAGGTCGCGGGTTCAAACCCGGCATGCGCAAATAAATTTTATTTGATTAATTTGTGTTATTTCACAATTAATTCATTTAAAATAATATATAGTATATTTGCGGCATGTTCCAGAGTGGAAGATACTCTCAGTATCGCCCTGGTGATATGACCACCATTCAGAATTGAAACGTTGCTTGAAAATGGCTTTAGCCGTGTTTGGTGACCAGATCTGAATAGCCAGGTACTTCCCAACCTTCCTCTTCCCCACCTCCTTCCCCTCCCCACTACCTTCAGCCTCACAACATACCCCAATTGGGGATGCCATAGTCGTAATTTCATCTTGTATGTAGAATAGCTACTACCCGTGGTCCTACCCTACCAACTTTCTCTTGAGCATGCACGGTATGAACCATCTAGGGTCAGAAGGGATATGTGGATAGACTGATTCGTGGATGGTTCGAAAATTCGACAATCATGGAGAGCATTAGTGTCTATGTTCCCGATGGTTATCTCTGTCACCGATGACATAGACTATTTTATTTCCCGGCTTGCAGAACTAACTTGCCAATGGTCATGCCAGTTGGGAGAGCTGTCTTGTTATTAAGTAGAATCACTTCGAGTATTGATATGTTTAACATCGATGAAACACAATTTAAACGGCAAGCTTTGTTGCTGTCAATTTAAATCTGCTTATCTTAAATATTTTCTCTCTTAAAATACTTTGAAATGTTTATTTTGTAATGTTTTTAAAATGAATAAAAAACTAAATTTAATATCTTTATTAACTCTTCATTTAATACAATACATATTCATCAAAATAAAAAAATTAGCAGACAACCTCATTCTCTGATTTATGAAATGTTCTACATAACCTAAAATCTGTCTATTCCTTCATCAGGGCTGGAAGGTGGAGAGGCCCCCATGGAGATGGAGGGCGGAGATCCTGAAGCACCGGCGCCCCCCTCCATTAACCCCCAGCAGTGGAACAACTCTATGCCCGATCCAAACTGGAACAACTCTTGGAACCAATGGAGTAAGAACCTACAATATTGCTTTCAATTTAAAAGTAAAGGCGTAATCCTGATAGCTATGTTGTAATCTTTCCCTCATCATAAACAATCCATGTAATAAAAGAAAGTATACAATGTTATCTTTCTCTCATCATAAACGATCCATGTTATAAAAAAAAGGATACAATGTAATCTTTCCTTCATCATAGACGATCCATGTAATAAAAGAAAGGGTACAATGTAATCTTTCCCTCATCATAAACGATCCACGTAATAAAAGAAAGGATACAATGTAATCTTTCCCCCATCATAAACGATCCATGTTATAAAAGAAAGGATACAATGTAATCTTTCCCTCATCATAGACGATCCATGTAATAAAAGAAAGGGTACAATGTAATCTTTCCCTCATCATAAACGATCCATGTAATAAAAGAAAGGATACAATGTAATCTTTCCCTCATCTTAAACGATCCATTAATAAAATGGATCGTTTAAGATGAGGGAATCAAACTGATTGATCAGTTTTGTAAGATTTTTGTAACAGAAATATTGTAAAGTAAAAAAACTGAATAAACATACTTTAAAAAAAAAAAAAAAGAAAAGATACAAGCATAGATAATAGAAACAAGGGAGGAGGGCCATGAACCATTATTTGCAAAGTTTGGTGGCGGGTTCATGGGGTTAGGTTTGCCAGTTCTGGCGGCGGATTTATTTACCCACCAGCTGCGTGGCGGGTTGGATCGCAGGATGCTGGCTGAGGAAGGCCCATTGACCTCTCCAGTCAAACTCTCTCGACCCAACACCTTGCATGACCAGTGGGAGGTAAGGATTCGTAAATCTCTGGCCACACTGATTCCTAACCACACCTCATACCTTCTCAGAACGTCCTTTCCTTCTTTCCTCAAAATGACCCACCACCACCGCATCCAACAGCTTTCCTAAAGATGACGGAATTTTCCTCAGGGCCTATGTCATCTTTCCTTTTTACAGTCTGCAACATTATAAATAACAAAATGTGGAAATACTCCCATCACATTTGATGACCATCAATAATTCTTACCGATTCTCAGCCCATTACAGCAGCTATTGGCAAAAATGTGATCAACAGCAAGACCATTATTCGAGACGCCAAAACCTAAATAATATTTACCTACTACCAAACTGCTAAATAATAACTCAAAAATTAATCACGATAACTGCTAAATAATATTTTCTTATTTGTTCAGGAATTCAGTTCATCTTTCACATGGGTAATATTACATCTGACTCATGTCTAAGACTCATTATTTGTTTAAAGACTATTGCATCTATTATGTATCGCAAATGGTATGGGTTTTATTGTTTAATTTATTCTTAGGTGGTTGGGGCTGGCCGCAAAACTCCATCCCTGGAAGTAAACCCGCCCTAATGCCTACCCCCGAGGCCCCGTATTCTGGATATTCTACGGGAGATAACAACTTTCAGGGGTAAGTTATATACACCGATAGCAGGCGCGGTCCCTCTTAAGAAGTTACCTTTTAAGAAGTTTCGTGGCTTAAGAATTTTGGTTTTTTTGGTCCCTTGGCCTAAAATTGAACCAATTTTTCCCACATGTAAGGTTTTCCCGCTTAAGAAGTTTATTTTTTCTGGTCCCTTGGACAACTTCTTAAAAGGGTTTCACTGTATATTAGTAGCATCGATGACATGTTGTGGAAGTTTGTTCCATGCTTCCACTACTCTATTTGCAAGGAAGTGGTTCCTAGATTTTGATGCAAAAGGTGTTTTGTTAATTTTTTAATAATTTTACAAAATGGAGTCTTGTCGCGAGCAACCACATGACACTTTAACTTTAAACTAAAAATGAAAATTTTTGTAAACATTGATACCGGTGTTTATTTGTTTTTACGAAATACTTTTCATTTTAAGCATATTTGCATGTATGCGCTATGATCCACCGCTTAGTGGCAGTTTAGTGAGAGAGTAGTATATTTTACTTACGTAACTCTTCTCCCTAGATACACATCTGCCACCCCCATCCAGACTGGCTACTGGACCTCCGAGGAGGGCTCTGGCGAGCCGCGCTCCCGCTCCTCCCGTCGCCACTCCCCATCTTCCTCCCGCCATGTGTCCTCCAACTCCCGGCGCCCCCAGCGCCTCCCGCTGCACCCGCACCCCGTACCCCCTCCTCCTCCCATTTTAACAGAAGACACCACGCAGACAATTGATGCGGCCAAGAGAAGACAGCTACCCGGGTGGATCAGAGAAGGTAACCCAATTTATTTGAAGACTTTAATTAAGGCTAAACATCACATACGTTATAATCTACGCATTCACAGATGGCGCCAATCAAATTACTTAAGGTTTTTAATGCTTTTTGCCCGTTTTGCTTTAGAATATTAAGGTAAATAATTGTTTGCGCCTGTACACATTTAATATGAATATAAATAAATAACTTTGTCCATACACAAACCCAAATCTTTCAAGGAAGGCTGAAATATACAATATTGGATTGAGTCACTGATACAAAATTGAATTTTTCAGCCTTTTTTGATAGATTTGGGTTTGTTTATGGACAAAACTATTTATTTATATTAAATATGTAAGGGCGCAAACAATTAATTTACCTTAATATTTTAAAGCGTAACTTGCAAAAAGTATTAAAAACCTAAAATAATTTAATTGGCGCCATCTGTGAATGCGTAGATTATAACATCGTGATGTTCAACCTTAACTAACCAATACGCCGTTTTACACAGGTAAAGAGAATAGACCACCACAAGACCGTCAAGCACACACTCCTCGCTTCATTCACTTTCACGCATTCTCAGTTTTTTATGCTTATAACTTGAGAGTGATTCGACTAATTTTCAAGGCAGCTGCTGGGTGGATCAAAGAATCTTGTATTTGAGCATGTTTGGAACCATTTTGAATAAACATTTTTTTTAAATTTCAAACAAAAAGAAGGAATGATAGATAATATCGTCTGTTAATATTTGTAGGGTTTGTTTTTTTCAAATAATAAACACTCCACGAGATTGAACTACAGTTTGTCAAATAAGAGTAGAAAATATATGAGGGCGCCACTGTTGATCAAATGGCAATACTCAACACATAACTCATGGTGTTAAAGTAAAGCCGTGTAACCTATAATTTTATAAAAAATTAAAAAGGCATAATAGTGGAAAAAATATTTTTTCATTGCAGTATCAAAATTTTTTTTCATTGCAGTATCAAACCGCCGATCTCAAAATTAGAATTGCATATAGGTATATTATTATTATACCTTTGAAATTTTCTCTTAACATAATGAAGAATAACTATAATGTAATAAAATATAAAGCACAGTTTAGAAATTGCTGATATTTATTTAATACTAGATAAAGTACCTAGCGTTGCCTGGGCTTTAGATCATGTCTCTAATTTTAGATCTGAATATATTTAACTCATTCAGATCTAAAAGTAGTATAACTAAACTCACCATTAGTTATTCTTCCTTTCTATCTATTGTTAAATTCAAATTTATGTTAAATTAAATTAAAGCAAATCGCTTTATAAATCACCTTTTTTATCAAATTTATGTCATGAAGAAAAAATGTTTTTTTTTTAAATGTTGTTTACTGTGTTCTATGCATTCAGTGTCATTGCACTTCAAAAAAATATTTGACAGTTGAATTGGTGTTGCCAGTCTACAAATTTAATAGTTCCAGTTTTTATATTTTCTACTCTTTTTTGACAGACTGAGTTTTTTATTCACAATTTTAGGTTAACATGACAGGACACTTTAAATGCTCTTCAAATTACTCTTGGGAGCCCGGTTCCCCATTCAAGAGAAAGAAAGTCGAATAAGCGTTGTTTGTTATTCAATTATTTTACAGAAAAAGAGAGAAGAATCTCAGGGATCCTGCTCTTTTACTAAAAAATCAACACACCTACACATTATAAAAGTATTTACAAGAAAAGACATTTGGATGTGAAACAGCACCCTGTTTTACTGTCCCATAGTCTGTCGGCACATCTTAGCGAAGGCTCGAACCTTTTGAGAAGGTAGAGGGCATTAATTATACAATAATAATTTAGAAATAAATTCATCGTCTATGTAAATTCAATACCGTATATGAGCTAATATTTCCAAAATACGTTTTTTGGCTCTTTCAGTTGAACAGCACAAGCCACATTGATTGTTGCTTTAAAATTGATCCATTAGACTGCTTGTACTTGGTTAAATTCAATACCGTGAATGACCCATCCCCAATACATAAGCAAGCAAGAGCGCATATATCCCAAGACAGTTTTTTGTCCCTCCCGAATATTTTTACATATGGCTCTTCCATGCCATTGGCCTTACACGTACTTACCATTGTTTTTAAATAAATATGACCAACGAATCTCTAAAAAGAACATACCAGTAATTTCTTAATACTGATGCAAAATTTTCTTAATGCGCCATCTCTTTCTATTTTCATAATAACTTACTTGTTTTTGTAAATTGTTCCATCTTACCAGATGTGTTTGAACTATATTTATAAAAAGTAGCATAATCTACCATATTACGTATGCAATTTCCCAGAATAACTAGTTATATTCAGGGAAATGATTTTTTTAATAGTATCCTTAAAGATACGCCGGCGAACAAAAGGTTAATAGTCAGCTAAAATCTTTCGGATCGCAATTTGAAGAATTTTTACGTAACTGGGAATTTTGTAATAATTATTTTTACAGGAAAGACAAGTGAGATGAATAAAGTTTATAATATATTTGTCTAATAAAATCTTAATGTTTTTATTTTTTTCATTATCAGTAATTTAGTAACAGCAGTAACCAATATCAGTAATGTTAGTTAGAAAAAACGTAAGGTGACCATTTTTAAAACTTTTTTATGTTTGCATGCAAAATTTTTATACTTTAAAATTAGTTTTTTTTTTATTTATAAAATTTTACATCGTATTTTAACACCTTTAAAAAACGGTTTTCGGATATATTGACAGCGGAAATATTTTGACTCTGACAAAAAATGGTCGAGGCCGGAGTGGTTAATGAGTAAATGGTTTTATTGATTTTTTTTCTTTCAGGTCTTGAAAAAATGGAGCGTGAGAAGCAGAAGCAGCTAGACAAGGAAAGAGAGCAGAAAGAACGAGAAGAATATCTTCGGTTGAAGAGGTTGGAAGAGGAACGCATGCTCAAGGAGCAACCTGATGATGGAGTTCCTCGACTTCCTGCCAAGAGCAAATTTGTAAGACTGTTCCGGTCTTTTATAAAAATATATTTATCCACAAAATGAACTTATCAAAATCCTTCAATTTTTAATTAGTGTTTTGTAAATGAGATTAGATTTTAAAAAATAATATTAGATTTCCTTATGGTGGAATATTTCTTTCTGAGCGCCTTCTGTTCTTAGACTTTTTTGTGTTAGTTAATGAATATAATAAACAGTATAAATCAACAGGAGACAGACAGTGAAGGATCTGATTCAGAAGAAAAGATAGAAAAGGAAGCGGAGAAGATCGACATAGAAATCAAGCAAGAACCGCCGCCAATGCTGCTCAAGTCTCCGGAAGAAATGATGCAAGAAGTTGTGAGTACATATTTCATGTTTTTTTAAGTGAAACTACTTTAGCCCCGTAAGTGATTTGAAATTCGGGTGAAACGGAAATGCATCACCAAAATTTATTATTTGGCGGGTCCTCGGTTCTAATATAATCCGATAGCGCAGCGGGTTAGGCGCTTGACAAGTGTCAGCGGCCAGAGAGATAGACATCCAGCCAAAGTATGTTTGAATCCTACGAAATTCAAAAAAAAAAAAAATTTATTGTGAAATCAGTATCCAATCTTCAAACCACTTTAAAATAAACAGGCAAAAGAAAAGAAAGCGACATCTAGCGACTTTCTAGTTTCACTTCTATCGCGTGTGAATGCACACTCTGATTTTTTTTTTAAATTTCTTAACTTTATCAATGCTGCTGTCATTTATATGTGATCTATCGGCGGCTATCCACGTATGCGGATATCACTTGTATAGGTAAAACACTTTAAGTTGGAAGCAATAAAAATGCTTAGTATTGATGTATTGGTCTATCTGTGTGAATGTCAAGCGACGCCCACAAATCCGATAAGGCTCTCTGTCTTACTTACGCCCATTTATTGTAACTAGTTAGAAGAGAGGCAAGTTTAACGACACCCTTTTGAGGCTGTACTTACAGGATGTTCTATTCTATTCATTCGGTTCGTAATTTGATTTAAACATACGTGCACCTACATTTCGCAAGTGACAAATAATGACAAATTTATAAATTTTAAATAATAAATAGTGTTTGTAAAGTGCGCAAGTTTAATATTTATTACGATATCATCAAGTCCTGTTACGAAACGGAACGTGGCTAATCACTGAATGGACCAAATCGTGAAATTTTATTCCGTATGTTTAATTATTTTACTTATTCATAATGAATAAAAAAACGGTGGTCAACTTTTAAGCATAAATGACTTGTATGATTTGACGTCTAAGACAACTGGAGTATCACAGACTAGTACCTATTTGTGTTAGTAATCTGTTATATTTTAGATAATATACGTATAGATAGTTGCTGATGATGACTGGTATATAATTAAATAATTAGTGTTGCTGATGATTGCGAACACATAATTATAAAAAATAAATAACCCATAAGCAGCCAAATTTGTAACCCCAGGTTTTGGAAATCACACTTCATTTCAACATTAGGTTCTTAGTTTAGGTAAACCAAGTAATTCTTGCGTATTGAGTTTTAAACGAAACTTTACAAATGTCAAATCCGTAAAAAAATGGTGGCAATGGAGATGTTTTGCATGGGAAATTTTTAACTTTGAATGAAAACCGAATTTAAATGCAAGTTTAACAGTAGTTTACTTTTCAAAATCTATACCTATTACGTGTAGCGGCATGTGGCGGCTTGTCGATTATTTACTTTATAAGATATTATATAAGTATGAATATAATAATAAATTAATCTTTTTAAATAACATAATATTTTTTTAACCTTGTTGTTATTTATGAATACCCCTTTGAATTCAATCCTGAAGATTATCGCATTTAGTTAATAAACTTATTTTTCTTCCTAAACCTTAAGTATTTCTATAAAAATGTTGTAAAACAACATTAGTTTTATGTTACCGATTTAAACACGCTTTGGATTCGAATTCTCAATTGTGAAATAATTATTAATTGCTTTTTGTTAAAAGCCCAAAACGAAACACGCTGTATGAAAGTTTTGCATCTGTGTGAGTACTGTGATGAAGTCAACTTAACTTGAGAGACCTATAATATGATCCATGAATTTTCACGAAAACAGATTAATTTTGTCATTTATTATCAAAAGTGCCTTTTTTAAGACCTGTCATCTTGAAAATTGATCAGTTTCCTTGGAAAATAAAGCATGAGAATATATTAATGAAAACATAAATGGTTATGTAAAGTTTTTGCGACAAAGGACTTTTAGTAAAGTGGCAAAATATGTAATGGTAAATATTTTAACAAACAAAAAAAATTTCAGTGTTCTTTTTCTCTCCCCCTCACTACCCTCTATTTGATCTTACAATCTGCAAGTTCAATCGGCTATCATCGCCCCCTAGAATTTTTTTTTCCTTTTTTATGATAATTGTTGTGATTCTAATAATGATTTCTTTGTAATGTTACATATTTTTTAAATCTAGATGCTGACAGTGCGGCGAACGCTAACGGAGATTCTCCTAGACGTCACGACCGAGCAGATATTGTCAGTATGCAAAGAGGAATTGTCTAGGAACAGGTCGCACGCACAAGGTATCTTTGTTGTTAACCAAACCAAATACATTCCACGCATCTCACTTCGGGAGGCCTCAGCGACAAACAGTGCCGACGGAACGAACTATGACACACTCTCCTCTCTTTGCGAAATTCTTTGTGATGTTTTCCTTAGTGCTTTAAAATTACAATTTATTAATAACATTTTATCTAAAACTGATGTGCACACGAAAGCGTGAAAACTAAAATGCACCATTTCTGTGATGTGATATTAAAAAAAAGTCTGTGATGATCTCTATAATATGTCGACATTTACTCTTTTATCTCCTGATTGAATCATAACTTTAACAAGTTTAAGTTTGTAAGGTCAAATTATTTATTAAGTTTTGCACGTTTTTCCAGCAGACTCATATATAGAAAACCTGCATTGGACTTTAGTTGGACTGTTTTTATATTAAATGTCTTGATTGGACTCTAGCTGTATAGTTTTTTATATTATTTTTTTCCTATGTTATTCATGTGGTCTGGATGTTCTGGTTTCAGGAATAGCCCAGTGCCTATTGTTGTATTTTTTGTTCACTAAATGTTTATATTTATATGAAAAGCATCGTCGCGCGGCGCATCAGTGGCTAGCAAGTCCCCCCCGGCCTTGTCAGCCATTGGTGGAGGACTCGGTGAGTTACATTTTTTATCTTTTTATGATTAATTTTTGTCCATGGTTCATCTTTATCCGTGGTTAATTTTTGTCTATGCTTCACTTTATCTATGGTTTATGTTATCCTTTTCATTCCAAATTCATTTCTTTGATGATCAAAATTAATTTGTTATTTTCATAATGCACACTATAAAATAATATTGGACAATGGTGTGTATATCGTTTCTTGGAATTGAGCTATTGCTTAGTAAATCCGAATATTGTTTAAACATCTTAAAAATAAAGTGTGTTTTCAGTATATATCATATTTTGGGATTAAATGTCATAATATATTGTGAAATCATTTTTTTACTGTAAGAAAATGAATTATTATAAAAATTTCAAGCGGGCAATTCATTGTATAACTAAATAATGTGATTGGTTTTTTACTGGGGACTTTTACTGTAAATGTGGAGTAGAATTTTGTGCATTGATTTAATTACGCTATTACAATATGGTGATTGCGCTAGGCTTGGGAATCTACGGGGACAGCAGCGACAGCGGCTCCGACTCGGAATACGAGGACACCAGGTCCAGAACTCCTGATAGCAAGCGGAGAGAGAGAAGTGAGGACTTCACCGATGGCCAGCTTCAGGTAATTCATCAGTATTTTTAGGAAAAATTAAGTGTTTATTGTATTCGTATGTAAATTGATTTCATTTCAAAACATTGTTTTTACTCTTCTGTAAAATTTAATTCAATCAATTAAAAAAATTACAAAATACAATTTTAATTCATTTTTAAAGGTAATATTGATCTGATGATCAATGTAAGCAAGAAAACAAATAAGTAAACATATAAAAACAGAATTTATATGAACAGCAGCAAAGCTTGCGGCTTAAACTCTACTTCATTGATATCCAAAGTAACTCTACTTTAACAACAAGAGAGCTCTCCCCACCGGCATGATCATTGGTAAGTTAGTTTTGCGGGTCAAAAGATAAAACAGTCTATGCTGTCGGTGACGGAGACAAGCATTGGGAACTTAGAAATTAATTCTCTACATGATAGTCGAGTTTTCAACCATCCACAGATCAGTTATAGAAATGTGAAGCTATGTGCACAAACCTTCTGACCCTTAGATAATTTATTTCGAGCATACCCAAGAGAAAGTCGGTAGGATAGAGCCATGCGTAGTAGCCATACCCCCTCAGGTACGAAATCCTCAGGTACTCCTCTAAAAATTCAAAGCCCCTATTTTCATCTACATTTCAAACCGATCCAATATGAATGTTGTCTTTTCTTTTCTGTCTGTATTGTCTGAATTGTCTTTTCATAGGACACCATCAGGCGGCGAAAGGCGGAATTCGAGAAAACTTCCCGTGAAATAGAAGCAAGAATAGCGGAAGACGAAGCTTCAATCCGAAGACAACATCGCCGAGCATCTCCCGGCACTCCGTCCTCTGCGGCAGCTCGGGGGGTGGCAGCGGAGCAGGAAGGTTCCAATTCTGACGGTGAGGGTACCACAACCAACAATAGGAAAGAACAGAATAACTCCCATGGCCATAGTAAGTCTCAGTTTTAGTAACTATGTAAGGTGTGCTATCGCAGAGCTCACTAACTGACTTGACACTCATTTCAGTGTGTGCTTACATCAGACGCTTTCAATCGCCGGGAAGAACAAAATGATCACTGACATTTCTGTCAGTTTTTAATTTCCCTTTTCGGCACTGTTGAAAGCGTCGTATCATCATTTCTTGAGTGATGATAATTTGTGTTTTTGGCTGTCTTTATGTGTCCAATCATTGTTAAGGGATAAATGCTCTGGAATGTTTTTACAGAGAAATTCATCGCCGAGAGCACGCCGCCCCTTCAAGATATCAAGGTGTCCAAAAACCATTTGGAAAAAGTTGTCAGAAGCGAGCGTAGATCGAGAGATAGCCCCGAAAAAAAAGTAAAAAGTCACAATGCCATCGAAACTGATAAAAAATCTAAGTCGTCGAAGAAAGATTATAAAGAAAAGGACTCAAAGAAGCTTAGTGAATCACCAAAAAAAATCAAAGAGAAACCATCTAAAAAATCATTGCATGAAGAAAGAAGTCGAAGTAGCTCGAGCTCGGGATCTGGATCCGGTGAATCAAGCAGTACTGAAGATTCACTTTTGCGAGATAAACGAGCCTCCACCCCGAGTGACTCCAACTCGTCCAGCAGTAGTAATTCAGGCACTTCTGATAATACTAGTTCAGGCACCGACACGGAAAACACGAAAAAACTATCCAAGAAAAAGAAAAGTAAATCGATTAGTGAACGAAAAAAAGTTAAGAAATATAAAAAAGACAAACACAAGTCAAAGAAAGATCATAAACGTAAATCTTCCAGGCGTCAAAGTAAAGAGGAAGTCGATCAGTTTGATTTAGGTGACAAAACTATCGAGTCTAAATTGAGAAAAAGAGATGACAACGAATTCAAGCGACATCCAAGTGTGGCCGCAGAAAGCCACAAAAGTAGTAGACATTCTACGCGGACTCCCGAGAGGGCTTCTCACAAATCCAAATATTCGCAAAGATCTCGTTCCAAAAGTGACGATAGGAGTTACAAGAAATACGAGAGCCGCAGCCGGAAACAAGAATCCAGAGATGACGAGAGGCGTTCCAGGGAGCACAGATCCAGAGAGAGGAGAGACAGGAGGGGTAGGTCGCGGGAAGGCAGAGTCAGGTCCAGAGATAGGAGGGGTAGATCGAGGGAATACAGAGATAGGTCGAGGGAATGGAGAGATAGGTCGAGGGAAGGGAGGGACAGGTCGAGAGAGGGCAGAGACAGGTCGAGAGAGGGCAGAGACAGGTCGAGGGACACGGGAAGATCTAAGGATAGGTACGAGAGGTCGCGGGAAGGACGGGATCGAGAGGAGCGGAGAGACCGGAGGGACGGACGCTCCTATTACTAATGCTGACCGAGGACGCTTCCAGGTGAACTGCCATTCCAGAATAAGGTGGTCTTTTATTCATTATTAATCATTTCCCATATTTCTACAGTATCTACGTCATGTTGTTATTTTACAAAGTAAATTCTTAACACATAACATAATGATACTTACATCTCAGTATTTCAAGTACGCTGGACGTGTAAGATTCCTTCCATTCACTATATCCTTTATTACTAATACATTTTCATTGTACATCTACAAACGTCGCACAATTGAAATTGATTCTATTGTTGAAAGTATCATCAATATTGCATCTATTTATTTAATAGGTAAAAAATACACAAATCACCGGAAAACTTGTCTATCTTGCTTGAAAAAGTATCTCACTTCCAAAATTCCTGTTGGAGTTCAAAAGGAATATTGTATTTTTTTAATAAGCACCCAAATACAGCGAAAAACTAAATTATACAGATAAAAACTAATGACACTTTTAGTCTTGTATCAAATCCAGGGGTAATTTACTAATTGCTGCAACTAGATAACTCCAAAATCAATGTTTTTAAGTAAAACCATACATTTTTTCCTTTTCATTCCATACATGCATTGCCTACCCTACCTTGAACACATACAAATAATATTAACATTTATAAAATTATTGCAACAAATCAATCTTCACTTTAAAAAATATGCGCAAAGTTTCTGCTACATATCACCGTCGCGCATGCACCAGTGACCGTCCTACTATATCTATAACTTATAAAAACTAATATAACATAAAATAACTCTAATTTATCAAAAGCAACTAAAAATGCACTTGGTAATATGCAAATGTTGACTGTATTATACACAGAAAACTCGCATTCAAGAGAAGACTCGTTTGTGTTAGTGGCAGCAAAAAAGGCTGTGCCTTTCAATACAAATCACAAACAGCAATCAGTGCCATCTGTTGGTACTTCTATTAATCGGTAACGACTATAATGAAATAAAAATCATGTTATGTTGAGTTTCTTTCATGCAGTCGAAAAAATGTTAAATTATTATATGCAATCGAAAACTTTACTTTCATGCAGTCGAAAAAATGTTAAATTATTATATGCAATCGAAAACTTTACTTTCATGCAGTCGAAAAAATGAATTATTATAGATCCAGCAATTTACTTGTCTTATGCATAAATGAAAGGGGCTTATTGGTTAATCCCGACTAAGCTCGGCTAAAATTCTTAGTGAAAGTTTTATCAATTAATTAGTGCTTTTCCCTACTGCCTACAGTGCCTACCATGATTAAAAACTCTTTGCACACCACTGCATGTACGCCATAACACATATTATTATGTTATACCCAGTTGTAGTAATTACCGTGCAAAATAATAATAAACAAAAATAAAATAATAATCATTTTTGACTTGTGCTTCTTTTCATAGAATTAAATACCTGAATGGTTTGTTTAGTACATAGTTTTTGAAATTAATTGTCCTCGCAATATTCTGTCTTCCTTCTTGTGGGGATAAAAAATTTTATGTCATTTTGTTTGAATTACATTGTAAATTACGCTTATAAACAATATTATGTACATATTATGTTTTCAAATACATAAATATTCTAGTCGTAGTGATTATTTTAATAGGTAACGAAATGCCTTTGAACTGGAGTTGTGAATTAACCTGTAGAAATAAAATTGGTGGTAAAAATTTCTTTCTTATGAATTTATCGACTCAATCATTATAAATACAGTCATTGTAGTACATTTTAATAGAAGTTTGCTATTAAATTAAAACATTCTAATCTCTTTTTAATAATACAATAAAAAAAGTGCTATCATTTCGGTACTTGTTTTTGTTTACAATCCCCAGAACCTGTGTTAAAATACAACAGCTGATCGATCATTGATATAATTCAAGGACCTAGTCTACAAAAAATAGCCTGCTTTGTACCATCTATAGCAACGATACTCAACCTTTTTTCTCTTCGGGCCACATACATGTGTTTGTAAAGTTACGTGGGCCGCAACACTATACTGGTATGACGAAAAAAATCATCACCCCCCCCCCCCCAACAAAGAAATATTCTACTTCCCATTTGTCTTGAAGCACTCTCTTTTCGTCGGACATTTTTCGATTGCATTTTGAAGACACTCCCACCATTAATAATTGGATAATTTGTAGAGCGCCGTGTTTGTGAAAAATCACATAATTATGCATATTTAAATTATAATAACAGTACTTTATACGACAGAAAGAAATGCTGTATAAATTAGTAGGTACCTGACTAACCAGTGACGTTAACCAGATTTTATGTATTATAATTGATGCGGTTGTTTCTAGAAGTGGCACTTTTATTTATAAATTATTCGCGCGCATACTTGTGTGGCAAATATTTGTTTTTTGGGAATAAATCTAGCGTGTGTAAATAGCAACACTCTTACACATCTGCCCTGATGATGGACACTGTAACGCTATCCGAAACGTTGGCTAAAGAGGGAGGTAGCGCAACACGGCATAACACCCCAAAAAAATATCAAAAAACCTTTTGGCCGTGAAAATCTAAGCAACGTTTCTTACACATCTAAGATCTAAGATCATGTGGACTAATGAAAATTCTTTTCGGGTGCGCTATTCGACTTTGACGCACTATCTGTGCGTCAAAGACGAAACGAATCTCAAGATATACGAAATTTAGAATGATAGTTTTTTTATTCAAGTTCCTGATGGTAAAGTGTTTAGGGCCGCACAAAAAAGCTTGGCGGGCCGCAGGTTGAGTATCGTTGATCTATAGCCATGTAAGGTTGGAGATAGTCCATAATCCTAAATTCTAAGCTACAGTGGGTAGACATAAATGCAGTAAAACAAAATATTATTTTAAAGTGGCATATTTTGCAGTGATGTAATCCACAATGAACATTGTTAGATTTAATAGTGATAACAGATAAAAACAATAACGATAAGCAGTGCGAATTTCTCCCATTTCACCAGTAACGGCCGTTATTCATAACTAGTCTGCCATCAGCTAATTGATTTGTAAGTAATTTAAAGGTAACGCTTGATTCTCGTTGTTCCCAAATATTTTATTGTTGAATATCTTAAATGACCCCGCCCGAAACGGCATCAAAGTAAAAACTTTCGATGTTAAATTAATATTAGAGTTAAATATTGTATTTATTATTAACACACGTAATTTATTTTAAATGCTGTTATCCATAAACTTGCATTTTATATTTTTTAAACAAATGTATAAAATATATTAAAAATAAGGTATCAGTTTGACCTTTTTGGTGCGTCGGTACCATGTGACGTTAGCGCTACTCTGTTGACACTTTTTATAACTTTGCTTTGCTCAGTCGAACTTATCCACATGTCCGGCTTCCTTAGATTAAGCGATGCTTGTGTGTTGTAAGGAGCGTAGTTGTGCATTTGATCAGTGTTGAACCTTAATTTCGGCTTAGCAGTTGATTAATAGGATTGGGAACAGCGGCCGTAAGTGATTTTCAGTGATTTAATGTTTAATTTTCTCAAAATTATCATCCCCATTAATAATATATACAGTACTGTGCGAATTAATGTGAACACATGATAATTAGCACAATTACACTTGTTCTTGCAGTTGTATGTAGCATATTGTAATAGCGGCCATTTTGGGTTTGTGTTCTATCATTCAGTGAGTTACGAGACACACCAAGCTACAGATGCGTTAAATTTTGTAATTTTTTAGAATTAGTTTTTTTGCAGAGGTAAACTTAACTAAAGCTTTTTGTTTCTTATTTTTAAAGATGGATATTTCTCATTAAAAACATACAAAGATTGTTAATATTTCAAAGACAAAAAAATTACATACGTTGAATAGCCAGGTAACTTTCCGGATCCTAATCCAATTGAAAATCGGTGGGCTATAGTTAAAGCAAGACTAGCACAACAAAAACAAAGCTGATTGAGGCAGTAATTTAGAGACACGCAAATATCAGAAAATTGTAAAAAAATGGTTGTTTCTATGCCAAATCGTATACAAGAAGTTATAAAAGTTAACGTAGGACACACTTCGTATTAAAAAAAAAAAATAGTTGTAATTGTTTCTGTATTTTTTTCTCCAATAAAGAATATATATATTATTTTTTCTAATTCTGCACTTGTGTTCACATTAATTCACACAGTACTGTATGTAAAACACATTCAGAATAAATTGTCTAACTTTTATTTCAATATTATCTCTAGGCACCATAGACATATGAATATTAATAGACCAGAACATAAAGGTGAGGGGAAGAAACCAACTACAGCGGGGCGCAGAGCGGGAAGATGAATTCGGTGATATGTGATTCGTCAATAACTCAATCTGAGAGTATATGGGCATCTCGCATTATAATATCACCATTTAGTTCTTAAAAGTAAACTCTGCTCTTTAATGAATAGACCTTTTTACATGGGAGCGCGAATTGCTCGCCGCGAACTGAACAAATTTACAAATTCCAAATACAGCAAAGTAAAGATTGCCTATTTTCATGGTCCAATATTTTGTTGACGTGTTTAGTTAAGACACTTTTACAAATGTTTCATAATTTACTTACCCCACAAAACAGCGACGAGCACACGCCATGTGTCTCGAGTGATAGTGTGTGTTACAAAAACGACCATATTATGTGATCTGAATAAGCTTATAATAAAGTAAAATAATGCTTTCCTATGGAATGTAATACGACAATTGGGTTTATTCTCTTTTTCACTTCTATTTTTACACGTTTTCAAAACACAAGCCACTATTTTTGCCGTGTTATTTCGTAAAATGCACCGATGAGTGCTCGACGCTGGCTCACAGAAGAATGATGACATCACATTTTTTAGATTCACGCGAAGCCATACTCGATCCCAGCCGGTTCCAATGGAACCGGTATGGGGAGGGGGAAATAATACGCTTTTATCAGTTAGGGCAGGTCTATTAATATTCATATGTCTATGCTAGGCACCAAATTGCTATTCTACACTTACGGTGGGTTTCTTCATTTACCGAGACTGCTAAATGCAATGCTAATTGTAAAAATAAACGATCGAAATTTAAAAATTTCTATGCATTTGACCGTTTACTTTTACAATTAGCATTGCATTTAGCATTCTCGGTAAATGAAGAAACCCACCATTAAAATAGATTTAAAAATTGGTGTGACTTCCAAATAAACAAATAATAAATATACAATCAGCGCTTCTTATGATTAAAAAAATATGTAAACTTAAGCACACTTGCCACCAGAATAGATACATAATAAATAGGATACCTCAAAGTATTTGAAACACCGCCGAAATATATATTTTTTCAATATTGTCTTTCAGTTTTTGAGCCAGTACATATTTACATAATATTCCGTACTATCTGAAATTTATTATCGTCTATAATTCTCTAACAAACAATACCAGCCTAGTAGAGTAATACCTTTTAACAGTGCTTCCGATTATAAATGCATGCTTTTTATTTAACTTACCTTTTATAATTTAAGACCAACTACAATCTCAAATAATAATTTAAGATAAGTCAGGTCTTATATTCGGCGCGCTTCATTTTTCAAGGATGATTACCTGTAAACATTTTCTAGAACTAGCATTTCGTTTTCTTCCCCTGTGAAATATGCTTAAAAATCATAATCATTTTATTATGTATGTTAAAAAATATTTTTTTTAAGTGTTGTTTCTAAAAGATCTTTGGTAAAAGGACAAGTAAGTTACGATTTGTTTCAATGAGAGGACCTTTTGTTATTCTTATATTGTTTTTTTACAGGTCACTTCCCCGGAACCTTTGTAAAACACTTCATCACAAATTGGACAAGATTGTTTTATTTGTTTGGATTGTAACTTTAAGAATTTTATTTTGATCATTGTAAAATAAAAACTACATCATACAATCTTTTCTGTTTTATTATTTAACAATTTCAATGAAACACTTTCATATCTCCGGACAATACAAAAACAGCAGATACCAGAATCAAGAAATTGGATCAATTGAAGATATTTTTTATACACCTTGGTATACAATGTACAAAAAAAATTATGTAAAAGATGGTAGTGTAAGTGTTTTATTTTATTGCAATGAGATTTCACAGAAATCTTAGTTAAACCATAACATATTTACAAAATGTTCTATATACAGAAGAAATCATTTACACTATCTCATCATGACTAACCTTTGATCAAAAATTAATCAAATTGATTTATTTCACTTCCAAGGTACCTAAAAACCTATTCACCAATAGAAAATAACATTCTAACTGGTTCTAAGTGATTTAAATACCCTTTTCGAGGTGGTTCAGATGGTAAGGGTAAGATTAAATAATAATAATAAGAATATTTAAACTTATTTATGTACAAACAAACAATAATTTGATACAAAATAATAATCAGAACCAAGCTAGCACTATCTTAATTAATTTATTTAAGCACCGCACTTCAAGCCAAGACAATGGGAAAGATTCAGTTGAATTTATCTCTAAAATTTTATACAAACTGCAAAAAATTACAATTTTGACACTATCCGAATCCTAAAAACTGTACAGATCTTGAATTTCACCTATTGGAATCATTCTAATAAAATTTGTACAATTAAGGCTGTTTTTGGACCTCTAATGCTATAGATTGGCGCTTGGAAAACTTTGTAAAAGGCCAAATCGAAAAAAAAATTGACTCAACGGGCCAGGAAGCAAACTTAGGAATATCTAGGAAATTCTACTTAAAAGGAAAATGAAACTTTTTGTAATACAGTAGAATCCGGATATAACGACCCTCGAGTGGCCGGCGATGTCGTACTAACCGGATGATGCACAAAACGGCCGGATAATTTAAGCTTGTTTTTACATGAGACATGTCGAACTCCTTCGCGAGGGTGTAATATAGCACTTTTCGATTGAAAAACACTTTCGCTTCACGGAACTCATTGTGTCGAGCTTTTAACCTAGTCACAACAGATGATAAACACTTGACTGATTTACGTGTGTTAATAAGGATAGGAGTATAATCGAGTATAATAAGTAAGATAACGCGCGCGGAGTAGCCGGCGGGAAGAATTGGTGGCGAGTATTAAATATAGATTAAATTTGGAGTATTAAATATAGAGGCGAGGCGCGAGTATTGGTGCGAGGTTTGTAAACAAAACACTGCGCATCGTTCTAACCGGACGAATTATCATTAACCCGTCTGCTTGGTTCAATATATTCGCACCTCACAATCCAGAAGCCTCGGATTCTGAAACCGTCACTTTGGATCGAGATTGTAAAATATCTATGCAAGATAGCTTTCATATTTCAAAGACGATAAGAAGCATTATTTCGTTCTCTTTCTGGTTAAAAGAAAAATACTTATGTTTGCATGAGAGGAAGAGAGATATATAGCTTTTTAGTAAGGTCGCTCGGGACGTTTTTGGTCTTATGAAAGTATAACGCGATTACATGTTTTGGGATGTATTTATTCCTAAACAAGCAGACGGATTAAAATAGGTTGCTTAAAACGGAGTCGCACTAAACAGATATGTTTTCCTAGTACCAAATTATGAAACCTAACTTGAGTTTACATTGTCGTCGCTAAAAACGGTAGCGAAGACGTCATATCTGAATTCTACTGTATTTATATGGTGACAATATTTATATTCACATAAACCATATAAAACCAAATAAATATTATGCTTATTAATTATTAAGCCAAGGTAGAATAGAAACAGTTAAAATTTGGGTACCATTGAATAATGTTAAGAAAAATAGGTTGAAGTTTCCACTTTCTTCAATTATTGACAATGACTCAAAAACCATATTTTCAGTTTATTATTCATCAATATGAAAGCAAAAAAAAAACAGAATTTCTGCAAAACATTTTTGCATTTGAATAAATTAGTTTTTTTAACCTTTTTGCCACTACGGTCATGCATATCTATGAGAATAAAATGTGTCCTCAGAGCTACGCGAACATAATATATTATGTGGATTCATTTTCATAGAAAATGTATGAATGTCGTAAAAAGTGTTGTGTATAACTGTTTTCCTATAAACATCGGGAATGCGGTGAAAAGGTTAAAAACGTTTATTTAATCAACACTTTTTTTGTTTCTTAAGTACATTTTGTTTACAACAGCTTGTTTTGATGTAAATGACAATTTTTATGATGTTTCTGTCAATGTGCTGTCGGCCATTTTCTTAAAACGAGTAATTTTGATTATTTCTTCATTTTTAAACGTTTGAAAATGTAAAATTCGTTATTAACTCAAACCGAGTCATTTGCCGAGCTCTACTATATACCATGCATATTTGGCTTAATAGTAGAACTCTACAAATAACAAATTAATTCTTCAGTTTGACAATTTCCCTTGGCAAATGTGACTAAACTTTGGTTGGAAAGTTGACTTAGTGACAAAATTTTGGTTGAACAACACTGATGGTTACAAAAACTTTTTTTATAGTGTATCTCGATAGCCTTATCAATATTTACATACGACCTGCTGCATTGTACAGCAATTTTATAATGCGTCAATGATACATTGTGGTCCTGATCAGCCCTGGATCTAGGGGAGGGGCAAACCGGGGCGGCAGTTTTAGGGGGCGCCAAAATCGTAATTTGTGTTTGATTGAAAAAAAAAACTTGATTCACAAAGCGCCTGGCATCCAGTGCACTTTGTTCTATCGATTATTCATTTGATTTTAAAACACCTAGTTGGTTTTTGAACACATTCTAAGTTCATTTCTGAACGTATCCTAAGTCGATTTTGAATGCATGCATAGCGTACGTGATGTCTACCAGGGGAATCCCCGTCGCTTCATCTAGAATAGTGGCTACACGAGCTAGGGAGGGTGCCGCTCATCGAGAGGGGGTGCCACGATCAAGTTTCTGTCCCAGTTTGAAAAAGTCGTAGATCGGGGCTGGTCCTGATTTTACCATTGTAATCTTTTATGTAAATGCAAGTAATGTGCCAACTATTTCAACTTGGCTTTTTGAGATTTGATTTTTAAATTTCATCAAGTTTTTTCAAAACTGACAGTGTGTACATGATTTACAAAGAAAAAAAAACTATGCTTACCTAACCATATAAATTTTTACAATATCCTTAAAAATAATTTACTTAAATGTAAGTTGTGTAAAGCGGATCATTTGGAAGCGTTTTGTGACCTCACAAAAAATACTTAAAATCAATTCAATTGAATGAACAGATTCCTGAAAAATAACACTAATATATAGTTTGTCTTTGGAAAATTATTCTGAAATCACATTGGGCAGCCTAAACAAATAACGTGATTTGGTCGTGATTTTACTTTGTTTAGGCAAATAATATCAACAAGGATAAGAACAATTTTGGCAAGATACTAAATTTATAGCAAAATAATATTGGTGATAAATATTTACAACTTTGTAATGGACAATGGAACCATTATTTTTTTTAATATTCAGTAAAATTAATTTAGAATAAAAATAAATTAACTTTTAAAGTTTAGGGAATGCTTCTGACATACAAAACAATAAATTAAAGTTGGCTAACAATAGAAAAGTTAAATTATATTACAGGAATATAAATAAAACAGATTGTTATTGAACAAATTGAATAATTTATTCACAATTCAGTTAAGGGTGAAAAGAGATGGAAGCGAAATAAATCCATGACTATTTCTGGTAAGCCTGGGTTGAAATCTTAACATCGTATCATAATATCATCTGAGGTCAATTATTGTGTGTTTTTTTTCAATAAACTGACTATTTTATTAATACAAACAACTTAAATTAATTTCATGTATATTTTATTATACACTACAGACTATTTATTATACATTGCTCACAAATTATCAAACACTATTCACATGCAAATACTTAAACTTAAAAAACAAAAATATCCTACAACATGAAATAATATTATTTGCCAAATCTCTGTTCGCATTGTCCATAATTCAGCAAAACTTCTACAAATTGTTCTACTTTTATACCATGGTGACTTCCTAAATTTATGAACTCGGTCAACCGTATGTGCCAAGGCAGTAGGCCGTTGGTGCAGAAACTGTTTCCGCAGTAAATTGCTAAGTTGGGCACAGGGAAAGTTGCGTCGCATAATTCTCTGTCTATATAATTCACATCTATGAGGTCAGGATTCAAAGATCCATTTCTTGCACCGTCACTGAGAGTTTTCACTACTGATACTATTTTTTTCTTGCCGTCTTCCTTGGACAGGAGACTGACGGTGATTTTGTTACTCGTTCCGTTCTTGTAGCCGTTCATATCGGGGTGACTCGTCCATTTGATGTGGCCGGGAGCACTTCCTTTCAGCTTCTGAACAGCTTCAATCAATCTATCTTCGTTTTTATTCAAAATTCCTGAAACAAACACATATCTATGATTATAATAATAATAGTTGAGTCTCTAATGTATGCAGAGTAGTGCAATGCAATACATTCTTGAGTAATACAAAAAAATAGACAAAACAACAATTACATAAAATAACAACAGAAGGAATGAAAAATGTAGAATAGCAGTTTATGGAGGATATTTTAATATCTCTCATCCCCAGAGGGCTGTCAGGTAGTGTCTGACCGAACTTTCGGTTTCGGTCTGGTTTCGGCAAAAAAATGGGTTTTGGCTAAGTTTCGGTTTCGGCTGCCATCCAGCCGAAACTGAATTCGGGAGGTTTCGCGCTGCGATCGGACATGCTTTTGCTGAGCACGCACTCACAGTCGTGTCAGGACCTGTTTGTTAGATTGTTTAATTATAAATACTGATAATAATTATTAGTCCATTAAAATTAAATAGTTGTAGCTCAATGAAGCTCTTTACAGTTTTTTTTTTAGTTTGAGAAAAAACTCTTTGTATTTTCATACATATTATTTGCATAAAAAATATTCAGTTGTTGTACTTAGTAGGTACTTTTTAATTTTAATTTTATTGTAGTTCATTAAAAAGAGTGCCATAAAAATGACCACAGTTTAGAAGAAATTATATTGTTCTTGAGATGAAAGAGTATTTTTTGTTTAGTGTACCTAAACAAATTAGGTAAAAAGAAGTGACTTAGTTTTTTGTATCTTTTATTTTATGTTTTTCGTAAATGCCTACTATTTATTTTTAAAATATTATTTACGAAGGAGTTGATCTTGACTCCTCATTTCAAAAAGCACAAATAATTTATTTGAAATAGGTAGTGAAAATTATGTTACGTTTATTATTAATACAAATATCATAGACGAATGACAAGATGGATGATTAATATATGATTTAAAAATAAAGAGTGACTGATTGACTATTTTTTTTCATGACTTTGTATGGAAGTTTCGGTTTCGGCCGTAAAAACCAGTTTCGGTCGTACACTATCGTCAGAGAGTACTCCATCCAAGCAGACATGGCGGTGACGATAGAAAAATTATATATCAAAGTACACAAATTCAGTTTGTTTACATTTATGCAACTTGTGAAGGTATTTTTTTTGATAAGAGTTCTTATCAGAGTCTACAAGTCAACCTTTTTTACAAATATTATTTCTTATCTTTCCTATATGTAATTGGAAGCAATGAATAATTATTCTTAGCCTTATAACAATTCAATATCAATCATTTTACTTATGAAACGATTCATAAAAGTTCAAAGAGCATACCGTAAATTAACCATAAATTAACATCACATTTGATTCTTGATTCTGGGCAATGGTTCCCACTATCCATTGCCTTAATCCTTACATATGAAATTGGCGTTTTGTATGGGAGGAACATAAAGTCGATTTTTTTTTAATATAATATATTTATTTAATCAAAGTATGTATCATTGCTATCTATGCACTTTTGCCATCTCATAGGTAGTTCATCAATCCCTTTACTAAAAAAACCATTCGGACGGAAATCAATAAAATCTTTGAAGGCGGTTTGGACTGCCCCATCGGAGTTGAATTTTTTCCCTTGCAAGAAGTTATCCAAATTTCGAAAAAAATGATAATCTGTTGGGGCAAGGTCCGGAGAGTATGGTGGATGTTTTAGACATTCCAATTGAAGCTCCTCTAATTTGCTAGCCGTCTGTTGTGCAGTGTGTGGTCTAGCGTTCTAGCGTGCGTTTGTTGATTTGCTTCACCCAATTCGTGAGGTACCCACCTTTCAAGCTTTTTCACTTTCCCAATTTGCTTCAAGTGGATTAAAACAGTTTTATCACTAACACCGCAGCCAGCTAACTCGGACGTGGTTTGCAATGGATCCGCTTCCACAATAGCCTTCAATTCTTCATTATCAACTTTGATCTCTGGCCGTCCAAGGGGCTTGTTCTGCAGGTTGAAATTTCCAGAACGAAAACGTTGGAACCAAAAACGCACTGTGTTTTCTTTTGCGGCACCGTCGCCATACACAACATTAATCCTTCGAGCCGTTTCTGCAGCACTGGTGCCACGGTGGAACTCGTACTCGTAAATAACGCGATATTTCAAGTTTTCCATTTTGTAAACTAAGTGACGCAAAAAAAAAAACCATTAAGGAAAAAACAAATGAATTATAATTATCGAAACACAAATACATGAGTAAATAGCTGTATAAATTTGAATTTGGAATTCCTAACCAAAGAGAAGATATTTGAGATCAAAGTTGCCAGTACGGCAAAACGCCAATTTCATGTGTAAGGACCTAATATTTTAAATCATAGGGTGAAGAATTATGTTTTTAAATGTTTATTCAGACCTAGCAGCAGATACCCTAGAACAGTGGTTTTCAAACTGTGGTATGCGTACCCCTTGGGGTACGCGAAGCAAGATTGAGGGTATGCGGCAAGATGTATGATTTAAAACTCATTCACTTTTCTCAAGAGCTACTAAAGTACAAGAAACAGATCTGGAAGTATCATACAAAGTAAGTTATCGCATCGCTAAATCAGGAAACATAGTATATACATTTTCAGAGGATTTATTATACCATGTGCCAAAGACATTGTCCGATGCATGCTCGGCGACGAAATATCAAAGAAAATAACAAATATACCACTGGTTTCCGGCGAATTCAGGAAATGTCTCAAGATGTCAGTTGTAAATAGAGTAAATATTTTTCTTTGCATGTAGACGAAAGTACCTACAAACATTTCAAATCAGGCCTAACGTATTGTTTTTTGTGTGATATGTTCATAAAGAAACTGTAGAAGAAAATTCACAATCCCGGGGGGGGGGGGGGGGGGGCTAGAGAATTATAACGTCATTGCCTGTTGCGGTTACTTTGTCCTGGTCAATAGCTAACACTGGATCCGAGGAACTGGCTATTTTTGGAACCAGTTCCTATCGGATTTATAAAATGGTCACCAACCCTCCTAGGCGAAGCCGAACTTAGGGCCTAGCAGCAAAAGCCTGTGGAGTGGGATTTTAACTGCTAGTTATTAAATGTTTATTATTCTACAAACTATGAATATCAAATTAACTGTTAACTTGTAGGAAAGTATTGAAGTGAGAGTTGACCTTAGATAACCTAAATCATATGCCTAAGTGCATTACATTTTAATCACAAATTAAGCGGAGGTTTACATATTTACAAAAAGCATACTATCAATAGAAACATGCTTCACGGAATAATAAAATTGATTTAAATAATTTCACCTCAACATCTGGATAAAATAAAAGTCTGTGTAAACAACTAAAAAATATGCAGCAATTTTTTCAGATATTTGTAAAAGAACATCACTGATGGGTGCTTTTTTAAAAATTTATGTATCAATACAGGATGTTAAGGGACGTACTTGACTTACTTTAACCAGTGATTCCTGACATTATTTGGAGTAAAAAATGTAAATAAATTTTTTTTGGTCTCCGGTGACGTTTTCGATGTTTTTTTTTTTATTTTTCTACAAAAACTTAAAAAATGGTAGGTGTTAGATAGTTGGAGGCGGGGTTAGGGGTTGGTCGGTTACTCGGTTGAATGACCAGTGACGACATGCAAAAGAATTTTATTTTTTTTTGATTTCGAAGAAAAAAAATTTGAAAAAAAAAAGTCATCGAAAAAGTCACCGGAGACCAAAATTTCATTTACATTTTTTACTCCAAATAATGTCAGGAATCACTGGTTAAAGTAAGTCAAGTACGTCCCTTAACACCCGTATAAGGTATGTTTACATTATATTATTCTATGCCTATCTCACTAGGGTATACCTGTGTCGAGACAGCTATATCCTAAAGAGCAATCAGTGGCAAATCTATCTTCTATCCAAATATTCATTTAGGTAGAAAAGTGTTGGAAAGAGATGGACTTTCAATAAGAATCTTATTTATTTGTGTAGTTGAACTACCAAAAGGGCCACTGACTTTGACCAATTTGATCATCATATCACTTACAAAAGTATATAATTCTCTCTTCAACAATAATCATACAAATAATATACTAACTTCTTGACTCTTGTTTTTTCAAGCATAAAAGAACCATCCATGCTATTGCATTAACAATTGAATTAGAATGTTATACACATGGCAATGGACAGTCATTAGGCGGTGTGATTCAACTAACAAATATGTTGCGAAACACTGTAAAAATATAGAATGCACCCAAAAGTATAACAAAGCTAGTGACCAGTAGTAGATTAATTTTAATAATAGTTTTAATTAATGTTTTTAGATTAATAATAAAGTTATTGGTTTACCTGCTTTGTCATAGAAGCTGAAGTAGGATATCCCTGCTGCCAAACTCCAGATGATCAACCTGGCCAAGTCCTCGTATAAAATGTTTTCTTCATCTAATATAAGTACTAAATGTTGAGGCTTTTTTAAGACTCCACTAATATTTTCACTAACAAATTCGGCACTGTTTTTTGAGCACTTTAATCGCCTTATCTCTTTGATTTTCAAATTAATATACACCCACAGCACTAGGATATTTTCTAAAATGGTATATAAAATGTGTACGAATACCCAGAGAATGGTACGGACAATTTTGGATAACATCTTGCCCGGTTAACTTATTTGCCATAATATACATAAATTGATTAAAAACATTTTGCGGCCGATTTTAGGCCCAACTTGACATTGCACTGTCACACGTCTAGACACATGCACCACCAATCACGAGCTTGAAGGTGTTTTGTGGTATTACCAGTAGGAAAAAACAAAAATATTTTACGGAAAACTTTTTTAATCGAGTTCTTAATGTTGATATTGATATTTCGAGTGGTTTGACAGATCGAATTAAATACAAAATGTCGACTCCAATCCTCAACAATTCTTTAATCTCCTTCTTTTTAGCCAACGTTCGGCACAGCGTTACAATGTCCATCATCGGGCAGAAGATAATCGCCCGTGTTAGACTCTATTCAGACTTGAAACGTTGATTCAAATGTCTAGCCGTGTTTGGTGATCAGATCTGAATAGCCAGGTACTTGCCCACATATCTTCCTCTTCCATATTTATCTCCCCTCCCCACTACCTTCAACCTCACAACAAATTCGTACCCCAAAAAATAGGGATGCCATAAGCGCCTCCCACACGCACACTTCGGAGCGACCGAGTTTCGCGCCACTTCAGGCCGCCGCGCAGAAAAGTAAAGACCGATAGGTTTGCAGCGCAGTTCATTGTGAGACTTTTCTGCGCGGCGGCCTGAAGTGGCGCGGGACTCGGTCGCTCCGAAGGGTGCGTGTGGGAGACGCTATAATCTCACTGGCACCGAGCGGCAGTAGCGTAGCAAGGGGGGGGGGGGGGAGGGGGGTCCGCCCCGGGTGCCACCCGACAGGGGGGTGACACTCGACCGTGGGAAAAAATTCACGAAGGATATTGTCACCAAAGTATTGTATACATGAACACGGTCTGTTATTTTCTTTCATATGTTCCTCGTGGAATGCCCCGAATTTTATGTGTAGGTCTTTTTATAGGCGAACATAGCCTATATTTGTGGATAAATCTGAAAGTTTCTAGCCACCCCCCCCCCCCTCCCCCAAATATGAACCAATTTTATGAAGTCGAAATTAGCGTTTTGTCAACTTTAACAGGGCGGGGGGGGGGGGGGGGTGACACCACTCCCCGAGGGGTGACATCCGCCCCGGGTACCACCCATGCTAGCTACGCCACTGCCAAGCGGTATTCACATTTAAAATAAAAGTCTAAGTTAAGTGTTAAAAAAGTGCAAAGATTGCGGTGAAGTAGTGTTTACATATGTAAATGCGATGCCTAACGCCCGGTATTATAATTACAGTAATGGCCGGTTTCAATTAAATGCTCGGCAATTGTCGATTTGGCCGAATATGCAGAGGCACAGTGCATATTGTGTCAGCGACTAGCGTGGGATTCGGAATAATAAAAATATTTTTTTTTATTTAAGAGTGGATTGTTACAATGTTAATACTTCTTCGTTTATATTGATTCTATTGATTTATTGAAAAAGGAGTCACTAATAATCTGTGAATTCCGAATTTCTTCGGGAATGCAGCTGGGTTTTAGCAATGGCTCCTCCCTGTACATAATAAATAATTCAAATAAAATAAGAATTAAATCGCTAACCAGATTTTTTCATGGCTTTTCACCCTAGAGGAGTGTTATAGCCAGTGTCAAGTGAATGAGTTAAACTCAATTACATTGAGCGAGTTTATAAGCTACTAGCCGGAAAATTCACTATCTGCTAGTAAACTCCGCTCACTGTAATCATATTTACAAATGATTACACTGAGCGAATTTATTAGCAGATAGTGAATTCATCGGCTAGTAGCTTGTAAAGTCGCTCAATGTAATCGAGGATTAACTAACCAGAATTAAAATAAAGCAAATTAAATTCTAATCCGGATGTGGTGCGGAAGGTCTTTTTATTGAAAGGAAGGAGAGGAAGTTCTGGGAAGAAAAAGGGTGTGAGGGTGGTTAGGAATCTGAGGGTCAATGTGTCCAGGAGTGACGGACGCATGAATCCATCCCTCCCACTTGGCGACGAGCCAAGAGAGTCCAACTCAAAGGTCAAAAGAGAGCTGAGAGGCCAAAAGATCTCACTCAAGCAATCTCTCCCGATTCAGCCCGCCACGCACTAGGTGGGCAAATGCATCCGCCGCCAAGACCAAAACAGACCTCACCCGTTCCCGGGCACCCCTGTCAAATCACCAAACGTAGCAAACCACTTGTGGTATTGGGTGTTGGTTATACAATAAATGGTTCCTGGTGCGCCGGTACCCCGCCTTCCACGCATTATATTCGTGTAGGACTCCAGATACTAATATCTACAGCCTGTATGTCGGACGAATATCTACAGCTCATATGTTGAACTAATATCTACGAACTTCAGAGTGTTGACTAATATCTACAGAGCTAAGGCCGGACTAATATCTATGACGTTCCCAGTGTTGACTAATACATATCGACAGAGCGTAGGTTGAACTAATATCTACAGAGCGTAGGTTGGACTAATCAGCTAAATGTGTCCAATAGTCCGATATTAGGGATTTTTACATACATACTGAAATAAATTAAGTTTTTTAAACTGCATACGCAATATTACGTTATTCCAATGTGCTATACATAATTGCAAATCTTACCTCTGCCAGTGCTGTAGATATTCGTCAACACTTTCGTTCTCATAGATATTAGTCAGCAGTTTGAGCTGTAGATATTCGTCAACACTTTGGTTCTCATAGATATTAGTCAACAGTTTGAGCTGTAGATATTCGTCAACACTTTGGTTCTCATAGATATTAGTTCGATTTTTTCAGTTTTTGGAATTCCTGTAGATATTAGTAGACGCCTCCTTCGTGTAGTAATGGTTATAAGATGGAGGTACCAACCTACAAATAAATTTATCTGGCCGCTAAAGTATCTCACCGTGTGACCATAAAAAGTACAACTCATGACGTTTCCGTTTCCTAGTTTCCATCTTTCTTTTTGCGTATCTCGTTCGGAGAGGTTAGTGACGGTTGAAATTATTTGATTTTATTGTGTTTTCTATTACAAAATGACGACATTTGGTCTCAAACAACAGTTCACCTGTTTATTTGTTCAGTTTTTGTGCGATATTCAAAGAGTTTTCTAGTTGCGAACCCTGATGACATGTACACGTTGTCGGTCTAATGTCATCCGTCGAGTGTTTGACCATGCTGTATTTTTACCGATTTGCGTTTGTTTTCAGATTTCACAATGCAGTTGCACATTCGTGGTCAGTCGACGCAAGTCATCGAGGCTCGGGAGGATGAGACGATTGCCCTGATCAAGGTACATTTCCAAACAATAAATTTATTGACTTCTTGTTTTCGGTTTTTGTGAATGAACTAATGGTTTTTTCCTTGTTTAGGAGCGTATCGCCTTCCTGAACGAGACACCAGCGACAGAGTTATGCCTGTCCTGCCTGGGAGCACCCCTGTCCGATGAGACCCTTGTGTCGAGCTTGGGATCCATCGAGCTGGACCTCACAGTGCCACTTCTCGGTGGTAAAGTGCACGGTTCTCTCGCTCGTGCCGGTAAGACTTCTTATTTTATCATTCTAAATACATCATTTTACCCTGAGAACTTAATAATCATTAGTTTCTTGTTTATATCTGATTTTTTGATGAAATCTTTTAAGATTTGACATGTAACCTCGATCTGTTTGCTAACTCAGAATATTGTGATGCCTGACGAAAATCTTTGCCTTTGGCACATCTAAATGTAACTGTCAAGAAAGTGCTACAATTTTATTGAAGTTTGGTGTAATTTTTGCTAATGTACTTATGTGTCATTATAGTAAGATTTTTTTGGCAATTATTCTGCTAACCGCCGCACTTTTGGGCACAGATTATGGAAATTTCACTTAGTTTCAACCAATTATATGGGAAATTTTGAACTTTGAAGAAAAATGGAATTTTAATGCATTTTTTACTATCTATCCAAATGTAACTAGTTGTTTCTCATAGTAATTAAGTTGAAACACAGGTTTAATTTCCAAAATATGTGCCCAATAAAAGTTCAGGGGCTAGTGGAACATTTACCCTTTCTTTTTGTTATTAAATTATGACAACTTTGTGATATAATTTAACAATGTAATCCAGCAATCAACCAGCTGTCGTTGCGTCCAAACTGAGCAATGACTTCTTAGATACTTGCTGATAATAAAGTGAGCATAGTTTGAGATTCCGCCAGTATTCCCTTCTGGCGGCATTAAGTTTGTTTCACACAGTCATTACCTGTAGTCCCCATTATCATGTTGAGCAGTGCTGAATGATTATTCATGTTTTCGTTACATTCCAGGTAAGGTAAAGGGACAGACCCCCAAGGTAGAGAAGGTGCAAAAGAAGAAGAAGAAGACCGGTCGCGCAAAGAGGCGTATCCAATACAATAGGCGGTAAGTTTCACAAACCGTTGACCTCTGTCTTTACTTAGAATTAGGGTGGTTCTTATTAGAGATGCCACGAATAGTTTTTTGCCGAATACCGAATATTTGGCTAGTCTCTCGGCTGAATATTAGGCTGCCGAATATTCGGCGACACTTACATTTCACAGTTTATATGTAAAAATCAATTACATTTCGCAAATGAAATTGATTTTTTATATGAAAACTGTTCACCTAGATCGGTCGCAGACCCTTGTGGTGGTCAGCAAACGCAAAATCATATCCAAGTCTAGCAGAATTTGTTGAGATTTATTTATCATCTCCCGGTAGCAATGTTTGTAGTGAGCGACCATTTTCGGAAGCAGGTATAAATTATGAGATAAAGTGCAATCGTTTGCTATCAACAAATGCTGAAAATTTTGTTTTCATTCATCATAACTTACCACTGATGGATTTTAAGTAAAATAAGCTGATTTTTTAAATTTATTTCTTTTGTGAGTAATATTTTATTTGTTATGCATTTTTTTTCTTCATGATTTGGTATTCAGTATTTGGCCGAACGGTTTGCAATATTCGGCCGAATACTGAATAGTTGCTGAATATTCGTGGCATCTCTAGTTCCAGTACAACTCTCACTAATCTGGTGCTCGATTATCCAATAACTAGTATACTATAATCTGTGAAAGCACAAAAGTTGTCATAAAAGCCTTTCTTACGTGGAGACACTTGCAAGCTACGTGACTGACACCACCACAAATAGTCTTCCGATTTATTCTGCCCTTTATTGCTGCTTTCCGTGCACAGTGCTACTCAAATGAGTCGTTCAATTTCTATATCCGCTATATCAACTTTCACTGATTCGGAGAAAAATGCAAAAAACTGTCACATTTCTGGCGTAAAAAAAAATTGCCCTTAATTTTTTTATATAATGAATTGGAGTAATATACATTTGAAAAGTGTTCATTTTTCAATGTATGTCTAGAAATATTTAAGTAATTTGGATAAATAAAATGGATATAGGGGATTTTGATACTCACTTCGTGATATATATGGAATATAGAGGCTTTTGAAACTCAACTGACGTGAGGGGCGTGTTTCTACACCCGCCGTCTTGGCAAAATAACTGCTCGTGATTGGTTGAATTCCGATATGGCGGGTTTTGATAGTAATTTCTTGAATGATGTAGCGGGTTTTGTTTCTCACTCGCAGTTTTAACATGGTTTTTGGTCGTGATAAAGGAGGTTTTGAAACTCAATTTTAGATTAGTCTTGTTCCTCGCAAACATGTGAACAAGGTCATTCTGAGATCATTTTGTCCAAAAATCTGATATAGCGTGAATTGAAATTATAGGACTCAAATTGTACTGAACTTGATAATTTTTTTACATGCAGTTGTGGAATTAATACGATCTAACGACGAAGACAATAATATTGTTCTTCTTTATCTTTGCAAGCATAAAAAGCAATCTGAAAGAATGTATGTAATTAGCAGTAGGTACTGTCATTAACGTGCATCTGACGTCAAACTCATAGTCGAAGCATAGCATCATATACGAACACTAGCAAAATGGTATGGCATGAACTCACATGCAGCTCATATGCTACGCGCACGAAACTCGAGTCGCTTGCAAGTATCTCCATGTACAAATGATAGAAAGGTTACAACAGCTATTAGTGGTATGCCCATAAAAGGCATTTCAAACATCTAATCAGAGAAACATCCACGGACATATGAATATATCTGGACCTGCCCTAAGTGATAAAAACATATTATTTCCCCCTCCACATGGCGCCGGCTGTAGCTCCTCCTTGGAACCGGCTCGCTCCATGGGGAGGGGATATGGCCTCGCTTGAATCTAAAATGTGTGACGTCATCATTCTTGCCGTGAACAGCGAGAAGCTGACATCCATACATTTAACGAAATAACGGCAGCTTGTGCTATACAATATATCTACCTATCAATATGCACATAGCGAATGTGGGCGGTACTCCAATGTGCTCGTCGCTGGTTACAGGGGTAAGTAAATTATGAAACATTTGTAAAAGTGTTTTAACTAAACACGACAACAAAATATTGATATGTGTATTGGCGCGAGTCTTTTTGGGGCGAGCATTTGGCCTTAGCAAATATGTTTTGAACGTGGCAAGCAATTCGCGCTCCCATGTAAAAAGGTCTATTCATTCAAAGCAGATTTTGCTTTTAAGAACTAAATGGTGATATTGTAATGCGAGATGCCTATATACTGTCAGATTGATTGTTCAACGAATGACAGTCATCTTTCCCCTCTCGCTCTCCATAGTTTGGTTTTACCCCTCATCTGTAACTGCTTGTCTATCCATTTGGATGTCTATGGAAACATCGGACTTCCTAAGTTTTTTAATTTGTAAAGGTGCCCGTTTTTAATTGATTTATTTATAAACTGGGCTAATTGTGAAAAGTGAGGAAAGGAAGAATTAATTTGATTTTTATTAATGCTTTATACATCATTTTGGTCAAGTTTCTGGAATTCAACGCTATTTACCAGACTTCAACAGCAATCAACCAGCTGTCATTGCATCCAAACTGTGCCTTGACTTCTTAGATACTTGCTGAGATTAAAGTGAACATTGTTTGAGATGCAGTCAGTATTCCCTTCTGTCGGCATTAAGTTTGTTTCATATAATCATTTTTACACTTAAATTCTGTTTTCTTATTTTTATTATTGTCAGTTAATTAGCAGACATCATTGTGGTGAAGCACTCACATCTATTTTCACAATAAGTTTAATAGTAATTGAGTTTATTTAAATAAAAAAAAAAATAAAAATCAATCTCGTCTTCTCTCCAAATGAGAATTCAATTGACTTTAAATTGATTCACATTAGTGGAAGTTGACTTGTTCCATGCTTCCACACTCTATTTGCAAGGAAGTGTTTCCTAGGATTGGGTGCAAAAGGTGTTTTGTGCCAACTTTTTGAGCTTCTATGGAGATTTACATTTGTGTTTGAGGTGAAGATTTCTTGACTACCAGGGCAAATATGTCCAGATGAGATTTTGAAAGTCTCAACTGAGTCACCCCTTTCTCTTATTTCTGTCGTAGGTATGTAACTTTAGTTCCTTGAGTCTTACCGTCATATTGCCTGTCTTTCAAAACTTGTTACGCATATCGGAACGGGAGAGAATTTTTCTTATGACTACTTGTCGACCTAAATATGAAAGTTTTCATGATGGATATGTACTTACTTTCTTCATAATGTGCTGGTGACTTTTTTGACTTGACTGCTAAGATTGTACATAATACTTTCTGTTCATAATGAACATTTATAGGAAAAAATAATATTTTTAGTTCCACATTTGGTTTCGGTATGATTTCTTGAAAGAAAGTATCTTGGGTGTAGCAATACAATGTGTGTGAAACAGAATAGCATATTCTTTCCTCGTATTTTCAATGTACTGGATATTTTTTTGCTTACACAATATTGCATTTAGTTCATTAACACAATGTCTGTATTATCCATTTTGTCATCACAAAGATATATTTCTGTATTTGCAATGGAGAGGACATTGTTTTATTCGTCACAATGGTTTATCCTCACAATGAATCATCTTGTATCCTCACAACGATGCATCATGTATCCTCACAATGATACATCTGGTATTCTCACAATGATGCATCTTGTATCCTCACAACGAATCATCTTGTATCCTCACAAGGATGCATCTTGTATCCTCACAATGATGCATCTTGTATCCTCACAAGGATGCATCTTGTATCCTCGCAATGATGCATCTTGTATCCATACAACGAAGCATCTTGTATCCTGATGATGTGACTTACTTGTTGACCCTTACTATGTGTAAATTAAACAATGCTTTATCTGATGTTCTTTTATTATTGTTTTAGATTCGTGAACTTCGTGCAAGCATTCGGCAGGCGCCGTGGACCCAACGCTAACTCGTAAATTCTCAAATGATTTTATATTATTTGCTATACACCTGTGTATATCTAAACATAACATCTTTGTAACATAAAATGCAATAAAAACTGAAAAATTGCAAGCATTCTTATCACTTTCCCAACATTCCTTACCTGATAATAATATTGTGAAATAATCAATACAACTTATTGCTTTTATGTACTATGATAATAATATGTCACCTTGGTTGGACAGGGTTCTAGCTTCAGTTTACCTTGTTCTGAGACATGAGGTGTCAAAGTTTGCGAAGACTCCTTATAATCTATTTACCGATTTCTGATATGGAGATTGAATCTTGTGTAAAATATTTTGTTTTAATATATTTTAAAGGAAAATATTTAAATTGGAAGTATACTTAATATTTTAGAATCTATCTAAATGCGCAGATAAAACCATGTGCAACTAACTATGGCATAATAATTCATTGCATAAGGTTTTAACTACATTTCCTTTATGCCATTCCAAGATAGAACCACATTCTAATTAAATATTTTCCTTTAAAATATGTTAAACTAAGATACTTGACACAAGATTGAACCTCCAAATCAAAAAATTATTACGAGAATTCGTATTTGCAAAGAACATTGTAAGGCAAAGTTAGATCCCTATTAAAAAACTAAAGTGACAAACTACACTGCGCCTTGGAAAAACGATCAACTGTCAAATACAAACAAAATGGCAATTTCAAAAGGTTCCAAGTGATGTTAGAACCTTGTAAAATAAATTGATGCTTTAAAAACTTGATGTTAGAACTTCATCGTATGAGTATCTACGGAAATACAACACAGTGGTTCTGAAAATTATTTTGGTTATCAAATTGAGCAAAACAAATGGTTTTGCATCCAAAGATCATTATTGAAAAAAATGTCAGTTAGCCATTGGAGCGACAGCGCATTTTAAAACTTTTTTTCTCTGTTTGCTCGAGATTTTCAAAAGATAATTTTTAAAATTTTCGCCAAAATAAAAAAAATCATACCTTCGAATGTTTACATAGAGACGTAAAAACTTATTGTAGTGCTGTATAGGCAATGAATTGACCTGTATTTTACTGTTTATCTCATATTTGTAGGATTTATAAAAAAATCATAAAGTTTATAACCGCGCGAATCCTGAGTGATTGTTACTTTGAAACTGCCGTGAGAGGTACTTATTCGAGTCAACATAGAATATTTTCGATTTAATGTGTACAATAATGAAAGGTGCATATCTATGGAAAAAGAACTTAATTTTATCCGTAAACAGCTGATCAGGAATTCTGCGTAAAAAAATATTTTAAAAATTTATTTTTAACATCGTTATAAAATAGTCTACGAAGTTAGGATTTGCGTCATCTATGGTCAAAATAGATAAAGCATTTCAATGGCTTCATTTTAAGTCCAAAATAACAAAAGTGGGAGCTATAAATATTTAAAAAAAAAAATGCCGAATCAAGGAGATAATTACCTTTTTTATCCGAAAAGCAATCGGAGACATTTAAAATGGCGGGAATTTATGGCAAAAATCACTACAGTGGATAAAACCTTGTCTAACTGAAGTGACGAGTAGGCGACTGATGGTGTAGAGCAGTGATTCCCAAAGTGGCCCAGGTGGACCCCCAGGCGTTCACAGGAGACTCGACGGCGGTCTACGTTGGCATGATGAAAAAATGGGGGTCCACAAGTTGTGTGTGGTGGTCCATGAAAATTTATTTGGTTTCAATAGTAAAGAACACAAAATGTCGGCTTGACTTTACCTATCAATGCAGGCAGATAAAAAAATTAAGGGAGCAAAAAAAATCCAAATTTATCGGTGATTTTTGATTGGCGGTGAAAAATGGTGGTATTGAAATTTTTAGAAAAAAGCATTTCGAAGCTTTAAGATTCTTATTTTCATATTTTTGGCAAAAAAAGGAGCTACAGTTCTCGTGCAATCCTAATAGATAGCGCGAAAAAATAATTTTGCAAATTTTTTGCTAGTTTTTTGGTCCATGCACTTGAAATTTTCTTTCAGTAAGGCCGGCTTATGGATCAGATAGCCTTAATATTTACCAATAATTTCCTTTTTTTAAAACCTCCCTTAATTTTTTTGAGTAGTGTATTTTAAAAGTACCGCCGAAAGGGTACCAGAAGAATGACAAACTAGCATAATATGCTCCATACATAAAAAGGGAGACAAATTAAAATGTGAAAAACACAGAGGAATATCGTTACTTTGTACAGCACAACATAAAATTTTCACAACAATTTTGAAAGAAAGACTAGAACATCAGAGAACTTGCTGGAAGAATACCAGGCAGGTTTCAGGAGGGGGAGATCCACCACTGATCAACTCTTCACTACTCGACAAATCCTGACAAAATGCTGGGAATTCGATATAGACATATACTCGTATTTACTACTATTTGTTGACTTCAAACAGGCATATGACAGTATAGATAGGGAGAAAATATATGAAATACTCCTAAATTTTGGAATACCGCCCAAAATAGTCAAGCTTGTAAAAGCAACAATGGTTAGCTCGCGGTGTCGAGTGAGGACAGGAGGTGAAACAACGGAGGATTTTAATGTCTCCCAGGGGCTGAAACAAGGTGATGGCTTAGCACTTAGCACCCATTCTTTTCAATATTGTACTGGAGCACGTCGTGAGGAAGACAATGATCAGTACCGACTCAAATATTTTCTACAGAAGCAATCAAATAGTTGGCTACGCAGACGACCTCAACATTGTCGGAAGATCCCTACATGCTGTAAGAAAGGTGTTTGACCCTTTGGAGACTGCGGCAAGGGAGGTGGGTTTGGAAATCAATGAGAATAAAACTAAAATCATGATGCAAACCAGAACCCCACACCGCAGAAAAAGTGAAATTTAAAGACTTTAATTTAATTTCGAAGAGTTTATCTACCTGGGCTCCATCATAACACAGGACAATGAAGACCCAGTAAAAGTAAGAAAGCGCATTACAGCCGCTAACAACTTCACGTTGCTGCCAGTGTTCAAATCCCGAAATGTCCATAGGAAAACCAAAATAACCCCATATAAAACAATTAGAACGGTCTTTGCCTATGGATGTGAGGTGAAATTAAATTTTTTACAGATGTGTTAACAGGAAAACTTGATTTTTTGCCATTTTTTAAACATTTTTTTGCAATTAAAAAATACTTTTGACAATGATATTACTATGAATTTCGGTTCACATGGAGCGTAATTATACATTCGGGAGCTCCGTGATATGATCCCAGATATCAGTAAGACCACTATTGACAAGATTTTGACAGATAATTTGGGAGACCACAAGGAGAAGGTCCCAATTTTCGGTATAAATAAGGTATCTGCACATTTTAAAAATGTTTGGTTAAAAAATTTCTGAGCTAGAGTGCACGCACAAATTAAAAAAAAAAGTTGTTTCGAGAAAACTGCATTTCAAGTTTACCACGCGGTTCGGCGCAAACACCCTCATAACACCGGAACGAATTGAAATTTTTACTATTGAAATTTGTACTTAAAACTTTGGGAACATATTCTTAAATAGTTATACTAACAATTTATGAAATAAAAAAATTTGAGTCATCTACGTGTATTTGCCCCCTAAGTCTGTAATCATATTATTTTAATAAATAAACACAATAAAATATACAATTTCTCTTTTTATTTATACCACTCCGAATCTAGAGTTGGAACTCAGCTGCCATGCAAATTCCCATCGTTAGATCTAATCTTCACATTTTTTGACGAGATTTGGGAATGTGGTAGAAATGTAGCAGCAGGGGGTCCACCGAAATCAGTAAAATTTTGAAAGGGGTCTACGAGAAAAATATGTTTGGGAACCTCTGGTGTAGAGCAACGATACTCAACTTTTTTTGTCTGCGGGCCACATACATATACTTGTAAAGTTACGCGGGCCGAACCACTATACTGGTATGACGAAAAAAAATCATGAAACACCCCCTTTACCCCCCCCCCCCCCCGAAACAACGAAATATTCTTCTTCCCATTTGTCTTGAAACGCTTTTTTTGTCGGACATTTTTCGACTGCATTCTGAAGACACTCCCGCCATTATGGGTAATTAAATTATAATAAAACAATGCTTTATAAGGCAGCCAAAAATGGTGTTAAAGTTTGCAAGTAGGTACCTGACTACTAGTGCATCGTATACAATATTAACCAGTTTTTATGCATTATAATTGATTTGGTGGTTTCTGGAAATGGCTGTTTTATTAATAAACTAGCTGGTACCCGGCATGCATTGCTATGCCATTTAATAAAGAAATTCTCCCTGCGTGTCCTTTCCCATTTGTCCCGTTCACCTTCCGCCTCCCCTTCCTCTCCCGCGCCCCCTTCCCTCTTGCGTTCCCACTCCGCCTCCTCAACCTTCCCTCTCCCGACTCCACTCCCCCTTTCACCCGTCCCGCGAACCCCCCTCCCGAGTTACCTCTCCCCTCTGCTCCCTCCCCGCTCCCGCATTCCATACATTCAGTCCCGGTACATTCAGTTTTAAAACAGCTCGCGTGCCACCTATTGCAATTTTTTATACAAATTTCATAATGCCAGAGCTCACCAATTGTTTTATACAAACCTTGTCTTGACAATAACGAACACAAAAATAAAAGAGTTATCCAATTTGGTGCAGTTGTTCCGTTGTTCGGGAGTTATGCGCGTACATACATTTCGGGGATTCATTTTTATTTATAGAGAAGAAGAAGAAGAGATTATTTGCGCGCATACTTATTTGTCAAATAATTGCTTTTTGGGAACAAATGTGGCGTGTGCAATATCAACACGCTGATACCAGATCTGATGAGGACTATAAGTGCCTCCGTTCAAGGAGATACTTACAAGATACTCGATCGGTTTGCTGTCGCTTTCCAATCAGTATCACGATACCGACAGTGCTGATCGCTCGCGACGCTCGCATCATTTGTGTCTGATACTTATTCGTTTGATGTTTGACAGAAATGGCGTCGGAACATGAAAGTAATCTTAGATTTGTTCTGGAAGTGGAAAAAATGCATGTTTACATAAGTATACTTTACCAGAATACATAAGAAACGATTAAGTGGAGAAGGCATGGATTGATGTTGGAAAAAAAGTCATATGACATCGCATGACAGCGTGTTCACTCCACGCTTCACGTGAAAAATGACCAAGTTCAGTACATTTCGGATAGCGTCTGTACAGAGACTAGCATTAAAAAGTGGTATATCAGCAGGGTACTTGTGGTTTCGTCACAATTACTTTTGTCACTATCTGTGCGACAAAGTCGAAACGAATCTCAAGATATACCTACGAAATTTAGAATTTTTTTGAATCATGTTTCTGATAAAAATGTGTTTAGGGCCGCACATAAAAGCATGGAGGGCCGCAGGTTGAGTATGGTTGATGATGAGGAAGGTGGTACAGTGGTAAATAAATAAATAGATAATTATTTAAGTAAAGAGTTTATTGATTAAAGGAAGACACTTCATAAATTGTTATTGCGATAAGATTTATGTTTTTAACATTGACAAAATTTCTATTAGGTAAAACTTATTTTTTATACATTATAAATTATTATCTACACCATTAAATATAATTTAATATTATTTGTGCTTATTTCATATTCTAAGAAAAATACGTAACATATATTCAATGTGCATAGAATTCAATAATTTCGTGAAAGACAAGCTCATTTAATTTTGGCATTATTATTAATAACATTATTAGAATATAATATGACATTATTATATTACAAAGGCTTAATGTGATTCTTGAAGGGATGTTATTGTGCAAATACATAATAAATATATTATATCTAAATATTGAAAGAATTTTTCTTAAATATGTAGCTAGAATATTGTATTATTTAAAAAAAAATTATAAGTTTTATAGAATTAAAAAATATGGATACCAATAAAAAGCGTATTAAATGAATCAATCATGAACACATTTTTTACTGTTACCACCATGCTTTTACTATTATTCAATTATTGGAAATATTTTTATTCTAATGCAAATCCATCTCTATGTAAGTTACAACATGGCCACTTTACAAGAAAAATAAAAAAAAATCGGAGTGTGCAATTCACACGCGGTAGAAGTGAAACATGAGTGAAACCTTCAGATAACTCAAGTAGACAAGAGTAAGGAGACTACGAAGCACCGCACAAAGAGGAGAATGATTATACTATCTCATTCTCTTGCAGGCTGAATCCTGTAGATGTATGTGTTTGTCTCTCTTTTATTGTCGCTATTTTTTGTTTCATCGAGTTTCAAATCACAGCGATGCTAAAGAAGTTTTCACTTCAAAAAGATCTATTATGTACATGTGTACAAGCATAGATTGGAGTGAAAAACAATAATAATAGAGAGAGATGCTGTGATTTCCCTCATTTCTAAACGTCTATGATTTTATACTACGGATGAAGGATTACGTATCACCATTGTAAAGTGGTATTTCAGGATGACTTTACCAGCGATGGATGGATGTGATGACTGGGAGTACAATACAAACTAAAAAAATCGTAAATAATACCTACCTACAATGTACAAAGGAAATTATAATTTTTTTTTCATGTAACCAATAAATTCATCCATGATTTTTTTTTCTTCATTCCTAAAGTAGGATATCTATAATAAGTTTTCCTTTAACCCTTTGAGGAGTATTGCCGCACGTATGCGGCAGCACTCGGACGATCCAAATAGAGTATTGTCGCATACGTGCGGCAGTACGACTTTATTTAGTTTTTTCTATGCCGTGTTTGTAATTTCGATTAAATTATGATTTATACATAATACAAATATATTTGTCAAACATTTTTACATGTTTTTTCCAAAATTGTTACGTATTTCACGTTACAGATTACGTAATCCAGTGGCTCTCAACATTTTACAAATAAAACTTTTAATTTATTTATTTATATAGAAAGAAATGTACAATAATAAAGAGATAATACTAAAAATAAAAAAAATGGACTAATCCAGTGGCTCTCAACATTTTACAAATAAAAAGTTTTCAAAAATTTTAATTAATTTATTTATATTGAAAGAAATGTACAATAATAAAGGGATAAAACTAAAAATAAAAAAAGTGGACTAATCCAGTGGCTCTCAAACATTTTACAAATAGTGTTTTCAAAAATTATTATTTTTATTTATAAACAAGAAAATAAAATAAAGCGCAGTCGTCAAGCACTTTTGTTCAGTTCCAGAAATTAATTCCAGTTCGCTTTCAGGAATCCATCGTGCCCGGGGCATACGGCGTAGCAACAGTAGGGCGCTACCGTTGCTACCGTAGGTAGGACACGTAGGAGATGTTATGTGTGCAGTAATTCCAAAATTCGTCCAGAGCAAAGGAAGGACACAAAATTTATGTGTGTTGGATGTAATGCTCCATTATGTATGTATCCGTGTTTTGAGGAATACCACACGAAAATAATATTTTAGCTAGTAATTTAAATCTAACATTATTCACATGTTGAGAACCACTGAATTTATACCTTATTTTTATTTTTAGTATTATGTTTTTATTACTGTACATTTCTGTTTTTATAAATATTTTTATTTAAAAAAAGAAACTATTTGTAAAATGTTGAGAACCACTGAATAGGTCCACTTTTTTATTTTTAGTATTATCCGTTTATTACATATTATATTTCTTTTTATATAAGTAAATAAAAAAATTTAAAATTTGAAAACTTTTTGTTTGTAAAATGTTGAGAACCACTGAATTTATAATTTATTTTTATTTTTAGTATCATGTTTTAAGACTTTTTATTAGGTACTGTACATTTCATTTTTTATAAAAAAAAATTTTTTCGCAACACTTTTTGTAAAATGTTGAGAACCATTGAATTTGTCCAACTAAATTTACGTAATGCTTACTTATTCAATAAGAAAGGGTTATATATAGTAATAAAAAAGCTCCGAAATTAACTTGTGTAGTAAAACAAGGTAAGAAGATAATTAATTAAATCGATTAAAAAATTAAGAAAAACTTGAAAAATAACTCACTCCCACGATGTAGATGACAAAAAAATAACTCACTAATCAAAGGGTTAAAAAAACGCATACTGCATGCCTGTTTCGCTGTATACACAGATTAGACATTATTTGTGAATGTTGCATTGGTTGATTTATTTGTGCATACCAAGTTTTTGGGAACTGAAAACATTTAAGCGTACCTTTCCCAATGTTCTTTAAAATATATTACTGTTATAGTCTAACCTCCTAACTAATAAAAACATTTTAAAAATCTTACACAACAGATAAATAACCATCTACGTAACGTAATCGGTCGTGTTAAATTTAAAATGGTTCCATTAATAAAGCCCACAGCCTTCAAATTGCCACATGCACGGTTTTACCGCAAGTGCTTATTTAAAATATTAATTCTTATTTTCAATAATGATAATGATATTAATAAATTTGTCACATTTAAAAAAAATCTTATGATAAGAACTACATAAAAAATTTCTATAATGTATTTTGTGGTCTGTGGGTTATTAAATTGTACACCTGTAACCTGTACCAAGATCAAACCACTAAAGAAATTGATCGAAGAATTGCAAATGGATGAAAGAAATACTGATCTTTGAAACAAGTCTTGAAATCCAAGGAGCTAAGTATGCAAATAAAAATGAAAATCTTCAACACATGTATACTTCCAGTCATCACCTATGGATGAGAAACTTGGGCACTCACCAAACGCCACAGAGAAAAGTTAGAACGCTGCCAGAGAGCCGTGGAGAGAAGTTTGACAGGAATAAGGAAACAGGACAGAGTGAGATGTAGCATAATAAGGGAGAAAACTAAAGTTGCCGATATAGTTACCCGAATAGACCAACAGAAGTGGAGATGGACAAGCCACATGATCCGCGATCCACCAGAAAAATGGTGCAAAAATGTCACTAACTGGTATCCCAGAGATGGCAAGAGAAGTAGAGGACGTCAACAAATAAGATGGGAAGACGACCTAAAATTCACGGCTGGACATCATTGGAGAAGAGTAGCGCGTGACAGGTCCCAGTGGAAAATGTTAGAGGAGGCCTATGCCAAGAGGCAAACTGAGCTTCGAGACATATTTTATAACAAACAAGAACATGACTAGTATTCATGTCGAAGTCCGGAATAAAAAGGCTTATTATAATTATTATTATATCCTGTGGCATTTAAAATCTTTCTCTGTTTACATTTTTTTAAACATTTTTTTGACACACAGGAGGTCCTGAGGAAAATAATTTCCCTCAGGTCCTATGTCATCTTTGGAGATGCTGTATGGAGGCAGGGCCGGATCTACGAAATCTGGCGCCCTGTGCAGTAGGTACCGATGGCGCCCCCCTTACATTTTTATTTTGATTAAAAATTCATTCACCCCATTTTTTTAATTTTTTTTATTTAATTTTTTTTTTTTAAACTAATTTATCAAATAAAATCAAGACATATAAAGGGTGTAACTTTTTCAAGTGACCTGGCGGTAGCTCTCACACTCGTTTTTTTAAAAGAGAGAATCGCCAAGAGCCCTGTACTCTCTGAATCTATTGGGTAAACATAAAATTATAATACTATTTTAATTATTTTATAAAAACTCTTTTTGCAAGTTATGCTTTAAAATAATACAACGAATTGTTTGTTTGTGCCCGTGCCATGATTTAAAATATAGGTTACGAGACAATGCGGGTGGTTTCGCTGAACTAGGTTTAGAACACCATTAGACATTCTTGAGATTTACTGCGTTTATGTATATGCCCAACGCGAATATTAATAGAAAAAGCAAATACAAATACGTTCTCATGGCAACGTACAACACAAGAATAGCATCTACAACTTCTGACTAATAAGAATATAACCTCAAATTTGTACCTTGCATTTCCCCTGTGTTGAGCGAACAAACACCAAATTGAGCGAACAAACACCATAAAAATACTAAATACTTACGTATGGTATCAAAGGCTTACGAAAGACGCTTACACTGACACCGTAAAATAACAAATCCAACGAATCTAATAGATATTAATTATACATTTAACGAACTTCAAATAATATGTCAAATCAATTATGAAACATGAAACTGTCAACACGTAACACGTTGCAACCTGCAAATCCTGCAAACCGTGCGATGTTTTTGTTAATGGAATTTACTGAAGATTTCATTAGAAAATGGTCTTTAACTACCTTCTCCTAGAGATTTAAATCGTATAAAATAAAACAATAGCGAGCGTACGCTAACTAAAATTGTCAGCATTTTGAAAGGCGTAAGTCGGTTTGTTTGATTCTCAAGCACAAAAATACCGCGCTGTGATTGGTTATTGCATTTGGATCGCACCCATTCGTCGTAAAAGACGGTAAAAGAGATATGGAAAAATAGATCTTACGTTAAAACTAAATATATGGAATTTGTAAAAAAATTCTGTAACTGACTATAAATTCGTAAGCCGTTGATACCAACCTGATACGTGCGCATTCTGTTTCTTTGGAAAGTGTTGCTAGAGCGTAATAATTATTTCGTACTATGGGTAATTTTTAAACGATTCAGGGAATATTATAACTAAATTTTAATACAATATTTATTTTCTCACGGCGCCCCTTCGGAGTTGGCGCCAGGTTTTTGCACGTTTTTGAACGTATGGCAGATCCGGCGCTGTATGGAGGATCTTATGTGAAAAGGAAGGAGATAAGGTTCTGGGAAAGAAAAAAGTTTGAGGGGTGGTTGGGGTCATTCTCTCCAGTAGTGGTGGACTTATGAATCTATCCCTCTTAATGTGGTGCAAGGTGATGTTCCGAGAGTCCTGCTGAAGAGGTCAAAAGGTCGCCCTCAATCAATCTCTCCCGATCCGGCCTGCCAAGCAGGTGTCATGCATCAATCACCAAAACCCGGACAAACCTCACCCCATGAACCGGGGGACTTCTGCTAAGTCACCAAATGTAGCAAATACCCATATCTGCCTCCCTAATTGAAAGACTGAACGTTTGAACCATCCCCTATTTTCAGTGATTTGATTGAAGATTATCATCAACTGAAGTACCTACCCTTTTCAAATACATTCAATGAACTCAAGGGGCCAACCAATAAAATCACTAGAACTAAAATTACATGAATGCCATGGAAATAATATACAATGTTACTGCCCCGTCATCAAAAAAACACAAAACATAAAATATCTCGGAGTAATAATTGACGAAAATCTTAGATGGGACCTACACATCAAAGGTATTACGGAAAACTCACAAGCCTTATTATATATTTCTTTAAAAATCTAAGAAACGTGTTAAATAAAAAGGATATGAAAAAGGTCTACTACGCGTTATGTCATTCTCGAATTGAATATGGAATCATAGGATGGGGATCTGCTGCACATACATACCTACACAGCCTGAATACGATTCAAAAAGGAATCATAAAGACCATATTGAAAGTACCAATTAGAACGCCTTCAAATGAAATTTTTAATAACTTTGAAGTACCAAATATCCAACAAATATATGCCAAAAATATATTATTGAAGCTCTTCAAAATTAATGAATCCTCTACTAGACCGTGTATGCATAACACTAGATCGAATAAAAATGATATAAAAAATATTCCAAGTTATAAAACCACATTTGGACAAAGAAACTATGCATACTTTGCAACAAAACTCCATAACATCCTTCCCCAAGACATAAAACTAATAAAAAATCCAATTGAATACAAATCAAGAAAAAAAATATAGCTTAAAGAGGTCAATGAGAAAACCCTAGCGAAGACGCTAAAAACGACATAGAAGACAAATGAACTATATTTAAATAACTTTAGTCCGCCTCGGCACAGGACCCCCTAGTGAGGAGGACTAAGAAATATTTTATACTTAATTTCACATTACATTTTGTATGTAAAATGTTTTCTATATAGTCGGTATAAATATATATATTATTTAATAATTAAACTTGTTCTGACGAATAAATAACGATTATTAAACGATTCCCAATAAAAAAATTTAAATTTTATGTAAATTAAAAATAATATTAAACCTCATAAATATGTGCTAGCTTGTGTTGTCATTTATTATCTTCGACTAATTTTTTTTCCTTATTATTTTGCAGCTACCATAAGTGTTTGATGAACTGGTTTGTAACACTCGTAGATAGTGTCTTGGATAAATATATCCGTTTATATTTACATGAAATACTTATTGACCTTTTTGCAAAAGTCTAAATGAATTTTACCATGATGATTTTTGGCAGAAATTAAAATCTTTGGTGTATCCCAGCACTGAAGGCATCCGGAATGCGGCAATCTAAAGTGCTCAGAGATAGTTCAATCCTTAAAAGTGAACTAGGCTCAATATAGGATAGAACCTCACTGAGGAAACTAGTAGGATTATCAACATTGGTTAACGTGGATATTGACACACCACCTCAGGAGTCACGAGAAAGTGTTGGGAGTGGAAAGCACCAATAGGTATAGGGAATATGAGACTCATCAAACATCCAATAACAACTTTGTTAACTTTGAGGGACTAGGCAATGGAATAAGGTGAAACTTAACTATCTAAACATCATGCGGTTCTGCAGGGGTAGGCAGAGAGGACCGCCGAACAAATCGTTCTTTGCAAATACTCCTTGCCTCATTCACATTCATACATACTCTTCTATTAATCTGACTTTTGATAAGACTGGACTTTAGTGTCTTATTCACTTGATTGTGCCACGTCTTCCTCAGGCGTCCCCATTTACTTCTACCATTCACATTTGTGCCACATCTCCTTATACTCCTTTCTTCGTTAATTCGATCTACATGCCCAAACCATCTGAGCGTCCCTTTCTTAATCTTATTCATTACGTTTACATCAGCCTTGCATTCTTTAGGGATCTCCACATTTCTCACACAATCAATCATACATGGTTTTACCACACATATGCTTCAGGGATCTCATTTCCTCAGCATTCAGTCTACCTTCATCCTTCCTCTGCAAGTTCCATGCCTCGCTGTCATAAATCAGAGTAGGTACCAGCACTCCATTGTGGACTTCGCTTCGCTTCTTTGGACAGTTTTTAAAAGACTTAAAAGAAGAAAACTTATAATGTTACTGGGAGCTGATAACTTTTCTGACAATTTTTTGTACCTAATAATATTATCTTTTTATTTGATACTTAACCCTTTTTGAAAAAGTCAAAATCAGACACTTTGACTTTAAAGATTAATCACATTTTTAATAACCGTAAGCAATTAAGAATTCTTTTGCTGTGTATAATATATTCAATACATTGATTTTGCATCACTAATAAAAAATTCTTAATAACTAGCAATTTGGGATATTATTACATACTTAAAAATTTAAATTTTACTGGTAGGCAAGCACCTAAATTACATCATATTTTTGGTTTATTATTGATTAACATCTAAACATTAAATTTATTGTAAAATCTCATTGACTTCATACTAATTATACCCGTTTACAATACTTTGGTTATTCTACAATAATACATAGTCAAAATTATGCTTGATTGTTCACAAAACTTTCACATTTGATGTGCGCCACCAAGTGGAACCAAAATAATTTTTTTATGATAAGTGAATGATAGAACATTATAACACATATGTATTATTATACTAGGGCCAGTCAATAAGTAATGCCTCCCCTTTTTTTTCTCCTTTAATTGTCAAGAAATAAAAAATGCAATTACGTGGGCTGAAAACCATACTATTGACGATTAATTTGTTTCTTTTCAATACAATGTCCGTCCATTTCCACAACTTTGGTCTGACTTTTAACAAGGGCATGTATCACAGTGTTGTAAAAAGCACGGTCACATCCAGAACACCATCGCCATAACTTTCCCTGCCGATCACACAGTTTTGATTTTTTTTGTCCTTGGTGAGTTTGTGTGATGCCATTCCATTGACTTCCTCTTTGATTCAGGTTAAAAAAAATTAACCCATTTTTTGTCTCCGGTCACAATTTTTTCCAGAAACTAAAGAGCTGCAAGTGTTGTGCGGCCATTATTTTTCTTGTTTTTTTATTCTGGCGGGTTAAGTTTCTTGGTACCCACCTTGCAACCCAACAACCCAACTTTTGTTGAAAAATCAGTTGTTGAATAATCGTCATCACACTGCCTTTACTGAGGGAGAGAATGCGACATGTGTAGTTATCTGGGGTCACCACGAATAAGTGCAATCAACAGCCTGCACCGCTCTGTTTATCCTCAACTTCATTACAGTAACGTTCCCATCGTCTAGCAGTGCTGATGTCCACTGATGCATCATGGTACACATTTTTCAGTCTTTCATGAATGTGAATTTTTGCGTTTCCCCTTCTACAGTCAAGAATCAATCACAGAACGCTATCTATTACGAACATCGATATCGGCCATTTTGCAACCGTTTGCTGTGCTGCCATCTGTTGACGCAAAAAGTTACTACTGCAGCAGATTGTAGAAGGTTTGAGGAATATCACCAAATTCGAAATTTTCACTTAACTATCTTTATTAAGTAGAAAAAAATAGGAGGCATTACTTATTGACTGACCCTCGTATTATTGACTAATTTTAGACAATTGAATGCTTGCTATGTTTAATATGTAAAAATGCACTAAAATGTGCTTTTTGATATGCCGTTTGATTCCTTGACAATTTGGTTGTTTGGCCTCTCTGGAATGGTAGTCCTCAGGCGTAGTGTGTCAACATTCTCACTTGGAAAAGCTCCATTCTCCTTGCCTAAATAAACATGGTTATTAATTGAGTTTGCTGAACCAAGTGTTATAGTAATGCTCTTTATTTGAGTCATGTCTTCGTCACTTAGAGAACATTCCGATACACTCTCTTCTCTAATCCTAGCTTTAGAATTGAGAGACGGTGTTGAAGTGTGTTTGGTTCTTAGCAAAAGAGGATTTAAAGACTTAACAGACATGTTAGGACTTTGAGATTTACCATTGAGGCAGTACTTCTTGTTTTGGGTTTCTAGGAGGGCTTTGGGGTTTAGTTCTGCCCAGTGGGGTGTGGTTTCCGTGGGGGAACATCCCTGCACGGAAACATTAACTTTCTGACTTAGCAGGAGATACTGCAAAAGGTCACTGCCGGTTTGACAGGAAAGAGTACGAAGCTCTGGCTTAGGACGCGCTGGACCAGCCTGACCTGAAACAAAATAATTATTAAAACATTTAATTGACTGATTGACTTTCTTGGTCACCCTTCCTTGTGTTACTATTATTTAAGTATTTTCATTGGTTTAATCATTTCAATTAATTATGTCACGTTGAAGAACACCAGAGATCAAAGAATTGAACCTTGTGGCATTCCGCATGAGATTGTTCCTAAATTGCGTTTAATCAAAATCACCTCTGATTTTATTGAGACACAATCTATTAATTACATGTTCTAAGTTCTAGTCGTACTTCCATAGTTCAAATTAGTATAAGTAAGTACTAATAGTAAGAAATATGTTGAAATAAACCCAAACGTGATGCCAACTCAGCCACTGAGTGGTCATTATTATTTTGTATGATTTACTTTCATTGCAAATTTTACAATGAAATCAAAATAAATTATATCAGGATCTGTAGGGGAAATTGATGTATGGCAGAGCCCGCGGGTCATTATTTGGAGAACTCTAGTTTAGGTTATTTTATAGTGTCTTGTTACTACCTTGTTTCTCCTTCCCCCCATCATGCCAATTAACACTGTGTCTCGTCTTCCCGTCCCTGGCGGCCCCAGCGCCTGCCCCTGCCCCCGTCCCAACACTGCCCCCCCCGCCCGCGCTGCTGCCGCTGACCTTCTCCGTGAGCGCCGTGGCCACTCGGGCCCCGATGTGGCAGCGGATCGACTTGGAGGTGGTGAACAGCGCGCGGTTGTTCTTCTCCGGCCGGAACACGATGATGTACAGCTTCGGGAAGAACAGGAAGATGAGCGTCACCATGGCGCTTAGGGTCACGCACATACACATTGTGATAACCTGGTGAAAATATATTAAATTAATCTTTATGGTAGGTACCTAAGCATTTAATTTTAATGATTTTGATGATGATGGCATGATGATACGATCAAGTGCATCAAATAAGTTGGGTTATGTCAAGAGAGAGAATAACAAAAGAGTAGGTAGGTATATATAGGGCGATGTATGAATTTGAATGAAGCAAGGAGTATGTGCCGTAAGAAAGTTTGTGTGGCGCTCTATCCTATCAGTCTACCCTTGCGAAGAAATGGCGAGTTGGTTAGTTAGTTATTTTTATTAAAGTTGAGTCAATTAATGTCCGGACAAAAGTGAGTTTAGTAATGCCAAACTTGCCTAATTTAAAATTATATTTTTATGAGCCACTCCTTACTTTTCCCATCCCTTTCTTTTCCCATTCCCCCCTTTTCCCATCCCTTCCTTTTCCCATCCCTTCCTTGTCCCATTCCTTCTTTTCCCCATCCCTTCCTTTTCCCATCACTCCCTTTTCCCATCCCTTCCTTTTCCCATCCCTTTCTTTTCCCATTCCTCCCTTTTCCCATCCCTTCCTTTTCCCATCCCTTTCTTTTCCCATCCCTTCCTTTTCCCATCCCTTCCTTTTCCCATCCCTTCTTTTTCCCATTTCTTCCTTTTCCTATCCCTTCCACATCCCTTCCCTTTCCCATCCCTTCCCCACATTAACGAATGGATTGCGATCTTTAGAGCACAGGCGTCGGATGGGAATGCTATCCTTGTTCTACCGGTATTTCAATGGAAGATGCTCTGAGGAACTAGCGTCATTGATCCCTTCGGCACCGGTGCACAGTCGGGAAACACGTTAAACGCGCTCGCAACATATGTACACGGTTTACATTTGTCACGCATGAGAATGGGTCGCTTCTTCAACTCTTTCTTAACTTCAACAGCTCGGCTATGGAACGATTTTCCGGCCTCTGTGTTTCCTCCTTCTTACAAAATGGGTGTCTTCAAGACCAATGTTCATTCCTTCCTCTCCTCAAAAAGACCCTCCACCCAGCATCTCAGATGACATAGGCCCCGAGGGAAATTATTTTCCTCAGGGCCTACTGTGTGGAGTTAATGTAAAAAAATCTTTCCTAACCCCTTCCCTATCCCATTCCCGTTCCTTTCCCAACCCTTCCCCAACCTTCTTCCCCGTCGTTTCTCCATCCCTTACCCACCCATTGCCCACCCCTTCACCACCCCTTCCCCACCCCTTCTCCATCCCTTCTTTATCTCTACCTTTTCCGTTCTCGTTCCGTCCTTGCCCCTTCCCCATCAATTACCCATTCTTGCCCAGTCCCTTAGACAACCCCTCCCCATCACGTCTTCATCTCATCTCCCCTTTACAATCCCTTGCCCATCCCTTCCCCTATAGTTAAGTAGGTCCACCTCCTAAACACTCCTATTTGAACTCACCTTTGATTCACTCCCAAAATAAATGGGCACGAACGCCACCCAAATAACGCACGTCGTGTACATTGCGAACCCGATGAACTTCGCCTCGTTGAAGTTCTCCGGCACGTTGCGCGTCTTGACCGCGTACAGCGTGCACAGCGCGATGAGTACGAAGTCAAAGGCCAGGGGCGCGAGCACGCCACGCGCGCTCGTGTTGCACGTGAGCACGGCCCGGTCGCGGGACGGGTAGAGGTGCGTGGCGCGCGCAGGCTCGAGCACGAGCATTGTGGCGGAAATTCCTACTTCGAGGCCAATGAGGAGGCAGCTTATGATTACCTGGAAAGAAAAACAGATTTTCTTCTGAATATAGTCAAGTCCCATTGCAAATTTTGACACTTGAAAGGTCCACGTTAAACGCCGATTCTTTACCCTTCCAGCCATCACGGCAATCAGATGTGATCTGCCGCCAAGTAGAATGGTCGTTATGCTACGGCAGATTCGCAAACAAAGATGCAGGCTCTCGTGGAATGAAAACAGATGAAAGAAAATCCAATGAAATTAATAAAATCACGTTAATTAACAAAGAGTTTGTTAATCTGGTTTGATCCTTATTAAATTCGGAATGCATAGAATGTAGATCCCATAAGCACTCACGAATAGGACAAAGACCACATCCGTTGTTCACCTTGTTCCATTGATAAAGTAAATTATATACGTATAGGGTTAACATTGAACTTCTGGCGATGTCTTTGGGTACTAAATGAAATCCTTGTTAAATGTTAATGAAAAATAACATTTAACAAGGAAATGAAATGTTAATGTTTTAAAGAGTCTAAGTACAGAATTTGTTCCTCACCTGCGCTGTCCCAGACATGAACCTAGGCTTCCTGGTAGGAAACCTCTTCTTCGACCCTGCCAATATCCTTGCAATTCTGTTCGTCTTGGTAAGAAGTGAAGCGTAGATCATTGCAAAGCTAATTCCAGGCAAAGCCCGACTTAACGCGCAACTGACTTCTGCAGGTCTAGCCAATATTGGAAAGGTCGCAGCGTGACTTAAGGTCATTCCAGCCAAGATGAGGTAGCTCAGTTCTCTGGTGGATGACTTGACCACCGGGGTGTTGTTGTGGCGGATGAAGATGGCGGCGGTGACAGCTGTTGCGCAGAATCCGAGGCATGAGAAGCACATGGCTATTATTGCCTGACTATCTGACCACAAAACGCGCTCCTCGGGAACTTCTAGGCATTCTGAAATCACATAAATTGTTTTTAACGAATTACATATTTAACCGAGTACCTACTACGTTGGACCGCCACAATCAGATGTCATCATCGATGGGACTATGCGAGCACTCTTCTTTTGAAGAAACTACGTTCATTGAGAAACTAAACTGTCGAACATAGGTGATAAAATACTGGTTAAAGCACTAAGATCGGATTGTTCACAGAAATTCATATGTAACATTGTCATTAGGTGGTCATTCAAGGCCATTTTTTTACAGTTGCCCACTAAAGGCCGATTCTGTTAATCCGTTTCAGCTTTTTAATAAACTGATTACAATTTGATGGAGAGCTAAAACGTACATAGAGTCAGCATTTCACGGGAACCTCTCAACTGCAAAAAAAAAACAAAATGAGGCACAAAGTCAACCAAGGCGCTGAATGGCCATTTGATGACTTTTCCACATGTGAATTTCTGCGAAACAACTGAGCTTAAGTTGTTTAATTCTAGGGCAAGACATATTCTCATACAGAGAGAATGGAAAATTGTTGGCGAAGTTGTATTGGCAAGGCTAAACTTAGGAAGGCCAACAACATATCCTTAAGCACAAGGAACAGCAGAAAGGCAGAAGATGTGGATAGGAGGCCTTTCTCAGAGACAGCTTAAACTCTCTATGACTCTGGTGATAATTTCGAGTTTAAACATTTTGAAGTTGAACTAACCGGTTTTATTGAGATTCGGATACCAGCCCTCTCTGCACTCTTGGCAGGTTGTCTCATTGTAGAGGATCTCATGCTTGTCACAAGGGACGCACGCCCAGCAGCACCTCTTCTCCTGGCCCCCCGTTTGGAAATTCTATACATAGAATCAACGTGCTAATTAGTTTAAATAAACATCGACTATAATACTACTACTTATATACATATTTAATGGGTTCACCAAAAATTATTGTTAATTTGTCATTACCTCTCTGCTATGTGCTATCCACAGTAGAGAATGGATAGAGAAGCCATGAGGGTATACACATTTACAACCTTCTTCCAGCCATGAGGGTATACACGTATACAATTTTCTTCCAGCTACGAGGGTATACACTTTTACAATCTTCTTCCAGCCATGAGGGAATACACATTTTCAACTTTCTTCCAGCCATGAGGGTGTACACATTTACAATCTTTTTCCAGCCATTATATCAGGGCATTAGGGTATACATATTTACAATCTTCTTCCAGCCGTGAGTGCATACACATTTTTATTTTTTATTTTTTTAAAGAAAGGCAAACATTCCCGGCTTACGAATAACTCGACAATATTTGAAAATCTCCTACTACCACCACAGTAAGCCGAAAATGTTGTTTGAGTCGTGATGGAGGACTTAGCCAGCCGAGGAATCGAACACGAAATGGGTAGGACCCAAATACGATGCCCACTCAACCAGTGACCGGTCTACAATATTCTTCCAGATTGCCCGAGAATCGAATAAATAAAATATTTAAAAAAAAACCCGTTCAATCTTATGATAAGTGAACAAAATTATAATGTCCTTTAATGTAGAATAATTTTTAAGGTAATGTGATTTTAAGGTATATGATGTATTTTTTTTTAATATGAATATCTCCCAGAAGTCCCAACTTCTTCCGTCGGGAGCCCGTGAGACTATAGCATTCCCAATTGGGGTAAGTTGTGAGGCTGAAGGTAAGGGGGGAGGGTAAGAAGAGGGGGGAAGAGGAAGGTGGGGAAGTATTCAGATCTAGTCACCAAATACGGCTAATGCTATTTAAAGCAACATTTCAAATCTGAATGGTGGTCTTACGCCAGGGCGATACTGAGAGTCTCACTCTGGAACGTGCCGCAAATATACACCTTATAGTATTTTTAAATGATTAAATGATGAAAACACAAATCCATCAAGTAAAATTTATCTTTTAGGATTTGAACCCGCAACCTTCGGATCTCTAGTCGAGATCTTTGCCAATCGACCACGAAGATAAAATACGTATTAATATTATATAGCTTTGATTTCAATTTGGGAGGCGGGTATGGGTACCGCCGCCCCGGGTACCATTTATTGGATAAAAAAAACCTCTGCCATATGTCACCCCACGTGGTTCGCTACGTTTGGTGACTAAGCCGGGGTGCCCGGATTCATGGGGTGAGGTTTATCCGGATCTTGGCGACGGATACGTCTGCCCACAGCTACATGGCAGGCCGGATCGGAAGAAAATGGTTGAGGGAGTCCCTTTGACTTCTCCAGCCGTACTCTCTCGGAACATCGCCTTGCACCGCAGTGAGAGGGATTGATACATAAGTCCGTCACTCCTGGACACACTGACCCCCAGATTCCTACCCACCCTAATACCCTTTTCCTTCTCAGAACTTTCTCTCCTTCCTTTCCTAAAAAGACCCTCCACACAGCATCCCCACATATGACATAGACCCTGAGGGAAATTATTTTTCTCACGGCCTCCTGTGTGGAGCTAATGTAAAAAATGTAGTTAGTCGATAAGCGAATTATTTATACAGGGTGTTAAGGGACGTACTTGACTTACTTTAATCAGTGATTCCTGACATTATTTGGAGTAAAAAATGTAAATGAAATTTAGGTCTCCGGTGACAGTTTTGATGTTTTATTTTTTTATTTTTTCTACAAAAACATAAAAAAATGGTAGTTGTTGAATAGTTGGAGGCGGGGTAAGGGGTTCGTCAGACACCCGGCCGAGTGACCAGTGACGACGTGCGGAAGAATTTTTTTTGTTTGACTTTGAAGAAAAAAATTTTGAAAAAAAAAGTCGTCAAAAAAAGTCACCGGAGACCAAAATTTCACTAACATTTTTTACTCCAAATAATGTCAGGAATCACTGGTTAAAGTAAGTCAAGTACGTCTCTTAACACCCTGTATTTACTTATTTAATTAAAAATGACACATACCTGACTAACTTTAACCAGTAATTTCAGACATTATTTACGTGTTTTATTTTAATTTAAAAAAATCTTTCATACGTCGTTATTATTGGTAGCTCAGTCCAGTAACCGCCCAACCTCCCCCCCCACCCCGATTCAAATTGTCCAATACCTACCTACATCTTTATGTTTTTAGTAAAAAAAAGTCACGGGACCAAAATGTCACTTATATTTTTTACTCCTAATAACCGCAATTACTTAACTAACTGGTTCCCGGCACGCGTTGCAATGCCATATTCAAAGAAATACATTGTTTCTCCCTGAAACACCTTTCCCGTGCGTCCCCGTTCCGCTCCCGCGTCCCCTTCCTAGCTAGCTTTGAAATAAAAGCCTATATGTTATTCTGATTTATGAGCTATATTGTTGTAAGGTTTTATTGAAATCCTTTCAGTAGTTTTTGCGTGAAAGAGTAACAAACACACCTACATCCATGCAAACTTTCACGTTTATAATATTAGTAAGAAGTTAGTCAGTTACGTCATTTAACACCCTGTTGAGTGTAGAGTGTATACCTACGTATATAGGTACGTATATCTCGAACCTTCGAATACAAAGGGAGATCATGCGTAAATTTGAGTTCAGCAACCCATTTATTTATAGATATACTTTAGTAGAGAGTATAAATGCCGTAGACGTATTTCTATGGAGGTGTGTTACAAGCTTCTTACTTCCATGGGCGTGAAATTCGTACAAGTTTAATAATTGAATGTATACGTATGAGTTTAATAAAATTATTGAATGTATACGTACGAGTTTAATAATTATTGAAAGTATTTGTACGAGTTTAAAAATTAAATGTACACGTACGAGTTTAATAATTGAATGTATACGTATGAGTTTAATAATTATTGAATGTATTTGTACGAGTTTAAAAATTAAATGTACACGTACGAGTTTAATAATTGAATGTATACGTACGAGTTTAATAATTATTGAATGTATACGTACGAGTTTAATAATTGAATGTATACGTACGACTTTAATAATAATTGAATGGATACGTACGAGTTTAATAATTGAATGTATACGTACGACTTTAATAATAATTGAATGTATACGTACGAGTTTAATAATTATTGAATGTATACGTACGAGTTTAATAATTGAATGTATACGCACGAGTTTATTAATCGAATATAACTATTGAAAAAAAAAACAGTAGGTACAAGTACAACCTTTGAACAACCTTTTTTATTGTTAGGTATTTTACCCAGAAAACAAATTCATTATACAGTAACGCCTAGAGACGAATATATGTACTTCGATTTTGTAGATATAATATGTAGTGCAACAATATATTTGTTTTTGTCAACGAATAGAGCTGCTTTATACATATAGTGAAATTGTTTAATTCTGAACGCGCAAAAGAACTTTAGTTGATGGCTGATCAAATAAAAAAAAATCTGGCTTTCTTTCTCGTTTATCTTTACGAATATATTGCATAAAATATGCAAATATCTTTGTAAAGGTCTATTTAATGAGCGCTTTTATTATTAGCGTGACGATTCACGATTACGGTACCGTGACGACACAAAAAGCATAAAACGTATGTTCTTTATCCTAATAATGCTGCAGCTCTTTCTTACACATTTAAATGATGATGAGACAAAAGATGAGACACACGATATACGAGTTTCCTCCAAAGTACTATTTTTCCTTCGGAGAAAACAGATATATCTTATTACGGCTCAGTAATGGCGACGAGAATTGCATTTCATTTTCTTTATATGTGTGCCTCTGCTGAAAACCAGCTACATTCCAGGAGAAATCCTGAATATATAGCTGAGCAGTGACCTTTTTGTTAATATAATAAACGAAAATGAACCAATTCTATAAAACTTTTGAAGTCTATTGACAAATAAATGTTTTTATTATTATTATTATTTGATGATGATTATATGATTCCTTGGGGGGGGGGGGGGTGCTGATAGACGTTCACCGTTTGTCTCATTTTCGACTGTTGTTATTTAGTGTAAGAAAGAGCTGCAGCATTACATGTTTACGAACAAAAGCAAAACCACCAGAGCATTGAAGTTTGACATTTTTGAATTTTTGTAATTCATTCAAACTTGAATATTATCCTTGTAATCATTTTCCATACTTTCAAAATTATTGTCAAGGTTAGTAATTTTGCAGGGATCTACGGATACGTCACGGTACGGGTGTGAGAGAGCCCGCAAGAAAAATATTACTTTTCTCCTTTGGAAGAAACAGACCTACGTACGTTGTGTATATGTGTATCTCATCTTTTGAAAGTGCGTGAGGAGGATTGAGGATTTTTGTGGGCTCACGGTACTGTAATCGTGGATCGTCACGACAATAATAAAAGCGCTCATTGGATGCCCTATCAATGACAGCCTGTACGCTGAGTACGGAGTACACCCCACCTAACATCTTTTGAATATAGGTCATCCTTTGAATATATACAAACACAGTATTTAAAAATATATTATTAACTGATTACCAATTAACACCGTCACGGCGCGCCCCTGACATGAACCTAAAAATATACATTTTTCTGACCGGTAGCTATAAACCTTTAGGCTGTGCGTTCTCTGCGTGTGGGGTGGTTTTCCCAAGGGGGTGCTGGTAACATGCACTGTCGGAATATTAAGCCTTATTTACCTTTCACGAAGCCCCCCGCTACAGAGGGTAAGACTGGAAGATTGATCACATGGAGAGGGAGGTTTATGTGTTTCGGAAATCGCACCAAAACGATTATATCGATGATCAGACCGTTAAGTATCTTTCTTAAGTGGAATTTATCCAGAATTTATTAGAAATCAATCTTAATAAAATGAATATTTTAAATTGATGCGGGAAATTGAATGGTCTCAGGAAATTGGCTACTTTAATGTCAAAATGCCGCGTTTTAGTCTCAATTAAGGTAACTAATTAAAGGGAAATTGAATTTTTCTCTTTATATTTCACTGAAAGTGTTTGGAAAATGGGTTTAGAGTGAACTCTAACTCTCTTGGGAAATAATAATTTCTAATTATGTATAATATCACAGGTGAACACCTCCACTGTATCGAGGTTAGATTTTTGAATCTAGGTCTAGATTCAACCAATTCAAATCCCAGCGAAGGATGAGAAAAAATATTAAATTTAAGTAGGTTTTATAAGAGTCCAATTAAAGAAGCTATACCTAATCTTCAGATTTTATGTCCGGGTTAAAACTTCCCCACAGGAAAAACTAAACCCTTTTAGCACACTTTTCCACGAATGATCATCTAGTCAATTCACGCTATGCAATTGCACTGTATAAGTATAATAAATACAAAATAATACAAGAACAACATGTCAACCTACCAGAGACCAAATGGGAAAATAATTCACCGACTCCAGATATTTTCATATCAGAGGGTTCGGCTCGGTTGGACTCCTAATTGGATATAAAAATCCTACTGATCCCTTAATCTAAATATTTAAAAAATCTTTTGTAATCCTGCATGTATTTAAAATGACTGATTTTTGCATTTTTATGTGTAAATTCTTTGAAAAATCTAATATGCCTAAATTTTGAATGAGAGAGCTTAACTAACTAACTAACTAACCATCACGCCGTTTCCCCGCAGGGGTAGGCAGAGAGGACGGACCGCCAAACATCCCGGTCTTGACACACATTCCTTGCCTCGTTTACATTCATACAACGTCTCATACATTCTCTTCTATTATTCTGACTCTTGACTTCTTGACATGGCCCGACTCAAGTATCTGATTCACTTGGTCGTGCCATGTCTTTCTTGGGCGTCCTCGACTTCTTCTACCATTCACCTTGGGCGTCCTCGACTTCTTCTACCATTCACACTTCTTTTCAATTCAATTCAATTCAATTCAATTCAATTCAATTCAATTCAATTCAATTTATTTTATTCTTTCAAAAACATTACAAAATTTAAAATTTTAATGCGTTTTTAAAATACATTTGTAACAGTATTACATTAAACATAAATATAAATGGTAAGCAAAAAAAAAACTATATGAGCATCAATTGAGCTTGCCTTTTAAAGGCAGCTTCACTGACGCTAAATATGTCGATATCCGAATTAATTCTGTTCAACAGCAAAATTGCTCTCCCGATCGGCATGACCATTGGCAAGTTAGTCCTGCAGGCCGGAAGATAGAACAGCCTATGCTGTCGATGTCGAAGATAACCATCGGGAATATAAAAATGAATATTCTCCAAGATAGCTGAGTTCTCAAGCCATCCACGAATCAATCTGAAGAAATGCGTAGCAATGTGTACATCCCTTCTGACACGTAGATGGTTCATTCCGAGCATACCCAAAAGAAAGTCGGTAGGATAAAGCCACGGGTAATAGCCGTACTCCCTCATGTACAGAAATCTTAGAAATTTTTTCTGAACTCTCTCCAACATGAGGGAATATTTTGCTTGGTGCGGACTCCAAATTATCGACCCACTTTCAAGTCTACTCCTTACTAAGGAATTGAATAGAATTATGAGAACCCGGGTGTCTTTAAAATTCCTTGCAGTACGCAGAACAAAGCCCAGCATTCTCAATGAAGTGCTACAAGCCATCTGAATGTGAGTATGAAATGTCAGCCTACTATCAAACATGATTCCAAGGTCCTTCATGGTGGAGACACGTTTTAGACTTCGGGCGTCCATCGTATACCGGTAAAACCAGGTATGACACGCCCTAGTGAATGACAAAATTAAACATTTAGATATATTGAACTCAATCCGATTTCTTTTACTCCAGTCAATAATTCTATCAATATCTGACTGGAGTCGATTGCAGTCCTCTAGGGTTAGTATTTCTAAGAATAGTTTCAGGTCATCAGCAAAAAGAAGAAACCTGGAGTGCAGAATTACTTCTGAAATATCATTAATAAATATGGAAAAAAGGAGTGGGCCTAAATTAGAACCTTGGGGTACTCCTGATCGTACAAAAAATAGAATAGACTGGAATAGTCCATGAGATACAAACTGTTTCCTGTCTGCAAGATAGCTAGCAAAAAAGGTGAGTAATCTCATTGAGAATCCTATTTCAGCCAGCTTATTGAGTAAGACGTCGTGATTAACAGTATCGAAGGCCTTTGAAAAGTCGTTATACGAACAATCTACCTGATGGCCTTTATCTAAAGATTTTGATACGTAATCAGTAAACACCAATAAGTTGGTTTCTGTAGATCGACCTTTTCTAAATCCGTGCTGTTCTGAAATTAAGTACGGCTCCACTTGTGGCAGTGTGTATTTATGAATAATCGATTCGAACAGTTTGGCCGGTGCAGATAATTCTTCTAACAATGCCAGTAGCCGGAATAACAAATGGTATTATTTTTACAGTCTGAGAATGCCAAATTCTTTTAATCTCATTTCCTAAATCTGTATATTTCCTTATTTTTTCCGAAACAGATTTTTGAATATTACAGGAATTTAATTATAGGGTTTTAATTTGGGGTATTATGTCGTGTTGCGCTACCTCCTTCTCTAGCCAACAATTCGAACGGCATTACAGTATCCATCATCAGAGCAGATGTTTAATCGAAGATCGTGGTGAAGTGTGTGCTTATGGGTTCCATGACAACCCAGAATCAACTCAACTCAACACCTCTTTGATTAAAAAAAATAATTAAAAAGAGCCCATAACCTAACCCAACGTAACCTATTTAACAAATATTTATTTTTCATCACTTTTATTTTTATTTTTTTTTATTTTAGCATATAAAATATAATGTACATTTAGATTATGTAATAATTTGCGTACATGTTCATGTTCAAATATCTTAATTAAAATTTATTTTATTATTTTAAATATTTTTTTATTTTTTATTTATTTTATCTTATTTTTTAATAATGGCTTAAGCAAAACTTATACTAAATATTAACAAAAGTAAACATTTAACCTTTTCTATAACAGCCAGAAGACAATCAGCTGAGGATTATGCTCTCAAATTAGGGAACGTACCCATACTACGTGACCAACTTTTTGCAATTTTTACCCCCCCCCCCCCGGTGACCAAAATCCTAAGCAACCCGCCGCTCATTTGTATGGAGCGTGACATTTTGAAGACCCCCCCCCCCTAAACGTGTCACGTAGTATGGGTACGTTCCCTTACATGATTGTCAAGGAAAAAACTTAACGCAATCACGCCACTTCCCCACTATATCACATTCTAGAAACATAAAATATCTCGGCATTGAAATCGATGAAAATCTTCGATGGGACTCCCACACAAATAGCATTACAAAGAAACTTACAAAGCTCATGTACTACTTTAGAAACATACGTAATATACTTAATAAAAATGATCTATATAAAGTCTACTACGCTCTTTGATAATCACGCGTAGAATATGGGATTATGGTATGGGGAACTGCCTCAAACATATTAAGCAGCTCGTTAAAATACAAAAGGTAATAATATTTTTTTCCTGGAAGTACCCGTAAGAACTCCATCAATAGAAATTTAAAAAAAAATTTATGTGTTCAATATTATTAAACTTTACTCAAAAAATGCACTTCTCAAATTTAAAGAAAAAAATTAGTACCTTGCTGACCAACAATAACCAACACTACAAAGACGAAATCCTCAAAACTACTGAAAATCCCGAAATTAAATACCTTCATCTGTTGGTCAGAAAAACCATCATTTTCATGTCATAAATTATATAATGCTCTTCCAATTGAAATGAAAAACACTAACTAAATATGAAGATGAGGAAATCATTAAAATTAGGAAGTAACCCCAACGCAACCTACAGACAACAAATAGATATACTTTTTATTTTATTTATGCCTTAACATTAACAGCCTCCTGTCCGCCTCGGAACAGGAATATCTAGTGAGGAGGACTGTGAACAAACTACTTTACTTTGTATTTTTACTTTACTTTATATTGTCGTTAAATAAAAAAAAAAGATTTTTCAAAGTAGGTGTTGAGTTGAATTCATCCCGAGTTGTCCGGTCAACGTGCTAATGCATGTAGAATGTAGATGCGATTCCTTATTGCCATCTCCAATTCTCTAAGACCTGGTATTACAGTATAATTTAAAATGGTTTTCTGCGTTTAGTTTTAAGAGGGCATTACCAGAGAAAACCAGAAATATGTCATTTTCAAATCAGATTTTAGACGTATTGACTCTTTTCCACAAAAAATTATAAATGGATTTCGAAAGATTGTTCTTTTATCTAGCATTCGCATGTAATAAATTTTGAGAAATTTTTTGAATTTTTAGTATAATAAGGTTATTGCATAGGTCGTTGGCAGATTTGTTAAATTTTCAAAAAAGATTTTGTATTATACCACACCCATTTCAAATAATATAATCATGCAGGAAAATAAATCAATACATTATCTAGCAAACGCATGTTTTAGAATTTTAATTTTAGTTTCAATAAAATCATTAAAAAATATGTACGTACATGTGTTTCTTGACGAAAATTGGTCCATTTGTGTATTTATTTGCGCACTTACAAACTAGTATATTTCAGATTTTTTTAACATCCTTTTTAAATTTAGACATTATTGAAAAATGATAAATACTTATAATCAAAAAATACCTACAAAAAGTACATTATTTTAATAGTTTTATCATCACGCCTTTCAGCATTTTTGGATGAAGGTATAAATTAAAACTAATTTGGATTGAAATAAATTCGATATTGAGTTATAATTTTAAAAAGCTGGTAAGAAGAATAATTAATCTTTCTCATTGTAACCGCCCTGCTCGATCGTAAGAACAACTTTCGACGAAATGTGGATTTTCGTCCGCTGGCTGGTTAAACGCTCTTAAGTAAAAAACTAATTTATCTAGGAATTTGATCCCTAATATTATTAAAGGGATTCTCTCTCTTGAAAATAAGATAGCCGTTAATAATAATTCAATAAATTTAACTGATAGTCCCTTATGCAAAAATGTTCCTCCCCCCTACCTACCAATCCTATAATAATTTGTGTCCCTCTATTCTATTTGTGTCTCTTTCTGTCACCGATAAGGTGTCTTATTTACTATTTTGCATCTCTTTCACTTATTGTTTTATTTTCCTATGTGTCAGTATGTGATTATCTTTAGTTCATATAATAAGCCCTTGAAGCCCCTATACGAAGCATTATACGAATAATTAACAGCCAACAAGCGAACCCTTGTTGGCTGTTAATTATTAATTCAAATAAAAAGTGGTGTATTACAAAGTGTTTTTTTTCATTTTTTATAAAATAAATATATTTTTTGTTAATTTCAATTGCCTGCCTAATTAGGCGTTCTCGTTCCCTTTAAATTATCACATGTAAACAATATTCTTTCTCTCCCCTATTTCCAGTCGCTCGCAACATCTCTCTCACATATAGTTTATGTTAAAATATTTTTAAAAATCCATATACTCTTAAGAATGATATTTGACCGAGTAATTATTGGAACACGGGAAGCAGTTCTCGACGGTAAAAACTCAGTACAACATATTTTTTAATTGGAAATCCACCACAACCCTGTTAAAAGTAGTTGTCTTGTGGCAATCAAGCTATTTTTCTAGCTACCTCGAGTTACGAAAGTTTTTTTTATGGGCTTTTGAAAGGCCATGGAATTAAAAATGATCTCTTAACGTGAAAGACAAATACAGTACTTTATTAATTAAAACCTAATGAACTCTTGTCACTTGAGAGGAGTCCTCCTTTTGCTCGCATTCTGAACCCAAGGTCACTCTCCCCATTCTGGTGTACCTACTCACCTACAAAAAAATATTTGGTCAAAAACATTTGTACTCGAAATTTATCACGTACTGAAAATTCTGCGCCCGTTTCATCTCTTTCATCAGAAAATAAACATAATTAGAGGATAGGCCATACTTGAAACCTTAAAATATTTGTGCTCTCAATTTTATTTTTGTTGACCTTTTGGGTCTCCAAAATTATGCAATTAGGTGCCACTTCCGATTTCGCAGCGTGCATTAAGTTCAATTTGTATTTTTGGGAGCTGAAACGTCCACGGTGGATGTTAGGTATTGGATGAAAGAATGCAGCTTACCTTATAAAATCCTGGCGCGCAGGGTCTGGAGCATACAGAAGTGGGAGGGACGGTGTCCAATCCGTATTGTAAAGGAGCAGTGAAGCTGAGATCTCCCTCACGCCAGTCCCCAACGTGGACATACTCATATCTGCCATCAGCCAACCGCTGGTAGTTGATTATCTCGTATCTAACAACCAGAACGACAATATTTTGAAACAGCCTTCAAATATATTTCTTTCCTTCACGCAAAAGATAAGATGGTCTTCAAACAGTGCGGTGATAAGAATAAAACACAATAAAAGTTGCACACTGCTGAATTCAACGATGATTATTTACAAAAATGGCTGTACAAAGATTTGAAGGATGATACAATTTGTGTTAAGTATACAACCCCCTTGCTTTACGGAAGAGATCTATTGAAAAGTTGGTATGTCAAAATTCTGTACATTAAATTAATATATGGAATTTAAAACATGCAAATTATGTAGCACGGGAAAAAACATACCTAAAACTTTATGCAAAAATGTAGTGCAGAGCCACGGTTAAGAGAACAAGGCTTCGCGAAGATGATGAAAGGTTTGAATACACTCTTGACAGGAATATTCAATAGAAGAAATTTTGGGGATTTACCAGAAAATGTTTTCTGGTCGACAAGATGACCACAAGTAGCCAAAGCGTTTAAAGAGATTTCGAAAACATGGTTTAAAAAAGTGGGACCACTCCGTTGTGCAGTGTAATTAGCAAAGATAGAAGACAGTCAGAAGGCAGTCTGCAAAAAAGCCTTTTTGTAATAAGACAGTAGGATGAAGAAGTGTTGGAAGGCCTAAAGGTAGATGGTTTCCGTTAAAATTTTAAAATTCCATCAAAAGAGGCTTCTGACGGGCGATTCTGTTTTGACTTAAAGATAAAGAATTGTCCTTAACCTTAAAATTAATGCCTTTTTCGTTATCTTCGTTAGTGAAAAACACGTTAATTTTAAGGTAAAGACAATTCTTTATAAGTAATTAGAACTGGAACCGCCCATAAAGTCATTAATTTTAAGATTAAGGATTTAACCTTAAGTAAAACTCTAGTGTATTATATTTTTATGTAATAGGATGTATGTGTGTCTGTCTATGTTAACACTTTAATAGGGGCCGACGTCGAGAGGCGTGCGACGCGTCACCTAGACACGTGCAAATGTCAAGCAAAAGCACGATTACAATTTATTTCGTTTGCCTTTTTTAGTGCAAAAAAATATTTTCTGTTTGGGAATTGCCTCGAACGCTAGAAGCGCAATTTGTGGACGGAAATAATTACTCTAATCAGTGTCAAAGCCGGATATTCCCGGTCCCAGGGCGATTGCCCAGTTTGCTAAGGGTGCGGGTGGCTGCGCCCCTGACAAAACGTATATATATTTAGTATTTTATGTAATGTAGGTTAAGTTATGATGGTGAGTAGTTTCATTAAAAAATAATTCAAAATAAGCTAAGTATTTACAATTTGCTGCACACTGAAAAACAAAATTAAAATCAACCTCAAACCCTCAAACGACGTATTTTAACAGATGTTTATAGCATTTGAGGGCCGAGTGGTAACACCCTTGTTTACATACCCAAAAGTCTTGTGTCCAATTCCCCGCACCGACACCTGTCAAATTAACCCTAATTATTCATGCAACAATCAATATAATTAGTTAAGGAACTTAACAAAATACACAAGGGAACGTACCCATACCACGTAACCCGTTCAGGGCGGGGGAGGGGGATCTTCAAAATACCACGCTTGGTCACAATGAGGGGCGGGAGGTTTAGGTCATTATCACTAGAAATCACGCGTTTTTTCGAGCTGAATGAACAACCATCGAAAAAACGTGCATGGTGGTGCGGTGGATGACGTGTCTCGCGTGCAAACTCTGCGGATTCTCTCCAGGAGACCACAGGAGGCCTTGTGTATCATGAAGGAAAGCGTGGAGTGGATAGATGTCGAGGCTGTCAATGAAGAGATAATAATCACATCTGAGGAAACTCCCGATGTTACCGCCCCCATGATCTACGATGTATCCGAGTGGATTGATGCTGTGAAGGTGTTTGTTGAAGATGATTGAGATGGAAAATAGATGTTAATAAAAATAACAGGACTTTTATTTCAATAAATTAAGTTCTGTTTTTTTTTTTTATATAGCCGGTAACCCGGGCGTTTATTAACATCAATAGTTATTTACAGATCATGTGCGCTACCCGACTCACTAGACAATATCTGTTCTGAGCCGGGTATATCTGTTCCGAGTAATATATTTTGACTTAAGTTTTATCTTGAGAATATATTTTCCACTTGTAATTAATTATAGATATGCATGCACTCGGAGGTGTCTACTAATATTAACAGGAATTCCAAAAACCGAACAAGTCGGACTAATATCTATGAGAACCAAAGTGCGTACGAATAACTACAGCTCAAACTGCTGACTAATATCTATGACAACAGAAGTGCGTACTAATATCTACAGCTCAAACTGCTGACTAATATCTATGAGAACCAAAGTGTGGACGAATATCTACAGCACTGGCAGAGGTTGGATTTGCGATTATGTATAGCATATTGGAATAACGTAATATTGCGTATGCAGTTTAAAAAACTTAATTTATGTATGTATGTATGTAAAAATCCCTAATATCAGACTATTGGACCATTTCTATGTCGGTTAGGTTAGGTTAGGTTAGGTTAGGTTAGGTTAGGTTGTGTGCCGTGTATTTCGAAATAAATAAATATCTCTGTATTATGACCTCCATGTTTGTTCAATAAATTATTGTCCTCGTAAATAGCAAAATACGTAACATTATGCAAAAACCTCATGTACGTACTTTAAACGTTTAAGCCGTAATTAGTAATTACGTAATTGAAGTAATTTATGCTTTTCCGTACAACCCCTTGCTCAGCTGCCCTCTGTAGATATTAGTTCAACCTACGCTCCATAGATATTAGTCACCACTGGGACCGTCATAGATATTCGTCCGATCATAGCTCTGTAGATATTAGTCCACACTCTGAAGTTCGTAAATATTAGTCCAACATATATGAGCTGTAGATATTCGTCCGACATACAGGCTGTAGATATCTGTCCAACATATATGAGCTGTAGATATTCGTCCGACATACAGGCTGTAGATATCTGTCCAACATATATGAGCTGTAGATATTCGTCCGACATACAGGCTGTAGATATCTGTCCAACATATATGAGCTGTAGATATTCGTCCGACATACAGGCTGTAGATATCTGTCCAACATATATGAGCTGTAGATATTCGTCCGACATACAGGCTGTAGATATCTGTCCAACATATATGAGCTGTAGATATTCGTCCGACATACAGGCTGTAGATATCTGTCCAACATATATGAGCTGTAGATATTCGTCCGACATACAGGCTGTAGATATCTGTCCAACATATATGAGCTGTAGATATTCGTCCGACATACAGGCTGTAGATATCTGTCCAACATATATGAGCTGTAGATATTCGTCCGACATACAGGCTGTAGATATCTGTCCAACATATATGAGCTGTAGATATTCGTCCGACATACAGGCTGTAGATATCTGTCCAACATATATGAGCTGTAGATATTCGTCCGACATACAGGCTGTAGATATCTGTCCAACATATATGAGCTGTAGATATTCGTCCGACATACAGGCTGTAGATATCTGTCCAACATATATGAGCTGTAGATATTCGTCCGACATACAGGCTGTAGATATCTGTCCAACATATATGAGCTGTAGATATTCGTCCGACATACAGGCTGTAGATATCTGTCCAACATATATGAGCTGTAGATATTCGTCCGACATACAGGCTGTAGATATCTGGAGTCATGCACTCTTGCCGTCACGCAGCAAGCGCCGTATATATTAATAAAGACAAATATAAGCCAAATATATATTTTTTTAAACTTTTTTTTAGCAAGAAATGATTCAAAACCATATTTATGAATTACTACGTGAAAACTGTAGGGGGAGGGGGGGGGGGGATCTTGGAATATACTACACGTGATCACCGAGGAGGGAGAGGGGTTAAAAATTGCAAACAGTGGGTCACCTAATATGGGTACGTTCCCTAAAGTGGAACAATGTGATATTCTTATAATATATTAGTGTGGAAATATATATGCGGTCCATAATTTAAGACTTTTCTTACTTAATTTTACTTTAATATGAAGCACTCAGCGCTTCCCAGGTTTTATTTTACTTTATTAGGGGTGTGAAAATGGAATCGGGTGGTTTTTCAAAATCTCACGCAAAGAGTGAACTTCATCTCGTTTTGAAAGTTAATTGTGAAAGAATGAATTAATTTCGGAATAAAAATGTAGATTTGTATAAAACCCATACCAGCAAGCTCTTTTTGTACATGGATTTTGAATACTCGTAGTACAAACACGAAAGCGGTGAATCTAGTCACACAGAAAAACCCAAAAAACCGTTTTTTCGTCAACTATTGGATTAAAAAATCCGTTTGTTGACAGGTCTATCGACGCCTTTTAAAACAGTCGATATTAACCCCCTAACTACCGATTTTCTTCGACTTTGACCTGAAAACTTCGGACTCGATTTACTCGAAAACGAAAACTTAAATAAAACAAAAGTTACACCGTAAAATCCACTCCAGTTTCTTTTATATGGTTTCTTGAATACCACACAAGAGTTGCAACTGCACCTACGCGCAACTACGCAACCACGTTTGGAGCCAGTCAGACTGTGGTATCCCAAATTGGGATTTGTTGTGAGGCTGAAGAGAGTGCTGAGCGGAAAAAGATGGGGAAAAAAGGTGGGGAAGTACCTGGCTATTCAGATCTGGTCACGAAACACGATTTAAGCAACGTTTCAATTCTGAATAGCGCTCTTATTCCAGTGAGATAGTGTAAGTGTTTCAACACAATATATTTTTTAAATGTTATTTTAATTAAATTATCTTTGACAATGTAAAATTATCATTATCAATGACAATGCAAATCCATCCCTTCGTAAAAGTTGTAAAATTTTCAAGAAATTCACAAATATTTAACATTTTGTACATAAATATCATGTGGCATTATAAATATTATCAACAATTGGAGTATTTGGCGAACATGGGTGGCATAAAATGAGGTCAGCTAACACCTAATAATGAAAAGGAAGATTGATGGAAAATGAAATAGAGAATGCTTGGTAACATGCATGACTGTTTACTTAAAAATAAAACTATAGTACTAATGTTAGATAACCCCCCACAAGAAGAAGCAAAATCAAACACGCGTAGGTATACAAAAATGTTTTATTCTAATTAGATAAGAACTTAATTATTTCAATTTATTTAGTGACTTTGAAGATTATCATCAAATAAATATTATTGTGGAAAAAGCAAAAAATAATAAATCTAAACGAAACAGAACAAGATACAGAACATCAAAAGGTAACGGTCGCAACTGGGAATCGAACCCGGGAACTCTGTCTTACCGGGACAATACTCTGACCACTGAGCTCTTAATTGAGATCTGGTTATTTTGTTACTCGTAGCTGCTTACTTTTTTGAGAACTTCGTAATTTGGAAAATTAAAAAATTTTAATTTTAAATTGTACCTAATTTTGAAAACTGTAATTTTGAAACATAATTTTTAAAATTTATAATCTTGAATTTGGAAAATTTTAATTAAAAAAAATTGTAATTTTAAATATTGTAATTTCTAAAAATATACTGTTGAAAATTTTAATTTAGCAAAACGTAATTTGAAAAATTGAAATCATGAAAAATTATTTTGAAATCAAATAAAATGTTACTTTGAAAATTGTAATATGAAAAATGTTATTTTGAAAGTTGTAATTTTGTAACATGTAATTTTTTGATTTTGTGATTCATTGTAATTTCGTCTTTTTGTAATTTTTTATTTTGTATTTGTACCTTTGTTATATTCTAACTTTCTTTAGTATTGTTCTGTTAAATATTCAGATATATTATTTTTTTATTTGATTTATTATTCTACGTAATTATTCTACAGTGTAGATAACCGTTTACCGGCCAACAACAACTTTTGTGGCAAAAATTGTAAAACGCAGTTATAGTTAGGTGCCTTTTGTAAGGCTGCAAAAAATACCTGGAATTTTTGTACAATTAATATGAAAAGGGTACAAAATAAATAATGTTGGTATGATTAATACAATTATTTTAACATCTCATTAATATGTTTGTGAACTATTTACATGGTATCATTAGTGTAACAAGTTGTTTCTAAGTAATAGTTACTAATCATCCACAATTTGAGGTGTTGTAAACTATTAATTAAAATGTATTAATGGGTAGACAGTAAATGGAGTAAATTAACTATCCATTTAGAGCAGGGAGTTTCCTGAACGTGGGCGCGTTAATTTACGTGCTAGACACTTGACATTAATAATACTCGCTGGCGAGTAATTAAAATCAGAAGCAAATATTTATGTAAAAGGTCGCGCCAACACGCCAGCAATTTGATATGCTTTAAAAGTGGTTTTCAGGAATCTATCACTGGTCTTTGACCTGTGTCAGTTTCATATTTTACAGAAGCACGAGTGAACATCAAAAGCATTAGAAAAAAATTCAGCCAATATGAAGAAATGGGCAAATTAAAATAAAGTATAATTATTTGGTTATTCGGCCAATCGATAAAAGTTGCAAAATATAAGGGGTGTGTATAGGTAATAATTTTTAAAATAAGTTTAGCAGGTTCATTACGAAAAAAGGTTATTTTTTATACGTAGAAGATTTAAAAAAATCTACGTAAGTAATTGTTTTTGGAAATTAGAAATAACTGTAACTTTGTGAACGGATTGATAAACTTATGTTTGAGATGGCCAAAAGAGGAACTGAGAAACGAACAAAATATTTTTTATTTTCGTTATTTGTTTTTGGGGTGTTATGCCGGGTTGCATTACCTCCTTCTTTAGCCAACGTTTCGGACATCGTTGCAGTGTCCATCATCTGCCGGATCTGTGAACGGTATAACACCCCAAAAACAAATAACGAAAATACCTTTGGCCGTGAAAATCTTAAAACTTATTTTTTAATTGATTAATTTGTTTTAATCCTTAATATATACCTACCGACAATAGGTACGCCCCGATTGTACACTTGAGTTTGTTGATCTGTTAATCATTTTATTTGTTCGAAGTCGCCAATCGGTTTCAGAACAGCAGTGTTTTCGTCAAAGCTTAGAAAAAGCCGGTTGACCTGATAGTAGTTGAGTGCACTTAGCATTACCTCTGCTTATTAAATCCACCATCTTTGCATAAGCAAGTTTTATCGCTTAAAATGATGATAGTTGAAGTTTTCAAATATTGTTAGTAACTCGAAAATTTAACTGTCTTTAAAAAAATGCATGCTTTTATCACGGAGAAGTTTCAAGACTGTTTATAAAACGAGTTGGCGTAGTCTATTAAATAAAGTGATGAAAATGCACAAAATTACAGTATGTCATATGATTTGCAGGTTTTTAGAAGAAGGTGGTATTTTTGATACAATTTTCTTACTATGTGTTTATTTAAAAATAGGCAGATTTCATCATATTTTCCTTCTCACCCAAGCGAATAAAAATTTTCAGTTTTCATTTTTCAATACTCGTTGATGTAACTGGCTTTGCTTGCTATTTTTTCATTGAATTTTAACTACTCGCTCAGGCGGTAGCGTTTTAAATATTTTGAAACATGATTTTTGTGTTCAAACTTCATAAATTTTTTTCTCTTCTTTTTCTCATGAATTCAAAAGGTTTAGAGGTGTGCTTTTATGTTTAGTTTTTACGTAAAATTATAAAATATGATGTTTTCTGTGAATCATCGTATGTGAAACCGCCGCCTGAGACCGCACGTTCTTTCAAGTTAATAAATACCGACGAAGAACGCTAGACTAGTTATTACTATTATCTAAGGGCATATGCAAGTGGTAGGAGGGTTTAAACACCTCCCACTGGCCTCGGTCAAAGGTTGCGTGGAAAAAAAGAGAATAATACTCATGTATTACAATTCTAGAAAATACAACACTATCATTTGCACTACCTCTATCTCGTAGTATTTTAATATGCTACTTACAAAAATTTACGAAAAAAATATTAATTCAAAATTCGTATATTCGTACGACCTTAGAACGGGATAACCCAATAAGGTTTAAATACACTCGTTTATGTATACAAGTATAAATGTATTTTTAATCATTGACAGCAATAATTAAATATTATTATTACTAGACCTAGTTCTTGGTTAATATTAAAAAAGTTTTATTTTCGTCATTCTTGTTTAAGTTTATAATATACATAATGTGGTTCCATTACAACTCAGAATCGTTCGACGTCAACATCTTTAAAAAATCAATAAAAGTTATGAAATTTGTTTGAAAATACTTTTAATGACTTTTCAAAGAAGGTGTTGACGTTGCATGATTCTGAGTTGTCTGGTCACCATAATATATGAATGTGTACATGTATGAATATGTGTATACGTGCACATACATATACGTATAAGTTATACTATCCACATATGAATATACATATTTTAATCTGCCTTAAACTTCGTATAAAAAAATGACAGTAGCAAGCATTGACAAAAAAGCACGGTTTACTGAAATTAAAAATAATTCTTCTAATATTGTTATAAGTATCACTTATTCTGTTCTACAACTACCATTTTTAATTCAGATCGGAAGGGATATTGGGATCGGATTTATTTATATGTATATAAAGAGGGACAGGAGACAGGTACAGGTGCCTTTGGACAGAAAACACTACACAGTACCCACCGACCTGCCCGGAGGGTCCCCGTGCTTGTCGAACTCCACCAACTCCCCATCGGCCGTGGTGAAGGACACATTCATCAGGTAGCTCTGTGGAGAAAGAATAACGTTACACGACGATAATGCATACTTAAGAGAATTTTATTTGCGTGCGGGTTTAAAAGCTCACCTTGAAGAGGGTCCCGTTGAAGGGGTATAGCGCGGCACACGCGCCCCCGGGCCCGCACAGCGCGCTGGCCATGTCGTGCAGTCCGTGCGCCATGGTGTACAGCGCCTTGATGATGAAGCTCATCTTGGAGTCTTGGCGATAGCGGTCACTCAGGAGCTCTTCACCTGAAGACAGAATCAATCAATCAATCAATCAATAAAATCTATTAATCAATCAATCAATCAATCAATCAATCAATCAATCAATCAATCAATCAATCAATCAATCAATAAATCAATCAATCAATCAATCAATCAATCAATCAATCAATCAATCAATCAATCAATAAATCAATCAGACAATCAATCAATCAATCAATCAAACAATAAATCAACCAATCAATCAATCAAACAAACAATCGATCAATCCTTCAATCAATCAAACAAACAATCGATCAATCCATCAATCAATCAAACAAACAAACAAACAATCGATCAATCCATCAATCAATCAACCAAACAAACAATCGATCAATCAATCAATCAATCAATCAATCAATTAATCAATCAATCAATAAATCATTGAAGTCAATATTGGCGACTCCCGAACGAAAATTTGAAACAAAACACATCAGTGAAAGTCACGGTCGCAAAACAAATCAGTGAAAGTTAAGTTCTAGAAATTAAACCCAGTACTTTAGCCTTGCCGGGGCTTTGCTCTAATCACTGAGCTAATTCGACACTATCCCCTTGGGCGATATTCAACCGCATCGTACTAAACTAAGAACTACCAACATTATCTTCATTTTAATTATGATTATTCCCGAACTAAATGCAATCTAGTCTTTGATAAATATATCCATTTTATTTTAATCTGCGTCATCGACTTCTCTGCAAGCCTAGGGTGAAATTTTTATTTTTATTTTTGAAATAACTTTAACGAGCAAAACCTCAAATTGCAATATTTAATCATTGAACGCAATACTAACGACGATCAAACAAAAATTGAAATAGAAAAATCCAATTCCTAGATGCGGCCGTATTTTTTTGATTTTCAAATTTTCGTTTGAGAGTCGCTAAAATTGTCTGCAATGATTAAATATTATAATTTGTGGTTTTACTCATTAAAGTTGTTAAAAAAAATAATTAGTGGATTGATCGATCACTCAATCAACAATCTATCGATCAATCAATCATTTAATAAATACTTTGTGCTCTTGAGGTTATTTTCACAAAAACGGCGCTCCACTAATTATCCAATCGACAAACAATCAATCATTCAATCAATACATAATAGACAACAAATGAACCGAGCAATCAATTAATCAATCATACTAAACAAATCACAATCACCCCGAGAATTCTTGTTAAAATTCTACGGATCATTATTCAGTCAATCAATATATCTATTCGACAACCGATGAACCAAGCAATCAATCGAATAACCTTCAATACAAATCATGCCACCTCGAAAATTTTTGTTAGAATTTAAAAAAAAGATAAAACTAAAGACCAAATTTACCGAAAAAGTTTTAAAAGTATTTCCATTTCACACCGCGAGGCTTGAAAAAGCAACCAAAGCCTTTCATTCAAAAACAAAATCGTATCAAATAATTGAAAATGTGTTCGTGTGTACCCATGCATACAAATTAAACTTTATAATTTTCGTCCGGGAAATAATTCGTCAGCCAAACGTTCAACTTAAAAAATAATGTATTTTCTTTGAATTTAATTTCAAATTGGCGCATTTCCTTAGTAACAATTTATATTCACTTTACACCACAGAATAAAGATGGGATCGGTGCCAGGTGGAAATTTCTTTGAACGAGGGTGGCGTGTCTCATAGAATATTCCTGCAGTTTTTAAGTAGGTGTTCCATCAATAAATTATTACGACAAAGGAGACAGTCTCCACGTGTAACTAACAGATTGGCTACCTGCGTAAAGTTGCTTTCAAACTGTTCGACTTGCTCTAGATGATAGGTTAGCAGGTTTAATTATTTCCAAGCAATAAGATGTAGTACCTAAATGATAAATTTTGATAAATATACAAAGTCGGTAATGAAAAAAAAATTGGAATGTATTATGAGTTGTGTGTTTGTGAATGATGTGTGTTTTATATTAATTAATTTACGTATTCTTAAAAATCCGAAACTTTCCCTAATTAGAAAATCTAAATATCAGTCTACTATGCTATAATAGCACAAACAAATCTCCAATACAGTAGTAAGCTGGGAAGCTGCATACAAAACAAATCTACTCCCTGTTGAAATTGTGCAACGTCTAATTATAAAAATTATATTAAAAAAACAAGAGATTATCCAACACACCTTGTTTTGGAAGAATTTAAAGCAATACAATTTAATAATCTAGTCCGAAAAAATATAATAATTCAGATAATAAAAGAAAAACTAAATCATAGCTTTTTAATTGAAAGTCGTACTCATCAAAAACATGTATTTCCAATACAAAAATGTAACACCTCATTTGCACAACATCATTCATTACACATATCTAGGGAAAAATACTTCAATAGCATTCCCGAAAAATAAGAATAATCGAAGACGATAAATGGCTACAAAAAGCAATTAAAGAGCAATTCAACGTAAAAATAACAAAATTATGAAATTATCTTCATAACTTATAAATTTGTCTATTTTTTTTAAAGTTCCATAAACCATAATTAATTATAAGATACAAAATATATTTTTCATCCCGATACTCGTCCCTCTTCCAATTACAAATGTCTGCTTCTATAGAAGAGAAACATCATAAAACGAAAAAATCTGTGAAAACTTATAATGTAATTTATTTTGTGATCAAAATTATCATACTTTAAAATAATTATTAGTTTTTTTTAATATTGGTGTTGCGTGTTACATGTAATGTTTAAAATTTTGGTATTATTGTTTTTTTTTTTAAATTTTATATCTTAATTAATAATTGTTTTCCTCATTTTTTTTTATCAATTAAAAGGCTGTTGAATGCTTTTATAGGATGGCATTAATGATGTCTTTTTCCAAAGCTTAGTTTTACCGTCGGAAATTTTATGTTTTCTTTGTACACTTGTCTAACCGGTCTGTTAGTGATATGATATTTTGCGTTTGTTGACATTTGTTAAAAAATGCAGTTTAGTAGAGTTTTAACGTATAATTGGCGTATATTTAGTACGACAAAACCTGTTGAATATTTGGTCTGTATCAGTCAGTCCATGTTTTTAAAGTATTACCATTAAGATGGTTTTCTGTGCGTTGATCGATAGCTGAGTTTGTTGCTCCTCCACAAACAATTATTCCATATTCTATAATTGATTGATAAAGTGCAAAAACATTCTTAACATTAAAAAAGAATAACGCTTGTAAAAGGTTTGATCAACATTTATGTTCGGTTGAGATCGTTTGCTACATTTGAATTAAGTACTAGAAAATTGGCACGACGTCGTTGCCTTAAACAAATTGTGTAAATGTGGAACAAAAAAAAGTGAAGATACCCTTAGTATCGCCCTGCTGTAAGACCACCATTCAGAATTGAAACGTTGCTTGAAATGCCGTGATTGGTGACTAGGTCTGTATAGCCAGCTATTTTCCCACCTTCCTCTTCCCCTTCTCCTTCCCCTTCCCACTACCTTCAACCTCACAACATACCCCAATTGGGGATGCCATAGTCTCACTGGCTCCAGACGGGAGCAGCGAGGACTCTTGTGAGGTATTCATATAAAATTATTAAAAAAAAAGTCAAATGTAGCCAATAACAAATTAAAGAAATGGACGAAAATAGAGTCATCATAATTGTTGATATACCAAAGCTCTCAAAAATAATATTACAACGTTTTAAAATTGTATTATTAAATATTACAAGTTCTTTATATTAATTTCACTTACAACAACCATACAAAACTTTGTTTTAATTTATATTCGTCGACCGGTTTCGGTTGATCTCAACCTTCTTCGGGACAATAAACAAAGAACTGGTTTCATTCTGTTTAATGTCAAGCCACAAAGTGTTTGCTTTCTTCCATAATTTTATAAAATTTTTTTGCCGTTCCAAACCTTTGAAACCAAAATCGTTGAGAGGAAAAGCATATTTTTTAGATTACAATTACTCGAATAAATGTCCACAACGACGCTGCGAGAGCAAGATATTTTTCCTGGGAATCTGGAAAATCCGTCTTTACTTTTGCTTTGCAATATTTCGATTGGAAATCTTATTTGCCGTGAAGGAAACACGGCCGCAGATTAAATTTTAAAAGCGCGGCCGCTATTTCATCAAGGATTCTAAGGCAGAATGCAAGCCGAGTTGTTGATCTCTACAAAACTAAAAGGGAAAGAAGAAATAGTCTACAGAATGTTCCTCTTTTCTTTGAGACTATGAAGGAGGTTACTTGGGTCAGAAATTTGTAATGAAAATGGGTGCGCACTTTTTGATTATTTATTTTTTAATATTAGCTCCACACAGGAGGACCTTAGAAAAAATAATTCCCATCAGGGCTATGTTATCTTTGCGGATGCTGTGTAAAGCTGGTTTGGCTTTGTTACTAGATAACTAGGTATAAAACGGTTTTAAAATACATTTTATGGACAGAGTGTTTTGTAATAATTTTTACTGTAATGATTCTGTATTGTAATAATTTTGACTGAAAACATGAATTAAAAATACTATTTTCGGTTGTGGGTCTGTAACTCGGTTTAAATAAAACTAGAATCATGTTAAAAATTGGAATTGTGCGTTTAAGGAATTCAAAAAAGTGATAAATTCTTTAATAAATCTATATATAGGTAATAAAAATCTAAAAATGTTTGTATGTATGTCGGCTATGCGTTGCTATATAGCATAGGAAAGGTTTGAAACTTTTAAAATACATTCTTTAAACCCCGCGAAGGTTTCTGGATTATTAAAACTACATGACAATACACCTGAAAAGTTTTTCAATCATTACAAAAACCCCTGCAAAACTGTCAAAAATGTCAAAACTTGAGAATGACATTTTGCAAAATAATGATTGTTAAATCAAAATTCTATTTTCGAACTAAATTAACGGATTTATTTGAAGTACTCGCCTCATACTTTGAATCGAATCAAGAATTATAGATATTTGAAATAGGTAACTATGGTAGTTACCAAATTTGATTGATTGTTCTTATTAGTGGAAACAATTAAAAAAATTTCTTTATTAGTGGCATTGCAACGCATGCCGGGAACTTGCTAGTTATTTATAAATTAAATAAATGTCAAAACAGAACTAGTTGATAGGAATAAAATACCAGGGGCACAGAAATGTCTTGGAGTGAGTTCATTTGTGTTAATTTCGGTGCTAATTTTATGTATAATAGGTAATAGGCCACTTGCATGGATTTCATAACGACTTGGAAAAAATCGTGTGGATAGATATTTTTACTAAGATTACGAAAATGTTAGTAATTTTTTTTAGAAAAAACTATAACGATTTCAAATCTGCTTTTATTGATATGTCCCAAAAGCGACATATTAGTTTTTGTTCATGAATATGGCGTTGTAGACAGCCGTCTTAATAGCCACTAGCTTTTTCTACATCACAATGCCGTCGTAACCAGTTTGAACCTATTCGGCATGTATGGTTATAGAACGTTTTTAAAATCAATAATAATAATTGTGAATGAATATATTAAAAAATTCTTTGAAGTTCGCAAATACACTTTGGGCGTCATTATTAAATAAATAAAAAAAAAAAGTAACTTTGTATTAACACCACTATATAATCAATATTATCAACATGTTTCGAAAACTACGTTTACTTCGTCAGGAAAAGATTAATAAAAAATAACAAAAGACAAATTAGAACTATAGACTGCTTGAATTAATCTTAACATATATAAAACAAATTCGGGTTAGTTACACTATTTATAAATCAAGAACATCTGGACCAATTTTTATGATTTGTTGGATTTTTAGGATAGCTATTAAAACATCGGAAAAATTCACGAATAAAAAATTATGAAGAAAATTCTTTTCCACATGCATTTTGTATTGAACGAATTTTCATATTTGAAAAGAGCTGCAGCAATATTGTGATAAATATAATATCGAACAGTGAGTGAATTCCAAAAATTTAAAAACGTCAAATGTCAATACGCTGATTGTTTTGCTCTTGTTCTTAAACATATTAAACAGCTGCCCCTGTTTCTTACACACTAAATGTCAATAGTCTAAAATGAGACAAACGGTGATCGTATGTCTAAAACATACGAAAAAATACGGTAATTTTAATAAATCGTAATTATTTTGACCGGTCAGTGGTTGAGTGGGCATCGCGTTTGGGTACCACCGAGGCGTTCCGTGTTAGATTCCTCGGCTGGCTAAGTCCTCCATCACCACTCAAGCAACATTTTCGGCTGACTATGGTAGTAGTAGGAGATTTTCAAATATTGCCGGGTTATTTGTAACCCTGGAATGTTTGCCTTTTTTTAATAAAGTAAAAAAAATCTCCCTCACACGTATAATGAAAATGAAACGCAATTCCCGTAAGTAAGGGGAAAAGTAAGAATCACAAAAAATATAAATCTGTGTACAACGCCATCTCTGATACTGACAAAAATCAAACATGGACAAGTTGCACACCAAAAATTGCTTCATTGTGTAATTTTTAACTTAATAAAAAACTTAATTTATTTCAGCTAATAAGTTAACACAACAGTTATTGATTCTGAGGCGGTACGAAGTTCGCCGGGTCAGCTAGTATGAAAATAAATTTAAGATACGAATATTTAATTTTCTTTTTGGTTATTAATGATATTTAATTCACTATTAACACTTTTTCTTATTTCTAAAATATATGAATTGTCTAATTGTAAACCCGTTGGGTTTGTTGGCAAATTTTTAACCTTTTATTTATATCAAAAGAACGATTTTCTTCTAAAATGTGGCTAGCAAATTCAGAATAATAATTATTATTTAAAAATCTGGATGTTTCTTAACTCAAATACTAAAATTTCTATAAGTCTAACAAATATAAAAGGGTTAAAATCATTACAAATTTATTTATAAACCTCAGATTTGTTAAAAAATCACCCTGTCCTTGTTATTTAATATATAATTTCTTAATTAGTTATTATTGTAAAAAGCTGGTTGAAAATTATCTGGCATGTTTTTAATTATTATATTTTAAGTGTTATTGTTTAAAAATACTAAAATTCTAGAATTATAGTATTAAGTGTAAAATATCATTAATAAGCAAATATTTTTTAAAATTAATTCTTACATTTATAATAATTAATTTTGTTATAACTTTCTATTATTTTGTTTGTTTTAAAAGTTTTTATTTTTTTTTATTTTTTTTTTTTTTTACAGTGAATACCGCACAAGAATCTCAACTGCTCCCGTCTGGAGCCAGTGATACTATGGCATCCTCAATTGGGGTATGTTGTGAGGCTGTAGGTAGTGGGGAGGGGAAGGAGGTGGGGAAGAGGAAGGTTGGGAAGTACCTGGCTATTCAGATCTGGTCACCAAACACGGCTTAAGCCATTTTCAAGCAACGTTTCAATTCTGAATGGTGGTCTTACACCAGGGCGATACTGTATCTTCCACTCTGGAACATGCCGCAAATATACTATATATTATTTTTAAATGAATTAATTGCGAAATAACACAAATTAATCAAATAAAATTTATCTGCGCATGCCGGGTTCGAACCCGCGACCTCCGGATTGTGAGTCAAGAGTCTTACCCACTGGACTACGGAGGTCGTCAATTTATACTTATTTATTACATGCAATTTTTACACATTCTAAAATAATTTTAATCATTATAAATAATTGTTTTTCATGATAATGTATTTAATCACCATTCTTCTTTATATTTTGTATATGGTTCTAAATTTCTAATCTTGTTGGTCTTTTGTTATTTTTATTATTATTATTATCCCGAGGAAAAAAACGTAGTTTCGAAACATATTGATTATATTGTGGTGTTTATATAAAGTCATTTGTTTTTTATTTAATGCATATATTGAAATTACTCATTTTTAGTACGATGATCAGAATCATAAAAATGTACATTAAATCTTTCACACGTTTTTAATGGTATTCATAGTTTGTGAAAATACCCCGACCAACTGAATAAATAAAGTACAAGTTCCTTACCAAATTTACTGAAAAACATATATTTATCATAAATTAGCCACTTGGTTTATCTAAAGGTTATCACAGATTTTTTAATCTTTATGGACCGCACGCCAGTGATCAGAGTAGCAGTTTCACTTCTACCTGTAGAAGTGAAACTGCTAGCAGTAAATTTGGTAAGGAACTTGTACTTTATTTATTCAGTTGGTCGGGGTATTTTCAAAAACTATGAATACCATTAAAAACGTGTGAAAGATTTAATGTACATTTTTATGATTCTGATCATCGTACTAAAAATGAGTAATTTTAATATATTCATTAAATAAAAAAAAACAAATGACTTAATATAAACACCACAATATAATCAATATGTTTTCTTCCTCGTGATAATAAAAATAGTAAAAATAACAAAAGACAAACAAGATTAGATAAATTAGAACCATATACGAAAAAAATCAGAGTGTGCAGTTTACACGCGGTAGAAGTGAAACCTGCAGAAAACTTAAGTACACAAGAGAAGGGAGACTACGAAGCACCGCAAAAAGAAGAGACTGATTAGTGTATTTCATTCTCTCACAGACTAAATCTTATAGATGTTTGTTTTTGTTTTTTTTTTACAGTGTCGCTATTTTTCGTTTCATCGAGTTTAAAATCACAACGGTGCTAAAGAAGTTTTCATTTAAAATATTGAAAACGTGAAAAAAAAATCAGGGTGCGCAATTCACACGCAGTAGAAGTGAAACTAGAAAGTCGCTTTCTTTTCTTTTGCCTATTTATTTTAAAGTGGTATGAAGATTGAACATTGATTTAAAAAATTAAAAATATATTTTTTGGATTTTATAGGATTCGAACCCAGGTCGCCTGAATGTCTGGCCACTACATTCGTTACGCGCCTTATGCCTCTGGACTATGGCACGTCCGCCTGAGACTGAGGATTAATTGTATTATATGAGAACCGAATACCCGTAAAATATTAAATTTTAGTGACGCACTTCAGTTTCATCCAAATTTCAAATCGCTGATGGGCTAAAGAAGTTTCACTTCAAAATCATTCACAATCAATAAACTCACAAAAAGTCTACAACCGCCCTTGGTTGCCAGGTACCAGTTCCACACCAATAAATCCGATTTTCGGACATGGTTTTCCAAATGAGAAAAATAATATTGAAAAAATCGGATATCTACGTGTTTCTGACAAACGCCTGGCACCAAACTTGCAACGTGTCAAAGCGTTTGATTGACCGTTCAATACCGTAATAAATGCAAAACGAATGCGACGCATTACCAAGTCCGTCGGCTCGCGGTAAACGAGTTACAAACGCGACGGCTGTTAGATATTTAAAAGTTACCTACCCCTTTGAGACTCGACGTTGTGGAAATGTTGACCTCTCTGCATTGGAAAATTGAAGCACTAGATAAACGGTCTGATGAGATCGATTCTTGCATTACTTCTGATCAAAACGATTGCTTGCGGTGTACCTTCTATTTTAAAGGTTTGTTATCTCCGTACCTGCATAAGGCAAATCACATTTTTGTGAAATAGCTAATCAGTCGAATATGAACTTCAGACTGGAACTAAGGGAAGAATTGATCTTTCTGCTCCGTACATCAACACAGCCATCTTCTTTTAAAAAGTATTTTCGCTTCGAAAATATATTATTGTTATAAAATCCCTTCACATCTTAAATTGAACGTTCGCGCGGCCCGTTTCATACAAATCTTAATTTTTGATTTGAGATCAAAGGTGTATCAAATATCTAGTAGGGATCTGAGCTACTTTATTTATTTTTGATTTAAATTATATAGATATATAAGCCATTAAAGATTTCAGTGTTTCATGTTTTTAGAGGCAACTTGGGCAATGCTTGTGAGAAAATGAAAAACATTTAAAAAAATAATTTTACTAAGTTTATTATAAAAATATGATGAAAAAATAAAATAAAATAAAACATCGTTTAAAATGCATTCTAGGGTAGTAATTTTAATATATGAACGACAATATTTTTCCGCTGTAAAAGGTAATTTGTATTTTAAATTTACACCCATCAAAATGATTTATTTTTATTTTTTTTTCATGTTTCATATTTTTATTATTAATATAATACAATTATTTCTTTAATGTTTTTCATTTACTCATGAATAATTGCCCAAATTAAATTTTTTAATTTAAACAAAAATTTATGCAGGCAGAGCTGAATTAAAAAAATGTTGGTATAATACATGTCATTTGATAATTTATTACGAGTTACTTAGTTTTCTCTTCGCTGTTATGTATTTTCTCTCTTAATTTTTTCCCATTTTAATTTTTTCACTTCTGCTGTAAGTGCCAACAAATGAATAAAATGAAAAATCTTTCTAATTTTATATTTTGTACCCAACAACACAAATTATAGCAAAATAGAGTAATACTGTATAATTTTGCATATTATGATTAGTTTCGTAGAACAGGCACTGCCTGGTTAGAAACTAATGTTGACTGGGCCATAACATATTCACACATGTATTGCAGTATATCCTAGATGCATATATATGTTTTTATTATATACAGCGCGTTGATAAAAGCATTTCCCTTACTTTAACCAGCGATTCGTAACATTATTTGGAATAAAAAATGCAAATAAAATTCCGTTGACTTTTTAGATGTCTTTTTAAATAATTTTTTTGGTTCTTCAAATCAAACTTTTTTTTCTTACATATGTCATCACTGATCACTCAGCCAAGTTACCAAACAATCCCACACCCCGCCACAAACCGTCCAATACCTAATGATTTTTTTAATGAAATTAAATGAAGATAATATTACTGAAACTCAATCGAAAATCTGAAAATAGAAAAAAGATAAAAAGATAGAGTCACATACAGGACTCGAACCCAAGAATTCGCCTTGCCGGGGCGCCGCTTTACCAATTGAGCTAATGTGTCCCTATCCGGAACTACTACCTGGCGTTATTATTACGCCAGCGACTGTACGGTTGAAATTTAAGAACGCCTTCGAGTACATCTCCGATGCCGCGCCTTATGCAAAATCATTTTCGTGCATGGAGTTTTTTAAAGATTCTACAGTCGTGTAGGCCCGCAGGGCCTAGCAGCGAAAAACCAGCGTGGTGGGGTTTTAACTACTAGTTAACAATTATTATCTTTATTTTCTTTCCAACATTATCATCATTTTCTAACCCATATTTTTATTGGCTGATATCTTTATGTATGATTTCGTGTATCATGCATGTTTCATACGTAAAGATAGCAACCAATAAAAATTTGCGCTTAGAAAATGAAGATAACGTTGGTAGTTCTTAGTCGAAGTATGATACAGTTAAATATGACTGAATCAGATAGGTACACATTAGCTCAGTTAGTAGAACTACGCGCCTGCAAGATGAAGGTCTTGGTTTCGAGTCCTAGATGTGACCGTATCTTTTTATAATTTTTCTGTTTTCAGATTTTCGATGGAGTTTCACTATTGTCCTCATTTAATTAAATATTACAATTTTAGGTTTTACTCATTAAGTTATAAATAAAAAATAAATATTTATTGATATTTTAGTTGAAAAAATAATACATTGAAAACGTCACCGGAAAACAAAATTTAATCTACATCTTTTACTCCAAATAATGTCAGGAATTACTGGCTAAAATAAGTCAATTACGTCCCTTACCACCTTTTTTATTATAACCATTTTGCTTATAAATACGTTTTCATTGTTTGAGTTCTGCATACTTATAGTTTTCGTGTAGCAAATGTATTCAATAAATAAATAAACCAATTTAAGAGAACCCTAAGTCCTATTTAGTTCCATGCATCATTATGGATCAAAAATTTCAAAAAAATTAATAAATGCAATCATTTATTGCTAAATAACCAGACATAAAAATGTTGTTATGCAATAAAAATAAAAATCCAATCCGTCATAAATGATTTTCATTTTCAAATGCATTTCTAGGTCCCCCAGTGTGAAGGGTGGTCGCAACGCCACTGTAAAATCCTGACTAGATATTACACAAATCTGTCTCCTGCAAGAATAGTGGAAATGCTGCAAAAATGAACTACACAGGAAATTCGTGTTACGCCGGTTGCGGATGATAGAATTTTCAGACGCGATTTACGTCGAAGCAATTACATTTTTATAACTCCGAGAAACTGTGAGAATATCTGAATGTAGTAAGTATGTATGTATATCATATATTCAATATTCATTTATTCAAGAAAATGGTCAAAATATGTATAATAACTGAGAGTGATGGTTTTGGATTACCCATGTTGTCGCTTGTATCATAAATCATTCTGGAATTCAGCTATATTTCATACAATCCATATTTAATAACTTAACTTATATATTATTATGTACTTTTTAATTTGCTTATTGTTATAGTATTTACTTATTATTATCTACTTCTTTCGTATCATAATTTACTTACTGTACTTTATAATTGTTTATTAGTATTTACTCATAATTATTATGTACTTAATTTACTTATGTTTATTTACTTTTTATTAATAAATTGTTTATTATTGTTTACTCATAATTATATTAGATATTATCTACTTAATTTATTTATAATTATTTACTTAATATATTATATTTATTACATAAACTATATAAATTTATTACTTAATTATTATTATTTTTAATATACATAATTGTTTATTATTATTTATCTGATATTATTTAGCTCTTGTTGCTATTTACCAATCTTAATTTTCTGCTAATAATTAAATGCTACTGTGGTATGGTCACCCTATAAATGCATTTGGTAAGCCACAACTAACCACAAAATAACCTTGTATTTTAGTTTACAGTATAATATTATTGTTGCCAACGATGAGCATACTGCCCAGCTATAATTAAATTATTAATAATCCATGACTGAATAATGGTTCTCAGTGCTTTTTTTGTAGGTTTATAATTATATTTTCATTAAGTTCATATGTATGTTTTTTGTTTAAATTACATTGTAAAACTGCATATCTCGATATAGGAATGCCCTAGTGAGATATACAGCATATGTTTTTCATGTATTTCTTCTTATTTTTCAAAAAATAAATAAATAAATAAATAAATAAATAAATAAATAAATAAATAAATAAATAAATAAATAAATAAATAAATAAATAAATAAATAAATAAATAAATAAATAAATAAATAAATAAATAAATAAATAAATAAATAAATAAATAAATAAATAAATAAATAAATAAATAAATAAATAAATAAATAAGTAAATAAATAAATAAATAAATAAATAAATAAATAAATAAATAAATAAATAAATAAATAAATAAATAAATAAATAAATAAATAAATAAATAAATAAATAAATAAATCAATAAATAAATAAATAAATAAATAAATAAATAAATAAATAAATAAATAAATAAATAAATAAATAAATAAATAAATAAATAAATAAATAAATAAATAAATAAATAAATAAATAAATAAATAAATAAATAAATAAATAAATAAATAAATATTCAAACCTACGAGTATCTATGGATGATTGTGCTTCATTTACCAAAGAAGAGGATTTTTGGGAAACTCGTCATAATATGACAAAATCTATATATATAAAAATCAAAATATGCTTGCTTGGGTTTATGAGATGTCTATGCGTTGCATATAACCATTCATCCGATTGCGATGAAACTTTGGAGATTTGATGTGCGTATGCCCACGATGGTTTCTATGTATGTGCTTCTATATAGTGAGTTCTGGCATCATGAAATTATGCGTTGCTAACCATTCATCCGTTTGCTATGAAACTTTGGGGATTTGATGAATGCGTGCCCGCGATGGTTTCGTTAAATTATACGTTGCTAAACCGCTCATCCAACTGCGAGGAAGCTTTGGTGAATTGTGAGGTTTCTAAGGTTTCTATATTTACTGGTGAGCTCTGGCATTATGTAATTTATATAAAATATTGCAGTAGGTGGCACACGAGCTATGGATTTACCGACTGAATGTATGGAATGCGGGAGGGGGGAGGGGGGAGGGGAACTCAGAAGAGGGGTTCGCGGGAGGGGGGAAACGGGAGAGGGGAGTGGGGAGAGGGATGGCGGAGTGGGAACGCGTGAGGGAAAGGGGACGCGGGAGAGGAAGTGGAGGCGGAAGGGGAACGGGACGAATGGGAAAGGACACGCAGGGATAAACAATTTCTTTTTTAAGTGGTATAGCAACGCATGCCGGGAACTCGCTTAATAAAATCATTACAAAGGCTACTGACAAAGTTCGTGATATCCTAGCATTGTGAGAATGTGTCGTTAGTCGCGATTTGCGATTTGTAAAACCGGCAGGCGTTCGATGTTCAGAATGGCTTGAATGTTATTTTTTTATGTGAGTACCTACTGCACAAGAGTCCCAAACTGCTTCCAAGCGTCTGAAGCTCCCTAGTTAAGAAATGTCGTGAGGAAATGGTGATGGTTGACAGTGACTGGTTGACAATTAGATGGTTGACCGATTTGCGTTTTCGAAACACTGTTGCATCCACTTTATTATTTAAGCAAGCCCTAATTTACCTAGATTGCCTGGATGTCTTACTTTGAGTACATGGTTAACTTTGACTAGGTGGTTAACTTTGACTAGGTGGTTAACTTTGACTAGGTGGTTAACTTTGACTGACCTTTTCAAGATACCTACCTACCTGAAGAAAGATTGAATAAAGAATTATCATTAATGCAGTCACATTTCTTTGGTCGTAAAATAAATGGTGTATATAATTAAGTATGTAGGTATTTAAGAACCTTTTAACAAATGAAAAACGTTCTCTGTTTAAAACCACTTTATTTTCCACTTTTCACTTCCTCTGTACTGTAATTGAGTTTATACCTATGTTCTGATGAAGGTTGAGATCAACCGAAACCGGTCGACGTTTATAAATAAAACAAGTAGTTTTAAACGACGTTTTTTGACGACCTCCGTAGTCCAGTGGCTAAGACTCTTAACTCACATTCCGGAGGTCGCGGGTTCGAACCCGGCATGCGCAAATAAATTTTATTTGATTAAATTGTGTTATTTCACAATTAATTAATTTAAAATAATATATAGTATATTTGCGGCATGTTCCAGAGTGGAAGATACTATAATTATCGCCCTGGTGTAAGACCACCATTCAGAATTGAAACGTTGCTTGAAAATGGCTTTAGCCGTGTTTAGTGACCAGATCTGAATAGCCAGGTAATTCCCAACCTCCCAAGTTCTTCCCCACCTCCTTCCCCTCCCCACTACCTTCAGCCTCACAACATACCCCAATTGGGGATGCCATAGTCTCACTGGCTCCAGACGGGAGCAGTTGAGATTCTTGTGCGGTATTCACTGTAAAAAAAAAAAAAAAACAAATAACATTTTTCATTTGCATAATTTTAAGGGCGTTTAATCAGCCAGAGGCCGAAATTTCACATTTCGTCGAAAGATGTTCATACGATCGTGCAGGGCGGTTCCAATGAGAAAGATTAATTATTCTCCGTTCCAGCTTTTAAAAATTATAACTCAATATAGATTCTGTTTCATTCCAAATTTGTTTTAATTTATACCTACATCCAAAAATGCTGAAAGGCGTGATTATAAAACTATTAAAATTATGTACTTTTTGTAATTATTTTATGATCATAAGTATTTATCGTTTTTCAATAATGTCTAAGCAAAATAAGAAAAGAAAATAAATAAGTCTAAGAAAATAAACACACAAACGGGTCAATTTTCGTCAAGAAACACCTGTACGTGTATATTTTTTAATGATTTTATTAAAAATTTATTTATTTATTTTACTGCATGATTATATGAATTGAAATGAGTGTTGTATAGTAAAAAAATCTTTTTTGAAAACTTAACAAATCTGCCAACGACCTATGGTATAACCTTATTATATTAAAAATAAACATTTTTTAAAATTTTAAAACTTGCGTTTACTATATAAAAGAACAATCTTTCGAAATCAATTTATATTTTTTTGTGGAAAAGAGTCAATAAATCTAACATCTGATTTAAAAATTACATATTTCTGGTTTTCTCTGGTTACACTTGTGATGAACCTGCTTTGTCAGATGGTTGGTGAATAAATTTTATTTTTAAATAACAAATATTACTGAAAGCGGAATTAAAGGGGTCTGAAGCAATTGGGGCTGGCTTTTCGAGGAAGGATTTATCTACTGGGGTGACGAAAGCATTCAACAAATCAGAGTAAGTATCGAACCATATTAGGGGCGTCCCATCAATCACAGGAAAGAGCGAGATCTGATGCCTCTTGGTGGATTTAGAACAAAATATTGTCCCACGTTTTAGGGAATAGTTATTTTAAGTGGAAGGAAGAGTCATAAATCATGAGTCATAAATCGCATTTGTAGGAAAGAGAACGGAGTCGGCAACGATTGGTTTCAAATCTAGGGTCGGGAGTTTTGCAAGGAATAGGTTAGAAAAGCTAAGGTTTCGGATTGAATTTTGGGTTATTTAGATAACGCAGATGAAAAATGTGTTCGATCCCTTGTATTTGAGTGGGTTGTCAAGATCGATACATTAAAGCTGAATTTATCTCTTGATTTTACGTGTACGAGATTCAAGAAAGTAATTAGTGAAACTAATAAAAATTAATGTCCTGCCAGAACTTTAAATTATGTGCAAATTCAAGTATTTTTCCTGAAGTGCAGTTCGCATAACTGTGAGAATTTATGAGGGATAAATTAATGTAAAAAACGTTGGAAGGTAGGTTTGACATGGGACATGCGAGTTGGAAAGAGGGTAGATTAGATATAGACATCCTTGAGTCGGAGAAGAGGCTGGTCGTGGATTTTCGAAAAGAGTGTTGTGGCTCGCTGTGGACTTAGCGAAAACGAGAAGTGTTTGTTAAAACTAACTTCAGTGAAGATTTTGCATTTATGGTGTAAGATAAAGAAGTTCGGTGTTGTGTTACTTAATAAAGATAATCGTTGTTAAAATTATCGATTGCCGCGCGATAAACATTTAAATTTGGGAATAGAGACTTATTAAAGTATTGGACTCCTGTCATAATTAATAATAATAACAATAATATCCTTATTGAACGAGATCTGCGAGATAATAATAAAAAAATACAGACTCAGTGTTAATGCTTACAGTGGTTTTAAAATTACATAAGTACAAAAGGGGATATCAACTGAAAACCCTAAATACGAACACTAGATAAGTGAAGAATATAAAACGGTTATAATATAGGTTTTCCCAATAATCCGCCACTGGACTAGCCGTGTTGAGGCCGTAAATTATAAGTCGACTTATAATTCTCGTAAACAGGCCTACATTGAAATGTAATCACATAATAGATTGGTTACATAAATAATAATTGCAACTTATCATTCATTATGTAGAGACAAAAATATAAAAATAAATATTTATCTTGAGTAACGACAATGGTCCCGGATCATAATAATAATCCCGTAGAAAACATTCCATCCTTCATTTAAGGACAGTGCAACGAATAAAATAATGATAATAATAAAAATAGTGGAAAAATGGTGTTAATTCGGTTGAGAAGTTTTAGCCAGAATAATTAGAGTTTAGATAATAAATGTACAGTCAGTCGAAAGCTAGAAATGCAGTTTTGAAAGGAGGCTTTTAAATATAAAGTAGGTCTGACGTTACCGTGTATAGTTAGGGGGGGGGGGTTGGTAGTTATGATTGCGCAATAGTCTGGTAAGGGGCCACAGGACGTGAGAGAAGATCTTCCCACAATGCAGCTTAGAGAAAAAGGGGTTTTAAAAATTACAGTGCCTGCATTAAGACCTTGTACGATGATAAGGAAAGCAAGTAGGGAGTTTGATCATTTATAGGGAGGACGCGTGATTAAGACGCGGAGTTGCGTTTACCCTACCGGGAGTCGCGGTTTTAGCAACCATGTTCTTGGTAAGTCAAATAACTTTAACCTATATTACAGGACCTCACTGATTGCAGGATGGAGTGAAGAGAACGCTGACCCTGTATTATTTAACTGTACCAGCGTTGAATGAACTGATGTTTTGATTATTCCAGAAAAGGTACCAGGCATAATTCACAGATGTTATCAACAAGAACAGCTACCTTCTCTCGGCAGACAACTGATGCCGAGCTAGACCAAAAGGGGTTGACACGTGCGGAACCAGCGTAGAGGATACCTGGCTCTCGCCCAGTGGGGTCGGGTTCGATTCCCGGTACCGGAACCTATAAATCTATAATTGAATTAGGTACATGTACTTGTTTGCAGAGTGACGTGAATAGAACGCGAATCTTGGACAGTTAATTGCATGAGTGTCTGTATCGAATAGATTGATGTACTTTTATCCCAGAATAGGTACTAGGCGTATTTCACAGATGTTACCAGTTATCACCCTGGACAGTGACCTTTTCTCGGCACACGGCTGATGCCGAGCTGACACAAAAAATGAACCTGACATAGAGAATACAGTCAACCAAATGGGGAGCGTCTCGAGAGTACGACATATCAAATTGAAGGCGATTACTGAAGGGCGAGCAGCTGAACATCTTTAGACAAGGGAGCAGTGGAGCAGATTCACGGTTTTAAACTATGAAACAAATAAAACTAACAGGTACTCTGCTGAATCCCTACTTCTTGAATTACGCTTTTTTAAATCTTTAGGACTGGGCAATTTGATGACGAACACCGAGGCCACACATTATGTGGAAAATTGGTGGTCCCCCGGTAAGGGTCTTTCTGCATTGTCATGTTGGAGGATGCTCACCATAGACTGATCGGGTCTCGCGAGGTGCTGGAAGCAATTCCCTTTCGCGGAACTATGTCGAGCGGATGGGCGCAACAGGTCGTATGAAATGAGATGCCATCAGTATGAAAGGACATGGTTCGCTGACGGAGGCGTCTTGACCAAAAGCATCTCGAGTTACCGGCAAGGTAGTGTGGATGGAGGCATAGGCATGGCTCTTGTGGAGAGATTCCTGCAGCATCATCACATTTTTTAATCCTATCGACCTGGAAGCAAACGTATCTCTTACAAGGGTGGGGATAAGTCGGTTTCCAGAGGTGGTCTGTAACGCTAGGTCGGTCACGTGGGAGAAGGATCTGCCTGTCACAAGCTTACGCCACTTTGTACCGTGAGTAGAGTCTTGATAAGGGACGAAATAGATTACCCCTTCTAGAGCCAGTAAAGTAGTTCCGGAGGTGTTCGATACTGGAGTTGTCTGGGAAAGGTTTGAAGGCATGCCGTTCTTCTTCTGTTATGGCGGGGTCCGGGTATCTGGTTTATCGTCAAGAGATTTTCCGGGTGCCATGGGTATAGCCTCATCATGCATTGGTCGGAGGGTCGTGTTCTGAGAGCTGACCACCTAGTCAACTTGGTCAAGTGGAGGAGCCAGTATTTGCTTGCAAAAAATTCCTTCCACATCGCATCCATTTTATCCTCTATCCCGTCCTTATACTTCCATCCTAGGTATAAGTTTGTGTTTACTAACAACAGAACATATTATCACGATTATGTATAGTATCTAGCCATGGAGAGCGGTGCAGAGAATTCGCCAATTATCCACATGAAATGAAACATTCCAGGTACGTACATTAAAACTTATTAGGACGTAGAGGGGGAGAGATCAATCTTATAGCCTAGCGAGAGTAATAACAACAGTGCTCATTATGTGAATATTGGAGCAGTGTATATCATTAAAATCATAGCGGGGACAAATTTAGGATAGTTTAGACAGGGCGTGTCCTTCAGACGTCTAAGAGATACAGAGTAATTCTTCCACACCTTACCTAAAAGAACCAAAAGTTACCACGAAAGACATTAAATACCTATTCTAGATGTTCTAGGAGCTCCGAAAAAAAAAATCACACAACGTGGAGAAAAGGGTTTATTGTAAGAATTTCCCGGAAAACTACCTTTTACTGTGTTCAGTCACAGGGGTGGGAAAAATGAGTCATGATTCAAAATATTAATGGCGAATCATTCAGTAGGTACGAGAGGAAGATCTACCAACCGGAGATCTGAACGCACGAGAAGAAGAATAATTAAAAGTTTTCATTAGGGGGGGGTTGAACCATCACAAGTGTTGCCGAGAGACCAGGAGGTAAGGTTTTAAAAGCTGGGGGAATTTCAATGTATCTTAGTGCAATTTGAAGGACAGTTACGAATTATTACGTGGGAAGAAAAGCTTAAAAAAAAAAAAAAAAAAAAAAAAAAAAAATAAGTAGGCTAGAATAGAAAAAACAAAAATGTATTTAAACAAATCTGTAGCCAAGAGTTTTAAATCTGCAGATGTAGGTCATTGCCTCTTAGACGGGTAGATAAAATAAATAGAAATTTTGTTAACAAAACCAACAACGAAGATTTACAACCCCAACGGTTTAAATGTAGGTCATTGCCTTTTAAGTCAGGGTGCGGAGAAGAAAAAAATGGGATGCAACAAAAAAGGTACAGTGCACATCATAAAAATCGAAGATTTATGACCTTGCGTTCGACTATCGTAACTAGGTCAGGAATGCAACGACTCGGGGCGAGAAAAAATAGTACGGTGACCCAGGGCGGAAAGTAAACAAATCACTAGCTTAAAATAACTGTAATAATCACTTGGAAGAGAATTAAATCGTTGCAATAAGAGGTTTTAGTGAATTAGGGAGGAGATGAGACCAATCAAATAGTTATTACATTCAAACGTGTTTAGGCTAGGAAATTTCATGTCTAAGAAGAAGGGATTTTAGTGGGTTAGGGAGGGGATGAGACCAACCAAATGGTTACTACATTCCACGTGTTTAGTTTAGAACAAAAAAAAATTCATGTTAAAGGAATAAGGAGTTTTTATGGCTTAGGGAGGGGGCGGAACCAATCGGTTGGTTATTAAATTCAAGCATGGTTAGGTTAGAACAAATTCATGTTTAAAGGCGATAAAAGGATTTTTTTAGGCTTAGGGAGGAAACGTAATCAGCAAAGAGCCTTTAGTGGATTTAGACATGTTCGGGTCACACTAAACTGGTAGGAGAGATTTTGAATCAAATGGGTTGGGAATCAGTGAGAGTTGCGCCGTACGTCAATTAAAATAAATTTTTGAACATAATCAGTAGGGTAGTTAGTGGTATCCAACCTTCGATAAGAAGCAACGAGAAAGTGTGTCATGTATTAGGGGAGATAGTTCTTCTATGATGCATTTCAGTATCGATTCACCGTAGCGAGTATAATTTTGGTTAGTTGACCTACAATAAGGTTTGAAAATTCTTTAAACTGGGGTGACCGGACAACAAACCAGTAGAAACAATGATGCAATCGGGCCAACATTGAGTAGTCCTGTTCATACACTAATTGTTATATTGAATGGAGACGGTCTAGCGCACGACAAAAACAAAAAATTATATTGACAGGTAATAATGTCTTTTCTAAGTTTATCAATGGGAAAAAAGGTTCGTTTATTTTGAAGGGAGACCGTAGAGATAGCCTAACGAAGGACAGAAGCAATTGAAGGAAAAAAAAGAGGGGATAAATTGTTTTGAAATGACGTGTTTAATATCAAGATAACAAGAATTCATTAAATAAAACAAATATGAAACAAAAGAGATAGTTTAGTTTTAATCAGCACACCAGATTTTGTTGTTTTATGACAAGAAACAAAGAAAGGGTCGGTCATACTCGTAAAATTGCGCACGAGATAACAAAAAATTAAGATAACAGACATTAACAAAAAAATACACTACCCTATGTCGGAATAGCGAAGAATGCAGGCAAAAAAAAAAATGGTTACAGGAATGGTCGGCGGGCGTAAACAGATGTAAGGGCGAGGCATAAGTAGGTAAGACCGATGGAGGCAGGGCCGAATTGGTAAGACGCTCAAGCGTTATTTTAAAGAAAATAAATAAATTAATTAAATACAGTAACCGTCGGGATGTGGGACAGTGGAACGTTTGTGTAAAGTTAAATTGTTGAAAGAAAAACACGGAGGGGAGGGGGAAACAAACCAAAACCTGTATTTAGAAATGACTCCACTGACCAACCACTAATAGCGTGTTTTGACACTGGAGATAATTTCTATAGGGAGGCTGTGATGAACCTGCTTTGTCAGATGGTTGGTGAATAAATTTTATTTTTAAATAACAAATATTACTGAAAGCGGAATTAAAGGGGTCTGAAGCAATTGGGGCTGGCTTTTCGAGGAAGGATTTATCTACTGGGGTGACGAAAGCATTCAACAAATCAGAGTAAGTATCGAACCATATTAGGGGCGTCCCATCAATCACAGGAAAGAGCGAGATCTGATGCCTCTTGGTGGATTTAGAACAAAATATTGTCCCACGTTTTAGGGAATAGTTATTTTAAGTGGAAGGAAGAGTCATAAATCATGAGTCATAAATCGCATTTGTAGGAAAGAGAACGGAGTCGGCAACGATTGGTTTCAAATCTAGGGTCGGGAGTTTTGCAAGGAATAGGTTAGAAAAGCTAAGGTTTCGGATTGAATTTTGGGTTATTTAGATAACGCAGATGAAAAATGTGTTCGATCCCTTGTATTTGAGTGGGTTGTCAAGATCGATACATTAAAGCTGAATTTATCTCTTGATTTTACGTGTACGAGATTCAAGAAAGTAATTAGTGAAACTAATAAAAATTAATGTCCTGCCAGAACTTTAAATTATGTGCAAATTCAAGTATTTTTCCTGAAGTGCAGTTCGCATAACTGTGAGAATTTATGAGGGATAAATTAATGTAAAAAACGTTGGAAGGTAGGTTTGACATGGGACATGCGAGTTGGAAAGAGGGTAGATTAGATATAGACATCCTTGAGTCGGAGAAGAGGCTGGTCGTGGATTTTCGAAAAGAGTGTTGTGGCTCGCTGTGGACTTAGCGAAAACGAGAAGTGTTTGTTAAAACTAACTTCAGTGAAGATTTTGCATTTATGGTGTAAGATAAAGAAGTTCGGTGTTGTGTTACTTAATAAAGATAATCGTTGTTAAAATTATCGATTGCCGCGCGATAAACATTTAAATTTGGGAATAGAGACTTATTAAAGTATTGGACTCCTGTCATAATTAATAATAATAACAATAATATCCTTATTGAACGAGATCTGCGAGATAATAATAAAAAAATACAGACTCAGTGTTAATGCTTACAGTGGTTTTAAAATTACATAAGTACAAAAGGGGATATCAACTGAAAACCCTAAATACGAACACTAGATAAGTGAAGAATATAAAACGGTTATAATATAGGTTTTCCCAATAATCCGCCACTGGACTAGCCGTGTTGAGGCCGTAAATTATAAGTCGACTTATAATTCTCGTAAACAGGCCTACATTGAAATGTAATCACATAATAGATTGGTTACATAAATAATAATTGCAACTTATCATTCATTATGTAGAGACAAAAATATAAAAATAAATATTTATCTTGAGTAACGACAATGGTCCCGGATCATAATAATAATCCCGTAGAAAACATTCCATCCTTCATTTAAGGACAGTGCAACGAATAAAATAATGATAATAATAAAAATAGTGGAAAAATGGTGTTAATTCGGTTGAGAAGTTTTAGCCAGAATAATTAGAGTTTAGATAATAAATGTACAGTCAGTCGAAAGCTAGAAATGCAGTTTTGAAAGGAGGCTTTTAAATATAAAGTAGGTCTGACGTTACCGTGTATAGTTAGGGGGGGGGGGTTGGTAGTTATGATTGCGCAATAGTCTGGTAAGGGGCCACAGGACGTGAGAGAAGATCTTCCCACAATGCAGCTTAGAGAAAAAGGGGTTTTAAAAATTACAGTGCCTGCATTAAGACCTTGTACGATGATAAGGAAAGCAAGTAGGGAGTTTGATCATTTATAGGGAGGACGCGTGATTAAGACGCGGAGTTGCGTTTACCCTACCGGGAGTCGCGGTTTTAGCAACCATGTTCTTGGTAAGTCAAATAACTTTAACCTATATTACAGGACCTCACTGATTGCAGGATGGAGTGAAGAGAACGCTGACCCTGTATTATTTAACTGTACCAGCGTTGAATGAACTGATGTTTTGATTATTCCAGAAAAGGTACCAGGCATAATTCACAGATGTTATCAACAAGAACAGCTACCTTCTCTCGGCAGACAACTGATGCCGAGCTAGACCAAAAGGGGTTGACACGTGCGGAACCAGCGTAGAGGATACCTGGCTCTCGCCCAGTGGGGTCGGGTTCGATTCCCGGTACCGGAACCTATAAATCTATAATTGAATTAGGTACATGTACTTGTTTGCAGAGTGACGTGAATAGAACGCGAATCTTGGACAGTTAATTGCATGAGTGTCTGTATCGAATAGATTGATGTACTTTTATCCCAGAATAGGTACTAGGCGTATTTCACAGATGTTACCAGTTATCACCCTGGACAGTGACCTTTTCTCGGCACACGGCTGATGCCGAGCTGACACAAAAAATGAACCTGACATAGAGAATACAGTCAACCAAATGGGGAGCGTCTCGAGAGTACGACATATCAAATTGAAGGCGATTACTGAAGGGCGAGCAGCTGAACATCTTTAGACAAGGGAGCAGTGGAGCAGATTCACGGTTTTAAACTATGAAACAAATAAAACTAACAGGTACTCTGCTGAATCCCTACTTCTTGAATTACGCTTTTTTAAATCTTTAGGACTGGGCAATTTGATGACGAACACCGAGGCCACACATTATGTGGAAAATTGGTGGTCCCCCGGTAAGGGTCTTTCTGCATTGTCATGTTGGAGGATGCTCACCATAGACTGATCGGGTCTCGCGAGGTGCTGGAAGCAATTCCCTTTCGCGGAACTATGTCGAGCGGATGGGCGCAACAGGTCGTATGAAATGAGATGCCATCAGTATGAAAGGACATGGTTCGCTGACGGAGGCGTCTTGACCAAAAGCATCTCGAGTTACCGGCAAGGTAGTGTGGATGGAGGCATAGGCATGGCTCTTGTGGAGAGATTCCTGCAGCATCATCACATTTTTTAATCCTATCGACCTGGAAGCAAACGTATCTCTTACAAGGGTGGGGATAAGTCGGTTTCCAGAGGTGGTCTGTAACGCTAGGTCGGTCACGTGGGAGAAGGATCTGCCTGTCACAAGCTTACGCCACTTTGTACCGTGAGTAGAGTCTTGATAAGGGACGAAATAGATTACCCCTTCTAGAGCCAGTAAAGTAGTTCCGGAGGTGTTCGATACTGGAGTTGTCTGGGAAAGGTTTGAAGGCATGCCGTTCTTCTTCTGTTATGGCGGGGTCCGGGTATCTGGTTTATCGTCAAGAGATTTTCCGGGTGCCATGGGTATAGCCTCATCATGCATTGGTCGGAGGGTCGTGTTCTGAGAGCTGACCACCTAGTCAACTTGGTCAAGTGGAGGAGCCAGTATTTGCTTGCAAAAAATTCCTTCCACATCGCATCCATTTTATCCTCTATCCCGTCCTTATACTTCCATCCTAGGTATAAGTTTGTGTTTACTAACAACAGAACATATTATCACGATTATGTATAGTATCTAGCCATGGAGAGCGGTGCAGAGAATTCGCCAATTATCCACATGAAATGAAACATTCCAGGTACGTACATTAAAACTTATTAGGACGTAGAGGGGGAGAGATCAATCTTATAGCCTAGCGAGAGTAATAACAACAGTGCTCATTATGTGAATATTGGAGCAGTGTATATCATTAAAATCATAGCGGGGACAAATTTAGGATAGTTTAGACAGGGCGTGTCCTTCAGACGTCTAAGAGATACAGAGTAATTCTTCCACACCTTACCTAAAAGAACCAAAAGTTACCACGAAAGACATTAAATACCTATTCTAGATGTTCTAGGAGCTCCGAAAAAAAAAATCACACAACGTGGAGAAAAGGGTTTATTGTAAGAATTTCCCGGAAAACTACCTTTTACTGTGTTCAGTCACAGGGGTGGGAAAAATGAGTCATGATTCAAAATATTAATGGCGAATCATTCAGTAGGTACGAGAGGAAGATCTACCAACCGGAGATCTGAACGCACGAGAAGAAGAATAATTAAAAGTTTTCATTAGGGGGGGGTTGAACCATCACACACTCTCTTAAGGCACAAAGTGTTTTATATTTCTATTTTTGAGAGTGATATTCATGGTGAAAATCCATTATAATATATTATAATAAAACGAATATAAAACTTTATTCCACTTCATTTTATTTAACCGTAACCGGTTTCAGCTCGTTAGAGCCATCATCAGACTGGTACAAATAATTCTTGGTCTACGGTTTATATACACAACATATTGGGGAGGAGGAGAGGGGTGGTCTACAAGGATTTTAATCAATTATAATAATTATATTAATTTCAGACTGTCGAATTTCTAAATATTTTGGTAATTCCAGTAAGCTAATTACCTTGGGTTTGTAGCTCACTTCAATGATGATTAGGGAAAAACCTTAGAAGTAACATGAGTTATTAATGACATAATTTTATTTATTTTATTTTATTTTATTTTTTACAGTGAATACCGCACAAGAATCTCAACTGCTCCCGTCTGGAGCCAGTGAGACTATGGCATCCCCAATTGGGGTATGTTGTGACGCTGAAGGTAGCGGGGAGGGGAAGGAGGTTGGGAAGAGGAAGGTTGGGAAGTACCTGGCTATTCAGATCTGGTCACTAAACACGACTAAAGCCATTTTCAAGCAACGTTTCAATTCTGAATGGTGGTCTTACACCAGGGCGATACTGATAGTATCTTCCACTCTGGAACATGCCGCAAATATACTATATATTATTTTAAATGAATTAATTGTGAAATAACACAAATTAATCAAATAAAATTTATTTGCGCATGCCGGGTTCGAACCCGCGACCTCCGGAATGTGAGTCAAGAGTCTTAGCCACTGGACTACGGAGGTCGTTGTCAAATCGTTATTATATTTATGAAGTATGGTATTTTTTATTGCTTTTTGAAGGGTTACATATTTACATTGGAATGGGGATGGTCTAAACTAATTACATATTTTAATATCGAAATTATTATGAAAATTACACTGGATACAAAAGCGGGGACTTAGCAAATGAATCTAATTGCTTTATCTTTACAAAGTTACTTTTTGAAGGGATACATGTTTACATTGGAGTAGGAGTGGTCTAAACTAAATTCCTATTTTAATTTGCCTATTTAAAAGTGTAACTTGTTAACCTATTTTAAAGTGTTTGCTTTCTTTGATAACTTTTAATAAATCTTATGACTTCAGAAGAATATTTTTGTTTTGATTTATTAAATAATAGAAAATTAGAAACATGCTTTTACGCTGTTTGTTCACAGAACTATTAATACCCCAGGAGTGTGGCTAATTAGATTTTTATTATTATTTTTCCTAGCTTGTAGATAAGCCGAGAAAAGTGGACTTTAAAAGCTCGGTTCGTAGGCTCTATTGCAGTAGCGGTCTCCTTAGCAGCCTGCCTGCGGCTGGTGCAAATGAAAGCCCCATTCAGCGGAGCCCTACTTTCCGAATGCGCCTCTCTGTGTCCCTCTATGAGGGTTGATCTAAAGGCGGCCGTATCTAGGCTGGGAGCTAATGGCCCGCCCCGGATTATTTGCAACAGATGGATTATTGTGGCTTTGGAAAGGTGCCAAATCATGATGTGAACGTTTTCGTGTGAAAATGTTGTGGGATTTATACACGAAATAATATTTGTATTCGGCGTTAAGGTGATGGACTACTGAGTAATACAAAATCATGTGATTTTGGTTTGAAAGTTGGATCGCTTGGAAATATTTTAGATTTTTTTTATTTATTTAATGTTTGTATGTTTTTACAACAAGTAGGTGTATATTTTTTTTAAATTTTAATCCGAGTTGTAAAATGATTATAATAATGGCCTTTCCTCACCATAAAGAGACAAGGCTTTTGTGTTTGGTGAGGGAATTCATGCTCAAGTATAGTTGTTCTCATTTGAGGAAGTAAATAATAATATTGCAACTAATAAGATTATTTGTGTAGAAAATGTTTGGCTTTTCCGGAAACTATAAAACCAATTACGTCGCGATGTTCTGTATTAGCGCCGTCCGAGTATACATTTAGGCACAATCGGTAACCGACGAGTTCATCGAAAATCAATTCATCGAAAGCAAATTCATCGAAAACGAGTTCATCGAAAATCAATTCATCGAAAACCAATTCATCGAATGATCAATTCATCGAATCGCCAATTCATCGAAAAACTTTTTTTTTGTAGATATTAGAGCTGTCAAAATTAAATACCCAAAAAGGTCTGTTTAACTGAGTTAAATGTGTGCAACTGTCAGTTTCGTAGTGACAATGTAAAATTTATAGGTTATCGCTTCGATTTCCGATTGTCTGATACTGCAAAAAAGGGATATCTAAGGAACGGTGACCAGACAACTCATAATGAAACCAACTCATAAACAACTCAGAAAGGTCATTAAGAGTGATGATAAAAATATTTAAAAATTGGTTCAATAGGTTAAGTCAGGTTAGGTTAGGTTAGGTTAGGTTAGGTTAGTTTAGGTTGACCAATGCTTTTTTTAACTTTGCTTTCGATGAATTGATTTTCGATGAATTCGTTTTCGATGAACTCGTCGTGAACCGGCACAATCAGGTTTTAAAAATAATTCACCAAAGTTTGGTAATTAAACATAACTTGATTGACTAAAACTATACTAACAGACAGAAGTCATAATAGACTTGATATAGTTTTACATGACAAAATAAAAAAAAAATACTTATATCATTCATGTGGCTATTCCAAATTCCTGTAATATTAAAAAATCTGTTTCTGACAAAATAAGAAAATATACAGATTTAGGAAATGAGATTAAAAGAATTAGGCATTCTCAGACTATAAAAATATTACCATTTGTTATTTCGGCTACTGGCGTTGTACCTAGGTCTCTCGTTCAAAATTTAGGCATATTAGATTTGTCAAAGAATTTATATATAAAAATGCGAAAATCAGTAATTTTAAATACATGTAGGATTACAAAAGATTTTTTAAATATTTATATTTAGGATTCAGTAGGATCTATAGGTCCAATTAGGAGTTCCACCGAGCCGAACCCTCTGATATGAAAATATCTGTAGTCGGTGAATTATTTTCCCATTTGGTCTCTGGTAGATTGACATGTCGTTCTTGTATTATTTTGTATTTATTTTACTTACATAGTGCACTTGAATAGAGTGGATTGACTAGATGATCATTTGCGGAAAAGTGTGTGGAAGGGTTTAGTTTTTCCTGTGGGGAAGATTTAACCCAGACATAAAGACGTAAGAATAAAAGAAAAAAACTCTAGATATATCAAACATATTTCAAGATTTAAATGAAATATTAATTTGAATTTAATAAGAGTAATGAACTCCTAAAGTTGTTTCAGGTAATTTTTCAATTTAATTTGGAATATATGATTATTTTCAATAATTTTCAATTTTAAGGGGAGGTTGTTGAAATAATTTATTCCTAGATACAAATAGATATTTTGAATGTGCTTGGTATTAATTTTTGGGATTTAATATTGTTTTGATATCTTGCTGATATATTGATGTTTACTGACGCTTTATTGCTGATATATTATACTGATGCTTTAATTAAATATTGCTAGTAGAACACATTCGCCATTGAAATATAAGTAGGTATACTATTTTTTTGATAAGTTATTTTATAAGCCCAGAAAAAGCATATAAAAAACTACCTCAAAGTTCAAAATCTCCCACTTACTTATCTCTCCCACTTAATAATCGCGATCTTTTGACAAAAATACGCATGAAATTTTTTAATTTATTTTTGAGACTGTGTAGGACTGCGCGTCAAAACATAGCCGGGCGGTGTTCTTTTACATCTTTGACTGCTTAGAAATGGTACCATAGTCAGTAATTTAGTCAGAGAGGTTTATGATATCCAAATACGCTGCCAAAAATCTTCACGAGATTGTCCAATCTACGCCACCAGACACACGCAAATATACGCCATACATAATACGTGGTCCCACAAAGAGGGGTGAATGGTGAAACCTTCGTCTTGACAATGGATCTGATATTCCCCATTTCGGCACATTACCCCCCTCCACAACCGGTGCCATAATAGGGATGATTCTACTCTCTCCCTATTATGAACCGTATCATCCGCGGCTTTGTTACAGATTGCTAACCGTCTCTGACGCTCACGAGATAGCATTATCCCCATACAAGACCAAATGGTGTACTTGAGAGTAAAGAGAGAAGATGAGAAGTGAACGTAAAGATGTCCAGATTGAATGTTATGTTTTATCTGCCGAATTAAAGGCCAGTATGAAATTTGTGGGGCAAAGTAATATTAGTTAAATTAGGTCTTTAGAAGTGTTATTTAATGATCTCATTATGAAATAAAGCTATCTTTGATTTTTTTTTCTTATTTTAATCAATAGAATATTAACTTTCGGTTGATGTGTATCTCCTTTGCCTTGAACTTATAAAGAAAATTGTGATTAACATAGAAAAATATATTTATGTCAATATATGTTCCATATAAAAATAAAATCGGATATAATTATCCAAGACGCAATCTAGGTTACAAACCAGTTATTAGAACGATTGTTTCTAAAGAAAAGGGTAGTTGCCTATAATATGGAAAAATAGTCGAAGATAATATTGTTAATTCTAAAATTTGAAAAACGAGATTGACAAATATAAGGGTTTGATGCAAGGTGGCAATGGCCGAATTAAACGAGAGGTTCTGGGTTCGAGTCCCAGTTGCGACCATTATCTTTTTCATTTTTTTGTGTCTTGTTCCCTTTATATGTTCATTTAGATTATTAGTGTTATATTCTTCTTCACAATGTATTTGAATGAAAATTGAGTTTTCAAAGTGATTTTTCATTAAATTAAAATGGTTCCACAGACTTTTAGCGATTATTTAAGAAATCTATTTATTTTTGGGAAAGTTGACTGCAAATCATAAAAATTAATATACCTACCTATATAAAATAATAAAAGTATTTAATTTTTTTTTTTTTTTTACAGTGAATACCGCACAAGAATCTCAACTGCTCCCGTCTGGAGCCAGTGAGACTATGGCATCCCCAATTGGGGTATGTTGTGAGGCTGAAGGTTGCGGGGGGGGAAGGAGGTGGGGAAGAGGAAGGTTGGGAAGTACCTGGCTATTCAGATCTGGTCACTAAACACGGCTAAAGCCATTTTCAAGCAACGTTTCAATTCTGAATGGTGGTCTTACACCAGGGCGATTACTGATAGTATCTTCCACTCTGGAACATGCCGCAAATATACTATATATTATTTTAAATGAATTAATTGTGAAATAACACAAATTAATCAAATAAAATTTATTTGCGCATGCCGGGTTCGAACCCGCGACCTCCGGAATGTGAGTCAAGAGTCTTAGCCACTGGACTACGGAGGTCGTCAAAAATTATGCCAATTCTAAACTTTCTACTGCTTATAAAAAATATATTATTTATTTAAGGAATAATATATAACAAAACGGTAAAAATAATGTTTATAATACATTATTCCCAATGAGTTTCATAAATCTCATTTCAAATTAAACTAATACAATTCAAAGAAAACTATTTTAACATAAGAATATGAATTTAAAGGAAGTTCAAAGAAGAGTATAACATCGATTTTAAAACAGACCAGGCAGACCTAGCACAGTTAATTGAAACAAATTATATTTCATAGATACAGTATGAACGTATACAAAAGTTAGAGAGTATATAAAAAATGGTATAGTAATGGTATTAAAAGCATTAAAAAAATGACAAAGTAAATGGGATGGTCCGATGCTCTATAGGGAACCCGCAAGCATGGGGGGCTTTTATATACGAAATTTACAAATTACACTGTGATTAAATAAAATGTAAATACTATATTTTTACAAAGAAATATAATAGGTATGTATTGTAGGAATACCCATTTTAAAATTTAGAAAACGTAAGAATTTGTTTCGTATTCTTTCAACAGCTTGTACATGTATACTATAATACGGGATCCAGACGGGAGAATAGTACTCAAGTTGACTTCTAACACATGCAAAAATAATAGATTAATACGCATTATATTGTTAAAATTTCTAGTTAGCCTAGTTATAAATCCCAACATTTTTAAGCCCTTATTAGAGATTTCTGTTATGTGGTGAACAAATGAATGATTTGATTGAAAAGTGATGCCTAAGTCTTTAATTTGTGTTAATGTCTCCAGAGTATTGTCACGAGAGGTTGACAATATTATAAGTGATTTTGTTTATTACAAAACATTAGAAGTCCATGACGTGTGAAAAATGCGTTAGGTATTTACCTGACACCGTTTCCTAAATTACAAGAAACCACAATTATTAAAGGTCTGGTTGTTGACGTGATTGTTCAAAAATGCTTCTAATGGTAACTGCGTGTATCCAAACATAACTGCATTGTTCCTTCCACGTGTTTTTAATCAAAATTTTAATTGAAAAGCTGTTTCATGGATTATTTGGGAGATGCTAAATTATTCCTTTGAACCTTTGTCTGCTGTACCTCCCCCCTTGAGAATTTGAATACAATCGTTTGGCAAAATGCATTTTGAGAGAATGTTACAATAACGAACCGCATTCATATTGAATTTCTGTAGGTAACTACAAACTCTACTATTTCAGCAATAACGCGCCTTCAACTATTTCCGATACAATCTTGAATTCAAATTCGTTCACCAAATTTAAATTTATGCATAAAATATTCTATCACGTCTATTCTGCCAGATTTTTATTGAAGTGAAAACTTCTTTAGCACTATTGTGATTTGAAACTCGATGAAACGAAAAATAGCGACACTAAAAAGAAACAAACACATACATATATGGGATTTAGCCTGCGAGAGAATGAGATAGTATAATCGGTCTCGTCTTTGTGTGGTGCTTCGTAGCCTCCCTACTCTTGTTGACTTTAGTTTACCGAAGGTAAATGTTATAAATGTTATATATCTCGTGGGAGATCCCATGCATTTTTTTATGCTCCGAAAGCGAGAACTTCTGCCTATCAGAATGCACCATTAAGCAGGGCGACTCAACTGCTTAACGACTGTGCATTGAGCATCGACATCTTCAATGTCACCTACAGAGAATTCAGTAACTATCTCTTGACATACGTCACAACATAGTTAAACTGCCCCAATGCACTTTAAAAAAAATTGTATTCTTCTCCATAACTTTTTAGTGTATAACTGTTTTATGGAGAACCTGAATAAAAAAAATAAATAAATAAAAAAAAATATTATTTCTTCAATAGATATCGTTAGTATAGATAGTTGTGTGTAGTTTTTATGTGTCTCAACAGGTGTCGGTATGGAAGAGTCAGGAGAGTGTCGTCTATCGCCGTTCGTGTCTAATACTTGAACGGTTATTATAAATAGCCGGTGATTCCGTTCGACAGCTGGACACCTTAAGTGCCAAGTTCCATTGGTTCAGAAGTTTGGTCCAAAATATTCAAAGGATAACGTAACCAAGGCTTGTAATCTCGACGAACTACTAGCTTTAATGAAGAATCTCAAACACATATCAAGGGACAATAAATAATCATTGAGACTGAAGAACATTATACGAGTAGTTACTGAGCCAAAATACTAAAAAGTTTAGAAAATAATGTGAAATAAGGACGGTCGAGATGATGAAATCAAAACATTAAATTATCATAGGGGACTTAAACGTAGATGTCATATTTTTATGATTTGTATTTTTTATAAAATACTATTTTTTATTTGGGGTCTACAAAATTTACAAAAATGTTTTATAAAACCGTGAAGCCGAAAATTACACGATGGATAAAAAAAACAATAAGAAAGTATTACAGAAAATAAACTAAAATCATTTAAATTTGTTTTTTGAATTTTCGTGTTCTCTTCAGCAAAGTTATTAGTTCATTTAGCAAAATTGGTAATTTTCACAAAGTGAGCGGACGAGCTAACTTTTCGGATATGTTTATATTATTTTCTAAAGAACCGTTTCAATTTTAAAAAAATGTATGCAGTTCACACGCGGTAGAAGTGAAACCTTCAGAAAACTAAAATAGACAAGAGTGGGGAGGCTGCGAAGCACCGCACAAAGTGGAGACTGATAGGCTACGACGACCACATAAAGAGGAGACTGATTATTCTATCTCATTCTTTCGCAGGCTAAATCCTACAGATGTATGTGTTTGTCTCTTTTAATGTCGTTTTTTCATTTCATCGAATTTCAAATCACAACGGTGCTAAAGAAGTTTTCACTTAAAAAAAGATATATTCATGAATTCTTCTAAGTCAGTAAATCACTCGCGTTAATTCGTAATTGGGTTGTTGAATTGCAGCGTTGGTTATTTGTTATCAATATCGAAATAGGTCAATTATTTGATGACACTTTTTTCCCTAGAAAAAGAAGCAAAATATTCTGGAACATCCCAAATAGATATTTTGTTACGTTTCGGACACATCAAAATGAAAATAATAATAATATAATGCTGCAGCTCTTTCTTACACATTAAATAATGGTGAGACAAAAGATGAGACACACAATGTAATATGTCTGTTTCCTCCAAAGGGGAAAAAAATAGTATTTGGAAGGAAAAAGACTTACACCCGTATGCATAGTCGGTCCCTCGAGATTTCCTCCACTCGACTCAACCTCGACTCAACCTCAAGGATAAATTCGGTATGCAGAACTGAAAAAACTATCCTCGACTTGAGCAAATTCCTCAGTCGAGTCGAGTAATGAACTGTCAAACTCAAGGTACGTCGCGATCTACCTTGAGGTCTCCTCGAAGCTTGTTGAAGACAGCCCATAGCTGAAAAAAGTGAACCACAAATATATTCTTTACAAATATTTAAATATTTAATAAAACATTCTCTACAGTTTGCCAGCATAATAATAAGAAATTTAATGACATCATTCCTTCACTCAACCTCAACTCGACTTACTGGAGGTTCCTCACTGGAGGGTGAAGCCGTAACTGAGCATACCGATTTCAAGGAAGTTTTTAAGATTTCCTTGAGGTGACCTCAACTAAGGTCGAGTGGAGGAGGTCTCGAGGAACCGACTATGCATACGGGTGTTAGGTACATCATCTTTTGTCTCACCATTATTTAACGTGTCAAAAAGTGCTGCAGGATTATTGTGATAAGGAACGTGTGTATATTATCTTTTTTGTACCGTCGCGCAAGGATGTTACAACGATGGCTTTTAAACACAATTTTATATAGGCATACCAATTTACCTGTACATTCCTGCACATCCGATCTAGTGGTGCTGGCGTTGCTCGGTTCATCCGTCATCTTGCAGGCGAACCTGGACTGCCAGAACTCGCGGAACCAGGGGTTCCTGGGGTTGGAGTGCGGCCTGAGGCCCAGGTAGTAGTCGTCGAAGTTCTTCACGTAGGGCGAGTGGATTCTGATGCTGATGCTGCCCTGCGCCTGCTGCTCGTAGTCCTGCACCACGTCTCCTCGGTCCGCCCAGCCGTCACTGTCAACACACAAATAATCTAATTACGATTCTTGCTGCATGCGAATGTTCTTCATTAGGTTTTCCTTTTCCATCAAGAAAAATCTTTAATTAAGGCAACAAGACTACCAAACGAAAATTTGAAACAGAAAACAATTTACATTTGTTAGATAACCAACACCTCTCCCATAGGTCACCCAAAGTGGTCCACTAGCAGGGGTGCCGGGTTCATGGGGTGAGGTTTATCCAGATCTTGGCGGCAGATGCATCTGCTGCGTGGCAGGCCAGATTGGGGGAGAATAGTTGAGGAAGATCTTTTGACCTCCCCGGCAGGACTCTCTCGGAACTTTGCCTTGCACCGCAGTGGCTGTGTCCGTCACTCCCGAACACATTCAACCCCAGAACCCACCCCTCACAGATATTTTCCTTCTCATAACTTCCTCTACTTCCTGTCCCTAAAAAGACCTTCCACACAGCATCCCCAAAGATGACATAGGCCCTGAGGCCCTGCCTTAATAAAAATCATTTATAATCAAAATAATTATAATCTTCAACTATCTTAACATCATCAACCGTAGTACCTACAATAATTATTGATTTATTAATTACATTTCTGAAATAAGTTAAAAAAAAAAAAGAAAACATAAAACTGTTAGAAATAAAAATGCTCGACGTTTCACAAGTTCGAAAATCAAGAGTCCTTACAAGAGAAGTCGAACATTTTAAACGAAGTTTAAAATATATACTGAAAGAATATTTGAGTGTTTTTTTCAGCGATTTCTATGGCCGGTCATGGGCAATAAACTCTCTCGCTTTATTTTGACGACGGGAAATTTGGCCGAAAAAATGCTTGTATTGTTTGCTTATTTATGGTAAACGCTTAATAAATAAAGTTGGAAACTTTTACAGGCTCCAGTACCCACTTTCAAAGATGTTTACTAATGCTCAAGGCTAGAGTTTTTTTACCAGTCGAGATTTTATGTATTTTCTTCGGGCATTTGGCCGATAATGGATTTCGGAAACAGTCAAGTAAGAAATAAAATAACGAATGATCTTTATATGGTTAAGAGATGTACAGCAAATGGATGAAGAAAATGCTTAGCAAAAAACAGGAAGACTTGATAGTAGGTGGAGGTGTAAAAAATGGAAATTTGTCAAAGAAAGTTAGGTTAAACATGTGACAAAGCTATTAAGTGGGTATTCAGTGCCATTTTTTTTTGACAGTTGAAAGGTTCCCGCTAAATGCTGTTTCAGCTTTTGAACAAATTGTGAACAGCAGAAGAGGAAAATTATCATGTGTTTAAGCTTGTCAGCATATTATACTATGATGAATAGCTAAAACGCTCCTGAAGCAAAATGGCGCCGAATGGCTATGCGATGACAATGTTTCATTTGAATTTCTGCGAAGCAACTTGGCCTAAAATAGTCCACAATGAAGTGGTAGATAACGTTTCTGTTGTTTGGCAGTAGGGCGTCCAAATGGCAAAAGAGGTCTAGTGAGACAGACATGGCACCCACAACACATTGCCATTTGTAATAGAATTAATAAAGATAACATGAATTAATAAAGATGACATTAAAAATGACATATAAACACATAAAAGTTCATAGTTTGTCGACGTGTTTCTGTTTACTTCAATTTGTCAAATGAGAGAATCTTCCAATAGAGTGATGACTTTTACGCCACCTTTTTCTTGAATTATAGATGTGTGCACATAGGCATATGAATATTACAAGACCAGAACATAAAGGTGAGGGGTAGACAACAACTACAGCGGGGCGTAGAGCGGGAAGATGACTTTGGAGATATGTGATTCGTCAATAACTCAATATAACAGTATATAGGCATCTCGCATTATAATATCACCTTTAGTTCCTAAAAGTAAACTCTGCTTTTGAATGAATATACCTTTTTACATGGGAGCGCGAATTGCTCGCCGCGTAATGAACAAATTTGCGAAGTATTAATAGGGCAAAGTAAAGTTCGCTTATTTTCAGACTCCAATATTTTGCTTCGTATTTAGTTAGGACACTTTTACAAATGTTTCATAATTTACTTATCCCAGTAAACATCGACGAGCACACGCCATGTATCTCGAGTGATAGTATATATTTACACGTTTTCATAACACAAACCATGTTTTTTGCGGAGTTATTTCGTAAAATGCACCGATGAGCGCTCGACGCTGGCTCGCAGAAGAATGATGACGTCACATTTTTTAGATTCACGCGAAGCCATACTCAATCCCAGCCGGTTCCAATGGAACTGGTATGGGGAGGGGGAAATGATAATTTTATCACTTAGGCCAGTTCTAGTAATATTCATATGTCTATGCGTGTGTATAAAATTCTGAAAACCACTTTTTTGTTGGTTCTGCCAACGAAATAAATATGTCAATAAATTCATTAAAATATGAGTTTCCACCAAAAAACCTATCATTTCTCATAATATCGTACATTTTTTTCAACACTTGACATCAATTATAGTCGACCGAGCTTTAGGCCGCTTGAACAAACATGTAGCCTTTGTATTTCGCCGAACATATTAATAACAAGATTCCCCCACGAGGACTTGATCGCCGCGGTCCAACGGGCTCGATACTCGGATAGCGGGGAACACTTGAATTGCGACCGCGGAATCAATAATTTTATTGGATTTTTTGCTCTATTTTTTTCGCATGAATGTGACCTTTTTTAATGGGAAATAACCTTTTAATCATCAAAAATGTAACTAATAGAAAAGCTAATAAAATTTTCAAGATGTACACAGCAAAAAAAAAAACGAGTGTGCTTTAGACCACACAACTGAAGTAAAACTTCTGCTCCATCTAGGAAGAGAGAATGAAAATGTGCACGCGCACTGCTCTCTTGCTCCTACAGTATACAGACAATAGGCCTGCACTGTTTAACGTAACTAGCTATGAGAGAAAGAGAGAAAGAAAATGTGTGCTCTCTTGCCCCTACAGTAATATACGAAGCGTAACTCTGTCTCTTTCTATCTTCACTAACTTATTTCTCCCTCTCAACTACTGTTCGCCTCGCTTTTCGTAACGCTCTCGTCACGTATTCGCCAGCTTACTCCTTCAAGTCAGCTGGACTTGAAGGAGTAACTCTCCACAACCTGTCTCTCTCGATCCAGCCCGCCACGCAGCAGGTGGGCAGACGCATCCGCCACCAAGACCCGCACAAAAGTCACCCCTTGAACCCGGGCACCCCTGCTAAATCACCAAACGTAGCGAACCACTTGAAGTGACCTATGGCAGAGGTGTTGGTTATCCAATAAATGGTTCCCGGGGCGGCGGCACCCATACCCGCTTCCTTTCAAAAATTCCTGTAAGTATGTGGAAAAGTAAGAAAATCACAAAAAATATAAATCCGTACTCAACGCCATCTCTGATACTGACCAAAACAGTTGGGCATCGATAATTGCTTCGTTGTATATTTTTTAACTATAAAAATACTTAATTTAATTCAACAGTTATTAATTCTGAGGCGGTACAAAGTTCGCCGGGTCAGCTGGTTTATTATATAGTGTGACGCCCCAAAGTATTTGCTTCCTTCGATATATTTCTCAGGCTCAGCCTAGTGAGGTGGTGTTTACCAAAAATTAAAACAAAAAATATGTATTATACTTCAAACTGTAAAACAAAAACAAAAATGTATTTGTGCTTATCCTGGTTAATAAATAATAAAAATAAGAAAAAAATTCTTTTTCCTTTTACGAATTCAGTAATTATTATTCATCCATCTTTTATTCATATTCTTGCCCTGATAATGGACACTATAATACTGTCCGAAACCTTGGCTAAAGAAGGAGGTGCATAATACGGCACAATACCCCAAAAATAAATAACGATAATACCTTTGGCCGTGAAAACCTAAAATCATTTCGAATTATTATTCAATTTATAAAAACAGTTTATTTATGAACAAGTTCTACTGTGTAATTTGAATGAATCCCTGTTTCCCTTGGTCACGCCATAACCCCAGAACAACTTTACCTATTTCATTCATCTTTTTTTTAAACTTTTCTAATACTTTGTAGAAGGTTCTTATGGAAAAGAAATATTAAGAAAATTACGGGGAAAATTGGATAATTTCAGAAAACTTAACAACTATGTTAACTTCGCACGTTTGACAGTTCGCTCGAATGATGAAATTGAATTTAGCAGGCATCTGTTTTTTTGTAACAAAAGAATTGTCTGTGGATTTTTAAATTATAGATATTTTAAATAGGTACCAATGTTAGGTACCAAATTTGATTGATTGTTCTTATAATATACAAAAATGAATATTTGTAATATGCGAACAATTGAAATTTGAATAAACAAATTAGGTGGCACGCGAGCTGTTTGAAAACTGAACATACTGGGACTGAATATATGAAACGCGGGAGGGAGGTTTGCGGGACGGGGGAGCGGGAAAGCGGGGGAGCGGGAAAGGGTGGACAGGGGAGGTGGAAGGGAAAGGCGGGATGGGAAGCGGTTGCGGGAGGTGAACGGGGACGCACGGAAAAGGACATGCAGAGAGAAACAATTTATTTCTGTGATTATGGCATTGCAACGCATGCCGGGGACCAGTTAGTTATTTATAATAATGCATGACAGTTGTTTTGCCTTTTGAAGGCATTTTCAAATTTTGTTTAGGACATTTACATATTTATATTATTTCTTATGATGAAAAAACTAATTGCTTTTTATTGTTATTACTATGCTCATATTTATTTCTATACAAAATGTTAAAAATTACTAATGGTTTTTAATTATCCTTTAAAGTGTCCCCAATTAATGCATTATTTAAATTTGACTAAAGGTCGTCAAGTGAGGTGTTTCCATAAGATAACTGGGGGTTTCTTTTCCCTGCATAATTAAATCTTTTTAGGAACAAAATACAAGGAAAGGGAAGAATCTGCTGTAAAAATATTTTTACAAACAATAATTTCGACTCTCTACGAAATACGACATACTTGTATTTACAGTCGGCTTAGCAAAAAAACGTTAAAGATTCCTACTTGCATGTAATATAACTTTTTTTCCTCTGAATATAACACAACAGTCCCAACTGCTCCCAACCCTCTCGAGCCAGTGCGACAATGGCATCCTCAATTTTGGTATGCCGTGAGGCTGAAGGTAGTGGGGAGGGGAAGGAGATGAGGAAAATGTACCTGGCTATTCAGATCTAGTCATCAACCACGGCTAAAATCATTTCAAGTAATAATACTAAACCTACACACTGTACACCAACTCGATTTCCACTCAAAATGTCTTCAGGTATATCGACTTTGGCTTTGGCTATATACTTAGGGGTCGTCCATTAATCACGTGATGTTTTTTTAGCAACTTTTTAACCCCCCCCCCTGGTGATATGTGGTGAGGTTTTAGACTAACCCCCCCCCCCCCCCCCGAAATCACGTGTATTTTTTTAGTGCAAAGAATTTTTAAATTGTCAGAATATTATCACGAAAAATAAATACATGTGATATCTCATTATACCCCCCCCCCGTCGTGATATTTCGTGATTTTTTCCGAACCCCCCCCCTTTCGAGCATCACGTGATTAATGGACGACCCCTTACTTAAAGAAATAATCTTTTAGGAGATCAACTGTCAGGGATCAATTGTCAGAGAGATCAACTGTCGGCGGATCAACTGTCTTGGTATCAGGTATAGTACATTATTAATTTTGCAGATCCTTCTCAAATCTATCTGCGCCTCCCCCCATGACATGTGCAGGCTTGAGGTTTGATCAGACGACCTTGGCTGTCCTTTGTCCTGCCTCTGACTTCCCAACGCTGAATTTTCTTTTAGTCTTCGGGTATTTTACCCCAAATATTCAGTTAACATTCTTTGAGGCTTCACTGAGTGGTTGGCTATGGGACACGGAAGCTAAGTGTAGTTTATGGTCAGACCGAAAGCCATTCACATTTTTTGTTGGTACTTGCCAATTGATTTGGTATTTATTGTATTACTTATGTTCTCTATTTTATACAGGTGCTTGCAGGTTTTCACAGTTGGACTCATGGAGCCTCATGAATAAGTTTTTCTTTTGCCCTGTTTAATTTATCTTTGTCTTACTAACCTATTTTTGCATTTTGTTTTTCCTGTTAAGCACTTGCATACTGCTTACTAACAACGTATGCATGGACACTGGAAGTCTAGATTCGTTCTAAATAAATAAATGTAGCTTCGTTTAACAAAAAAAAAATAGAATCTTGCGAGAGCCTTGAAGTAGTAACCATCTGTTACTTATACCAGGGAGGGTAAGAGGTGGATAACCTCCACTGTCTTGGTATCAATTATAGCCGGACCAATTGTCGGGTTACCATCTATTGTCTGTAAAGTGTACTCGCAATTACCTAATAAATAGCTGATTGATTCCTAAAGTATGTATATAACGTAGCGATTTAGGAATCACGCGAGTGAAAACAAGGTTTTAGACTCAAACACACTTACACTAAACATAAAAAAACAAAATTCACAACGTACAGTATAAATAGCACGGGACAGCAAAAAACAATACATACACCATAAAAAACTAATGCATAAACACTAACATCTGCGACTACCCTAACTAACTAACCATTACGCTGTTTCCCCGCAGGGGTAGGCAGAGAGGACGGACCGCCAAACAACTCGATCTTGGAACACACTCCTTGCCTCGATCACATTCATACATTACGACTGCCCTCTTCTAGAAAAAAGCAGATCAATTAAAGGACCTAGGAATCATAATTGACCACAACCTTAGATGGACTCCTCATACCAATCATATATTAAAAACTACTCAAAACTATACACATTTTCCTAAATATGAGAGACATATAAAAAATAAAACAAATGAAAACAATATATTTTGCACTTTGTTAATAAATAATAATATATGGAATAATTACTTGTGGAGGAGCAACAAACTTAGCTACCGATCATATAGAAATTGCACAAAAAACCTTTTTAAGATGAACTGTACTCTTTAGATTAATCTTTACTTCGAATAAGTTTACATTATGAACATCAAAAGCATGTGACAGATAAATTCAAGCTCTTAGTACCATTTGTATTCATTAGAATTACAATAAAATTATTATGTGCGAAAAAAAAACATAAGCGTAAACTGCAAAAAAAAATTTTTTTTCATGACATAAATATGAAGTAATAAACAAAGTAACATATAAGAAACATTAAAAATTATCCCTTTATGACTGATACTATTTTTGATAATCTCCATGGATTAACTTTTTTCATTCTTATAAAATTATGCTCAAAATAAATAAAAACCACTTTGGCGCTTACTTGCCTCGTGAAAATAAGACTAAAACCAGAATATTGCCAGATGCTCTATTTTAAATTTTGAAAGCGTAAGAATCGAAATATTTCTAGCGTTTATATTCCTCTTAAAGGTAATACTTAAAAAAACACAGACCAACTGATAAAGACCAAATATTCAACAGTTTTATATATTCAGACGTAATAGATATACGCCAATTGTACATTGGCACTACTAAACTACATTTTTGGATAAAAAAACAAATTTCAACAAACACAAAGTATTGCTAACAGACCAGTAAGACAAACGTACAAAGAAAACATGAAAACTCCGACGGTGACATACGATTTGGACAAACACCATAAAAGCATTCAACAGTCTTTGACTTGAAACAAAAATTGAGGAAAGCAAGAAAAAAATGGAGAACAAAAAACAATATTACCAAAATTTTATAACACAAAAGTATAAATGTAAAAACAAAACCATTATAAAACACACATCATTCACAAACATGCAAGTCATAATACGTGCCGATTTTAATTTAATTTTAATTTCATTAAATATTTTTTCAATACCAACTTTGTATTACATTATCAATAGTTACTATGTACTTCATCTTTTAAAATTTTTGTACCATAAAATGGGGGCCTTAGCACGGGTAACCCACCCAGGGAGCCCAACATTATATAAACCTTTTACATGTTAAACTAGTATATCAAAATAAATAATAATAAATAAAATAAGTTGCTACAGCCCGTTATAAAAAAATAATGATGTAAAAATTCCCCCCTAGTTCAAATTATTAACACCTCCACAGTTCCTCTGTATTGCCAGCGCAGAAAAACAATGCTGCAAAAATTAAAACAATATAAAATCTGAGCCTACTTCATAATTCCATAGATTCGTTCTAAATGCTAATCTGGCTAACGAGATAATCCGTTTTCTTTGCAGCTGCGTTTCTATTGCGGACTGGCTGAACCTTTCGAGAATAATTAATTTGGCCCCGTTAAGTGACAACACTGGCTTCCTTCAATGCTAATTGCCCCTTTACTCGGTGTTTTGGTCAGGAAATTAATAGTTCATTTTCTTATTTAATGGAATAATTGGTAAAGCTGATGTAAATATTTTCTTGCCTAAACAATGTTTTCAGAATTTAGATTAATGTTCGATTTAACAAACAATTCAAATCAATCAATTTGGGAGGCGTATATGGATACCACCGCCCCTAGAATAATTTATTGGAAAATCAACACCCCTACCACATGTTTTTTTTTAAATTTTAATTTTTTTTTATTTAATATAGATATATAAGTGTACAGTGTAGTTTATAAATTACATATCGGTACAGAAATTATTTAAAATTGCAAATCTCACCAAAGAAGAAGCTAGTTCTTGTGCTTGATGAGCGAGTTACACTAATTATAACTGAAATAGAATAACATTATGCAATAGGTAAGTATATAATAGGATCAATTGAGACTTCTGGATCATCTATATGTGTAGGTGTACATACATAGGATACGGTTACATACTAAAGTATTGTCCACTAAGGAGAAATTCGAAAAATCTAAATAAACTAACTAACTAACTAACTAACCATCACGCCGTTTCCCCGCAGGGGTAGGCAGAGAGGACGGACCGCCAAACATCCCGGTCTTGGCACACATTCCTTGCCTCGTTTACATTCATACAACGTCTCATACATTCTCTTCTATTATTCTGACTCTTGACATGGCCCGACTCAAGTATCTGATTCACTTGGTCATGCCATGTCTTTCTTGGGCGTCCTCGACTTCTTCTACCATTCACATTTGCTTCATATATTCTCCTTACACTCCTTTCCTCGTTCATTCGCTCTACATGCCCAAACCATCGGAGCGTTCCTTTCTTGATCTTACTCATCACGCTTACATCAGCCTTGCATTCTTTGCGGATTTCCACATTTCTCACACGATCATACATGGTTTTACCACACATTCGAAAAATCTAAATAAAATAGAAATTAATATAGATTAATTATAATAAATAGAAAGAAAGAGAAAAACAGGTAAATATTTAGTTAATTATTCCTGATGAAGTGTAGCTTCATTTTTAGTTTCAGTTTATTGATGTCTTTGGTTTTTTTTTTATTTCAATAGGAATATTGTTGAAAAACTTTATTCGTAAATAGATAGATATAATTGTTTTGCATTAGTTTGATATTAAATTTTGGTACTTTGATGTTGTCTTGATATCTTTTTGATTGGTGAGTTTCAAATTTTTTGATCATATTATCTTTGTAAATTTGGATAATTGCATTTTTCTTGAAGATATTCTCCATTCAAGGCACCGTTAACCCGTCTAATCACAGGAGACCCAAGTTGTCCCAAAACATCATATGCCGTTATAATAACAGGAGACCCAGATTGTCCCAGAGCGACAGTGCATTATTAAAAGTTAGATATCTCTCTTCCTGTCATGCGAATATTTGTGATTTCTTTTATGTTAGAAACGAAATGAAATAATGCTTCTCATTGTCTTAGAATTATATGAGCTAGGTTTTTCAGATATTTTACAAACCCGATCAAAAGTGACGGTTTAATTTTTCGCCAATTTGTGACGTATCACACATTTAATTTTAAAATAAAATTGTATGAAAGTGATAAAAAGTGAGGTGACAGTTTTATTACAAATTTTATTTAGAAAAGAAGTCTGTATTTTAAATTTTAAGTTTATTCTATTTTAATTACTTTAATTCGAATATTCGCAGGTATGCATTTTTTAGCCAATTTAAATTTCCAATATTAAAATTTTAATATTTAGAAACAAAAATGTTGATTTCTTATAAACACACCGGAAAGATTATTTTATCTAGATTTTAGAACAATTTTTGTTTTTGCAAAAGCGTTAAAAAAAACCAATAAATAGGAGCATTTAAAAAACATGGGAAGAACCAGGAATTTTGCGCGCAAACCTTGATAGGCAAAATTTGACAGAAAATTATTTTCTTATTATTCGACGGGTTAAATCTGCGAAAAGCGTTTCTGTTGGATAAGTGGAGGGTTTCTTTAGGATTACTTCAATGATTAGCTTCTGGATCACTTTGATCGGGATTAGAATATTGTTGTATGACCCCCCCCATCCAATAATTTCATAATGAATTAATAATTAATTACCCCAAGAGATCCGCTACGTTTGGTTTTCCCGGGTTCATTGGGTTTGTCTGGATCTTGGCGGCACGCGTGTTTGCATGCGTTTTACACGTATGGGGGCTGGATTGGGAGACTGGTTGGTGGAGACATTTCACCTCTCGAACTCTCGCGACCTATCGCCTTGTACTGTAGTGGAAGGAATGGATCAATACGTCCGTTACTAATGGAGACATTGACCCCCAGATTCCTCTACCCATTCCTCATACCCGTTTCTTTCCCTGAATTTCCTCTTCTTCCTTTCCCTAAAAATACCCTCCCACAGCACCCCCAAAAATGACCAAGGCTCCGAGGGAAACTGTGCTCCTCAAGGCTTCACTATGAGGAGCTAAAGTTAAAAAAAAGTTACAGGCTCTGATGATGGGAAATATTGATTTGACACTTTTCCAGACCGATTTTATTAATTTTTAATTTTTTCTAGCTAAACACCACGATTGTGCTAAACACAGTCGTGGTGATTTTCGCACCACGTCATGGAAAAATCGCGATCAGTTCGCAGCGCAAATTTTGTGCGACACGTGCGCAGGCGGGAAAAATTTCCCATGAAAACCTCGCCTCTTCAGGTATTTATGCTTCGAATGACTATAAATGAACAGTAAATTATTAATTTCTATGTCAGAATCGGACTTGGATCTCGATTTTCTCAGAAAACGGCCTGCATCAACGATTTCTTAGTCGACCGTCCTTCGGTGATATTTTAGCTTTGCACTGTTCCCAAAGTGGTCCGTACGGACCCCCAGGGGTCCCCAGGATCATTCAGGTCAGGTCAGTCATTCAACAACGTCAGGAGACCGCGCAAGGTTTAATCATAATATTTAATACACATTTACACCATTTATCACTCAAGAACGGCTGGATCGATTTTTATAATATTTGATTTGTTGGATTTGTCTCCGCCCGAATAGCAGAATAGCTTTTTAAACATCGGAAAAATTAAAAAAAAAAATTATAAAGAAAATTCTTTTCCTCGTACATTTTGTATGGAACGAATTCTCTTTTTTTGAAAGAGCTGCAGGAATTTTCTGATAAGTATAATATTGAATAGTTAGTGAATTCCAGAAATTCAAACACGTCAAATGTCAATACGCTGATTGTTTTGCTTTTGTTCTTAAAAATATAATGCTGTCCCTCTTTCTTACACACTAAATGTCAACAGTCAAAAATGAAGCAACGGTGAACGTGTGTCTGCACCCCTCCAAAGGAAAAATACAATAACACGTATAAAGAAAATGAAATGCAATTCCCGTAAGTAAGTGGAAAATAAAGAAAATCACAAAAATTATAAATCCGTACACAATGCCATCTCTGATACTGACAAAAACAAAACACGGCCCTGAGGAAAATAATTTCCTGCAGGGCCTATGCCATCTTAGTGGATGCTGTGTGGAAGGTCTTTTTTGAGGAAGGGAAGGATTCTGGGAAGGAAAAGGTATGAGGGAAGGGTAGGAATCTGGAGATTAGTGTGTACAAAAGTGACGGACTTATGAATCCATCCCTCCAACTGCGGTGTAAGGTGTGGGCCGAGAGGGTCCGGCTGGAAAGGTCAAAAGGTCTCCCTCACTCAGTCTTTCTCGATCGAACCTCACCCCATGAACCCGGGCACCCCTGCTAAGTCACCAAACGTAGTAAAACACTTGGGGAGATCTGTGGCAGAGGTGTTGGTTATCCAATAAATGGTTCCCGGAGCAGCGGTACCCAAACCCGCCTCCCAAATTACTTCATTGTGTAATTATTAACTTGATAAAAAAACTGAATCTAATTCAGCTAATAAGTTAACACAACAGTTATTGATTCTAAGGCGGTACGAAGTTTCCGGGTCAGCTAGTATAAGATAAAAAAATGTGACACATTTTCATTAATATGAAAGTTATATTAAGTTACTAATGCTAATCAATATAATATATACTCCTGGTGAAGTGTATACAACAAATTTTTCTATTCTTGGACAGAAATAATGTTTTCAGTTTCCAAATCTTTCAAAAATGTAAAATAGAGATGAAGATTTGTTTGCTTATTTATGGGGGAAGGGGTCCGTGGGCCAAAAGAGTTTTGGAACCACTGATGTAGATGGTGGTAAGGTTTAAACTCCCGTTTAAAACCAGCCGCCTATTTTGGTTTATTTACGAAACGCCGAAAACGTGGTTCATCTTTATTACATACAACAGTTTATATAACAGTGTGAATTGATTACTATGCACATTATAACACATTTTCTGAAACATGATGGAAATAACTCCACACAGCATAATTTCCCTCAAAGCCTATGCCATCTTAGGGAATACTGTGTGAAGGGGTTTTTTTAAGGAAAAGAAGGAAAGGAAGTTCTATGAGGGATGGGAATCTAGGGGTAGTGTGTCCAGGAGTGACGGACGTATAAATGCTTCCCTTCAACTGCAGTGCAAGGCGATGGGTCGAGAGATTCTGGCTGGGGAAGATAAAAGACCTCCCTCAAAAGATCCGCCACGCAGCAGGTAGGTAGATGCACCGGCCGCCAAGACATGGACAAACCTCACTCCGTAAATCCGGGCACTTCTGCTAAGTCACCAAAGATAGCGAATCACTTGGGGTGACCTATAGCAGAAGTATCGGTTATCCAATAGTTGATTCCCGGGGCGGCGGTACCCATACCCGCCTCTAAGGCAAAAATATGTTCTACTCTCATAATTTAATTAAAGCACTTAAAATGTTTCTAAGCGTTGCTTAGTAGTGCATCACTCTAAGGCTTAAGAGCGTTTAACCAGCCAGCGGACGAAAATCCACATTTCGTCGAAAGTTGTTCTTCCGATCGTGCAGGGCGGTTACAATGAGAAAGATTGATTTTTCTCCGTACCAGCTTTTTTAAATTATAACTCAATATCGAATTTATTTCAATCCAAATTAGCTTTAATTTATACCTTCATCCAAAAATGCTGAAAGGCGTGGTGATAAAACTATTAAAATAGTGTACTTTTTGTAGTTATTTTTTGATTATAAGTATTTATCATTTTTTAATAATGTCTAAATTTAATAAGAATGTTAAAAAAATCTGAAATATATTAGTTTGTAAGTGCGCAAATAAATACACAAATGGACCAATTTTCGTCAAGAAACACATGTACGTACATATTTTTTAATGATTTTATTGAAACTAAAATTAAAATTCTAATACATAACTTTGCTAGATAATGTATTGATTTATTTTACTGCATGATTACATTATTTGAAATGGTTGTGGTATAATACAAAAACTTTTTTGAAAATTGAACAAATCTGCCAACGACCTATGGAATAACCTTATTATACTAAAAATTAAAAAAAAATATAAAAATTTATTACATAACTATGCTAGATAAAAGAACAATCTTTCGAAATCCATTTATAATTTTTTGTGGAAAAGAGTCAATACGTCTAAAAACTTTTTTGAAAATGACGTATTTCCGGCTTTCTCTGGTAATGCCCTTTGAAGGGGAATGCGGCGCAGCCGGTTTCATAAAAATCCTAATTTTTGGTTTAAGGCCAAAATACCCAACAAAACTGAAAAAATATTTTTGTAATCTAAAGGTATATCGAATATCTCGTCCAGATATGTGCCGCTTTATTTATTTGTATTTTAAATTATAAAATATAGGCTTTTAGAAATTTAAAATTTTCACGATTTTAGATGCAAATTAGGCAATTAAAAATTTAAAATTTTCACGATTTTAGATGCAAATTGGGCAATTATTTGTAAAATGTTTAAAAAATTTATTTTACTCTATTTTTTATAAAAAAATGACGGAATATAAAATACTATGTATAAATGTTTTAAATTATAATTAGCTCACAAAAAATATCAAAATTGTCTCCATTACCTTTATGTCAAAATTTTAAATTTGAAAATAAACAAAATCGCTTGTATCCGTAGTAGATACTTACTATTTTGTGTATTTTGACCTCAAATCCAAAATTAAATTTTGTATGAAAAAAACCGAGCAGCCGTCCCTCTTAAGTGCATTCAGAATTCAGGGACTCTAGACTAAATACTTGGTTACAACTTAGACACCATAACATGACGTGTCTTTCTCAAACTAATTACCTTCCAGTTTTGCTAACAATATGCCCTAATTTGCATTTTATAATATCATTTTATTTTATAATGGCATAGTCTAGTGTACCTACTGCCAGTAAGAACAAACAAGGGCCATTATATTCGTTGTCTATTATTTTGTATCACACTTAATAGGGCAATTGTAATTAAATGGAATAAACTGTAAGCGAACGGCAATTTCACTAGCAAAATAGAACCTTTTCATTTGCTGCAAGTGTCACAGAGCTCCGTGTGACGGAAGTGGCGCGGTTTACAAATCGAGCATATTAAGAACAGATATCAGTATGAAATCATACACGAAAATTCTTAGAAAATTTTAAAATCTATTTTTAAAGTCATGTATTTCAATCCAATTTTTTCCACATAAAAACCTAACGACCGTTACGTTATAGGTGTTTTGGCACTTCTCTGTCCAAAAATACAAATGTTAAAAACCTTGGTTATACTTCATCTTCTTTCGATGAGAGTGTCGCTCAGCTGGTGTGATGAAAAAAAAGTTATTTCTCAAAAAAACCTATCCGCGTATAAATTATAACGCGAATAGAAAACCGTGCTAAGTGTGGTATCGTACGACCTTAATTAATTAATGCTTCGTTCCGGGGAGTATAAAACCTGCAAATTTTCCTTTCAGCTGCCATTTTAAGTGTTACAACTCCTAAAGATTGTCCGAAAAATGGCTGTCAGCTACTTCAACTGTTACAAATTCCTAGTGGTACCTTTATGGATACTTGGTTGGAATCCTTATAAAATAAGAGTTCGCTTACAGAAAGTAATCAGCACCACCTGCCTAATAATAGATCTCACCAGTGTTATTATCTGTTTGATCATTTCGTTTTCCCAGGACTACGATTCAGCTAGAGACGTAATTATCGTAATATTTTTCGGTGGCAATATGACCGCCTCCACGGGAAAACACTGTAATCTTTTCTTCCGCAGACAATCATTCGAAACTGTGGAAAATTTCTTCAAAAACCTCACACTGGAAGAAGATTCACTCCAAAAAGTTATAAAAAATAAAACGAAGCCCATATTAAAATTGATGTACGCATTTGCAGGATTATCAATTTACCTTACCAGTTCTTTGATTTTGCTACCAATTATCCAAAAATATTGTGTTGGGATACGCGCAATCCGTTACCCCTTGTTTACAGCTAATATTGTTACTCGAAGTTTAATTTTTTACATCAGTAGTATGACATCAACAATATATAATTGCCTTTACATAAGTTTCTGCGATTTCATCAATGGGCACATAGATGTGCTGATTTACCAAATATCTCACATTGAATATGAACGGGGATCCGATAAAAGTGAACTCAGAAAGTCGTTGAAGAGGGTTATGCAACGACATGCGACAATTTTGACGTAAGTATTAAATCTATGGGTCATCATAAAACTTTCCCTTAGTTCTTGAAGAATGATACAGTTATATTATATGACCGAACCGACCGAATCAGGTTAGGTCAGTTGGTAGAGCACTGACCCGGCAAGTCATATTATTTTAAATAAATTTTTTTCGGTCGTGGGTTTGAGTCCCAGATGTGACCGCATCTTTTTCTGTTTAAAATTTTCGATTGAGTTTCGCTAATATTGTCTTTATTAATTAAATATTGAGGTTTTAATCATTAAGTAAAAAATAAAAATAAATATTGTAACTTTTAGCTCTCCTTCTTGAGGTCTTGACTTGTTACATCTATTTTCTTATATTTATCTCTGCCCCTTTTTCTGGCTTACATTACCACCCTTTACCATTATAATTTACGTTTTTATTAAATTTCGTATTAATGATTTTGAAATAAGTACTAAGTACTTAATCTAAGTTAAATTATAATAAAAGCAGAACTAAGAAAAATTAAAAAAAAATGATAGCATGACAAATAAAATATACTTCTCCATTAATAATAATAATATATATATATGTTTTATTTATTTATCTATAAAAAGTATATGTACATTGGGTTTTTTTATGCCTTTCTCAATAGGATATTCCTGTGTCGAAACAGGCGTACAATATATAAATGAATATCTTATACAACAAGAGTATTTAAGGTAAAATACATATTAACTTGAATCGAAATTAAAACAGAAAGGTGGTTGGAAGGGTTGGTAAATCTTTTAAAGAGAGTTATCTTATAATTGTTGGAGGAGATGAAGTAAAGAAGTAAATTCTGTCTAATCTATTCATGGAGTTAAATTTGACAGGATTCTATTATTTTCATTTATTTTATATGGGTTAGGTCGTATGTGAATAGTTATTTCTGTCAATGTGTGATTTATTTTTTTTATTTTATTTTTATTTTTTATTTTTTTTTTTATTTCTATATATTACAGTATTTACCTATTTCTTATAATTTTTACATAATATATTTTGAAAACATTTTTACATAATATATTTTGAAATTTAATTATGTTGGGTGTAAGGTAGGTTTGAGAAACTGTGGATGGGTAATTTTGTATGTTTCGTGAACACCTCACTAGGAGAACCTGTGCTGAGGTGTTTACGTGTTTGTGATTAAGTGTGACAAGTATTTATGTGTTGTAGTAGATAGTTTTTAATTTTTTTTTTTTTAAACTTTAAGATAGATAATATTAAGATATATATATATATATATATATTTGAAAAAATAAGAAAAATATGTATATGCATAAACATACACATACATACGTATACATACACGTACATGCATATATACATATAGATATATATATACATACATTACAATACACACATATACAAGTTGTAAGTCTATGTATAGTTGGTGAATACTTGAAAACTATTTAATTTATTTCATTTTATAATTTTGGTAGTTTTGTTATGTTTGGTTGGGAATTATAATGTTTTCTATAAAGTTAATATCTTGATTTTTAATCCAGGCAGTGATATGTTTTTTGTGAATATTTGTAGATGTATTAGCAGATAGTATTTGTTTCAAAGTAGTGGGCGTACAATTAAAAAGTTTGGTAGCATAATACTCAAAGTGTCTTTGTCCATGTGTGGTGTGTGTTATCGGTATGTTTAGTATTTAACAGATGTTTGTGATAGTGTGGCGTCCTGTACTTATAATCCATTTTTTTATATCTTGTTTGAATTTTGTCAAGGAGTCAGTTTGTCTAGTTTGCAAGCTATGTATTTCGAGTGTCTTTGTCCAAAGGAGGTTTTGGAAAAAGGAGTTTGGAGGAGTTTTTTGTTTATGGGTCGGGTATTGTATATTGTTTGTGTAGCTTTGTACAGTGTTTTATTGTTTTTGTGTAAATTAACTAAGATGGATCTTGAATAGAGCTGTTTTATGTCCATAACATTTAAGGTATTGAAGATCGTATCAGTGTTGGTAGTAAGCGGCAGTTTGAGAATTATTTTTAGGATTAGTTTTTATGCTTTAATGATGGGGTCAAGGGCACTGGAATATGCATTATAGCCCAGGCAACGAAGGAAAAATAGGGGAAATAATTCATGTAGAAGCCAATTTTGGCACAGTTGTAGGGGAAGGTGTCCTTAACAAAATACTAAAAGTACTGGTGGGTGGGGGTGGAGCTAAGGGGGAGGGGGGGGTTTAAAGGTCCCTTTTTTCAGTTTTTCGTTAATAACTCAAAAACTACTGCCTCTAGCGAAAAAGTGTTCAGGTACTAAATTATTTCCATAAAATTCTCTACAAAAAAGGTTCTATAAACTTTTTTGTTAGGATCAATGCTTAAGCAGATAGGGAGGGGGAAAAATGTAAAATTAAAAAAAAAAACTGTTTTAATTTTTAAAAATGAAATGTTTGTCGGTAAAAATCAAACGCTTATTGTTAAAAAACCAAATAATTAATGCTTAGGGGTCGTCCATTAATCACGTGACTCTCGAAAGGGGGGGGGGGGTTCGGAAAAAATCACCAAATATCACCGGGAGGGGGTGTGTAATGAGATATCACGTGTATTTATTTTTCGTGATAATATTCTGAAAATTTCAAAATACTTTGTACTAAAAAAAATACACGTGATTTTTGGGGGGGGTTAGTCTATAACCTCACCACATATCACCACGAAGGGGGGGGGGTTCAAAAGTTGCTAAAAAAACATCACGTGATTAATGGACGACCCCTTAGGGATGTACCTTGAACATTAAATTTCGTCGAAATCTAAACATTCATCGTCATCAATGCTGTCTTCGACGGGGGCTTCGTTCATACATGAGCCGAGGCAGCCGCAGGCACCGGAGCAGGCAATCCCTGCTTTGCGGTAACCGCAGCGCATCCCACACCCAGTCGTGCATCGGCAAAAGATCGTGTTCAAAATGGAGATGGGTGCCACAGGGTCGTTCGTGTTAACTGGGTTAAGGATCCCATCTTCTCCCTTGACCCGACCCCATTGGATGGGTAGTAGAGGGTTGCCTAGCCACTGTTGTATCTGTAAAAAAGTAATGAGACCAAGGTAAGCATTCATCACAAATTAATATTTGTAATAAGAAAGCAGTATTTAAAACTATATGCAACTGGATTTAATTACCTGTAGATATATTCTGAGCGAGTGTTGCTTTGAAGCTCCTCTGGTGGGAGGAAGAGTGGCCATGTCTGATTTGGGCTTCTTTGACGCTTTCAAAAATGCCGAGTACCGATGTTTGTTTAGGCTGTCTTAATGAGCAGGCGCTTTGTATACAGCCAAAAAAAGTTTCTCGCCAGCCTGTTCAATATTCTCAGGTGATGCTGAGGGATCAGAGAATATTGGTGAAATGTCTTGGGTGAGGCCAGGATTTTCTGTGAAGAGCTTTACATTTACATTCCCACTTTACACTTTCCATATATCGCCGAGGTGGTGTCGCATCCGGAGAAGCTATGGAGAAGGAGAATTGTTTTGGCGATTGGAAGCTGTTGAATTTGTGCACCGAAAACAATTTGGTCTCCACATTCCCACGGCCCGGCTTCATGAAATATATATTGATTGATGGTGGTGCCAATCCAATGAGGAGAACTAACAAGTCCACATCCTCCGCAACTATTGCTACATTTGAATGTAGAGCAGCTTCATCCAACCCACACCTCACAATAGTGCTATCAGCATCCCCTGTAGCAACAGTTGTTTTAATCCCGGCTGCTGCCATTTTCTCGCTGAGCAAGTGAATCAACCTTGTTTTGTTTCTTTCGAGCGGAGCAGAAGCAAAGGAGGCTCACAAAAACTTCCGTTGACATCAACTTTCACGAAAAAACGACCATCACCATTCAACAAGAACATTTTCTTGCTAACAGCTTCCAATCGCTAAAACGATTCTCCTTCTCCATAGCTTCTCCGGATGCTACACCACCTCGGCGATATATGTAAATAGTAAAGTGGGAATCGCTAAGCTCTTCACAGAAAATCCTGGCCTCACCCAAGATATTTCACCAATATTCTCTGATCCCTCAGCATCACCTGAGAATATTGAACAGGCTGGCGAGAAACTTTTTTGGCTGTATACAAAGCGCCTGCTCATTAAGACAACCTAAACAAACATCGGTACTCGGCATTTTTGAAAGCGTCAATGAAGCCCAAATCAGACATGGCCACTCTTCCTCCCACCAGAGGAGCTTCAAAGCAACACTCGCTCAGCATATATCTACAGGTAATTAAATCCAGTTGCATATAGTTTTAAATACTGCTTTCTTATTACAAATATTAATTTGTGATGAATGCTTACCTTGGTCTCATTACTTTTTTACAGATACAACAGTGGCTAGGTAACCCTCTACTACCCATCCAATGGGGGTTGGGTCAAGGGAGAAGATGGGATCCTTAACCCAGTTAACACGAACGACCCTGTGGCACCCATCTCCATTTTGAACACGATCTTTTGCCGATGCACGACTGGGTGTGGGATGCGCTGCGGTTGCCGCAAAGCAGGGATTGCCTGCTCCGGTGCCTGCGGCTGCCTCGGCTCATGTATGAACGAAGCCCCCGTCGAAGACAGCATTGATGACGATGAATGTTTAGATTTCGACGAAATTTAATGTTCAAGGTACATCCCTAAGGGGTCGTCCATTAATCACGTGATGTTTTTTTTAGCAACTTTTGAACCCCCCCCCCCCCCCCCGTGGTGATATGTGGTGAGGTTTTAGACTAACCCCCCCCCCCCCCAAAATCACGTGTATTTTTTTTTAGTACAAAGTATTTTGAAATTTTCAGAATATTATCACGAAAAATAAATACACGTGATATCTCATTACACACCCCCTCCCGGTGATATTTGGTGATTTTTTCCGAACCCCCCCCCCCCCCCCCTTCGAGAGTCACGTGATTAATGGACGACCCCTAAGCATTAATTATTTGGTTTTTTAACAATAAGCGTTTGATTTTTACCGAAAAACATTTCATTTTTAAAAATTAAAACAGTTTTTTTTTTAATTTTACATTTTTCCCCCTCCCTATCTGCTTAAGCATTGATCCTAACAAAAAAGTTTATAGAACCTTTTTTGTAGAGAATTTTATGGAAATAATTTAGTACCTGAACACTTTTTCGCTAGAAGCAGTAGTTTTTGAGTTATTAACGAAAAACTGAAAAAAGGGACCTTTAAACCCCCCCCTCCCCCCTTAGCTCCACCCCCACCCCCCAGTACTTTTAGTATTTTGTTAAGGACACCTTCCCCTACAACTGTGCCAAAATTGGCTTCTACATGAATTATTTCCCCTATTTGCTATTTTTTGGTCTTCGTTGCCTGGGCTATTACCCCAAGCTAAAATTCCGTATTCGATGTGAGATTGGCATAGTGAGTAATATAATGTTTTTTGTTTTTTAGGTTAAGGAGATTACGTTTTTGTTTGAAAAAGTATTTAGATTTGCGGATTTTGTTTGTAGTGTTATGTATATGTCGCTTCCAATTTAGGTGTGTATCAAAGGTTACTCCTAAATATTTGAGAGTGTTTACTTGCTCTAGGCATGGGCAGTCACAGTTCCGGTTTAGAGGTGAATTTTTACATTTGTGTATTTTTAATGGTGGGGTTAGGTGGGACTTTGAGATATTGGTGAGACTAGACAGTAAGTATTTTGTTTTTTGTTTTTATATTTTACCTTTTGAATTCCTTCCTCCGCCTTGCAATATGCGGTAAGCCAGTCTTTTGCTTGGAAGAGTAGGACAGTGTCATTGGCGAAACTGACAATAGTGGTATCGATATCTAGGTTATATAACTCGTTAATATATATTAGGAAGAGCGTTGGACCTATAACACTGCCTTGTGGGACCCCGTAACTAATGGGCAAATTTTGATCTTTGTTGTATTGAGTTTCACGCATTGGGATCTGTCAGATAAGAAGCTGGAGAGGAGGCCTAATTCTTTGTTTCTAATACTTACATTGAACATTTTGCGTTTTAATTTGATGTGTGAGATTGTGTCAAATGCTTTGCATAGGTCGAGAAATACCGATAGAAATTTCGAGCCCTTATGATTAAGGGATCGAAATGTATACCGGCCCCCTGATGGGGGCCAGAAATATGGTCAGTGACCGTGGCTATGGCATCGTTGCTGCTTTTATGGTTTCTGAATCCAAATTGCCGCGGCGATAGTAAGTTGTTGGTTTCCAGGTATTCCATGAGACTATTATTGACGATCTTTTCAAATACTTTGGAAAGGGAATTAACCAAGTAATAGGACGATAATTACTGATATCAAGTTTGGAGCCTGTTTTGAAAATAGGGATAATAAGACCTTGTTTTAGAATGGTGGGAAATAGACCTTTGCAGATGCTTATATTAAGCAGATGCGTTAATGGTTGAATTATACCAGGGGCAATTTTTTTGAGAACATTGTTAGGTATTTCATCAATGCCGGTGGATGGAGAGTTTTTGAGCAAGTTTATTACTATAGAAACTTCCTTATCTGTAGTCGTTTTAAGAACAAAGCGGGTTGGGAAATAATTATTATAAGCAATAATTATCAGCCTGAAATACTCATCTACATTGAAAAATCTTCCGAGAAAAGATACTTGCCGCCAACGGGACTTGAACCCGTGTCCTTCTGATTGCCGGTCAGCTGCTCTTGACCACTGAGCTATGGCGGCTTATCAAATACCCAACCAACCAACAACCAACTTTATTTTTGCGAGAGAGACACTGTTAGTGTTAAATCCCTCGCTAGGTGGCGTCGAGACAAATTATGTCTACATTTATTGGGGAAATACTTAAACTTGTCAAATTTTAATTATTATTTTTTAATTTATAAACTTAAATTTATAAACTTTTTTTTTTAATTTATAAAAAATATAATAAGGGAACGTACCCATACTACGTGACACATTTAGGGGGGGGGGAGGGTCTTCAAAATGTCACGCTCCATACAAATGAGCGGCGGGTTGCTTAGGATTTTGGTCACCGGGGGGGGGGGGGGGTTAAAAATTGCAAAAAGTTGGTCACGTAGTATGGGTACGTTCCCTAAGCAGTAATTGTTGAATGAAACACTAGTATATATTGAATTATTTGGCGGGTATATGAAAAGCCGCCATAGCTCAGAGGTCAAGAGCAGCTGACCGGCAATCGGAAGGACACGGGTTCAAGTCCCGTTGGCGGCAAGTATCTTTTCTCGGAAGATTTTTCAATATAGATGAGTATTTCAGGCTGATAATTATTACTTATAATAATTGTTACCCTTTGTGCTATGCTTAAAAATCTTGTCTAAACGTTAGGGTTGGGAAATCATCATTTGTTGCGTGGTGACTAGGACCAAGCGTGTCGTTATTTATTTGGATTTTTTTTTGCTAGTTCCGGACCTATATTTGCAAAGTAATGGTTTATGTAATTGACAATTTATGTGTTGGGGTTCGATGTAAAGTCTACAGTGATATCATTGATTTTGAGAGAGTTTAAGGTGTCGGTGGCTTTATTTGAATTGGTAGCTTCCTTGAGGACTTTCCATATTTTTAGGGTCATTGTTGCATTCGGAAATTTTTTTGTTGTAATATAAATTTTGGCTTTCCTAATGACTTGTGTGCAGATATTTCGGTATTTTTTGTAGAAATTATGGAGTGTGGTATCATATTGGTTTGTGGAACATTTTTATGTAAGGAATTGCGTTTCCGAATGCAGTTGATTATAGTGTATTTAATCCATGATTTGAGAGGTTTGATCGCTCTAGGAATGGTATTTGTGGTGATTTGATATTATACCTACAACAATGCATGTGATTATACTATACCCAGAAAGACAGGGAAAACGGTATTAGAATTGGGACGCGTAAGGGGTTAATCCTTAGGAATTTTAGCGTGGATATGAAAAACATGTATAATTTTTTGTTTTGTTATTTTTTTATTTCTAGCGCCAACGAACTTAGATGTAACGCGTTTTACTGGATGGTGTTTTTACAGCTGTCAGTAAGCACAGCATGTACTTGCTTAGCTTTGATTTATCTAGAGGTAAGGATTAATTATACTTATCATACCAATATAAGTAATATTCAAATAAAACAAATTCATGAAAATTATGAATAATTAAGTAGTTTGTGTTGTGTTAACAAAATAATTACTAGGCAACTTTAGGTATAAATAATTTATCAAAAAAATTAATTTTTAACGTCACAAATTTGTTGTACAAAAAAATCGTAAATTTGGACCATTTGTGACAGGATTTTTTAAAATAATATTTTTTATTCTCGTTATACGTAATAAAGCCCAATAAGACGATGAATATGGTTTAAAAAAAATGTATGTACAAATTTACAATTTTTTTATTACTTTCAGGATCCAAGCGTAATGGTTGCTTTGCCATACCAGTTGGCTGAAATATGCGTATACTGCCACTTCGGACAAAAGGTGGAAAACAAGGTAAAGATCTATAAATCTACGGTTGTAGTAAAAACTAGTCTATTTAAATAACGAAATTATTTGTTACACGTAAAAGTATGTATTTATTTCAATTAATTATAAAAGATTGAGCGTAGCAACCTGCCTGAAAAAAGATACCCATCTGCCTGAAGAATGATACCCATCTGCCTGAAGAAAGGTACCTATCTGCCTGCATAATGATACCCATCTGCCTGAAGAAAGGTACCTATCTGCCTGCAGAAAGATACCGATTTGCCTGAAGAAAGATACCCATCTGCCTGAAGAAAGGTACCTATCTGCCTGCAGAAAGTTTGAAAAAGAAAGATGTTGATGTTTCTTTGAACAATTTTTGTAACTTGCTTAACTGAAATTTAAAAAAAAAATTACATAAAGTATACGGTTTATAATTAAGAAGGGATTAAAGTTCCTACTTAAACGCAGTGTGATTTCAGAGAAAATTTTTAGTGATTTATTAAATAGGATTTTTTTTTTTTAACATTAGTTCCACACAGGAGGCCCCGAGGAAAATAATTTCCCTCAGGGCCTATGTCATCTTTGGGTATGCTGTGTAGAGGGTTTTTTTAAGGAAAGGAAGGAGAGGAGAGTTCTGGAAAGGAAAAGGGTTTAAGGGGTGGGTAGGAATCTGGGGTTCAGTGTGTCCTGGTCATCCGCCTTCAAGACCTAGACAAACCTCACCCCGTGAACCCGGGCACCCCTGCTAAATCACCAAACGTAGCGAACCACTTGGGGTGACCTATGGCAGAGGTGTTGGTTATCCAATAAAGGTTCCCCGGGCGGCGGTACCCATTTCCGCCCCCCAAATTGATAAAATTAGAAAAATACTTTTTTTAGACTCGAGGTCTACTATTTAAAAAACTATAAGTGTAATTTATTCTTATTATTTGTATTTTCAGAGCGAAGAAATTGCTTTTGCTTTCTATTCCACCCCCTGGCCAGAAATGGATCCGTCGGACCGAAAACTTATTCTGGTGGCTTTAAATAATTCTCAAAAAACCCTCAAAACTTCTGGAGGCCCCTTCAACATCCTAAACCACGAAACATTAAAAAATGTAAAATATTTTGTTTTTGTTTTCTACTCGTAATACGCAGCTTCGACATTGCACAGCTTCTTAACTGATTTAAAGGAAAACGAATGTCACCAGTTAGGGTCCAAGGCCCCAAATATTCAAAGGGTTTTGATTATATGTATGACAAAGATTTATAATATTTGAAAAAGGTTTGATTAATTTTCACAGAAAGAAGGGAAAAAAGATCTTACTTCTTTCACAGTAGACTCGCCAACTGTCGGTTTATCTTTTAATTGTTTACCTCCATCGATATGCTTGGTGTAACTCAGTGACCAACTCAGGTACGGGAGCTCCATCGAAACCAGAGTTAAGTTAGGCTGAATTTAGTCTCACGCTCACCGTCAGCGCCCATAGATCAGCGCGTAGTTCGTCAGCGCTGAGGCTCAGCGTGAATCGTTTCTGTATCGTACTGACCGCCTTACTGTACAGACGAAGACTTAAAACGCGGAGTGTATTAGTTATTGCTGCTTTGTACAACCTATACCAAAAAAATTAAAACGATTCGCCATGACTGTACACGCTGACGACGTCCGCCTCGCTTGACACTAGAACGCTCACTGAAAGCAGAGGCGCTCGTGCATTCCTCAGCGCCGACAGCTACGCGGCGCCGACCGACGCGCGACGCGTACGGCCGCAGCCATCAGCGCTGACCACCTTGCGCGCTGATAGCTACGCGTCATTCAAAAACGATTCCTAGAAGTTCATATATCTCGACTATCAGCGCCGACGGCGCGCGTGCGGTCAGCGTAAGACTAAATTCAGCCTTAGCCTCTCAGAAACTGGGCGCACTGTACAGGGCTTGCAGATACTTTAATAGTACACAACTGCTAACCCTGTACAAATCGCAAGTGTGCCCTTACGGTTGTATTTGGCAGCCACCTCTGGTCTGGAGCTCCAAAATACAAAAAAAAACCCTTGACTCCGTGCAGAAACGGGCGGTCCGTTTGATAGATTCTCCCATCTTAACAGACGGTTTGCAATCTTCGGCAGGTGGGAATGCTGTCCTTGTTCTACCGGTATTACAATGGAAGATGCTCCGAGGAACTAGCGTCATTGATCCCCTCGGCACCGGTGCATAGTCGGGAAACACGCCAAACGACAAGATGACAAGCCCTGAGGGAAATTATTTTCCTGAGGGCCTCCTTTGTGGAGTTAATGTAAAAAAAAAATCGGTTACATAACTATCATGCAGACAGAAAATAACAATCCGCTGTTTCGACATGCTCTCGAATAAAATATGCTGTGTATGCCCGCTTTAACCTAACTTAACCCAGCCGATTCCTTTCCCTTTCTTGTTTTTCTTTCTACATTTAGTCAATCACCACATACGCCCTCAATTGGTTTACGTAAAAAGGGCATGCATTTATGATCGTTCCTTGATCGATAAAGTTACGCGAAAATGGGAGCGGATATGGGTACTTTCGCCCCGGGAGCCATTTATTGGACCAACCAACACCTCTGCCATAGGTCACCCCAAGCTACTTTTGGTATCTTAGTAGCGGTACCCGTGTTCATGGGGTGTGGTTGGTCTAAGACTTGGCGGGGATGTGTCTGCCCACCAGCTACGTGAGAATGGTTGAGGGAGTCCTTTTGACTTCTCCAGCTGTACTCTATTAGAATATCGCCATGCTCCACACTGGGAGGGATGGATTCATACGTCCGTCACTCCTGGACACACTGACCCCAGATTCCTACCCACTCCTCATGCTCTTTTCCTACACAGAACTTCCTCTCCTTCTTTTCTTAAAAAGATCCTCCACACAGCATCCCCAAAGATGACATAGGCCTTGAGGGGAATTATTTTTCTCCTGTGTGGAGCTAACATGAATAAAAAACTTGCAGTGTTTTTCTTTAATTTTGAGCTTAATTTACAATTGTGTTTTGCGTCTGTTTGACAGTCAAGTAGGTAACCCTTTAATTTTTATTGAAATTTACATTCATTGTATTTTTTTTCTTTTCCAGGTATTGCAGTCAGCGTACTCTTATTACGCGGTTCTAAGAGAAATAAAATAAAGATAGGCACCGCACTTAAAAATCGCACAAAAAAAATCCACGAATAGTTAATGCAAAAAAATGTTAATAGAAAACGCAATTATTATTGATACCACATTAATTACGTACACAATGTAAAAACATGCTCGTAATATTTTTGAAAAAAGGTCGAAGAAAGGGAAGAAGATTGACAAAAAAAGCATCCACAACATCGCCACCTTCCCGAGGTAACCGCAACTGGACGTCGATAATTTAAAGAAACACAAAATTTCATTTGTCTTAAGTTTTCTTTGTGTTTTTTTTTTAAGTAAAACTCCTTTACGCACGCTTGACTTGGGAAGCAAGCTGGCGAATGCGTGACGAGAGCTTTACGAAATGCGAGGCGAACGGTAGTTGGGAGGGAGTACGCTTCGTATATCTGTAGGGGCAAGAGAGAGAGGTGCGAGCACACATTTTCTTTCTCTCTTTCTCTCATAGCCAGTTACGTTACACAGTGCAGGCCTATTGTATGTATCACACTGCAGGAGCAAGAGAGAGCAATGCGCGTGCACATTTTCATTCTCTCTTCTTATCATATAGATGGAGCGGAAGTTTTACTTCAGTTGTGTGGTCTAAAGAACACTCGTTTTTTAATTATTTATGAACCTGCCTTTCAATTAACACTCATAATTTACTTAATTAAATATTAAAATTACAGCTAATTTGAAAATCATTGATGTTTTTTAAATAATTTGTGTACAACTGACTTTTATAAAAAAATACTATTTGCACATTATTTAATATCAAGATAATATTTTACGCAAGTAGTGTTTTATATACTATTTATTAATACTAATAACTATCTAAGATTGCATTAATCAATCCAAATGGTTTTTTCTAAATTTAAAATCCACTTTCATTAAAATGAAATGCACTGGGAAGATTTATTAAAGTGAATTATATATTGTGCAACCGCCTTAATCTTGTTACAAAATACAATTTTTAAACACCTACTTTTTATTTTATTTTATTTATTTTGGAAAAATCAACGGTTTTTTTTACCCATATCCTATCCTATTATTCCTGTTAATATTATAAAGGCGAAAGTTTGTATGGCTGTTTGTTACTCTTTCACGCAAAAAAACCTGAATGAACTTGAATTTTTTTTTCACTAATAGAAAGCTACATTAGGCTGTATATATTGGTAAGCTCAAGCATTATGAATATGCTCTGGCGTTATGAAATTATTTTTTATACTTTTTTGTTATTTGTTTTTGGGGTGTTACGCCGTGTTACGCAACCACCTCCTTTAGGCTAAAGGAGGTTTTGAATTCTATTAAACTTGGTGTACTTTTAGGGAGGAAATAAATTGAGCTTGGTTGAGTTTTGAGCTGTTGATTTAAGTTTGCCAAAAAAATCTAAGACTGTTTTATGTCCCCGGCGATGCCCGGGATGTACGTGGAGGTTTTCGATTTTATATGGATACAGTAATGATCCCCTTATTTTGAACGTAAGGTGTACAAAATTTGTTCACGATGTATCAAAATTGAGTGTGGGAAAAGAAATGGGGGTAGTTTTTAAAAAATCTGATGTAAACAATGACCTTCCTTTTGTTTTAAGCGGCAAGTTTCATCAACGGCGGAATAAAACTTTAGATTTGAATAAAAACAACGCCCCACGAAGTCCCCGGTTTTGCCCGGGGATTACTCCAAGTTTTTCGAAATCAAGGGCAGAATTTTTATATTTTTTAATCAGTACGTAAAAGAGGCATAATAATAATAATAATAATAAGCCTGTTTATTTCTTGTTTTACAATAGTTGGTAGTTACAATATTACAATAAACTCTAATTTGATTTGTATTAGTAAGTTAGCTTAGATTATGATAGTAATATAAGTATATGTTTTAAAAAATATTGATGAATTAACAAGAACTCCGGTTTGGGTAAAGGCCTCCTCCAAAGACCAGAGAAGAGGCATTATGCCCAAAAATGTACAAACATGGATGATTTAAATACAGTGATGATTTAAATACAGAAATTATAACAAAAATGTACATACATGGATGATTTAAACAGTGTATTACAGAAATTAAAAACAAAAATGTACATACATGGATGATTTAAATACAGTGTATTACAGAAATTATAACAAAAATGTACATACATGGATGATTTAAATACAGTGTATTACAGAAATTATAACAAAAATGTACATACATCGATGATTTAAATACAGTGTATTACAGAAATTATAACAAAAATAATAACAAAAATAATAAGCTAAATATGCAAAAGTGATTTTTTATTTTTTACATGAATACCATACAAGAGTTCCAACTGCTCCCGTCTGGAGCCAGTGAGAGTATGGCATCCCTAAATGGGGTATGTTGTGAAGCTGAAGGTAGTGGGGAGGGAAGGAGATAGGGAAGAGGAAGGTGGGGAAGTACCTGGCTATTCAGATCTGGTCACCAAACACGGCTAAAGCCATTTCAGGCAACGTTCAATTCTGAATGGTGGTCTTACACCAGGGTGATACTGAGAGTACCTTCCACTCTGGAACGTGCCGCAAATATACTATATATTATTTTAAATGAATAATAATGAATGCTAGTCAAGTGTCTTACCGCTGCACTACACCGGCCGTCATGATGAACAAGAATGAGTAAAGCATAAATATAAAAACCACCCACAGTAAACGGTAGAATACTAAAGTATCCCCAACAATTTATTATTGGCACCTGTGCTGATGGGACAATGATTTTGTAGATACAATATTTCCTGTCTTTGAATAAAGGGCTTCATCATAATATCAGCTTTGTATGATTGATGGTAAAATATATATTTTTGAAGTGTTTATAAATGGGTCATTAAAAATGTCAATTTCATTATTAGAGCAGTGCATGGTTTTATACTGTCTTAATGTTCGCGGTATAGGGCAGAAATATCCTGTTAATTTTCGTCTTTCTTTATACTGGATCTGTCAACTTGACAGCTCTTATCTGCACGTTTACGCAGTTCCGGAATTAAAATTATCCCGTCTTTTGTTTACGGCGGAGAGGGGATATAACTTTTCCCATATCGCGTGGTGTGGCAGGTCTGTACGGGATTATAATTATGGCAAGCGATATTGTACGTGCGATTGATCTTTTATTTTTATAGCGTGTGGGACACCTACATTATACTTCATGCTTTTGCTTTATACATCTTATTTTTAAATTTTTCAAAAGAAGCAAACACATTGTGACTTGACATTTTAAATAAATAATAAACAAAAATTTTAACAAAACAAAAAAACGACTTCAAAAATGCACTAAAAAGTAAAAAAATAATTTCGTATTCTTCTACAACTTCATAATCGACTTACTTTTTCTACTCATCAATATGTAGGTACGATTGTCATTTTTGGAATCGGTGTCAGTCATGGTAGGTTTGTAACTACATACATAGTTATAGATGAGATATGCTTGTGTCGCACAAGCGACTTGACGAGGCGAGAGCGGGGCTGCGGCGTGAGGGGAGCTGTCAAGTAAACACGTCGCGCCGGGCCGGGTACCTTTGCTGACACCGACTCCAAAAATAACAATCGTACCTACATATTGATGAGTAGAAAAAGTAAGTCGATTATGAAGTTGTAGAAGAATACGAAATTATTTTTTTACTTTTTAGTGCATTTTTGAAGTCGTTTTTTTGTTTTGTTAAAATTTTTATTTATTTTTTTATTTTTAGTGAATCTAAAGTACACTAATTTGTCTGAATATGGGTAGATCTACTAAACGTGCTGCTCATATGAGACAGACACAATTTGACCATAACGACATTAGGGTCAAATTAAGAGATTCGGCCGAGTTTCGTTAATTTGCTCCTAAGAATTGAAGAGTTCCGTTACTTTGTAATGGATCCGATAATCAGAACCTAACCAAACTCTCATCAATCTATCCTTGAAATACATCCATTCCAATAAAAAAGAATCATTGAAATCGGTTAGCGTGATATTGAGTTATTCGTCCATTTGTCGCGCACATACTTTATGCAAATTTAAGACTTATATGGTTTTCTCATGGATGCCATTGTCAGAACTAGATAAAATTAAAATGGGACCACACGGGAAGTAGTACCAGCTTTCAAATAAAAAAAGAATCATCAATATCGGTTCACCCAGTCGAAAGTTCTGAGCTAACAAACATTAAAAAAAAAAAAAAAAAAAAAAATACAGTCGAATTGAGAACCTCCTCCTTTTTGAAGTCGTTTAAAAAAAGAATACTTTGTTTCACGTCACTTTATTGTTATTTTTCCGTCTACCGGTTTCGGTACCTCCGTACCATCATCAGGACTGAATATAAAAAATACTGACAAATACAGGAAAATACACATATATATATATATATACAAATTGTAAAAGAAAAAGACAGTAAATTAGAGTGGGACAGTGCGTCAGTTGTGGGAGGGAAGTGGGGGAGGAGCGAGTGGGATAACGGGAAACATACTTATAATAGGGCTGAATGTTAAATTTAGTTGATTATTAATGATTTCTGCCTTTGTATTAACTGATTTTTTTATTTCCAATGCCTCTAAATTATTTAATCTTAAGCCTATCCCATTTTTGTGTAGGACTTTAATACCCGTATCCCGGTTAAAAGTGTGATCTTTATTAATTAAGTGCTCTGCGAATTCTGAAAACCCTGAACTGGTTAGGCATTGTTAGGTTGCGAAATTGGTGACCGAAGTGCTTGATTTATTCCGCAGTACACAAATCAAGCAACAGAGGGCGCAGACTGCAGATTTGCGAGATGCAAGTTTCCGCCGCGGCCGGCGGCATTGGGGACGCCACAAGCCGCAGCGCGCCATTATGGCGCCATTGTTCCCACGCCGTGCCCATGAACGGTCGCGCATTTCGCGACCCGGGTCCGCTGCGTTTTGCCTGAAGCACGCGCTCGTCGACCGCGTGTTAGTTTTACCACGGGATTCAAATCATTACTCAGCGTTCGGGCTAAGTTGGTCGAATCGTGCGAACCATGTTTAAATTCCTTTCTACGGTCCGGGACTTCAAGCCAGACACCGGACAGGTGCTCTGAACGGAGGCGCTCTAGCGCACCCCACGCGGACGACGACATGGGACCCCGGCCTGCCATCACCTCATAAGCTAACTTACTTTACCCTCTTTAATGTGCTGTTTCCGTTAGTTTTCGCTTACCCGCGAGGATGAATTCCAGAGGGAGAGAGACCTTTTAACTTAGACTAGCCCAATTCGTAGCATAACCCACTCGCCTTGTTGTAACTACTGTTGTTGCATCCGAGATTGTCTTGAACTTACAGCCTTAAATGCAACTGACGAAAAATGGACTGTAAAGGCAAAACCAAAACGAAAATGTTTCTGAAGTTGGATGATTGACTGTGTGGTAAATAATTGGAATGTAAGGACAAGGGAAACCAAAGGCACTTACCAAAATACGAAGGGCGAAACACCAAAAAACACAACTAGTTGATTGCAAAATGTCAGGCCATCTCACTGTACAGTGTTGAATGTTATTGTGCCTTGTTTCGTTTCACTATGGTGACATTGGTTGGGGAGGGTAGGAAGGATAAAATGACATTCCGGTAGGAACTGTGCATATTGTCATTATTTCAAAATCAAACATTCCCGCCCCCGAGAAGAGATTGAAATCTCTTATCTACGACCGATGGTAAATCACACACTTCCGAATACTGAAAACAAACAAATGAATCTAATAACAACCAATTAACAAAACGACAAACAATTGTTCAATATTTGTGCAACAAACAATTTTAACGAAATTAAAAAAAAAAAAAAAAAGATTGAAACGTAAGTCTAAAATAAAGCTAAAATTAGTACATACGAATATGTTCCTAAAATAATTTATCGAAGAACTATCTTTCATAGCAACCGACACCGCGGTAAATCGAACAAAATGTAAGGAGAAAACAAATGAAAATAAAAACGATAAATATAAAATTAAAAATCAAATTACGAGTAAAATGTTTCATAGTGGTAATGGATAAAGTTTGACAACTGGCCGACGAAATGTTCCTTGTGCAGTTTTAACTGTCACAACCCGTACGATTTGATCAGGACCCGGATGACATTCCTCGATGCGTCCCAATGGCCAATGCATAGATGGAATTTTTCCATCATTTAATAACACCAAATCTCCAACATTAAGATTAGGTGATGAAGTTATCCACTTTCCACGTTGTTGAAGGGTGTGTAAATATTCTTTTCTCCATAGATTCCAAAATGCCTGAGTTATTTTTTGCAACAATTGCCACCGTGATAACCTATTCATAGGTACTTCAGACCAATCAGGTTCAGGAAACGATGTAAGATGGTTTTTCTTGGGCAAAAGTTCAAGATGTTGGACATAAGAAGCGATATGGACATGTTGCAAACGCCTTCCACCTCTGAATAAACCAACCGAATTCAAAAAATGTATAATCTTCCGAATGTGAGACACAGTTTGACAAGTTTTGCCTGTAACTGGATGAAAATGCACGAATTGCACTTTCATAAACCATAATTTCAGAGATGAATGCAACTCCTCGAAGGTTAATATTCCGAATATACGATCCTCTTTCTTTTTTCGAATGTTAACAGCAAATCTCAAAATCCATGCTGTAACACGTTGCAATCTTGTTAATGAAGAAAATCTATTTAACGTCTCCTCATTCCACGAATCAGTTGTTGTCAATACATGAATATTGTTGGCCTTTAGCTCAGGAACAACATCAAGTTTTACACTGGAAGAATGGAACAATGGCCACTCATCGACGGGTGATAGCATCCAAGGAGGCCCCCTCCACCATAACTCTGTATTGACTAACTGATCAGGCAAAAGTCCTCTGCTAGATACGTCAACTGGGTTCAAATGAGTATGTATATGAAACCATTTAATCAAAGAATTAACTTCATTGATTTGTCCTATTCGATTGGCAACAAAGGTTTGCAAATTATATGTAGGTGTATGAATCCATGATAAGACTATTGTAGAATCCGTAAATGTGAACACTTTATCAATATGTAAAGTTGTACCGAATGATTTCAAAACATAATCCAAAAGTCAAGCGAGCAACAAAGCACCACATAATTCTAAACGTGGAATAGAAAGAGTTTTCACAGGAGCCACGTTTGACTTGGCAACCAAAAGTCTAATGTTAAATTCTTGCTTCGAATGTTGGGACCGAATGTACACAACACAAGCATAACCCTTTTCGGATGCATCTGCAAATCCCACTAATTGATATGTATTATCACTACTCTCCCCTATGTAACGCGGAATTTGAACATTGGCTAAAGTTGACAATGACGATACTACTGCCGTCCAATGAGATTGAACCTTGACAGAAACTGGATCGTCCCAGTTCAATCCAAGCTTCCACAACTGTTGTAACAAACATTTAGCCAAAAACGTGACGGGGGAAATCCATCCAAGGGGATCAAAAATCTTTGCAATTGTTGATAAGATTGACCTTTTAGAAAATGTTATTTGTGATGTTTTTTCTCGATACGAGAACGAATCAGTTTGCGAATCCCAAACAATACCTAAAATCTTAATGTTATTGGCATGATCTAAATCAATTTCTATAGGTGCTTCCTGGTGTGAGATTGGAATATCAGAAAGCAGTTCACGACAATTACTCGACCATTGCTCAATTCAAAACCACCAAGATTAAGTAGTTCCACCAAGTCTCGCTGCAATTTACGTGCCGATTGTGGATGCTCCAGTTAAAATATCGTCAACGTACGTATTTTCTAATAAAACTTTTGATGCTGTCGAAAATTTGGCATCTGCATCCGATGCGAGTTGATGTAAAGTACGTATGGCGAGAAACGGTGCGGAAGCCGTTCCGTAGGTAACAGTTTGCAGTTCAAATTCTTTAATCATTTGTTCCGGTGATTCACGCCATAAAATATGTTGATAGGATCTATCCTCTGGTCGAACCAATATTTGTCTATACATTTTGCAAATATCTGTTGTAAAGACAATTTTATGCATTCTGAAATTGGAAATTAACTTCACAATATCTTGTTGAAGTTTAGGTCCTACTAAAAGTATATCATTTAACGACTGGTTAGAAGATGTTTTTGAACTTGCGTCAAAAACAACTCTAAGTTTTTTAATGGATCCAGTATCCTTAATCACACAATGATGAGGAATGAAATATTTTCCAGTCGAAACTGATGAACTTGTCACATCTATCATGTGGCCCAAAGATTCATATTCTCTCATGAATTGAATGTAATCAGATTTTATATCTGGATGCCGAGAGAAACGGCGCTCGAGGTGATGCAGACGAGATACTGCCGAATGATATAAATCACCAAGAGCCGATTTAACTTCCCTGAATGGAAGTGGAACAACGTAACGTCCCGCATCATTTCTATAATGCTGCCTTGAAAATATTTCTTCACAAAGCAACTCTTCCGTAGATAACGTTGAAGGATGATTTGGAAGGTCTTCGATTTCCCAAAACGTTTTCAGAACAGTCTCAATTGTCGATTCTGACGTCGTCAAAAACGAATTCATGGGAGGAGACACGCTGTGATCGACATTTCCCATTAAAATCCAACCAAAAGTCGTGTTCAAAGCTATCGGTTTATTAGATTTTCCTACCACCCATCCTGAACGAAGAACGGATGAAAACAATCCAGCACCCAGTAAAATATCGATTGCAGAGGGTTTATCGAAATTTGGATCTGCCAAAGTTAAATTTTTCAAATGATCCCAGTCTCCCCGACGAATGGGATAACTAGGCAACTGTGCACAAATGCTTGATAACACGACGAAATCCGCATCAAAAAGCTCATTCGAACATAGAGGACGGATCCGACACTTGACCAGTCCCTTTTGCGCGATGGCCGACAACTGTCCAATTCCTCGAATAGGAATTTGTTTATTAGAACAGTCGAGGCCCAAACGAATTGCACAATCATTTGAAATGAAATTTGCCTGACTGGCAAAATCCAATAATACACGAACCTTGTGAAAATGACCCTTTTTATCACGAGCTTCTACGATGGCCGTAGCTAACAAAACTGATAATTGGCTAGAGCTCGATAAAACGTTGGGATTGTTAAGTCTCTCCGAATGAGGTGTGGTTGCCACGATGGCCGATACGATTGGGTCGATTGTCTCAGGTGGCAAATCGAGTACTTCTTGTCTAGAAGTGTTATCAAAATTGTTGCTGTTTGACGCCTGTACTTGCCTATTTTCATCACGTGAAAAATGCAACAAAGAATGATGATTTTTATGGCACTGAAAACAATTAAAACGCGACGAACAGTTCTTGACCAAATGCTGAGCGGAAAAACAATTCTGACACATCTTATATTTCTTCACAACATCGAATCTAGCAGGTGGTTGTAGCTTTAAAAATTGGTCACACTTTGAAAGAAAATGTCCACCTTTGCATATTAAGCACACCGACTTTTGTGTACTGACAAAAGAATTTAATAAGCGATTTGTTTTTGCTTTTGGCGCTTCATTTTTCATACCGTACCCATGAACCGATTCATAAATTTTAGATTGTGATTTTAAAAACAACAATAATTGCGAAAATGAAGGAATTTCGTCCTTATGACCTATTAACTCGAAGTTAGTTCTTAAGTCATCAGGAGTTTTCTTCAAAACGATATGTAGTAATAAAAATGACCACTGATCTGTTGGAAAATGTAACGCTTCTAATGCCTGAATATTTTCCTTCAAAACATTAACGACAGATCTAAGCGAATCCTTTTTAATTATGGGGCACGAGATAATGTTCTCTACGTGTCTGTCCGCAATTATCCGTTTGTTATGAAAACGATCTCTCAACAAATTGTAAGCAATTGGATAATTGATTGCGGAAACAGGAAGATGCTTTATAATTTTCAACGCGTCACCCGATAGTGCTCCTAACAAATAATGTAATTTATGTATGTCACTTAGAGATTCATTATCAAGGATTATAGCGTCAAAAGTATTTATAAAATTAATCCATTCAGTGATACCACCCGAAAAAGTTGGCAAACTAATTTTTGGAAGTGAAAAACCGAGACTATTTGATGTTTTTATAGAATCTTCCTTTGGTGGAAAACTGCCAGATAATTCGTATGAATTTCAAAATACATGTTCATAAAAGTTTTGTATTTATTTTCCAAATCGGTTAAGTCTAATTCTTCACTTTTTGACGTTTCTAGAATCACATAAGATTCAACAAAGTCATTCCTTTGCTTTTCGATATCCTTAATTCTAACCAGTAAGCTATTTCTATCTAATAAATTACCAGAAACAACTGCTCTGATCGACGAATCATGAATTTCACAAAGGCCTAAGATTGCCAATTTATTACGAACAACAGCCGAAGCAGCGATTGTAAATTAATTTTATTTAAATAGTATTCTATTTTATAAGCAAAGATTGAATAATAATGATATATTTTGCTAATATTTGAATAGAATTCAACAAACGAAAATGCAAAATTTACCACGAATTTTAACCCCTTTGAAAGTGACAAAATGCCCAATTCGAAGGCCGAAATGCCAGGAATATTAGGAACAAGGGATCAAGGCTATTGGAAAACACATGCAAGCATCCAACTCCATAAAACTCAAGAGATCTGGCACGATTGGACCAAAAATGTTGCATCCGAGACTGTCTCGAACTTACAGCCTCAAATGCAACTGACGAAAAATGGACTGTAAAGGCAAAACCAAAACGAAAATGTTTCTGAAGTTGGATGATTGACTGTGTGGTAAATAATTGGAATGTAAGGACAAGGGAAACCAAAGGCACTTACCAAAATACGAAGGGCGAAACACCAAAAAACACAACTAGTTGAATGCAAAATGTCAGGCCATCTCACTGTACAGTGTTGAATGTTATTGTGCCTTGTTTCGTTTCACTATGGTGACATTGGTTGGGGAGGATAGGAAGGATAAAATGACATTCCGGTAGGAACTGTGCATATTGTCATTATTTCAAAATCAAACAACTGTGATTGCATTTGTCCCCTGTGATTATTGAATAAACCATGTAAATCGACCCTGTCTTTACATTTCTTTACCCCCCCTTACACATTGTCGTAAATATGTACACAAACAAACCATCACTGAAACAAACAACGCTCAACTTCAAAAACGCCGATTACGACTCTATTAACTACCAACTCACTAATACAGATTGGACTTTCTTGACCAAAAATAGTGATATCGAACAAAATCTAGAAAAACTTTATGAAACATTTTCCGAAAATATAAAATCTCATGTCCCCTCATATATACCTAAACACAGAACATATCCAATTTGGTTCTCCACAGACCTTATACTCTTACTGAAACAAAAAAACAACTACACAAAATTTTTAAACTCACTCACCAAATCAACGACTACTCAAACTTCTCAGAAACAAGAAAGAAATGTAAAACACTATCTAAACTATGCTATAAAGCACACATCACCTCCGTTGAGAAAACTGCGCTAGGAACAAAAAATCTTTGGAATTTTGTTAAAAATTAAACAATGAAAGTACAGACTACCCCCCCACAATGCATTATGATGGAAAAATAGCCAATAGCACCCATGATATTGTTAATTTGTTTGCGGATCATTTCCAAAGTGTATATGAAAGCGAAATATCTGATAACAACGTACCGTCGTACATATACCCAAGCACAATACATTTACAGAACTACCTCATTACACGGGAATCATGCTTAAATAAAATAATTTCCCTTGACCCCAACAAATCTGCAGGTCCAGATAACATCCCACCAATATTTCTCAAACAATGCGCATCTGCAATATCAGGTCCACTCACCACACTATTTAACCACATACTTTCTTTAGGACATTTTCCAACCCGTTGGAAATCTAGTTATATTACCCCGATTTTCAAAAAAGGTGATGACACAGACATTAAAAACTACCGTCCAATCTGCATACAATCAGCGCTCCCGAAAATCTTTGAATCCCTTGTTCTCGATTTAATTTATCCGTCAATATTAAAAGTTATAGATAAAAACCAACACGGATTCGTTTCTGGTAGGTCAACTGCTACTAACCTGTTACTTTACCATAACTATATTACAGAATCTTTTACAAAAAAAAAACAAGTTGACAGTATTTACACAGATTTTTCCAAAGCTTTCGACAAAGTATCACATAAATTATTACTTAGAAAACTTTATGCAATAGGACTGAGAGGCAAGTTGTTGGATTGGTTCTCAAGTTACTTGTCTAACAGAATCTTATTTGTCAAAATTAAACACTCTAAATCTAAGTTATTTTATGCAACTAGTGGTCTACCGCAAGGGAGTCATCTCGGACCCATCCTTTTCCTTATATTCATAAATGATATCATAAGTTGTTTCGACGATGTAGAAGTTCTGCTTTTTGCCGATGACATCAAATTATATAAACAAATATCTAATATAAGAGACTGCCTTATCCTACAGTCAAACATTGACAAATTACACAATTGGTGTGTTGCAAACAACTTATTCCTCAATATCGATAAATGTAAGACACTAACATTTTGTAGAACAAAGACCCCGTTATCTTTTAAATACACAATAAATAACAAAATCTTAGAAAAAGTCAAAGAAATCAGGGATCTTGGAGTTATATTTGACACCCAATTAAATTTTATAAACCACATACAAGAAATAACCAACAAAGGCATGAAGACACTAGGATTTATAATCAGAACCATCAAAGACTTTGATTCACTAGAAGCTATTAAAATTGTATATTTGTCACTAGTACGCAGCTTGCTGGAATACAATTCCATCGTTTGGTCCCCATATTATCAAATTCATATAAAAAATATTGAACGAGTGCAGCACAAATTTTTACGATTTATTAACTTCAAGTTACATATACCTATTCAACACATTAACTATACATTCTTACTAAATACACTTAAATTGCATTCCCTAGAAAACAGAAGAAAAATAATTGACCTAACTTTTTTGTTTAAAATTATTCACTCCGAATTAAACTGTTGTGAACTCCTGCATCTCATTGACTTTAAGGTACCAACCCGAGCGACAAGGCAAAACATAGTATTCGGCAACAATAATTCTGGAACCAACAACTACCTCACACATGCACCTATTCCACGATTTCATACACTAGCAAACAAATTCACCTCAAGTATCGATATATTTAATTTAAATTTACCATTATTTAAGAAACACTTGAACGATATTTTTATGTAGTATAACTTAATCACATAGCACAATGCATATTATATTTATGTATTTATCTACAATATAAAAACCTGTGGCCGTTTTCTTTTCTTTTATATGTAAATACTGTGACATCTGATTTGAGTTGTCTAAAACTGTTTTTATGTAAATTTTGTAAATACACAATGTATACTATTTTATGTCATCTGCAACTTTAAAAACTTTCTCTTGTATTGCAATGCATTATTTTTACTAAAATGTATCTTTATACCTTCCATTCATGTGATGTTTACTTTTCAAGTTCATCTTTTTTATTGTTCAACTTTGTCTCTGTATTATAAACTTATTTGTAAAAGCCCATCAGGGCGTTGATATATTAATAAATAAATAAATTGTTGAGAAGTTCCTAACCGATACACTCTGGGAGCGTCATTATTGGTGCTCGTGGACTAAGCTGCGGCGGACCTCCCGATCCTGGGGGAGTCCATGTTCCCTTCCAACTGAGCTGGTCCCAAGGGGGCATTTCTGTGAGTATTTAACATTGGCTTCCACCTGGGAGCCTTGCTTGCAGCATTTAACACTGACGCCGACATATTTAACCCTATATTTAACACTGCCACCTCTCGTGGGGCTTACTCCCACCTTTAATACTGACTTCAACGTGGGGGCCCTTTTTGCTATCCTTTAACACATTTAAGAGCATCTTATGGGTTCCTTTACTCTAATTTCCACATTGCGTGACGTTTGCCCAATATAGAACGCTGGACAATCATTACAACTAATTTTATAAACGTCCGAGTGGCTTAGTATGTCCTCTTTGTCCTTGGCATTAATTAAAAATTTTCCTAGGTTGTTATTTGTATAAAATGCCGGTTTAATTTCTGGTGGGAACACTTGCGGATTATCCCTAAGGCAAAGTAGGCACGTGCCTAGGGGCGCGAGGTTACGAAGGGGCGCCCCAATATGGAATGGCCCGGAACAAGTCCGCCTCATAAATCGAAAAATGGTGCATTTTTTTTCAGATATTCCTCTAGTGGTTTTATTAAGATAAACGATCGAAAAAATTTTATCCGTTTACTTTTGTATATTTTAAAAAAATATATCAAAGTACGGGTTCGGGATAAGATATTTAATTGAATCAAAATGTTAAAAAATTCGTTGTAAAAATTTAAAGCATTTAAGCTACTTCATATATAGCATTCATAAATCGTCTCATGTTTGCGTTGCGGTGCACAGTATCGAAAGACTACTACGGGGTAAGAGATACATTCAAACGTTCGCCTCTTAAAATGATTGGTCTGTAGAATTCTGTTATTCCGTCTCTTGGCATGGTTCAACTGAAGTCTTTGGTTTATTTGATCATGCCATGACTTCCTTGACTTTTTTCACAAATCATTTTGCGTCATATCATCTCTTTTTGATGCCGCAACCAAATAAGCGTACATTTTAATTCCATTCACCAAGTGCACTTGACGTGATTTTATCACTAAACGGCGCTATAAAAAAATTGTAAATTATTATCGGCCTTGTATTCCTTCTGGATCTTCACAATGTAACACGGTCATACCAATAATATACCTACATTAGCAGTTAGAAACCCACTCCGCAGGTTTTTTCTGCTAGGCCCTGCGGGTGACTTTTGATTCGGTTCGCCCGGTTATTGTTGGTGACGGTTTTTGTAGTGTCTGTGGTACCCTTTACCCGGGTGCCGAACGTAGCCGAAGGCTTCCGATCCCGCCCGACTACAAGGTGGTGGTGGGGACTGCCGAGGAGCTCACAGTTCGGCAGGCTGCCACCATTCCGCGTTTATCTTCACTAGAAGAAGCATTTTACTATTCCATAATTGACTTATAATAAATAATCAACTTCGTATAACGAGACCTTTTAATAAATAGAGATTGTAATTGTCGCGGACATTACAGTTTTATAAATCCGAAAGGAACTGGTTCGAAAAATAGCCCGCTCCTCGGATAGACTTCCAGTGATAGCTAGTCACCGGGACAAAGTAACCGGGACAGGCAATGACATCATATGTAATATATAACGCTTGATATAATTATTAAAACCTAAGTATTACCGTCAATCTTTCCATATCTGATACTTTTTTTTTCATGTACTTTTTTTTTACATTAGCTCCACTCAGGAGGTCCTGAGGAAAGTAATTCTCCTCACGCTTCCCTGTGGAGCAACACTTCACTCACAAGTGAGTCACAAGCTGACTCATAGTGGAGTAGAACCTTTTTTAAGAATGCAGTTATACAAGTTCTCAAGAGGGAGATTTAAAAATCCACAGTACGATTCATAGTGCAGAAAAACCTTTTTCATGTCCCGACTGCAACTATTCGTGTTCTCAAAAGAAATATCTAAGAAGTCACTTGCTGACTCACAGTAGAGAAAAACCTATTTGATGTTCCGACTGCAACTATTCAAGTACTGACTTCACACGTTTACCCACAGTGGAGAAAAAAACCTTTTCATGTTCCGATTGCAACTATTCTTCTTCTCGAAAAATAAACTAAAACGGCACTTGCTGACTCACAGTGGTGAAAAACCCTTTTCATGTCCCGACTGCGATATTTCATGCGCTACAAAAGGGTATCTACAAACCCACATGTTTACCCAGATTGGACAAAAACCTTTTTCATGTCCCGACTGCAATTATTCATGTTGTACAAAGTAACTTCTTAGAAATAATTTGCTGAATATTTTTGAATTAAATTTTGGTTTTTAAGCATTTTGGTCAATTTGAACACTGAAGAAGTTCAAAATAGCGCTAGTAGTGATTAAAAAAAGTGCTTTGTTGATGAATGTATCCATCTACATTCTTATTTAACAACGACAAGGACTGCCCCGAACAACCAAAGCAATTTTACAGGTTCTAAGAAATAAAGAACTCGAAACAATTTACCCAAACATTGACAAAGCCTTCAAAATATGCGTATTGACGGCAGTTAGCAATTGCAGTGGTGAGCGGAATTTTACCTGTCTAAAGAGAGTGAAAAATTATCTTCGCTCGACCATGACAAGAGATTAAATTCGTTAGCAATACATATTGAATTAAAGTTATTGTTTATCTTGATGACAACTTTGCAGGAAAAAATTTTTAACCCAAAATTTTTAAATTTTTTTAAACAATTATCATTGAATGTGATTGGTAGATACCAATTTTAAAAGAAATAATAAATTGATAATTTTAATTTTTTATTTATCAAATATTTTAGGTTATAAATTGTTCTATTTATTATCCCAGCTAGTATTATAACTGCGATAGTGTGTATGTGTGTGTGCGTGTGTAGGTATAATATGTTATTTGATTGTGATGAAACTTGGTATGTAAAAAAAAAGTAAATAGCTGGAGACTCAGATTTACACGTTTTATTCTAAAATTCCCAAGCTGCCGCCAGGTTGAGCCGCGTGGTGCAGCATTAGTTATACTATGTATAAGTAATAGTTAAAATTCATATATAAATTATAGCGCTGGAGGGGCGCTGATAAGGTGCTTGCCTAGGGCGCTCTCAACGTGTAATCCGCCTCTGGGTGGGAATTTACTTGTACACGAAGAGGACAGGTTATTAATATACAAAATTCTTCGCCATTCGTGGTTAAGGTTATTATTGTTAAAAGTTATTGGATTAGGGTAAGTGTATTTATTTATGGATATTAATCTTAATTTTTTTGCCAGGATTCTATCTATGAGGTCTATTTCGTATCCATTATTGTGAGCTATTAATTTTAGTGTATTTAATTCATTAGTATAATTTAAATTTGACAAAGGGGTAGTGACCAATAGATGGATCATTGAGTGGAACGCGGAATGTTTGTGGGAGATTGGGTGGTTGGATGTATTATGAATTACGGTGTCTGTGAAGGTGGGTTTTCTAAATATATTAAAGTGAATTTTATTTTCAATAATCGATAAAGTCAGATCTAGAAAGTTGTTACGATACGCCCTACGAGTAAACGCCCGCTTTCCCCTTGCAAGAAAGGACATACCGCACCCCTCTTCCACATTCCCGCAAGCCGCGCGGCGAGTGCAATTCCCTCGTCCCCATTGCAAGAAAGGACATACCGCACCCCTCCCCCACACAGTCCCGCGGGAAGCGACCCCGCCGCCCGTCAGAAACCAACCGGCGGTCGTTCCGACAGGCCGCGCTTAACGCGGTGCACTCAGTAAACTCCCGCGGAATCGCCGATTTTAATGGCGTTCAAATTAAAGCCGATCTTAAAAGTAGTATACGTGGTCGCGGACATTGCCGCTCCACTTGGAGATCACCGCTACCTGCACCAGCCCCGGATTGCTGCCCCCTGGCTTCCTGCACCAGTCCAACAGCTGTGAGTTGAACCACGATTTCCCCCTTAATAAAATGTGTCCCCTAGCCATACTCGGTTGATACGACCACACTCCAGAGGGATTTGAGAGACCCTTCGTAGGAAATACCTAGCTAGGCATTATTGTTGATTTGTGACTAATAATTATGTTTTGCAAGATGATGTAATTGTGTACACCAGACAATACAGATATGTTTCACTAAGCTACCTTTATTTGATGGATCACGTGGGCGAGCTTTGGCAAATTACCTATGTACCCTTTACCCCCTAATTACCTACGACCTTGGTGAGGAGTGGTTTCCTGCCTGCCGACGACATTGAGCTAGCCGAGAGCAAAAGGTAGGTGGCTCCCCCCCCCCCCTTTGGACTGCTACACTGGCTACAACGTGGGGCCTTTCTCCTCTGGGTTTTGGTGCCAACACTGGGCCCAAAATTTTTTTTTCTGCCAAACCCACAGCCCACCCGCCGCGTGAATCCACTCAAATGAGGGACCACTGGAATATTCCAATGCCTTGTTGATTTCCCCAAATTTACACCTTTGTAGCACATTAATTATGCACTGAGTTAACCGCTGTAAAGTACAGCCATCTTGTGACCCTAGAACATGAAGCGGGAGCCGTTTGTTTGGCGCGAAAACCCGTTCCGCCGGCATATAACGATACGCCGACCGTAGCTGAAATGTTAGCCACATCGTTCTGATAAGGAACAATTGAAACAAGTTTTTTTTGTTAACCACCGAAATGGGTGAAATAATATTGTGTTGTTCCTATTTCTTATAGCACAATTTACTCAAACGCCCGTTTGGAATGTTTCCTTTTATTCTAACCATTAACGATGATATCTACTTGTCAAATAATAACATTTTCTGTCCATTATGTGTACAGGTACCGTGTTATCAGTGAAAAAGTGTTTCGTTTGACAGCTGTGATAAGAAGTCAACAAATTCTAATTTATTCAAGTGAATCCTTCCTAAAAAAGGGAAAAGTGTTTCAAAACTCAACAATAAAGTTCGTGATTAAGTTCATAAATTAATTTTATAAACAATTAACTCAATAAAATCCACATTCAAATAATTTTTTTTCATTGGAAAGTGTTATTTTTTCCTCCGGAAGTGCTGCTTTGAAGTATTTTACCTCGTTTTTTCGGTGCAAAGTGTTACAAAGTGAACAAAGTGCCTACAAAAAATTCAATTATGCGTTTTCTAGGGGAATCCCTGCGCATTTTTTTTCAAATTCTGGGACTTAGAAAAAAATTCAAATTTTTTTTCCCTCCCGTTTTTTTTACCTTCTGAATAATAACGTCACGATGGAAACCAACGAAGCAAGTACGTCATTGGACCTGGGTATCATTCCCAATGTGCTCAGTCTATCAAGACTCGTCTCCAAGCTGCTTTAAATAACAGAGGACTTTCTCCATGGAACAAGTCGAAATCTGCTATGAGAGCTTATGCGTTATTATTCAACAAAAAATACGCCAGAAGGATAAACCTTGCATCAGCAAATGAGGACAGTGCACCCATTATTACCAAAGTTTTGGAGAATCCGGTTTCTAGTAAGGAATCCGAGACAAATGTCAAAGTGAAACAAAATGCTGCACCCATCACGGCACAAGAAAAAACCTGGGACCTCTCTTCTTGGAAAATCAAATACAACGGTGTTTCTAATGTACTGGATTTCATTGAGAGAGTTGAAGAAACAGCAACAATTAAAAATGTTCCTTTTGACGTGCTACAAAGAAATTTTATAGAACTGATTTCTCCAGAATTAATCTCTTGGCACCGCATTGAGAAATTAAAGTGCAGGGACTGAAAAAAACTCAACACAGCTCTGGCTATTTTGGTTGACAAAGACCAACGTACATGGTGTAAGAATTTAGATAAAATCCAAGCCGCCATGAATAACACTGTTAACCTAACCACTGGCTACACCCTTTCTTTTTAAAACACGGCATGGAACAGGTTGTCCATGGTTCATTACATAGGAACACAAATTTCCCTACGTCAACCACTTCTACAAGTAATCCTACCGCCGACTATGCCCATCGTTTGGAGGAATTGTCTGCCATTTACAGTGAATTTACTGATGCTCTACTACTGGCCCACCAAAAGAGTGCGGACAGGTATAAATTACGTAGGAAACGCGTCACCTTTAACGTAGGCGATGTTGTCTAGAGGAGGAATAATACCCTTTCTGAAGGAGCTCTGTAATTCTCTGCCAAATTGGCACCCCGTTTTGTCAAAGCCAAGGTTGTAAGAAAAATATCAGATTTAGTTTACTCCTTGTCCGACTCCTCTGGCAAGCATATCGGTAATTACCATATTAAGGACATCGTAAAGTCCGGAAGTGAAGAGTCAGCCGAGACTGCTCCCACTGTACCAGGAATCATAAACTGATTCACTGTGTATCACCACAACCCTTTTGTAAACCTACAAGTCTTACCTTAGTTGGCGTGTAAAGTGTCAATTACATGTCCAGCCCTTCATAAATAAAGCAAGCCCCTTTATTTATTTTGTTTATAAATAAATGTATATTCATAATAGGTACATCCAAATGTTGCGCTTGTACCAACTTTCTCTCTCTCACGGCAATTTGCCTTCGTTTTTTTCTTTTTCGTTTATTTTCTCACCAGTTCTGAGGCTGATCACTTTAGAACAGAGATACCCTTCGAGTCACGATGTTTGGGAAGTCATGAACCCAATCGTCGTCTCTCAACCCTTACACTATACAATGTTCATGTCTGTCTTGCTTGGGCTCGTCATGTCATGTGACTTGTAATTTATTTTTGTTTATTGGCCTTTGCATTGGCTGCTGGCGTTTTTTAAGCTCTTGTTCTTTATAGGTTTTATATTGTGTGATCTTGCAGTTGGAGATTTTCTATGCTACTCGCCTTTGCAAATTAAACACTTTTTGCATTTGTCTGATCGTACTTTTTATATTTCTTGATTTTCATCCAAAAAAAATATTACAGTAGTGGCTAGGGTTTTAAAATGGAACACATTTTTTTTTTCCTAAGACAAAGAAGCTACATTATTTTTTTTTATAGAACTAATTCGAATAGAAAGAAAATAATAAAATTAGGTAGGTACTTGCCTATAAGTAATCCCATAGAACAAGTAACTACTTAATAAATATCAATTTTAACCATAGCTCCCCGAAAAAAAGGGCTGAAATTAAATGAAAGTTCTTTTTAGAAACATATAAAAGTTAAAATTGATTATTATTATTTAATTTTTCGAAGAAAACTTCTAAAAGGTTGTTACTTTGTGATGTCATTATTTATTTATTAAAAGAAAATAACTTAGTTTACATCACTTTATTTTTTATATTTTATACTATCAACATGTTTCGTGAACCATGTTCACTTCTTCAGGAATAAAAGTATACTAAAGTTAAAAAATTAATTATAGATTACATATGGAGAGAAGAAATTGAAGGAGGGGGAAGGGTTGACAATACTGGGAGTTTCGAAAAATTGGGGATTACCAAGCTATTAGAAAGGCCGGTTAAGTGGGAAGATATTTAAAACAGGGTTAACAAAAATTTTTTGCTTATTAATTATGTCAGCTTTGGAATTTACATTTTTTCTTATTTCTAAAATTTCTAAATTATTGATTTGCGGTGTTTTATATCCTGTATGTAATATTTGAAGACCTGCATTTATGTCAAAGCTATGATCATATTTTAATAAATGGTCTGCGAACTCAGAATCGCTATTGCCATTTAGTGCTCTGAGGTGCTCTTTAACCCTAATCTCAAAGTTTCTATAAGTTCTACCTATATAAAACGAACTACAATCATTACAATTGAGTTTGTAAACCCCTGATTTTTTGGTTTTAATTTTGCTATCTTTATTGTTGAGTATATATTTCTTCAATGTGTTATTTGTGTAAAACGCTGGTTGAATAGTACCGGGAATATTTTTACTAATAATTTTTGACGTATCGTTGTCGACAAATAAAATTCTACGCCAATGTTTATTGTTATCTTTAGAAATAGGGTAAATATATAATTTGAAAAAATTCTGTTTAATTTTTTTATTTAGTATTTCATCTATCAAATTAGAAGAATAGCCATTATTAATTGCTATTTGCTTTATGAGATTTAATTCAAAATTATAGTTAAGAGCTGACAAAGGAATTGTAATTAGTCTATTAATCATAGAGTGGAAAGCCGCTAGTTTTTGAGAAAAGGGATGATTTGAAGAATTATGTATAACAATATCAGTATATGTATCTTTACGGAAAATATTGAAATCTATTTTTCTACCTGTTAATGTTAAATTTAAATCCAAGAAATTTAAACTCTTATCTTTACCAATTTCCAGTGTAAATTTAATGTTTTTATGTAATTTAATTAAAAAATTTAAGAACATGTTCAATTGTCTTTCTGAACCTAACCAAATTTGGTTAGGTTTGTCAATTGTCTTTCTGAACAAATTTTATTAACAAATTTTTTTTACACCGCAAATCAATAATTTAGAAATTTTAGAAATAAGAAAAAATGTAAATTCCAAAGCTGACATAATTAATAAGCAAAACATTTTTGTTAACCCTGTTTTAAATATCTTCCCACTTAACCGGCCTTTCTAATAGCTTGGTAATCCCCAATTTTTCGAAACTCCCAGTATTGTCAACCCTTCCCCCTCCTTCAATTTCTTCTCTCCATATGTAATCTATAATTAATTTTTTAACTTTAGTATACTTTTATTCCTGAAGAAGTGAACATGGTTCACGAAACATGTTGATAGTATAAAATATAAAAAATAAAGTGATGTAAACTAAGTTATTTTCTTTTAATAAATATTATTATTTGTCAGAATATATATATTTTTTTAATTAGAAAGATTAAATTATTTCTTAAAAATAAAAAGAGAGCTGAAACTAGCTAATACATATATCGTAATTCATTGATTGTTGTAGTTAGTTTAGAAACAATAAAATAATAAATTGAAGTAAATCATTAGAAGAAGCATAAAAAAAAATAACACTAAATTAAAAAAGGTTCATCTTCTTGATCCTAGATCGATAGCCTCTGCAGTTCTTGTCCTCAAGAAAGATGGCTTCTTTTTGATCCTTGGCCTTAGTAAAGATGATTTTTTTTTGATACTGCTCTTCTTAGATGTTAGTGGTTTATTTTGATCCAGGTCTTCTAAGATGTGATAGCATCGTCCATCGGTAAAAGACACAATTTGGTAATGGGTCTTTTCATAGACCCTTGCTGCGTCTTCAAGGTGACTACACGGGTTATCCCATCTTGTCCAGGGTGAGTGGCGATGACACGTCCCATCCTCCATAAATTTGGTGGTGCGTTGTCGTCTTTGATGATAACTAAGTCCCCAGTCTTTAGTTGTCGCCTGTTCCCATCCGTCCATTTAGTCCTTTGCTGCAGCTCTCCCAGATATTCAATTCTCCATCTTGACCAGAAGCTCTGTCTTAGCTGGCTTAGTTTTTGGAAATTATTAAGTCTGTTTATGGGAATCTGTTGTAGGTCAGGTTCAGCTACAGCTGACAGGTTATCACCAATAAGAAAGTGACCTGGAGTAAGTGCGAAGAGGTCGAGGGGATCATTGGATAGTGGAATTAAAGGCCTAGAATTTATGCAGGACTCTATTTGGTATAATAACGTACACATCTCTTCATATGTTAATGAAGAGACATTTGCCACTCTTTTTACGTGATATTTCACACTTTTTATGTTAGATTCCCAAAGACCTCCATGATGAGGACCTTTAGGTGGGATAAAAACCCACTGAATAGACATGTTAGTTAAGTAATTAGCTATTTCCTTTTGAGAGGCATATAAATTATACATATTTTTCAATTCATTATTCGCTCCAACAAATGTAGTAGCATTATCAGAATACAATTTACTAGGTTTTCCACGTCTAGAAATGAAACGCTTTAAACAATTAAGAAATGCATCTGTAGTCAGAGAGGTGACCAGTTCTAAATGAACTGCTTTAGTAGAGAAGCATATAAATAAACAGATATAAGACTTGACTGAATTGGATCTCCTACTGATTCCAGACTTTATTAAGATTGGCCCTGCGTAATCCAGTCCTGTAACAGAGAACGATCTACATGGTGACACTCTATCCTCTGGAAGATCAGACATTATTTGATGACTTGTTTTTGGACTGCATTTGAAGCATACAATACAATTTTTGAGTATTTTTTTAATAGCATTTTTTGACATTATAGGCCAATATTTTAGCCTAATAAGTGCTAGTAACGTTTGAGTACCTACATGCAAATTTGTATAATGAAAATGTTTAATGATTAACTTTGTTAGAGGGTGATCGTGAGGTAGTAATATCGGATGTTTTTGTGCTTCATGTATCAGTTTTCCTCTGGATAATCTCCCACCTACATGCAATAAATCCATATGTATAAATGGGCTTAATGATTTGAGATGACTGCTTTTATCTAAGTTTTTTCCCGCCTTTAATGTTTTAATTTCCTTTGAAAATGAATAAGATTGAGCGACTATTATTAATGATTGTAATGACTTGTTTAATTCTATTATAGAAAGTTGTCCGCTAAATGTATGTGTTTTTCATGTTTATTAATGAAACGTAGGATATAAGCAGTTACTCTTTGTAAACGCGTGAGAGAGGAAAAACGATAAAACAATTCCCAATCTTTATTCATACTGACGGCTAAATTTATTTTGGTTTTTAATTCCGGTGGATCGATGCAAATTTCCTTATAGTTCGGCCAAGTTACTTCATCTTGAGTTAACCAATTAGGACCTCTCCACCAGATTTCTGAAGAAAATAGACTTTTAGCACTGGTTCCTCTTGATAAAATATCCGCAGCGTTATCTTCGGAGTTGACATGCTTCCATTGACTGGTTTCGCTTCTTTCCTGTATTTCTGCAACTCTGTTTGCAACGAATGTATTCCATCGCGCTGGTTGATTTCCTATCCAGCATAGAGTTATAGTGGAATCACACCAATAAAATGTTTTATCCAAAGGTATAAGTAGGGATTCCTTTACTTTTTCAACAACTTTTGTTAACAGAACAGCACCACATAATTCCAATTTAGGCAAGGAAAAGGTTTTTAATGGAGCTACTCTTGATTTAGCTGTGATTAATTGAGAATGCCGTTTTCCTGATTGGTCTGTGGATAGCATATATACGCAAGCAGCATATGCTTTTTGGGATGCGTCACAAAATTCGTGCAATTGTATATTTACAGTTTGATTACATATAATTTTTCTAGGTATTTGAAAAGAATTTACACCTTTTAAATCTTCTAAATATTTTTCCAAAGCTTCAGAATTTCTATAGGTATTTCTTCATCCCAAGATATCTTTTCTTGCCATAATCTCTGCATAATAAGTTTAGCATTCACGGTTACTGGTCCTAGCAAACCTAATGGATCGAAAATACTAGCAATCAGCGACAAAATATTCCGTTTATTATAAATAGGATGTGACGGTAGTACCACGTGATATAAAAAACTATCTTTTTGGCAATTCCAAGCTAAGCCTAGAATTTTTTCTCCTTCTGGTTTGTCCAAAATTACCATATCAGTGGCCTGACCGGCCTCCGATGACAAATCAGAAGAATTAGACCGCCATTTTCTTAAGTTCATACCGGCCGAATTCATTATGGAGATTAACTGTTCTTTTAACAAATTACAGGATTCCACATCGTCTCCACCTGTAATTAGATCATCCATGTAAAAATCTTTCTCTAAAATGAGACTAGCTTCAGGATACAAGTGTGCGTTTTCCATACTCAGCTGCTTCAAGCAACGCGTGGCTAAGAAAGATGACGGTCCCATACCATAAGTTATCGTATTTAACTTGAAGTGGCCCATTTCCTCTTCTGGAGATGCTCGCCAAAGTATTTTTTGGAAGACGCTGTCCTCCTCTCTAATGTTGACCTGCCTGTACATTTTCTCTATGTCAGCCGTCAATACCACTTGATATTTTCTAAAATTCAACAAATGGGTGTATAAATCATTTTGTATTATTGGACCAACCATTAACGCGTCGTTTATTGATATCCCGCTGGAGGTTTTTGCGGAGCCGTCGAACACCACTCTTAGTTTGGTAGTGCTGCTGGTTTCCTTTTTGATTGCATGATGAGGTAAATAGTATGATTTTTCTTCATTTGAAACTGGTTCAAATTTTATCATATGACCTAAGTTTTCATATTCTTCCATGAATTTAATGTATTGAAGTTTCAAATCCATATTAGAAGATAATTTCTTTTCCAAGTTTAAAAATATTTTTTCTGCCATAGGCAAGGAAGTACCTATTTGATCTATACAAGGTCGGAATGGTAAGCTTACTTCAAAACGCCCATTGTCATCCCTTTTTTGGGTGGACGTGAAGCTCTCTTCACATGCCTTTTCTTCATAATTTTGGTGCTTGATGGACACCAATTCCTCCTGTTTCCAAAATCTTTCAATTTGATTGTAAATCATATTTAAAGATAAGTGACATGAGGATGATTCTTGCTCTTTTTTGTAGTGCACGTTCTAATTGGCCCGGATAATATCCATCCAAGTTCAGTGCGTTGCAGCGTAGGTCCAATTGTTCCTAATCTCAATTGGTCAGTGGTCAGCATTTCCCAAAATAGTTCGGAGCCGAGTAATATATCCACATGACCGGAAGTGGAAAACTCAGGATCGGCCAATTTCAATCCTGGTGGTATGTTTGCCTCTCTTTTTGGAAAAGAGGTCTGCGGTAACTTGCTGGTGATTTCTTGTAATACCAAGCAAGTAACAAGTTTTTTGTAATTAGAGTTTATTGATGAAAATTCAAACGAGATGCTCATCTTTATATTTGTTATATTATTATGTAACCCAGAGACCGGCATATTTAATGACTTGTACTTTATGTTTAATTTTTTAGCAAATCGTTCAGTTATGAAATTCACCTGAGAACCATTATCCAACAATACTCTCGCTGAATGAATAATTCCATTACTGTCCTTTACGTTCACCATTGCCGTTGATAACAAAATTGTTTTTTCTGTTTCTCCAAAGGTGGAATGGTTTGAGACTGGTACTTGATCCATGCTATTCTCAGTGTCTTGATCCTCTTTAGGGAAAATATGGAGTAACGTGTTGTGTCCTGCCTTATTGCAAGTTCTACAATTATTCTTACTCCTGCATTCTTTAGTTGAATGACCTACATTTAAACACTTGATGCAAGCTTGTAATTGCTTGATTTTCTCAAACCGTTCATGTTGGTTTAGTTTCAAAAACTGTTTACAGAAATAAATCTTATGATTTTCCTTACAAACAATGCATTTCAACCTTTGCGACAATAATGAAACTGAAGATTCCTTTTTGTAACTTGACGGTTTATGATGCGCAAATACAGGTTTGGCTGTGGAACATGTTGCTTCCGATGCTTCCAATACTATCGCCCGATCTGTCAAACATTAAAAAAATTCTTGCAATGTCGGTATTTTTTCTTTAGTTGGATATTGTTCCCAATAGATCCGGGTATTGGAATCTAATTTGTTGGCCAAAATATAAATTATTATTACATCCCAATACTCCGTGGGTAGACCTATGTTTTTCAATGAATTCAAATGTAATTGTGTTTGATCTAATAAATTTCTCAACGCGACGTGACTTTCCTGTTTTAATTCCTTGAGCTTAAACAATGAATATAAATGTTGATTAGCTATTACACGCTTATTTTCAAATCTATTTGATAAAACCTGGCAAGCTATTTCGAAATGGTCTTGGGTAATTTCAAGTGCGTCTAATATTTCTGAGGCCTTTCCTTTTAAACAGTCACGCAAATAGTAATTTTTCTGTAAATTATCTAAAGATTTGTTATTACCCACTAATGTGACGAAAGCATCCTTAAAAGATAACCATTTCGAGTAATCACCACTAAATTCTGGAAGCGAAAACGTTGGAAATTTGATTTTAATATTGTTAGTTTCATCAATTTTTTCAATGCTTTTTATGGATTTTTTTGCTAACGTCACTACTTGATAATATTCCAATTCAAAACACTCAAGTTGGCTATCTGCTTCATCTGAGTTACTATCAAACTCTTCGATCTGAGATTGTATATTCTTAAAAAGCGATTTAACAATGCGTTTACCTCCTCTAATCTTGTTTCCGTTTCTATTACATCAACTGAATCACTTCGTAGGTAATTCTTAAACCGTGTTAATTGTGCTTTCAATTCACCGCGCTTCTTCACCAGTGATTTTAATGTTTGTGGCATAATGAAGAATTTTTTACACAAACATACACATTAAATTTTTTAAAATAACCTTTTGTTTGTACCACCTTATATATATAATATAATATAATTATAATTAGATTATAATATCACGCAAAAAGAGTGGCTCTTGGTGGCGAATTCTACGCGTGATTTTACAAAAAAGATTATTTTACAAATTTTATGCCTTAATACCTTATGATGTACGACCGGACTTCTGGCTGGATGAGCTGGTTTTCATCTGGCTATCGAAGGACCATATGGCGTTTTTTACGCTCTTGTTCTTTATAGGTTTTATATTGTGTGATCTTGCAGTTGGAGATTTTCTATGCTACTCGCCTTTGCAAATTAAACACTTTTTGCATTTGTCTGATCGTACTTTTTATATTTCTTGATTTTCATCCAAAAAAATATTACAGTAGTGGCTAGGGTTTTAAAATGGAATACATTTTTTTTTCCTAAGACAAAGAAGCTACATTCTTTTTTTTTATAGAACTAATTCGAATAGAAAGAAAATAATAAAATTAGGTAAGTACTTGCCTAGAAGTTTTTTTTTTTTTTTTTTTTTTTTATTATAGCGACTATATAAAAAATTTTACATACAAAATATAATGGTAAAATTAAGAATAAAATATTGTATTTCTTAGTCCTCCTCACTAGGGGGTCCTGTGCCGAGGCGGACTAAAGTTATTTAAATATAGTTCATTTGTCTTCTATGTCGTTTTTAGCGTCTTCGCTAGGGTTTTCTCATTGACCTCTTTAAGCCATATTTTTATTCTTGATTTGTATTCAATTGGATTTTTTATTAGTTTTATGTCTTGGGGAAGTATGTTATGAAGTTTTTTTGCAAAGTATGTATAGTTTCTTTGTCCAAATGTGGTTTTGTAACTTGGAATATTTTTTATATCATTTTTATTCGATCTAGTGTTATGCATACACGGTCTAGTAGAGGATTCATTATTTTTGAAGAGCTTCAATAATATATTTTTGGCATATATTTGCTGTACATTTGGTACGTCAAAGTTATTGAAAATTTCAATTGAAGGCGTTCTAATTGGTACTTTCAATATGGTCTTTATGATTCCTTTTTGAATCGTATTCAGGTTTTGTAGGTACGTTTGTGTAGCAGATCCCCATCCTATGATTCCATATTCAATTCGAGAATGACATAACGCGTAGTAGACCTTTTTCATATCCTTTTTATTTAACACATTTCTTAAATTTAAAAAAAAATATATAAGGCTAGTGAGTTTTTCCGTAATACCTTTGATGTGTAGGTCCCATCTAAGATTTTCGTCAATTATTACTCCGAGATATTTAATGTTTTGTGTTTTTTCGATAACAGGGCAGTAACATTGTGTATTATTTCCATGGCATTCATGTTATTTTTATTTCTAGTGATTTTATTGGTTGGCCCCTTGAGTTCATTGAAAATGTTATATATTTTGTTTTGCTTATATTAAGGGTAAGCGAGTTGATTTTAAGCCAATTTTGAAGTGCACTAAGCCCCTTTTCAGCCTCCTTAAATGTATCCGTCCAATTTTCTTCTTGAAATAATAAAACAGTATCATCAGCAAAACTGATTATGTTTCCTTTAATGGTAAGGTTAGTTAAGTCGTTGATGTAGATAATGAACAGAATCGGTCCCAGTACACTCCCTTGAGGGACGCCATAGTTTAAAGATAGAAGTTTGCTCTTTTGTTTGCCAATTTGTACTTGTTGTTCTCGCCCTGTTATATATGACTCCAATAAGTTCATTGTTGATTCGGCCATTCCAATTTTTTTTAGTTTAGTTAGTAATATTTTATGGTCTATTGTGTCAAAAGCTTTTTGTAGATCTATGAATAAAGCTATTTTTTCCCATCATCTATGTTTTTTATGGCCATGCTTGTTAGATTTTCTATGGCATCATTGGTGCTCAGATTTTCTCTAAAACCATATTGGGATGGTGATAATAATTTGTTTTGTTCAAGAAATTGAACAATTTGCTTCTTCATTACAGTTTCCAAGATTTTTGAAAAGGAGCTTAAGAGACTTATGGGTCGGTAATTATATACATCCTTTTTGTTACCACTTTTATGTATGGGTACAACTGTAGCTTTTTTAAGACATGAAGGGAACACATTTGTAGATATAGACAGATTGACCAAGTATGTCAATGGGAAGGTCAGTTCTTTTTGTAGTTGTTTTATTGTTTTATTTGAGATTACATCATTTCCCGATGATTTATTAATATTAAGGGATGCAATTGCGTTACTGATTTCAGTGTTGGTTACTTCAGTTAACTTTAATTTTTCTATCTGGTTCATATTTTCCTTTTCTTCTGGTAGAATGCTAGTTTTTGGTTGTCTGATTTTCTTTGCTAATTGTGACCCTATATTAGTAAAAAATTCATTAACATATTCAAGAATTTTGTCAGGATGCTTTGCGAAAGAGATTTGGGTATTTTCAATTGTTAATTCCTCCATGTTCTTGTACTGGGATGATTTTGCATTTGTAATTTCATTAATGATCTTCCATAATTTGCGCGGGTCATTGTTACATTCGTCTATTTTCTTCTTATAATAATTTTCTTTGACATTTCGTATAACATCTTTGCAAATATTTCTGTACCTTTTATAGTATCGTTGTATAAAAATATCACAATGATTCAATTTAACTTTCCTATGTAATTCATCTCTTTTTCTAATGCAATTTATAACGCTTTGAGTTATCCATGGTTTAAGATGTTGGTTTTTATGCGAAATCTTTTTTTCTATCGATTTGGTATTTGACATGATGGTGAATGTTATATATTCAATGAATTTACTCCAGGCATTATTTGCATCAAGGTTCTCCAGTAGGCTTATCCAGTTTGTATTGAGTAACTGTTGTTTTACATCATTCCATTTGGTTTCTTTCTTTTGCACGGTAATTGGGTACGGCTGCGATCTTTGTATTTTCTTTTTTGTAATAGATAAAATTGTTGTATAGTGGTCGGTTATAGTAGAGGTGAATATGATAGATTTGGTTGATTTAATAGTCTTACTGAACATGTGATCGATGCAAGATTTGCTGTCATTGGTTACACGCGTAGGTTTATTTATCATACTTTTGAGTCCATGGGAGGCCAGTGTTTGTAGATAATCAGTTCTATTGGGATGATCGTTTTCCAATATGTCAATATTTATATCTCCGATAAGGAAGACATTTTTTGTGTTTTTTAGAAGATTGAGTTCATTAGAAAGCGTTTCAAGAAACTGATTAATATTAGTTATAGCTGGTGATCGGTACAGAGCTAATATCGTGGTTTCATCACCCACTTTGATTTTCAAACAGTTTGCATTTGGGAATTTTATTTCTTCGACTTCAGTTTTAATGTCATCTTTAATGTACGCTATCACACCATCATTTTTTGTGTAATTCAATTTGGTTGCATATGAGGTGTAATTATTAATATGCAAGGGTGAATATTTATCCTTTATCCAGCATTCAGTGAGGATAATTATATCTAGATTTATTTTTAGATTCTTAATTAGTATTTGAAGTTCATCAAAATTTTTGTTGATACTTCGTATATTTTTATTTAATATGTTATAATTGTTTTTAAGAGTTGACAGTTCATCCGGATTGTTTGTAGTTATTGTTTCATTATCCATGTTCTCAGTAATTTACTTTGGCTTATTCAAGTAAGTGATTTTTTATATTAATTTATCGAGGTCGTCCAGATGATTTACGTACAAAATTTTTTGATCATGACCTTTACGAACCATTATTTTCCCATTTTTTATCCAAACAAATTCATATTTTTTATTTTTTGCTATTTGTTTTGTTTTCCAAAGTAATCCCATAGAACAAGTACCTACTTAATAAATATCAATTTTAACCAGCTGCCTCTACGTAAATTTTTCTTTAAAGCTTTTAAAAAAAAAAAAAATTAACAATTGCTCATCGGCATACCGTTCTAGAAGTCAGATTTTGTAAATTCCAAAGGATAAATTCCGACTCCCTTTAACCAGTTAACCCCTTTTTTTACAATCACCATATTTTACCTACCACGGTAAAGTCACGCTTTTTTCTTCCCCTTGATTTTCAGCTTACATTGAGTATGTAAAACTCAATAGTGGTCTCAAGTATGAAAATCGGAAATGGTTACTTTTACAGTTGCTTTTTTTCTGTAGATATAAATTCTTCAATTTTTTAAAAATTGATGGCGCCCTTTTCACCCGTGCTCATGTTTTCACCCTAAATTGGATATTGACACGTCCATTTTGGAAATTGTATTTATAAAACCTAAAGTCGGTCTATATAATTTCATACACAAATATTTTGGCTCGTTTCAACTAAAGTATATAAAACCGAATCATCCGGTCTCCGGTTGTTTTAACGAAATCATTGATTTGTTTCTCCTCTACTATTACGTCACGTATGTTTTGTATTACACGTTTCAACCCCACGGGACAGGCTAATAAAACCTCACGGTCATCCTGATTCTCGAACCCAAATAATTGTAATTTTTAACGTAAATCAGCATTGTCTTGTTCGATCATCGTTTTGCAATTATTACCTCTTGTTTTCTCCACCGAAACTTGTTACTATAGACAGTATTTAAAACCACCGTAGGTCTGTCCCCTTTTATTACTTGGTGTAAGCAGAACTATACTCTGCCATCACTTTATACCTTGTGACATATGAAGTAACATTAAATTGTCTATCTTCTCTGCTGTTCTATCGTACGCCTCCCGGGCTACGGGGTTAGTTAATCTAACAAATCTTTATATACAATATTAAAACAAATATTGTTAACATTTATCGTATTGTACTTAAATGTAACCCAGCTACGCGATAGGAGAGATCCTTAAAATACCCGCCATGATACGAGAAGTTCGTTATAATTACTTTATACTCTCAACTAAATGTCATTGAGTTTGGTCGGGTGTCATTTATTTGTCATGAGAACCGCTTTTGTGTATAATTGTGTACTTATATAATCTGTACATGAGACATGAAGACGTAATAATAATACTTACCGTGATTCGTGTGAACGACATAATATCGGCCTTGCTATCTTCTTTAAGATGCATTGTATAACCAAGGGCGGCTGGTTGAACAGTGTGTTTGTGTGCAGCACTGGTAAATTATATCGTCTAAAATTACTTTATAATATCTTACCAAAAAATATAAAATCTATGAATTTCATTAAAAATATCACCTACCAATATAATGCAAAATATAATATGAATCAGGGAGAGCAAATTCTCAAAGTTCCGCGCGAATTTACCCTGTCCGGTGTGCAGGCCAATTGCAAGCGGAACGAATTATGTTTTTGTATCGAATATCCCAAACATCGCCAGCGCGCAACGCCGGCCATATATATGAAAAATTAAGCTATATCGGTGTGCCACTCAGCGGCCTTTATCATACAAATTTAAACTTAGATTTAAGGCCAAAATACTTAACCAAACTGAATAATTCTTTTTTTAATCAAAAGGTACAGCAAATACCTAAATTTTACATATATTTGATTTTTTATTGATTGGTGTTTTAAATTATAAAACGCAAATCATTAAGGAATACAATTTTTTCATAGGTAACTTTGACAATTTTGCCCTCGTGCTGTTTATACATTGTTTATAAATACTGTTTGTATCCTGCTTAAAATGAAATATAAAACTAACTAACCAACCATCACGCCGTTTCCTTACAGGAGTAGGCAGAGAGGACGGACCGCCAAATAACTCGGTCTTGGCACACACTCTTTGCCTCACTCACATTCATACATCGTCTCATACATTCTCTTCTATTATTCCGACTTTCGACATGGCCCGACTCAAATATCTGATTCACTTGCTCGTGCCATGTCTTCCTCGGGCGTCCCCGACTTCTTCTACCATTCACATTTGCATCGTATATTCTTCTTACACTACTTTCAAATTTATTTTATTTCATGAAATATTTTATTTTATTTTATGAAATATAACATAAAATAAATGAAACATGGTAAAAAAAGAGTTTTTTGGGTTGAAATTTAAGATTTGGTGTTTTTATTTTCTTAGTACCGAAAAATAAAAATTTTAATTAAAAAGCGATATGTAGAAGTTTTCGCACTTCGAAAACAGCCTAAAATAGATCTTCTCTCCAGATAAGATTAGTGGGATCATTTTTACCTATTGTTGCTTAGTAATCGTTATCAAAATCAAAATCAAAATCAAAATCAAAATCAAAATCAAAAAATATTTATTGTAAAATGAAAATTACAAAAGGTGTAGCTTATGGGTAGACCCCATTTCTTCCAGCTAACCACATTTATTTAATTACAATGTTTATACAATATTCTTTGTTTTATTATAATTACAATGTTTATACAGATAAAATAACAATATACCAATGAAAAAATTAAAAAAAAAAATACAAATATATATACCAATAAAAATAGGCGTTTCATTTACGTGAGGTATTCACTCAACGTGTAGTGACATTTATTAACAAGGAAAGTGTTTAGTGACGATTTGAATTTGTGTGTATCTTGTATTTGTTTGATGTTATGTGGAAGGTTGTTATATACTTTAATGGCCATGTAGTATGGTCCTTTTTGGAATATTGTTTTGTTTGCTTTTGGTATTAGTAAGTTTTCTGTGAGCCTTGTAGCGTATTTATGTGTTGAGTTTTTTAGTGGGAAATTTTCTGTAGATGATCGCACTAACATGCATAACTCCATTATATATATGTCTGTGACTGTCAGAATTTTCAGATTTTTAAACATAGGTCTACATGAATCTAAACAACCAGAATTTGTAATTTTTCTTATGCATCTCTTTTGTATGATGAAGACATCTTTGGCGTTTACCGAGTTTCCCCAAAAAATAATACCGTATTTTATTATTGAATATACATAACCATAGTATGCGGCTATTACTGATTCGGTGTTCAATATTTTTCTCAAGGTACCCAGAACATAAGAAAAACTACTGATTTTTGCTACAATTTTTGAGACATGTTCTTTCCAGTTTATGTTTACATCTAATTCTATTCCCAGTAGTGAACAGGTTTGGGAAGGTTCGATAATATTATTATTAATGTTTACATTTATATTTATTGGTGTAGCTTGCACTGGACAAAATTTTAAAATTTGGGTTTTGTTTGTGTTGAGTGATAGATGTTGCGATAACAGCCAGTTTGCTATTAATTGGCAAGTCTCGTTAACTTGTTTGTTAAATTCGTCAACGTCTCCATTACATTCAAACAACAAAGCTGTGTCATCAGCGAACATTGAACATTCTGTGCCAGCAATTATTGGAAGTTCGTTTATATAGATAAGGAAGAGGAGAGGCCCAAGAATGCTTCCTTGTGGCACACCCTTGTTTATTTTTCTCCATTTGGATTCTACCATGTACTGGACCCTTTTTTCATCGATATTTGAAATTTGAACTTTCTGCTGACGATTTTTTAAGTACGATTCAAACCATTTTAATGCTAATCCTCTAATACCTACATGTTCAAGTTTAATTAGAAGAAGCTCATGATCAACATTGTCGAATGCTTTTGAGAGGTCGAGAAAGATACCTACGGTTTTTTTACTAACATTAATATTTTCTAGAATTTTGTTCAAAAAATTGAATACTGCCTGTGTTGTTGAACGGCCTTTACGGAATCCAAATTGTTGTGGACATATTATCTCAAAGTTTTCGAGAAAGTTATAAATGCGATTGTACATGGCTCTTTCAAATATTTTTGAAAAGTTTGGTAATAAGGATATCGGTCTGTAGTTTGAGATTTCCTGTTTAGAACCCTTCTTATACAAAGGTACAATAATAGATTGTTTTAATTGTTCTGGGAAGGTTCCTGATTCGAAAGATTTGTTAATTAATATTTCCAACGGGTAACTTAACGCTTCTGCACATGCTTTTATAATTTTTATAGGGATTTTGTCAGTGCCAACACTGCTTTTATTTTTCAGTTTTACGATGATTTTAATAATTTCCTCCCTGTTTACAGGCGTTATGAAGAATGATCGCGACTGTTTGTTTTCGACTGTTTTGGCAGATTGTGGATGTAGAGATGTGTTTTGTGGTGTTGGCGGTGGTGCAAAGAAAATGTTAAATTCATTTGCAATGTTTTTTGGTTCTGATACCAGGGTATCATTGATTTTAAGACAGATTTTTGGTTTACTTTTAGAATTAGAATTATTTGAGTTCTCTTTTATTATGTTCCACGATGTTTTGGTTTTATTTTGCGCGTTTTGAATTCGTTTACTATTATAATTCCGTTTAGCTACCTGTTTTACTTTACTAAGAATTTTTTTGTAATGTTTGTAATTGTTTATGATTGTGAGGTCATTTGTGTTTTTTTGTTTCATGTACAGATGTCTTTTTTGTCTAATAGATATCTTAATACCAGTCGTTACCCAATTTATTTTGCGTTTTTGGGGATATTTATTTATTTTTTTTTTTTATTTTTTTTATTTTTTTTTTTTTTTTTTTTTTATTTTTTTTTTTTTTTTATTGTACAACAGACAGGTTAGTCCAATTATAGTACAATTTTAATTTTAACAACTAACAATACATGTATATATTCTTTTTAAAAGATGGTATGGTGATATCAAACACATCTATATCCGCTGGTAGGGCATTAAGCAATGTCATACCTCTTGTCATGCTGTGTTGAGCCATGACATCTGTCCGACCCTGCGGTATGTAGAATAGGTCGTGGCTACGATTTCGACAGTATTTGTCAGGAACAAATAAGCCACAGCATGACAGGAGATACGGACAATCAATAAGGTTTTTTATTAACTTTAATTGGAATACCATGAGTCCGGCATTACGCCTGGTCTCCAGGCTTTGATAATTTGTCTCCTTTAGCAGTTCCACGTGATGCATGAATTTCGGATATATTCCGAATGATCGCATGTAAACATACCTTAGGAATTTTTTTTGAATTTGTTCAATCATATTTATATATTTAATTTGATAAGGTATCCATACAGTACTAGCGTACTCCAGCTTGCTTCTGACCACTCCGTTGAACATGGCGGTCATTGCTTCTATGTTACTGAATTGTTTGCAAGTTCTAATTACAAAACCAAGCATTTTGGAGCAAGCCGAAGTAAGCTGCACTATATGATTTGAAAATGTCAGCCTGGGATCAAAGGTCACCCCAAGATCCTTGATGATATTTACGCGTGTTAGTACTTCTCCATTCATTATATACGGGTATAATAACGGATTTTGTGAACGACTATAAGTCATAACGACGCATTTTTTAATATTGAAATTAAGTTTATTTTCTAACGACCATTTCATGATTGAATCGAGGTCTGCCTGCAGTTTGGAATAATCGTCCTCTGATTCGATTTCCATCATCAGTTTCATGTCATCCGCGAATAGGAGACATGAGCTATGACGTATGCAGTCCTGAATGTCATCTATTAGAATAAGGAATAACATGGGACCTAGATTCGATCCTTGAGGAATTCCTGACAGAGCTACGAACTTATGTGAGTCGTATCCATTTACATTTACATACTGGCTTCTATCTTTTAAATATGATGCAAAAAATATCAGTAAGGGTTGATTAAAACCTATTTTGTGCATCTTTCTTAATAGAACGTCGTGATCTACTCGGTCAAATGCCTTTGCGAAATCCGTGTAGATTACGTCCGTCTGATGCCTACAGTCTAGGCCTTTTGCTACCCGTCGAGAAAAAGAGAGTAAGTTGGTTACCGTTGATTTCCTCGGTAAGAAGCCATGTTGATTTTCTCTTAAGAAAGGCGCGATTTGCGGACTGATTTTATCACAGATAATCATTTCAAAAATTTTTGGAATTGTTGATAGTACTGCAACTGGTCTATAATTTCTGACATCAGTCTTTTCATCGGTTTTGTGAATAGGGCTGACCCTCGTTAATTTCCAACACTGTGGAAACGTGGATGACATGATGCAGAGATTAAATATGTAAGCAAGGGATACACTGATATTTGGAGCGATTTTTATAATTATCGAAGGAGGAATACTGTCCGGTCCAGTAGCCTTGTCAGGTCGCATATTCCGGATACAGGCTTCTATTTCCTGGATGTTGGTCAATCCGAGTGAGATATCTCCAACGTTCCAGGGTGATGCTGTTGGGAAATTGGTTTCAAGTTTCGGGATTACTTGACTATAAACGGAATGAAAATAGTCAGCAAACTTATTAGCAATTGTGTCAGGGTTAGTAAAAGTTACGCCTTCCTCAGTCAAGCATGTTGTTGAGGTTGGGTTAACTTTTTGTGACCTAATATAATCCCAGAAAAACTTTATATCGTCTTTGATCCCATTCTGAACATTTTTCATATATTGTTTTTTAGCAAAATTTATTTCATATTTTAGCTCCGATCTACTCGCTGAAAATAGTAGATAATCGGATTGCTTTTTGTGAAATAGATATCTTTTCCGGAGCGTTTCCTTTCTTTTCAATTTATCTATAATACTCTTATTGAACCATATCGGATAGATACAGTTTAAATGGGAAACAAAGCTTCATACCATTATTTATTTCATTAATGAAGTATTCGTATCTCATAGTTACGAATTATCAGTGAACCACCACGTTTTCAGGGCAGCGGCCGCCACTGTGTATAACACTCTTTGACTTCTGTCTATAATTGAGTTGTATCTTGTGCATACTTGTATACTCTGTACACTATACGTGAAGACGTTACAATACCCACCATGAATCGTGCGAACGAAATAATATCAAGCCTTTGTGTGCGTACTACACAATGTAGTCCACAACCCTTTTTTATTCAACGCCAATGCCCGTGGACTTCCTGTTTTTCTCCTTCTTTCCAAAAGGAAAGGATCCCAGGAATATCTACTATCTCAAAAGGACTAGTTTTCAGCGTCACTGTCAACTATGAGGCATAGTGCCGCAGGAGTTAATCGATGGGCACAAAACCACCAAACTCGTCGTCTGGGAAACGAATAAGAAAAATCCCAGGTTTGTGAAATTGGAGCGAGGGCCTATCTTTTCTCACAATCAAGTAGAAGTTTTTAAACGACCCCTAATCTTTTGCCAAATACACTCGAAAGATTAGCTTTTGGTATAATGTGTATTCATTCTCATCTCATTGTTTTTAATATTATCCGCCTTCTTGGTTAATGTAAAGAGTCAGGAAACATGCTGGTGGATTGTGTTTCATCCTCACATAGAGTTTGAATTGGAAATTAGTCCAGTCCCTAGCAAGTTTCGTCACTCAACTCCTTTCCGTCCCTTTCCTTTCTCCCCACCCTCATGTTCTCAAATATATGTTATGAAGTGGAAAATCTGTTGTTGACCATATTTCGCCCTCACTTGGAGTTCGAATCGGTAACTGACCGGTTACCAACAGGCTTTCTTCCTCACTCTCTTCGTATGTCTCATTATCTTCATCCTGGTTTCAATGAAACACATTCATGAATATTGGACACGTATGGCATGCACTTGGCGTACCATCTGACTCTTTGACAACCTTTATTCATGAATCAGTTTCTCTGCTTTGCCATGACTCGTTCACGACTTTTTGTCTTGTTCTTTGAAATTCTATGAAAATGTTACCACCTTATGTTAACATAGGCCATGGAAGTCCGGTTGTCTTTCAACCAAGGTATTTTGTTACTCGGCAAACGCCAGGTTATCCTAGTAAAAGATAATGTTTATGAAGGTAACTTTAAACTAGTTAGGAATCTCTCTGTCTCTCTCCTTCGTTCTCTCTGGGTCTATGGTCAAAACTTCGTTTGTTTTATTCTTTGGATACATTTTGTTTCTCTCCAAACCTTTTCTTCATTGGTCTCTAGGCAGGTAAACTTCAAAAATTTTGCTTTAATAATAATTTCTCCCGGATTTAAAAAGAAGACAGAAGGATATCTTCACCGGCAGCCAAGCTGAGCTTCACTTCCTGGGGTCCTAGCACACTGAAATCGTTATCTTTACAATATCGAATCGGCATGGCATAACAACCGACGATTTTGTACCGAACCGATATTGATAGCAATGTAAGGTAAACAAAAAGAAATTGTTATACGCTGGCAACACTTGAGGTACTTTCTATGTAGCTGTCACAATGTCTATGGTATCGGAGTTATAGACCGGGAGCCGGTACACAAACCTTACGAGTACACGGATGAAACTACTTTGTGGTGATAATGGATACTTAGAAAGCCTTAAAAAAGCTGGTGTGCCACTAGTGAAATTCTTTAATGGGATGGTTTAGAATCTAGACTACAGTTATTCGTTGGTTTCATTCGTGTACTCGATGACGTAAAATTTACTAATTTCTATCCCAATTTAACACCGGCTGTGCCAGGCTGCCGGTTGGCAGACCTGCTAATTTTCTCATCTAATTATCGACCTTTATCATATGAAACCATTCCCGTTCGTGTACCCGATGACGTAATTTTTTCGAAAAAAAAAACGAGTGTTTTTTAGACCACACGACTGAAGTAAAATTTCACTAACTTATGCCGGGTACCCGTTGTATATAATGTTATATAGGATGGAACCATTACAGTTTAGTTGACTCCGAGGTTACAGCGTTCTTTTACTTCAAAAATCGCTCACCATTTCCATGACTGCGTGGAACCTGCCAAGAGGTGCACCGGCAGGCTTACTAAATGTCCATTATCACTATAAAGTTATTTCATCTGTGTACTCGATGACGTGAGTTTGTGTAGCCAGACTCCCGGTCAATAATAACTGTCAAAAACATCGTAATCCATCAATGTAATAATATGACAACTAACTAATAATCTTCTCTTTTGAACATTTAAAGATCCATTTACATCGAGATTTTGCTGAGATATCATAATAATATTAAATACACACACTTTAATATACGTTGGAAGTCCGCATGTATTTTTTGACAATAAAAAATGAGTTAATTGGACAATGAGATCATTAGCCATAATACGAGATATATTCGTAAGTACGAAACTGTCAAAGAAAACGTCTGAATTCCGATTTAATTCAATCCTGCAATCTTCGATAATCTGCCTCCGTTCGTTAATAAACCAGTAATTATGCAGAAAGAATGTCATTATTAATAAAGTTGTGCAGGTATATCGCCAGTTAAACAAAGGACAGGGAGATTTACAATCTCGTATCGATAACGAACCGATTGCCCTAGCACGCTTGTACCGTCGATACGCAGACCGACGTCGAAGGGACATAAATAAGGAATCGACATACGATCTCACACGATGGCAACACTGGGGATCTTTGAATGAATTTTCGTTTCTTAATTTGAAATGTGCTACGTAAAAATTAAAAATACCAATAAATTGACAATTTCGAATTGAAATACGATATAAATATTGGCGTTTCGCATGTAGATACTGTTTGAGACTAAACGACATTTTAACAAATTTCGTTTCTCGAAACTGAAAGCAATTAATTGATCGCCTTTTAAATGAATTAACTGATTCTATGGGTCTCGTATACGATTTCTTTAAATTCTTAGAGTTTTTTAGTTCACCTCTACTCATTAATTAGCCAGTTATTTTGCGTAACAAACGACATTATTTTAAAAAATCTGTACATTGACAGCTTATCTGTCACTCCGGAAGCCACGGTAAAAACGGCGTATTTTGTCAACCGACTGTCGGAATCGTATGTTCACTGTGTTCACTGACCATAAACAATGGATTTATTACATTTCGTATTAATATTGGGGTTTTATCAATCGACTGTGCTACGGTCGCAGCCAAGAATGCATACGAATTGGCGGGGTTTTGTCAATCGTCGGTCGGAATATCCCTTATCGATTGTTGAGCGTGCTAGCACATATTGATACATGACCATAAATGACGGATTATAACGATATCGTATTGATATAGGATTATATCGATCGACCATGCTAGCACCCCTGGTAGCCCCCGCTGTGGTTACGGAGGTCCCCTTGCTGCTATTTTCTACATATTTGTTCCTGAAAGCACGGACCATACCGTACATATGTATGTTGTCTTGTTGTGCCGCTGCGAGCTGAGTTGTCCCACTATACATAACGACACTCTGGACTACCTTTTGGGTACGCTAGCCCCTGGGCTTTGTTCCTGCCCTCACTACCAAGCCAGTTTTGCCGTCTCTTGCTCTGTCATGTAGTGACGCATACCATGTCATGTGTAAACCATTATTACCTTGACTCTCCAGTATTCGCTGAATGCGTACTTTTACAAGTTATTTCGAGCTACATTATGCTTCGATAACCGTTATATACGATCCGTGCCCACCATAATGGCAGATTAGAATTCGTACTGGCATGTCTGCAGATCCTGGATTCTCCTCTTCAACGACCTCTGTAACCATAGCCTCCGCACTGCAACCACAGTCTCCACTTCGCAACCTTCGACGTCTACGATGAAATAAAGTGTTTTCTCCAAGGCCCTAGTGTACTCCTGAGTGTTATCTCAAGTGGGTCAGATTACAGTAATAATGTAATCACTTTTTAGAGTCTGTGAAATCACGTCTCTTTGTAATTCTTCGAAACTCTTCGCATCTCGTCGAAATCATAAACAAATCTACGCACCGCAAACTTAGCTCCCAGACCAATGAAACCTTAGAGTTACACACGTTTTTTTTCTCTTTTTCTCAATTGCATAACCTTGTTTTATTGTTCTTCCAATTGCATAATCCTGTACTTTGTTTCAACCCTCTATGTTTTAACTGTTTGGTTATTATATTTTATGTACCTCCCCTCCCTACCCATGCAAACATTGTTACCTAGCCTATGGCATAAGCTAGTTTTTATGTTTTAGTCAGTTTTCTCTCTGGTCAACAAATCTCTCTCAAATTCCCGTTGGTAGCTTAGAGGATTCTTGCCCTATTGCTCCATTGCCACGTCGCTTTTTTCCGAGCGCGGGGGGAAGTGCTACGATACGCCCTACGAGTAAATGCCCGCTTTCCTCTTGCAAGAAAGGACATGCCGCACCCCTCGCCCACATTCCCGCAAGCCGCGCGGCGAGTGCAATTCCCTCGTCCCCCTTGCAAAAAAGGACATACCGCACCCCTCCCCCACACAGCCCGCCGCCCGTCAGAAACCAACGCGCTTAACGCGGTACACTTCGTTAACTCCCGCGGAATCGCCAATTTTAATGGCGTTCAAATAAACAAATAAAAAAAATAAAACAACTAAATTTAACATTCAGCCCCATTATAAGTATGTTTCCCGTTATCCCATTCGCTCCTCCCCCACTTCCCTCCCACAACTGACGCACTGTCCCACTCTAATTAACTGTCTCTTTCTTTTACAATTTGTATATATATATGTGTATTTTCTTGTATTTGTCAGTATTTTTTATATTCAATCCTGATATGGAGGTACCAAAACCGGTAGACGGAAAAAATAACAATAAAGTGACGCGAAACAAAGTATTTTCTTTTTATCTTATTTTTTACTTACTACTTATTACATTTACGTCTTTTTATAGCTCTTGTTTTTGAATTTATTTTTTTTATGTATTTTGTATTTTTTATTAATAATACATATTATAATCAACAAACAAGTCCTGCCAAGCCAATTGAATTGGCTTGTCAACAGGTACTTATATTTTTGTTACATATGGATTTTTTACATTTAAAATTTACATCTTATATCTACAGATTCAACATTTTTTCATAGATATCAATATCTATATAAATATATTTTTTCCGATAGCCAATTTTTCAACAAATATTTAACCTTATTCGTAAAATTTCATTGCTTTATAGTGTCAGGTAATAAATTAAATATCTTCGGTATGATGTATTCAAACGTTCTCCGTCCGTAATTATTGTTAAATTTCGGAACTCAAATTTGTACTATTACATTCTTAATGTTGTAGTACCTACTATTATTTATTAATTTAATTATGTTAATGGCATATGTTGCGCAGTATTCGTTGAAATAAATAAATATATAAGAAATAGATTATGTTTTATAACGGCGTAGTCTTATCAAACTGCGCAGTAAGAACAAAGAAGGGATATTTTATTCTTTGTATAATTATTTATTCTCTTGCTCAAAGGGGTAATTGTGAATATAATCAATAAACTGCACAAGGTAACGGCAATTTAATTATTTGAATATTCTCACCTTTGTTTTGCACCTGTTCATTCACTTCAAATTGTCACAAAGTTCCGTTTGACGCGAGTGGCGCGGTTTACAAATCGAGCACATTGAGAATAGAAGTCAGTATGAAATCATATATGAAAATTCGTAATCAAAATTTAAAATTTTTTTATAGTCGTGTACTTAAAATCCAATATTTCAGTAATAAAGTAAAAGTTACATTTAAGCGTTTTAACCACTATTAAACTTCAGACTTCTTTCGATAGGAGTGTCACTTAGCTGGCGCGAGGAAAAAAAGTGTTCTCCATGCCAGCATTTTTAACTAATAACATCTGATTTATTTCATTTGAAATTTGCTTTACACCTACGGGTATATTCATGTTAGCAATAAACATGCAGAAATGCGTGATGATAAAATGATTAAAATTATGTTCTTTTTGTAATAATTTTTTGATCGTATGTTTATATTTTTTCAATAACGCATAAGCAAAATAAATGTACTAAAAATCTGAAATATATTAGTTCGTAAGACTGTAAACGAATAGACAAACTTAAGTACTTTTGTCACAAAACACTTGCACTGATTTATTAATTATGCTTTATTTTGACTAAATTTAAAATTCTGAAAAGTATCTTCCCTAGATAATTGTGATTTTTTTAATGTATGATTTTATGATTTAAAACGTTGTTGTACAAAACTACATTTTGTTAGAGAATTTCGACAAACTGTATAACCTTGTTATAATAAAAATAAACATATTTAAAAAATTTAGAACATAACTTTACTAGATAAAATATCAATATTTAAAAACCAATTTACATTTTTTGTAGAAAAGAGTGGATATCTCTAGAATTAAAATTTAAAATGAAAATTTTTTAATTAAAAATGAAATATTTCGGGCTGGGTTTGTTTGTATCCTCTTAATTATAATACGTTTTATTCTGATATAATCAGCTTAATTCATTTCAAAATTCATTCCATTGCTGATAGCTGTACTTCACCTCTCCATTCCCTTGAGATTGTTTTTCATTCCGCCACCAAAATAAATGTTATGGAAGCTTAATAGCCCAGTCAATGAAAGAGGTTAGAGTGCATGAGCAGAAAACTAAGCGATTCCTTCAGAAACTTTTTCAGGGTGCTTAGGGTGTGAACATACTAAAAGTTCTGACGTCTAGGTGTAGAGAGTATAAACTACGGAGTTCCACAAGGATAAATACTGGGGCCACTTTTATTCCAAATATACATAAATGACATCTGTCAGTTAAAACTACATGGTAAAATCTTCTTATACGCAGATGACACGGCAATTTTTTACTTCGGCAAAAACTTAGAAAGTCTATTAGAACAATCTCAAACGGATCTTAATGTACTAAACGATTGGCTAATAAAAAATATATTAACAATAAATATTAATAAAACCGGTTACATGATCTTAAGCTCACCTAAAAGAATAATACCTTCGCATAAACCATTACAAATAGAAGAAAGAGACCTACATATCCTAGATAGCGAAAAATACCTGGGCTTTTATATTGATAAAAATTTAACATTTAAAAAACACGTAGAAAAACTAAAAACAAAAATCATCCCATTAATTGGTGTATTTGGTAGAATTGCTCATCTTCTACCAACAGAGGTAAAGAGGGGCTTGTACTTTAGCTTAATCCAGTCCCATCTAAATTATTTAATAGAAATCAGGGGAAACACATACATTACGTACTTAAACGACTTACAAATAATACAGAACAAAGTTATTAAAAAACTCTTCAATTATAACCCAGACACTCCCACAAAAAAACTATACCAGGAAATGAACCTTTTGAAAATAAGAGCATTGTACGAATATAACATATGTCTTTTAATCTACAAAATAAAAAATGGACTTATACACACAAACACAACATTTATAAAAACATCACAAGTACACGAACATTATACTAGACAGCACAATAAATTGTACACAAATACCGTCAAGACTGAAAGTGGCAAGAGAAGTATTGGTCACGAGGGAGTTCATATATATAATCTCCTTCCAGAACACCTAAAAATGGAAACTAATATAAAAACCTTTAAACAAAAACTATTTAAACTCAAAATGTTAGAACAAAATTAAAAATATTACTTCTTACTACTGTATTATAAATGCTCTGTATTTAAGTTAAGAAAGTGAAATATTATGTTTCTTTTAACTAAAAATAAAAAAAAAAAAAAAAAAAAAAAAAGAGCTAGGGGCGGGGTGGGGGAGGGAGGAAGGGGGGGAGGGAAGGTCCCAATTTTCCGGTTTCCACTTATATCTCGAAAACGGTGCGTTACAGAGGAAACATTTCTCAGAATAAGTAAAAGCTCATAAAATTAACTACAAATTTTATTCCATTTATAATTTTCCAAACCGCAGCCTTTTTTTGCGTTACACGCTCCACAAATGTAGATATTTTGGAAAAAATCATTTTAGCTCACTTTTTTCCTCAAACATTCTTTCGTAACGTTTAAAATATTTACCAAAGAAAGTATGTTAGAAAAAAAAGTTGTAAATGATTTAATTTCCTTTCAGAATATACATACATATGCCAATTTATCTGTGTGTTTATATATATATATATATATATATATACACAGTATATATATACAAAGGAAATATTTTCCATTTTTTTTATTTTAACTTTATGAGTAAAACCTCAAATTGTAATATTGAAATAAATGAAGACAATATAAGCGAAACTCAATCGAAAATCTGGAAACAGAAAAATCAGAAAAACTTATTGACACCTCTGGGACTCGAACCCAGGACCTCTTGCTTTCCGGGCAAAGCTCGAGTCCCAGAGGTGTCGATATGTTTTTCTGATTTTTCTGTTTCCAGATTTTCAATTGAGTTTCGCTTATTCCATTTAAATTTGAATACTGTAATGTCAGTTAGAATGCAATTATCAATTGTCACTTGTTTTGTTTTTTCTATAATTTGATTTAAAATATGAGATTTTGTTAGAAGAAACCATTCAAAGGAAAGTGATATAAATAAACATAAATGTTGTTTCTTTGTTAAAAAACTTTGCAACACAAGTGTTTTATTTATAAATTAATAGAAATGAATTAAACCTATCAACTTATTATATGTCATTAGGCATTATACGCATGTGTGTAGAATGCCCACGAGTATGCATATGCATATACCTATATATATATATGGAAATGAACCTTTTGAAAATAAGAACATTGTACGAATATAACATATGTCTTTTAATCTACAAAATACAAAATGGACTTATACACACAAACACAACATTTATAAAAACATCACAAGTACACGAACATTATACTAGACAACACAATAAATTGTACACAAATACTGTCAAGACTGAAAGTGGCAAGAGAAGTATTGGTCACGAGGGAGTTCATATATATAATCTCCTTCCAGATAACCTAAAAACGGAAAATAATATAAAAACCTTTAAAAAAAACTATTTAAACTCAAAATGTTGGAACAAAATTAAAAATATTAGTTCTTACTACTGTACTATATATGCTCTGTATTTAAGTTAAGAAAGCGAAATATTATGTTTCTTTTAACTTAATAATAATAATAAAAAAATATATATATATATGTAGAGGCAAAAATAAAGTAATAAAGTTGGGTACCTACTTGGGGAAGTAGCTAAGCAGAGCTAGTTAAGAATAGGTAGTTAAGCTTTTTTGAAAATTAGAACTACATAGATTTAGATTGTTAAAACAAAAGCCAGTTATGTTGTTGTCTTCTTGAAAATATTATACGTAATGTCTGTCCTGTTGTTTTCTTGAATAAAATAAATAATAAAATTATATTCTACATTTTGGGTGCTCGTCTGGGATTGCAGGAAACAGGTAAATAAAATTTGATTAAAATAAGACGAAAGACGGATTATTTGGAAAAGTAATTAAAGACGTGAAGTGTTTTCTTTCGGACTGTGTAAGTGCGCTGCGTGGAAACAATGGTTGATGAAGTTATCGAAAGTGTGGTGCGGGGTGTTAACGCGATGGAGTTGGATGAGGACCGGCTCACGCGGATGATGGTTCTTGAGCTCAAGATGGAGCTCAGGAAGAGACACCTGCGAACTACTGGTCATAAGTGTGAACTAATTGAACGTCTACGAGCGGCTCTTCTGGTCGAACGAGAACGTATTGAAGACAATGTTAATGATCACGACGAAGAAAACAATGAAGACAACGACGATAAAGTTGAAAACGAGGAGATCGACCCTCTCCAGGACGATGAGGACGACCGAGGAACTCCGATTGTTCGCCGACCCAGAGTTCCTGAGCAGCGCGTGTTGTTAACATTCAGGGACGTGGAGGGAACTCTAAAGAAATTCATCGGCGACGACCACACCAATGTGCGACGGTGGTTAGGGAAATTTGAAGAAATGCGAGTGAGAAATGTACTATGCGAGTGGAAAGATGTTAAAAAAATCGCGTATGCTAAGCGATTATTAGAAGGTTCCGCGGAATTGTTTGTGGAGTATGCAAATTGCAGCAGAACGTGGGCGAAACTAAAGAAGGCGCTAAAGGAAGCGTTTGAGCAAACGGTTACCAGTTTACAAGTGCACCGAGAACTTACGAAACGGAAAAAGAGAACAGATGAAACGCTCCAAGCATATACGTACAAGATGCTGCAGATTGCCTCTCAAGCCAATCTCGAGGTGCACGTGGTTATTCAATATATTATCGAGGGTATCCCTCGCGAAACTTTTAACAAAGCAATTCTATACGGGGCTCAAACAATTAAACAGCTAAAAGAGCGATTTAGTTAATACAAAAGTATGAAACGTGAAGCTACAAAAACGAAAGTGAAGACAATAGAGAAAAATGACAAATCAGGAAAAACCGACGACAGAAATAAAAAGAAAAATAATGAAATGAAGTCGGCAAAACCAGCAGTGAAACGTTGTTTTAATTGTCGGGACGACAAACATGTGAGCTCAGCCTGCCCTGATCAGGGTAAAGGCAGAAAGTGTTTTAAGTGAAATGGCTTCGGGCATATTGCATCAGAATGTCAAGGAAAACCAAAGAATGTCTACGTAATATCACGACCAAGGAAGGAGAAATATCAGAAGATAGTGGCAATTAATGATTATAAGAGTTTAGTCTTAGTTGATACAGGTAGCGATTTAATATTAATATGTAAGAGTGAATACGAGCGAATAGGGGCACCGCCCCTTAGAAAAAACCAGGTATGTTTTGAGGGTTTAGGGCAGAGGTTCCCACACTTATTTTTCTCGTAGACCCATTTCATTATGTTGAACTACAATACTATTTTGAATGATATGAATATGCTCAAATTGTCAGACAGAAGAACTTTCACTGACTTGGTATTTCTGTATAAAATTCTAAATGATTTAGTTGACAGTCCGATATTGCTCGAATTGATAAGCTTCCGGATTCCAATACGTAATACTAGAAGTCAGGATTTATTTCAGTGCAGTAATTCTGGAACTAACTACCATATGTATTCCTCTTTGCCCAGAATACTAATGGAGGGAAACAATTATACCAAGTCAGTGGACATCTTCAATTTATCTTTAAACAAATATAAAATATTGTTACGAAGGCAGTTCAGTTATGTACAATAAATACTGTGTATTTCTTACTATTCATATGTAAAAGCCCCGAAAAAGGGCGTTAATAAATAAATAAATAAATAAAATTTTAGTGATTTCGGTGGACCCCCTGCTGCTACATTTCTACCACATTCCCAAAACTCGTCGAAAAATGTGAAGATTAAATCTAACGATGGAAATTTGCGTCGCGGCTGAGTTTCAACCCTAAATTCGGAGTGGTATAAATAAAAAAGAAAAATAGCGTATTTTCTTGTGTTCTATTTATTAAAATAATGTGATTACAGACTTAGGTGGAATATATGTAGACAATTCAAAAAAGGTTTTAATTTTTTTAATTATTTCATAAATTGTTAGTATAACTATTTAAGAATATGTTCCCAAAGTTATAAATAAAAATTTTAGTGACCGACCGAAGATTCGGTTTCGGCAAGTTTCAAAAAACACTACTCAAAAAAATGAAGGAAGGTTTAAAAAAAAGGATATTGTATCTAAATATTAAGGTATTAAGGTATAAGATCTGTAAGCCGGCCTAACTGAAAAAAAAAATTTTCAAATTTTTTTTTTCGCGCTATCTATAGGATTGCACGAGAACTGTAGCTACTAAAAAAAATGACAATAATTTGAAAATTAGAATCTTAAGGCTTCAAAATGCTTTTTTTAAAGTCTCAATATGACCATTTTTAACCGAAAATGAAAAAAAAATCAATCAACGAAAAATTAGGATTTTTTTTACTCCCCTAATGTTTTTTGAATAATGTATTATCTGCCTGCATTAATAGGTAAAGTCAAGCCAACATTTTTGTTCTTTACTATCGAAACCAGATAAATTTTCGTGGACCCCCACGTACAACTTGTGGACCCCCATTTTTTTATCATACCAACGTAGACCCCCGTCAAGTCTCCCATGGACCCCTGGGGGTCCACCTGGACCACTTTGGGAATCACTGGTTTAGGGTCTGGTATGAATGCAACTATAGGTGAGTTTATTGCTAGCATGAGAGTAGCAAATGATGAATTTACTGTCACTTATCATGTTGTATCTGACATTATGTTGAAGCATCCTATTTTCCTTGGTACAGGTTTTTTGGATCAAGTCGAACTTCCCGTACGACATGGGGAAGTTACGTTTTTGAAGTTAAATAACGATAATCGCGTTGACGTGGACGATCCGGATGGATCTCACGTTTTCCGGATTAATCTAATTAATAAAGCCAACGAAGTAGATTTATCTCATATCACAGAAAAATATTATCGGGGTGAAATTAGAAAGACTATCACAAATTACGAACCTAACAAAACGGAGGATGTCGGGATAAAAGCAAAAATAATATTAAAATCAGACTAACTGGTTGTTTCGCGACCGCGACGGTTGTCTCCGTCAGAGCGGCGGAAAGTAAATGAAATTTCGAACTTGTGGTCAGAGAACGGCATCATCCGACCCTCAAATTCGATGGGCTTTATTATTGGAACACTTCAATGATGAAATTCATCATAGACCTGAAAAAAGTACGTTGCATGTAGACGCGTTAAGTAGAAGTCCATTACCATCAGTTTTAATTGGGCGTGAGGAAGATGATGGAATTTCAGCATGTATAAGAAGTGCGCAAGAAAGAGATGATGATATAAAAAAAATATGCCAGAAAATGTATGACAGAGTGAATGAGTATGTTGTGCGGAATAGGTTAGTTTATACAGATGTAAACAGTGAATTGTTAATTGTAGTACGTAACTGTTTGCAATATCAAATAATAAGGCGAGCTCTTGAGAAGGGACATTTTGGTGTAAATAAAACTGAAGAAAGTCTCAAGAAGGATTTTTGGTTATGTCTGACGAAGTCGACTGATACAGCTAATGTACTTAATCGATTGCGAAATGAGGCAGCTGTTTTTGGAAATCCTTGGAGGATCATTTTCGACAGAGGAACAGCGTTTACGTCCAACGATTTCAAACAGTACTGCATAGAAGAGAATATTCAACGTTCACTCATTGCACCGGGATTACCGCGAGGAAAGGGCCAAGTCGAAAGGATACGCCTTGAAGAAGATTTAAATTTACCGGAGCTGTTAGAGGATGAATGGGCCACTCGATTCGTCGAGGATCGAGAAGAATTACGAAGAGAAGTCAAAAAACAAATTGAGACAACACAGGAAGAGAACCGTCGAGGGTTTAATAAAAAGTGGAAACCAGCGAGGAGTTACCCGGTCGGGGACTTGGTGGCCATTCAACGAACACAGTTCGGCCCTAGATTAAAATTAAATGGTAAATTCTTGGGGCCGTATCGTGTAACAAACACCTTGAGAAACGAGCGTTATTTAGTGGAAAAAGATGGAGAATATGAAGAACCGCAGAATACATCTACTTCAGCCGACCATATGAATTTTTGGGCTATGGAAACCGAAGTTAGCAATAGTGACGACGAGCGCAAGTCTATTGACGACATCTGAGGGCAGATGTCATAGCAGGATGGCCTAATGTAGAGGCAAAAATAAAGTAATAAAGTTGGGTACCTATTTGGGGAAGTTGCTAAGCAGAGCTAGTTAAGAATAGGTAGTTAAGCATTTTTCAAAATTAGAACAACATAGATTTAGATTGTTAAAACAAAAGCAAGTTGTTGTGTTGTTGTCTTCTTGAAAATATTATACGTAATGTCTGTCCTGTTGTTTTCTTGAATATAATAAATAATTAAATTTATATTCTACATATATGTATACGCATTCATATTACTATCTTATATTTGATTTTGATCTTCTTTGTTTTAAGTACCTAATTTAATTTAATTAATTATTACGTATTATAACTTATAGTATATTATAACCATATACATATACGAAATAAATATAATGAATAAATAGATAAATGTAATACAATTATAGCTAAATTGAAATTAAAATTAAAATAAATTATGTCTGAAAAAAACTTTTAGAAATTAAAACGCGAATAGAAAAACCGTGCTTAGTGTGGGATCGTACAACTGTTATTAATGAATGCTTCTTTCTGGGGAGTATAAAACCAGCAAAATTACCTTACGGCTGCCATTTGAAGTGTTACAACTTATAAAGAACGTCAGAAAAATGGCTGTCACTTATTTAGAATGTTACAAATTCTTAGTGATACCTTTATGGATACTTGGTTGGAATACTTATAAAATAAGAGTTCGCTTACAGAAAATAATCAGCACTTCCTGCATAATAATGGATCTCACCAGTGCTGTTATATGTTTGATCGTTTTGTTTTCCCAGGACTACGATTCAGCTAGAGACGTAATTATGGTCATATTTTTCGGAAGTAATATAACAACCTGCGTGGGGAAACATTGCAATATTTTCTTCTGCGGACAATCTTTCGAAACTCTGATGGATTTTTTCAATAACCACCTCATACTGGAAGAAGAGGCAGATCAAAGAATTATAAAAAATAAAACGAAGCGCATATTAATATTCATGTACCTATTTTTGGGATGCACCTTTTTCATTACCGTTTTGTTGAGTTTGATACCTATTATCGAAAATTATTTTGGAGTAAACGTAACCAATTTCCCCTTGTTTACACCTAATTGTGTTACTCGAGTTTTAATTTGGGCCATCATTGGTTTGAGTTCAACAATGTATAATTGCCTTTTCATGAGTTTTTGCGATTATATCAATGCTAATATCGATGTGCTGATTTATCAAATATCTCACATTGAATATGAACGGGGATTCGATAAAAGTGAACTCAGAAAGTCGTTGAAGAGGGTTATGCAACGACATGCGACCATTTTGACGTAAGTATTAAATCTGTTAATCATCATACAAATTACTTTCCGCACCATCATAATATGTCGGGGTGGGATTTGGGTTCTTCCACAAATGCTATCCACTGGCTCAAGTCCTTCGCTATTCACCTAATTCCAAGGTATTTCCATCCTGCCCTAATTATCTTCCCGAAGTCACCTTCATCTTTATTGATCTGCGTCTGGTTATCCGCCAAAGATGTGGTAAACACCATTTTCCAGGGTTTTCCGCCCATATTCAGGGGGTGATCATGACGATAGGTAGGTATTCTATAAAAAGTCCTAGTGATAGATATCTACAAATGTTTGTATGCATTACGTCGTGGATCAGTGCTCTACCAACTGAGCTAATGTATCCCTATTCGATTCGGTCATATTTAACTGTATCATTCTTCGACCAAGAATTACAAACATTATCTTCATTTTCTTAACGCATATTTGAACGTAACCTTCCATGATTTGAGTTCATTGAGTTTCGCTAATATTGTCTTCATTAAATAAATATTACAGTCAAAGGTTTCACTCATTAACTTAAAAATAAAATAAATGTGAAATATTATAACTTCTAGCTCTTCTTCTTGTGGTCTTGACTTGTCACTTCTATTTTCTGATGTTTATCTCTGCCTTTTTTATTTGATTTTATATTCCTTCCTTTACTATAATAATTTAATTTTTTATTTAATTTCGTAAAATTGATTTTGTAAATAATGTACTCAAGAGAGGGTCAAAAAACGGATCAAATATTGGGTGATTTTGAAATAAGTATTAAGCCACGGCATACCCCATTTATTACACATGTACCTTAAACACTTTAAATTTTAAAGCTATTAATATATGTATATGTTATTCTTTAAGATAATATGTAGGCATTCCCCGGACCGAAACACAAATTATATGAAATTAACTCGATAGAAAAAATCGCAAAGTATGCTCCAAAAAGTATTATAAACACGTTTATTTCAGTTATTTTACAAGTTATATGTATGAAAAAAATCACAAGTATTTCCCTCGCAAGATTTTTGCTCTATTTTAAACGAATCGTGTTTTATTACAGATTTTCACAGTTTTCGCTTAAATAGTATCGATTTTAAAAGTAGCGCGATTTCTTTGACATTCGTATTTACACATCTCTCCATCTTCTTTTTGAGCGGGTATATCGCGCCTTAATTATATATTTGATGAATGTAAACTAAATTTTTTATTCTTTATTTATTTATTTATTTAACGCCCAGAGGGCTTTTACATGTTTGGTTGTACAATTAAATCATGACAGATGTTTTTAAACAGAAGATAAAGAAATAATAAAAAAATAAAATAAGATAAAAAATGCACACAACTCAAAAAAATAGAAAGATTCAGCAATTTGTTAGGTTTACATAAGTAGAGATATGTTTAGGAATAGTTTTTGAATAAATTTTTTACAAGATTCACAACATTCGCCAGGTTTATGTTAAATATCTCAACATCACCTAAATAAATTATTATAATAAAGCAGAACTAAGCAACAAATTAAAAAAAAAAAAACAGGAAAATGAAAATGAAAATATAACAAATGTAATGTACTTATCTATTAATAATAATATATCATCCCTACAACAATGCATGTTATTATAACTATACCTAAAGACTGGGAAAAAGGTAATAGAGTTGGGACGGTAAGGGGTTTATCCTTAGGTATTCTAGCGTGGATGTGAAACACGTATATAAATATTTATTTTATTAATTTTCTTTATTTCTAGCGCCAACGAACTTCGATGTAACGTGTTTTACTGGATGGTGTTTTATCAGCTATCAGTAAGCACAGCATGTACTTGCTTAGCGTTGATGTATATAGAGGTAAGGATCAATAATAGACAAATATAAATAACTAGCTTTTCCCGCGGCTTCGCTCGCATGGTATTAGAGGATTCCCACTCCGCCTCCACTCCCCCCATCAACCCCCCTCCCCCACTCCCTCCACCCACCCTCCCGACACCACTCCCTCCACCCCTACCCCTCTTCCCTCCACCTTCCCTCGCCCCACTTTACTTCTCCCATCACCCCCCTCCCCCTCCAACCCACCTACACCACCTACCCTTCCCCCCTCCACCTCCCCCAATCATTCTCAACCCCCCCTTCCCTCCCCCTCTCGCCAAATCTAACCCCTTCCATTTCATCCACCTCCCCCCCCCCACCGCCCACCCCACCCCCCCTCCCCCCTCTAGCATTCCACACATTCTTTCCTGGTACATTCAGTCTTCAAAATGCTCGCATGCCACCTATTACAATTTTTTACACAAATTTCATAATGGCAGAGCTCAACTCAAAATAACGAACAAAAAAAAAGAATTATCCAATTTGATGCAGTCGTTCGGGTTTACGCGCGCATACATACAATTCTGTGATTCATTTTTAGAGATGGTTATTAAGTACGACGCCAAAAAAGCACTATTTTTAGGGTGAATTGCCTAATTTTAAAAAAACATCGTTTCCAAGGCGACAATTGGTTTCTGACGTTTGCAATAAATCGATTTTGTTAGCGACAGAAAACGTATGATAAATAATTTCATAATGCCAGAGCTTTCTAATATATATAGCCTATAATAATCGCAAATGATGTAGCTTTCTATTAGTGAAAGAATTTTTAAAATCCATTCAGTAGTTTTTGCGAGAAAGAGTAACAAACATACATCCATACAAACTTTCACCTTTATAATATTAATAGGATTCCAATATATATATATACCCTATAATAATCGCAAATGATATAGCTTTCTATTAGTGAAAGAATTTTTAAAATCCATTCAGTAGTTTTTGTGTGAAAGAGTAACAAACATACATCCATACAAACTTTCACCTTTATAATATTATTAATTAATTAAATAATAATTAATTAATTGTTAATAATTAATTATTAATTAATTAATAATAATTAATGAACAAAACATTTTTTTAACGTCATAAATTTGTTGTATAAAAAATATTAAATTTTCAGGTTCCAGAGGTAATGATTGCTTAGCCATACCAGCTTGTTGAAATATGCATATTCTGTCACTTCGGACAAAACGTAGAAAATAAGGTAAGGATCTATTAATCTACGGTTATATTAAAAACTTATCTATTTAAAGAACGAATGTTAATAAAAGTTATGTTCTCTTATTTTTAGATTTTTTTATCATGCTTTTCCTGTTTTAGCGATTCAATAATAAGCTTCGACTTTTGTGGCTGAAACTGAACTGTAAATATTCTGTTAATGTTAACTTCCTCATGGTGAGTTAGATCTTGTCCTTGCATATCCTGGAAACATTTTTCTTTCGGAATGGAGTCCTCACAACTCATCTGCGCCTCCCCCAGCGACATGCGTGGGTCTAAGGTTTGGCCGGGCGAATTTGGCGCCCTTCCGCCCCCCCTCAGGCTACTCGACACTTCTATCCTTAGGGTCTTCGGGTACGTCCCCCTACTTCTACCCCGAGAAACAGGCTAAAGGACGCGGACGTGGATTATTCATTCAAAAAAAAAAAAAAAACTGCCAGTCCGATAGCCATACACATTCTAGCTGGTACATGACGAGAGAGGTATCCCGCCCGACAATAGCGTTCTTCAACATACTTGTTGTTATTATCATTTATTGCAGATACTTGCAGCATACGCAAGATGCAAATACCCTGGAGCAGCCGACTTTTATGTTTGTTATTTTTTATTAAAATGTAAATTTATTAATTAATTATTTTAATTATTTTATGTTAAAAATGTAGATTTATTAATTAAAAAAAATTAGAGTCCTTGCGATATCCTTGAAGGAGTAACCATTTAAAACTTATACCAGGGCGGGTAAGTGGTAGATAACCTCCAATGTCAATGCCTGAAAAAGTACTTACCTGCCTGAAGAAAATTGTATAACTTTCTTTTTTGAAATTTTAAAAAACTTACATAAAGCAACTAACTGACTAACTAACCATCATGCCGTTTCCCCGCAGGGGTAGGCAGAGAGGACGGACCGCCAAACAACTCGGTCTTGGTACGCACTATTTGCCTCATTCACATTCATACATCGTCCCGTATAGGTTTATAATTAAGAAGGTATTTAGTATCTTCTTACAAGTCGTGTGATTTCAGAGGAAGGCTTTGGTTTTGATTTATTAAATAGGAGAAAATTAGAAACTAAAAATTAGATCTTCTTTAGACTCGAAGTCTACTATGTACAGAATTTTTGGTATAATTTATTCTTACGATTTGTATTTTCAGAGCGAAGAAATTGCTTTTGCTTTCTATTCCACCCCCTGGCCAGAAATGGATCCGTCGGACAGAAAGCTTATTCTGGTGGCTCTGCATAATTCTCAAAAACTACTTAAAACATCTGGAGGTCCCTTCAACACCCTCAGCCATGAAACCTTAAAAAATGTAAAACTATTTATTTATGTTCTAATATTTTATAATGAAAATATCACCCGATTTTTTGGTTCCTAGGCTCCTAGTCTCCCCAAATGCCAATGGATTGATTGTTTGTTAGAAAGATTTTCGATATTTGAAAAAGTTTGATTAATTTCATCCAAAGTAAGGGAAAATATATTTTTTTTAAATTTATTTTTTATTTTTAAATTTTTTTATTAAGTTAAAAGGAATATATTCTTCTGCTTTCTTAACTTAAGTACAGAGTATATTAGTTTGGTAGTATTTTTTAAAATTTTGTTCTAATAATTTAAGTTTAAATAGTTTTTTTTAAATGCATTTATATTCTTCTCCATTTTTAGGTTATCTGGGAGGAGATTATATATGTGTAAGCCCTCGTGGCCAATGCTTCTCTTGCCACTTTCAGTCTAGACTCTAGACAGTATTTGTGTACAATTTATTATGTTGTCTAGTATAATGTTCGTGTACTTGTGACGTTTTTATAAAAGTTGTGTTTGTGTGTCCATTTTGTATTTTGTAGATTAAAAGGCATTTGTTATATTCGTACAACGTTCTTTTTTTCAGAAGGTTCATTTTCTGGTATAGTTTTTTGTGGGAGTGTATGGGTTATAATTGAAGAGTTTTTTAATAACTTTGTTCTGTATTATTTGTAAGTCGTTTAAGTATGTTATGCATGTGGTACCCCATATTTCTATTAAATAATTTAGGTGGGACTGGATTAAGCTAATGTATAATATACCAATTAATGGGGTGATTCTTGCTATTCTACTTGTTGTTTAAATGTCAAATGTTTATCAATATATAAGCCCCGGTATTTTTCGCTATATAAAATATGTAGGTCTCTTTCTTCTATTTGTAATGGTTTATGCGACGGTATTATTCTTTTAGGTGAGCTTAGTGTCATGTAACCGGTTTTATTAACATCTATTGTTAATGTATTTTGTATTAGCTAACCGTTTAGCATATTAAGATCCGTTTGAGATTGTTCTAATAGAATTTCTAAGTTTTTTCCGAAGTAAAATATTGCCGTGTCATCTGCGCATAAGAAGATTTCACCATGTACTTTTACTGACATATGTCATTTATGTATATTTGAAATAAAAGTGGCCCTAGTATGGATCCTTGTGGAACTCCATAGTTTATACTCTCGAGCTGACTGTTTTTATCTCCTATGTTAACATATTGTTTTCTGTTGGTCAGATAGGATTTAATTAGTGTGATAGCTAGACCGGTTACACCTGTTTTTTTTTATTTTTTTAATCAGTATTTCATGACTCACGGTGTCAAATTTTGAAGGTCTACGAGAATTGCTATAACATAGATTCTATTATCTACGCTTGTTCTAAGTTTATTTATAAGATCATTAGTTGCAGAAAAAGTATTAGTTTTTTTCTGAAACTGTATTGTTTAGCACATAGAATTGATTTTTTTCCAGAAATTTGTTTAGCCTATCGTATAATTACCCTTTCGTATATTTTTAATAGAATTGGTAGGAAAGAAACGGGCCTTTTTGAGTTTTCATAGTCCCTTTATATACTGGGAAAACCCTTGCAATTTTACATCCGTCCGGAAATTGACCTTGTTTTAGGCTCAGGTTAATCAGTTTAGTTAGTATGCGTATTAGTAGTGGGGCAAGTTTTTGTACTGTTGTGATCTTCTTTCACATTAATAAAGTTCTGTCAGATTATCTTTTCATTGTTTTTCGGGTACATAACTATTATTCAGACAGAAAACAACAATTCGCTGAATCAACATTATCATGAACGCTGTGTGGAATGCATGCGCCCTTTAACCTAACTTAACCTGTACGAACAGCGGACCTTCGCTTACGATCGTTCCCTTGTCGATAAAGTCGCGTAAAAAAATTGCATTGTTTTCCTTTAATGTTGCGCTTAATTTCCAACTGTATTTTGCTTCTGTTTGACAATTGTGATGTCTGTGTGAATGTGTATGGGAGCAAGCGAGACAGTATGCTTGTCGAATCTATATAAAGTAAGTTTGCATGATTATTGTCCTCTTTTGCTACAAGCAGCTCCCTCATAAATACCAGTACTAAATACTTATGCTATCTTCATTTGCCGTGTACTACCGACATTATACATTATACCAAGGCACAATACACGACACATTACAACAATTAAGTAGGTAAACTTTATCATTTTTATTGAAATTTATTTTCAGTGAGTTTTTTTCTTTTCCAGGTATTGCAGTCAGCATACTCTTATTACGCAGTTCTGAAAGAAATAAAATAGTGACATGCACCACACATTTATCACAATTTTTAAGAATAGTTTTCACGAATTAGTAAATGCAAAAAAATACTTAAAGGAAAAGCGATTATTATTGATGTCGTATTAGTTACACAATGTAAAAGCATTCTCGTAACATTTTTGAAAAAAGGATCATGTGGTATTGCGGCGCTTCGAAAAAGATTAACGATGAATAACATCCACAACTTCGCCACCCTCCCGAGGCAACCGCAACGGGTCGCTGAAATATTTATGTTGTCGATTTATGAACATGCTTTTTAATAAAATACATAATTTACTTAATTAAAATTGAAATAAAGTGTATAAGCATCAAGTGTAATGTTATAATTTTAAAATTGTTAATGTTTTTAAAATTATTTGTATGCAACTGACTTCAATGAAATTACATTTTGCACACTATTTAATATCAAGATAATATTTCACACAAAAAAGCATTTTTATACTACTTATTAATATTAATAACTATCTAAGCTTACATTCATTAATCCAAATTGTTTTTTTCTAAATTAAAGCAGCACTTTCATTAAAGTTAAATGCACCGTTGCTAATTTATTACAATAAAGATACTATCTTAATTTTATGAATGAAATTCATTTTATTTAAGTAATTCAGCACTATTGAATATTTTTTGGGCATTTATGGTCATTTTCCAAGTTGGACAGTCAAAGTTTTCAATAATCTGTGAAATAATTTCGAGGGACATTTCATGACATCAGAGCTCAACGATGGAAAGTTTTGTGGTTTTTCGAATAAATTTAAAATATTTAGCAATTTATAAATAATAGTGTCAACAATTCAAAGTCCCAATAATAATTTTTTTCCCTTCATTTCGATATATTTTTCAAAAATAATTTTTTACATAATTTCTATAGACAATGCGATGCAAACATAAGATACAAGTTATGTAAATGTTTGCAAAAAGTAAATTTGTAAATATAAGTTCTGCCGGTGTGTTGGTAAAATAAACAAAAATGCTAAATTACGCAACAAGTGCAAGTATAAAATGTAAATTATATAAGTACAAGAATCTATGAAAATATTTTAGTCAAAAAATGAAACACAAAAGTTTTTTTCAAGTAAGTAAATAAAGTGAGTCTTGAAGTAACAGTAGAAATGTATTGGAAAGTGAAACTCGTTGGTTTACAAAGAGTTTATGGGAAAAGTATGTATTTCAACGTCTGCATCGTTCAGCAGTAGTTTTAATTCACTTATGAAAAGTGATATTTTATTTATCATTTGAATATGGTTTGGTAGAAAATTAAATGTATTAAATGAGGACCAATACAACTGCCATGTGTTTGCATTAATTTGGTATTGGTTTTGGGGAATGTAAAGTACATTTTCAGTCCTTCCGCTAATTCCATTCTCTTTTTTTTAGAAATAATTTTTGGTTTTAAATACATATTTCTTATTTTTTTGATCATATGAAGCAGATACTTTGTGATGTGACATTATAATTTAAAAAAAAAAAATGTGTAGGTTCTGAATGGTTAGAGTTCCTAACCAAAGGCAGACCACATCTGTTGTGGTCTGCCTTTTGGTTAGGAACTCTTCCATACAAGTACTTTTTTTTAATAATGGTGATTTACAGTTAAACATATTTCTACACATATTTCTTAGTTTGCCGTATAAATAATTTAAGGATATAAAATATATTATAGGCTTTTTGTGTTTTACTAGGTTAAGAATTTTTATTTCTATTATATATAACTTTAATAATGTCCATACTTTTGAATGTAGCTATAACTTTGTGGTTATCCATTATAGATAAATGAAACAGTTTGCTTGCCCTAAAGAAGGAAGGTCGTTCCGAAACCGGTTGGCTTTACTCAAATATATAAGTGGTTCAAACAAAGTTAAATTGTTTAATTTATTAATAATGTCCGTTTGAGTGATTTGTAAAGGCTTAATAAATGTGTCAAGCGCACCACCCCATCCTATAAGGTTGCGCGACTTTTCATCCTCCGACAAAATATTCTACGGACAAAATATCCCTCAACAAAATATCTACTCAAACCTAACCTAACCCAACCTAAGCTAACTTTACCTAATCTAATAAAAAATGGGACCAAATTTATACAGACATTCTGTAAAGACAATAAATAATTGTTATTTGTATTATTTTTATTCCATTTTACTATTTTTGTACAATTATTTATTGTCTTTATAGGATGTCCATATTATTTTTGCCCCATTTTTTTGTTAGATAGGTAAGGTTAAGTTTTAAAAGATATTTTGTTGGGGGATGGTTTAAGAGCGTTTAACCAGCCAGCGGACAAAAATCCACACTTCGTCGAAAGTTGTTCTTACGATCATGCAAGGCGGTTACAATGAGAAAGATTAATTATTCTCCGTACCAGCTTCTTAAAGTTATAACTCAATATCGATTTTATTTCATTCCAAATTTGCTTTAATTTATTCCTACATCCAAAAATTCTGAAAGGCGTTAAGATAAAACTATTAAAATAATGTACTTTTTGTAATAATTTTTTGATTATAAGTATTTATCATTTTTCAATAATGTCCAAGTTAAATAAGAATGTTAAAAAATCTGAAATATATAAGTTTGTAAGTGCGCGAATAAATACACAAACGGACCAATTTTCGTCAAGAAACACGCGTACGTATATATTTTTTAATGATTTCATTTAAACTAAAATTAAAATTCTAAATCGTGCGATACCCAGATAATTTTAATAGATGTTTTGTCGGAAGTTATTTTGTCGGGGATATTTTGTCGGGGATATTTTGTCGGGGATATTTTGTCGGGAATATTTTGTCGGGGATATTTTGTCGGGGATATTTTGTCGGGTATATTTTGTCGGGAATATTTTGTCGAGGATATTTTGTAGGGGATATTTTGTCGGGGATATTTTGTCGGGATATTTTGTCGGGGATATTTTGTCGGGGATATTTTGCCGCGGGATAAAAACGCGCATTACTATCCTATAATGCTATTTAATTTAATTAATTATTTTTTACATTTTCATCGACTATTATTCCAACTCTATTAGAAAGCAATTACCTTCTATTCGATTTCCCTTTGCCTTGGATCGGGTCGACAAAGTATCTTGATTCCGATATAAAAATATAATTGAGCGAATAACTGCGGTGGCTGGTTTCTCTCTTCCTTCAATTGCGAATGGGTGAGATATAACGTAATTACTGGAGGCTCCTTAGGGATGGTGGAACTAGGCCACAACCAGGGTCAGGCCCGGACTGGGACCATTTGGGGCCCTCCGCTAAAACCTGTAAAGGGGCCCCCTAACGTGGGGTGGGGGGGGGGGGGGGGGCTCCAGAAAACGGGGGGTCCGGGGGCCTCCCCTGGATAATTTTTGAAAATTAGGTGCTTGAAAACAATGAAAAAGCGTTTCTACGCTATATTGGCACCTACAAAGAAGAAGAAATTCAGATAGGTTTTTATACGAATATTATGATTTTCGACTTTTGTTGACTTTATTATTTATTGAAATAAGAAATTCACAGCATTTTTAGGATACCACAACACTACTAAACACATGCTGTAGAACTGCCAATAATTATAACTGAGTACAAAGTAAAGGGCAGGATTTTATTCACAACAAAGCATTAATGAATTATGTAAAAATTATTTGTGTAGTAAAAATAATGACAAACGGATTTTAGGGATTAGAAAAATAATACTAACATTAAAAAAAATCCTGTGTGTTTAACAGTTTACAAGGTTGTATACTATAATAGAAGGGGCTTAACTTAACTGAAATGATTCGACATTTTGCTTCCCTAGCCCTAAAGTAACAGTTTCTTTGTAAGAACAGTTTCTTTGTAAGCAACTCACTTGTTAAAGCTACTTCATCTATTATTTTATTTTTGTCCAAATAATAAAATAATTCCCTCTCTACATTAATAAAAAGCAGACTGGACATAAGGTCTTGGCCTAAGGACGACCGAAGTCGATTTTTGACGATTTTAAGTTTAGAAAAAACTCGTTCACTTGTGACTTGGGTACAAGGTATGGAAAGAACAAATTTATATACAATATACAGGTTGGTAAACAGTCCAGATTGAGTACGTTCAAACAGAACAGAAAAAGCATATGTCAAACACTGGAAACATTGTCTATTTTCAGAGCAGTAAATGTCAGCATTTGTTTCCGCTGCCGTTGGGTCCAAATCGTCTTCTTCGTCACTGCATCTGTCTCCGTAGTTCTCAGTGGACTCTGTCGCTATGAAGTTGCTGTATTGTTGTGCAAACCGTCGCAGCTCTATCAACAGCCGACTTCTTTCAATTTTACACAGTTTATAAACAATGTGCACAGCTTCTGTGGGAAATGTTTGGATTTTCAAGATAAAGTCAAACTTTTTGGGGTTCAACCAGGGCCGGATTAACCATGTCGGGACCCCTAGGCAACGCACGTCTCGGGTCGGTTTTCTCGCAAACAATATTTCTGAAGTTTGTGAACATCATAACTATTATAACTCAAAATCTTGACTTGACCGATGCGATGAGTTTTTTTTACCATTTTATAATAACAAATTCACCGAAATTTTTTAGCGAAAATCGCGTTTTTCACTTCAAAATGCTGCCAAAAATAAAAAAAAAATCGAAAAAAACTCCCTCTGACCAGTGGCGGCTCGTGACTTTTGGGTGTGCTAGAGTGCTGATATTTAAAAAAATGACATTATTGATGTTGTTGCGGCCGAAAAAATTTTTTTTTTATTTTTTCAAAATCAGTTTTTTGTATGAAAAATTTCAGGAAGTTTGCAGTTTGGCGGTGCGCCGCACCGATTTCCTGAAAAATCTTCATACAAAACACCGATTTTTGAAAAAAAAAAAAAAATTATTTTTCGCATACGACAACATCCGTTTTTTTAATATCAGCACCCTAGCACACCTAAAAGTCACGAGCCGCCACTGCCTCTGACTACCTAGTAAAACATATTACGTTACTTGGTGCATGCAAATCGAATGTATAGTTTTTTTAATGTGTTGTCAACCAGGTTGAAAAACGTGTTAAAAAACTCTTGAGAAAAACGCTTTCAAAGTTTTGCTGAGGATAATTCAACATACAAACTGTTTAAAACGGTTTCATATAAAATGCTGTATCTCCATCAATTTTACCAATTTCCTCAAATAGTGAGAGCATTATTAACAATGCATCTTTCAGAAAATGAAATAAAATTTTTTTTTGCAGTGTCCTTAAAGCCTTGTTTAGGATTTGACCAAGGGAACATGGTGGCGTTTAGAGGCCCCCAGAGTCAGAGGCCCGTGTGAACTGAATAAAAAACTTGTAAAATTACGTCAACTTCACTAGGGGGGAACCTTGTACAACATTTATATTTTAAACATATAATTAGAAATAAAACAAAACAAATGGCAATATAAACCACACACGGCACCTTCAATCACTTCAGATACTTAATGTTGTAATGTTGCAACAAAAAGAAGGAAAGAAAAGTAAAATACAACTATGATTATATATTTGTTTTAATTATAGATTTTTTATTTATTGTTTGTGCATGATATGAACATTAGTTATTTATTGGGTTATAAGCTAATTATCATTATAATTTGTTGTTTTCTTTAATGCGTGTACCTAATGTTATTAACCTGTAAATATTTTAATAAAAAAAAGAAAACATCTTGAAAAACTGACTTTTTCCAAAACATCGTTGCTCACCAATTGAAGCAAGTTAGTTTTTCTCGGGACGCGGGGCCTCTAGCCGATGCGGGCCCCCTAGGCAGTTGCCTAATCTGCATAAGGGATAATCCGGTACTGGGTCCAACCAAGAGCAATCCTGTAAAAACGTCTTTGTTTGCTCAAAATCTTTCTTCAATACTCATCCTCGCACATTCTAAAATATAAAAATATACAATTTTGTAATGTTGAACTGTTGAAAAAGAGTCAGTTTCATCTTTTGATTTTTCACCGGGCATTATAACTACTAACAAGACAATTTTTTTTTTGTACGTTTTGTGGGGCCCCTTCGGGGCCCCCTCACGCTGGGGGCCCTCCGCGATCGCGGACCTGCGGACCTGGCCAGTCCGGGCCTGACCAGGGTTTGTTTATTAGTTGGATCACTGGATGCATCCTGGATTACGTCGGTGAACTACAGAATAATTCTGATTATATCTCTAAGCAATACAAATCAAGTCTCATCTTGGTTTTAATATTTGGTTAAAATATCCAACATTGGACTGATTGAATTGATTCATTGACTTTTTTAAGTTTTTTCGTTGCGTTTGGACACATTTTGTTAGTGGCGTGGCGATGCATTTTTGTGTGTAATATTGACTCCCTGGTGAGAATCTTGAGTGGCAGATAGGTATATAATAATATAATGTTTTTATTATAAATAGCTTTTTGTTTTGAAACGTTTTATTTTCTATGTACATTTCTTACTTCAATTTTTTTATTTTTTTGCTACTGGTTTTGACACATCCGTATTCTTCACTAGCAAACTTAAAACTGTTACGTTAATGCCCAAAAAATACAATAAAATTATAAATCACATTAATTCTTTTATTTAATATGACATGCGTCCCAACTGCTTCCAACGGTCTGGAACTAGTGAGACTATGGCACCCCCCATTGGAGTATGTTGTGAGGCTGAAGGTACTGGGAAGGGGAAAGAGATGGGGAAGAGGAAGATGGGGAAGTACTTAAGCAGTTTAAGTGTAAAAGGCGGCACGTTAAGGCCAGTGTAGGAACTACGAATCTATATTTTTCAAAACGGTCAACATTTCCTACACTGGCAACTCTGCGCAAGAGGTATGCGTCGAGGATCTAAAAGTGTATTGCTGTCAAAACGAGGTTTCGAGATCATTCTGTCTCCAGCTGCCTTCCTCGGCACTAGCAAGTTTCGTAGATTCCTTCTGTATAATATTATTGTCGTGGATCATTATCGTGTTAACATAACCTAAATAAAAAATATCAATATTAAACCAGTGTTCTAATTTGATAAATCCGCGACCTATGGAGATGATTATTGCGATAAGGTAAGCGAAATAATAATCTCCAAAATTGGTGACTCGACAAAGAACAGATTTCGATGGTGAGGTTAGGTTGCTGGAGACAGAGTCCTGGGACAAGCCGGTGAGTATATTTTTTTAATATTATTGCCCATAACTTACAGCGACCGACCGGTCGATCACAAGTGCTTTTTGAGTCGATTTCGAGAGAAATTTGCCGATGTAAATACATAGATCTTTTCAGTTTTTGTGTTAGTTGATCCTCAATTAAACCTCAATAAGACCGCCCATTTTTCATGCCTTTTTGTTTAATATTTATTCGTAGCTTATATTGTCAATGGTCGTGCCTTTTTATTGTTTACTCTTTCCTCATCTATGCTGTGTGACGTCACAAGTCCCCATAGAAAAAAAATCGTCAAATTTTTGCATATTCTTGGTGAAACATTGTCGAAAATTGCCCGTTTCAAAAGCCTGAAGTTATCGATCTAGTTTCTAGTGTGTGGTTTGGTATATTTATGAGTCAGTCAGTCCGAGTTGTAACTTGAAGGCGATAAGAAGTGTACTAGACGTTTGTACATAAACTAAATATAATAGGGAGCTGGCCACAATGACACGCCAATGGAGTTTCGTACGCCAGTGGATTTTGGAACGCCACTGGTCTTTTAAATGAATTTACTACTTTGACAAAAAATGCTTCTAGGTATAATGGCAAAACTGATTTTAGTACTGGATTAAAATAAATATTTTTCACTTTGGAGACTGTGGGAGACTGGGGTTTTTAGGTTACTGGGATACTGGGATAGGTAAACTGAATCTAAGACTGACTAAAACACTTTAAAAGAGGTTTGAACTTGGAGACTGTTGGTATCTTGAGTTGGTATCTTTCTTCTTGGCTGATAGTTTTGAACTGACTTCCTACCGGTTTGACTTCTATTTTTATAGGGCAAACTCAGGTCGGACTTTTGGGGGACAGAACCTCCTTAATTTTTCTAAGGTACTTGTTTTAGGTAATTTCCCTGGTCGCTACGATTGGAAGTCAGCTGTGTCAAAATTATGTGTGATAGTTTTTGCCATGATCTTACCAACTTAGGATACCAAAGTCTCACATCATTTTTATTGTGTTTACAAGAAAAGGTACAAGTATACATATGTGATATAAGGTACAATTTTAAACAGTAAATATTTTTCTTAAAGTGCAACAATCACTGATAGACGTCAGTTTTTGGGTTGTTTTTGTAGCATATACTCATTTTTAGGTGATGATGTTTATTTCTTGATCCAAATTATTCCCAATTTCTCGAAATTGAGCTCCAAATTTTTCGGAACATGAATTCGCTGTCGTAAATATTCACGATTCAGATTTTTCCTTTGTTCAGAATTGACCAATAGTGGCTCGGCTGGTCGCATGGTGGGGGTGACGTAAATAGACAGCCAATTCCTTGGCGTTGATCATTGCTGTCTAGACTCCCTTGTGGAAGTATTAGGTAGTTATTTAGATGTGTTTTCCAGTTAAATGAGGCTGCCGCACGTATTCATTATCAATTTCATTAATGTTTTCAATTGATTAGTTAGTTAAAGGACATAATTGCGTTGTAGACAAATCATTTGGAAGGGGCATCACATGCACATTGTTCCGCTAGCCAATAGCAGCACTCAGATTGTCGTGCTCGCGGCACGGTACTCTGTGACAGCGTAAATTCCAATCTTGAATTTCCAGGGTTGTCATATGCTTTCGCGCACTCGTTCAATGCACACGTATTCCTATGACACGTTCGATATACTCCCCTCAGTGCAGTCTCGACTGTGCTCAGCTACTTCGTCGGGCGTGTCCTTTTCCGATGTCTGAGTTTTGAATCGGGTGTCTTCGCAGAGGGTACAGTTTCATCAGTTGCTGGCGTGGCAGGCAGAATGACGGCGATTTTGACTGCCGGCCTTACGAATATCCCAGTACTGGTTTGGATCCGGGCAGTTCTGACTTGTCCATCAGCTGCAGGTATTGCTTCGATGATACGGCCACGTGGCCAACTGTTTCGAGGCAGTGCTGGGTCCATGATGATCACTAGGTCATCCTTCTTAATTGGTGTAGTTGGATGGTGCCATTTTTGCCGGACAGCCATGGTAGGTAGGTATTCCCGCAGCCATCGCCTCCAGAAGGTGTCTGCAAGTTGTTGTCCGATGCGCCACTGGCGGCGTAGGCATGTTTCCTCTTCTTTTTTGTCGTAGAAGGATAATTGGGGGCGCTTCCCGGCTGACCCTTGCAAAAAGTGGTTGGGTGTTAAAGGTTCTTCATCACGTGGGTCAACTGAAATGTGGGTGAGTGGACGATTATTTACCACAAACTCAGCTTCTGCAAGTGCGGTGCGTAGCGTTTCTTCTTTTGGTGCTCTTTCCTTTAGTGTAGCGCTTAGGGCTTTCTTTACTGATCGTACTAATCTTTCCCAAGCTCCCCCCATGTGCGGACTTAGTGGTGGTATGAAGTGCCACTCGATGCCCTGGGTAGCTATTGCGTCAATCATTCTGGCGTCTTGACTTATTGACAGCAAGGCGTCCCTCATCTCGGTGTCAGCTCCGTGAAAGTTTGTCCCGTTATCCGAGTATATGGCTGCTGGTTGTCCTCTGCGGGCGGTCATTCTTTGTAGGGCCATGATGGCCGAGTCAGCAGTCAGTGAAGCGGCTAGTTCTAGGTGAATGGCGCGTGTCGAGAGGCAGGTGAAGATGGCTCCATATCGTTTTTCTCGATGCCTACCGACCGTGATAGCCATAGGGCCGAAATAATCAAGCCCGCAGTGTGTGAATGGGCGGACGTGATGCATCAGGCGGGGTGGTGGTAATGCGCCCATCAGAGGTGGAGTCGGTTTGCTGCGTCGTATGAAGCAAGTGGGGCAGGCGTGCGTTATCTTCCTGCTTGTTGTGCATAGTCGTATTATGAAGAAATGATTGCGTATTTCTGCTACTGTTTTCTCAGTACTAGGATGATCCGCCTTTTTGTGGTAGTGACTGATCAGAAGTCGAGTGTAGGGTTCGTCGCCGTCCAGTATTATGGGAGTTCGGGCCATAATCTTTGTTCTTTCCAAGGCTTGTAGTCGAGTCCCCATTCGTAGTAGGTCATCTGGTCCAAAGAAGGGGTTCAGGGAGTTGAGGCGGCTGCCAGCAGGCAGTTTTTTACCTTGTCGGATGATGTGTAGATCAGTTGTAAAAGCGTTTTCCTGGGACCTTTTGATCCATCTGTGTTCTGCTGCTTTTATCTCCTCGGCTAGTAGTGGGCCTTCTACTGGTTTATTGGGCCCCATCTTGCATCGTCTGATAAATCGGAGGATCCAAGCTGTGGAGCGAATCAGCCGATGCCATGAGGAGAACCGCTCTACTGATGGGAGTGCTTCGCCCCTGGTGGACACAAGGCCAACGTAGTGAGGTTTGACTTCTAGTGTCAGGTCGTCAGGCCTGTGGGCGGGTGCCCGTTCTTTTGGCCACGCACCCTCCGGGGAAGTGAGAAAGGCTGGGCCAGTAAACCATCTTCCTTCTGGTGTTAAGTCTGGCACCTCTAAGTCTCGCGTTCCTATGTCAGCGGGATTGAGTTTTGTGGGTACCCATTTCCAGTCGGGTATGTTGGTTAGTTCGTCTATTTCGCCCAATCGGTTTGCCACAAAGGTTGAGTAGGAGCGTGGGTCGGTGCGTAACCAGCATAGTACAGTTGTGGAGTCTGTCCAGAAGCAGGTGCGGGATATCAGGGCTTTGCTTTCTTTTTGGATCGTCTGGGCTAGTCTCGCTGCTATGAGGGCGGCTTGAAGCTCGAGGCGTGGAATGGAGAGAGGCTTCAGTGGCGCTACCTTGCATTTACTTGCAAGGAATGTTACTCGTAAGGATCTATCTATTTTTTCGGTGAAGTAGGCCACGGCACAGCAAGCTTGCTCCGATGCATCGCAGAAAAGGTGTAGTGTTACGTTGTTTAGTTTGTTGTAGAGGCAACGTCTCGGGATTGAGATGCTGTTCGTGTGCAACAGGTTTAGCCAGTCTGTCCATCTCTGGGCATGTTCAGGAGCAATGGGTTCATCCCAGCCGACGCTTGAGCGCCACACTGCTTGCAGTAGTATCTTGGATCTGATGGTAAGGCAGGCAACGAAGCCGACTGGGTCGAAGATCTTCATTACTATGGATAATAGTTGCCGCTTGGTAGGTTGTGTGGCCGTGTCGTGGGAGATTGCCTCACGAAATGAGTACAGGAAGCGGTCTGTGGTGGGGTCCCAGATTAAACCAAGCACTCGCTCTGTTTCCGGACCTCCGCTGCTGATTTGTATCGTGGAGCTGGCACGGTCTTCTATAGGTACACTAGCTAGGGCCGCCGGGCTGTTGGACGCCCAATTTGTCAAGTGGAACCCTCCTTTCGCGAGCAGGGCACTTACACTTTGGGCGAGTGCAGCAGCTTCATTGGGTGTGTCTGCTGCATCTAGGTAATCGTCCATGTAGAACTTGGTGCGTACGGCTTTTGCGGCGGCCGGGTACTCGTGCTCGTATGTTTCAGCCACTTTATTTCGGACGAATTGGGCACTGCTTGGGGAACAGGTGGCTCCGAACATCATCGATGACATTTGATAGGTGTCTGGTTCGTGATGGGGTGATGTCCTCCACAGGAATAGCTGGGACGACTGATCTTCTCGCCTTATTTTTATTTGCAGGAACATTTCTTTGATGTCTGCAGCAATAGCGATGTTTCCTTCCCGGAAGCGTATTATATTCCCCAGGAGGGAGGACAGCAGATCAGGACCAGTAAGCAGCTGGTCGTTGAGGGAGGTTCCTCGGCATCGGCTTGCGGCATCGAACACCACTCTGATTTTTCCTGGCTTATTTGGGTTGATTACTGCAAAGTGGGGCAGGTACCATTTGCGAGGTGTGGTGGTGGAAGCTTCATGGCTTGATAACTTCTTGGCGTAGCCTTTGTTGATAAGTTGATTTATTTTGTCATTGTAGGCCACTGCTAGATTTTTGTCTTTTTCTAGCTTTTTCTCCAGGGACAGAAGTCGTTTCAGCGCACACTGCCGATTATCAGGTAGCGTGGCTTCTGGATTGCGCCATAGTAGACCGGTTTCCCACCTTCCTACAGGAAGAGGACGGGTAGTTGCATTCATAAGTGCAATTGCCTGTTGTTCGCTTGCATTGACTCTGGTGGCTGATGTTACTCCGAGGGAGTCGATGGCGAAGTTGGTTTTTACTAACTCCCTCAACTGTATGTCTGCGGCCGTTTCTGGTTGTAGTGCCAAAGTGGTGGTCGTGTTATTATCTCTGGGGTTGACTCCCCCATGAGCGATCCATCCTAGTGCGGTGCGTGATGCTATTCGCGTAGTATCATTGCATTCACGAACTTCCCTTGACACGATCAGGTGAGCGTTATCTTGGCCTATTAGCAGCTTCGGGACAACCGACCTTCCTTGGATCTGTTGCTCCGGCAGGTTCAGGTTGCTTATTGTGCTGGCAGATATGTGGAATGTATTACTGTTGCCTGCACCTCGTATTCTTAGTCTCACTCGTTGGGAGAGATTGTCGGAGGTGCACATTCCTTTCGCGCCGTGGATTCGCAGTCCGTGAACTGGGCCGTTTGCTCCGACTTGTATTGCGGTGTCAGTGTCGACAAGTGTTACTGTGGATCCTTCATCCAGGAGAGCGAACACTGACACTTCTTCTTTGTTTGGAGCGCTTAATATGACTGGCGCAATTTTTAATAGTACTCTCTGTCCGGAGTCCTGGCGTCACAAGTTGACATTTTCCACGGCGCTTTTTCGTACGAACTCGGGATTATGTAGCAGGGGGTGGTGTGGGGATCTGCAATCCCCTACTTTGCACCATTGGTTTATTTTGCAGCTTCGTGAGTGGTGTTTTTCTAAGCACTTGCGGCATAATCTTCCCATGCGTACAGTTTCCCATCGGAGTTCAACATCTTTGGCTGCGAATTCTTTGCATTCGCGGGTTTTATGATTGCCGCCACATTGGGCGCAGCTTTCATCAGCTGTTTTTCTTTTTCGGCTCGGTCCAGGGTAAGTATGTTCCTCGTTTACTTTGCGTTTTATGGGGGCGATCTTTTCTTTTGGGCCATCCCTGATTTCTTCTTGATGTCCGGCATGTATTTGCTCATGGCTCGGTAGAAGTCGCATGCGTTCACTCTCTTCTTCCTCCTGGTACCCGGCATGTATTTGTTCACGGCGTGGTCGAGATCGTATGTGGTCCACCATCCCACTGTTTGGAATTGCGTTTGAAACCTCTTTCAGAAAGGCAGCGAGCTGGGTTATGGTAGCCGGAGAGTGTTGTTTGCGGATCTCGATTAGCCATGCCAGCCGCAGGGAACTCGGCATTTTGTCAGTGACGTCATTCAGTAATGCAGGATTGGTGAGATAACCTTCGGTTTTCAGGATCCGGAGAGATGCCACCAGGTTTTGTACCGTCCCGGAGAAATCTGCCAGGTCCTCGAGTGATACCTCGGTCGTGAGGTAAGGTAGTTTTTTAACCTTGTCTAGCATAAATTTTGCTATGGAGTTAGCGCTGCCGTATCGCTGCTCGAGGACGCTGATGATCTCTGGGACTTGCGCAGGATCCATTAGTAGGGGACCCACGGTATCTCGTGCCTTGCCTTTGAGGGCGTGCTGCAGCCGAATGAGATTTTCGCTCGGAGTCATTTAGCAGGTGGCGGTGGATTGAGCGTACTGTGCCTTCCAGGTGGGCCACTCGAGGGGATCTCCGGAGAAGGTAGGCAAATCTTTTGCTGTGGATTGCCTGGCGATGAGGGCAGCCATTCTTGAATCATTTTCTAATGTGCGGGGGCTATCTTGCGTTCTGGAAGAGCGGAGCGCCTCCGCCATCACCGAGGCGATCTGGGCCAGTGGGTCGTTGCCATGCTGCAACCATTCTCGGGTGTGCCGTGCTGTCTGATTGGCTGTGTGCGGTGGTGTAAATAATGGGGAATCCTGGCCGGAGGAGGCTGGCTGATGCTGGTACCCTGCTGTGTTGTAAAGTGGGCGCTCGGGTCCGATATGGCTGTATTCGGCCGTAGGGATGTTCTTTGCAGGGCCCGTCAGTAGTGTGTACTCTTGGGTGGCGGCGGCGGCGTATCCGGTTGGTTCGGTTACAGCAAATTCATTGGTAGGCTGACCGGCTGGTATGTCCATTTGAGTAGTTGCATATCTCGTTGCAAACTCTTCGGCCGGCTTGTGAACTTGAGTGGCATATCTCGTTGCAAACTCATTAGTAGAAGGGCCGGTTGGTGCATGCACTTGAGTAGTTGCATATCTCGTTGCAAACTCTTCGGCTGGCTTATGTACTTGAGTGGCATATCTCGTTACGAACTCATTAGTAGAAGAGCCGGTTGGTGCGTGCACTTGAGTTGTTGCATATCTCGTTGCAAACTCTCCGGTAGACGGGCCGTCTGACGTGTGTACTCGAGTAGCATATCTCGTTGCGAACTCGTTCGTAGACGGACCGGTTGGTGCCTGGGTTTGAATTACTACCTGACCGAGGTTGGCTCGCAGGGTCGGGCTGGTTGGTGCGGGCTCCTGGGTAGGTTGGCTGACTGCTTGGCGTGTTGCAGCGTTCAGGGCTCTGAGCAGATTGGCTGTCTGCTTGGCGTGACGTCTGTCCCGAATGCGCATCTCTCGGCGCAGCAATCGCAGGGAGTCTTCAGTTGATTCAGAAGTTGTTTTACTGCTTTTACTGTTGGATCCGTGGAGGCTCTCGGCAACACATTCTGGAGCAGGTTGGTCAAGAGTGATGAGGTCAGGGTTCCTGGCAGGGTTCGCACCGGATAGATCGTGGCGGGTTCCGCTGGATGGCGTCTCATCGGTGTCTACGGTGCGTGGGCCCGGGGTCCGACGGGGTGCCACTGGCATGTTTCGGCTTGTTCCCGGGGCGTTAGGTTTAGACAGCGATATTTCGGAAGGTGTCGGGGTCTTACGGCCACTGCGAAGAGACGGCATTTCCACTGGGTAAGACTGAAGGCGTGTTATGTGTAGATCCGGCTCGAAGGACCAAATGTACTAGACGTTTGTACATAAACTAAATATAATAGGGAGCTGGCCACAATGACACGCCAATGGAGTTTCGTACGCCAGTGGATTTTGGAACGCCACTGGTCTTTTAAATGAATTTACTACTTTGACAAAAAATGCTTCTAGGTATAATGGCAAAACTGATTTTAGTACTGGATTAAAATAAATATTTTTCACTTTGGAGACTGTGGGAGACTGGGGTTTTTAGGTTACTGGGATACTGGGATAGGTAAACTGAATCTAAGACTGACTAAAACACTTTAAAAGAGGTTTGAACTTGGAGACTGTTGGTATCTTGAGTTGGTATCTTTCTTCTTGGCTGATAGTTTTGAACTGACTTCCTACCGGTTTGACTTCTATTTTTATAGGGCAAACTCAGGTCGGACTTTTGGGGGACAGAACCTCCTTAATTTTTCTAAGGTACTTGTTTTAGGTAATTTCCCTGGTCGCTACGATTGGAAGTCAGCTGTGTCAAAATTATGTGTGATAGTTTTTGCCATGATCTTACCAACTTAGGATACCAAAGTCTCACATCATTTTTATTGTGTTTACAAGAAAAGGTACAAGTATACATATGTGATATAAGGTACAATTTTAAACAGTAAATATTTTTCTTAAAGTGCAACAATCACTGATAGACGTCAGTTTTTGGGTTGTTTTTGTAGCATATACTCATTTTTAGGTGATGATGTTTATTTCTTGATCCAAATTATTCCCAATTTCTCGAAATTGAGCTCCAAATTTTTCGGAACATGAATTCGCTGTCGTAAATATTCACGATTCAGATTTTTCCTTTGTTCAGAATTGACCAATAGTGGCTCGGCTGGTCGCATGGTGGGGGTGACGTAAATAGACAGCCAATTCCTTGGCGTTGATCATTGCTGTCTAGACTCCCTTGTGGAAGTATTAGGTAGTTATTTAGATGTGTTTTCCAGTTAAATGAGGCTGCCGCACGTATTCATTATCAATTTCATTAATGTTTTCAATTGATTAGTTAGTTAAAGGACATAATTGCGTTGTAGACAAATCATTTGGAAGGGGCATCACATGCACATTGTTCCGCTAGCCAATAGCAGCACTCAGATTGTCGTGCTCGCGGCACGGTACTCTGTGACAGCGTAAATTCCAATCTTGAATTTCCAGGGTTGTCATATGCTTTCGCGCACTCGTTCAATGCACACGTATTCCTATGACACGTTCGATATAAGAAGTTTAATAATAAATAATTCAAAATGAGTGCGGTGAAGAGATTCACTCTTAATTTAAAACCAGTTTTGTGATCAAAGATCTTACGTAAAATTCCTGTTGCGGATTGATCTGCTGACACGTTTCGAATGAAAACATTCTCTTATTCGACGTGTAGTTATAAAATTCTAGTTGCAGACCATGTATGTGCTGCCGAAATAAAGAAAAACCATTTTCATCTGAGTGTGGTTTTAATTCGTAGCAAACAGATTTAATTTAAACCAGTTCATAATGTAAAATATCTGTTGTAATATTTCGGAAGAAAACATTCTCTTATTCGAAGTGCAGTCATAAAATTCAAGTTGCAGTCTGCAAAAAAAAATCTGGGACCAGAACCCAGAACCTTTGGCTTTCGGGCCGCTACTCTAACAACTGAGCAAATGTGTCCCTATTCGATTCGGTCAATTTTATCATCATACTTCGACTAAGAACTACCAACGTTATCTAAATAAAAATAAATATTCACCCTAGACTTGTAGAAAAGTCAAATGAAAAGAATAAAAATTTATCCAAGACACTACCTAAGCAATAATAATATCAATTTAATACTGAGGCAGATAATGTTAAAATGTTGTGTGATCGTCTTGCTGTATGGATGTGAGACATGGAATTTGAAAGTAAATACCTTGAATAGGTTAGAGTCTTTTGAAATGTGGCTTCTCCGACAGTCAGACATGATCAATAACACATAAATTCTCCGGCGGACTAGAGCAGATAGAGAACTGCTCACATTAGTAAAAGTCAGGAAAATTCATATCTGGGACTTCGAGGGGAGAAATATCACTTGCTCCAATTACTGTTAAAAGGCAAGATGGAGGATCGCCGTGGATCTGGTAGGAGACAAATGTGTTGGCTGCGAAATGTACGAGAGTGGACCGGTATTAGAAGTGTGGTGGAGCTTTTCCGGGCAGCGCAAGATACAGATACATTTACCAGTGTGATCGCCAAACTCTACGGACCTGATAGGGCATACAAAGAAGAAGAATGGAACATGTTGTACCGTATATGTTGAAATAAATAAATATATAAGACGAAGAAGATTATGTTTGCAGCGTAGTCTTTTTGTTTAAAACAGCGTAGTCTTTTTTTACATTAGCTCCACACAGGAGGTCCTGAGGAAAACGATTCCCCTCAGGGCCTGTGTCATCTTTGGGGACGGGGAAGGAAAAGGGTGAAAGAGGTGGGTAAGAATCTGGGGGTCAGTGTGTCATCCCTACCACTGCGGTGCAAGGCGATGTTCCGAAAGAGTACGGCTGGAGAAGTCAAAGGGGCTTCTTCAACCATTCTCTCCCGATTCGGCCTGCCATGTAGCCGATGGGAAGACTCGGACAAACCTCACCCCATGAACCCGGGCACTCCGGCTAAGTCACCAAACGTAGCGAGCCACTTGGGGGCAGAGGTGTTGGTTATCCAATGAATGGTTCCTGAGGCGGCGGTACCCATACCCGCCTCCCAAATTGTCAAACTGCGCATTAAGAACAAATAAGAGCTATTTTAATAATTTGTCTCTTGTTTGATCTCTCACTTATGGGTAATCATTTGTCTCTTGTTTGATCTCTCACTTATGGGTAATCATTTGTCTCTTGTTTGATCTCTCACTTATGGGTAATCATTTGTCTCTTGTTTGATCTCTCACTTATGGGTAATCTAGATAATATATAAAAATCAAAAAATGTTTGTATGTGTATAGGTATGTCCGCTATGCGTTGCAATATTAAGCATAGAAAATGTTTGAAACTTTCAAAATACCTTCTTTAAACACCCGCGAAGGTTTCTGGATTATTGCATCAATACCTGCAAAGTTTTTTAATCATTACAAAAACCCTTGCAAAACTGTCAAAAATGACAAAACTTGAGAATGACATTTTGCAAAACAATGATTGTTAAATAAAAAAATTCTATTTTTGAACATCTTTAAATTAACGGATTTATTTGGAGTACTCGCCTCATACTTTGGAATCGAATCAAGAATTATAGATATTTAAAATAGGTACCTATGTTAGTTACCAAAATTGACTGATTGTTCTTAGTGGAAACAATTGAAACAATTTCTTTATTAGTGGCATACCGACGCTAGTTGTGAATAAAATCAATAAACTGCACAAAGTGGCAATTAAACTGTCAGAATATTCCCACCTTTGAATTGCATCCTTGAATTGCACCTGTTTATTCACTTCGAATTGTCACAGAGTTCCGTTTAACGCGAGTGGCGCGGTTTACAAATCGAGCACATTGAGAATAGAAGTCACTATGAAATCATATATGAAAATTCGTAAACAAAAGTTTAAATTTCATTTTTTTGTCATGTATTTACACCCAGTTTTACTGTAATAAACTAATAAAAGTTACGTTTAAGAGTTTTAACTTCTATTCATTTTCCATGCCTTCTTTCGATAGGAGTGTCACTTCGCTGGCGTTATGGAAAAAAAGTTCTCCCAAAATCAGCATTTTAACTAATAACATCTATTTTATTTCATTCAAAATTTGCTTACACGTTTATTCAAGTTAGCAAAAATAATAATAATCCAGTATGTGGGGAGGAGAGTGCAATCCCAAACATTCCATAAGGGTATTATATATACATACGAGTACACACACAAAATATTTGAAAGAAGAAAAAAAGACAAAGCAGGTGGATATATTGTACATGAAAGAAAAAAGATAATAAGGTAATAGTAGTAAAAAGATAAAAAAAGAAAATAAGAAATAATAAAATTAAGCAGTTATGATTCCGTGAGCACATTAGGAGCCAGTATTTTTCTCCAGTGTGCATCAATGCTGGATGATAGACTGAGGCGGGCTTCCATGACGAGGATGTTTCCAGAGCTAGTTATCCTTTCCCTCGTTCCTGCCATCCTGGATCTAATATAGCCGGGAACTCGCCCCTCCGGAACATCCGGGAAGCGCTGCAATATCTGGGGAGACCAAACATTATGCGGAAGGCGTTATTGTACTGAACCTCAAGTCTTTCTATACTACTCTTCTCGTAGTTTGCCCAGAGTTCGCACTATACAGCGTTGCGCAAAAGAAAAGAGCGTCCTTTTTACAGCAGTACTGCAAAGGCGGAATCTACTACTGAGCATGTTTGCTTTTAGGCTGAGAGCTTTTTTTGCCTATCGATGTCGTCACCTGCAGGTTAACACCGTTCAGGGTAGCTGGAGGAATATTTTTTTGGTTCTTGTCCATGTCTTATGACCAGTAGAGCCATTTTAATGGGGTTATATAGCATGTTTGTTTCTTCAGCAAATTCTTTGCAGATCTTCGAAAGAATACGTAGGTCCCTTATAGATGGTGCCATCAAGACCATGTCGTCCGCATAACTGATGTTGTTCAGACACTGTCTTCCGATTTGGCATCCTACTCCTGCATTGTTTAGCCTATCGGTTAGTTCGTCCATGTACAGGTTGAACAATATCGGGGACATGCATCCTCCCTGTCTGACGTCACTCTTTAGGAGGAAAGGTTCGGAGAATCCATCTTTCCACCTAAGTTTTCCTGCTGTCTGTGCCACGAGTCGAGGATATGCAAGTTATACGCCTCTTTCCCTGAGTTTATCCCATAGCAGGGTGAGAAACCCTGTCGAAGACATTGCTCAGGTCTAGGAAACATGCATATGTGGTTGTCTTTTTATTTCTGTAGTATTCCAGGGTTCTTTTCACTGTAAATATAGTAACATCGGTAGACATTTGCTTTTTGAAACCCATTTGGTTATCATTAGTTGCCGTGCAATAAGCATGCACAAATGCGTGATGATAAAATGATTAAAATTATGTTCTTTTTGTAATTATTTTTTGATCGAATGTAATTATATTCTTTCAATAATGTAAAAGCAAAATAAATGTGCTAAAAGATCTGAAATATATTAGTTCGTAAGACTGTAAACGAATAGACAAACTGAAGTATTTTCGTCACAAAACACGTGCACTGATTTATTTACTTTGATTTTATTTTGATCTAGCTGGTCCCGGCATGCGTTGCTATGCCATTTAATAAAGAAATTGTTAATTATTATTTTTAATTGTAAAACTAACGTTTTTAAGACAAGATTTTTATGCATAGCACAAAGGGTAACAATTATTATAAGCAATAATTATCAGCCTGAAACACTCATCCACATTGAAAAATCTTCCGAGAAAAGATACATGACGCCAACGGGACTTGAACCCGTGTCCTCTCGATTGCCGGTCGATTGCTCTTGACCACTGAGCTATGGCGGCTTATCTCGTACCCGCCAAATGATTCAATATATGCTAGTGTTTCATTCAACAATTACTGCTTATTATATTTTTTCCACCTGAAAACAACCAACTTTATTTTTGCGAGAGAAACATTGTAAGTGTTAAGTCCCTCGCTAGGTGGCGTCGAGACAAATTATGTCTTCATTTATTGGGGAAATACTTAAACTTGTCAAATATTAATTATTATTTTTAATTGTAAAACTAACGTTTTTAAGACAAGATTTTTATGCATAGCACAAAGGGTAACAATTATTATAAGCAATAATTATCAGCCTGAAACACTCATCCACATTGAAAAATCTTCCGAGAAAAGATACATGACGCCAACGGGACTTGAACCCGTGTCCTCTCGGTTGTTTGTCCCGTTGGCGTCATGTATCTTTTCTCGGAAGATTTTTCAATGTGGATGAGTGTTTCAGGCTGATAATTATTGCTTATAATAATTGTTACCCTTTGTGCTATGCATAAAAATCTTGTCTTAAAAACGTTGGTTTTACAATTAAAAATAATAATTAATATTTGACAAGTTTAAGTATTTCCCCAATAAATGAAGACATAATTTGTCTCGACGCCACCTAGCGAGGGACTTAACACTTACAATGTTTCTCTCGCAAAAATGAAGTTGGTTGTTTTCAGGTGGAAAAAATATAATAAGCAGTAATTGTTGAATGAAACACTAGCATATATTGAATCATTTGGCGGGTACGAGATAAGCCGCCATAGCTCAGTGGTCAAGAGCAATCGACCGGCAATCGAGAGGACACGGGTTCAAGTCCCGTTGGCGTCATGTATCTTTTCTCGGAAGATTTTTCAATGTGGATGAGTGTTTCAGGCTGATAATTATTGCTTATAATAATTGTTAAAGAAATTGTTTCTCCCTGAGTGTCCTTTCCCGTTCTTCCCGTTCCCCTTCCGCCTCCCCTTCTTCTCCTGCGTCCTCTTACCCTCTCGCGTTCCCACTCCGTCACCTCCACCTTCCCTCTCCCCACTCCACTCCCCCCCTTCCCCCGTCCCACGAACCCCCCTCCCCCCTCACACGTTCCCTTCCCCTCCTGCGTTCCCCTTCCACCTTCCCCGCCTTCCCTCTTCCCTTTCCCGCTCCCTCGTCCCGTCAACCCTCCTCCCGCGTTCCATATATTCAATCCCAGTACATTCAGTTATTAAACAGCCCGTGTGCCACCTTTTACAATGTTTATTCAAATTTCCATTTTTCATGTAAATTAAAGTTGGTACCTAACATAGGTACCTATTTAAAATATCTAAAATTCTTGATTCGATTCAACCTATTAGGGGAGTATCTACTTACTTTAAATAAATTTATTAAAGATTTTAAAAAATAGAATCCTGATTGAACAATCAATGTTTTGCAAAATGTCATTCTCAAACACGCGAACCGTCAAACATGCTCATGTTTTCTGAAATTATCCAATTTTCTTAATTTTTCTCTCCCTAAAAACCATCCTCGTACTTCAAGGAATATTCTAAAAAAAGAATTAGCGAAATCGGTTCAGCTGATCTCGAGATTTGCGCTTACCAACACATTTAGCGATTCATTTTTATATGATAGATAAAATTAAAATTCTGGAAAGTGTCTTTACTAGATAATTTATTAATTTATTATAATGTATGATTTTATGATTTGAAACGTGTGTTGTACAAAACTACACTTTGTTAAAAAAATCCGATAAACGGTTTAATCTTTATTATAATAAAAATAAACGTATTTTTCAAAATTTAGAACATAAATTTACTAGATAAAATAACAATCTTGCGAAATCAATTTACATTTTTTGTAGACAAGAGTGGATGCGTTTAGAATTTGAATTAAAATGACATATTTTAGGCTGTGTTTGTTTATTTCATCTTAAAAATAATAAGTTTTATTCTATTATAAGAATTATCTATAATATATTATAGAAAATATACTTATATCAAGTACAGACTAAAACCAAATCTAGTGAACTGAATTATAAAAAAAACACTTATTTATCTACTTTATAATTATTTAAAAAAAAATACTACATGATATATGTTATGTCTAATTCATAATAATTTCTTATAATTAAATTATAATATGTAAACGAAATCCTCAGCACAGGAGATCTCAGTGAGGATATCATTATCTCTACTTGTTGCTAAGAAATTATTTGCTATTTATAAACGCACCAGATTTAAATGTCCGGGTTTAATTTTCCCCACAGGAAAAACTAAATCCTTTCACACACTTCCCAAATGATCATCTGGTCAATCCACGCTATGCAATTGCACTATATAAGTATTATAAATACAAAACAATACAAGAACAACATGTCAACCTACCAGAGACCAAATGGGAAAATAATTCACCGACTCCAGATATTTTCATATCAGAGGGTTCGGCTCTGTGGAATTCCTAATTGAACCTATAAATCCTACTGATCCCTCAATATAAATATTTAAAAAATCTTTTGTAATCCTACATGTATTTAAAAGGACTGATTTTTGCATTTTTATATATAAATTCTTTGAAAAATCTAATACGCCTAAATTTTGAATGAGAGACCTAGGTATAATGCCAGTAGCTGAAATAACAAATGGTAATATTTTTATAGTCTGAGAATGCCAAATTCTTTTAATCTCATTTCCTAAATCTGTGTATTTTCTTATTTTTTCAGAAACAGTTTTTTGAATATTACAGGAATTTGGAATAGCTACATCAATGATATAAGTTATTTTTTTAATTTTGTCATGTAAACTATATCAGGTCTATTATGACTAATTGTTCTGTCTGTTAGTATAGTTTTATCATAATATATTTTATAAAATTCATTTTCTATAAATGAATTTAGTTCGTATTCATAATATGGTACTACATTACGATAATTATAATAATTATTATTATAATCAGCTTAATTCATTTCAAAAGCGTTTCCATTGCGAATAATTGTATTTCACGTCTATATTCTCTTGAGATTGTTTTTCACAATATTTATGTATATATAAACATATTACGTATTATTATTACTTACAGTATATATAACTTTATACTTATGAATAAAATGAATAAATGGATATAAAATGTAATAAAAATATAGATAAATTAAATATTTCAGAAAAAAACTTATCCGCGCATAAATTATAACGCGAATAGAAAAACCGTGCTTGGTATGGGATCGTACGACTGTTATTAATAAATACTTCTTTCTGGGCAGTATAAAACCTGCAAACTTCCATTTCAGCTGCCATTTGAAGTGTTACATCACCTTAAGAACGTCAGAAAAATGGCGGTCAGTTACTTCGAATGTTACAAATTCATAGTGATAAGGAGATCCAGAAGCGCATAGTGAACGCAAATCGCTGTTATTTCCGCTTAAAAAACCAATTAAAGTCCAGACTGCTGTCCAGAAACACGAAGATATTAGTGTACAAAACACTTATCAGACCAGTACTTACGTACGCAGCTGAGACTTGGGTACTAACTAAGAGGAATGAGCGAGCACTGGACGTTTTTGAAAGAAAAATTTTGAGGCGCATCTTTGGACCGGTTCTAGAAAATGGATTTTGGCGCAGACGTTGTAACAATGAGCTCTATACACTGTATAATGAGCTAAACGTCGCAAAATTTATAAAACTGGGAAGACGTCGGTGGCTGGGTCATGTGGAGAGAATGACCGAGCATCAAGCACCAAAGTCCCTGCTGAACTCAAGGCCAATAGGGCGAAGGAGCCTGGGAAGGCCAAGATTAAGATGGAGCGACAACGTCCTCAAAGACATATCTATCTTGGAGCTTCTAAACTGGAGAGAGCTGGCTCAAAACCGAGATGAGTGGAGGAAGACTCTTGAGGAGGCCAAGACCCACCAGGAGTTGTAGAGCCAATAGTGATGATGATGACTATTATTTGTTAATTTAGTTTTGTAAATGGTACATGGTGAGCCGTAAATGTAATAAATAAATATATATGAAGAAGGTTATGTTTTATAACGGTGTGGTCTTATCAAACTACGCAGTAAGAAAGAATAAGGGATATTTTATTCGTAGTCGTTTGATCTCTCCCTTAAATGGGTAATTGTGAATAAAATCGATAAACTGCACAAAGGCATGGCAATTTAACTGTCAGAATAGTTCTTTGAATTGCACCTGTTCATTCAGTACAAAGAGTCACAGAGTTCCGTGGGACGCGAGTGGCGCGGTTTGCAAATCGAGCATACTGAGAATAGAAGTTAGTATGAAATCATAAATGAAAATTCGTAAAAAAAATTAAAATTTATTTTTAAAGTCTTGTACTTAAAACCCAATTTTACTATAAAAAACTCATAAAAGTTAGGTTTAAGCATTTTAACTTCTATTAAACTTCAGCCTTCTTTCTATAGGAGTGTCACTTTTTCAACCATTTTATGTTTTCTTTAATCACCTATGTTTTTCTATATATGTTCATGCAAACATGTAATTGTAATTACTTTAACACACTAATTATTACTTTAAAATTTACTTTTAACAACTGTTTGTTTCCCTCATAAACCATAATAATAAAAAAAAAATATGTAAATGTGTATGACTGTATTTTAATCTAATCTAATTTTCGATTTTGATCCTTTTTGTTTTATGTACCTACTTTAATTTAATTTAATTTATTATTACGTATTATAACTTATAGTCACACTAAGAATGTTGAGATGAATTGTGTGCTCACCTATAATTGGAATCATCGCTATAACCACATTGAAAATGTGAATTAATATAATAATTATAATGTAATGTTTTATATTAGCGAGCCAATAAGAATAATAAATAAATAGATGATAAATATAATAAAATATACAGAGAAGGAATCCTTCACACAGAAGAAGAAGTAGTGCACAATTCAAAGACAACTACTTATACGAAGTGGTCGACCAATTTGCCTACCTGGGCTCCAGTCTGACAGAGAATAATGAGGATCCAGCAGAAATCAGAAGGAGAATCACAGCAGCCAACAAAACATACTTCTCTTTGCTGCCAGTGTTTAAGTCACGTAGTGTCCACAGAAAAACCTGAAATGCTGGATACTTTTGAAAGAAAAGTGCTGAGAAGAATATGTGGATTCGTGAAAGAGGGTGAACAGTGGCGCATCCGGCACAATACAGAATTGTATAATATATATAAGGCACCTAGCATCTCAACACATATGAGACTCCTCAGGCTGAGATGGGCTGGGCATGTACAAAAAATGCCGGATACACGCGTCCCAAAAAGAATTTTTACTGGACACCCAGGTGGAAAGAGAAAAGTGGGAAGACCCAGACTGAGGTGGGAAGACGAAGTAAGAGGGGATGCAGCACAGCTTCTCCAGGTACCAAATTGGAAGTCAGCCGCTGAGGACAGGAGGAGTTGGAGGCGACTGTTGCAGGAGGCCAAAGCTCGATATGGGCTGTAGCGCCATCGAAGAAGAAGAAGAAGAAATATAATAAAATTAAAGCTAAATGAAATATTCAACAATAAAAAAATATCGTCGTTTAAATTAAACCGCGAATAGACAAATCGTGCTTAGTGTGGGATCGTACGACTGTTATTACGGAATGCTGTTACTGGGGAGTATAAAACCTGCAACCTTCTCATCCGGCTGCCATTTCAGTGTTACAATTCCTAAAGACGGTCAGAAAAATGGCGGTCCACTTCTTCGACTATTACAAATTCCTAGTGATACCTTTATGGATACTTGGTTGGAACCCTTATAAAATAAGAGTTCGCTTACAAAAAGTAGTCAGCACCATCTGCTTAATAATGGATGTCACCAGTGCTATTATCTGTTTGATCATTTTATTTTGCCAGCACTACGATTCAACTAGAGACATAATTATCGTCATATTTTTTGGAACCAATTTAACAACCTGTACGGGGAAACATTGCAATATTTTCTTCTGCAGACAATCCTTCGAAACTATGGTGGATTTTTTTGATAACGATCTCAAACTGGAAGATGAAGAATATCCTATAGTTATTAAAAATAAAACGAAACCCACATTAAAAGTCATGCACGCGTTTTTAGGATTAGCCATTTTCATCACCAGTTCGTTGATTTTGCTACCAACTATCCAAAACTATGTTGGGATACACGAAATCCATTGCCCCTTGTTTACAGCTAATTTTGTTATTCGAAGTATAATTTGTTACGTTAGTTGTTTGGCATCAGCAATGTTTGATTGCCTTTACATAAGTTTCTGCGATTTCATCAATAGACACATCGATGTGCTAATTTATCAAATATCTCACATTGAATATGAAACGGGATCCGATAAAAGTGAACTCAGAAAGTCATTGAAGAGGGTTATGCAACGACATGCGGCCATTTTGACGTAAGTATTAAATCTATTGGTCATCTTTAAACTTACTTTTCTCATCATCATAATGTTTCAGAGTGAGGTTTTGGTTCCTCCACAAACGAGTATGCTCTCCACTGACTCAAGTCCCACGCCATTCACCTCTAGTCTTCCAGCCCCAATTTACTTCCCAAAATCATCCTACTCGTACATCATTCTTGATCTGCCTCTGGTTGTCTGCCCTTGTGGTGGTAAACACCATTTTCTGGAAAACTCCACAAACATTCAGAGTGTGGATACGGTTAAGATGGTGGATCAAAAGGATGCGTTAAGAAAATGAAGATAATGTTGGTAAATCTTCGTCGAAGAATGATACAGTTAAATATGACCGAATCGGATTGTCCCATCGGATGACATTAGCTCAGTTGGTAGAGCACTAAAGCACAAACTAGAGCACAGGTCCTGGGTTCGATTCCCAGATGTATAGCGTATATTTTTATCATTTTTCTGTTCCATATTTTCGATTGAGTTTTGCTAATGTTGTCTTCATTAATTAAATATCATAATATTTCAGCACTTGTTTAGGTACCAAGAAAAATCATTTAGACTTATTCCAAAAAAAATAACATGTTGACTTGTTGTTAAGTCTACACATTCTGATCAACGTACAACACAACATAAATATATAAAGGAGTGATTTTTTGTAAAGCCACGACCGCAAAGTTTTCTTCCAATTTTAACCAAAATGTATAAAAAAGTTGAATTAAACAAATTTATTTACCCATTTCATCCTTTCCAGCGACGTAATGCATAAAAACATTTTAAAGTAGAGTTCATTACCCTGTCAATAGGATTTTTTTATAGAATTCCTACCTATCGTGATAATAACTCCCTGAATGTGTGTAAAAAAAACCCGGATAATGGTGTTTACCCTGTCACTAGATTTTTTATCATATCAACTTCTTCAAAACGACCTCGTCACACTCAATAATTGGTATACTGTCAATGATATGCACTTAAATGTTGAAAAATGATACACTTTAAACTTCACTCGGAATAGAATTATAAAGGATTTTTCCTATGTTATAACTATACTATTCTTAAAAAAGTGTCCTCCATAAGAGACCTAGGAATCACTCTTGATTCTAAATTCATATTTGATGTACACATTAACGACATTAAGTGCAAATCATTTAAAATGATAGGATTTATTCAAAGAATATGTAAACCTTTCAAAGATCCTCTATCAATTCTAACCCTTTACAAACTTGAATATGGAAGAACTATTTGGAATCCACATTACTGCAAGTATGAAAACATTGTAGAATCAGTTTTAAAAAAATGCTTTTAAATGTCAATTACATGAAAATCTTAGATCATACGACATGCGACTTGAATACTTCAAAATTAATACACTTAAAATCTTAGATCATACGACATGCGACTTGAATACTTCAAAATTAATACACTTAAAATCTTAGATCATACGACATGCGACTTGAATACTTCAAAATTAATACACTTAAAATCTTAGATCATACGACATGCGACTTGAATACTTCAAAATTAATACACTTAAAATCTTAGATCATACGACATGCGACTTGAATACTTCAAAATTAATACACTTAAAATCTTAGATCATACGACATGCGACTTGAATACTTCAAAATTAATACACTTAAAATCAGAAGGCAATTGACTGATCTAATATGTTTACATAAAATGCTAAATTATTATGTATCATTTTTGTCTCTAATTGTGTCTTTTAATCTTGCCACTCTTTAATTGTTATTTGAGTAAACTTTGATTTTTTAAAAATTCTATATATCTAACTGTTTTTTGTTTTATTTTATCTAATTTTTATTTTAACTGTTCCAAAATTAATCATTGTATTATTTGGCTAATTGATTGTATATAAATTTTTACTTTATCTTATTTGTATAATTAGTATAGTATAAATAAATGAATACTCATTAAGTCAAAATAAAAAGAAATATTTCAATTTTTAGCTCTTTTTCTTGAGGTCTTGACACGCCTCCACCCCTACCACAATCCTTAGTAATAATACATTGTTCCCTCCCACTATTTGGTAATTGTCAAATCAGTATACTTTTGCCCTGAGGAAGGAACGGTTGTTCCGAAACCGGTCGGCTTTAAACAAATATACAAGTGGTTCAAACAAAGTAACAGTGTTTCATTTACATATATAAATATTAATTTTGTTAATTTTCCTTATTTCTAGCGCCAACGAACTTCGAAGTAACGCTTTTTACTGGATGGTGTTTTTACAGCTGGCAGTCAGCACAGCATGTACTTGCTTGGCATTGATTTATCTAGAGGTAAGGATCCATAATATCTATCAGACATATATACAGCTGGCAGTCAGCACAGCATGTACTTGCTTGGCATTGATTTATCTAGAGGTAAGGATCTATAATATCTATCAGACATATATATTAAAATAAAAATGAATATGTTCGGTTTGTGACCGAGACTTGAATTCAGAATCTCCCATTTATACGGATTATTAAATAAGTCAAATCATGGGTTTTTCAGAATAAAAACCCGATCAAATACAGTTATTCACTGAACTAATAAATGAACCATAGTGTGCTGTGCGTACCTGAAATAATAATAATATACCCGTAATAACCTTTGATTACTTATCACATTAATATCATTTCTAGTAAAGCAATGAAAATGTCGAGCTTCATTTTAAGAATATTTATTTATTTATGTATTTATTTATTTATTTATTTATTTATTTATTTATTTATTTATTTATTTATTTATTTATTTGTTTATTTATTTAATTATATATTTATTTATTTATTTATTTATTTATTTATTTATTTGTTTATTTATTTAATTATATATTTATTTATTTATTTATTTATTTATTTATTTAAACGCCATAGCATGGCTTTTACATTGAAGTGAGTACATGGTATTATAAGTATACAGTGGTACACAGGAGATTATCAATAATAACAAAGTAGAAATGAACATTTAACAAAGTAGCAAGTATTTAGGTGAAGGGTACTATTATGTGTTACTAAACTACTGTTACTATACAAAAAAAATATCAATGTTATAATAACCGAGAACATAAAATTTAGATAAGATTATTTAGAATAAAAAAGATGTACCTAAACAAAGGGGACTAAAAAAGTTGTCAACAGTCTTTATAAGAACTAAATAGAGTAAATTTGCATTTAGTTCATCTAAAGATTTCAAAAACATCCATACATTTAAAACACTATTTTTGACTCTGCGATTAGAAGTCATTTGTAATTCTATTCCTCCGTGTGAAACCATTTCTACAAAAGTCATACACTTTCCACTGAAAGAATCCGACATAAATTTCTCAGATCAAATAAGTTTTAAGATTTTCACGGCCAAAAGCATTTTCGTTATATGTTTTTGGGGTGTTGCGCCGTGTTGCGCTACCTCCTTCTTTAGCCAACGTTTCGGACATCGTTGCAGTGTCCATCATCAGGGCAGATCCGGTAGATGTGTAATTTTTAGTCGTGAAGTGTGTGCTTATTTACTTCGAAGCGATACCGTGTCGCCAGCAGCACTAACTTTCACCAGTACAAAATACTCGTGACAAGCAGTGGCGTCATCGCCGCGGAACGGAATAGAAAGTTCATTAAAGCGTGGTATTTATGCTAGCCAGGGGCAAGTCCGTTTGCGAGATGCCGACGGAAGTGGCTCCATCTCTTAATGAAATCTAAAATTAGAAATCACAATGGTAAGAATTTAAGATAAAATAAAATAAAATAAAAAAAAATTACAATTGTTAACTTTCACCAGTACAAAATAATCGTGACAAGCAGTGGCGTCGTCGCCGCGGAACGGAATAGAAAGTTCATTAAAACGTGATATTTATGCTAGTCAGGGGCAAGTCCGTTTGCGAGATGCCGACCGAAGTGGCTCCATCTCTTAATGAATTCTAAAATTAGAAATCACAATGGTAAGAATTTAAGAAATAGAATTACAATGGTTAAAGCGAATTTAGCAATAAGCACACGCTTCACGACTAAAAATTACACATCTACCGGATCTGCCGGATCTGCCCTGATGATGGACACTGCAACGATGTCCGAAACGTTGGCTAAAGAAGGAGGTAGCGCAACACGGCACAACAACCCAAAAACATATAACGAAAATTCTCAGATCATGTTTCTCTATTACAAAAATGCGACTGTTACCATTAAAAGATGGAAGAATACAATATAATCTATTTTTTTAAATTTAAAATAAAGAATAACTGGTTTGACTCCCCCGAACAAGTTACGTTAATAAATTATCATGTACCTTGTAGGACTCAAAATACCTTACCATTGCAACAATACTGGCACCAATGCAGAACAAAACTCGATAATACATCTCTTGCCTACTTTAGGTAATGAACTTGCTAATATCGATAATTTTTTTATTTATATAGAAACAAACAGTACATTGTTTACAGTGATAGAAGATAAAGTAATATTTCATGGTGGGTACCTATGATATGTTTTTTTGTAATGTCTTATTTTTCTTTGTAATTTATGGTATGTATATTTGGTACTCGTAATAACCGGGTGATGTGGGTAGGTGAGTGTATACATACATACATATATACATACATTATGTGCGAGTATGTTTGTAGATGAGAGAAGTGGTGATATGTGAAGGGACATGAATGCGCTTTGAACTGTTTATATTATTGACATATTACTGTTAAATTTGGGCAGTGAATCGGAAAAATGTCGATGTTCGAGTTTAGGCAAATATTATTAAATGTATGAAGAGCACGGCGAATTAGTTGTTACATTTGTTTTGTAATTAAGCGCGTGGAATAGTTCTGTATGGTGTGTATTTCTTAAAGGAATGTATGTTAACATGAATTGAAATCATGCCTGATGTCTGTCATCACATAAAGACGCATTAAACAAAAATTATCTGCTAGAACCACGTAATCATAATATAATCGTAAAACCATAATATGCCCTACGAGTAAGCACTCAAATAACTATGCATTAAAAATACATCATAGGTAGTTTAAAATTAATCATATCGGGTTGCCATAATCCGTAATACCTACCTATTATAGGTACATATACATATATACAGGGTGTTAAGGGACGTACTTGACTTTAACCAGTGATTCCTGACATTATTTGGAGTAAAAAATGTAAATAAAATTTTAGTCTCCGGTGACATTTTTAAAACCCACAGGAGACCAGATTTGTCCCAACGCACATAGGTCTCACATAAGACGCCGTAACTCCCTTACTATCATAGTTAGAAATATGTTCTAATCGGTGTTAGAAAGGAGAAACATCATGCTTTATATTCCAATCTAAAAAATAGCCACCAAAAAAGTAAAATGTACACTTTGATGTACACAAAGTTTTGAATCGCAAATTGAAAAAAGAATTTGAAACTTCGGGAATTTAAAAAAAAAAATTTCATAGAGCGACAAAAAATTGAGGTTACAATATGTGTTTGTTATACATTCGTCTAATAAAATATGCATGTGTTTTTTTATTATCAGTAACATTAGTTAGAAAATACATTAGGTGAGCCATTTTGAAAACTTTTTTATGTTTGTATGCAAAAATTTTATAATTTAAAAAAAATATATTTTTCGAATTCTATAATTTGAAAGCGTATTTCATCACCTTTCTAAAACAGTTTTTGGTTTTTGAATGTTTTCAGAAATATTCCAAATATTTGCATTTTATTGTAAAGCGAAAATATTTTGACCATCCGAAAAAAAGCCAAATTTTTGAAGGGTTAATGTTTATATGTTTTTGTTAAAATTTATTTTTACAAAAACATATAAAAATGGTAGGTGTTGGACAGTTGGAGGCGGGGTTAGGGGTTGGTCGGTTTCTCGGCTAAGTGACCAGTGACGACATGCGGAAAAAAAATTTTTTTGTTTGATTTTGAAGAAAAAAAATTTGAAAAAAACAGTCGTTCGAAAAAGTCACCGGAGACCAAAATTTCATTTACATTTTTACTTCAAATAATGTCAGGAATCACTGGTTAAAGTAAGTCAAGTACATCCCTTAACACCCTGCATATATATATATATATATATATATATATATAAATTAAATTTGTCTTTAATTTTTGGCTCCTATATGAACCTATTAGCTCCTATTTCTTACTTTTCTTACTTACTTGTTCTACCTTTTTATATTTAAAATGTTTGTAGTTGTATTATTTTTAAGCTATCTTATAGCTATCTCTTTATGTTATTGTATTATTATGTGTGAATTTAATAATGTTAATGGCACATGGTATTACTATACTAAACAATATTAAGTAAAAAAAAAATTGGTTTGACGTCCAAAATTTGACGCTTAAAAAAAACTATTTTCGACTATTTTTGCGAGTTAATTTTTTAAATATATTTTTTCACTCACGTAATACGTAATAAAGCCGAATAAGACGATGAATACGGTTTAAAAAAATGTACATACGAAATTATAATGTTTTTATTACTTTCAGGATACAAGCGTTATTCTTGCTTTGCCGTACCAGTTTGTTGAAATATGCATATTCTGTCACTATGGACAAACGGTGGAAAATAATGTAAGGATCTATCAATCTACGGTTGTATTAAAAATTAATCTATAAATAACGATATTATTTGTTACACGTAAAAGTATGTACTTAATACAATGATTCATAAAAGATTGAGTGCAGCGACCTGCTTGAAGAAAGGTACCTCCTACCTGCCTGAAGAAAGGTACCTATCTGCCTGCAGAAAGTTTTAAAAAGAAAGAAGTTAATGTTTCTTTGAGCAAATTCTGTAACTTCCTTAATTAAAAAAAATTTAAATAAAGGATACGGTTTATAATGAAGAAGGTATTAAGGTACCAACTTAAAAGCAGTGTGATTTCAGAGGAAATTTTTGGTTTTGAGTTATTAAATAGGATAAAATTATAAAAATACTTTTTTTAGACTCGAAGTCTACGATTTAAAAAATTAAAAGTGTAATTTATTCTTATGATTTGTATTTTCAGAGCGAAGAAATTGCTTTTGCTTTCTATTCCACCCCCTGGCCAGAAATGGATCCGTCGGACAGAAAGCTCATTCTGGTGGCTTTAAATAATTCTCAAAAAACCCTTAAAGCTTCTGGAGGCCCCTTCAACTTCCTAAACCACGAAACATTAAAAAATGTAAAACATTTTATTTTTGTTCTAATTATTTTTCGGCACCGCAAAGCTTCTTTACTGTATTAAAAGAAAAAGTCACCAGACTTTTTGGTGCCCTGCCCCCCAAATGCTAATGGAATGATTGCCTGTTTAAGAAAGTTTTTCAATATTTGAAAAAGTTTGATTAATTTCATCCAAAGTAAGATAAAATCGTACATAACTATTATACAGACATAAAACAACAATTCGCTGTATCAACATGCTCATAAACGCTATGTGGAATGCATGCGCCGTTTAACCTAACCTAACCTAACCTAACCTAGTCTAGCCGAACAGGGGACCTTTTCTTATTTTGCTTTCCACATTTAGTCGATCCCCTCAAACCCTTCTATTGGAAAAGGTTAAGAGGGCATGCGCCTATGATCGTTCCCTTATGAGGGTATTATCGGAGAACACCAGAAATATGTCATTTTTAAATCAAATTTTAGACGTATTGACTCTTTTCCACAAAAAATTATAAATGGATTTCAAAAGACTGTTCTTTTATCTAGCATTCGCATGTTTTAAATTTTGAGAAAAAGTGTTAATTTTTAGTATAACAAGGTTATACCATAGGTCGTTGGTAGATTTATTAAATTTTCAAAAAAGATTTTGTATTATACCACACCCATTTCAAATCATATAATCATGCAGTAAAATAAATCAATACGTTATCTGGATATCGCGGGTTTTAGAATTTTAATTTTAGTTTAAATAAAATCATTAAAAAATATATACGTACATGTGTTGACAAAAATTGGTCAGTTTGTGTATTTATTTGCGCACTTAAAAACTAATATATTTCAGATTTTTTAACATTCTTATTTAACTTAGACATTATTGAAAAATGATAAATACTTATAATCAAAAAATAATTACCAAAAGTACGTTATTTTAATAGTTTTATCGTCACGCCTTTCAGCATTTTTGAATTTAGGTATAAATTAAAGCAAATTTGGAATGAAATAAAATCGATATTGAGTTAAAATTTTAAAAAGCTGGTACGGAGAATAATTAATCTTTTTTATTGTAACCACCCTGCACGATCGTAAGAATAACTTTCGACGAAATGTGGATTTTCGGCCGCTGGCTGGTTAAAAGCTCTTATAGACAAAGTCGCTTAAAAACCTGAATTGTTTTCCTTTAATTTCCAATTGTATTTTGCTTCTGTTTGACAATCAAGTAGGTACCTACGCTATGTCGTTTTTGTTGAAATTTATTTACAGCGTATTTTTTTTCTTTTCCAGGTGTTGCAGTCGGCATACTCTTATTATGCAGTTTTAAAAGAAATAAAATAGTGATATTAACCACATTTTGATGAAAATTTAAAAAAATATTTTCCACCAATAAATAGTTAATGCAAAATAATAGTTTTAAGAAAACGTGATTAATATTGAAATCCTATTAATTACACAATTTTAAAGCTCCTAATGCTTTTGAAAAGGCTATTGTGCTATTGCGGCTCTTTGAAGAAGATTGATAAAATGAATGCATCCACAACCTCTCGAGGCAACCGCAACTGATCGCCTTGTGCTATTGCGGCTCTTTGAAGAAGATTGATAAAATGAATGCATCCACAACCTCTCGAGGCAACCGCAACTGATCGCCTTGTGCTATTGCGGCTCTTTGAAGAAGATTGATAAAATGAATGCAGCAACCGCAACTGATCGCCTTGTGCTATTGCGGCTCTTTGAAGAAGATTGATAAAATGAATGCATCCACAACCTCTCGAGGCAACCGCAACTGATCGCCTTGTGCTATTGCGGCTCTTTGAAGAAGATTGATAAAATGAATGCATCCACAACCTCTCGAGGCAACCGCAACTGATCGCCGATAATTTAAAGAACGACAAAACTTAGTTTTTTTTGGTTTTATTGGTGTTTTTTGTTGATTTGAATGAACTTGCTTTCTAATAAACATACATAATTTACTTAATTAAATATTGCAATTAGGTGTATAAGCATCAATTTGATCGTAATTTGAAAATTATTAACGTTTTTAAAAATTATTTGTAGACAACTAACTTTTATAAAAAATACATTTGGCACATAATTTAGAATCAAGTATCACGATAATATTTTACGCAAAAAATGTATTTTATACAACTTATTTATATTAATAACTACCTAAGTTTGCATCAATTAATTCTACTTGTTTTTTTTTTTCTAAATTAAACACACACTCTTTTTAAAATTATATTCACCGTTGCTAATTTATTAAAATAAATATTTTTATTGTTAAGTTATTCAGCACTGTTGAATGTTTTTTGGGCCTGTATGGTCAATTTCCAAGTTGGACAGGCAAAGTTTTCTATAATCTGAGATTGTACTTGGAAATTATCCAACTATTTATTTTTATTAAATGGAAGCAATGTGCGAACTTATAATATTTTATAAGTTTTTGCGATGGTTAAGCAACATACATCGACGCCGGCACTTGGATCAACTGAACATAACTGTGTTGGCTGGAAGTGACGGCGAGAAAAATCTAGGGAAATTGATGATACCAGAGCTCAATGTTGGAAAATTTTGTGGGTTTGCGAATAGTTAAAATATATAACGATTAATAAATATTATTTAACAAATCAAAAGATTTTTTAATTTATTCCCATTATTTTGACATACTTTTCAAAAACAACTATTTATATAATTTCTAAACACAGTACGACGCAAATAAGCTACAAGTAAGGGGCCGTTTAAGTATTATGTAAGGCACTTGGGGGGGGGGGGGTCTTGTGATACCTTACTGTGCGTTACCGGGGGGGGGGAGGGGGCTTAGAACAAGGGGTACGTAATATGTTTTTTTCTTTATTTCAATAAAAAAAAACTATGGAATTAAAATCTTCCAAGTCAGCAACCCTTTTCGTTTATGTTGTACGGGGAATCCCTCGACTTTATTGTACGTCATTTTTATTTTATTTGCATTGTCAGTATTCGTTAGTGTTTTAAACACGAAATACGCATAAACACAAATTGCTATAGTCAGTGTTGTTAAAGTGAGTTTGTAGTTTGTAGGTAGTATAATGTCCTCGAAAGCGGGAGATTCACATCATCAGCTGTTATTGGCCTATAAAGGGCCTCATGCTGACTTGCCAGCGCATCGCAGCCAAAGAAATGCCAACGAAATTTATTGAACATATGAATGATGTTATACGAGAGTTCAAGGTGATGGCCACGAAGAAGAAAGTAACAACGCTTTTAGTTATTACACATAGGTTAGTTTACTGCTAAAATATGATAATAATTTATATGGATAGGTTTCGTAGTACATGCATAGTTACACTCAGAACATGAAAAAGGTTTTTCGCCACTGTGAATTGCGCTGAAGCTGATAGCTCTGAGATTCGAGGGTTGAGTTTTTAACTTAGAGCTTAGAATTTTGAGCTTTAAGTGTTGAGCTTTGAGCTTTGTGCTTTGACCTTCGAGATTTGAGCATCGAACTTTAAACTTTGAGCTCCAAATTGAGAGTTTTGAGCTTAGATCTTTTGAGCTTTGAATTTCGGGCTTTAAGCTTTATGGTTTGGACTTTGAGTTTTGAGCTTTAAACTTTGAGCTTTGGACATTCAGCTTCGAGCTTTGAGCTTTAAGCTCTAAGGTTTATGCTTCGTCCTTCGCGATTCGAGCCTTAAGATTTGAAATTCAGCTTCGAGAATTGATTATTGAGCTTTGAGCCTTGAAATTCGAGCTTTGAGCTTTGAGCTCGAGCTTTTGCTCTGAAATTTGTGCTTTGTTGAGTTTTGAGCTTTTGGTTTTTAAGTTTGTCAAAAAAGTCGAAGACTGTTTTATGTCCCCGGCGTTGCACGGGCCGTGCGCAGAATTTTTCGAATTAAAATGGATGATCTCCTTATTTTGAACGCAAGGTGTAAAAAAATTCTTCACGGTGCACAGTGGTTCCAAATACCCCAAAAGTTGGAAACAATTCACAGGGAGGATTAACGGTGGAAAAAAAGTGATATTATTTTTCGGTATGGCTAAAAAAAATTATAATACTCGGTTTTAGTAAGTTTTACTGGATTTTATTAACGATTTCTGGATTTTATTATATTTTCATCAACGAAAAAATAAAATTAAAAAAAAAATTCTTAAAATTGATATTATTTATGTCCATATCCATGTGAAAATAAAGGCCGAGTAATGTTTAATTTTGCTTTTCAACATTTTGAAGCAGACGATGAACAATCATCATCATCGTCAGTGCTAAAGATATTTGAAGAATGAATATCCGGAGGAATTATTAAATCGAAAACTTCCTTAGTTAAACGATTTAATTGTTTCTTTGGGGATTGCATGTAACTAGTTATGATTGGATCAGATGTAACTAACATTAAATTAAAAACACCTTCATAAAATTTCTCACGAGAACATTTTCTAGAATAGTCTTCGTGATATTTTTAAAAATCTTTGTTCCGAGCTTCCTGAACCTCTTCTGATAAACTTAATCGGGCGGCAATATCTGATGGACGATGGGCAAGGATTCTGCCATACTACGTTCATATTGTCAGACTTCCCGCGAACTAATCACAAAGGTAGGTACAATTGAAGATTTAAAAAAATTAGAATAATCCGCATCCTCTCGCGTTCCAATGAACACCTGTTATTAAGAAGAGCGATTATCATCAAATATCTTGTACACTTGTCTGTTAATAGATGAGCACCTAGAATAATGTCTTCTAATAATTTTGATGTTACCGATTGACCGAAAAGTATACTCTTTCTCAAACACCAAATGAGAAAGAGGTGCACTTTTCCGAAGATCTTTGGTTTTCAAGCATTTGGATCGGTCTGAACTACATTCAAATTGTGTGTACGATCACAACGTGCCGTTTTCAGGATATTATTTTTTTTTTTTACATTAACTCCACACAGGAGGCCCTGAGGAAAATAATTTGTGGATGCTGTGTGGAGGGTCTTTTTGAGGAGAGAAAGGAATGAACATTGGTCTTGAAGAGACCCATGTTGTAGGAAGGAGGAAGCACGGAGGCCGGCAAATCATTCCACAGCCCAGTCATAGAAACGACCCGTTCTCATGTGACTAATGTGACGTGTACAAATGTTGGGCGCGTGTTTGGCATGTTTCCCGACTATGCACCGGTGCCGAGGGGTTCAATGACGCTAGTTCCTCGGAGCATCTTCCATTGTAATACCGGTAGAACAAGGACAGCATTCCCACCTGCCGAAGATTGCAATCCGTCTGTTAAGATTGGAGAATCTATCAAACGGACCGCCGGTTTCTGGACAGAGTCAAGGGTTTTTTTTTTGGTATTTTGGAGCTCCAGACCAGAGGTGGCTGCCAAATACAACCGTGGGGCGCACTTGTGATTTGTACAGGGTTAGCAGTTGTGTACTATTAAAGTATCTGCGGGCCCTGTACAGTACGTACAGTTTTTGGGAGGCTAACTTTACTCTGGCTTCGATGGAGCCCCCATACCTGAGCTGGTCACTTAGGGTTACACCAAGCATATCAATGGAGGGCCTGTTCGGAAGATTGCTTCCGTTGAAAGAGACTAGATTTTCATTTCGATCCCTTTTAGACGTAATCAGATAAGATTGGGTCTTTGAAACATTAAATTTAACGAGATTAATTTTACCCCAAGAGAAAACACTCTCAAGGTAACCATCCATTCTTTGCTTCAAAGCCCTACTAGCTGTTGGAGTTTGTGAGCCCTTTGGGGTCCTGTCAAACAAAAAGCTATAATGAACTGTACTGTCATCCGCGTAACAATGAATTGATGCACATGACAAAAGGTCGTTGATGTGCAACAAAAACAAAGTCGGAGACAGAACCGATCCCTGTGGGACGCCAGCATTTATCGAGTGTGGGGAAGAGGTGAAACCATTGGCTACCGTCTGAATCGACCTCTCCCTCAAGATGTCGTCAATCCACGTACACAAGGATGCGGGAAGTCTGTAAGTAGACAGTTTGTTGACAAGTCCTCGATGCCAAACCCGGTCAAAGGCCTTGGAAATGTCCAGTGCAACCGTTTGGGTCTCACCGAAACGTTCCAGATATCGCCCCCAAACATGCGTCACATACGCTAGAAGATCACCGCACGAGCGGTTCCACCGGAATCTGTATTGACGGTCGTTAATAATTTTGTTCTTCTCCGAGGTATGTGAGCAGTTTGTCGTTGATCACACGTTCCATGTGATCGCTATGGGGTGGTAGTTGGCCGGGTTGGAGCGGTCACCCTTCTTTGGAATAGGATGGATAACCGCTTTTTTCCAACCAGAGGGCACAGAGCCAGTCTTCAGGGACATTTTAAAAAGCTTCGTCAAAATTGGAGCTATTTCTGCAGCGCACCTCTGCAGTACCAGGGCAGGTATTCCGTCAGGCCCACTAGCTTTATTAACATCAAGCTCTCGTAAAACATGGAGTACTTCCCGATGCCGGATCCTCAGCTTTTTCATATGAAAACCGCAGTGAGGAACCGATGTCGGGACAGCACCTTGGTCATCGAGGGTTGAGTTATCCCCAAACATTTTACCTAATAAGTTAGCCTTTTCGGTGGCGGTGTTTGGTAGCAAGCCGTCAGGTCTGGTAAGAGGTGGCAGACTGGATTTGCAGAAATTGCGACCTATTGAGCCCGCAAGCGACCAGAATTGCCTGCTGCCATGCGGGCAATGCAGCCAGCTTTCTGCTGATCTGCTGGTCGTGCTCGAATTTTGACCTATTTATGATTCTCTTAGTTTCCTTTGCCATTTTGTTGTAAGCTGTTCTGTCTTCGGATGTTCTAGATATGTTGTAGGCTCGGTAAGCCGCGTTTTTGGTTTTGAAACATGTAGATAATCTTGATTTGATTTCATTTAAATACTCGTAAAAATGACGCCATTAAATGAATTTGCAAAGATTGAAGAAAGTATATTTGATTTGTCATTTGAATATGTTTTGGTTTGAAAATTAAATGTACGAGGACCAATAAAACTGACATGTGTTTGCATTAATTTGATATTGGTTTGGGGCAATTTCACTATATCTTTGGTTTGAGGGATGTGAAACACAATATTTGTCCTTTTGCTAATTCTATTTTATTTTTTTTGAATAATTTTTGTATCTTTTTTGAATAAAGTTTGCTGTCAAAATAATTAATGGATATTAAATATTTTACCCTCTTTGCGTAATAACTAGATCGAGAATCTTTTGTTTCTAATATACACAACTTTAATAATGTGCTTTTGACTGATTTGTAAAGGCTTAAAAATTGCGTTAAAAATTAAAAATTCGGCTTAAAAATTACGCACCTCCCCAATTTAATTAATTTGTACGTTTTCATCGACTGGAACGGTACCTATTCCTACACTATTGGAAGCTATTACCTTCTATTTGGCTTCCCCCTTGCCTTGGATCGGGTCGACAAAGTATCTTGGTTCCGATAAAAAAATATAATTGAGCGAATAACTGCGGTGGCTGGTTTCTCTCTACCTTCAATTGCGAATGGGTGTGATATAACGTAATTACTGGAGGCTCCTTAGGGATGGTGGAACTAGGCCAGAAGCAGAGGTTGTTTATTAGTTGGATCACTGGATGCATCCTGGATTACTTCGGTTTATTGTTCTACAGAATATTTCTGATTATATCTCTAAACAATACAAATCAAGTCCCATCCATACGGGTCCATAAAATATTTGGTTAAAATATTCAACAACGGACAAATTTATTCACTGCACATTTTCATAGGCGTGGCATTGCATTTTTGTGTGTAATATTGACTCCCTGGTGAGATCCTTAGTGGCAGGTATATAATAATGTAATGTGACTAATATAAATCACATTTAAGTTTTTTTTATGTGATGTTGTATTTTTTGTTGATTTTTGTAATGTTGTGAGGCTGAAGGGAAGTACTTTCAGTAGTTTCAGGTATAAGAATCCCAACTGTTTCCAACCGTATGGAGCATGTTGCGAGGCTGAAGGTAGTGGGAAAGGAAAGGAGATGGGGAAGAGGAAGGAAGAGAAGTACTTACCCGGCTATTCAGATCTAGTCACCAAACACACTTAAAGCCATTGCAAACAACTTTGCGATTCTGAATGTTGACCTTTCACCAGTACGATACTGACAGTATGTACCACGCTGGAACGTGCCACAAGTAGACAATTTATGATTTTAAATTAATAAATTGAGGAATAACACAATTTTATCAACAAAAAAAATATTTTCATTTTCAACTTTATGAGTAAAATCTCAAATTATAATACTTAATTAAATGTAGACAATATTAGCGAAATTCAAAAGAAAATCTGGAAACAGAAAAATCAGAAAAAGATATGGGCACTTCTGGGACTCGAACCCAGAACTGTTCGCGGCCCCCGGAAAGCCGAAGGTCCTGGGTTTGAGTCCCAGTTGTGCCATGGTCACATCTGGATGAGATGTGATCGGATGAGATGTGCCCATATCTTTTTCTGATTTATCTATTTTCAGATTTTCGATTGAGTTTCGCTAATATAATTTAATTTAATTAAATAAGTTTTAATGAAAGAAGACAAAATCAGCGAACCTCAATTAAAAAAATTGTATCAGAAAACGGTACCTACGGTCACATCTAGAAATCGAAACCAGGAAAAAATGGTATTTTTTTATGGATTCGTATAAATGAAGACAATATTAGCGACTCTCAATCGAAAATTTGATACGTAAAAATCAGAATATTATTTTAATTTTTTTACATGAATACCTCACAAGCCAGTAAGACTATGGAATCCCCAATTGGGGTATGTTGTGAGGTTGAAGGTAGTGGGAAAGGGAAGGAGATAAGAAAAGTACCTGAAGCCATTTGAAATTACGTTTCTGAATGGTGATACTGAGAGTATCTTCCATTCTAGAAGATGCCGCAAATATGCTCTGTATTATTTATAGTTACTTAAATGTGAAATACCATAAATTAATCAAAACAATTTATTTACGCCCGTCGGGTTCGAACCCACGATCTTCGGATTGTGAGTCGAGAGTGTTATCTAGGAATCTCAATCTAGCCTTGCCGGGGAGGTGCCGATCTTTTTTTGATTTTTCAGTTTCTCATTTTCGATTAACTTAACTTCAAACCGTGACCTCTGGATTCATATTCGAAATATTGTAACCAAGCAACAAAGAGGGTGGCTAAACCTCTAGGGTGAATGATTTCAAACCTCCTACAGAAAAGTGCAATAAAACACGACCACCGTCAATAATAAACCATTCCAACTCCATTTCGATTTTTTCTTCTATTACGAGCATTGTTTTCTACCTTTTTAGTTTTTGCAGTCCCAAGGGGAGATACATTTCCCGCAATCAAACTGACACTTCATTTTATATTTCTTACTCCATTAAAAAATCCTCCCATTGAGATTACTAACAAGATAACTGTAACTGGAGGCCATTACTCTACAACCCCCCTTTAAACATCTTCTTAAAACTGGAAACTTATTCGTAAAGTTATACGAATGCTTCACAGTTTTAATGAAGACTGATTGCTACCGCATAATATTATTCAATTATATAAGTATAAAATATGCTGTTGTGAGTTTAAGGAAAATTCTGTTTTTGTAGAAAAGAATCAATTTTATGGAATATGGATAGGGTTTCTTTGGATTACAATTAATTGTTAAAGGCTCGATGACACAGAGCAAGTTTACAAGCTACTATCTACTAAGTTTAAAAGCGGGTAAATCGGCGAGTGAGATTGTCATGGTGACACAAAAAACTGTCCACTCGCTCAGCAGCGTAGGAAACTGAGGTCGCTGCTAGCGCCAGTTACAAGAATAACGACTCCTGCGTGAACTAATTCTGTAATTTTTGACAGTCGAAATCAGCTGTTTATTGGCAGCCATCTTGAAAAACATAAATAAACCAATCACGAGCAAGCGTGTGGCGAGTAATGTTGACGACCTTCCAACTTTTTTCGTAGATTGTCAACAATCTGCTAGTTAGCAAGTAACACGATGACACTGAGCGAGTTTACTAACAGATAGTGAATTTCCCAGATAGTAGCTTGTAAACTCGCTCAGTGTCATCGTGTTACTTGCTAACTAGCAGATTGTTGACAATCTACGAAAAAAGTTGGAAGGTCGTCAACATTACTCGCCACACGCTTGCTCGTGATTGGTTTATTTATATTTTTCAAGATGGCTGCCAACAAATAGCTGATTTCGACTGTCAAACATACGAGTTTACTAACAGATAGTGAATTTCCCCGAAAGTAGCTTGTAAACTCGCTCAGTGTCATCGACGCTTAAGACAGTACCGTGCTAATATTAAAAAAAAATGGAATTATTGATGTTGTTGTAGACGAAAACTTTTTTGTATGAAGATTTTCAGGAAGTTTAATTTTGGCAGTGCACACGTTTTCCTGAAAATCTTCATACGAAAAACAAGAATAAAAATTTTTAAAAATCAGAGTGTACAACTCACACGCTGTATAAGTGAAACCTTCAGAAAACTATAATAGACAAGAGTGGGGAGAATATGAATCATTTTTTTTTATCATTGTGAAGGATGATTTTTTCCATATTTTTGTCGTCAAATACCAGTGTAACTTTTGCTGTACATTTGGTCATCTTATTAGTATTTGTGTTTTCTTCTTCAAAGTCGCTAGATGTCGCTTTCCTTTGTATTTTATTTGCCTGTTCATTTTGGAGTGGTTTGAAGATTAGATATTTCGTAGGATTCATTTTCGCCCGCCGAATGTCTGGCCGCTAAGGTTCGTCAGACGCTTCATTTTACTAGACCAAAGGAGGCATACGTGGGAACGTGGATTTTCGTATTGTATTGAAACCGAGTACCCGTGAAATAAATAAATATTTCATTGCTATCTCATTCTCTCGCATGCCATAGATTTACGTGTTTGTCTGTTTTTAGCGTTGTTCGATTCTGTTTTATCGATGCTCAAAATCACAACGGTGCTAAAGAAGTTTTCACCTAAAAAAAATCTTTACAGCTTTACAGCAACACCAATAACACCTTTTTATAAAAAAAATATTAATACTATAATACACCCAAAATTCACGAGCCGCCACTGTTTCTAGACCTGTATTAATACATCTCTTACTATAGCCCCTACCTTAACCCGCTTTTCGAGGCGGCCCAAATGGATGGCGTTATGATTTCCTTGTTTTTTACACCTGCAATTAAAATTATAAAAAAACCAATAATAACTTTTCTCTATTTTTCAAAAGGTAAACAACATAAAACGCGTGATTATGTTGGTGAAAGCTTGTGGTGATGTATTTTGCAGATTTTTTCTCCTTTTAAAATGCACCATTAAAATAATTCGATTTGCTAGAACTTCCGCCCGGTAATTGGACTTTTAGGTTTTCATATCCGAGGACATTACGACTTCTGAAGCCTTCCTGTTCAAAGTACTTACATTTGAAATAATTTCAATCCTTGGTTTTACCAACCAGTAAAGATAATTGAATTGCGGCAGTCCTCACCAATAATTCAATTTTCCAATCAATTCAGAATCGAACGTTTGATTGCAACATTAACAATTATTATTATGTCATAAAAATCTGTGAAGCCAATGATGGACTTAATCAGTTTCAGTAAGTGAACAACCCCAGCGATAACCTTTGAATTTTATTAGTAATGACTTGACGATGTCTATTGAAGAATCCACATCATTATCGTGTTCTATCATAAATCATTATGGTGTATGATTTAAGTTATGCCGAAGGTGACCGAAGGTAAATGTACGGAGTCATTAGGTTTCAGGAGCTCTGCAGACCAAAAGGAGCCTGGAAGAACGTTTGTCCACAGAAGTATTATTATAATTAGTATATGTCTATAAACAGTTACAGTGTTAGAAATCTAAGCCTTTCACTCTGAAATGTGTCACAAGTCACAAGTATACTGTATATTATTTAAATTGAATCAACGATCACATGGTGAGTCAATAGCCTTATACCTCGATCATTGGTCCCAGAATGTACCATTTTACTACATTCTCTGGAGAGATTAGAAGAGAGGGATTACAATTACTCTACATTAGTATTCTGGGTAAATAGGAAAATTTTTCAACGAAAAAAAGCCAGCTTCTAGTAACCTGGTGTTGGTGGAAACTTAACGGAATGAGAAGTATAAACAAATACGAACTTTAGCAAAAAGGTGCATTTAAGTATCTTACTTTCAGTTATTCTTCTTATCAGCAGCGTGGGTGGAACCCGGTACGGATAATGTAGTGTTACCCCAAGAATTAGTAATCCTCAAACTAGATTTTGGATAACGTCCTAAATAATATTGAAGAAAATAATTTAGATATTATGATTGGCGGCGCTAATGATGCGAGGGTGTCCTCTTATCCAAAGAATCGACAACGAAAGGAAATCTAAGGGCGCTTTTATATTTGGTCGACGAAATATTAATTTTGGAAACTGCCCCAGTGCAAGCAACTCCAAATACTAATATCTACAGCCTGTATGTCGGACGAATATCTACAGCTCATACGTTGGACTAATATCTATGAACTTCAGAGTGAGGACTAATATCTACAGAGCTAAGATCGGACGAATATCTATGACGGTCCCAGTGGTGACTAATATCTGTGGAGCTTAGGTGGGACTAATATCTACAGAGGGCAGCTGAGCAAGAGGTTGTACGGAAAAGCATAAATTACTTCAATTACGTAATTACTAATTACGTAAAGGCTTAAACGTTTATCGTACATACATGAAGTTTTTGCATAATATTACGTATTTTGCTGTTTACGAGACAATAATTTATTGACTAAACATGGAGGTCATACTAATACAAAGATATTTATTTATTTCGAAATACACGGCACCACAACCTAACCTAACCTAACCTAACTGACATAGAAATGGTTATGGTAACAGACTAAATAATTTAGAAGCACTCGAAATAAAGAAAGCTGTTAAAACAAAAACCCAAATCCTTAATAAGCAGCTAAATGTGCCCAATAGTTCGACATTAGGGATTTTTACATACATACGTACATAAATTAAGTGTTTTAAACTGCGTACGCAATATTACGTTATTCTAATATGCTATACATAATTGCAAATCCAACCTCTGCCAGTGCTGAAGATATTCGTCCACATTTTGGTTCTCATAGATATTAATCAGCAGTTTGAGCTGTAGATGTTCGTCCTCACTTTGGTTCTCATAGATATTAGTCCGATTTGTTCAGTTTTTGGAATTCCTGTAGATATTAGTAGACGCCTCCGTGCAAGCAGCTATTCGTTCGACGACTACAGTCCGCAGTCGAAGTCGACCAGGTGTAAACACTGTCAGCAGTATAAGTTGACCCGGTAATCGGTGCAAATAGCGCTTCGTCTGTCGCCTGGGGTGAGTGCCCACTGCGACCAGTCGCTTACAGATACAGTGTAAGAGAGAGTACAAAATAACTTTGAGAAATTAAAAACGCAAATTTCGACATCGTAAAAAAAAACATTTCTAACTAGTCAAATGTGTAAAAATGTTTTACGATATCCTATAAAATTACTTATTATTTGTTATTATTTCTTAATTATGTACATATGTATCCACACCTATGAAATACAGAAAAAAACAAGATGATTGATCATTTTTTTTTCAGTCAGTTTTCGATCGATTCTGAATTCAGGGTTTGCATTTCTTAGTTATCGTTTTTAACAAGAAAAATAATTATGCTCTATGCTCTTACCTTCCAACAATCAGCAGCCTATCCGACAGGTTGAGCCTTTTCTCCGCAGCCAGCAGGCCCCGCACCGTCATCCCCTCGCAAAAGCACACCACCACGCGGGCGCTGCGGTCAGTTCGCAGGTTCTTCACCACTTCTTCGAAGTCCTCGTCAGCCGCGTTGCTGAGCACCGAGTCCTCCTTGGCTATGCACACATTGGCTCTCTCCGCCAGCTCGCGGAATGCCTGGATGCCGGATTGGCCATAGTTTTCTGAAATAAAAGATAAGAGTTTTTTTTAGCTTAGCTTCACAAAGGAGTCCCTGAAGAAAATAATTTCCTTAAAGGCCTATGCCATCTTTGGAGAGGCTGTGTGGAGGGAATTTTATGGAAAAGAAGGAGAATGATGAAGTATCAAGGAGTGACGGACGTATGAATCCATCCCTCCCACTGCAATCAGGCAAACATAATGGGAACTTTTAATTACATCTAAGTGCCCTAAAGTAATATTTTTATTTATTTATTTTCAGGAAATCGACAGTTTACATTTTTCCAGTTTGTACATGTTTGAATAGCCAAAATAAAACCTATTTGATGGATTTCCTCCTTGTGAATTTACCTCTGATTAAACAGCATAATAAAACATTAGAAATAATAAATTTTATAATAAAGTAGCATGAGACCAAAAATTTTATAAAACTAAAATTTACATAAAATATAAAAATATCAATACATTGGTAACCGTAAGAAGCCAGGATGTACATATAAATCAAATCATAACAGAATTATAAGAATTACATATAGAAACATTCTTCTTCTTCTTCTTTCGTATGGTGGGGGGTCAGAGGGGGACATCTAGGTCTGCGAGCCAGTCTAGGGCCTCAGGCGTTGCCCTGTGGACCTCATAAATACCGCCGGGGAATGAATGGAGCGGGCATTCGTTGACCACATGTTCGGTGGTCTGCACCGCACCGCATCCACACGTCGCCGACTCTTTAAGGCCCCATCTATGCATCGTGTGAGCACAACGGCTATGGGAGCACCTTATTCTATTGATGGCAGTCCAGAGTTTGCGAGGCAATGAGAACCCAAGCTGTCTCTCAGTGGGGTCTTGCACGAGATCGGCGTTTTTGACGTTGGCTGATTGCCACTCAAGCTTCCACCTATCTTCTGGGGTGAGAGGTGTTCGAAGGAGTCTTTCTCCTTCCGTCCAGAAGGGTTTTCGAGACTTTAAGCGGCATGCCGGGTGAGAAACGACATCATCGTGCAAGGGTATTTCGCTTTTTTGCAGCGCCTTCTTGTATTCCCTCAGTGTTGCAATCTCTCGCCTGATATTTGGCGGGGTTATATTTGCAAGTACGGGGAGCCAAGGAAGAGGAATCGATTTTAAGGTTCCGCTGATGGTTCGCATTGTGGCATTAAGCTGAACGTCGACCATGGAAGTGTGGGCGCTTCTGGCCCATACTGGAGCACAGTATTCAGCTGCTGAGAAAACCAGGGCAATGGATGCCGTTCTGAGCGTGTTGGCGTCGCATCCCCAGCTAGTACCAGCCAGCTTATTGACTAAGTTTAGTCTTGTCCTGGTTTTTTTGCCCACTGTTTCCATGTGTTTCCGGTAATTCAGGCTCCTGTCCAAAGTTATTCCAAGATAGCGGGGATGGGGGTCATGGTAAATATTTTTTCCATCAATATAGAAACATAAGAAATATAGATACATAACATATTCATGAAACATCAGAGAAATTCTCTTTTATGTACCCCTTATATTTTTTAAGTTCGGAATTGAAAATGTTCACCTTGGATAATACGCTATTGTAACCATTACATAGTCTGTTCAGACAAGAGTTCTGTTTACAGTCTTGCATTGATCCACCCTGAACAGGACAGAAGAGTGTGTTGTACGCGTTAATTGAATTTTATTTAGCAACTCTGGGCATTGAATATTATTGTTAATTAATTTATACAGGAATATTGCATCCATATGATGGGTTCGTACACTCAAGGAATCAATTTTAAAGTATGAAGCCGCCTCTGCATAATTATTAAATATTACATATGACTTGTAACAAAGATATTTGAGGAATTTGTTTTGAATCGCTTCAACTTCGTTTATATGAATCACTTATTTATATAAATCAATTATTTTGTTTTAGCAGAAGTAATGAAAAATACACAAGTAAGTTTTTTAGTTTTTCTTTATCATATTTATTAGTATTGTCTTCTTCTACAATGTGATATTACATTTATGGGTATATCCTCCCAAAGTTATTATAACAAGAGTTATTCAATAAAAATTATTTAATACTCAATTAGACTTTCAGGATAGGTCAATAGGTGTACCACTTAAATAAAATCGGATATGTATATTCGAGACGCTATCTAGGGTACAAACCTAGTCTTTAGAACTTTGTGATCATTTATAAAGGTAGCATCCAAAAATATGTGAAAAATTAGTCGAATCTAACTAACTAACTATCACGCGCGCCGTTTTCCGCAGGGCTAGGCGAGAGGACGGACCGCCAAACAACTCGGTCTTGGCATACACTATTTGCTTCATTCACATTCATGCATTGTCTCAAACATACTCTTCTATTATTCTGACTCTTGACATGGCCCGTCTCAAGTATCTGATTCACTTGATTGTGCCATGTGTTCCTCAGGCGTCCCCGACTTCTTCTACCATTCACATTTGCGTCATATATTTACCTTACACTCCTTTCCTCGTCCATTCGCTCTACATGCCCAAACCACCTGAGGGTCCTTTTATTAATCAAATTACTCATTACGCTTACATCAGGCTTACATCTCAACATTTCTCACACGATCATCATGGTTTTACCACACATATGCCTCAGGGATCTCATTTCAACAAAATTTCAGTCTGCTTTCATCCTTCCTCTGCCAGTTCCATGCCTCACTGCATACATCAGGGTAGGTACCAAAACTCCATTGTGGACTGCTAGCTTCGCTTCTTTTGTCCGTTTTTTATTAGCGCCAACGGCATTCAGCCCTCCATTAATGAAGTTACCTGCATTTACTCTTCTTTCAATATTTGTATCAGCCTTCCCATCTCTCGTAAACATACTACCCAGATACACAAAAAATATATGTAGTGTACACAGAGGCAACTAAATTACTAGTCAATTCGTATGTTGTTTCACGTCTAGATTATTGCAACGGAATATATGCTAGTCTCCCAAAATATCAAATCAACAAATTACAATCTGTTTTCAACGCTGCGGCAAGGCTCATCACCGGCGTATCTAAATATTCCCATATTTCTGAGCATCTCAAAAATCTTCACTGGCTCAAGTGCCCCGAGGGAATCCAGTTTAAGCTCTGCTGGATGGTATTCAAGTCTCTTAACGGAATGGCTCCGACTTACTTATCGGAAATGTGTATTCCAGAAAATTCCAATTCTCGACAATCAACCCTCAGGTCAGCAGCAACATCATCGATTGGAAGGTTGAAGGAACCAAAGCGCACACCAGATACTAAATTCGGTGAGCGTGCTTTCGGAGTGTCGGGACCTAAAGCCTGGAATGGACTGCCACACGAGTTAAGAATGATCACAGATTCAGCGCAATTTAGAGCTAAACTTAAAACTCATCTTTTCAGACAGTCGTATCAATAAGTTAAAAAAAACTTTCACCTTCGCCTTCACGGCTCGCAACATTGTAAATAACTAAGTGTGTAAAAGCAAATTCTTAAAATTCTCCAGACTTTAAAAATAAATATTAACTCAACTTTGGCATTAATCTTCCGTTAAATATAAATATAAATGTAAAACTCATGCAATGTCCAGTGTTTTGAATATAATGTCCTCCACGTGCAAAGTCGTATCTTCCCCATAGCATAAGCATAAACTTTCTAATAAAGTGTGTTTTGTCGGAAGTGTCCTGCAGGTAAGTATGATTCTGTATCTATTTGAAAATAATAAAATTAGATAGAGCCTAGGATTTATAATAAATTGTAAAGCGCCCTTGAGGTGATTTTTCACAAAAACGGCGCTATACAAATTATCCAATTATTATTATTATTATTATTTTTATATTAAAATAAAAATAAAAATAAAATACTCATTTAGACTATTAGAAATGTCAATACATAGGTGTCCCATATAAATAAAATGGGATGTGTTTATCTGAGATACCTTCTATCTAGGTTACAACATAATTCTTAAGAACTGTGTGTTCATTTAAGAAGGCAGCATCCACAAAATATGGAAAAAAATAGTTCAAGACATTCAAGATGATGTTGTTTATTCTGAATTTGAAATAGGAGATCGACAAAAAAGCCCTGGGTTCGACCGGCTTTTTATTTTTTCGTGTCTTGTTCTTTTTGTAATTAATTACTAACATTGTTTATCACGTAGTAGGTATACGAATTGAATACAAATCCGATATATTCCACCTTAGGAGTTGCAGATACTACTATCTATATCTACGTATCAAATGAAAAGCTACCAGATTATAATTCTACAGAAGGGGTGGTTATTAGTTATACTTGAAGTGAAATAACACAACACTGTGCTATATACATAAATGTTGTGTTATAATTATAATTAAACCCTTGACAAAGAAGGCTGCGCCATTTTATCTCAAGACCCAGACAATATTTAGTATAAAAGGGTAATTCCTAGTTTTATGATGATATTCCAACTCCTATGTTGATGTAGGCCATGGGGCCTGCTTGAAGCAGTGCGATTCGAGTGTGGTATAATTAAAAGCAATGACCTCACCGACCGAGATGCCTCTTCACGGGTCTGGCGAGGGAAGTATTTTTGCCAGAGTTTCTCAAACTTGTATTTTTAAGTATAGACTCATCGCCCCCCTTTTATCATTTTTATCATCGCACCCCGTACTCTCCAGTAAAAATTATCGCTTTTTTGATAAGTAATAACTTAATTTTTTTTTAAGTGAAACTTTGATAGCCCCACTGTGATTTGATGATTACTGCACATGCGACGCATCATCTGCGCTCATTGGCCGCTTTGATTATGATGTCACTTTTAAAGGCTCCTATTGGTTGAGATATGAAACGGAAATTACTCTAGGTCTGCGCTCATTGGTTGCTTTGATTATGACCTCACTTTTCAAGTATTGGTTGAGATTGTTTTGGTAAAGTTTTGCTTCTACCGCATGTAAACTGAACTCGATTTTTTTTTCATACTAAATTTATTTATACAAAAAGTTATTTTTTCTTTAATAATTAAAAAAAAAACAATTGGTATTATGTCCCTGGATAAAGTAATGCGGTATTAAAATTGATTGCCCTGTGATAATTTTGGTATTGATTGGTATTGATAACCTGGAATTTCAATTTGGAGAAATGTTGTGATTAATTTACTTATTTTATATTATCGAAACAAACAGCACATTGGTTACGGTGATAAAATAAATTTGCAGATTTAAGTAATATTTCATGGTGGGTACCTACGATATGTATATTTATTAATTACCGGGCGATGTGCGTAGTGCGAAGGTTTTGTGTGTGAGAATTGGTAATCTGTGAAGGGATGTGTACATATGTGTATTAAATAGTTATTATATAATTGACATGACTCCTTTTAAATTGGGCAATGAATCCTAGAAAATGTCGTTGTTAGAGTTTGACAATATTATTGGATATATGAAGAGCAGGTTTAATTGGCGAGTTAGTGTCTGCATTTGTTTTATAAATAAGCGTATGGAATAGTGCTGTGGAATAATGGCGTGAGAGTATTAAAGGAATTGTTAAAATGAATAGTCTGGTAATACTCGTACTGACCTCTTTGGAAAAAAATTGATAATAATAAATATAGTATTGCATAAAAATGGTTCAGAGCTTGGCTGAAACCCGGTTGTGTATTCTAGAAGCTAATCAATAGTTGGTAACGTGAATACCTAACCCAGCTGTTGGTGTGTCATTGACAGTTGTGTAGTGTTTATTTTTTTATTGATAAATAAAATGCACGCTTTTATTCTTTCCTCTTTTTACCTGAAGCAACGAACAAACCAGGAGTGTCTTAGACCCCCGGGCCAGAGCCGTCGTGGATTATATTCCATGTAGAGTCGAAGAATAGTGAAAATTATACGTTACGTAAAATTGTAAATAAATTGTCGAATATTTACTTGAAACTGAGTGCCTATAAATTTGAGACCTTAAAAAAATTAAACAGGAATTGCGAAATTATAGAAGTTCGATACAGTCGATTTTATTGATAGTTAGGAAGTTTGGCCAAAAATTTTCAAGACCTTCTAATCTTTAACTGCTGACGTGATTTTTTTTACGTATTCTCTGACGTGGGGCCTGAGCGGCCTGTTACTTTAAATGTTTATATATTAGAGATCCATGAAAATTTTGAGGTCCAAATTATTATTTATTGGACCATTTAAATACATTCAAACAAAATAAAATAAAAAAATACTTTTTTAACAATTTGGATATTATTTAATAACTTTTGGCAAAAATCACTTGAGATCAGAAATAAGTCTTTATTATCTAGTAAACTAAATAAAAACAATGAACTCACTTTTATTATAATATTTCTATAGTCTCTCGAATAAACTTGGATAAAAAAAATTAATAAAGTTGTTTATATTTATTTTGAATATAGTAAAAATCAACTTTAAAAAGTCACGTAAAGTACTGACGATGGATCAGAGAGGCCCGCAAAAAATTTGAAATTAATTTACTTTCAGAAATTTAACTTTAAAAATTTAAAACTTACGGCTCTGGCGTCACTAAATTCAAAGCTACTGGAAGCGACGTATGCGCCACGTGCGGGGGAGGGGAGTATTTCAATATTATTATTATTGCTGGGACTGAGCGGCCCCATGTCAGCAGTTAAAGGCATTGCCTTCGCCGCCCACTAACAGTCCTCTAACGCCCCCTGATGGCTGAACAATATCGACACTTTGAGAACCACTGCGATAAGCGAAGGGAGGGGTGAGGTTGGTTTAGCAGAGACCTCCGAATACTCGGGCCCCAGATTCATTATGAAATTAACTCCAGTGGGACCTTATACCATACCAGTTTGAAGAAGTAACCATTTTACCAAGTGCTTCTCGCTCATTATTTTTGCTCGTATAATTTTAATGATTAAAAAAGCCTCTTATTCCCTTTGTTGAAGTTTCCGCTTATTTCGGGGACGTTGTGATTGAGATAGTGAAATTTGTCGTAAATTTGAGGGTCTCAAATATTAGCGGATTGTGGAGCTAATTCTGAAGACGCTTGGAGAGTCCTAAAGTAAGGCATGACCCTTAGGAAAGTTTATTCACTACGTTTTTTATAGCTGGAAATAATCTCTCCCAAAAATATCACAACGTTCCCACCAAAACTTGATCCCACGTTACTTACATCTTTTTTAATCGGGATTCCAGAATTTATCTGAAAAATAATTATATGAAAATGATTTAAATATTAATTTGCTAGTTTTTAAAGTTAATTACCAGGCCAATATGGCTAAACCAATAGTATTTCATTGAATTAAAAGTAATCATTTTATAAATTTCTCCTTTCATTCTAAGTATATAAAAATATTTTATATGCATGTTGATCTGTATGTTATTAAAAACTGGTCACAAATTTATTATTTAAACTTAAGTTGGTTTCTTTCACAGAAATACTTTTTTTTTATTTTTTATTTTTTTTTATTAGTTTTTATATACATATACATGTAATATAATCATGAGTAATTACATTTTCAGGTTACAAACGGATTAAACTCAAATCATTAAATACTAACATGCAACATTGATTAGAAACAGTATAAACATATATATGTATATATATATATATATATATATGTTATGGTTAAGGTTTTCACGGGTGTAAGATGTAAAACACTTTTCTCGGTTTACCCGCGTAACGTAGTCCTGAGAAGGACTTTTTAACTCCTGACGTTTCGGACAGATCACACTGTCCATCTTCAGAGGCCTTATGTCTTTAGCTTTTGTCTCAAACTGAAAGCTTTCGCATGTCTGTTCGGTCTAGAATCCAAGACTTAAGTCTTGGATTCTGGACCGAACAGACATGCGAAAGCTATCAGTTTGAGACAAAAGCTAAAGACATAAGGCCTCTGAAGGTGGACAGTGTGATCTGTCCGAAACGTCAGGAGTTAAAAAGTCCTTCTCAGGACTACGTTACGCGGGTAAACCGAGAAAAGTGTTTTACATATATATATATATATATGTATATACAAATGTAACATTGTCAGCAAATGGTCATTCAGCGCTATTTTTTATTTTTTTTTTACAATTGAAAGGTCCCCGTTAAATGCCGAATCAAAGTGCATTTGAGCTTTTAAGGCGATCCAATAGTCCAGGAAAAAATCGAAATGGAATTCACGCCCTTTATGGGAGGAGTTTAAAAATACTTGAGAAAAAGCTTTTGGAAAGGTTGGAAAAGGGATTTGAGATTTTTTTACAGGTTGATTTCGTAAAGGCCTCTAAAAAATATTAATTCCTTTTTCACGCGTTATCTACTGTAATAAAACGGAAATTTAAAATTGATTTCTCGAAACTAAGCGACGCGGAGTCACACGTCCACGAGTCCATTTCCCGCTCCGGCCGGGGCGTGACTGTTACGAAATAGGTGTGCCCAGTGCATGGTTCTTGTGCCCATGCCATAAGGGTCACTTCAAGAATCCAAATTCGTAGAGTGCAGGCCGTATTGATTGACGTCGAAAATAACAACGAGAAAATGCATATTTTATTTTATTTTGTGAAGTTCGGGAGTAAATATAATTTTTTTTGCTATTATTATTAAAAAAAACTGAATTTGTCATATTATACAATGAAATCATTTCCGTAAAGGGGTGTATAAGTAGGAGAGTTTGCACTTGATCTGTACTTGTGACTTGAACACTTTTTTTGTAGGCTTATTAAAAGACTTATTAAAAAAAATGACCGATATTTTTAAGGGCCAAGGTATGTTCTATACGCAGTATTTAATTGAAGCATCTATAATACTTCTAAGCGATCAAATTTTCATAACAAAAACATATGGTTTTGTATGATTTTGCATTATTTAGTATGGCTTGTTTTCACACAGTTTTGTGACAGTTGTTTCTTCTGCTGATCACAAATTCTTCAAAAATTGAAACGGACTTAGAATCGGCATTTAACGGCAAGCTTTCAACGTAAAAAAAACAAATTAGTGCTTAATGTTACATTTGGATATCTGTGAAACAACCTGTCTTTGAAATTATTTTTACCTGCCTGTGAAAAGAATACATTTTATTTATTGTTATAAGGTAAGTTTAATTTGTAGAATTAAAATATTGTTTTCTTCTTTCAAATATTCAAATATATTTTTGTCCCACTTATGAAAACAAGTGCTGCCGTGTAATTATTATTTGTTTATTTTAATTAATAATCATTATTTATTACAGTTTGATAATCACTTCAGAAGGCGAAACAGCTATCATAATAATAAACAGGATAATAATAGTTACACACAAGAATTTGTTTACAAATAAACTGTTTTCATGAGCTCAGTTATTAACATTATTTATAATGTAAAAAGAAGAAAAAAATTACATGTATTTTCAGTATGTATCTTTGTATAATGTTTATTCTGTTAAAAAAATTGTGTTTCTAGGAAAATAAAATAAAATACATGAAAAACAAAATCCCGGAGTAAGGTCGAAAGCATCTACTTTTATTTGGCTTACAGTTTGGCTCTAATAAAATAGCACTATGGCGGTGACACTAACACCGCTCAGTGTCATTGTTGCTCCACTAAGCGATGAACTGTCAAAGTGACGTCGCTTAGTTCCTTTCTTTAATTTGCCCGGAAGAAGACCCGTTTGGAATCAACAGAACTAGTAATATTTTTACATTTTTTTAAATTATGAAATGATAAACAGTTAAAAAAAATTGAAAATCGCAATTGATTAATTTATCAATATGTCTTCACATAGCAATTAAATTTTTACAGCCATGAATCCTGTCAATTTATATTTTTTTTTCTTTAAGCCAACACAGGAGGCCTCGAGGAAAATAAAACCTCAGGGCCTATTTCATCTTTGGGGATGCTATGTAGAGGGTCTTTTCAGAAAAAGGAATGAGAGTAATTTCTGGGAAGGACGAGGATCCACTTCCATTTCCACTTCCACTGCTGAGCAAGTTAATGAGTCAAGATAGTCCTGCTGGAGAGGTCAAAAGGTCTCCTTCAACCAGTATCTCGCGGTCCAGGTCACCGCCAAGTCACCAAACGTAGTGAACCGCTTGGCAGAGGTGTTGGTAATCCAATAAATGGTTTCCGGGGTGACGGTACCCATATCGGCCTCCCAAAATTAAATCGATTTGAACGATGGACCTAAAAGGCCCTAGACAAAGCATTAGTGCGATTTTGTATGATGAATGACATTGAAGCCAAATCTAGGATGAAGGGAAACTGCCTGGCAGCCATCTTGCATGACATACTTTTACATAATTTGTATGCAAAGTGGTATAAAATAAACTATTTTAATTTAATTTTAGTAGTGTTAATGCACATAACAGCTAATGATTTTTTGGGTATTTGATGAGATAGAGAATGTACAATTAAGAGCGTTTAACGAAAATCCACATTTCGTCGAAAGTTGTTCTTACGATCGTGCAGGGCCGTTACAATGAGAAAGATTAATTATTCTCCGTAACCAGCTTTTTAAAATTTTAACTTAATACCGAATTTATTTCAATTCAAATTAGCTTTAATTTATACCTTCAGTAAAAAATGCCGAAAGGCGTGATGATAAAACTATTAAAATAATGTACTTTTTGTAATTATTTTTTGATTATAAGTATTTATCATTTTTCAATAATGTCTAAATTTAATTTTAAGAATGTTAAAAAAATCTGAAATATATTAGTTTGTAAGTGCGCAAATAAATACACAATTGGACCAATTTTCGTCAAGAAACACATGTACGTACATATTTTTTAATGATTTTATTGAAACTAAAATTAAAATTCTAAAACATGCGTTTGCTAGATAATGTATTGATTTATTTTACTGCATGATTTTATTATTTGAAATGGGTATGGTATAATACAAAATCTTTTTTGAAAATTTAACAATCTGCCAACGACCTATGGCATAACCATATTATACCTACTAAAAATTTAATAAATTCTCAAAATTTATTACATGTGAATGCTAGATAAAAGAACAATCTTTCGAAATCCATTTATAATTTCTGTGGAAAAGAGTCAATACGTCTAAAATCTGATTTAAATATGAAATATTTCTGGTTTTTTCTGGTAATGCCCTCTTGGGAACGTACCCATACTACGTGACACGTTTAGGGGGGGGGGGTCTTCAAAATGTCACGCTCCATACAAATGAGCGGCGGGTTGCTAAGGATTTTAGTCACCGGGGGGGGGGGGGGGGGGGGGGTTAAAAATTGCAAAAAGTTGGTCACGTAGTATGGGTACGTTCCCATTAAGTAGGTAAATATATTTTTCATACATCCCCTTACCCAGTGTCTTCAAATTGTTCTTGAATAGTTCCGTCCAGGGTTTTTTCGGCTCATGATTGCAACTACTGTGACAAATTGTTGGCTCTTACACAATACATGATACTTCCAAGAAACCCTTTAAAGTTTCTAGGCTGAACACAATAAAATAAACCTTATCGGGAACATGCTCATACTTTATTCCTCGTGTGACAATAAATTCGTGAACATAATAATTGAATTTAAAATATAAAACGACCGCAGTTGAACGATAATCGCATTTTCTATTCAACTGACAACCACGTTCATGACCTATTCTGTATTCACGAGAACATATAAACCAATTCGCTGAGAGAACTCTAGAAACAGATAAAACAGATGCATTTTACAACCGCTCCCTTGACGACTGGCTGTAAAACGAGATGCTGGAGAAATGAAGGAGACGACAGAAGATAAAATGAAAGTATAAGAGATGTGGATCCAATTTTGAGGAGATAACAAACATGACACTGGTTATTCCAGTGTTTGGTTTGTACGAGGATATTGCATAAACTTAAGATGAAGCCATATGAAATAATGCAATATCAAACAAAATCATATGTTTTTGTTTTGAAAATTGGATCGCTTAGAAGTATTATAGATGCTTTAATTAAGGCGATCCAATAGTCCAGGAAAAAGTCGAAATCGGAATTCACGCCCTTTATGGGAGGAGTTTAAAAATACTTGAGAAAAAGCTTTTGGAAAGGTTGGAAAAGGTATTTGATAATTTTTTTTTGCATGTTGATTTCGTAAAGGCCTGTAAAAAATATTATTTCCTCTTTTATGAATTGTTTATTGTAATAAAACTGAAATTTAAAATTTATTTCACGAAACTAAGCGACGCGGAGTCACACGTCTGTTTCCCGCTCCTGCCGGAGCGTGACTGTTACGAAATAGGTGTGCCCAGTGCATGGTTCTTGTGCCCATGCCATAAGGATCACTTCAAGAATCCAAATTCGTAGAGTGCGGGCCGTATTGATTGATGTCAAAAATAACAACGAGAAAATGCATATTTTAGTTTATTTTGTGAAGTTCGGGTGTAAATATAATTTTTTTGCAAATATTATAAAATAAACTGAATTTGCCACATAATACAATAAAAACCATATCCGAAAAGGGGTTTATAAATAGGAGAGTTTGGACTTGAAATTGTTTTTTATAGACCTTAAACTTTATTTTTTTATAGGCTTATTAAAAGACTTAAAAAAAAAATGACCGATATTTTTAAGGGCCAATGTATGTTCTAAACGCAGTATTTAATTGAAGCATCTATAATACTTCTAAGCGATCAAATTTTCAAAACAAAAATGAAGCGTGTAGAACATATCTTGGCCCTTAAAATAATCATTTTTTCATTTGGTCATTTTTTTAATAAATCTTTTAATAAGGCTAGAAAAAAATAAAGTATTAGGTCTCTAAAAAACACTTTCAAGTGTAAACTCTCCAACTTATAAACCCCTTTTTGGATATGGTTTTATTGTATAATATGAAAAATTGAGTTTCTTTTATAATAATCGCAAAAAAATGATATTTACGCACGAACTTCACAAAATAAAATAAAATATGCATTTTCTCGCTGTAAAATATGACATCAATTAATACGGCCGGCACTCTACGAATTTGGATTCTTGAAGTGACCCTTATGGCATGGGCACAAGAACCATGCATTGGGCACACCTATTTCGTATCAGTCACACCCCGACCGGAGCGGGAAACAGACGTGTGACTCCGCGTCGCTTAGTTTCGTGAAATAATTTTTAAATGTCCGTTTTATTACAATAAACAATGCGTAAAAAAGGAATTATTATTTTTACAGGCCTTTACGAAAGCAACCCGTAAAAAAATTCTCAAATACCTTTTCCAACCTTTCCAAAAGCTTTTTCTCAAGTATTTTTAAACTCCTCCCATAAAGGGCGTAAATTCCAATTTCGATGTTTCCCTGGACTATTGGATCGCGTTAACGCAGTTATGTGAGTACTCAATTTGGGAGGCGGGAATGGGTACTGCCGCCCCGGGAACCTTTATTGGATAACCAACACCTCTGCCATAGGTCACCCCAAGTGGTTCGCTACGTTTGGTGATTTAGCAGGGGTGCCCGGGTTCATGGGGTTAGGTTTGTCTAGGTCCTGGAGGCGGATGACCAGGATACAGTGAACCCCAGATTCCTACCCACCCCTTAAACCCATTTTCTTCCCAGAACTCTCCTCTCCTTCCTTTCCCTAAAAAAACCCCTCCACACAGTATCCCCAAGGAGGGAAAATATTTTCATCAGGGCCTCCTGTGTGGAGCTCATGTAAAAAAAACAAAAAACATTTATGATTAAAAAATTGTAGATGGTAGCATAGACAGCCCCGATTTTATTAACTATCTCATATACCTACGAGAGCTACTACCAAAATCCTGTTTAAATGTAACAATTCCGGGACTGAGCATTTCAAATAATGTACCTAGATTACATGAAGTTAGTAATATACGAGCGTGTGTTGCGGATTTTTTTTAATGCATAGAAGGTAGGTACAAGAAGGCTAGCTAACATGGGTGTCCCAAAAGAAAGTTTTTATTTAGTGGAACGATTTAAAAAAAAGTAAGGGTTCTATCGAAAAAATGTTTGTTAAATACTAAAATACACAATTTGGGAATTTATTTCTTAAAAATAATATCGTCCAAATGTAAACCCCCGTGTTCGCGGCATTAATTTAATCGAAGAGTAAAATTTCTCATGACGGCTCGGCAGGTAGGCTTCGTGATGGCTGCAATTTCGTGACGGATATATTTTTTTAATTGTATCAGGGAAGTCTGATTTTGGGCGTACACTTTAGATTTGAGATAACCCCACAGGAAAAAGTCCATATGGGTTAAGTCAGGACCACGGGGAGGCCAATTTATGTCACCTCTCCTGGTGATCAATTTGTCAGGGAAAATTTCACGAACTCATGGCAGAGGTGTAATGTTGCTCCGCCTTGCTGGAACCATGTTCTTTGGTTATAGCCAGTAAGTTTGAAGGGGTGCAACATTATGTAATTGTGCAAAATGCTGTGTAACGATGATCTATGCACATTTAAAGCACTTGCGCGCTTCCGAATCGAAAAGTTTGAGTCGTCACGAAAAGACTGACACACACTCTCTACGTTTTCTACCGTTATCGATGACCTTGGTTGCCCGGATTTTGGTTTTGCCAGCGTTGTACCGATCTCTTCAAACTTTTTGACCCATTTTCGAATGTGAGGAATGCTTGACGCATCATTGAATTGACGAAACCTCAAATATTGCAGAATCTTTTACGCGCTACAGTCGCCGAATCACCATTTTTGTAAAACTCATGCACGCACAACGCACTGTCGCTTCCGAGAAATGCTTCATAGTGACTAAATTCCCAAGAACCAGACTAGTGATTGACATACCCCCCGCGCCCCTCGGAAAAGTTGCGTTCACACAGAAAACAAAACAAGTTTAAACTTTCTTTTAAGATACCCTGTACATTTTCAATCAACATTAATTTAACCTTAGTCTACTTATATTTATTCATTGTATTTTTCTTAAATTTATGTATTATCTATGGTTCAGGTCAAATTTTCAGTGCGTACTGCGTATTATACCTAGTTAAAATATGTATATTTCATTTTAAATATACATATTTTAGAAAAATGAAACAATTCAACTTTTCAACGTTCCCTGAAGAAGGAACGTTTGTTCCGAAACCGGTCGGATTTACGCATTATATAAGTGGTTTATACAAAGTTGAATTGTTTCATTTTTCTATAATGGATAACCACAAAGTTATAGCTACATTAAAAAATATACATATTTTTATCTACAAATATTACACTATTCTAGGTGTTTTTTAAAACAGAAGAGACAAACAATGAGAAATAATAAAATAGCATCAACATAATTAATGTGATTGAGAAATACATTGTAAAAAAAATTATGAATATGTATATATATTTTATTTTAACATTTTATTTTTTATTTTCGATAATATGTTTTACATGGTATTTACGTGATAATTTTACATCTCAGGTTTTTTTTACTACCCTTCCATTTAAAGCATTTGCTTGTGTATGGAAGGGGAGTGTACATAAATATTATAAATTAGTACATAAATAATTCATTGTACATAAATATATGTGAGCTGCAGTATTTATTTGAAAATAGTGTGTATTTAAAAAAAGAAAGAATGTTTTGGAAAACTAAGGATATTTGTAAGATTAATCAAGTAACAGTAGTTTGTTTTCTTAAGAATATTCTTAAAATGTCTCTTGACAGAGAGCAGTATTGAAATATATACTTAATAATGGTTCCATGACAATTCAGAAGTATGCCATTACAACACCCATTTAAAAAGCCATTAAAATTCATGGAAAAAAAATGAAAAATAGTTTATAACCTAACCTAACGTAGCCTTTTTAACCATTTAAAAAAATTCATCGCTTTTAATGTCTATTATTAATTTTTTAAACTTTATGAGTAAAATCTCAAATTATAATATTTAATTAAATGAAGACAATATTAGCGAAACTCAATCGAAATCTGGAGACAGAAAAATCAGAAAAGATATTGGCTCCGCTGGGACAGCGGAGCCAATATCTTTTCTGATTTTTCTGTCTCCAGATTTCGATTGAGTTTCGCTAATATTGTCTTCATTTAATTAAATATTAAAGCTTTTAATGTCTTTTAAAAGAAGGTGTTGAAGTTGCCTGTTTCTGAGTTGTTCGGTCACCTATAATAATATGTATCAACTTTGGGCCAGTTGTTCACAGAATTTGAACAATTCATAAAATTTCAAGATAATTTTTAAGTTTTGTTATTACATCATTATTGGCCAGTTGTTTTGCATATTTCGGTATCTCATAGTGTAGCGGTAGGAACCACCACGGCACTGGAATGCTCTATGGATTCGACCGGTGTGGTTGGCGCCGTTTGTATTCCCGAGGTTGGTGGCCATGTTTCGCAAAAGTTCGAGAGCGTTGCGTGAAAATAGGTACTTCAGTTTGGTTCCAGGCGACTTGAGAGGCGGGCGACTACATGTGAAGCCAGACAGAAACACGGCGGGCGGAAGACCTCACAGGAGAATCACAAGAATCACAGAAGAGTTTCATCATGTAGCTTTCCACGTAACGTTACTTTATTTATTGGTTTTCTCATGTAATCATTTCACACTATTTGTCGTTTAATAGTATTAGGGCTTTTAATAAACGACTGGCGCCTTTCATCTTTTTTTAAACGTAGAAGCAATATGATTTGATATGACTGTTTTCTTTGAGCAGTCACCGCACCCTGATGATTATCATTTAATTAATTTAGAGTCTTTTTGATGTTCAAACCCTGTAATTATGATTAAAATTATCTTACCTTTAATAGCCTTTAATTTCATTTAGTATTGCTTCCAATTTTACATGTGTTACCTACCCTGAGCTTAGCATTCCTACATACAAGTTGCAACATTCATAACCTCAATTACACACTGACAGTTAAGATATTTTAGAATCATACATCTAATACTACGAGGTTTAAGCACGACACGTTTGATTACGTTATAATAGATGGCGTTTGAAGTTAGATTACACAAAGTTTACATATTTTTTTCATGCAGTTAAATTTTTATGTAGCCATCCTCAAAAGATTTCTCTTTTCTGTTAGTAATTTGGCAGAAGGTTTTATGTTTTCTGTTTATCAGTGAAAGTTTTTAGGGCGTATTTAAAGTGAAAAAAGCAGTGAGCTTATTCTCTATTTTGAAACACACGTTGTTTACAAGTAATATAAACGATAGTTAGAGCTTTTTAGAGTTCTTAACGTAATAAAAATATTATTTTATTGTTATGTCGAACCCAATAGTTTTCAATAAAAAAAATACCATTTAGAAAAATGCTCTCTGACGCAGAAAGTCCAGAGTGGATGTTTGTTTTTATCGTTTAGGGGTGCCCTTTCTTTCAAAGATATTATGTAGGGTGAGAGATGTCATTGATTTCAATTCCGGTAGATGTCAGCACTAGTGCGACATCTATTGAAATATTTAAAGGGATGATTTTCGGTAAGACCATTTCCTTTGAAACTGCTGATCGTAATTTGGTTTTGTGTTCAAGATATTATTTTAAACCACACATTGAAAAACACAAACCAGCATGTTTAAGATGAACTTCGAACCGTTTATTTGGTACAGATATTTTTTGGCACTGTACATACATACATATATAAAACCATACGTTTATGAAATTAGATCCAATTTCTAAGTGGTACTACATAACATATATGAGAATAGAAACGTTGCTTGAAATGGTCTCCGTGATTACGTCTCTGTAAGGTTCTCGACTAGTAATCTAAAAATAGAGGTTTCTAATCCCGGTGTGCGCAAATAAAATTTTATTTGATGAAGTTGTATTTTTATCCATTTAAAATAATAAATATAATATTTGCGGCACGTTTCAGAATGGAAGGTACTTTCAGTATCACTCTGGTATAGGACCTCCATTCAGAATTAAAACGTTTCCTGAAATGGCTTTAGTCGTGTTGGTGACCAGATCTGAATAGCCAGATACTACCCCATCTCCCTCTTCCCCACTTCGTTCCTCTTCCACTACCATCAGCCTCACAATATACCCCAATGGAAGATGCCAAAGTCTCACTGGCTCGAGAAGGTTGAGAGCTGTTGGGATTCTTGTGCGGTATTCATATAAAAAAGCCAAGCAAAATCTGAATAGCCAGGCACTTCCCAACCTTCATCTTTTCATCTCCTTTCTCTTCCCACTCCTTCAGCCTCACCTCGCACCTAATTACGGATGCCGTAGCTCACTGGATTCGAATACTTGGGAGCAGTTAGAACTCTTGTACTGTATTCAGATAAAAAAAAACTGAAAATACAACTGTTTTTGAATCGTTTAGGATGTGTTTTCGCGTAAAAAGAAAAACTGTGTTTTATGAGGAGAACATAGAACTAGACTTTTCAGGAAATTAATACAACAACTTTTGCTGCGCACTCGGAGTGAAATAACAAACGTTGTGGAATACAAATAATTTTGTATTTTTTGTCAAAAGTTCATTTAAAAAAAAACTTTGGTCCAATATTTATTCATTTATTTATTTACTAGTTAACCCGGCGAACTTCGTACCGCCTCAGAAACAATAACTCTTGTGTTAACTTATTAGTTGAAATAAATTCAGTTTTATCATTAAGTTAAAAATTACACAATGAAGCAATTATCGATGCGCAACTGTCCGTGTTTTGTTTTTGTCAGTATCAGAGATGGCGTCGTGTACGGATTTATAATTTTTGTGATTTTCTTTCTTTTTCACTTACTTACGGAAATTGTGTTACATTTTCTTTATACGTGTGACGGAGATTTATTATAATAATTGTATTTTCCTTTGGAGGGGTGCAGACATACGTTCTCCGTTTGTCCCATTTTCGACTGTTGACTTTTAGTGTGTAAGAAAGAGGGGCAGCATTATTTATTATATAGGCATTATTTAAGAACCGAAACGAAACAATCAGCGCATTGACATTTGACGTTTTTGAATTTTTGGAATTCACTCACTACTCGATATTATACTTATCACAACATTCCTTCAGCTCTTTCAAAAGATGAGAATTTGTTCCATTCAAAATGTATGAGAAAATGAATTTTCCTCATAATTATTTTTTTATTGAATTTTTGCGATGAACTAATAGCTATTCTGCTATTCGGGACGGAGACAAATCCAACAAATCAAGATCATTAAAATCGGTCCAGCCGTTCTTGAGTTATAAATGGTGTAACTAACGCGACTTTGTTTTATATATGTATTAAGATTAACCTAATGGGCTTTTATATGACGATTAATATATAATTAAATTAAAAACAAATTAAAAAATTAAATTAAATTGAAAACAACATTGTAACAAAAATTAAAACAATTAACTAAAATAAAACATAAAACACAACATATTTGTTGAGTTATTATAACACTAATCCCCTTGATATCTTATCCATAGGATAACGTTAATTAATAGATAAACAAATAAATACTCGCAATAGGTACAACACTCGGCTAACTTATCCGGTATATGACCTTTTTAAAACTTGACCTTTTCCAGAAAAAAAACATCACTGTTTTTCGACTATTCAATAAATAAAATAAATTTAGAAAGAGTATCGGAAATGCGGGATATTGGCATAATAATGGATGAAAAACTAGACCTCACGGTTCACATTCAACAAACTGCAAATAAGGGTATGAAAACAATAGGATTTGTATTAAGAACAATTAAAAACCTCGAATGGTTACAAATCATTAAACTACTGCACACGTCCCTTGTTAGAAGCCTAATAGAATATAACTCCATAGTCCGGTCACCCTTCTACAAAATTCATATTCATACTATTGAAAGAATTCGAAGAAAATTTCTACGTTTTGTAAACTTTAAACTTAACATCCCTTTAGAGCACATAAATTACCCGTCGTTAATGAATGCTTTAAATATTCCAACATTAGAAAACAGACGAAAAATAATCGACCTAACCTTTTTATTAAAATTATTAAACTCTAAATTCGACAGTTGTGAACTCCTGCAATTAATAAATCTACATGTACCTACACACACAACTAGACAAACATTGACATTTTATATACGTACATCTCATTCGAACTATGATTTACATTCTCAAATACAACGTTTGCATAGTCTTGGTAACAAATACTTAAACAATATGGATGTATTTGACAATAATTTGAACTTAGCAAACTTCAAACGCCATATGTGCCAACTATTTATTTATACCTATCCCATAAACTAATGTGAACAACAATAATTTTAAACATTACCTGCTTTGTGTCAACTCCTATATTTTATGGATTATATTTTGTTTCTTATATTTTATGTTACCAGAATTTGGTGAACGCTTGTATTTTATGTAACCAAAATTTTTTAATTTTTTTTAACGCTTATATTTTATGTAACCTATATTTTGTTTTTAACATATATTATGTTACTTGTATTTTGTAAACCCATTCTTTTCACTGTAATTAAAAAAAAATGTACTGCATTCTATGTAAAAGCCCTATGGGCGTTTAAATAAGAAAAAGGTAAATAAATAAAAATAAAAATATGATATTCGTTGGTGTGATACTAAAAAAAATTCACGATCTTCTTTTTCATAGATGGCGCGAGTGTCATTGTTTAAGGATTTAACGCTTTTTACAAGTCATGCATTGAAATATTAAGATGACTTTTGAAATATTATTGTTTGCGCCTGTACATCGCAATACGAATATGGTAAACTGAAACTTGTCTGATACTATGGAGGCCACGCTTAGATCTATCAATTGTCGGTCGGAATATCTGTTAACAATCGGAGACCGTACTTGCAAAAGGAGGCGTCTACTAATATCTACAGGAATTCCAAAAACTGAAAAAATCGAACTAATATCTATGGGAACCAAAGTGTTGACGAATATCTACAGCTCAAACTGTTGACTAATATCTATAAGAACCAAAGAGTTGACGAATATCTACAGCACTGGCAGAGGTTGGATTTGCAATTATGTATAGCATATTGGAATAACGTAATATTGCGTATGCAGTTTAAAAAACTTAATTTATTTAAGTATGTACGTAAAAATCCCTAATATCGGACTATTGAACACATTTAGCTGATTAGTTCAACCTACGCTCTGTAGATATTAGTTCAACCTACGCTCTGTAGATATTAGTCAACACTCTGAAGTTGTAGATATTAGTTCAACATAGGAGCTGTAGATATTCGTCCGACATACAGGCTGTAGATATTAGTATCTGGAGTCCTTGCAAAATAGTGATAATAGGCCACTTGCATGGATTTCAGAACGACTCGGAAAAAATCGTGTGGATAGATCTTTTTACTAAGATTACGAAAATGTTAGTAAAATTTTGTAGAAAAGTACAGTTTTTTTATTTTTAAATAAATAAATCCATTATTTGGGCTCGTGACGTCACTACATGAAAATGTCCCGTCTCCGAAAATGTTCCTATCAATTTTGTAAAATTCCACACTGATTTATTTTTTTTATATGGCATCACTTTAATTTCAGGTGAATTTTTGATTTCGTTCACTAGATTTATTGTTTGTTCTCTGCGAACTTATCATTTGGTTTGAATTTTTGACAGATGTTGTGAAGAGAACCCCGTACAATTTAGATGTCGGTGCGTGTTTTAGAGGTATAATGGTTATGGTGCTGATTTTATCAAAATGAAATTTTATAATATTCTTATTATTATTATAATTTACAAGTACAAGTATATTACATTGGATTTATTAATATAGACGTTGTACATTATAATGATTTATGATCAATAAGATGGATCAAGGAAAAAAATATTTATGAGATGTAATATTTTTGGTATGCCTCGTTATTCTCCTGTGCCATTCGTGTGGAAAACGTTCTTTTTTTTTAAAATGATTTTCGGCTATGTAATTATTGTTTTTTCTCACCTATAAAATTATGTCCCGTCTTTCCGGTTTATAAAAAATGGTCTGATTTTTCGGATTGAAATTTTCAAAAAATCCCCAGGGTTTCAAAAATACGATTAAAAAAATAATAATAATGCAGAATGTCTTAGAATATTTTCCTAAACCGGAAATTTTTTTTAAAAAATGTGATGCAAGTGGCCTATTGACCATAGATGAAGAATTTGGTCAATATCGTATTGATATAGAGTTTTATTCGATTGTTCATGCTCTTCTATAGACCTCCCGGATTGTTTAAGTAAATGTTCACACAGATCCGGAATATTTGTTTTTCAGGGACATGAATTGTCTGCGGAGAAGTTGTTTGCAATATTGATGTAGTGCATAGGTATGTTTACATTGTATACTCGAGTCGCTTTGAATTGAATTACTGCAAGTTTAGTTCGTGCATTTCATCAACTTTATTGAATAAACCGAAACATTTGCGTAATGCAATGAACGAATCCATTATTATTGGAACTCGATATTGTCCCATTAAAAAGTTTGGTACGCGTTCAGCTTACTGTTAGACTGTAAATACATGAAAGCCTTTTGTGAACCATAAAAGTTTTACTAATACTTTATCCTTTGAATGCAGTCAAAATGAACGATTGGTTCATGGACGGCAACAAGGTGTCTGCTTCCTTCTTCTCTTCGACGCAATTTTGAAGAAGAGCAATACTGAAGCATTTGTAAAACGTTTCACTAGTCATTATATTAGGAAAAGTCAAGAATTTTGTAATAAAAATAGTGCATAAGGCATATTATTTTCAAGTCTTTCAAAATCACAAACATTGATATTTCTTTAGTAGTCATAAGTTGTATTCTTGGAACCTTACTCCGTAAAAAATGTTAATGAAATTTTGGTTTCCGGTGACACTTTTTTTGTTCATTTTTTTCACTTAAAACATAATAAACGAACTAATAACCCTAATATAATACTAACTAATAATGTAAAGAAAATTATTTATTCCCCCCTCTCTGTACGTTTACAAAACCTAAATGATGTAATACATTTAAATAAGTCAATAGTAATCATTTCAAAGAAACCCACAAAATATAGAATCTATTGACACAATTATTTTCTCAATAATTTGGTTTAACCTTCAATAAATCATTTTGGCACCTTAAACATTGAAATTTAGAATCATATAAGTAAGCCGTCTCAAAGTGGTCTAACCACTGCTTGAAAATGGCCTTGTATAACAGTAACAGCTGCCAATAATAATATTAAAAAAACTAAAATACTTACGGAACTTAATAACAGTATTAAATTAATTTTTTTAAATAAATGAAACAATGTTACTTTGTTTGAACGACTTGTATATTTGGATAAGTTTTAAGATTTTCACGGCCAAAAGCATTTTTGTTATTTGTTTTTGGGGTGTTATGCCGTGTTGCGCTACCTCCTTCTTTAGCCAACGTTTCGGACATCGTTGCAGTGTCCATCATCAGGGCAGATCCGGCAGACACATCTACCGAATCTGCCGGATCTGCCCTGATGATGGACACTGCAACGATGTCCGAAACGTTGGCCAAAGAAGGAGGTAGCGCAACACGGCATAACACCCCAAAAACAAATAACGAAAAAAGACTTGTATATTTGTTTAAAGCCGACCGGTTTCAGAACGACCGTTCCTTCCTCAGGGCAAACGTATATTAATTTGACAATTACAAAATAGTGGGTGGGAACAATGTATTATTACTAAGGATTGTGGTAGGGGTGGAGGCGTTGCTAGGTATTAACAAAGAGTGGGTGGTGGAACAAATCCATGATTGGGCTGCAAGATAATATTTTTTGTTTGTTGATAACAGTTTCATTATTTTCAAGGGTTTTTTTTAAATTTTATTTCCAAGGCTTCAAAGTTATCTAAGCATTTCCTTTATGATTAATGTGAAGAATATTTATCCCCGCATTTTTTTAAAACTATAATTATTTTCAATGATATGGTTAGCGAACTCGAAACGAAAAATTATTATTATTAAGACACCTTAAATGTTCTCTGATTCTGATTTCAAAATTATCAAATTATTATTAATTTTTTTTAAATCATTAAATATTAAGTCGAGTAACTACTCGACTGAGTAACTGACATGCAAATGAGGGATGACTTCAAGAATAAAGTGTTTTCTTGGTTTTGAAGAAAAATGAACATCAAAAAGGCACCGGAGGCCAAAATTTCATTTACGATTTTTAATCCAAATAATGTCAGGAATCACTGGTTAAAAGTCAAGTACATCCTGTATAACATATATTTACCAAAACTTTCATGAAATGAGTTCACAAAATCTCCTCACTTGTGTCATAAGGAACTAAGTGATAAAATAAAAAAAGTATCCATCCGCCAGATATACTCACTATCCAGTGTTTACATTCCTACCATAAAAAAGCTTTTTTCCGTAATCCTAATATTTAACCAACCAATTAAGAAGTTCTGAAAAAGGAAAAGAGGATAAATCTGAAGATTTTAAGTAAAAAGTTATGTATCTAATCTTTATTTTAACGAAGACGATCCTTAAGAGGAAATCCGGCGTTATGTCCATACAAACATAAATATTATAGTATTACTAGCTGATCCGGCGAACTTCGTAACGCCTCAGAATCAAAAACTGTCGTCAACTTATTAGCTGAATTGATCTAAATTGTTTCTCCCTGCGTATACCATACCTTGATCTAAATTATTTCTCCCTGCGTATCCTTTCCCCTCTCGCGTTCCCTCTCCCTCTCCCCACTCCACTTCTCCCCTTCCCCCGTCCCGCTAACCCCCCTTCCTGAGTTCCTTTCCCCCCTCCCCCCTCCCCCGGTTCACAGTTCAATATTATACCCCTTACAATATTGCTGCAGTTCTTTCAAAATAGGAGAATTCGTTCCATACAAAATGTATGGGGAAAATAATTTTCTTCGGAGTAGAACAACACCCTTTACTTTTAGGGGTATGAAAAATAGATGTTGGTCGATTCTCAGACCTACCAGATAAGCACACAAAATTTCATCAAAATTGGTCCAGCCGTTTCGGAGGAGTTTGGTAACAAACTGGTTAGAAGAAGATAATGTTATAGAATTAGATATATAAATTATAGTATTCCCCAATTTTCTTTTTGGATTTTGACACTCGAGAAAACATTTTTTGACGTACGAGTACTATAGATATCACTACTTTGTGAAATGAAAACTTCTTTAGCACTGTTGTGATTTGAAACTAGTTGAAACGTAAACAAGCGACGCTAAAAAGGGGCAAACACATACATCTGTAGGTTATAGAGTACGAGAGAATGAGAAAAATGAAAAATGTATTTAATTCACGGGTAGGTAAATCGCTGAATGTATTGTTAAGCGCAAATCTCGAGACCAGCTGAACCGATTTCGCTAATTATTTTTTAGAATATTCCTTGAATTACGAGGATAGTTCTTACGGAGAGAAAAATTAAGAAAATAGCGCAGAAAATTGGATAATTTCAGAAAACCTAACGACTATCGCACGTTTGACAGATCGCGTGTTTGAGAATGACATTTTGCAAAACATTGATTGTTCAATCAGGATTCTATTTTTGAAAATCTTTAATAAATTTATTTTTAGTAGGTACTCCCCCAATAGTTTGAATCGAATCAAGAATCTTTATATTTTAAATAGGAACCTATGTTAGGTACCAAATTTAATATTGTACATGAAAAATGGAAATTTGAATAAAAATTGTAAAAGGTGGCACGCGGGCTGTTTAAAAACTGAATGTACTGGGATTGAATATATGGAATGCGGGAGAAGGGTTGGCGGGATGAGGGAGCGGGAAAGGGAAGAGGGAAGGTGGGGAAGGTGGAAGGGGAACGCCGGAGGGGAAGGGGACGTGTGAGGGGGGAGGGGAACTCGGGAGGGGGTTGTTGGGACGGGGGAAGGGGTAGGGGAGGGGAGTGGGGAGAGGGAAGGTGGAGGTGTTGGAGTGGGAACGCGAGAGGGGAAGAGGACGCAGGAGAAGAAGGGGAGGCGGAAGGGGAACAGGACGAATGGGAAAGGACACTCAGGGAGAAACAATTTCTTTATTAAATGGCATAGCAACGCATGCCGGGACCAGCTAGTGTTTAATATAATACGATAAATCTATAGTCCCACGCAAGTTATCTTTGTTGTAGTGGTGTAAGGCGCCTGACGAACCTCAGCGGCCTGACATTTAACAGACCAAGGATAAAATGTATGTTTATTATTGGTTATGTATAACTGTAAATGTGCATTTAAAATAAAATAAATAAAAACAATAAAAAAATATTGTTTCACAATCCTATCTTCAAACCACTCCAAAATAAACAAGCGAAAGAAAACACAAAAGAAAGCGATACCTAGCGGCTCAGAAGAAGAAAACACAAATACTAATAATAAGATGACCAAATGTATAGGAAAAGGTTCGCTGGAATTCGAATGCGGTGTTTCGTAGCCTGTCGGTGGCCTCTTAATGCGGTGCTTCGTAGCCTCCCCACCACTGTCTATTTCAGTTTTCTGAAGGTTTCACTTCTACCATGTGTAAATTACACACTCCGATATTTTTTCTTTGAAAAGTTATTGCTTGCAGGAGTTACGACACTCCAAAATTCTTAAAATTGCCTGATATGAACGTCATCAATAGAAGTTCATATATACTAGATAAATTTTAAAAAAATCAATACGTACAGACATAGAATATTTTCTTCAAATACATTTCGTAAAAAATCTTAAAAATCGGTTTAGTTTTGCAGGAAAAAACAAGCATACGCAAAATCTCGTTTTGATGATTTTATTTAGGTCTAATCAGTCCGAGGTGCAACTGTCCGTATCGCTCAGTATATAAATTGTTTTAATAATAATAATAATAATAATAATAATCGTTTATTCCAGAATGTATGCAGGGGAAGTGCAATGCAATACATTCCATATTTTTAAATAACAAAAGAAAGATAAATAATAAGATCAGGTAAAAAATAATTAACAACAACACATAAATTAAATAAAAACAAATAAGCATTAGAAATGAAAAGCACTTAAATTAATGCAAACAGCCGTTTACGGGGGGTATTTCACCATCTCCCGTCTCCAGAAGGCCATCAGGGGAGACTCCATCCAGGCAGTCATGGCGGTGATGATCGCATTCTTCGAATGGCGCAGTCTGCGCCATAAACTTCCCATGCGGTGGCGGAGAACTGCACGGAAAGTATGCACTCGTCCCTCCAGGAACATTTCCGTAGCACTGCAGTATCTCGGTAGGCGAAAAAGTTGGCGATAAGCGTTATTGTAAGCAACCTTTAACTTATGCCATTGGGTTGCAGTGTAGTCAACCCACAGTTCTGATGTATACAGCGAGGTACAGAAAAAAAAGGTCTGCTTTAAAACTGCTTACACTTAACCTTTCATTAAGCTTTAATCAGTCAATTAATGAACTCTTTGCAAAAATCAGGGTCTTAGATATTCGACAGCTATTTACTAAAACAAGCATTTGTTATATACGAAAAAATAATCTACTAATCGCTCCACAACATCAAGCACACACCCGCTTTTCGTCAAACCTGGGTTGCGTGGTTCCAAAAACAACACCTCATTCGCTCAACGACAATTCTGGTTCATCGCTCCTAAAATATATAATGCTCTGAGTACTGACATAAAGTCAAGTAATTCTAATTCTCTTTTTATAACACGTGTACAACATTGGATTTTTGAAAGGGGACGAATGTACTTTAAAGAATTCATGAGTTCTAACACTACATTTTAATTATTAATTTTTGCATTTCAAAATTTTAATTTTAATTTTTATTTCTATTTTTCTTTAAAATGTTGTTATTTTTTTCTCTTAGTTTTTCATGTTTTTAATTTTGATTTATATTTATATGTTTTAATTTATACAGTACACTTGAGTTCTTAACATTTAATCTTTATTATTAATTTTTGTATTTCAAATTTGAATTTGAATTTTCATTTTTATTTCTACTTTTCTTTAAAATATGATCTTTTTTTTTCTCTTTAGTTTTAAGTATTTCTTAATATTTTTTGAAATGTTAAAATATTAAATGTACGACTACCACAACACGGGCTTAGCCTAGTGTGGTAGCCAAAAAAAAACAAATATCTGTTACTAATAAAAAATGTATGAAATAAAAAAAAAAATAAAAAAAATTACAATTAGTGAGCATATAATTCTTGATTTCAAAATGTCTCTTTATCTCCCCTCCAACCCCCTCCCTTCTTTTTATTATTATTACTCATTCATTCATTCACTAATTAAGTTTTAAGACCTGTTCATATCTCAGGCGTAATTACCAAATGACATTTTATGGACTTACGTAATAGGTACATAACCATAATAATTTAATTTAACATACCTTATAACTTGTGTAACAAATTCGGGGATATAACAGCGACAGCAGGAGCAACAGTTTTGTGAAATACCTATTATTCAAAATTCTCGGCGAGCGTGTTCTCTGATATTTTTTATTTTTCTAAATCTTATGTGTAAGTTTTCCGTTCTTTCAATAATATTCTAAAAATAATTGGCGTTGAAAAAGTGGTGGATGCTTTTTGATACTAATATTTTTTTAACGAATACAGAATGTGGTCCTAGCCCCCGCGTTCCAAATTTTTACCAATTTATTAAGTATTTTCCTTGAACACTTTACGTTTTTAAGTTCTTAAAAAATGAGTTTACAAGGCGCTAAGGGACGTATTTGACGGACTCTAACCAGTGATTCCTGACATTATTTGGGGTTAAAAATGTAAATAAAATTTTCGTCTCTGGTGACTTTTATAATGTTTTTTTTTTTTTTTTTAATATTGGCTTTGCCCCGCGGTAGGAAAGATGGATTCATAAGTTCGTCACTGACACACACTGACCCCTACATTCCTACTCACCCCTTATACATTTTTCCATCCCAGAACTTACGGCATCCCCTAAGAAAATTATTTTGTTTAGGGCCTTCTGTGTGGATCTATTTAAAAACAGCATTCAATTGAACCTTACAAACATAATGTTGCTTTTTATCGAAGTATTTATGTTTTTTTTCGGTCGGGAAATGAAATATCAAAAATACTGCAATGGTATACAGATCACTTACATTTGAATTAATGTATGTATGTAACATTAATATACAACAGCAATGAATTTATCACTTGGTTTTGTTTTGAGAGCAATGAATTTATATCTTGGTTTTTATTAGACACATTTATTATGTTATATAAAACCCTTGTCAGATGCCAACTTGAATATAACTCTACGTTATGGTCTCCCTTTAACAACATTCATTCAGACAACATTGAAAAGATTCAACGGAAGTTTCTAAGGTTTATAAACTATAAATTGCATATTCCTGTACTAAACATTGATTACAATTATCTCCTGGATAAAACGTCTCTATTGAAACTTTCAGAAAGAAGAATAAGCACAGATTTAATACTATTACACAAAATACTGCATTACAAAATTGACTGTTCTGAATTACTTCAATTTATCAATATCCATGTTCCCCAAAAATCATGTCGACATTTATTACCCTTCTACTTCAATAACACCAGGACACTAGCTTATCAAAATTCTCCGTTTCAGAGACTTCACAGTCTCGGAAATAAATATTCTAATCTAGGTGATATATTTCATCTTAAAACTAATCAGTATAAACGTTGTATATTCTATCTTATTCTTCTAGGCACAAATAGATTTACATAATTTCTTCAATTTTTGTTTATATTGAATATGAGACTTCTTATCATTTTTACATAATATGTATTTTTATTTTATTATTTGTTTTGTTGTTACACTGTTTTGTGTATTTTCTTTTCTCATTGTATTATATTTTCGTCATTGTTTGTTACTCAACTTATAAATTATAATGTAAAGCCCATCAGGGCGTGTAATAAATAAATAAATAAATGCTCTTAAAATTAATTAAATTATTTTTTAATTAACTCCGCACAGGAGGCCGTGAGGAAAATAATTTACCAAATTTGGGGATGATGTGTTGAGGGGAATTTTAATGAAATGAAGGAGAGGAAGTCCCGGAATCTAGAAAAAAGAAGGTAGGAATCCGGGTGTGTGTGTGTCTAGGAGTGACGGACGTATGAATCCACACAAGACTATGGTCAGGAGAGACCAGACGACGAGGTCAAAGGGTCTCCCCAAACCGGCCTCTCCCGATCCGGTCCGCCACGCAGCTGGTGGGCAGGCGCATTCTTGACAAAATCTGAACAAATTGTTGATAGTCACATTATCATGGTGATTTTGATTGTCAGGAAATTCAAAGATAATTATTATTTCACCTCAACCATACTTCCATGTAGAATTCATAATATTAAACGTAAATGTAACCATTTAAACTTTATATTGGTGAATAATCAAAAACAATAATGATTTTAATATTCAAATTTAATTAACTTATCTCGATTATTTTAACGTTTAATTTACAAACTGACTTAGGCCTAACCAACTATTATTTCTACTGATTGAGCCCCGGAGTATACCCTAGTTAGAAGGGTGATAAATCACTAGAACATACTTATATTACGACTATTCCACACCGTTCAACAGGGATTTCCCAACAAGAAGCCGCCTAAAAACTACTATCCACTTCGATTAAAATCGTTTGGTTTTAAAGTTTAATTTCACATGTTTTTTTTTTACATTAACTCCACACAGGAGGAAATGTTTTTTTAAAAATCACATTTTTTTTTTTTACATTAACTCCACACAGGAGGCCCTGAGGAAAATAATTTCCCTCAGGGCCTATGTCATCTAGGATGCTGTGTGGAGGGTCTTTTTGAGGAGAGGAAGGAATGAACATTGGTCTTAAAGAGACCCATGTTGTAGGAAGGAGGAAACACAGAGGCCGGCAAATCATTCCGAACAAGTACAAATACAAGAACGAGTCGAAGAAACGACCCGTTCTCATGTGACAAATGCCAACCGTTTGGCGTTTTTCCCGACTATGCACCGGTGCCGAAGGGATTAATGACGCTAGTTCCTCGGAGCATCTTCCATTGTAATACTGGTAGAACAAGGATAGCATTCCTACCCGATGCCAGTGCTCTAAAGATTGCAATCCGTCTGTTAAGTTGGGAGAATCTATCAAACGGACCGCCCGTTTCTGCACAGAGTCGAGGGCATTTTCCAGGTACTTTGGAGCTCCAGACCAGAGGTGGCTGTCAAATTCAATCGTGCGGCGCACTTGTGATTTGTACAGGGTTAGCAGTTATGTACTTATTATGATTATTATTATTATTATTATTATAAAACCACATTTGGACAAAGAAACTATACATACTTTGCAACAAAACTCCATAACATCTTTCCCCAAGACATAAAACTAATAAAAAATCCAATTGAATTCAAATCAAGAATAAAAATATGGCTTAAAGAGGTCAATGAGAAAACCCTAGCGAAGACGCTAAAAACGACATAGAAGACAAATGAACTATATTTAAATAACTTAAGTCCGCCTCGGCACAGGACCCCCTAGTGAGGAGGACTAAGAAATACAATATTTTATACTTAATTTCACCATTATATTTTGTATGTAAACTTTTTTATATAGTCGCTACAATAAAAAAAAACTTATGTTGTATCTGCGAGCCATGTACAGTAGGTACGCCCAGTTTTTGGGAGGCTAACTTTACTCTGGCTTCGATGGAATACCTGAGCTGGTCACTTAGGGTTACGCGAAGCATATCAATGGAGGGCCTGTTCGGAAGATTGCTTCCGTTGAAAGAGATATTTGTTATTTAATTTAAGACTAAAATAACAAGATTAAAATCGTTTTTTATTGTTAGTCTGGCGTTGAATCTCTCACTGAGCGAGTGAATCGATTCTCATATTGTACAGAAGGTATTTTCAAGACTAGAAAATTTTCTATCGGAAGAATTTCTTCCATTCCGTTACCCTTCACAATGTAATTTATCTATTCGCAACAGCATACAGAGCAGAATGCAGGCAGCGCCGGATCTGCCATACGTTCAAAAACGTGCAAAAAACCTGGCGCCAACTCCGAAGGGGCGCCGTGAGAAAATAAATATTGTAATAATATTCCCTAAAAATTTGTTTTAATATTCCCTGAATCGTTTAAAAATTACCCATAGTACGAAATAATTATTACGCTTTAGCAACACTTTCCAAAGATACAGACTGCGCACGCATCTGGTTTGAATTCAACGAAATTCAACGATTTACGAATTTATAGTCAGTTACAGAATTTTTTTACAAATTCCATATATTTAGTTTAAACGTAAGATCTATTTTTTCATATATCTTTTACCGTCTTTTACGACGAATGAGTGCGATCCAAATTCATTAACCAATCACAGCGCCGTACGTTTATTCAAGAGAACAAACAAACCGACGGCGCCTTTCAAAATGCTTTTGTACGATTTAAGTCTCTAGGAGAAGGTACTTAAAGGCCATTTTCTTATGAAATCTTCAGTAAATTCAAAATTCCATTAGCATAAACATCGCACGGTTTGCAAGGTTGCAACTTGTTAACAGTTTCATCATTGATTTGACAGTTGAAGTTCGTTAAATGTACCTATAATTAATTTCTATTAGATTTGTTATTTTACAGTCAGTAATAATCAGTGTAAGCGTCTTTCGTAAGCCGTTGATACCATAGATACGTTCGTGTTTGTTCGCTCAACACAGAACACAGGGGAAATGGAAATGCAAGGTACAAATTTGAGGTTATATTATTAGATTTTTTAATTTATAACAAAATTTCTATTGGTTGTTAGAGGTTGTGGATTGTGGATTACAATAAATAGAACAATAATTAAAAAAAAACTTTCAGGCTCGCAGAATCTAAAACTTATAATTAAAGAGCATAATGACATAAAAAAACTCGTTTCCATTGGGAATTTTTTTATTCCAATTTCTCCGGCACCGATAAAAAATGATGTCCCGCGCAATGACGTTACAATGGTCCCGAGCACATCTAAACAGATATCTATCGCACAAATTCCTCCGGTCGAATTATTAGAAGATAAAAATAACGTTACTGATAGAAGTTTAAATTTAATTCTGTTTTCAGAGCTTGAATTGAAAGATCCCGGATGCTGGCCAAAGTTATCTCAAAATTCCATTAGTTTATTAGTTCAGGAAGGTCCTGTACAATTGAAAGGTTTTGATTTTCCTATTACGAACAAGCGTAAATTTAATACTAAGTATTATTACAAGAAACTGCCTAATGGAGAAGAATTACATAGATCGTGGCTTATTTATTCGAAAACTTTAGATAGGGTTACACCCTTTATATGTCTTGATTTTATTTGATAAATTAGTGTAAAAAAAAATTAAATAAAAAAAAAAAATTGGGGTCAACGAATTTTTAATCAAAATAAAAATGTAGGGGGGGGGGGGGCGCCATCGGTACCTACTGCACAGGGCGCTAGATTTCGTAGATCCGGCCCTGAATGCAGGTTCGACTTTAATGAAATTCGAAAACATGTATCATGTGGCTTAATACTAAAAGTACCATCCAAAAAGGCGTGGTCAACATTGATTATAAATTCGGGTTATTTCACAAGTTTGGTAGGAAGGTCCCGGGTTCAATTCCCAGGTGTGCTCGTATCTTTTTCAGATTTTTCTCTTTTCAGATTTTTGATTGATTTTAGCTAATATTATCTTCATTTAAGAGGGAATTAACAAACAAAACCGGAAATACGTCATTTTACAACAAGCTGTAGACGAATTTTTTTTCCACAAAAAAAATATAAATTGATTCTGAAAGACTGTTCTTTTAACTAGAAAGCTATGTTTTAAATTTTGAGAAAATATGTTTATTTTTAGTATAATAAGGTTTTATCACAGGTCGTTGATAGATTTGTTAAATTTTCAAAGCAAATTTTGTATTATAAAACATACATTTCAAATCATATAATCATGCAGTAAAATAAATCAATAAATTATTTAGAAAAGCTACCGTTTAAAATTTTAATGTTAGTTCAAATAAAAACGTTTAAAAAATATCCGCGCTCTTGTTTTGTGACGAAAATACTTCAGTTTGTCTATTTATTTACGGTCTTACAAACTAACGTATTACTTAGACAATTATTGAAAAATTATAAATACTTATGATCAAAAAATAATTACAAAAGTACATAATTTTAATAGTTTTATCATCACCCCTTTCTGCATTTTTGAATGTAGGTATTTATCAAAGCAAATTTTGAATGAAATAAAATCGAGATTGATTTGTTATGTTAAAATGCTGGTATGGAGAATAATTAATCTTTCTCATCGGAGCTGCCCTGTACATTTGAAAGGGTACGATTGTAAGATCATCGTTCGACGAAATTTAAATTCTCGGCTCTTAATTAAATGTCATTTAGTTTTAACGTCGCAAATTGACAAAGTCACCCTATTTGACCTATCAAACAGTGACCATCAATTTCCAGTCGTATAACTAACGACAAAAGACAGCATTACAACGAACTGGGCCACAGTTAATCACCGCGTGAACTATCAAATTACGTTTTGAAAATTCATAATGCAATCCTCCCTCTCTGATTGGGATTTATCGTCATATCAACCCGCGTCCCGCTTCCTGCAGTTCATTACATCGAGTAATATGAGCCCCAACCGACCAAGTTAACGGGTACGTTAGTATTTTTAACACGTAAATCGTAACAGGCCGAGCCAGTTGCCAGATAAATCAAATTATATTGTCAGAATTCGTTTTATACACATATTGCTGTTTTAATCAAATAAAGAAAATCGTAAAATGGTGTTGCCTCATGTGATAAACACTCAACACAAATTTATAAAATGACATGGCAACAATAATATGGGTTGTTAATAAGTCACATTACTTATAAAGTTAGGCATTCCCAAGGCAACGTTAAAGTAACCTATAAACCCGAAATAATTATGTCTACTGTTAATAGTCAAATTACTACAAATCCATCCTGGCAACAAATATGGAAAATTCATATAATTTTAATAAAATCCCTGTAGACTATAGACTACACCCCTCTCTCTCTCTCTCTCATATATGATATGTATATAAAATATAGATTAAGAATTATTCGTACCAGTCTGAAGACGGCTTTAACAGGCTGAAACCGGTTAGGGTCAAAAATAAATTAAACGGAAATGTCAGATACGTTTTTAGATTTTCACGGCCAAAAGTATTTTCGTTATTTGTTTTTGATCTGCCATGATGATGGACACTGCAACGCTGTCCGAAACGTTGGCTAAAGAAGGAGATAGCGCAACACGGCATATCACCCCAAAAACAAATAACGAATGTATTTCATTATATTACTAGCTTTTTCCCCGCGGCTTCGCTCGCATGGTATTAGGGGGGTACCCACTCTGCCTCCTCCACCTCCCCACCCCCTTCCCGACCCTCCCCCATTCACCCCTCCTCACCTTCCCGCATTCCATTCATTAGTTTTCAATTGCCACCTATTTTTTTAACCAAGTTTCATAATGCCAGAGCTCACCAGTGGTTTTATACAAAAAAAAGATTTATCCAATTTGGTGCAATCGTTCGGAAGTTATGCTCAATATATCATATTAGGTTCTTACATATGAAATTGGCGTTTTGCCGTACTTGCAACTTTGATCTCAAATATCTTCTCTTTGGTTAGGAATTCCAAATTCAAATTTATACAGACATTTACTCATGTATTTGTGTTTCGAAAATTATAATTCATTTGTTTTTTCCTTAATTGTTTTTTTATTATTTGCGTCACTTAGTTTACAAAATGGAAAACTTGAAATATCGCGTTATTTACGGGTACGAGTTCCACCGTGGCACCAGTGCTGCAGAAACGTCTCGAAAGATTAATGATGTGTATGGCGACGGTGCCGCAAAAGAAAACACAGTGCTTTTTTGGTTCCAACCTTTTCGTTCTGGAAATATCGACCTGCAGAACAAGCTCCGTGGACGGCCGGAGACCAAAGTTGATAATGAAGAATTGAAGGCTATTGTGGAAGCGGATCCATCGCAAACCACGTCCGAGTTAGCTGCAGGCTGCGGTGTTAGTGATAAAACTGTTTTAATCCACTTGAAGCAAATTGGGATGGTGAAAAAGCTTGAAAGGTGGGTACCTCACGAATTGAGTGAAGCAAATCAACAAACGCGAGTTAGAACGCTAGACCACACACTGCACAACAGACGGCTACCAAATTAGAGGAGCTTCAATTGAAATGTCTAAGACATCCACCGTACTATCCGGACCTTGCCCCAACAGATTTTTTTTTCGAAATTTGGAACTTCTTGCAAGGGAAAAAATTCCCGTCCAAATGTTTTTTTCAGTAAAGGGATCGATGAACTACCTATGAGATGGCAAAAGTGCATAGATATCAATGGTACATACTTTGATTAAATAAATATATTATATTTAAAAAAAATCGACTTTATGTTCCTCCCACACAAAACGCCAATTTCATATGTAAGGGAACGTACCCGTACTACGTGATCTGATCGGGGGGGGGGGGGTCTTCGAAATACCACGCTTGGTACAAATGAGCGGCGGGTTGCTTAGGATTTTGGTCACCGGGGAGGGGGGGGGGGAGGGTTAAAAATTGGTCACGTAGTATGGGTACGTTCCCTAAGGACTTATATTAACTACTACGCCAACATCGTTTCCACGACAACGCTGGAGCTTATTCATAACGCCAGAACTTACCAATATATACAGCCTATATTACTAGCAAATAATGTAGCTTTTATTAGTGAAATTTTTTTTAAAGGCCTTTCAGTATCTTTTGCGTGAAAGAGTAACAAACATACATACATCCAAACATCCATACAAACTTTCGTCTTTATAATATTAGTAGGAAGGATAGTAGGATAGTAGTACAGAATGAGAGTAAAAAAATGTAAAATGAAAAATTATTGGCACCTACATATGAAAATTATGATAATATTTTTTAGTGAAATAAATTGCAATGCAGAATATTCTGACAATATTTGAGGTCATCCTATTATCATAATTATAAGCAGAAAATGTAGCAGCTTGTGTAAAGATTGAGGATGCAGCCAGCAGAGGATAATACAGTTAGTCGTTGGCAGGTTTGTTAAATTTTCAAACAAAATGTTGTATTATAAAACACACTTTTCAAATAATAATAAAATAATCAAACAGTAAAATAAATCAATACATTATCTAGGAATTTTGTGTTGTTGTTATTAGTTTTTGGGGTATTATGCCGTGTTACGCTACCTAATTCTTTAGCCAACGTTTCGGACAGCGTTGCAGTTGCAGCGTTGCAGTCCATCATCAGGGCAGATGTGTAATAATTAGGGGTGATGTTTGTACTTATCTACTTAGGAGCGATACCGTGTCGCCAGCTCCACTCCTCTACGAGCTGGCGCTACAATATACTTCAACATATTTTTTGCGTTTAGCCTTGTAACCGTCATTTACCGGATACCAAGAACTATTGAGCTTAGCTTCGTCGTCTCTATTAATATTTATAGGATTTTTGTGAATTTCAATTGCCTCTGTAATCATGCGCGCTGTATGAGTTTTGGGTCTTCCCAGGACCTCAGGGACAAATCCAAAGTAATGGCCAGTTTCGATTAAGTGCTCGGCGATTGCCGATTTGTCAAGGTGGCCAAGTTTACAGGCACGAAAGTATTCTGATATCCTTTTGGAGATCGTCCGCTCTGTTTGGCCTACATAAACCTTGTCACATCCAGAACAGCTGAGTTTGTACACTCCACCTGTTTCCAGAGGAAACTTGGTCTTTGCAGGCCTCAAACAGTCTCGCATTTTTGTCGTGGTTCCGAAGACAGTCTTGATAATTATCTAGGAAAGCCATTTTTCAGAATTTTGATATTAGTTCAAAAAAAATTATTAAAAAAGATTCGCGCACGTATTTTGCGATTTATACTACTACTTCAGTTTGTCTATTTATTTACGGTCTTACCAACTAATGTAGATATCTATTACAGATTTTTTACACAATTATTTTGCTTAAACATTATTGAAAAATTATAAATATCGTCAATACATAATTACAAATAGTATATAATTCTATTAATTTTATCACCACGCGTTTAAGCATTTTCATTGCTACTTGTAAGTATATGTTAAAGCAATTTTTAAATGAAATAAAATCAATATTGAGTTAAAGAGCATATCAGAATTATCAATCTTTCCACTTGTCGATATATGACCGTGAATAAAACAAGAAGTGGGTCCAAGACTTTTTCGAGACGTTTATGGCAGTCTAGACTCTCTGGCTACCCCTGCGGAAAACGGCGTGATGGTTAGTTATTTAGTAGATGTTGGCGCAGTAACGACTTATGCCATGCGCGATGATACGAAAGTGATAAAAAATAGCTGTGCTTTGACAAAAACGAGTTAAGCAGATTTAAAAAAGGAAAGAGTGTTTGTATGTAAATGTGGTAAACCGTATGACACGTGGGAAAACTGAACACGTAGTTCGGTGTTTCCCAAATGGGGTTTCGGGTAAAAATGAAATTTTAAAAAACATCAAGATCAAAAAGCTTAAAATATTTTTGAAAACCCTAATAGAATTCTTTTCATATGTTAAATGCTATAAATAAGATAAACGCTATCTATCTAATTCTAAAAAACATTAATTTTCTCTGTCCAATGCGAAATACACGATAAAAACAACATTTCCACTTCCCACCCTCAAAAACTAACTACACACAACATTCAATTCTCAGAGGACGTGCACAAAATACAATAATATCTTTTCAGGCGCTGATATTTTCCATTAACCCTCTGGATAATTTACTAAAAATGTAATGGAAAAAAATAAAACAAATTGTCGACTATCTAACAAGATAGAGTGTGCTGAAGTAGATATTTTCCTCGATAATTTGTAAGGATTCAAAAAAAAAGATCTGGCGCTGTTAAAAAATACTAACTAATGTGTCAATTGTCTCTCTATGCATGCCTCGCATATTTCTTACGTCTCTTGCCACTCATTATCTGTTAATTGAGTGCAAAGATATTCAAATACAGAAGAGATATGCTGTAGTGTCCGCGCAACTGTCGCCGGACTACGCGCTAATTAGCGTAGTTTTCATACAAAAAGAATTTGTTCATTTCGTTGATTTTTTGAAAATGTGCATTAATATTGGTTAACAATATATTTTGAATAAGGAAATAATTCGTTCATTTGGTTTAACGTTCGTTTGGTTTATTCGTTAATTATTTGTTCTTTTAGTTTATTTGTTAATTGGTAAACAATATCGGCGACACCCGGAAGCACAGACCTACATAGTAAAAACAGCAGATAGCACATCTACTTATATTTCAATATCTTTGCTTGAGTGAGCTTGTACATAATTCTGTATTTTTATTTGTGACGTTTTTGTATTTCTAATTGTATGTATCTGTATTTAATTGTAGATTTTTGCAATTATGTAATGACTGAGTTTTATAACTGGATTGTTCTCGCGTAAGTGCGAACATCTGTAAAACCCAGTAGGTACAAATAAATAAATAACGAACCCCTACCCCTGCTGTGTTTTATTATGTTATTCTCGTTAAGTTGTTTTTCTTTTTTTTTCTTAATTTTATTTTTTCTGTTGTTCATCTTTAAGCATTATATTATGATGAAAATATGCATTGTTTATGTATAGGTAGGTACGTAGTTCAATTTTACATAATCTATACTACTTGCTTTAATCCATGTTAATTATTTATTTTTCTTTTTTTCAAGTTTTTCTTTTTCTACAAACCTCACTTTATGTTTCCTTTAATAATTATTAACGTTTTTCTGTACTTAATATGATTTTTTTGCGGAAACTTCACAAGTTCATGCAATCATGTAACAGGTAATTATTTTAATAAAATAAAATATGTTTATATATTCAAATAGATAATAAATAGTTAACTAATATAGTTACAGTTAGTTATTTAGTATAGTTAGATAATTATAAAACATAAATAAAATTTAAAAAAATAAAATATCAGTGATCCTGTTAAATCTACTCTACTCCACCATATTTTCCAATAAAATTATAGTATTCATCTTATTATTCGTAATCCGGGAATATTTGTCTTTCTTTAAAGAAAAAAAATCTGATACGAATGCTTTTAATTAAAACTTTATAAAATGAACTATTTTTATACAGCGTTACCAATAACAAAAAGCACTTAACGGCTGTTTAACTGTTTTACTAATCGGTGTTCCTGCAACGTTGCCAATAACAGAATTATAATTTTATGAGTAAAACCTTAAATTGTAATATTAAATCTAGAGACTTTTCGATTGAATTTCGCTAATATTGTCTTCATACGTTATTTTTATATTGGCGGCTTTGGCGTCTTCGGTACATTCGCGCAAGTGCGGCGGCCATATTGTTTCGTTCTTCGCGGGGAAAATTTCTGTTGTGGCATTTGATATTTATTCTATGTGCAGTTCATTTAATTTTTTTGAAAATGGTTTTCATTAAAATTACCAATTCACCATTATGTTAGTAAAAATGAACATATAATTGCTATTATTTTTGCCAGTTTTAGTGCCATAATAATGTTGTATTGTTATTTTAATTTTGTTAACCAAAATATAAATTATTTCAGATAAATTTATTTTAATTTTGTTAACCAAAATATAAGTTATTTCAGATAAATTTATTTTAATTTTGTTAACCAAAATATAAGTTATTTCAGATATCCACTTGAGCCTAATAAACCTTTTTTTTGTTATTAGTTTTTGGGGTATTATGCCGTGTTGCGCTACCTCCTTCTCACATCTGCCCTGATGATGATCACACATCTGCCCTGATGATGGACACTGCAACGCTGTCCGAAACGTTGGCTAAAGAAGGAGGTAGCGCAACACGGCATAATACCCCAAAAACTAATAACAAAATAATTTTTGGCCGTGAAAATCTAAAATCGTACCTAATAAAACTTGAACAAAAGTAATGTTATTTGATAACATAAATGACGTGAGTGTGTGAATGCATACCAAATTCGAGTTACCTGTCTCTAAATTATGCAAAAATGAATCTAAAATGTCAGATTTTTTCAGTTACCCTTGTGAAATAACTATTATATTTTTTAATTGTTCATACAATGCATACGTAGTATGCGTACATAGTTCATACGAGAAAAAGTGAAGAAACAGTTTTCTTATAAATTCATTACATAAGAGGTCTGTGTTTTTTTAAATTTTGTGTTTTTTTACATTTTTCTACATTTTGGTTAAAAGTGTTTTGACAATTTTTTTTAGATTTTTTCAGTGTTTGAAGCTTAAAATATTTCAGATACAAAAATCTAAAGGGTAATTTCATCTTGTTTACATGAAGGTATTTGTTTTTACGACATCTTCAAAAATAAGAAATATAAAAGACATTTAAAATACGTCGGAAAAATTTCAAAATTCGTTCAGAAATCTATCTTCTATCTATCTATATATCTATCGATCTATCTTATATCTTCTATATAAATAAAAACGAATCGCCGAAATGTATGTACGCGCATAACTTTCGAACGACTGCACCAAATTGGATAATTCTTTTTTTTTGTGTGTTCGTTATTGTCAGGACAAGGTTTGTATAAAACTTCTGGTGAGCTCTGGCATTATGTAATTTGTATAAAAAAATGCTATTGGTGGCACGCGAGCTGTTTGAAAACTGAATGTTTGGAAAGCGGGAGGGAGGGAGCGATGGGGGAGGGGAACCTAGGAGGGGGAGGGGACCTGGGAGGGGAAAGGGGAACTCGGGAGGGGGGTTCGCGGGACGGGGGAAGGTGGGGGAGTGTGGAGCTGATGGAGTGAGAACGCGAGAGGGGAAGGGAACGCAGGAGAAGAAGGGGAGGCGGAAGGGGAACGGGAACGGGACGAATGGGAAAGGACACGCAAGGAGAAACAATTTCTTTATTAAATGGCATAGCAACGCATGCCGGGTACCAGCTAGTTATTAATAAAACAAGCGTATACAATAGATAAACAACCCCCTCTGACTATGTAGGCAATGTACGAGTATATATATCTTTCCATGAATTTTATTTGTCATTTTGTTTATCAATTGAGTAAAATATTCACGACGTTTTTTAGTAATGTTGAGAATGTTTAAGCATTCTATAGCCAATTAAAGTACATAGGTATTCCTATTTAACATAATTTTTATTCGACCTGTATTGTGTAAGTAAAAGCCCTAAGGGAGTTCTATAAATTAAAAAATATATACGAACGAAGAATCAGACACCGTATTTATTCTCATTTATCAATTTGTCCCTGACAGGCACGTATACAGGGCAGGTGTTTCGTTTATGCGACATTCAGAAAAACACGTGTAACTTACTTCTCCCTAGAAACACGTAACTTTCCATTTTAGGGTAATGTGCGTATTGAACGTTAAAATATTTTCGCCTGGGGCCCATTTTTTTATTTGTTACGCACAAGATATTGCGTTGTTCCATTCTATGTACAATACACTAAAAGGGTTCTGTGAAAAAAATAACTGGGAAACACTGAGTTTGGTAAAGGGAAGTCAATAGTTAAAAGGTTTTACCGCTTAAATGCAGAAAGCACTGAGTTTGAGGAAATCCTGTGCGAATTCGGAGGATCCTTTATGTTATTTACCGGTGAAATCTATTGAAAGGGATTTCTCTATAATCGACGGGCGTGAAAAATAAGAGTGGGAAACCAGGCAAGTGGAAAGGGACAGGGAAAATGGGAAAACATTTCAACAAAACGTGTGAAATTATAAGAAAATTTTCGATAATAATGGCAAAATAATACAATAGTGAAGGAACGGGTTTCACTTTCGGCATTTTATTTATTTTTTATTTATTTATTTAGCAACTATATAATATTTTTTAAAATTTTTATATGAAACATGTTAGTTAGATGTATATATAAAATAGAAAATATATTCGTAGTCCTCCTCACTAGGAGATCCTGTGCTGAGGGGGACTATGCTTTGGATAAGTTTTTCAGCGACTTCTATGGTTTAACTTCATTGTATGGATAAGGTTTTCCAGAAACTTCTACGATGTTTTAAGTATACTGTAAGTTCATTTTCCGATAGATTCTTCAGCCAACATTTAATGTCCTTAATGAAGCTATTTTTTGTTTTAATTTGTTTGATATTAAGTGGGAGTTTGTTATATAACTTTACTGCTAAAAATTCAGAACTTCTTTGACGAAGTGAAGAGTTACACTGTATATTAAGGATGTCTGTTTGTTTGGCTCTGGTTTTATGAGCATGTGAGGTGTCTGCCTCTGAATCATGTTTGTGGTGATGTACTAGAATGTTTTTGGCATAGATTTTCTGTATGCTTGGAACATCAAACTGTTTAAAAATTTCTGTTGTTGACGTCCTTATGGGGACCTTTACCTGAAGAAGTTGGAAAAAAAAATTGTCACCAGGATTATGATGATTTTTTTGATCAAATTGTATAATTCCTTTAATTGAATGAATAAAAAAAGGTAAATTCAATAAATTATAGCGATACATTTAAGGTACGCAGATAGGTATATACATACTTTCATTTTGGTTTTGATTTATTAAATGAGATAAAATTAGAAACATTTTTTGGATGCGTGGTCTACTGTTCACAGAATTACTAGGAACACAATTGTAAAAACTTTAACGAAGAATGCAATAATGCAATTAGGGACATCTATTGTCTGTATATTGTATTTGATTACTGTAATTAGCCATTGGCATTTTAATGTTCATTTCTGCCGCTGGAGTTCTCCAAGTACCGAATTCTTCCGTACCGACTGAATGTTTGTTTTTACGACATCTTTAAAAATAAGAAATATACAAGACATTTAAAATACGTCGGAAAAATTCCTAAATTCGTTTAGAAATCACTACATTACATAGTATAAAATGAAGTCGCTCAAAATGTATGTGCGCATAGATCTTTTAAAACTAAACTCGCAGTGTTAGTGCAGTCGTCAATTGTTTGATATAAAAAACCTGATTTATTAAAATTCGGTCTTTAACGTACGTATTGCTCTTGTAAAAAGATCTCACTAGCAAATTAGGGGGGGGGGGTGGGGGTTGGGATGTGTTTTAAAAATTGAGAAATGTTAAAAAGTGTTTTTTTTTAAATTTTTAATTTTTAATTTAATTTTTTTTATTAAGGAGAAAATACAGATACAGATTTCTATTAACAAGAATATACTAACAATATTTAGAGAACTCACCTGCATCCAAACTATTTCACATGAATTGACTTACTGCAGATAAAAACATATACAAATATTTTTACTTTTAATCAGGAAGAAAGGAATATAAATAAGGATATTATTTTACAAATATAGAGATGAGAGAAATGCGCAATATCCTTATAAAATTTTACAAAGTTTGTTGTTGATTCAATTAAAGTTGTCTAAATGTTTATTGTAAATACCTAAATGACTCAACTAAATCAAAGCGTTTGAAATTTACAGAAGTCTATTATAAAAAAATACCTGACGATGAAATAAATAATAACAACAGTTACTACCTGACACTCGAGAAGTAATGACAAAATTGGTTTTTCTTTTTCAAATAAATACCAATTTTACGTGTTTTAGCAGTACATGAAATCAGTGCGTGGCGGTGTGCGTGGGGTCATCGGAACTCAGGTCATGAAAGAAAAGTGTTCACCAGTATACTTTGCCTTTATTATAGAACTAGCAGTGAACTAGAACTAGAACTGGCTAACGAAACACAACGCCATTACCCGACCTTTATAAAATCCACACTACCCGCTTGCCAGCTGCCCGCTGCCCGCTGCCCGCTGCCCGCTGCCCGCTGCCTGAATTGAATATTTGAATTTCTCGGCTTTTCTCTACTATAATAAGCATGTATTATACATATAAACCTTCCCCTTGAATCACTCTATCTATTGGCGAAAACCGCATGAAAATCCTTTGCGTAGTTTAAAAGATCTATGCGCACATACATTTTGAGCGACTTCATTTTATACTATGTAATGATACTTGGGATCGAATTTTGAACTTCTCAGGCTCTATGACGCTAGACTAACTGAAATTTTGAATTCTTACTAAAAGTTACGGTCTGAAAACGAATCAATGACAAAATCGGTAAAAAATCATCATTCTTACGGACGAAATGCGAGGCTTTGGGTTGAATTTTGAAAACCGTTTTTCCCAACTAAAATTTTGAATTGTTACGAGGAATAAAAATCTACAATAAACAAAAATTTTAACAAAACAAAAAAACGACTTCAAAAAATGCACTAAAAAGTAAAAAAATAATTTCGTATTCTTCTACAACTTTATAATCAACTTACCTTTTCTACTCATCAATATGTACGTACGATTGTTATTTTTGGAGTCGGTGTCGGCGGGAGAGGAGCTGTCAAGTGAACACGCCGGGCCGCGGGTACCTTGGTTGACACCGACTCCAAAAATAACAATCGTACCTACATATTGATGAGTAGAAAAGGTAAGTTGATTATAAAGTTGTAGAAGAATACGAAATTATTTTTTTACTTTTTAGTGCATTTTTTTAAGTGGTTTTTTTTTTTGTTAAAATTTTGTTTATTTTTTGATTTTTAGTGAATCTGAAGTACACTAACTAATTCGATTAAGATTCGGCCGAGTATCGTAAATTTGTTGTTCAGAATTGGAGAATTCCGTTACTTTGTCATAGATCCCATAATCAGAACCTAACCAAACTCTCATCAAACTACCCTTGAAGTACATCCTTTCCAATAAAAAAAGAATCATCGAAATCGGTTGGCGTGATATTGAGTTATTCGTCCATTTGTCGCGCACATACTTGATGCAAATTTAAGACTTATATGATTTTCTCATGGATGCCATTGTCAGGACCAAATTGAAATGGGACCACACGGGAAGCACCAACTTTCAAATAAAAAAAGAATCATCAATATCGGTTCACCCAGTCGAAAGTTCTGAGGTAACAAACATAAAAAAAAAAAAAAAAAAAAAAAAAAAAAAAAAAAAAAAAAAAAAAAAAAAAAATACAGTCGAATTGAGAACCTCCTCCTTTTCGAAGTCGTTTAAAAAGTTGCATTTATGGAAAAATCAATACTATATTAGCCACAAACATCGAATTCCATTACTGTCTCTGAATGATAGATTTTTTTATCCTTTTTTCTACCATGCGGACATACCCTATATGTGATTTTTCGTCGTTGGATATAATTTATCATTCTTCTCAACAATGATTTAAACTTGATTCTACGGACAAAATCAAAAAAAAAATCAAAGTGTATCATTACAACTTGGTGCGATTGTTCGATGAGTTTTCGTTGTCGTTGTAGTTGAAAGACAAAAAAAAATATTTATATTTTCATGGACGACATGAAAAAGTGAAGAAAACAGTTTTCATACTAATGCACTAACCAAAACTAATATGTTTTAGAAATATCGAATTCTTTCAAAATTATGGAGGTTTCCAGTGAAAATGTTTCAATTAGTTTTTTAGCAAACATTTTCATGTTTGATATTAAAATATTATTAATATAGAAATGTCAATGTTTATTTCAAATACATCCATTTCACAGATAATTTTATGCATATTCAATTTGGGAGGCGGGAATGGGTACCGCCGCCCCGGGAACCTTTATTGGATAACCAACACCTCTGCCATAGGTCACCCCAAGTGGTTCGCTACGTTTGGTGATTTAGCAGGGGTGCCCGGATGAGGTTAATTAATGGGGTGAGGTTTGTCTAGGTCTTGGAGGCGGATGACCAGGACATACTGAACCCCAGATTCCTACGCACCCCTTAAACCCTTTTCCTTCCCAGAACTCTCCTCTCATTACTTTAATTTAAAAAAACCCTCCACACAGCCTCCCCAAAGATGACATAGGCCCTGAGGGAAATTATTTTCCTCAGGGCCTCCTGTGTGGAGTTCATATAAAAAAAAACTTCAGAAATAAAATTTAAAATTCCTCAGAAATTTGGGACTTTTAGTTGAAGATGTATGAATTATAATTTGGTTAATTTTCACATACACATTTGGTGAAAAACTCACAAGAGCCCCTGCTTCCAACTGTCGGTGTGTAGTGGGACCATGTCTTCTCCAACGGGGAAGGTAGGTAGCGAGTTTGAAGTGGGGGAGATACGTGGGAAAGAGGAAGGTTGGGATGTAACTGGTTATTCAGATCTGCCGAGCGATTCTCTATTTTTTGTGGGAACGAGAATGATATCGGCCGAGATCTCCTGTCAGATTTGTGTGATTCTCAATGGCTGTTATTTGCTTTTTCTACGGACCGATGTCAGAATTTCAGCTGTGAGAATTAGGTCGTTTAAACACGAATTCCGGCAAGTATGAATGCATATTTATTCATTTAACAGCGATATAAAATCACACAAATCTGACAAGGGATCTCGCCCAATATCTATGTCGATCGAGATACATATCGGGCCAGATCTCTTGTGTGATTTTATATAGCTTTTAAATGAATAAATAAGTATTTATACTTGCAGGAATTCGAGTTTAAAAAAACCTAAACTAAAATACGTGACAGATCATAGCTGAAATTCTGACATCGGCCTGTAGAAAAAGCAAATAACAGTCATTGAAAGTCACACAAATCTGACAGGAGATCTCGCCCGATATCAATCTCGTTCCCACAAAAATTAGAGAATCACTCGGCTGGCCGCTGAATAAGGCTAAGGTTATTTCAAGTCAACTTCTGAAAAACTAAAAAATTTATAGTTTCTAAGTCTAGAACTAGAAGTCTAGTTTCTAGAACTACGTAATATTGAAAGGTAGATGGAATTCCAGCACTGGACGGAATAGGAGAGACGATCCAAAGTATTTGTGAAAGGATCACGTAATAGACGAACCAGGCAATATGGACAGGAACTCACTGAGTAGGACTGGGTAGGACTACCAACGTCACACTGCCATCTCAGGAGACACATGCAGCTATTGGGAGTGTAAAAGACCAATAGACGCAGGAAATTTGAAGAGGATGAAGATTATTTTTTTTTTACACAATAATGAATTCTCGGAATTTGCAAACCATCTCATTGAAACTGACCATAAATTCGATAAAGTATCGGGCGTCACATTAATGCACAGAAACACGAGAGGTATCAGATTGGATAACTTAGAAGCACTAGAACTAAGGAAGGCCAAAAACATTAATAATAAGGTAATTAATAATCAAATAAATTTAAATAAAAGTCCAATACTAAAGTTGTTCCCTATTGACAAAGAACATTCCCTTTCCCTTCCCAATTCTCCATCTACACTTACGCTTTCTTTTTCCTTCACTTAAGGAGTCCAGCCCATTTTGTTTGAAAACATAACACAAATGTAACTTAATTTTAGTAGAGTATTATACTGCCCTGAAGAAGCTACAGTGGTAGAGAAATCCGGTCGGCATGAAATATAGAAAATAAAAGTAAAGCGAAATACGTAAAAACTTAAACGTTTAAGGGCCCGCAACCCGGATTTGTACCGATTTATTACATATTTCCCTTAAACACGGCAAGTTTTAAAGCTCTTAAAAAAATATATGTTTTTTTTTGAATATCTAGACTTTGCCCGCGCCGAAACGCAAATTATATAAAATTCCCTCGATAGAAAAAATCGCAAAGTATGCTCCAAAAATTATTATTAACACGTTTGTTTCAGTTATTTTACAGGTTAAATGTATGAAAAAATTCACAGTGTTTCTTTAAATGCTGTTTAAGATAATGACCGCGAGATTTTTGCTCTATTTTAAACGAGTCGTGTTTTATTAAACATTTTCGCAATTTTCGAATCGATTTTGTCGCTGTAAATGTTAGCGCTCTCCTCTAACATTCGTAATTTCGTATCTCTTCATCTTCTTCTTTTCGGGCCCGGTTGCAGAGCCTTAAAGTACGAACATGAAGTTTTTGCATAATATTATGTATTTTGCTGTTTACGAGGACAATAATTTATTGTACAAACATGGAGGTCATAATACAAAGATGTTTATTTATTTCGAAATACACGGCACCACAACCTAACCTAACCTAATCTAACTGACATAGAAATGGTCATGGTATCAGACTAAATAATTTAGAAGCACTCGAAATAAAGAAAGCTGTTAAAACAAAAACTCAAATCCTTAATAATCAGCTAAATGTGTCCAATAGTCCAATATTAAGGATTTTTACATACATACATACATAAATTAAGTTTTTTAAACTGCATACGCAATATTACGTTATTCCAATATGCTATACATAATTGCAAATCCAACCTCTGCCAGTGCTGTAGATATTCGTCCACACTTTGGTTCTCATTGATAGTCAGCAGTTTGAGCTGTAGATATTCGTACGCACTTTGGTTCTCATAGATATTAGTCCAATTTGTTCAGTTTTTGGAATTCCTGTAGATATTAGTAGACGCCTCCCTGACAAAGCATTAAGGTAAAACGGGAGATGGCACAATAGGTCTAACTGGTAGTATACATTAAACAGTGTCAGTAGAAGCCAAATTTTACGTACAATTTATATCGAGCACGTTGCAAGCATCAAAATTAATACTCGTCGTAATATTCGTCATGATTAATTATTACGACAACCTGCCCATTTAGTAACCCGGCTACCATTCTATCTAAATTTCCATTGAGGCACATGTTCGTGTATGGAAATCGAGAGCTTTCAGAATTTCGTACATGTCAGACATTCATTCAAGTGCCACGTCTAATACATAACTCCTCTTAAATGTTTTATTTTGTTTGAATTTATGCAACGCCGAAAAGGAGTTAGATTAAAGCGAATTTTTAATTTTAAAAAAAAATTATTTAAGACAAAAAAGTCTCGACAAACTACTTTTTAGCAGTTTGTCTAGCGGGTTCTTTACATTGAAGATCTTATGAAAGAGAGTTAATAGTTATATTTTTTGAAATAATATAAAATAACATTAAAAATTTTACAGAAATATAGAGAAAAGAAATATTATGAAAACATAAATAACAATTTAAAAGTCTTCAGAATAATATGTCACTGTAAGCTAATACAAAATAATTCTTTCAGTAAGCCAAGTCTTCAGTAATTTCACCAATTGTTTGTTTTGGGCACAGTTTTTAATTTAAGCAGGTAAAATATTTAAACAACTGGGAATCATGTAATTTAACGTTCTTTGTCCATATTTATTTGCATGCTTAGGTACAATTAGTCCTTCATTAAAGTTAAAACGAGTGTTATGATTGTGTTCCAGCCTGTTAATATATAAAGTGTTATTTATGTGCTGAAATATAATTTTGTACCATATAATTGCTCTCACTGAAAGTATTTTGAGACTGATAAAATAATGAACATTAAACTTTTTTATAATTTTTTTTTTCAGCTAATAATTTTACCAACGAATTGTGCATTGATTGAACATGGTCTATATTTGTTTTACAGGAAAATCCCCAAGGTATTATTCCATTTTAATTTAATTTAATTTATTTATTACCAGTATTTCGAAATCTTATATTATCGTTTCACATAAAAAAGTCTTAAAACCTATTGTAAATATCCATTCAAAAGATAACCAATGTTTTTTTGTGGCTGTAGAAAGAAATCTGTGATAGAGATGTTTTGCAGTCACACTAATCTGCCTATCCTGGTGGAGAAATTGTGGTTTAGATGCTTTCCAACACCGTCTATCTCTTCATCATATTTTTTCCAAAACACCCGTGAATTCGATGCCTGCGAGAGTCATGTAGTGTTCACATGAGTCATCAAAATTTTGTGTGTGTTCATTATCAATTTAAAAATACGATATAAATTCAAGATTTTCAGATATACATAAAAAGTAGACCTCATTGTTGTGTGACTGGTTCCTAAATACTGCTATGGAGGTATTTCCGATAACGCTTCGAGCGTGTAATAGCACCCTCACTGCCGGAACCGGAAGCCCCAAGGCATACAGCCATCCCCCTTTCCCTAGCAAGATTTACTTGTTGTGCCAGGGGTGTATTATACGGTTTTTTTTTCTACTGAGATGTGATTAAAATAAAGAAATCTTCTAATATATAAAGCAGAGTTTCTGTTTGTGGCGGTGGCGTGGAATTGATTTGTATACAAATCTACAGTTTTATTCCGAGGTTAATGAAATTTTGCACTCTTGATCTTAAAAACAAGTGGAAGGTTTTTGTTTATATGAGATTTCGTAAAACTAATGCCATTCTCTATTCCTATCCCGCAGTATTTCGATATCATTGATGATATTTTGCTTACTTGACGTTCAAAGTAAGAGGAAAATTGCTGTCTACATCTGATTTCTAAAAACTTTGGGTGAAGCCCGAGTGCCCGGTGACTTCAGCTATACAATATTAAAAATAATTATAATAATTAGATAATTTGTTGAGAGCCGTCTTTGTGAAAAATCACTTTAAGGGCGCTGTACAATTTATTATTAATTCTAAGGCTATATAAAATTTAATTCTTTACACATACATTATAGATACCTATCCGAAGGTTGCGGGATCGAATCCCGTCGTGGGCAAATAAATTTTATTTGGTGTTTTGCCGTAACGCTGTCCGAAAGGTTGGCTAAAGAAGGAGGTAGCGTAACACGGCATAACACCCCAAAAACAAATAACCAAAATACTTTTGGCCGTGAAAATCTATAAACGTATCTAATTTATGTATATATCTAGAATATTTGCGGCAGATATTCTCAATATCGCCCTGGTGCAAGACTACCATTCGGAATTGAAACGTTGCCGTGTTTGGTGACCAGATCTGAATAGCCCCACCTTCCTCTTCCCCATATCATTCCCCTCCCCATTACCTTCAGCCTAATAACATACTTAAATTGGGGATGCCATAGTCTCACTATGTCCAGACGGGAGCAGTTGGGACTCTTGTGCGGTATACACGTAAAAAAAAACCTATTAGTTGCGACAAAATTTTTGAAAGTTTAATAAATTAATAGTTCTATTATCAATAATAAAAAGTATAATATGACTATTATTATGAATTAACATCTTGAGGAAACTCTTTTAAGACCAGCATGAAACTAAAAGGAAACCAGTTTTCAACCAATAGGTTATTTCGACATACTCGTAACTCGGTTTTACCTCCTTATTCTTTGTGGGCAGGCATAAATTGCAATTCAACACATTATTAATAAAAGACATTCATGGATCATAATAATTTAAAAAAAAACCGATATAATTACCCGATATAATTTTAAAAAAAGCCATCGAACCCAAGTTTTTAAACATGCTAAGTACAACAAAATAAGGAAAAAAAATATTTTGCTTTATAACTGGTCGTGTCATTCATCATATCTAGTGTTAATTTAAGTAAGTAATGTAAGACACTAATATTTTGTAGAACAAAGACCCCGTTATCTTTCAAATACACAATAAATAACAAAATCTTAGAAAAAGTCAAAGAAATCATGGATCTTTGAATTATATTTGACACCCAATTAAATTTTATAAATCACATACAAGAAATAACCAACAAAGGCATGAAGACACTAGGATTTATAATCAGAACCATCAAAGACTTTGATTCATTAGAAGTTATAAAAATTGTATATTTGTCACTAGTACGCAGCTTGCTGGAATACAATTCCATAGTTTGGTCCCCATATTATCAAATTCATATAAAAAATATTGAAGGAGTGCAGCACAATTTTTTACGATTTATTAACTTCAAGTTACATATACCTATTCATCACATTAACTATATATTCTTACTAAATACACTTAAATTGCATTCCCTAGAAAACTGAAGAAAAATAATTGACCTAACTTTTTTGTTTAAAATTATTCACTCCGAATTAGACTGTTGTGAACTCCTGCATCTCATTGACTTTAAGATACCAACTCGAGCTACAAGGCAAAACATAGTATTCGGCAACAATAATTCTGGAACCAACAACTACCTCACACATGCATTTCATACACTAGCAAACAAATTCACCTCAAGTATCGATGTATTTAATACAAAGTTACCATTATTTAAGAAACACTTGAACGATATTTTTATGTAGTATAGTTTGATATTTAGGGAGAATCACATAGCACATTGCATATATTTGTGTATTTTTATATTTATCACAATATAAAAACCTGTTGCCGTTTTCTTTTATTTTTATGTAAGTACTGTGACATTTGATTTGAGTTGTCAAGAATTGTTTTTATGTAAATTTTGTAAATACACAATGTATACTATTTTATGCCATCTGCAACTTTAAAAACTTTCTCTTGTTTTGTAATGCATTATTTTTACTAAAATGTATCTTTATTCCTTCCATTCATGTGATGTTTACTTTTCCAATTTCATCTTTTTTATTGTTCAACTTTGTCTCTGTATTATAAACTTATATGTAAAAGCCCATCAGGGCGTTGAAATATTAATAAATAAAATAAAATAAATAATTTTGGAAGCAGTTGTACTGTATTCACGTACATCATAAATAGCGAAATTTATGAAATGGCTCATGAAAGATTAGGTACTTCACTATTTGCGAATCTACATCTTTTCAAAAGGAAAACCGATCGGACATCCTAGAGATTTATTTTTCTATTTATCTGTCGTTAAAATGTGTTACATCAGACTTCACAACACTCCCACCGAGAAGCTTAATCCATTGTGTTTCATATCATCGGACTCTACCTTTCCACGGAGCCTTCTTATAAACCCACGTTACATCAGCAATCCGTTTACCGAGATGGTTTATTAAAAGAAGCCTACATCCTTTATGGGAGTCCCTACCGCACGCAGTAGTTATTTCTTTATTCATGTTCTACGACATGTTATGGAGGTATAAAACCCGGGCCCTGTGGGATACCACAAATTGCCCAAATGGTAACTTTATTATCAGACTGGGTCCTTAATCATTGCTTTTCCTTTTCATGACGCTGAGGCAAAGCTATTGTTATTTTAATTCTTCAGTGCTTAGATTCATAATTAAAAAAAAATTTTTTTTTTTTTAATTGATAAATTATTAACGTTTAAGACAAGATTTTTATGCATAGCACAAAGGGTAACAATTATTATAAGCAATAATTATCAGCCTCAAAACACTCATCTATATTGAAAAATCTTCCGAGAAAAGATACATGACGCCAACGGGACTTGAACCCGTGTCCTTCTGATTGCCGGTTAAGTGCTCTCACCACTGAGCTATGGCGGATTATCTTATACCCGCAAAATAATTCAATATATACTAGTGTTTCATTCAACAATTACTGTTTATTACATTTTTCCACCTGAAAACAACCAACTTGATTTGAGTTGATGTGTCGTCTTTGATCCCGAACAGACATTCTCTTGCCATATATCGCAGCTCACTCAGTCTTGCTACAAACTTCTTGGGTTCATCATAAGGACTTGTAAGCAGTTTGATAACTAAGAAGCTATGCTAGCGTTATTTGATGGCGTACTGAGAAGCAAGCTGGAGTACGCGAGCGATGTTTGGGCACCGTACCACCAGAAGTACATTGATATGTTAGAGCAAATCCAGAAGAAATTCCTCAGGTATGTTTATATGCGAAAGCATGGAACCTATCCAAGGTTCATGCACCATATTGACTTACTTGAGGAAACTGATTCTGTCAGTCTAGAAACTAGACGGAAAGCAAGTCTTGCTATTTTGTCTATCAAAATTTGGAATAATTTCATCGATAGCCCATTTATCTTGGAATGCTATGATTTATATGTACCAGACCACTACAGCCGAAGTCGACATCATGACTTATTTAAAATACCGAACGGCAGAACAGACGTCTTGGCAAAGCATAGCATGACGAGGGGAGTGGTGCTGTTAAATGAAATTGCAAACCATTTGGACGTAAGTGACTGTTCTTTACATGCCTTAAAAATATTATTGAAGAGTCACTTGCCTAAATGCTGATAGAGTAACTAAATTGTACTGCAATTGGAATTATTCTGTTGTACAATAATAATAATAAAATAATAAAATAAATAATAAACTTTATTTTTGTGAGAGAGGCATTGTTAGTGCTAAATCTCTCGCTAGGTGGCGTCGAGACAAAAAAAAATTATATACAAACGAGGATTTACTGATTCTCATGGTTAACCTAGCAATTCATTTATTTAATTACACTTCGTAATACATTTCATTCATATTAAAAACTGGCTTGTTGCTGACAGTAATTTCTACCAACCACCCCAGCTTGCACGGTTCGTTCTGCGTATATATTTGAGAACATAAGCACGAGCCGAGCCACGAATTATGGGAAAGGAACCGCAAGCTGCGTTTCGCGTTCGCCGTTTAATTAGCCGTGTTTGGTGACCAGATCTGAATATCCAGATACTTCATAACCTTCCGAATTCCCATCCCCTCTTCTTCCCACTCCCTTCAGCCTCTCCACATGCATTTTTAAGAATGCTATAAATTCGTTGGATTCGGGCGATTAGGACTTGCACGGAATTCACATAAAAAAATAATAATACTCGAATAAAATAGAAATAAAATATCACCATTAGGTGTTACCGAAATTAATATCGCCATTGTCATCCTATTGGAAAGATTGAAGTATCCCAAAGCATCTCAATCAAGAATTAAGTCATACAATAATAGTCCTGAAATGGATATCCTTCCCAGTTTGACAGACAAAGTATCATTTTGTAATGTATTGTAATATATAAATAAATAAACAAATTTAAATTCATATTTTTTTACATTAGCTCTACACAGGAGGCCCTGAGGAAAAAAATTCCCCTCAGGACCAATGTCATCTTTGGGGATGCTGTGTGGAGTCTTTTTAGGAAAGGAAGTTCTGGGAAGGAAAAGGGTATGAGGGATGGGTAGGAATTGGGGAACAGTATGTCTAGGAGTGACGGACGTATGAATCCATCCCTCCCACTGCGGTGCAAGGCGATATTTTGAGAGAGTACGGCTGGAGACGACAAAGGGACTCCCTCAACCATTTCCTCTGGATGTGGCCTGCAATGCAGCTGGTGTGTAGACGCATCTGCCGCCAAGACCCGGATAAACCTCATCCCATGAACCGTCCATCTTTGGTAACCTCTTATAACATATTTTAACGAACATTTTAGCACTTAAGATGAGATGTTAAATGCAAAAGAAAGTTAAAAGTTGATAAATTCGTGCGTTTTTGGAAACAGTGCTAAGAGCGTTTAACCAGCCAGCGGACGAAAATCCACATTTCGTCGAAAGTTGTTCTTCCGATTGTGCAGGGCGGTTACAATGAGAAAGATTAATTATTCTCCGTACCAGCTTTTTAAAATTATAGCTCAATATCGAATTTATTTCAATCCAAATTAGCTTTAATTTATACCTTCATCCAAAAATGCTGAAAGGCATGATGATAAAACTATCAAAATAGTGTACTTTTTGTAGTTATTTTTTGATTATAAGTATTTATCATTTTTTAATAATATCTAAATTTAATAAGAATGTTAAAAAAATCTCAAATATATTAGTTTGTAAGTGCGCAAATAAATACACAAATGGACCAATTTTCGTCAAGAAACACATGTACGTACATATTTTTTAATGATTTTATTGAAACTAAAATTAAAATTCTAATACATAACTTTGCTAGATAATGTATTGATTTATTTTACTGCATGATTACATTATTTGAAATGGGTGTGGTATAACACAAAAACTTTTTTGAAAATTTAACAAATCTGCCAACGACCTATGGAATTACCTTATTATACTAAAAATTAAAAAAAAAATCTAAAAATTTATTACATAACTATGCTAGATAAAAGAACAATCTTTCGAAATCCATTTATAATTTTTTGTGGAAAAGAGTCAATACGTCTAAAAACTTTTTTGAAAATGACTTATTTCCGGCTTTCTCTGGTAAAGCCCTCTTAATGCTTTCAGATCAATAATACTGACGCCTGCTGTAAAGGACTCAATGAAGACTTAGTTTTCAAAACTAACTGTAAAATGAGAAATGAAGATATAAAAATACGGTTCCATGACAACGCAGAATCATGTAATTTCAATACCCCTTTGAAAAGTCAATAAAAGTTATGAAAATAACCAATATACTAACAAATCGTAACCTATTAAACCAATTTCCAAAATCATTTTTAATGAATTTTCAAAGGATGTGTTGAAGTTGCATGGTTCTCTGTTGTCCGGTCACCAAAAAATACAATAACTTATTAGACAAAAGAATAGGCCATAGGCATATTCCTATTTTAATTTTCAGAAATTTAATAAAAATTAAATTTGATAATGTTATTATCGTGTTCTGCAAGTATTTTAGAATGTATTTTAGTTATTGATTTATTACTGGTTAATCCAATTTGCAGAGACACTAATTGAGAAAGTGATTATTTGGGATTCAGAATCTTTCCCTTTGCATTAAGTGTAAGGGTTTTATTAATTGATATAGAATGACGTTATTGCTATGACTCATTTAAGTGCATTATATTTTTTTAGGTTTGGTAAACAAACTAAATAGTGGGGAATAAATAATTTTCCTTACTTTATTAATTAGAGTTATGTTGGGGTCATTCGTTCGTTTATTAATTTCTAATTGTTCAAGCAAATTTAATCTAAGACCCTTTCGTTCTATATGTAATGGTTTTGGCTAGTTGTTTTTAAGTGGAACGTGATTATCCACTAATATGGAGTTCTGCGAATTAAACACAAAAACAATTAATATATATTCCTATTTACTTAGCGTTCAAATAGTCGTCACCTCCAAGTTGATAATATTTTAAAACAAATTATATTTCTTTTATTGTGAAATAGTGCTACTTTTAAATCATGCAGTAACTTTTACATTATAATAAATATATAAGTAGGTTCGATAAAAACTTTTCATGTTACTTCTTAGTTACATTATAGTAGAAATTCGCATAAAGGAGTAAAAAAAAAGAGCTTATTTTTAACTTTATGAGTAAAAACTCAAATTAATTAAATGAAGAAAATATTAGTGAAACTCAATCAAAAATCTGGAAACAGAAAAATGAGAAAAAGATATTGGCACCTCTAGGACTCGAACCCAGGACCTTCTGCTTACATGGCAACAGCTCTACCAACTGAGTGCCAATATCTTTTTCTAATTTTTCTGCCTCCAGATTTTCGATTGAGTTTCGCTAATATTGTATTCATTTAATTAAAAAAGTGTATAATTTTATTAATTAAACTTTTTACTTTGACTTTTCATAGACTTTTGCATATTTTATACAATAACGAGATAGAAGTAACAATACAACGAGAATGAAAGACAGAATTTTTTCAAATTTTATCAGCCATCAGCCAAGTTCTTTTGCACATCCAGAGTTAAAAACATCACTATATAAATCATCCTATTCAATGACCAAAAACGTATTAGCCGAATTATATTGCAATATTGTTGAACTAAATATATCTACAATATCGGAGTATATGTTAATACACTACAATATTGCGACGCCGAAGAATAATAATTAATACAAAATACGTAGGTACTGTCTTAAATTAATTTCCGTTAAGTTAATTATGATATGAATTATACTAAGATTTCTGTTTATTCTTGTGTATTTATTAAAATGCGTACTCTCAATAACATTTTATTCGCGATATGTGTTCTCAAAATAAAATAAAATTTATAAAGCATTTAGTAATAAAACAGATGTTTTATATGATTTCATAGACAGGCAAAGCGATAAAATCTAATGGGATGATAAATACCGTATTATATGATCTCTCCGTTTGTCTACTCTATTTGTATGTAATAATGTATGAAGATTGTATTTGCAGTCTCACAGACGCCACGAATATTATATTTTCATAGAAAGTAAACACTTTGTATTATTGAGCAAATATTACGATGCCCTGGGGAAGTTTGGGAATCTACACGAGAAATCCGGTAGGCGAAAATGTGAATAAATTTTGGTGATGAAACAAAGCCACTGCTTTCTTTAATATTTAGGGTAAAAAAGGGGTATTTTCACAGTTTATTACTATCATTGAAAAACGTTTAGAAAAAGATGGTAGGTAATAATGGAATTAATTTTTTGCATTGATGAATAAATTTTCTATAATCATTTAACATGCGCTTTTTTTTATTTTCCGCCAAAACGATTTTCGTGAATATGGCGTTGTTGACGTCACGCCAGCCAACATCGGTGGCAGCCGAGTCTAACCGCATATTCAGCTAGTAGGGTTTTTTGAATATCTTTAAGAATTAAACAAAGATTTTTTTAACATTAGCTGCGCATGGGAAAACATTTTCTCACGGCCTATATCATCTTAAGGGATGCTATGAGTAGGATCTTTTTTAGGAAACAGAATGATAGGAAGTTCTGCGTAGGAAGTAGAACCGAAAATAACGCAATTAGTAAGTACAATTTTGAACAAGTCTTCGCAGAAATGAAATTAATTGCTATCAGAAAGACGAATCATTTATCGAATAGATTACATTGATCAGTGTTGGAGGAAATTATTTTTAAATTATAAAATTGAGTTTTTGTATCTTTTCCTCTTTCAAAATAAGTTTGATATCTCACGGGATTGTCTTTAAATAACCTTAGAAAACTGCCAAAAAGTCAGCATTGCGATATCGTGGACGTTTGTATCTTTTATCTGCAGGTTTCAAAATCATAATACTACGATAATACCAGAGTGGCGTAAAAATGTTTGCAGAATTATATATATATTGAAATCAAAGCTTGAATCATGTCTAGAATGTAACAATCTCGTTTTAAACTACATCAAAACATTTTCATTGAAATTTGTATAAAAAACATTAAAAACAAATCCAATCTTTAAAATGAGAATCCACAATATAAGATACAACCATGAAACATATTCACTGTGTTATGAACTCGCTAAAGTAGAAAATCTAATCTAATACATAAAATTCTCGTGTCACGGTGTTTGTTGCCATACTCCTCCGAAACGGCTGGACCAATTTTGATGAAATTTTGTGTGCTTATCTGGTAGGTCTGAGAATCGACCAACATCTATTTTTCATACCCCTTAAAGTAAAGGGTGTTCCACTCCGAAGAAAATTATTTTCCCCATACATTTTGTATGGAACGAATTCTCCTACTTTGAAAGAACTGCCAGCAATATTGTAAGGGGTATATATAATATTGAACTGTGAACCGGGGGAGGGGTGAGGGGGGAGGGGGGAGGGGGGAAAGGAACTCAGGAAGGGGGGTTAGCGGGACGGGGGAAGGGGAGAAGTGGAGTGGGGAGAGGGAGAGGGAGAGGGAGAGGGAGAGGGAGAGGGAGAGGGAGAGGGAGAGGGAGAGGGAGAGGGAGAGGGAGAGGGAGAGGGAGAGGGAGAGGGAGAGGGAGAGGGAGAGGGAGAGGGAGAGGGAGAGGGAGAGGGAGAGGGAGAGGGAGAGGGAGAGGGAGAGGGAGAGGGAGAGGGAGAGGGAGAGGGAGAGGGAGAGGGAGAGGGAGAGGGAGAGGGAGAGGGAGAGGGAGAGGGAGAGGGAGAGGGAGAGGGAGAGGGAGAGGGAGAGGGAGAGGGAGAGGGAGAGGGAGAGGGAGAGGGAGAGGGAGAGGGAGAGGGAGAGGGAGAGGGAGAGGGAGAGGGAGAGGGAGAGGGAGAGGGAGAGGGAGAGGGAGAGGGAGAGGGAGAGGGAGAGGGAGAGGGAGAGGGAGAGGGAGAGGGAGAGGGAGAGGGAGAGGGAGAGGGAGAGGGAGAGGGAGAGGGAGAGGGAGAGGGAGAGGGAGAGGGAGAGGGAGAGGGAGAGGGAGAGGGAGAGGGAGAGGGAGAGGGAGAGGGAGAGGGAACGCGAGAGGGGGAAAGGATACGCAGGGAGAAACAATTTAGATCAAGGTATGGTATACGCAGGGAGAAACAATTTAGATCAATTCAGCTAATAAGTTGACAACAGTTTTTGATTCTGAGGCGGTACGAAGTTCGCCGGATCAGCTAGTTTTAATATATAAAACAAAGTCGGGTTAGTTACACTATTTATAACTCGAGAACGGCTGAACCGATTTTGATGATCTTTGATTTGTTGGATTTGTCTCCGCCCCGGATAGGATAATAACTATTAAAACATCGCAAAAATTCACGAAAAAGAATATTATCATGAAAATTCATTTCCTCATACATTTAATATGGAACGAATTTTCATCTTTTGAAAGAGCTGGAGGAATATTGTGGTAGGTAGGTGTATAATATTGCAGTTTGCTTCAATTCCAAAAATTCAAAAACGTCAAATGTCAATGTGCTGATTGTTTTTGTTTTGTTCTTAAACATATAATGCTGCCTCTCTTTCTTACACACTAAATGTCAACAGTCGTAAATGGGACAAATGGTGGACGTATGTCTGCACACCTCCAAAGGAAAAATACAATAATTATAATAAATCTTTGAAATGAAACGCATTTTTTTACATAAGCTCCACACTGGAGGCCCTGAGGAAAATAATTTCTCTCAGGACCAATGTCATCTTAGGGGATGCTGTTTTTAGGATCTTTTTAAGGAATGGGGAGGATAGAAAGTTCTGGGAAGGAAAAAGGTATGAGGGGTGGGTAGGAATCTGGGGGTCAGTGTGTCTGGGAGTGACGGACGTATGAATCAATCCCTCCAACTGTGGTGCAAGGCAATGGGTCGAGAGAGTCCGGCTGGAAAGGTCAAAAGGCCTCCCTCAACCAGTCTCTCTCGATCCGGCCCGCCACGCAGCAGGTGGGCAGGCGCATCAACTGCCAAGACCCGGAAATAAGTCACCTCATGAACCCGGGCACCCCTGCTAAATCACTAAACGAAGCGAACCACTTGGGGTGAACTATTGCAGAGGTGTTGGTTATTCAATAAATGGTTCCCGGGGCGGCGGCACCCGTATCCGCCTCCCGAATTGCCGTAAGTAATTGTAAAAGTAAGAAAATCACAAAAATATAAATCCGTACACAACGCCATCTCTGATACTGACAAAAACAAAACACGGACAGTTGCGCATTGATAATTGATTCATTGCGTAATTTTTAACTTAATAAAAAAACTGAATTTAATTCATCAGCTATTGATTCTGAGGCGGTACGAAGTTCGTCGGGTCAGCTAGTATTAAATATTTAGGTGTATCAATTAACAAAAATCTAAATTGAAATCGCCAATTAATAAAACCAAATTAATAAAACCATATTCAAAGTAAAATATCTTTACATACACATATTTTATGATCTGAAGGAAGTGCTCGCCATTGACAAATTTAAAATGTTCTACCTTTCCTTGGCGCAATGTTCAATTGCTTACGGTATTATAGGATGGGGTGGTGCGCTTGACGCATTTATTAAGCCTTTGCAAATAATTCAAAAGCACAATATTAAAGTTTGGCATAACTGAATTGCTATACAAAAAATAGTATCCGCACTTCAAACTGTGAAGTATGCATTTAAAAACAAAAAATATTTCGGAAAAAATGAAAATAGAATTAGCTGAAGAACTAATAATGTATTTTACACCCCCCAAACCAATACCAACTTAATGCAAACACATAGCAGTTTTATTGGTCCTCGTACATTGAATTTTCTACCAAAAAATATTGAAATGACAAATAAAATATCAAATTACATAAAATAATGTAATTTATGGTTTAATTCAGATGTTGAAACACTCTCCTAATAAATTATTCGTAATTGTTTTCACTTTTTTGCGTGACAAAAACTAACATTCTTACTTTTATGTAAAAATTACGTTATTACTTGCTTGATGTTACATTTAAAAATAATGTATTTATTAGGTGGTAGGTTCCCATTACTTATGTATACTTTTATAATTTATACGTTTATAATTGTTTTTTAAATGTATCGTAGTTCTATAAAATTATTGAGAAAAAAATGAAATAATGAAAAAATAAAAATCGAAGATCTAAACTATCAATCGCAAAAAATTGAACATTATCTCTGCTACTTAACAACCCCAGAAATCGGGAATATTTATTAAAAGGTCAAAAATTCCGCATTGCATTAAAATTCTAATAAATGGAATATCTCAGAATACATTTGAAAACTAAAAACTGTTTTTGAAAGGTGATGAAATACGCTAACAAAAGTCATTAACTTTTAATACAAACCTAAAAATGTTTAAAAATTTCTTGATAACGAAAAAATAGAAAAACAAAAACATATTTTATTACGCAAATGTATTATAAACGTCATTATCAACTCCAGTTTTTGATATTTCTTTTAAAAATCTTGAATAAAAAAAAATCGAAATTTTATACAGTTTTCTTAAATTGCTATCGGAATAAATACATAATTTTCCAATGATTAAATTCCAGATTTGAATATAAAGAGTGGAGTTTTTTCTTTCCAACTCCATTTAGATCATATTTCTCACCATGACAGTAAGGGAGATACCTACATTGGTTTGTGTGAGACCTACCTGAGCTGGGACAAATTTGATTTTGTAGCTTGGTGGTTTGGAAGTATACTATTAAGTCCCAGGGAGAGATCTTAAGCATATCATCAACGATCGTCCTAAAAGCCGTGCATAAAAATCTCCATTCTCACACGTCTTGTATAAAAACGAAAAAGTCAGAATATTTTCGAATGTCGAGTGTCTTTAATCACATTCCTATAGACATTTCGCGAAAGCATATTTCGTTTGAATTGTAGAATTATTATGGAATTGGCAGTTATAAAAACAAGCAAAAATATTAAATGCTTTCTTTTATGAAATGCAAACTATTGTAAATAAAATTCGTACAAGATGAGGTAGATAAATTAACATCAATTAAATACTTATTCGTTAATAATTTTACCGTAAAAATAATATGTTACACAGTGTAAAAATTTCTGTCAGGGAGACTACGTTTTAGATTTGTAACACTTCGAATTTAAACCAATAAATCTAACTGCCTATTGTTTTATTTTTACCAAAATGTCATTTAACGAATTTTTTGAAGTGAAACTTTTTTAGCCCCTTTGTAATTTGAAATTCGGATGAAACGGATATGACGCATTACGGTACCTGCGAAGCATCAAACTGCGCTCATTTGCTGCTTGATTATAAGGCTCCTGGCTTTGGTTTAGATATTATATGAAACAGAAATGACTCTAGGTCTGCGCTCAATGGCCTCTTTGATTATGACCTCACTTTTCAAGGCTCCTGTTGGTTTAGATTGTTTTTGTAAAGTTTCGCTTCTACCGTTGCAAACTGCACTCGATTTTTGTTTATCATTTGTAAAATGCAACTAATTCAATTTTTTGTGTTTATATATATTATTCATAATTATTTCTTCCATGTGAATGGGCTTTGTTACCCATCAATATTATAAGAAGCAAGTTACGACCTACGTTCCTTTCGAATGCTCCGTGATAATGTGCGTATGGTCTTTGGCTGGTTACACTTTATGTTCATGGGTTATAGCTATAGGATCATGGCTTCGCGGTAAACCCTGTGTAATATAGAAGATTATTACATAATAATATTACTTTTGCGCCTCGGTCCTTTATTACTCATATAAACATGTTCGCAATACTTACGTTGATATCGCTTTGTTAAACTGCAATATTTTTCTCTACAGATACAAGGCTTTAAAATTATACAAAAAAATCTCAATTTTGTACCATTAAAGATACAAAGAAGTAATTATAATTTCACGTATAAATAATATAAACGGCGAGACTTAATGGTCGTAATATATCGTAAGAGGATTTGCGTAAAGTTTAACATTAAATTTATCATGAGACTTCGTACATTAAGCACATATCCCGGGTTCAAAGCCGCTTAAATCCTTTACAAAATACGTGAAGGGCAGAATATTAAAATGAAAAGGATTATGTATTAGAACGGTAAGTGATCCAATACGTACGGAGGTATGAAAGAGGATAAAGGCAGAATATTATAGTTAACAGTGCGTCATTTTTTCGCGATATAAAACAAAGTTTAAGAAAAAAATCGTTAGGTTTAAAGTTTTATTGTTCTTTATTATGAACAGTTGCTAGACTTCATTGGTGCCAAATTATTCCTTCAACATGTATTTTTTATTTCCCTAAAAACGCTTCAGAATATTAAAAACATATTTTTTTGTTAAGTACATTCAATTTTTTTTTTTAAATTAGGTACAATCAATTTGGAAGAAGGGGGGGGGGGGTTCCTCCGCCCCAGGAACCATTTATTGGATAACCAACATTCATGCTATCGGTCACACCAAGTGGTTGCTAGTCTGGTGACTTAAGAGGGCATTACCAGAGAAAGCCGGAAATATGTCATTTTCAAAAAAGTTTTTAGACGTATTGACGCTTTTCCACAAAAAATTATAAATGGATTTCGAAAGATTGTTCTTTTATCTAGCATTCGTATGTAATAAATTTTTAGATTTTTTAAAAATTTTTAGTATAATAAGGTTATTCCATAGGTCGTTGGCAGATTTGTTAAATTTTCAAAAAAGTTTTTGTATTATACTACACCCATTTCAAATAATGTAATCATGCAGTAAAATAAATCAATACATTATCTAGCAGAGTTATGTATTAGAATTTTAATTTTAGTTTCAATAAAATCATTAAAAAATATGTACGTACATGTGTTTCTTGACGAAAATTGGTCCATTTGTGTATTTATTTGCGCACTTACAAACTAATATATTTCAGATTTTTTTAACATTCTTATTAAATTTAGACATTATTGATAAATGATAAATACTTATAATCAAAAAATAACTACAAAAAGTACACTATTTTATTAGTTTTATCATCACGCGTTTCAGCATTTTTGGATGAAGGTATAAATTAAAGCTAATTTGGATTGAAATAAATTCGATATTGAGTTATAATTTTAAAAAGCTGGTACGGAGAATAATTAATCTTTCTCATTGTAACCGCCCTGCACGATCGGAAGAACAAATTTCGACGAAATGTGGATTTTCGTCCGCTGGCTGGTTAAACGGTCTTAATAGCGCTGGCCGGCTTCATGGGGTAAGGTTTAGTGGCAAATGCGTTTGCCCGCCTACTGCATGGATTGGGACAGACTGGTTGAAGGCGATCTAACCTAGACCTCTCCAGATGAACTCTCTCGACCCATTGCCTTGCACAGCAGTCGGTGGGATGGATTCACACGTCTGTCACTCCTGGACACACTGACCCTCAGATTACTACCCACCCCTCATACATGTTTCCTTCCCAGAACTTCCTCTCCTTCCTTTCCATCCGAAAAAAGGCCTTATACACCGCATGCCAAATTTTGACTTAGGCCCGGAGGTACTTATTCCCTAAGGGCTTCCTGTGTGGAGCTAAAGAAAAGAAAATATTATGAAAATAATTGTTTTTCTTCAATATCTGGGTTTTAGCAAAAAATAAAGTCACCTGTCGCTACTGAAAATTGTAGATTTTGATTATTGATTCGTTACAAGACAGTGTCTTATTTATCCATTTTTCATAAAGATATAAAGAAATACTTCCCTAATATTTTAAATTATTATTTAACTAGCAGACCCGGCCACACGTTGCTGTGGCTAACGAAACACAACGCCATTACCCAATCTTTATAAAATCCACACCACCCGCTTTCTAGCTGCCCGCTGCCCGCTGCCTGAATTGAATATTTGAATTTATCGGCTTTTCTCTACTATAATAAGCATGTATTATACATATAAACCTTCCCCTGATGATAATGATGATACTTGAGATCGAACTTTGAACTCCTCAGGCTCTATGACACTAGACTAACTGAAATATTGAATTATTACTAAACTAATTAACTCGCCACTAATAGGCCACTTGCATGGACTTCATAACGACTTGGAAAAAATCGTGTGGATAGAGTTTTTTACTAAGATTACGAAAATGTTAGTAAAAATTTTTAGAAATGTACAGTTTTTTTAATTTTTAAATAAATAAATCCATTATTTGGGCTCGTGACGTCACTACATGAAAATGTCCCGTCGCCGGAAATGTTCCTATTAATTTTATAATATTCCACACTGATTTATTTTTTTATATGGCATCACTTTGATTTCAGGCGAATTTTTGAATTCGTTCACTAGATTTATTGTTTGTTCTCTGCGAACTTATCATTTGGTTTGATTTTTTGACAGATGTTCTGAAGAGAACCCCGTACAATTAATGGGTACGGGGTTCTCTTCAGAACGTGAAGAGGATGTCGGTACATGTTTTATAGGTATAATGAGTATGGTGCTGATTTTAACAAAATAAAATTTTATAATATTCTTATTATTATTAAAATTTACAAGTTCAAGTATATTACATTGAATTTAGTAATATAGACGCTGTACATTATAATGATTTATGATCAATAAGATGGATCAAGGAAAAAAATATTTATGAGATGTAATATTTTTGGTATGCCTCGTTATTCTCCTGTGCCATTCGTGTGGAAAACGTTATTTAAAAAAAAAAATTATTTTCGGCTATGTAATTATCGTTTTTTCACACCTATAAAATTATGTCCCGTCTTTCCGGTTTTTCAAAATTTTCAAAAAATCCCCAGGGTTTCAAAAATACGATTAAAAAAAAAAAAAAAATACAGAATGTCTTAGAATATTTGCCTAAACCGGAAATTTTTTTTAAAAAATGTGATGCAAGTGGCCTATTATACAATGCTTGCAATGCAACACTGGTTATTTGAAAAGGGAAAATCAAATACCTACTTACTCTAAGACATCTATTTTTCAATTTCTTCCGTAGAACGAATTTCAAAAGTGACTATAGTACGGCCCGCCTGCCGTTTTTAATCGCACAAAAATATGTTTTATTTGAATTTCTCGGCTTTTCTCTAATATAATTTACATGTATTATACGTATAAACATTCCTCTTCAATCACTCTATCTATTAGTGAAAACCGTATGAAAATCCGTAAAATCGTTGCGTAGTTTAAAAGATTAACGCGCACATACATTTTGAGCGACTTCATTTTATACTATGTAATGATTATTTTTTACTATGAATAAAGATCTTTATGATTGTCGATTGCCGATATCGATAAGGATTGTATCGATAACTTTCGGTAACTTCTCATCATTCCCTGCAGATCGCCAACAAATAAATAATGTCGAAGTATTCTTAATATATTCGATATCAATTGTTTTTCGTACGTTAGCGAACTGTTGTCGTAGGGAACGATAAGAAGTTATCGAAAGTTATACAATCCTTATCGTCGACCATGCTAGGGGTCTTTGGTTTATAAGCTCTGGAAAATATAATCGATAAGTATTTAATCACAGGAATAAAGCATTTATAATTTATGACAGATTGTATTACTTTTTATTATATCAAGAAGTGGTCTAGCAAAAGGAAGAGACAGAACCGTGCCTCAGATTGGCAGATGACAAGAACTCAAAAGTTCAACATGAATAGGATATACTTAGTTATGTTTGGTTAGGTTTATATTTGCTCGCATCCATCACACGAGGGACTGACTATCATAAAACGAACTGTCCAACTTTGAGTCCATAATATAATTTATTATAAAGAACGATAGATATTTTGGGTTCCATGACAGATTTTGGGGTAATAAGCTGTATTTCATCTCCTGTTTTTCTTGTGCCAGTGTTTTTGAGAGACTTGCAGTGTCAATCATCAGGACAAAATGTGTGGAATGTAAAGAAAAGTACAAAAACCCTTATTACTTCAAAAGTGGTTCCAGATTGGTAGATGACGCCTTAATCACCCTGATGAAAGACAACCATTCAGAAACGAAACGTTGCTTGAAATAGCCTTTCATAGGAAGGTACCTGGCTAAATTCAAATGGCTAGGAATCTTCGTACCTTCCTCTGCCTTATCTCCCCATCTATTTAGCCTCACAACATAACCAATTTGGGAATTCCATGGTTCCGGAAACGGTCCGCTCCAGTTGCGTCTATAGTGCAGATATCACAAAAAATGTGTTTTCAATTACTACTTAAAAAATTTTTTTGTTTAATTTTATTTTTATTTATTTTTTTATTTCTATTGTATTATATTCAATAATATTATTATTAAATTAATAAAAATAGTTTATTCATAAACAAGTTCTACTGTGTAATTACAGCTGTTTCGCCTTCTGAAGGCATTATCAGACTGTCTTTGATAATGCCTGTTTCATCGAGTTTATATGTTAATTGTCTTGAGGAAGGTTGAGGTCAACCGAAACCGGTCGACAAATAATACAGACCAAAATAAACTGGTTTTAAATAAAGTACTCGTCTCATTCTGTATAATGTCAAGCCACAAAGGGTTTACTTTCTTGGATAATAAACAAATATATGTGAAAGTAAATATGTAAAAATCACACAAATCTGAGAGGAGATAACGCCCGTTATCCGATTACGATCCCACAAAAGATACGAAATCGCTCGGCAGGTCGTGTTGTTGATTCTGGCGGCAATTGTACGGTATGAATAAATTTGTAAAAATCCATAAGGAACAAATAGGCTGTCGATTAAATAGTGTGTTATTTTTAATGCTGTTGTTAAAGAAGGGGGACCATTCCTCCTAGATTAGAGACTTTCGAAGCACTTCTCAAATGAGACTACAAGTCCATGTGATGCATAATGAATATACTCACCATGCATTATGATTTAGATATCATTATGATTTTGCACAAAACTTTAAAAATTATAATTTCTTAAAATCCGAGTCAAAACGTGTTGGATTTTCAGGGTTTCATATCTGATACATCGCTGAAACATTTTTAAAATTCATATTATGAATATACCCCCTTTCTTCATTTAAGGGATTCTGAAAAGGATTTTCCGCCCATTAATCATGAAACTTACTGAAATATCGTCATATCCTACTGTCGTGCGTGAAATGCCTCGAGTACCAACGGGCAAATTTTCACATGAAAAGTTATAGTTGGTCTTTGCGCCAAAATAAACTCTTTCTCTTGGTTTGAAGTGGGCAATATTTAATTGATTTGAATATAGTTTGCCATTTTGTATATTGCTGCACAATTTAGCGTACTTTATGTACGCTGGAACCATTCTTGCATTACATATTTAATATCATTACATCATGATGATCGCTCTTGTGGAAGAACTAAAAGATCCTTGGGTATTGGACCGGGGTTCAATTTTAAGGCATTATTTAAACGTAAAAAAGGTTCTCTAGTCAACGATACTCTCGGTATAGTCTTTTTCAGAAGCCACCACTCAGAATGGAAAGGTTCCATTGTAAGAAATGGCTTCTGCTTCGCATATTATATTGACCAGACCATTCGCTTCTCTTTCTTCTTATTCCATCTCCATTCCACCATCGCCAGCATCCCAAAAATCTCAAAACTAAGGTTGAAATCCGTAGAACAAGAACATCGAAGCTCGAAACATGTCAAAACTCCATGGAAAGAGGTATCATAGGGAAAAGACTGTACGATTGAATAAAAATTGCAACCATTAAGAAACAAACAAGAATAAAAGATGTCATAAAAACAACAAAAAGCTAAAGTGGAGTTGGTCACACAATCAGAAGAAGAGAAAAATGGTTAAAATTAGTCACGAATTGAATCACAAGTGACAATAAGAGAAACCGATGTAGACCATTTAGACGGTGGGTTGACGACATCAAAACCATTACATGGACAAGAGTAGCTTGGAGGATGCTGTCAACTAGTGAAATACGGATAGGGAGTCGATGAATTTTTTAGGGTTCTCTTTGTGATTTCGATTTTTCTCATCTTCTTCGGCAACTAAATGGTTGAAAATCTTTTGGTCCAATACGCTTCGACGCATTTAAAAAATACGTTTTACAACTAACACCTAGCGACTGTTTTTTTTCAATTCTTACCAAAAAAATTCAGTACCTCAAATCAAAAAGTTATGCTTACAGAGTAGAATTAGTGCTTTGTATAGTCTTATTAAAATATCAACATTGGCAATCAAAATGCACGTGAAATTGCTTTAGTTATCTTATCACCTATTGTGAATAGCCAGGAAATTCAGATTTCCTATTCACTCTCTTCCTCTCCCCCCGTTACCTTTATCAAACATACAGCTTTTTTCAAATTGGTGATAAAGTTGCCTCAAATGGTTTGGAATGGTAAACTTATTTTATTATTATATTTGGGAATTGAACCCCATATTATTATTACTCGTAGTTATAAACCAAAATTATATCTTAGTTCGACAGCTATTTACTAAAACAAGCATTTGTTATATACGAAAAAATAATCTATTAATTGCTCCACAACATCAAGCACACACCCGCTTTTCATCAAACCTGGGTTGCGTGGTCCCAAAAACTAACACCTCATTCGCTCAACGACAATTCTGGTTCATCGCTCCTAAAATATATAATGCTCTGAGTACTGACATAAAGTCAAGTAATTCTAATTCTCTTTTTATAACACGTGTACAACATTGGATTTTTGAAAGGGGACGAACGCACTTTAAAGAATTCATGAGTTCTAACACTACATTTTAATTATTAATTTTTGCATTTCAAAATTTTAATTTCCATTTGTATTTCTATTTTACTTTAAAATGTTGTTATTTTTTTCTCTTAGTTTTTCACTAAATTTATATATGTTTTTAATTTTGATTTATATAATTATATGTTTTAATTTATACAGAACACTTGAGTTCTTAACATTTAATTTTCATTATTAATTTTTGTATTTCAAAATTTGAATTTGAACTTGAATTTTTACTTTTCTTTAAAATATGGTCTTTTTTTTCTCTTTAGTTTTAAGTATTTCTTAATATTTTTTGAAATGTTAAAATATTAAATGTACGACTACCACAACACGGGCTTAGCCTAGTGTGGTAGCCAAAAAAAACCCAAATATCTGTTACTAATAAAAAATATATGAAATAAAAAAAAAAAAAAAAAAAAAAAAAAAAAAAAAAAAAAAAAAAAAAAGCTCAAAATCAAAGTTAGTTCCATTCTTCTAGGACGGTCGTTCATGCATAACTTAAACCAATTAAGATTCTCGTTACCATCCTTAAAGCCGTATATAAAATATTAAAACAGTGTTAACATCTCCGTAAGCTGAAACTGGTTCCCGTTCTTCACAGTAATTAAATCACGAAATTAATCAGTTTCATTTTCCTAGCTATAAAAAAGCCGCCAAGTTTATCACAGTAATTAATGGCTTGCATGTACTTATATTTCTACAAGCAAAAGGGACCAATTGTAAAAATGTAACTACGGTATCGGCTATTCCAGAGAAAAATCAAAAAATTGTTATAATTACTAACCTTTACGTTATTTATTAGTAGAAGTAGATAGAGAGAATGAATGTTTATAGAAGTCTGTTACGGCGTTTATTAGTATTATATTCTGTTATTTCATCCATTGACCTGACCTGAAATCCATTGACCTGAAACAAGTGCTCGATTATCTTAGTTCCATTTTTGAAGTGAAACTTCTTTAGCCCCGTTAGTGATTTGAAATTCGAATGAAACGGAAGTGGCTCAAGCAAGCCGATGTAGCTCAGTGGTTAAAGAACAGCTGACCGCATATCAGAAGGACGCGGGTTCGAGTCCCGTCGGTGGCATGTATCTTTCTCGGGAGATTTTTTCAATGTAGATGAGATTGACGGCCGGCATAGTCTAGCGGTAAGGATCTTGACTAGCACTCCGAAGGTCGCGGGATCGAATCCCGGCGTGGCAAATAAATTTTATTTGATTAATTTGTGTTATTTCACAATTTATTCATATAAAATAATATGTAGTATATTTGCGGCACGTTCCAGAGTGGAAGATACTCTCAGTATCGCCCTGGTGTAAGACCACCATTCAGAATTGAAACGTTACTTGAAATGGCCCAGATCTGAATAGTCAGGTATCTCCACACCGCCCTCTTCCCTATCTCCTTCCCTTCCCCACTATCTTCAGCCTCACAACATACCCCGATTGGGATGCCATAGTCCCACTGGCTCCAGATGGGAGACTGGATAATTATTGCTTATAATAAATGAAACGGAAGTGCGTCACTAAAATTTATTTTTTGACAGGTCGTCGGTTCTAATATAATGCGATAAATTCGCACCTCAGTGTGGGCCTTCCATAGCGCAGCGGGTAAGGCGCTTGACAAGTCTCAGCGGCCAGAGAGATAGACCTCCTGCGAACGAGGGTTCAAATCCTACGAAATCCAAAAAAATAAATAAACTTTTTTATTTTTGTAAAATCACTATCCAATCTTCAAACCTTAAAATAAATAGGCGGAAGAAAAGAAAGTGACATCTAGCGACTCTATAGTTTTACTTCTGCCGCATGCGAGTTGCACATACTATTTTTTTTTATACTGGTAGTTCTGTGAACAGTAGACCTCGCATGCACATGTTACTAATTTTCTATTATTTAATAAATCTGATAAGCGCTTAATACTTGCTTGTCAGTTATGTAGGGTTAAGAAAACATTTATCCGTTATAGCCCATTCACACCATCCATTTATTGTTCATTTCGTGATTTCATTCCGCCTCTTTCCCTCGAAATGAACCGTGTGAACACGAAAGTGAATAGAGACAGTGCCGAGTGAAGCATTCCAACAATGTTGGAATGCTTCCTTCGGCACTGTTCACTCGCAACCGGAATTTAACATCACGTGACGCGAATGATGTGTGTGAACACTCAAGTGAACAGTCTTTCACTCGCAAATCAGTCGGCCGAAGTGTTCTGGCGTGAGGACGAGTAGCCGGAGCGGCTTAAACGTCAAAATGCTCTTTTTAGTTAGCTTTTCGAAATAACTCGTACACGTCTCATAGAAATCGTTGTTTCTCCCTTACTATCATAGTGAAAAATATGATCTAAACGGTATTGGAAAGAGAAAATAATGTTCTATATATTCAATATAACAATTAACCACAAAAGAATACGAATGTTCACTTCTATGGAACCAAAGTTTCTGATCGAATTTGAAAAAAAAATTATGAAACATTGTGAATTTTTTATGAATTATTTTTATATGAAACGACAAAAAAGTGAGGTAACAGAAACGTTTATAATTTATTTGTCTAACAAAATAAGTGTGTGTTTTTACATTTTTTTGTTACCAGTAATTTTAGTTAGAATAATAGCAAGTAGAGCCATTTTTAAACTTTTAAAAGTTTACATTAAAAATTATTCTATTTAAAAAATGACGTGGTTATTTCTAATAATAAATTTTGAAAGCATATTTTATCACCTTTCCAAAACAGTTTTTAGTTTTTGAATACGTTAATAAATATTCTATTTATATGGATTTTATTGCAAGCCGAGGCCTATTTTGGAATAAAAATATTTTCATGGTGCAAAAATACTGGTAGATATCAGTTTTCAGGTTATTATTTAACCATATGTTCATTTTATGGTGCTTAAATTTATTTACTGTTTACAAGAATCGCCAATTTCTCGTAATTTAGTTCGACGTTATCGGAAATGTCAATTGAAATCGTAAATATTCCCGAACTTAGCCGTCAGCGCCGGACGAATTCCAATGCGGCCGCGACTACTCTCGACGACTTCGTAGCGAGAATGTCGAGTGAACTCTTTCTTCGAAGGAACCGTGTGAACACTCGGTGAAACGAGAATGGAACATTTCATCGAGTAAACCTTCATCCGAGTGAACCTTGTGACTTCAGCTTTAGCACTTATTGTTTTTTCCTACCCACCTTTTAAAAACTATTTAAAATATTTATTTTGTAATGTTTTTGAACTTAATAAATTGAATTTAAAAATCAAAACTGCCTTGGTAGATAGATACATTCCTACTTAATTATAAACAATATATTATTTTACAAAGCATCGTTAGATAGAGTGCTAAGATTTAAAAATACAACGTTATTGATGTTGTAGCTGAAAAAGATTTTATTTTAAAATATCAACTTTTTGTATGAAGACATGTTGAAATACGGATGCAGCGCATCCCCAAACCGAAAGAGTCCTGAAAATATTGAATTTTCGTAAAAAAACATTTTCAGGTACAACAACGTCGATAACGTCGTATTTTTCTATCTTAGCACTGCTCACTGAAAACTCACGGACCGCCACTGATAGGTTTTTTTTTATTTATTTTTATTTTTTTATTTTTTTTTTTTTTTTATTTATTTTTTTTTTTTTTTTACATTAACTCCACACAGGAGGCCCTGAGGAAAATAATTTCCCTCAGGGTCTATGTCATCTGGAATGCTGTGTGGAGGGTCTCTTTGAGGAGAGGAAGGAATGAACATTGGTCTTGAAGAGACCCATGTTGTAGGAAGGAGGAAACACAGAGGCCGGCAAATCATTCCACAGCCGAGCTGTTGAACACAAGAACGAGTCGAAGAAACGACCCGTTCTCATGTGACATATGTCAACTGTGTACAAATGTTGGGCACGCGTTTGGCGTGTTTCCCGACTATGCACCGGTGCCGAAGGGATCAATGATGCTAGTTCCTCGGAGCATCTTCCATTGTAATACCGGTAGAACAAGGATAGCATTCCCACCCGACGCCTGTGCTCTAAAGATTGCAATCCGTCTGTTAAGATGGGAGAATCTATCAAACGGACCGCCCGTTTCTGCACAGAGTCGAGGGTATTTTTCAGGTATTTTGGAGCTCCAGACCAGAGGTGGCTGCCAAATTCAACCGTGGGGCGCACTTGCGATTTGTACAGGGTTAGCAGTTGTGCACTATTAAAGTATCTGCGGGCCCTGTACAGTACGCCCAGTTTTTGGGAGGCTAACTTTACTCTGGCTTCGATGGAGCCCCCATACCTGAGCTGGTCACTTAGGGTTACACCAAGTACCTACTTAATAAGAAAGTTAAAGTATAGGTACTTTATAGTTTCACATTTGAAAAAAAAAACAAACATTCCCGTGTTACGAATGACCTTACAATATTTGAAAATCTCCTATTACCATCACAGAAAGCGGAAAATGTTGCTTTTGTCGTGATGGAGGACGCCAGCCGAGGAATCGAAAAAGGGAATCGAAATTGAGAAATCGAATCGAACAAGGAATGGAACAAAGGTGCCTGGGTGGCACCCAAATGCGATGCCAACTCAGCCAACGACCGGTTACTAAACCATTAAAACGATCACCAACTTGAAACGGAACGTACAAACCAATTTACAGACAGATGAAATGCAAAACGGTGGAGTTAAAGCACGACTTCGCTATACTCAATGAAGCATTCTTAGGAAGTCAAAAACTTTTTCATCCATCCTTTATGTATTTCTCTCGTATTCGTTTCTTCGTCCATCGGATCCGTGTGTTTCATTCACTTGTTCATCATGCTTCTAAATTAAATCATTATTTCATATAATGAATAACTTATTACTTTGTATAAAACCACTATATATATTTATATTATACAAAGTAATAAGTTATTCATTATATGAAAAATGATGCCACAAAATAAATTTGCGAAGTTTGAAGAAGTAAATCATTATTAATTAGCATTTTAATTAAAGATACTAATTTCAGTTGTGTGTGTGTAATTCCGGTTCAATGAACTCTAGAACTCGGATTTCATCATCTCATGCTTGAAATAAACCATCTACGGGTCACAAGGGATGTGCTTATTGAATCACATTTCTTTAGACTTTAGACTGATTCGAGAATGGTTCGAAAATTCGAGTAGAATGTAGAGCATTTATTTCCATGTTCCCGACGGTCATTTCCGTTACTGATAGCATAGACTATTTTATATCCTGGCCTGCAGGACAAACTTGCCAATGGTCATGCCGGTGGGAATCTTGTTGTTAAATAGAATGACTTCGGATATTAATACATTTAAATTGTCAATGAAGCATAATTTAGAAGGCAAGCTTTTTGCTGCTAGTATAAAATCTGTTTTCACATATTTACCCCCTTGCTGATAGGTATGTTTTGTATTTTGCATGGCTGAAAGGCTGAAAATTGCTGGATGGACAGGGTTGCGAATGAAGATGTAATGGTTCGGACGAATAAAGAAAAATAAGTTTATATTACAACTATCTTCTTCTTTGTGTGCCGTATCAGGTCCCCCCGACGTTGGCGATCACTCTTGAAAATGTCTCTCTATCTTGCGCTGCCCGGAATAGCTCCTCCACACTTTTAATGCCGGTCCACTCTCATATATTACGCAGCCAAGACATTTGTCCCCTACCAGGCCCTTGGCGACCCTCTATCTTGCCTTTCAATATTAAATGGAGCAAGTGATACTTCTCCCCTCGAAGTATATGACCCACATACGAAATTTTCCTGATTTTTTTTAATTTAAGCAGTTCTCTTTCTGCTCCAGCGCGCCTAAGAATTTCTGTGTTGGTGATCATGTCGGTTCATGGGACTTTGAGCATTCTCCGGTGAAGCCGCATTTCAAAAGTCTCTAACCTGTTCATGTTCTTTACTTTCAAGGTCCATGTTTCACATCCATAGAGCAAGACCAACCACACATAACATTTTAAAACTATAATAATCCGAAAACTTCAATATCTTGGACATGTGATGAGACATCCAAAGAAGTATAAGGTCTTGCATCTCAGAATGCAGGGAAAGATTGTCGGAAGACGGGCCCTGGAAGAAGGAGAACCTCATGGCTGAAAAACCTGAGACAGTGGTTTGGGCAGTCTACTGTAGAGCTATTCCGGGCCGCAGTAAACAAAGTCCGCATAGCCAACATGATAGCCAACGTCCTTTGGAAGGACAGGGCACAGGAAGAAGAAGAAGAAAGGCCGATACATAATTGCTTGACAGTTGTGTATTGTTAGGAGCGCATTTATCAGTAGGCATTCCTTATTTATCTTTTAGAAGCAAATAAATATAAATTTTGTAATGTTCTTAAAATGAATAAATTGATCGAATTGAATTGAAAATTTCAACAAAGCCATTTTCTGCCAGAAAAGTTTGTCCGTAGATATACTAGTAACCAGGCGTAGTACCCGAAGTCTGAATATACTCGTATAATATATATGCATTGCTTCATAGAAAATTCTTTTGTACCTTATCCCCACATCACTGAAAAATACCCAAAAATCTCTTGATCCCTATGTTATTGATGTTCAAAATAATACCTACCTGGCTACCTGGCTGTATACATACTTATAGAGTATTAAAATAAACCTTCAAGCAGAAAAAATGGTTGGAAATGTTAACCATAAATTCAAAAGGTTTTCACAAAGAGAAATTCCTACCCCAAACGGATTTTAAAATCCAAGTACCGCGCCACTGTAGTTCAAATGGCAATACTAAACATATAAATCATGGTGTTGATGTAAAGCTGTGTAACCTACATTTTTATAAAAAATTAAAAAGGTGTAAAAGTAAAAAAAAAAAATTCATATAATACAGGGTGTTAAGGGACGTACTTGACTTACTTTAACCAATGATTCCCGACATTATTTGGAGTAAAAAATGTAAATGAAATTTTGGTCTCCGGTGACTTTTTTTGACGACTTTTTTTTTTCAAAAATTTTTTCTTCAAAATCAAACACAAAAAAAATTCTTCCGCATGTCGTCACTGGTCACTCAGCCGGGTGTTCGACGAACCCCTTACTCCGCCTCCAACTGTTCAACAACTACCATTTATGTTTTTGTAGAAAAAAAAAAAAAAAAACATCCAAAAAGTCAGACCAAAATTTCATTTACATTTTTTACTCCAATAATGTCAGGAATCACTGGTTAAAGTAAGTCAAGTACGTCCCTTAACACCTTAGCTACCCACTGATCTCAAAATTAGAATTGGGTATAGGTATTATTATTATACCTTCGCAATTTTGTGTTAACATAATGAAGAAAAATGATAATGTAATAAAATATAAAGCGCAGCTTAGAGATTGCTCACATTTATTTAATACTACCTAGCGTTGCCTAGGCTTTAGATCGTATCTCTAATTTTAGATCTCAATACATATATATTTAACTCATTCAGATCTAAAAATAGTGTAACTAAACTCACCGTTAGTGATTCTTCCTTTCTATCTAGGTACTGTTAAATTCAAATTTATGTCATGAACAAAAAATGTTTTTTAAAATGTGGTTTACTGTGTTCTATACATTCAGTGACATTGCACTTTAAAATAATATTTGACAGTTAAATTGGTGTTGCCAGCCTACAAATTTTGTAGTCCAATTTTTTATATTTTCTACTCTTATTTGACAGACTCTACCAACGTATTTTGACTTTTTGAAATAATGGCATACAGATGGCTCCGGGCTAAAAATTTATCTTTATCTCTATCCCCCTTTATCTTTTATCGCGAATTTATAATATACATATTGTTGATTAAAATAGTTTATTTTTGTTTGTTAAAAATTCTTCGCAATGGGACATGGCTGCAATATGGGGAGGTTAATCTTTACGAACGCGTTTCCATGGGTGGGATTTCCCATATAAAATTTTTCCGCGAGATTTAGGTGTGTTTTTTTAGTAAGGGGATTTCGGATTTTGTGGAGTTGGGAAATACCAACGCTCGTTCGTGTTCGATGGTTTAATTGTCATTCGAACATGTCTCGACTTGTGTACCATATCTCTCGATTATTTTATGTTCGATATTGAGCGAATAGCTCCATGCTAAAAAGATTCAATGGCCTTTTGCTCGATGTTCGACGGAAATTTACGATTTGACTGAGCGTTTTGGTGATGACATCTACTATACTATATTATATCTATGGCGTCTTACGACGAGGTGCTCGAGCGCGTGAACTAGTACTGGGCGTTGACGATAATTCTATCCAACGCCAACATCGTTATCGTTGGCAATTTTCAACTGTTGAAAATAGCTGTTGAAAATAACGTCGACGTTGAAACAACTATAATAAGAGATCGACACGATACTAACAAAAAAACAAACAAAAAATATATCAAAATCGTATTAAGGAATCCCTTTTAACGGGTGGTTCCCCGGATCATTGATGTATTATAAACTATTATTATCTCTATGCCCCACGCCCCACACACGTAATAATAATGCTATAATAACGTTGAAAGTTGAAACTGTTGGAAGACGTTGGTTTCGGTGTTGAAAATATTACCCTGTTGAAATATTATAACGTTGAAGATATATTTTGCTTGTCACTGATAAATTCGCTTGTTGCTTGGCGCTACGGATCGGCCTTATTGGACGGGAAAATAAAAAAAACGTGCAGTACCTACTTAATGTAATGTAATGTACGTACCTACGTACATTACCAAAAGACCATGTCTAATTGGGTATAATATCGTTCACGAAGTGTGATCTCTTGACCCTTTTGATTTTATCATTCCAACACCGTTGAAAACAAGGTACGACCGGCGTTGATAATTATCAATAGGTTATTTTTTGCTTGTCGTTGATAAATTTGATTGTTCCCTGGCGCTGCGTAGCCGTATTGGATGGGAAAATAAAAAAAAAACCTGCAGTAGGTACGTACATTACCAAAAGACCATTTAAAATATCGAGTAATGTTATTCACGAAGTACAAACTCTTAACCCTTTTTATTTATTAGGCAGTTGAATCGTTGACTGCGTTGAATAATGTTCGCATGTAGGTATTATTTTTCAACTGATGGCGCTAATTATTTTAAACAGCGTTGGACGTTGAAACAATATAACTATTGTTTCCAACGGCTAGTTATATTTTAATACAGTACTAGCGTGAACCCCGTGGTTTTAAGTCAACATGTTGGATCGAGCCAAAATGTCGAACACGAATATACATGCGTACATGACTTTATTCTCTAAATTGCTAATTCGTACTAATGCGTACGAACCAGAAAATGGTATGTTTTCACAAGATTCCAACACTGTGCTGGTAGGATAGAAATATTCACTTATTTATTAATTTACTTCAGTGGCTGAGTTGGCATCTCTTCAAGACCCATGTTCACTCTTTCCACTCCTCAAAAATACCCTCCACACAGCATCACCAAAGATGATATAGGCCCTGAGGGCAATTATTTTCTTCGGAGCCCCTGAGTAAAATTAATGTACAAAAAGCAAAGGTTGCTTTCCTAAAATTTTTTAATACATTTTTAAGATTTCAAGTACACGGTTAAATGCCAATCTGAATAAACATAATATTTACCTGCATAAATGGCTAGTTGAAAACGTATTATCCTAAAACTGTTTTTAATATTTAATTATGTCAATTGATAATTAATCTATATGAATTTAAAATATAAATACTTTTCGAAAATAATTCAAAATCTTTCCATTGAAGCTCAAAAATCCTGAATAAGAAAACTTAGCATCTTATTAGCTTTAAGTTTGAACATTAAACTGAAAAAAGCTCTTAACGCTCGGTGCAAAATGGCTTACTGCCAACTCTAATACCACAAGTCTCAGCGCCTAACTTCTAACTCCTTTATGAATGCGGCTTCATAATATCAAACAGATATTTTCAATAAACAAACTTTAAAATTAAGCCTAGTTTCAACCGAACGAGTAAGAACGTAGAACTATATCACAATGTTTCTGCTCGCCTGGAAGTCTAGCATGAACGAGTCATAAAACTTTTTTTTTAAATCTGAATACCTCACAAGAGTTTAGCTGCTCCCGTCTGGAGCCAGTGAGACTATGGCATCACCAATTGGGGTATGTTGTGAGGCTGAAGGTAGAAGGAAGAGGAAGGAGATGGGGAAGATGAAGGTGGGGAAGTACCTGGCTATCTTGTCACGAAATACAGCTAAAGCCATTTCAAGCAACGTTTCAATAGTGGTTTCAATGGTGGTTTTACACCAGAGCGATACTGAGAGTATCTTCCACTATGGAACCTGCCGCAAATATACTATATATTATTTTCAATCAATCAATTGTGAAATAACACAAAATTAATAAAATAAAATTTAATGAAGTGAAAAAATATAAGCGAGTCCCAGAGGTGCCAATATCATTTTCTGATTTTTCTGTTTTCAGATTTTCAATTGAGTTTCGCTTATATTGTTTTCATTTAATTAAATATTACAATTTGAGATTTTACTGATAAAGTTAAAATAAAAATAAAATACAATTTATTTGCTCACGCCGGGATTCGATCCCGCGACCTTTGGATTGCGAGTCAAGAGCCTTACCCCTAGACCATGCCAGCCGTCGAGTTCAATACGATATTCACCAAATTAGTCACCTGTGGTCAACAATTGGTAGGAGATTTTATATTTTCGATTTGTTTGTTTTTGAATCTTGATTTAGATGTAAGCAAATTTTTTCATCTAGTAGGAAAAAAAAAATAAAAAAAAATAAAGTCCTACGAAAAGTGCTAAGGCTTGAGGCCTCCTTTACGGCATTTGGTATGTTATTAAAAAGTGTTTGCTCTTTATCAATCGCCCTGTTTTGTGTGCACGAAAATTTAGTTTTTCAAAATCTCTGCGTCTACTCTTAGGCTTAAAAATGTTGGGATTTATAACTAGACTTACTAGAAATTTTAACAATATAAAGTGTATTAAACTGTTATATTTTGCCTATGTTAGAAGTCAACTTGAGTACAATTCTCCCGTCTGGAATCCACATTATAGTATACCTACATGTTCAAGCTATTGAAAGAATTCAAAACAAATTCTTACGTTTTCTAAATTTTAAAATGGGTATTCCAGCAAATATGTTGAACTACAACACTATTTTAAATGATTTGAATATGCTCAAATTGTCCGACAGAAGAATTTTCTCTGACTTGGTATTTCTATATAAAATTCTAAATGATTTAGTTGATAGTCCGGTATTGCTAGAATTGATAAGCTTCCGGATTCCACTACGTAATACTAGAAGTCAAGATTTATTTCAGTGTAGAAATTCTGGAACTAACTACCATATGTATTCTTCTTTGCCCAGAATACTAATGGAGGGAAACAATTATACCAAGTCAGTGGACATCTTCAATTTATGTTTAAACAAATATAAAATATTGTTACTGAGACAGTTCAGTTATGTACATTGAATGCTTTGTATTTTCTTATTATTCATATGTAATGTAAAAGCCCCGAAAAAGGGCGTTAATCAATAAATAAATAAATAAAATAATTGCGAACATTTTCATGGTAGGTACATAATTTTACTTTGCGGATAATTTGG